>CM075673.1:140049166-142449166 GCA_037962975.1 Clitoria ternatea
TGATCCGGCCGTTTTACTGGTACCAAACCATTTGCCCTCTCACGTGATACAATCATTCCCAGCGACAACGGTAGTGTCGCGGGCTAAACCCCGAGCCCCGCTCAAGAGGTTTGCCTTGAGTCCCACCCAAGGTATTTTTGTGGAATCCTCGAAACCACATCATATTTCATGTTTATTCATCATATAAGCATCCCATGCTTTATCAAATGCATCTCATGCATTCATATCATGAAAACTTCATGAATATCATTCATATCATCATCATCATCATTAATCACATATCATCATCATATTTCCTACTATATCTCATGCATAGGAATCATCATAAATTCACACATGTAAATCATGTCTCATGCCAATTCAATTTCTCAATAACAATCACATATGAACGGAAAATACCATAACACACGTATATAACACATATCACATATTCAGGATTTCTCAGTAATCACAATAATACTATCCCGAATCTGTTCATAAACTATGCATTTAAAATGAAAACGCTCCCCCTACCTGGAATAAATGATTCCAGAAGCTCCTCGAGCTATCGAGTATAATTCTCTTACTTTTGCAAGTTCCGAATTAAACTTTCAGCTCCGAATCCTTCTGAAGCTACCTAGTTTATTGAAACATCATTCATCAAACCTCAATTCTATAGAACTAGCATCAAGAAGCTATTTCTATTCTTTCTTTCTTTTTCTAGGGAGAACTCATAACTCTAGGAAACCTAAGTTTTCCATTTTCATTAATGGATTCCAATTGTTTCTAAGTTCGATAAAACTTAAGAATTGAAAGATTTAAGGATTAAATCCTATTCTATGCAAGAATTCATCTTCTTACCTTGAATCAAAGAATTCAAGTTCTCCCTTTGATTCAACCACAACTTGAAAAGAAGAGTGGAGAAGATGATGGAGTTCTTCTTCAATTTGAGAATTTTCACTAGAAATTGAAAGAAATGGATTAAAGATGATGATTTAAGGTGGAAAGAAGAAGAAGATGAAGAAAAAATGCTCTCCCAATCTCACGAAGGTTTTTTTAAAGAAAAGGGAGAGAAATTCAGCTTTTAAATGACTTAGGGATGCGTCTGTCATTACGACAATTGTTAGGGACGTATCCATCATTTTGACAATTGTTCAAATTAATCTCCCATTTGCCTTTAAATCCCTCTTTAAACCATGTTTTAATAATAAATCCTATTTTTAGGATGTTACACTCTGGGCCATCGGCTAAGCTGAGTGACTATGTACCAAGTGGTTGTATGTCGAACGTTCGTACACCGAGCGATTTGTATGTCATATGATTTCTAGTCGTGAGCTTTGTTGTTTCTCTGATCAGGATTTCATGATTTAACGTAATTTGATGAGTTAAGTCGTACTTGTCTTATTACTATTTTGGTGGGCCTCATTAAAAACCTCTTGGGAGAAAAACCCAGTGGGAAAAAACCAATTGAGTAGGAAAAAAAGTGTCCTTGTTATATTCAATTGTAATACACATTTAAATGTGTAGCGTTTTAGGTCCATAAAAAAATGTTTTTTCCTTTTAACTTTTTAAGTCAATATGCTCATTTGCCAATAAACTTCTCTTACCTAGTGTAAGCCTTCCTAATTGGCTGCTAGCTTCCCATCCTGTCTAATTCAGGACTTGCAGCAGTTTATGGTAAAAATTCCTCCGAATTATGGAGTTAAGCAGAAAAATGCATTCAACTCATTTTCTCTTAATTCCATTACCAAAATCCCATCAATCCTCATTCAAATGAAAATTTTCAATCACACATAAGTCATAATCATGCCTAGGGACCTATCGGTACCTTTTAGGGACTCTGAATCATGTCGAGACTCAAAATCACTTATTCAATGGGCTTGATAAGCCTTTTTCCTTTCCTAAAACATAATTTCTACATATATAGCTATGTATGCATCAATTTCTCTAGATTGTAAACAATTATCAATCAACATAATAATAACATCACTACCAACCATATCTTGCCCACCATAGACAGTTTCCTCACTACTTTGGCTCAATATCATTCTATACTTTGTATTTGTAATACTTGGACATAGCATATATATATATATATATATATATATATATATATATCACCTGACATCATCATCTAATTGGCTCAGTATCATCTATTAGCAAGACATACATACATATACTATGTTATCACAATCCTTGCTCATAAATCACATAATCTATCAAGATATAATGGCCCTGTCTCATTCAAAATAACACATATATTCATAAGGAAATATAAGTTATCACATAATTACTTTTAATTTACATTATTACAGGCAATACAACTCCATTTATCATTCCTTGGCATCTTGGTCTCATTTGGTGCTGGCCTCTACGATGTCTGTGATATTCATATCATTGGTTACTAAAAAGAAAAACAACAAGAACAGAAAAGGGTGAGTTACGGACACATTAATTAATATAGAAATTCAAAATTTGAGAAAATCTATCACGAACGGAATCACGGCGGGACGGCCGACCCTCAGAAATAAAATGTGTTTCGAAATCCTTTCGAAAAGAAACAGTACCTAACAGTAAAACAAAGAAAACAGGGAGTCGCCACTAATATTTTTTTAAGGTAAAATATCAGGAAAACCTTTTTTAAAAGCACTGGTCATAAAAGTGAAATTCTAAGTTCGGGAGTCGAATTATAGGTGAGGAAGGTATTAGCACCTCACAACTGTCCGTTATAAGACAGTTACCTCAAATTGATAGCGCGCATTATAAGTAGCCCAAAAATTATTTTAACTTCTCCATAAAAGGAACAGACAAAACAAACAAAGAAATTTTGAAATAAGGTTAATAGGATGTCTCGTCTAAATTAATCTTAAATCAAACAACTTGACTAAACAGTGACAATAAGAAATGACAAAACAGTGACAGTAAGAAACTTGAAAAAACAGTGACAGTAAGAAACTTGACAAAACAGTGACAATAAGAAACTTGACAAAACAACGATTGACAGTAAGGCTTGACTAAATAGTAACAGTAAAAAACGTGACTCAATAGTGACGATAAGAAACATAATGAACAGTGACAACAAAAACGCTTGACTAAACAATGACAGTAAAACATTTGACTAACAGTAATGGTGAGAATAACACAGGGTGAAAATAAGGATTAACAGGACGTCTCGTCCAAATTAACCTTACTTTGTAATGTGAATTAGAGATTAAAATAAGGTTAAAAATAAAGTTGATTAAACAAAACAAAAGATTAACAGGACGTCTCGTCCAAATTAACCCTTTTCTATAAGAAGAAGAAAAATATATTGAAAATATGAGAAGACTAACAAGACGTCTCATCTAAATTAATCCCTCTTGATTAAAAATATTATTATTGTATATTAAAAAATATGATGAGATCAACAAGACGTCTCGTCTAAATTAATCTCATTCTAAATTATTATTATTTAATGAATAACGACAACTTGAAAAATTGAAAAGATTAACAAGATGTTTCATCTAAATTAACCTTCTCATGATAAAATAATTTTCTAAAATTAAATAGTAAAAAAATTATCGAGATTAGACAAACACACAAATTATTAAAAGGAAAGTGGGCCTGACAGGAATCTGATTCCCGCTCCTACGTATTCTCGAGCTTTTGAGAAATCAGGGTTACATAGTTCTAGGGAAAATTAATTTTGAAAAATATTTAAATTATTTTTGATTGATTTTGAAACATCCCAACTTAAATAAAACAAATCCGAGACAGGGGGAATTTTTCGCGCTCAAAATCCGAGTCGGGAGAAGAAAACGGGTCAGGGTGCCACTCTCCTGGCAAGTCCCTGAATTGGCTAAGCGAAATTGGCAGAAGTAGCTTGAGCGAGCCCTTTCTCGCTAGAGCGAGGACCCACACTCGGTGTGTTCATTCACTCGGAAATGATCCCTTCCTGTCACACTTCCCTCGGAAGTTCACACACAGAGACACTTCAACCTCAACACACTCAGAAGTGTCTTACCCTTTTTTCACTCGGGAGTATTTTAACAATTCTTTACTCCGGAGATTTTCTAGGTCAAGTCTCACTCCGAATTATGTAACCCTTATTCACTCGAAAATATCTAAGCCTTATCCATTCGGAGGACGTTTTCTAGAATATACCCCGCTTAGGGACATCTTAACCATTCTTCCCTCGGAAGTGGTTCATTCGGGATTTCCCACTCGGGAGTAATTAAACCTATCATCACTCCGGATGAATCCACTCGCTAAGGTTTCACTCAGAACACATTTGACCATTCCTCTCTCGGGAGAGAATTCTCTCAGTCAATTCTCACCCAGGAGTATTTAAATCTTTCTCCAATCGGGAGAGATTCTTTCAGCTATTTTTCATTTGGTAATATATTGACTAGCCTTCCCTCGGAAGTAGTCTTGATATACGTAACTCACTCGGAATTGGTTTAACCTTTCGTCATTCGGAAGAGGGTTTCTAGTTAGCCTCATTCGGAGACACTTTAACTCTCCTTTACTCGGAATCATGCAAACCTTATTTGCTCGGTAACAAATATATATATATATATACCTTGGACATTCCCTTACAGCAACACCTACTGATCAATTAACAGCATAGCATTATATATATATATATATATAATTGTATTCTCAAATCCGAGAGAATTCAGATTCAGATACACTTAAACAAAACAGTGTACCTAGGAGCTGGTCAGGCTACATTAAAACTATTTACAATTTGTACACAATATCTGTACAAGTACACTTCACACGGTTTTGGTGTCCTCCCATCAATCACCATCCCGAGCGATATCCACTGAAATATAGCCACAGTAGGGGTGAGCATTTTACATATTAAATGACAGTTATTGACTCGGATTAATCCTCAAGTTCGCAGCTATACAGTATGATATCTCAAACAATCAATAACACACACTGCCATTCAATATGATTATACACACGACATCAATCAGTCAGAATCTACTCAACAAACTCTCGGCTATATTAAACATGCTATTCTCAATAACATTTACACATATGCATACAAACCATATTGCACTCGGCAACAGTTATAAGTGTGCACATAATTATTCAGTCGGATCCGATTGTCCATTAATAGATTTTTATGTTGCAACTTAGGCTCTCAGCCTTTTATTCAGCTCTCAGCTGATCCGGCCGTTTTACTGGTACCAAACCGTTTGCCCTCACTTGTAACACAAACACTCTCAGCGTCAATGGCAGTGTTACGGGCATCCCCGAGTCCCACTCGGTCGGCTTGCCTTGAGTCCCACTTAAGGTCTTTGATAGCATCTCATGCTTATAATTACCGATTCAAATACAAGCGTCACACGCTCAATACTCATAGTGTTTTCACTGGTGCATCTCATGCATAATAATATCATAAAGTCATGAATGGAATCGGTATAATAATTTCACACTGTCAACACATGCATCTCATGCATTTTAATATAAAAACCACACACGGAAATCATCATAGCAATCTCCTATCATATACACTCGGCTTTCTCATTAACAGTACATGCATCTCATGCAATTAGTATTAAAACACAAATGGAACTTAACACGATAGTCCCACCTCACATGCACTCGGCATTCAGATTTACAGCAACAAGAATCTCATGCTATCTCATATAAAATCCCCCACGGGAATCGACAAACAGTCCCTCAACACTTGCATTCGGCATACACAATAATATCAACATTTACATGCATCTCATGTGAGCACTAAGCATTCCATTTTTACCATCATGCATCTCATGCATTCACTCAACATTCTCATGAATATCAACATGCATCTCATGGACGGAAATCAACATGCATTACACAATTCATAGTCATCACAAATCCGGGCGTTACATAAGCTATCACTCAATCGGAATACAACAATCAACACATTTCAAGTCATAAACAATAAACATGACACTTTCACCCGGAACCCGTCCATAAACCTTGCATTTGAAATATAAAACACCCCCTACCTACTGAAGAGATTCAGAAGCTCCTCGAGCTACAATGCTGACCGATCGCCCCTTCGGTCACTCCTTCTCACTGAACAACCCTCGAACCCAGTCGTTGACTCTACACTCAGCTTTAGGAAGACCAAAAGGCTGTCCTCTTCCTCGAGCAGTTTCGCCTCAACAACAGTGGACTACTTCCATAACTCCGAGGCACCCCACACTGCAGACTTCCCAATCGAGACTCTGACAGTCCTCGAATGGAAGAAGAAGGAGAAGAAGAAGACGAGGAAGAAGACGAAGGAATAGCAGGAGAAGAAGACTGGTTGTATGCACAGAAAGAAATGCACAACTCTCACTTTCTTTTCCAACTCAGCGTGAATGAATGACTGAGAGAGAGAGAGAAACCGAAGCCCTTTATACTATCAAGGGGGCACATGCGTTATTTTCCTGGCCTCTTTGTATTATTCAACCATTAGCCTTAATCTGAAATGAATCGAAATCAGCACTTAGTCTTTATCGGTAATAAATTTTAAATCAGGATGTTACAGATTTGATTTTTAATAATGAGAGAAAATTCATGAGGAATGAGAAATACAAGGCGAAGAAGATCGCACGTGCATAAATCTTTTACATCTTATTAAGTGCATGTAGGTAAAATATTTTACATGACAACCCTTATAAGACTTGGTGATACCTGTTCTAAAAAAGAAATATAGATTTTATTTTTTATTTTTATAAAAACATAAAAAATATCTCTTTTTGTTCTAGAAAAAAGATATTCAAATTTTAAAGTTTTTTATATTTCATGAAATAAAACCAAAAAATAAAAAAATAATTAAATTTTAAGATTTTTTCATTTTTTACTTAGCGAAATAAAAGTATTTATTTATTTTAAAAGAAGTGTTTAGCTTTTTGGTGTTTTTGATTTTTATTTAGCATAAATAAAGTTTATTTTTATTATTTTATATGTTTTAAAAAAATTATTTAAATATTTTTATTTTTGACATAAACAAAAACCATTTTACCATTTTAAATTAAAGTGTTTAGAAATAAATCAAGAGTATTTTTTTTCATGTTTAGTTTTTGTTTGCCTAAAAAATGGACCCTTAACCCTATTGGGCTTCAAAAATCTAAAGCCCAATGACCAAACAAAAGAAAAGAAACTCATTAAAACAAAAGTGAACCCATTAGTTTATTTGAAAAGGAAAACTTTTAAAAAGAGAGAGAATGCATCAGGGGTGAAGAAACCAACGGAAGACAGAGAAAGAATGGAGGAGAGATAAAGTAAAGGAAGACAGAGAGAAGAGAAATGACCGAACGGGAGAGGGAGTGGTGTGGCAGGCGGCGGTGACCGGCGATGGTGGTTCGAGTAGAGGCTTCTCTTTTCCTTTTTCTTCTTCTTTTTGTTGCTGTTTTTTGTTTTGGGTTGTGTTGGGATTTTTGATTTTTTGAATTGTTGAAGATGATGGAGATCTTTTTTGTTGTTGATGGTTTTTTAGTTTTGTGAGTGTATTGCTGTTGGAAGGTGATAAAGATAAGATGTGATGCTGAAAATTCGATCCCCCTGGAAAATTCTTCTCTATTTAAAATCTCTGTAGGGAACAAAGATTCGGGTTTTGGACTGATTTTCAGGAACGCTTTCGGCAGTGTGGTGGCTTATTATTTAATTTTTGCTTTTATTAAAAAGATGATGTTCACAAGGCATAACATCAACCTTATAATGTACCTACCCAGTTCACATTTCAATTGCACCACCTGTGCTTAGTCATTAATCTCATTATCAACACTACAAGTCACTCAGGTTATAATCAACAGTGTACATATATTCATATATATATATATATATATAGACACACACCACTCATCCTCAATTACTTTAAACATTCATAATCACCAGTTACAATTTCAACACTAAGCCATTCAGGCTACAATAACCATGTATATACACATATATTAATTCATCCTTATTTGTTTTACGCGTTCATAAAAAATATAATTATATGCCACTTAGGTTGTATATAGGAATACACACATAATTACATACTAATACATCATCACCACTCTAAATATACATCAAGACATTACATAAGACATCCATCATCGCTTATCAAGCACACAATGCACCACTAACTCTCATTCAAGGTTGAATTAAACTCGATAGTATCCAGATACTAAAAATGGACCGATCTCTAACTAGGGGTCCTACTTGACACCCCATGAATCCTATTTGGTCCACCAAACCCTGCTTGGCTCTCTACCTCAACCACTAGGTCCTTCTTGACCACTAGGTAACTCAGCGGGATCCTATTTGACCACTAAAGCCAAAACTGAGGGGCAAAATATACCTTACAACCATCCAAACCACACAGATCACATAAATTCATTTTAATTCATTTTTTCTAATTTACTTAATCAATTCTCTTAATAAATAACACAACATTATCATCATAAACCATTTTACAACTCGCCACTTAGGTAATTTATTTCACAACATTATCATTCATAATCTCAATTCTCTATTCATCATCATTTAATTTCACATCAGACAAAAGTCACACAGACATCATTTAACATTCAATTCATATCATAACAACAGAAAGCTACTTAGGCATAATAATATTCCATTGGTCTCATATCAGCCACTCAGGTATGAACATTTAACAATATAGTTTCAATCATAATTTTAATTAATCACTCAGATACAATTTCACATACAAGATTAATTTCATCATCAAACCACTTTGGAAACTCACCCCCACACATATATCAATATATATCAATTATACATCTCACACTCATTTCAATACATAAAAATTTCCACTTTCATATTCAATATTACAATTGTATTTTCAACATTGTTAATTTTCATACCTCATTATTTTTCCCATATTTCAAATTTTTATAATTATCAACTTCATCACCACATATTATTTACACTAATTAACTCACAGCCACTCAGGCATGCTCCATACTTCAATTGATTATTCCACCTCCACTCAAATATAAACACTCACACACATATACCTATTTTCAGTCATCAGGTTTCACGTAACATTAACTTTATCATCATATAATCGAAAACTCATTCTGATCTATACATTATACATCTCATATACCATTTAATGTATAATGATCCCCAAATTTTCATTCTCCTCACCAACAAGTTCATATCTCCTCATTTTCATCACTATTCATACTAGAAAATCTCATAGTTATAAATGGCAGTTAAACTAATTCTTTTTAACACTAATAAAATTTATGGATTATATATAATAAATTAAATTGTCTATTTAACATTAATTTCCATTCCTTTTTCCGATGCCAATCGATGTCAGCAATTATTTCTAAATTAATTAATACTCCAAACACCCTTTTACCTTGATTTCAAGCTTTCTCAACTCTTGTTCTCTACGTTAGGTATGCCTAATATCTATAATTTA
This sequence comes from Clitoria ternatea, assembly GCA_037962975.1. Lineage (NCBI taxonomy): Eukaryota > Viridiplantae > Streptophyta > Magnoliopsida > Fabales > Fabaceae > Clitoria > Clitoria ternatea. The sequence goes on from CM075673.1 coordinate 140,058,555, forward strand.
AGAAATTTATGAAATGGGTTAACAATTCAACCTCTGAAATCAAAACCCACTTACCGAAATCATACTAAACATACTTTTAAGGCTTCTCAAGCTTACCTTGGTTAATTACACTCTTGGTTTCGGGTTCTCTTTTGTCCAACGCCTCGCCGATCCTTTGGTTTGTAACCTACGGACACTGAAACAAAAACCCGTCAACGAATTATTGATACCTATCATTCCAAAGCTCCGTTTAGAAACTCAAAATGAAAAAAACAAAGAAAATGAAACTCCATCCATTATGCATGAATTTCAGGTTTGGGAAAGAGTCACCGAAACCAAAATTTGAAGTTACTGATGTGCTCACCTCGTTCCCACAAGTTTGAATATGCGATCAATTTCAAGTTCCGTCGAGAATTCAAGCTCTAATCGCGCCTACAAACTCACCGCCATGGAGGAACAATGACAATGGCTTTTGTTTCTTTTCTTTAGATGGCGCACGCGAGATGAAACAAAAAGGAAGGAAAAGAAAATTAAAGCTTAAGGGCAATTTCATCATTCACCCTTTATTTTCTATTTTATTTCCTTTAATAAAATCAAATTTTACATCATGGTAAATTATATTTTACCATCACCATTTAATCTAAATTTAAATTTACTAATTAACCACTCAAAATTAATTATACAAATCTCCTTATTTTATTAACAACTCATAATTAATTTATAATAATTTTGGAAAAATTCCTAATTAAATCCAAATAAATTTACTCTAATCTCTGATAATATTTAATTAATGTGGTCACCATCTTTTTCATTTTTGGAGCTAGTCATTATCTCTATGATGTGGGAACCGTTTTATCAGGTCCCACGGTAGATGCCAAAATGTTTACTAAGCGTGTAAATGTCAAAACCTTAGAGAATTACTCTAGAAAAATAGTGTTTATTACTCAAAATGTCACTTTAATTACAGATGAGGTTCTGAGGCCATATTTATATATAAAAAAAGGGTCGTGATCTCAGCCCAATATCAAATAGATATGGATAATTTCCTAAAATAAAAAGATAAAAATAACTTCCTAAAATTGAAGAGATATAAATAATCTTCTAAAATAAAAGGATAAAGGGACCTTAACTAATCTGGAATAACAATCATCCAATTTTGAATCATCATATAAGTAACAATCATTATTTATTTCCATATAAAAAAAACCAATATTTATACTATTATTACTTATTCAGTAATTAAACCCAATGGTTCCACAAGTACGTATCGAATCTAAGTTATGATCATGAATCATTTGTCATGTTGATATTGCTCTGATCATGAACGATATATTTGCTATCTTGATTTTGGTATTATTTTCCCAGAAAATTTACTGTGAGGATATGATATCTGCCTTGAATTATATGTCGATTGCCGTACATCTTTTTTTGATTTAATATATTGCCCATAATTTCTAATGGATTAGTGAGCAAATACATGATTATGAACAGAATCATAACCCGACAAACTTGAAATAGCAACTGTAAATATAATTTTGTCGTTAAACAATTATTTAGATTGCAGAGGAGTATGATAATTCTATTGAAAATTGCTTATACATGACAAACGATAAAGAATCTATGTTTGCATGATGAATGCTGGAAATGATTTGAACCTACTTTTCATTCCGTGCACAAAGGGGATACGCCAAAATAATTACAACTTAATTTCCCGTTCCATAAGTTTACAGTGACAAAGCTTCCTTTAATAAGAAATATTGAAATAGTTTATCTAAATTGTGTAATCTTACGCAAGAAGTAGAATTGTTTTATTAAAATTTAAGTGAGAAATCAATGTAAATATGTATTAATGATATTTTTTGTAACATCCTGATTTAAAAATTTATTTACCGGATGAGATTAAATTACTAATTAAGGGTTAATTGCAGATTAAGTTAATGAGTGACTAATACAAGTGGCCTGAGGAAAGGACGCATGTACCCTTGGTGGTATAAAAGAGTTCAGCACCTCTTTTCCACTCATTTTTCATCCGCGTCATTTTGCTGAAAGAAGTGAGAGAGTTGAGAGCCTTTTCTCTGAGAAACAGAGACGTTGTTCTGCTTCCTTCCCTGTTCCCCTTCTTCCTCTTCGTCGTCCTCTCCCCTTCTTTCCTTCTCCCACTCGAAGCTGTCAGACTCTCAGTGGGAAGACTGCTGTGTGAAGCGCTTCGGGGATTGTGGAGGTAGTCTACTGTTGCTGAGACAAACCACTCGTGGAAGAGGAAGGTTTTGATCTTCCATAGAGGGGAGCAAAACAGACGACTGTGTGCGAAGCTGTCCAGTGAGAAGGTGTGACCGAAAGGAGTGATCGGTCAAGCATTATAGCTCGAGGAGCTCTGGGTTTCTTCAGTAGGTAGGGGGTTATCTGTTGGTGTATGCACTACGAGCTATTAATGTATCAATTTTAACTTATTAATAAAATTAGTATTTTCAGTTTTAGACAAATGCTATTTATCCTGGAATAATAGGTCATATGAGAATTATTCCTAAAACGTCCCTAATCAAGTATTTACATGGGGACATGTAAATACATTAAGATTAGTGTGTGAATGTACTGATGATTTGATCTCACAAATCATGGATATATGATATCAAGTCTTTACACGGGTACATATTAAGAGTAATGTTGTACTGAACAGACCCACCATGAGAACGTTGCATGGATCGTTACATGAGTGTCATAAACAGTTCTCAATGTGATAATGGTATGTAGTCCTTCGACCTGAAGTCACTACGATTCCTACATGAGTTTATTGTTTTAATACAATCAAACGTTATCTGTAATAAGATGACCATAAAGATTATGATTAGGCAATAGATAAATTATGCAGAGGGATGTTAGTGATGTAGATGGAATTTGTCTCTCCTATGTGACAGGAGTGATATCTATGGGCCACTTGATGGAGTGAGACTAATGAAATGCATGGCCATGCTAGGACGAATAAATATTAGATATTTATTCTATAAAGTCTACTCTGGTATCAAGTAAAATGAATTGAGCCATACAAGGATGACGACGACCATGCCTTGGGCCCAATTAGATATCGTGACAAAAGGAATAGATATATAAAATAATTATCACTTATAGGTCATGTCGATGATAAATAATATTCGGACATAATGATGTATTGCTAGATACCGCTCTTATTTTATATTAATAATAAAATAGTTTATTATTAATATAACCGAATATTTTACCTATAGAGTCACACACATAGAGTAAGCCCACCAGAGGATAGTTTTATTTTAGTTGGACTGAAAATAAAACTATTTGGGCCTAACTCATTTAGAATGAGTCAGGAGCCCAATGTTTAATGAGAGCTCAGGTCAAGACCTAAGCTTATATATAGAGCATGAGATGCTCATAGGCTGCTGCTCAGAAATTAGATTACACTAAAATTCTGTACTAGCATTTGGATCATTAGTTTTCTGGTGGGAGTGCTCGTGTGGACTCCTAAGGGCGAAGCTACAATTGCTTCGATCGAGGATCTTGTTCTACGTCTACAAGAGGTAAACCCTAATTAAAATTTTAATTTAGCATAATGCTTTGAGACATACGTGTTTGCAATTCTTTTTTGGGAATCCTTTGTGTTTCCGCTGCCTGACCCTAATAGAATTCCCGAACATTATCTTCTATCTTAAATGCATGGGTTATGGACGGGTTCCGGGTGTTAATGACTTGTTGATACTTATGATTTAAAATGTGTTAATAGATGTATTTCGATTGAGTAATGGATATGTGATGCCCGGATGTATGATGACTATGAGTTGTGTAATGCATGTCAATTTCCGTCCATGAAATGCATGTTAATACTCTTGAGAATGCTGAATGATTGCATGAGAAGAATGTATTAAAGGACTGTTGATGATTACTGTGTGATTTATATGAAATGCAGGCTACTGTGAATCTGAACGCTGACTGCATGTGATGAAAGTTTAACTTACTGAGTTTCGATAGTGTATAATACTGATTGCATGTGATGCATGTATTGTTAACTAAAAGGTCGAGTGTGTGAAATCTGTATCTGTATGGTCATTTTCGTGTGTGGTTATATGTGATGTAGGAGATGCATGAGTTAGTATTGTGGTTTACCGATTCTGTTCATAATTCAATGATAATACTTTGCATGAGATACATCGGTAAGAATGCTGAGAGCATTTAGTGTGTGACACTATCATTTGAATCGGTAATTATATGCATGTGATGCTGTTAAGGACCTTGAGTGGGACTCAAGGCAAGCCGACTGAGTGGGACTCAGGGCTGCCCATAACACTGCCGTTGACGCTGAGAGTGTTGGTGTTACATGTGTGGGCAAACGGTTTGGTACCTGTAAAACGGCGAATCAGCTGGGAGCTGAATAAAAGGCCGAGAGCCTATGTTGCAACAATAAAAATCAATGATGAACAAATCGGATCCGATTGAATGAACCTGTGCACATTTATAATTGATGTTGACTGTAACGTGGTTGCATGTATATGTGGTAGAGTTATTGAGAATAACATGTGTAATATAGCCGAGAGCTAACTGGGTAGATTCCGATTGAAAAATGCCTTGAGTGTGTTCCGATTGAATGGAAGTGTGTATGTTGTTGATTGTTGATATGTATATATATATATGATATTGCATGGTTGAGGATTAATCCGAGTCAATATCTATCATTTAATATTTAAGATACTCCCCCTACTGTATATTTCAGTGGATATTACACGAGACGGTGAATGATGGAAGAGCTCCATTCCGTGTGAAGTGCATCTGTACTGTGGAGATGTACATATATGTATATGCTATGTAAAGGGTTTTGTTATAGCCTTGGCCGGCTCTTAATATGGTCTTTTGTTTAAATGTATGAGAATTGAACTCTCTCAGGTTGAGAGCATGACTATATGCATATGAATATATATATATATATATATATATATATATATATATATATAATGCTGTGTGTTTATCTTGTTCTGTGGGTAATGATGTAGGTGAATGTCCAAGTGGTATACGTTTATATTTTACCGAGCATGTAGGGTTTGCATGACTCCAAGTAAATGAGAGCTAAATTAATCATGTCTGAGGCAAGATGAGTGACCCTCTTCCGAATGAAGAAGGGTTAGGCCAACTCCGAGTGGAATATGTCCATTATGACCACTTCCGAAGGTAAGCTGGTCAATGTGTTATAGAGTGAGAAAATTGTTGGATACATCTTTCCGATTGAAGAATAATTAGGTACTTCCGAGTGAGAGCCGACCGAGTGAATGTCTTCCGATGGTCGAATGGTCAACATGATCCTGAGTGGAATCTGTCTTAGTAAGCTTATTCCGAGGGGATAAGGTTCAGATGCTACTGAGTAGAATTTAGCCTAGCGAAGTATTCCGAGTGGTGAGAAGCTAGAGTATTTCCGAGTGAATGAAGCTGTACAATCCTTAAGCGAGACTTGACTTAGTGAAGAATTCTCAGGATGAAGCAAATTACATATGCCGAGTGAAGAATATGGGAAACACTTCCGAGTGATATTTGACTGAGGAAAATACTCCGAATGAGAAAAAGTTATAGATCCCGAGTGAAGTGATCGAGGGAGTCATCTCCCGAGTAGTTCATATCTATGATATTCGAGAATAAAAATAAGGAGTCCTGTATAACTTCCTAGGGAAGCATGAGCGTAGGGACTTTCCCGAGTGAACTTAGGTTCCGATTCCGAGTGAGGAACTTCCCGAGTGCATGTGCCGCTCCAGCGAATAAGCCCTCGCTCCAGAGAGTATAGCCCGCTTAAGTGTTACCTTCCGCTGGCTCTTGTAGCTGAAGCTGAGTCTTGCCAGAGTGTGATATTCTGACCCGACCTTCTCTTTTTTGGGTTGGTTTTCTGCTTCTTTTAACCTCAAATTGTTTTATTTTGTCCCGAATACCCTGTGATCGTTGGGAAAATTTTTTTACCTGTCTCGGGCTACTGTTATTTAAACCGGGTTGTTTCATTTTGGTATCAGAGCGGACTCAAAAGGTCCAAGGCCAAGGCATGCTTACTGTGAGTAAGCGGTGGTGTGCATTATGACCGGCTATCATAATTATTTGTAATATCTGATAGATTTGATGTATGCTTAAGCATAGATTGTGTGGCTATATGCCTTTGAGTTGTTGTGGACAGTAGTGAAAGATACTACTGTCGAGATGTTGATTTGAGGGTAGAAGTGTGTTACTACCCTGGTCCGATTACTTATAAGATTCTTAGGGATTATCCTAGGCCTGGGTTGATTAGGAAAAGATAAAGTGAGGATATATATATATAAGGAGATCAGATTGAATGCCTAAAATACTTGTATAAATCATGTTAGTAACTCATGGCCATGAAATACTGTCTACGTGCTATAAACATTGTATGAGGAGGTGTTATAATTGCTAATTGTGGAATTCAAGTCCGATTAGCTGTGAATAAATCGGTATTCTTATCCTTGAAATGGATGTTAATTTCAGGATAAGTCATGGCAAATCGACACGGCATGGAAGCCATGGCCGTGACATTTCAGCGTTTCGCTGATATATTCGAGAGGCAGAACCAGCCTCGTGTTGATAATGATCAAGGTCTAGATCGCTTCCTGAAGAGGAAGCCGAGCGAGTTCCAGGGGGGATTTAACCCTGAATCGGCCTATAGGTGGATTCAAGATTTGGAGAGAATTTTTGGGGGCCTTCATTGCACCGAGGCTCAGAAGGTCAAGTGCGTAGTGTACATGCTGCGGGATGAAGCTGAAAATTGGTGGAAGATCACCAAGAACCGAATGATTGATGCGGGCACCCAGCTGATCTGGGAAAATTTTAAGGCGTGCTTTTTGGAGAAATATTTTCCCGACACCGTAAGGAGTCAGAAAGAATTGGAGTTTATGGAACTGAAGCAGGGTTCCCTGTCTATGGAGGAATACGCTGCCAAGTTCGAGGAATTATGCCTATTTTATCCGCCCTTCTAGCAACCCGGAACCGAGGGTTCCAAGTGTATAAAATTCGAAAGTGGACTGAGGCCGAAAATTAAGAAAGCTTTCAGGCATCAGGAAATTAGAAGTTTTCCAGTGCTGGTGAACAAATGTAGAATTTTTGAAGAGGATGACAAGGCCCACTCGGGCCAGAGCAGCAAGGCCGACCCCTCCTTGAAGCCCCAGCAATCTCGCTTCAAGAAACTGAGCAACACTGGTAGAATCAGACCCTTCTCCAGGTTTAGGGGTCGGGGTCAGCACGGAGGACGTTCAGCTCATCGTCTGAGAGACGGCAAGTGTTTTAAGTGTGGAGGGGACCACTACGCTCGGGATTGCAACAATGACGATGAGGTGGTATGCTACCACTGTAATGAGAAAGGGCACATTCGCCCTGATTGCCCTCAACTGCAGCAAGCAAGTGCAAGTGTAAATCGAGGAGGATTCCTTGGAAGAGGCCGCGGGAATGGTGGCCGAGGCAATGGAGCAAGAGGTAACATGATGTTTGCCCTGAATAACCGAGGAAGGAATGTTGATCAATCGGCTGCAAGCAGAGTCTTTGCAATCAATGCCGAGGAAGCTGCACAAGCAAACGACTTGGTGCAAAGTAAGTGCTCACTCGGTATACATACTCTTGATGTAGTTTTTGATTCTCGAGCTACCCACTCCTTTATAGCTGATGATTGTGTGAAGCGGCTGAGATTGCCTGCTGTTGACATGGATCGGACCTTGGAAGTATCCAATCCGACCGGTGTTAAAGTGTGGACATCAATGATGTGCAAAGATGTGACCTTTGCGTTGGGCGATCGGAGTTTTATCGCCGACTTAGTGTGCTTACCCCTGAAGGGCCTCGACGTAGTACTTGGCATGGACTGGTTGTTAGCCAACAAGGTGCTGGTGGACTGCCAAAACCGAAGGGTGATTTTTCTGAGACAGAACGATAACGACTACACCGTGCAAGGTATAGCACAATTGTTTGTGATGTTTTGTTTGACTGAGGGTAATGGTAGGACCCGAGTGAGAGAAATCCCGACTCTCTGTGATTTCCCTGAGGTGTTCCCGAAGGACGTGCCGAATGTCCCTCCGAATAGGGAAGTTAAATTTTCTATCGACTTAGTCCTTGGAGCAGAGCCGGTCTCCAGCGCACCCTAGAGGATGTCCCCGACTGAGTTAGCCGAGCTGAAAAAGCAGGTTGATGAGTTGCTCGGCAAGCAGTTCATACGACCGAGTGTATCACCGTGGGGCGCACTGGTGTTACTCGTTAAGAAGAAGGACGATAACATGAGGCTACGTATAGACCACTGACAGCTAAACAAGCTTACGATCAAGAATCGGTATCCATTACCTAGGATTGATCATCTGATTGACCAGCTGCGAGGTGCTTCAGTTTTCTCAAAAATCGATTTACGATCAGGATACCACCAGATCCGGGTGAAGGACTCGGATATTCCCAAGACAGCGTTTAGGACCCGGTATGGTCACTACGAGTACGTAGTAATGCCGTTCGGCGTAACAAATGCCCCTGCTGTGTTCATGAATTACATGAACAACATTTTTCATCCATACTTAGACCGATTCGTAGTCGTTTTCATTGATGACATATTGGTTTATTCTAAATCTCTTGAGGAGCATGAGGAACATCTCCGATCGGTGCTCCAGGTATTGAAGGAGAAACAACTGTTTCCCAAACTTTCAAAATGTGACTTCTGGATGGATAGGATCCATTTCCTTGGGCACGTAATTTCTGAGGAAGGTGTCTCGATTGATCCTGCTAAAGTAGAGGCCGTAATGGCATGGGAAAGGCCTAAGTCGGTCTCGAAAATCAGAAGCTTCATGGGTCTGGCCAGTTATTATAGAAGGTTTACTGAGGGATTCTCTAAGCTTGCACTGCCCTTGACTAAGTTGACTAGGAAGAATGTCCCTTTCGTGTGGAATTCCAAGTGTGAGAGAAGTTTCCGAGAGTTAAAATCCAAGTTGACTCAGCCCCGGTGCTGGCATTGCCAAATTTGCAAGAAAGCTTCGTGGTTTACTGTGACACGACGGGACTCAGCCTGGGATGCGTGCTGATGCAGAAGGACCGAGTGATAGCTTATGCCTCTCGACAATTGAGACCACGCGAGCAACACTATCCAACTCATAACTTAGAATTGGCAGCTGTAGTCTTCGCATTGAAAATATGGAGGCATTACTTGTACGGTTCCAAATTCGAGGTGTACAGCGACCATAAAAGCCTCAAATACTTATTCGATCAGAAAGAGCTGAACATGAGGCAAAGGAGGTGGACGGAATTTTTGAAGGATTACGACTTCGAGTTGAAATATCACCCGGGCAAGGCGAATGTTATGGCCGACGCCTTGAGCCGGAAGTCCATTCAATTGGCAACGATGATGGTGAAGGAGATGGAATTATTCGAGCAATTCCGAGACATGAATTTGTATGTAGACACCTCTTCGTCTCGGAAGATAATGCTCGGTACGTTGAAGATTGCCAATGAATTCCTGAAGTTGGTATTTGAGGAGCAGAAGTCAGATCCCTACTTAGCTGACATGATGGAGACTCAGGCTAAGGGAAAGGACCTGTCCCTGACCGAGGGATCGGATGGAATTTTTCGAGTGAAGGGTAGAATTTATGTGCCGGGTGCTGGAGAATTAAGAATAATGGTGCTCGATGAAGCCCACAAGAGCCTGTTGAGCATCCACCCGGGCACTACAAAGATGTACCATGACCTGAGACGGCAATTCTGGTGGCCCGGATTGAAGAGAGATGTGGTAGATTATGTGGCTCAGTGTTTTATTTGCCAGAAGTCGAAGGTCGAACACCAGAAGCTGTATGGAAATGGGACTCAATTGCCATAGACTTTGTAATGGGATTGCCTAGAACCCGAGCGGGTTATGATGCCATTTTGGTCATCGTGGACCGGTTGACGAAGGCTGCACACTTTCTGCCTATGAACATGATATATTCGTTACAGAAATTAGCCCAGATTTATATTTGAGAGATTGTCCGACTGCATGGTGTGCCGACTTCTATCGTGTCGAACAGGGATCCTAGATTCACGTCCCGGTTTTGGACAAGCTTACACCAGGAACTAGGCACGAAACTCCGACTGAGTTCAGCCTACCATCCCCAGTCAGATGGGCAGTCCGAGCGGACAATACAAAGCTTGGAGGACTTGCTGAGGTCGTGTGTGTTGGAACACGGTGGTAGTTGGGAGCAGTACCTCCCTCTGATCGAATTTATATATAATAATAGCCACCATAGCCGCATTGGCATGGCACCATATGAAGCATTGTATGGCCAGAAATGTCGAACCCCACTCTGTTGGTCAGAAACAGGTGAAATTCTATTGTTGGGACCAGAAATTGTGAAGCAGACGTCTGAGCAAATCCAAATGATTAGGGAAAAATTGAAGGCGTCCTAAGATCGACAGAAAAGCTATCATGATAAGCGGACCAAGCCACTTGAATTTTCAGTCGGTGACAAGGTATTCCTGAAAGTCTCACCAAATAAAGGAGTCAGGCGAGCTTTGAAAAGTGGGAAATTAAGTCCCCGGTACATTGGACCCTATGAAGTACTGGAATGGGTCGGTCCTGTGACATACCGGATAACATTACCGACTCATCTGTCAAACTTGCATAATGTGTTTCACGTGTCCCAGTTGAGGAAGTGTTTACCCGACTGCACCCATGAGATGCCGGATGATGAGGTCGAAATCAAAGAAGATTTGACTACAGTGGCTGTGCCGACTAAAATTATGGATCGGTCGGTAAAGCGCTTGAGAAGCAAGGATGTACAATTGGTTGAAGTGATGTGGCAACAAAACGGATGTATTTCTTATACCTGGGAACGTGAGGATGGCATGAGGCAGCAGTTTCCCGAGCTGTTTATTTAAGGTAAGCCGATGTTGAATTTTGAGGATGAAATTCTTTGAGAGGGGGAGAATTGTAACATCCTGATTTAAAAATTTATTTACCGGATGAGATTAAATTACTAATTAAGGGTTAATTGCAGATTAAGTTAATGAGTGACTAATACAAGTGGCCTGAGGAAAGGACGCATGTACCCCTGGTGGTATAAAAGAGTTCAGCACCTCTTTTCCACTCATTTTTCATCCTTGTCATTCTGCTGAAAGAAGTGAGAGAGTTGAGAGCCTTTTCTCTGAGAAACAGAGACGTTGTTCTGCTTCCTTCCCTGTTCCCCTTCCTTCTCTTCGTCGTCCTCTCCCCTTCTTTCCTTCTCCCACTCGAAGCTGTCAGACTCTCAGTGGGAAGACTGCTATGTGAAGCGCTTCAAGGATTGTGGAGGTAGTCTACTGTTGCTGAGACAAACCACTCGTGGAAGAGGAAGGTTTTGATCTTCCATAGCGGGGAACAGAACAGACGACTGTGTGCAAAGTTGTCCAGTGAGAAGGTGTGACCGAAAGGAGTAATCGGTCAAGCATTATAGCTCGAGGAGCTCTGGGTTTCTTCAGTAGGTAGGGGGTTATCTTATATCTTAAATGCATGGGTTATGGACAGGTTCCGGGTGTTAACGACTTGTTGATACTTATGATTTAAAATGTGTTAATAGATGTATTTCGATTGAGTAATGGATATGTGATGCCCGGATGTATGATGACTATGAGTTGTGTAATGCATGTCAATTTCCGTCCATGAAATGCATGTTAATACTCTTAAGAATGCTGAATGATTGCATGAGAAGAATGTATTAAAGGACTGTTGATGATTACTGTGTGATTTATATGAAATGCAGGCTACTGTGAATCTGAACGCTGACTGCATGTAATGAAAGTTTAACTTACTGAGTTCTGATAATGTGTAATACTGATTGCATATGATGCATGTATTGTTAAGTAAAAGGTCGAGTGTGTGAAATCTGTATCTGTATGGTCATTTCCATGTGTGGTTATATGTGATGCATGAGATGCATGAGTTAGTATTGTGGTTTACTGATTCTGTTCATAATTCAATGATAATACTTTGCATGAGATACATCGGTAAGAATGCTGAGAGCATTTAGTGTGTGACACTATCATTTGAATCGGTAATTATATGCATGTGATGCTGTTAAGGACCTTGAGTGGGACTCAAGGCAAGCCGACTGAGTGGGACTCAGGGCTGCCCGTAACACTGCCGTTGACGCTGAGAGTGTTGGTGTTACATGTGAGGGCAAACGGTTTGGTACCTGTAAAACAGCCGAATCAGCTGGGAGCTGAATAAAAGGCTGAGAGCCTATGTTGCAACAATAAAAATCAATGATGAACAAATCGGATCCGATTGAATGAACCTGTGCACATTTATAATTGATGCTGACTGTAACGTGGTTGCATGTATATGTGGTAGAGTTATTGAGAATAACATGTGTAATATAGCCAAGAGTTAACTGGGTAGATTCCGATTGAAAAATGCCTTGAGTGTGTTCCGATTGAATGGCAGTGTGTATGTTGTTGATTGTTGATATGTATATATATATGATATTGCATGGTTGAGGATTAATCCGAGTCAATATCTATCATTTAATATTTAAGATACTCACCCCTACTGTGGCTATATTTTAGTGGATATTACACGAGATGGTGAATGATGGAAGAGCTCTATTCCGTGTGAAGTGCATCTGTACTGTGGAGATGTACATATATGTATATGCTGTGTAAAAGGTTTTGTTATAGCCTTGGTCGGCTCTTAATATGGTCTTTTGTTTAAATGTATGAGAATTGAACTCTCTCGGGTTGAGAGCATGACTATATGCATATGAATATATATATATATATATATATATAATGCTGTGTGTTTATCTTGTTCTGTGGGTAATGATGTAGGTGAATGTCCAAGTGGTATACGTTTATATTTTACCGAGCATGTAGGGTTTGCATGACTCCAAGTAAATGAGAGCTAAATTAATCCTGTGTGAGGCAAGATGAGTGACCCTCTTCCGAATGAAGAAGGGTTAGGCCAACTCCGAGTGGAATATGTCCATTATGACCACTTCCGAAGGTAAACTGGTCAATGTGTTATAGAGTGAGAAAATTGTTGGATACATCCTTCCGATTGAAGAATAATTAGGTACTTCCAAGTGAGAGCCGACCGAGTGAATGTCTTCCGATGGTCGAATGGTCAATATGATCCTGACTAGAATCTGTCTTAGTAAGCTTATTCCGAGGGGATAAGGTTCAGATGCTACCGAGTAGAATTTAGCCTAGCGAAGTATTCCGAGTGGTGAGAAGCTAGAGTATTTCCGAGTGAATGAAGCTGTACAATCCTTAAGCGAGACTTGACTTAGTGAAGAATTCTCAGGATGAAGCAAATTACATATGCCGAGTGAAGAATGTGGGAAACACTTCGGAGTGATATTTGACTGAGGAAAATACTCCGAATGAGAAAAAGTTATAGATCCCGAGTGAAGTGATCGAGGGAGTCATCTCCCGAGTAGTTCATATCTATGATATTCGAGAATGAAAATAAGGAGTCCTGTATAACTTCCTAGGGAAGCATGAGCGTAGGGACTTTCCCGAGTGAACTTAGGTTCCGATTCCGAGTGAGGAACTTCCTAAGTGCATGTGTCGCTCCAGCGAATAAGCCCTCGCTCCAGAGAGTATAGCCCGCTTAAGTGTTACCTTCCGCTGGCTCTTGTAGCTGAAGCTGAGTCTTGCCAGAGTGTGATATTCTGTCCCGGCCTTCTCTTTTGTGGGTCGGTTTTCTGCTTCTTTTAACCTCAAATTGTTTTATTTTGTCCCGAATACCCTGTGATCGTTGGGAAAAAATTTTTCCCTGTCTCGGGCTACTGTTATTTAAACCGGGTTGTTTCATTTTTAAATAAAAACTTTTTATATTTTGATCTATTAATGTGGGTAACTATACACAGGTTGGATAAACTCATATAAAAATACCTCTACTTTTAAATATAAACAAAAGTAATTAGTTTTAGGTATATTAAGAATAATAGTTGGAAATTATTATTTGTATTAATATTATCAGATATTTAATATAGTTTTCTTAAAATATTCTTATTATCGTATATTATACAAAAAATTAGTTGTCTTAAGAATATATATATTAGCAAGATATATTTGATAGACAAATATTTAATGACATTAAAGAAGTATAATTTTACTCATTCATGAGACAAGAAAAACCACTAAAATTCATTTATATTTAAAATTGTTCCCTCCCGAGTCAGAGGGGTCCCGTGGGCCCCCTTCATCCTTTTATATTAGCAGATAATGATAAGGATCACAATTCTCCATGATCCCCTGAAAAATGACTATTTTTCCACCAGACGTGCTTGGGACAGATTTCCCTCCCCCCTAATTAACCATTGTATAAATATAGTTTATAAACTCATATTGTAGGCTAAGTGACACAATTTAACAGAGAAATAGTAACCCTAATTTCCTAGAGTAATTCTCTAGGTTTTTGCGTATTACACTCTATATTGTGAACATTTTGGCGCCCACTATGGGGCCCAATAAAATGGATCCCATGACTCAGCTTTAATCAACCCAACAGAAGCACAGATGGTGACAACCCGCAACACTCATCGTGATGATGACGCTGGAGACCACTCAAAATCCAATCATGATGACCAGATCTAACAACTTAGAGGCATAATAGAAGAGCTCCAATGCACGATGGCAGATTTACAAAAGGAAAATGCCGAGTTACGCGGACAAAGAGGGGAAGAGCGCGAAGCCTCTAGTCACAATGACACCCAGTCCACCCGACAGAGGGTAGATGGATACGCCTCCTAACAGACTCAGGCACAACAAAATAACCATTGTATAAATATAGTTTATAGGCTTGCATTGTATGCTAAGTGACATAATTTAACAGAGAAATAGTAACCCTAATTTCCTAGAGTAATTCTCTAGGTTTTTACGTATTACGCTCTATATTGTTAACATTTTGACGCCCACTGTGGGGCCCAGTAAAACGGATCCCATGACTCAGCTTCAATCAACCCAAGAGAAGCACAGATGGTGACAACCTGCAACACTCATCGTAACGACGACGCTAGACACCACTTAGAATCCAATCATGATGACCAGATCTAACAACTTAGAGGAATAGTAGAAGAGCTCCAACGCACGGTGGCAGATTTACAAAAGGAAAATGTCGAGTTACGTGGACAAAGAAGGGAAGAGCGCGAAGCCTCTAGTCACAATGGCACCGAGTCCAACCGACAGAGGGTAGATGGATACACCTCTTAACAGACTCAGGCACAGCAAAATATGAGTTCGTGCGCCCTACCCAACCCTTCACAGAGTAAGTAATGGACGCCCCGACTCCACCAAACTACAAACCGCCTACCATGGAAAAGTACAATGGCAAGGGAGTCCTAGAGGAACATTTCACGATGTTCATCACCATTATGCTGGTCACAGGGGCATCGGATTCCCTTTGTTGCCAAACTTTCCCCACTATCCTGACCAAATCTGCGTTGTATTGGTTCTCACACCTTCCCTCAAGGAGCATAATAAACTTTTCTGAGCTAACAAAGAAATTCCTAAGCTAATTCGCCACTAGCTGAGCGGTTCAACAAATCTTCCATAGCCTAGTAAACTTGCGACAGCTACCTGATGAAACCCCGAAGCAATACATGGCCCACTTTTTCAAGTAGGCCATCTATATACAGGACCTAAGCTCCAAAGTCGCTCTGTATACTATGCAAACAGGCCTCCGCCTAAGTTGGTTTTTTGACTCTTTGGCCAAGAAACCGCCCCTTGACATGGAGGACTTGAGGCAAAGGGCTGCACGATATATTAGCATGGAGGAAAAAGAAGCAGATCGTGTGAGGCACTCGGAGCGAACCACTAACCGAACGGAGCCCAGGCGAAGGAGCCCTAAGCCGAACCAAGACAAGCATCTTGAGGCCTACGCGGCCTCTAGGTACAGTCAATTCACCCCACTGAATGACAAACGCGATCAGATTATGCACGAGGTCTACAACATAGGCCTTTTCACACTCCCCATCCTGGAAAAGGGCCCAAATAGGTCCAAATTCTACGAATTCGATCGAGCCCCTGGGCATGGAACAAAAGATTGCCGATCCCTTCGGAACCAAATTGAACACCTGATTCGTCAAAGACACTTAGGGAGGTTCGTTAACCGCAGCAATGAAATAGCATGCGGGGGAAACCAGAAAAGGGAGAAAGAACCCTTCGATCAGGTCGAGCTCCAAACCCGAGACCGTTCCCGCATAGACCGTCCTCAATTGTAGAAGCTAGAGAAGGAAAGGGACGATGGGAAGCGGATCATCCATACAATCTCAAGAGGATTTCCTGGAACACGGGCCCACCGTCGACAGGAAACGGAACAGGTAAACTTGTTGTAGGGAAGTATAGGGACCGAAGTCATAACCTTTGGTAGGTCAGACTTTTCAAAGGAGGCCCAAATAGAGACGAGCCAATGGTGGTTACCATGGGCATCTCCAACTGCATAGTAGATCGAGTACCCGTGGACTAAGGGAACTCAGCAGACATTCTACACTGGAAGGCGTACCAGAAAAAATACCTACCCTCCCACTGGTTGAAAAGGTATGTCGGTGCCCTACTCAGTTTTTCTGGCAACCCTATACAGGTTTTAGGCTACATGGAGTTGAAAACTACCTTCGGAATTGGAGCAAGCAGCCGTGCCATTATGGTCAAGTTCCTGGTCGTTGACTTCTCTAACTTTTACAATGTATTGTTGGGTCTCTCATCCCTCGACGCACTAGGAGCAGTGGTTTCAATGATGTATCTAATTATGAAGTTCCCTTTGGTGGATGAAAGAATTAGAGTGGTAAGATCAGACCCAGAGGTGGCGCAAGAATGCTACTACGAAAGCTTGCGGCCCAAAGATACCTTCATAATGGAAGAAGATATCGAGACTGGCTTTGACCCCCGTGACGACAGGCACTACGAGAGACCTCAACCAGTGGATTAAAGTCCATGCCAGTTCACCAGAATTAGTGCCATACTCGACCCAGCCATCGAAGAAGCTTTGATCAAGTTGTTGAAGGACAACGCAGACATTTTTACTTGGAAGCCCAAAAACATGCCCGGAATCGACCCCGACATCATCTACCATTCACTCAATGTAGAGTCAAATACCAAGCCTATATCCCAAAAGCTGAAGAAGTTGGGACCTAATAGGAAAGCAACAGTAAAGGAGGAGACAAAAAAGCTTGTGGCTGCAAATTTCATTCGGGAAATTAAATATCAGACTTGGTTATCTAATGTCATGATGGTATAAAAAGGTGAACGGGAAGTGGCGGATGTGTATCGACTTTACCGATCTGAATAAGATATATTTTAAAGACCCATACCCTTTGCCTAACATTTATCAGTTAGTATATGGTACCTCAGGTTACAGGATCTTGAGCTTCATGGACGGCTACTCGGGGTATAACCAAATTTGGAAAAAAGAGCCTTCATCAGGGGGGCAACTTCTGTTTTCGAGTAATGCCATTTGGCCTAAAAAATACAGGAGCCACTTACAAGCACTTGGTGGACAAATTTTTTGCAAAGCAAGTTGGTCGGAATATGGAGGTGTACGTAGATGACATGGTAATCAAAACCAAGGCAGTAAAATCACATGTCCAGGACTTGGAAGAAACCTTTTCTGAGCTTTGAAAACACAACATGTGCCTAAACCTGAGAAATATTCTTTCAGGGTTCAAGGCAGAAAATTCCTAGGCTACATGCTAATGTATCGAGGAATTGATGCGAATCTAGACCAGTGTCGAGCCATATTAGAAATGCGAAGCCTTCACAATTTTAAAGATATCTAATGCCTCACCGGCCTGATCGCAGCCTTGTCTCGGTTTCTCTTAAAATTCATAGAAAAATCAATGCCCTTTTATAAAATATTGAAGAAAATAAACAATTTTGCATGGACTCCAAAATGTGAAGCAGCATTTTAGGACTTGAAGGCCTATCTGACCTCCCCACCAATCTTATCCAGACCGAGTCCAGGAGCGGAACTCATCTTTTACCTCTCGGCGGGGACAGATGCAGTCAACTTAGCCCTAGTCCAAAAAAAATAGTCCCATTCAGTGACCGGTCTACTTCACCAGCAAAACATTGTAAGGGGCGAAAATGCATTATCAGAGGGTCAAGAAATTTACGTATAGTTAAGTGGTAGCCACACATTAACTCCGCCCCTACTTCCACAATCACCAAATTATGGTCAGGACCGATCAGCCCCTTAGCAGAATACTTCAAAAACCTGAGCTCGTAGGCCGAATGGTAGCTTGGGCAGTAGAGCTTTTGGAGTATGGCATCCATTACGAGACGCGAGGCCCATCAAGGCATAAGTCCTCATAGACTTCCAGGTGGAGTTTGGGTAAGACAAAGAAACTTACGATGCCGAGCATGCCTTGTGGACTCTCTCTGTGGATAGGTCCTCCAATGTCAAAGGCAGCAAGGCTGGCATTATACTAGAATCCCTCACTGGCTTGATGGTCAAAGAATCTCTTAGATTTTTGTTTAAAGCCAGTAACAATCAAGCAGAATACGAAGCTCTGATTATCAACTTGCGAACGACACTAGATTTAGGGGCCAGATGTGTATAGGTAAAGATGGACTCCCAGTTGGTCACCAGATAGGTGGCGGGGTCATGCCAAGTGAAGGACCCAACGTTGGCCAAATACTTGACACACGTAAACCAATTAGCTAGCGAGCTCAAATTCTTCCGAGTGGTCCATGTCCCGAGAGTAGAAAATAAGAGAGTCGACTTACTCTCTAAGTTGGCCAGTACCATTAAAGCGGGAAACTTAAAAACAATTGTGCAGGGAACACTCAACAAGCCCACAATGCAGGAGAAAGAGAAAACACTTCAGACAACCGAAGTTCCAGCCAATCCCACTTTGATGACCCCAATCATAAACTTCCTCATTCACAGAGCCCTCATGGAAAATTCCATGAAAGCCAAAACCTCTGAGTGCAAGTAGCCAACTACACACTATTGGACGGGCAACTTTACAAGTGGGGATTTACCATGCCGTTACTAAAATGTCTAGATGAAAAACAAGTAAATTATGTCATAAGGGAACTCTACTCAGGAATTTATGGCCTCCCCAGAGGAGTCCGCCCATTTGCAACTCGGGTTCTCCGAACAGGTTACTTCTGGCCAACCTTTCGTACAAACTACTCCGAGTTCGTCAAGAAGTATGACCTGTGCCAGTGGAATGCCAACCAGATTAACAGCCACCCCAGGCCCCTACACGGAATCCTTTCCCCATGGCCCTTCAACACTTAGGGAATGGACATCTTAGGACCATTTCCCCCGGAAAGGGCCAAGTGAAGTTCTACTTAGTGGCAATTGATTTCTTCACCAAATGAATTAAGGTCGAGCCCTTCGTAACTATTACTGTTGCCAAGGTCTAAACTTTCACATGGAAACATATAATTTGTTGGCACAAACTCCCTCACACTATCATGTCCAAAAATAGGTGACAATTTACAGACAAAGGCTTCGTCTAGTTCAGTGAAAATCTGGGCATCAAATGTAAATTCTTCTCTGTCGAACACCCATAAACAAACGGAAAAGCCAAAGCAACAAACAAGGTCATTTTCCAAGAGTTAAAGCGTCTCCTGATACAAGCCAAGGGAAGATGGGATGAAGAGTTACCAGGAGCTTTGTGGGCGTACCACACAAGACCACACTCTTTGACCCACAAAACTCCATTCCGACTGACATACGGGGCTGATGCTAAGATCCCAGTAGAGCTCAAAGAACCATCCCCTCGCCATGTCATTTGTGAGAAAGAAGATAGTGATGAAGGAAGACAGGAATACCTGGACCTCAGTTTAGAAGAGCAAGATGTAGCCTTTGTCAAAATCCAGGCTTCTAAACAGAAGTTCGCCCAGAGGTAGAAGTCCATGCTTCGACCCCGACCTCTACGAAAAGGAGATTCAGTCCTACACATCACAGACAATAATCGAAGACCACATGAAAAAGGTAAATTTGTAGCTAACTAGGATGGGCCATACTGAGTGAAAAAAGCTATTGGGAAGGGCGCATACCGACTGGAAGAACTGTCAGGAAAAGATATCCCTAGAACATGGAATGCCATGCATTTGAAATTATACCATAACTAATGATGTACAAGGAAAGGGCACTCTTTTTCCTACCCAAGATATTTTTTCCTACTAAGTTTTTTCTCCTGGAAAGTTTTAACGAGGCCCCCGTTTCAATAAAAGCAGTGATCATTTTTCAGTATGCAATCTTCTAGAAACATAAAAATATGTTAAGTAGCAAGACCTAGGTGATATATGATTATACCATCCCTAAATAACTACCAAAATTTAAATAATACAAAAATTCACTTAAATATTTAAAGAATTTTACAGGCATAACTACATATATCCAAAATACTTTACTTTATAAACATTCTTATAGATATATACAAAATTGTACACGAGTTTGATTTTTTTTTATTACACTAATACAAAACATAGGTTTAGTTTAATAGTAATTCTAACAGGTTAGATGCTAGCTAATGCCAAAATAGACTCCAGGACATGTGAGTAGTTGAATAGTATACAAAAAGAACTACTCGACCATCAAGCATAGCTGGAGTCATTATCTAAAGCTATACCCATAATATTCTACTAGGTTAATGATGGCTAACTACGCGTCCTTTACGGTGGAGTCACTTCTAGATGAAGCTTCCTCCATATCCTCTACATCAGCTGGTGGGGGTGGGGGCAATGGGACAATAGGAAAGAAAGGGGTCCGCATCACGAAGATCCAATACTAGCCTAGCCCTAAGTGTGACAGTGAGAGCTCCTAAGGGGTTAGGTACCCCTAAAATAGCCCACGACAGTCGCATTGTGACAATCCCATGGTACACATGTACATGACCCATCCAATAATGTCTACAATGGGCTGGATCAGGCTGTCTTGGTCTTACTCTAATGTCTGCGATATGGGGTTGATTATCATCGTCTATAGTGGCTCTCTGTTCGGTTCATATCCCATTTAATATAAACAAGGAAGAAAAAGGGTGAGAAACATAAAATACCAATAATTTATACAAGACGTATATAAATAATAGATTTTTACAAATAATAAATTTTAATAACAATTTCTTTATACATGTTACTTACAACATGGAATGATAATGCAGATATGATTGACGTTTCTTAATTTTAATTAACAAATATTTTATTAATTCTATTAAAGATGCAATGTATGTGGGCCCTTAAGTCTTTTTTTATTGGGAGCAGTCAGGAGCTGAGACTGTTTCATGATAATTTACCAATATGGCCAACGTACAGCTCTACTGACCATAATATACACTTAGGCCCTAGTCAGATTGGCAAGAGCTTGTTGTGAATTTACCCGACACTAGGGAACGACCCCAGGTCTCCTAGGCCTCTTTTCACACCCTCTCATCCTAAGGTTCGCTATTGAACCATCCCTAATGCATTTCTCAGACTATACCGTATCTCCTAAAACATTCTTGTCTTTAACTTGTTATATGATGCATGTCACATACTGAATTTGTTTAGACTTTTAGCACATACTTTCCATTCTTGTTCATAAAATTTATCAAAATTTTGGCAAAGTTTCCTCTGTAAATTGAATATTTCCAAAATTTGTCTTTGACCTGTTACTGTAACATCCTGATTATTGAATTAATGGGCAGATTAGGATTAATTGCTGATTGAGATTGAGTGCTGACTAAGTAAAGGAGGCATGGGATGACGCATGTACCCTCTTGGCAATAGAATAGCTTCAGTTTCACGTTTCTACCCACTCTCTGCTCATTTTCTCTTTCGTACATACTGAACCACTTCTCCGTTCTCTCTAGAATCCCCTCAAGCCTCTGCTTCTTCTTCTTCTTCTTCTTCTTCTTTTTCTTCTTCTTCTTCATCAGCGACGTTGTAGTATCTTGGAGACTCGAAGTCCTCCACTGTTAGCGAGGGTCGTACTATTCGAGAGTGTGGAACCAGGTTTTAGTTTCTCCAAGCTGAGTGCAGAGTTTGACTGGGTTCGAAAGTCGTTGACAAAGGAAGAGTGATTGAAGGAACAATCGGAACAACCAATCAACGTTGAAAGCTCGAGGAGCTTCGAGGAACGTCTTGTAGGTAGGGGGCTGATTTACATCTCAAATGCATGGTTTATGGAAGGGTTCCGTAAGAAATTTGTTTACTGTGTTGTGTTATACTTGAAATGTGTTGTTTGTTGTGTTGTGATTGAGTAATAATGCATGAAATGCCCGGATTTGTGATAGTTGTGATCTGTGTAATGTTGTGTTGATTTCCGTCCATGAATGCATGTTCACTTGCATGTGATGTATGTGGATATTATTGTGAATGCCGAGTGCATGTGCTGTGAACCAGTGTGAATATCGAATGCATGTGGTGTAAAAATGTTGTGCTGGTTCTGTTGTGATTTTATATTTAAATGCACGAGATGCATGTTACTGACATTTCAAATGCCGAGTGCATATGTGTGGACTGTTTGTCGATTCCCGTGTGGGATATTATCTGAATAAGCATGGGATGCTTGTTGTGAAATGCATAAGGTTGCATATATGGAAAAAGGGTGACCCGTTGAAGGTCAGGAACCCTATGTGATGATTTCTAGCTACAGATTCTTGGGCCAGATCTTGTGAGAGCCCGTGATAGCCGACGGAGCTAGAGTTAAGTCTCGAGACGTCACGAGGTGACCGGTATCACGTGGGAAGGGCTAATAGATGTGAGGCCAGGAGGGAATCTGTAACTGAAATTATCGTTTAAGTCAGATCCTTATGCATGTGTATTGGTGCATTGTTATTGAGAATAACATGATTGATATAGCCTTGAATGATTAGAGTGAATTTTGACTGAATGATGTTGTATGGGTGAATTTCGATTGAATGACAGTGTGTGTTGTTAATGTTGATTGTGATATCCTAGTGCGTGGTTGATAATGTAATGGCTGATCCGAGTCAATAACTGTCATTTAATATGTAAAATGCTCACCCCTACTTGTGGCTATATTTTTCAGTGGATATAGGTCGGGATGGTGAATGATGGGGGGACTTCAAACTGTGTGAAGTGTACTTGTATATATATAGATATTGTGTACATAATGTGTATAGTTTTGATGTAGCCTTGGCCGGCTCCTAAGTACACTGTTTTGTTTCGAATATATTTATGAATTTGAATTCTCTCGGATTGAGAACACATATATATATTTTACACTGTTATAATGTTGCTTGTATCGACTAGGGAGTGGTGTCGAATGAATAATGTTAAGTCAATAAGTTTCCGAGTAGAATATAGTTGTGAGCCTGTCCCGAGTGATGAAGGCTTAAAACTGTTCCGAGTGAGATGTGCTCGAGTGGACTTCTTCCGAGGGAAGAATAGTCATGATGCCCGAGTGAAATATAGCTGGAGAACCTCTTTCAAGTGAATAAGGTTGTATACTCCGAGTGAATAAGGCAGTATATTCCGAGTGAATAAGGCTGTATATTTCGAGTGGATAATGTTATAATATTCCATGTACGTCTTAATCTAGTAAACTCTTCCGAGTGAAGACAGGTTGAGCTATTTCCGAGTGAGGAAGATTTAAAATATTCCCGAGTGAAGAATGGGTAAAACACTTCCGAGTGATGAAGGGACAAGGCAACCCCGGGTGAGGCAAATCCGAGTGAAACATCTCCGGGTGGAACGTTTCCGGGTGAAGTGTCTCAGAAGCGAAAAGCTTTAGTTTGGGACACATCAATGGCTGAGTAGTGAATACCCGAGTGGGAAATTCCCGAGTGGGAAGGTACCGAGAGATGATACCGAGTTACGTGTAGTACGGTACCGACTGGAATATATCGAGTGACTCTGTTCCTAGGAAAGTACATCTGGAGAAAGACTCCAACCCCGAGTATGTTTCCGTGAATAGTTTCCGAGGAAAGGTTCATTGACTCCGAGTGAAAATAGCCGAGAGAATCATTTCCCGAGTGAAGCATGTTGTGATGAGACCTTCCATAATAAGGATCTGGCTAAGTAAGAATTTAACGAGTGATGTATGATCCGTGGGGACCGCTCCCGAGTGAGCGAAGGTCCCGATTCCGAGTAACGATATGAAAATACCGAGTGAGAGACTCGCTCTAGCGAGTAAGGGTTTGCTTAAGCGCTTTACGCTGGTTTTGCTTAACCGACCAGGATCTCGTTAAGCGCGTGGCACCCTGACCTGGTTTTCTGCTTCCCTTGACTTCGGGTTTGTTTATTTTATCCCGACTCCTATTCTAGACTGCTTGTGAACGTTTGGAATGTTCAAGTTTTGGAAAAAATTTTCCCTTGTCTCAGATTTACTTTTTTTTAAGTCGGGTTATTTCATTTTGGTATCAGAGCGGACTTAAAAGGTCCAAGGCCAAGGAATACTACTAAATGCTATAAGATTGTTTGATATTGTGATAAACTGTAAGTGTGGAACTGTAATCCGATCGGATTGTAGATAGTTGAAGTGTTCTTATCCTTGAAGTAATGTCGATTTCAGGATAAGGTATGGCCAATCGTCACAGTATGGATGCTATGGCTGCGGCGTTTCAGCGCTTCACTAATATACTTGAGAGGCAGAACCAGCCTCAAGCTGATGACAATCAGGGCTTAGATCGCTTTCTGAAGAGAAAGCTGAGTGAATTCTAGGGGGGATTCAATCCTGAGCCAGCTTAGACGTGGATTCTGGATCTGGAGAGGATCTTCAGCAGCCTTCGATGCACTGAGGCTTAGAAAGTTGAATATGCCGTGTACATGCTTCATGCTAAAGCTGAGAATTGGTGGAAGATCACCAAGGCAAGAATGATAGCTGCTGGCACCCAGTTGATCTGGGAGAACTTTAAGGCATGTTTTCTAGAGAAATACTTTCCCGATACCGTGAGGAGTCGAAAAGAGTTGGAGGTCATGGAACTGAAGCAGGGTTCTATGACTGTGGAGGAATACGCTGCTAAGTTTGAGGCACTATGTCTGTTCTATCCTCCGTTTCAGTAGCCCGAAACCGAGGATTCCAAGTGCATAAAGTTTAAAAGCGGATTGAGGCCTGAGATTAAGAAAGCTTTCAGGCATAAGGAAATTCGAAGTTTCCCTGTGCTGGTAAACAAGTTTTGAATTTTTGAGGAGGATGATCAGACTCATCCAGGCCAGAGTAGCAAGACTGGAACTTCCTTGAAGCCACAACAGCCTAGCTTCAAGAAACCGAGCAATGCTGGTAGAGGCGGACCCCCCTCTAGATTCAGAGGTCGGGGAAATCGTGGTGGTCGTTTTGGGGGTCGTCCCAGAGACGGAAAATGCTTTAAATATGGTGGTGACCACTTTGCTCGGGATTGTGATGTTGGAAATGATGTCGTGTGCTTTCATTGTAATGAGAAAGGGCATGTTCGCCCCGACTGTCCTTAGCTGCAGCAGGCAAATACTAATGTGTACCGTGGAGGCTTCCGAGGAAGAGGCCGTGGAAACGGTGGCCGAGGGAATGGTGGCTGAGGCAATAGAGCTCAGGGTAACATGATGTTTTCTCCGAATAACCGTAGGAGGAATGTTGATCAACCGGCTGTAGGCAGAGTTTATGCAATCAATGCCGAGGAAGCTGCACAAGCAAACGACTTGGTGCAAAGTAAGTGTTCACTCGGTAGACATACTCTTGACATTGTTTTTGATTCTGGAGCTACCACTCCTTTATAGCTGATGATTGTGTGAGGCGGCTGAGATTGCCTACTGTTGACATGGATCGAACTTTGGATGTATCCAGTCCGACCGGTATTAAATTATGGACATCGATGATGTGCAAGGATGTATCATTTACGTTGGGCGATCGGAATTTTACTGCCGACTTGATATGCTTACCCTTGAAGGGCATTGACGTTGTGCTTGGCATGGATTGGCTATCAGCCAACAAGGTGATGGTAGATTGCCAAAACTGAAGGGTGATTTTTCCAAGGCAGACTACCAACGACTACACGGTCCAAGGTATATCCCAACTCCTTGTGATGCTCTGTTTGACTGATGGTGAGGTTAGTTCCCGAGTGCACGATATTCCGATCGTTCGTGATTTCCCTGAGGTGTTTCTGGAGGATGTGCCGGGTGTCCCTCCGAATAGAGAAATTGAATTCTCGATTGATCTGATTCCTGGAGCCGAGCCGGTCTCCAGTGCACCTTATAGGATGTCCCCGACTGAGTTAGCCGAGTTGAAGAAGCAAGTTGATGAGTTTCTCGGCAAACAGTTTATCCAACCGAGTGTATAACCGTGGGGTGCACCGGTGTTACTCGTTAAGAAGAAAGATAGGAGCATGCGGCTTTGTATCGAGTACCGGTAGCTGAACAAGCTTACAATAAAGAATCGGTATCTGTTACCGAGAATTGATGATCTGATTGATCAATTGCGGGGTGCTTCAGTCTTTTTGAAAATTGACTTGTGATCAGGATATCACCAGATCCGAGTGAAGGACTCAGATATTCCCAAGTCGGCGTTTAGGACCCGGTATGGTCACTACGAGTATGTAGTCATGCCGTTCAGTGTAACCAATGCCCCTGCTGTATTCATGAATTACATGAATAGCATTTTCCATCCTTACTTAGACCGATTCGTGGTCGTCTTTATTGATGACATTTTGGTTTACTCCGAATCTCTTGTGGAGCATGAGGAACATCTCCGTGCGGTGCTCCAAATATTAAGGGAGAAGCAACTGTTTGCCAAATTTTCGAAGTGTGATTTCTGGATGGATAGGATCCATTTCCTGGGGCATGTAATCTCCAAGGAAGGTGTCTCGGTCGATCCTACCAAAGTGGAAGCTGTCATGGCGTGGGAGAGACCTAAGTCGGTCTCGGAGATCTGGAGCTTTATGGGTTTGGCCGGTTATTATTGGCGATTTATTGAAGGGTTCTCTAAGCTTGCACTACCACTGACCAAGCTGACTCGGAAGAATGTTAATTTTGTATGGAATTCCGAGTGTGAGAAGAGCTTTCAAGAGTTAAAGACGAGGCTGACTACAGCACCCTTGCTGGCATTACCGAACCTGCAGGAGTGCTTTGTAGTTTATTGTGATGCATCCGGACTCGGTCTCGGGTGTGTGCTGATGCAGAATGACCGAGTGATAGCTTATACCTCGCGTCAATTGAGACCACATGAACAACATTATCTGACTCATGACTTGGAGTTAGCAGCTGTGGTCTTCTCATTGAAAATATGGATACATTACCTGTATGGGTCGAAATTTGAAGTGTATAGCGATCACAAAAGCCTCAAATACTTGTTTGATCAGAAAGAGCTGAATATGAGGCAAAGGAGATGGACCAAGTTCTTAAAGGATTATGACTTCGAGTTGAAATATCACCCGGGCAAGGCGAATGTTGTGGCCGATGCCTTGAGTCAGAAGTCTATTCATGTGGCAGTAATGATGGTGAAGGAAATAGAATTACTTGAGCAATTTCGAGACATGAACTTGCATATGGATGTCTCTTCGCCTCGGAAAGTAACGATCGGCATGTTGAAAATAGCCAATGAATTTCTAAAGCTAGTGTACGAGGAGCAGAAGTCGGATTCCTATTTAGCCGAGATGAAGGAGACTCAGGCTAAGGGCAAAGACCTGTCCTTAACCGAGGGCTCAGATGGAATTTACCAAGTGAAGGGTAGAATTTATGTGCCGAGTGCTGGAGAATTGAGAAGGATGGTACTTGATGAAGCCCACAAAAGTCTGTTGAGCATCCACCCGGGCACTACGAAAATGTACCATGACTTAATACTGCACTTCTGGTGGCCCGGATTGAAGAGAGATGTGGTGGATTATGTGGCTCGGTGTATTATTTGTCAGAAGTTGAAAATCGAGCACCAGAAGCCGTCCGGTGGGTTACAGCCTCTCGAAATTCCCGTGTGGAAATGGGATGCAATTGTGATGGATTTTGTGATGGGATTGCCTAAAACCCGAGCGGGTTATGATGCCATCTGGGTCATTGTTGACCGATTGACGAAGTCTGCACACTTCCTGCCCATGAATATGAGATATTCACTGTAGAAACTAGCCCAGATTTATATCCGAGAAATTGTCCGACTGCATGGTGTGCCATCTTCCATTGTGTCAGATAGAGATTTGAGATTCACTTCCCGGTTTTGGGGAAGCTTGCACCAGGAATTAGGCACAAAACTCCGATTAAGTTCAGCCTACCACCCCTAGTCGGACGGGCAGTCCGAGCGGACAATACAGAGTTTGGAGGACCTATTACGGTCCAGTGTGCTAGAGCACGGTGGTAGCTGGGAGCAGTATCTCCCTCTGATCGAATTTACATATAATAACAGCCACCATAGCAGCATCGGTATGGCACCGTATGAGGCTTTATATGGTCGGAAATGCCGAACCCCACTCTGTTGGTTGGAAATCGGTGAAAGTTTAATGTTGGGGCCAGAAATTATGCAGCAAACTACCGAGAAGATCCAGATGATCAGGGAAAAGATGAAGGCATCTCAAGACCGATAGAAGAGTTATCACGATAAGCGGACTAAACCGCTTGAATTTCAGGTCGGTGATAAGGTGTTTCTGAAGGTTTCACCGAATAAAGGGGTCGGACGAGCCTTGAAGAGTGGGAAGTTGAACCCCAGGTACATTGGACCCTATGAAATACTGGAACGGGTCGGTCTTATAGCATACCGAATAGAATTACCGACTCATCTATCGAATTTTCATAATGTGTTTTACGTGTCTCAGTTGAGGAAGTATTCACCCGACTCCACTTATGAGATGTTGGATGATGAGGTTGAGATTAGAGAAAATCTGACCATAGTGGCTGTGCCGACTGGAATTATGGATCGGTCGGTGAGACGCTTGAGAAGCAAGGATGTGCAATTGGTTAAGGTAGAAAGGCAACAAAACCGAATCACCTCTTACACCTGGGAGCGTGAAGATGTTATGAGGCAGCAGTATCCTGAGTTGTTTTATTGAGGTAAGCTTGTGTTTGAATTTCGAGGTCGAAATTCTTTGTTGGAGGGGAGAATTATAACATCCTGATTATTGAATTAATGGGCAGATTAGGATTAATTGCTGATTGAGATTGAGTGTTGACTAAGTAAAGGAGGCATGGGATGATGCATGTACCCTCTTGGCACTAGAATAGCTTCAGTTTCACGTTTCTACCCACTCTCTACTCATTTTCTCTTTCGTACATGCTGAACCACTTTTCCGTCTCTCTAGAATCCCCTCAAGCCTCTGCTTCTTCTTCTTCTTCTTCTTCTTCTTCTTCATCAGCGACGTTGTAGTGTCTTGGAGGCTCAAAGTCCTCCACTGTTAGCGAGGGTCGGACTATTCAAGAGTATGGAACCAGCTTTTAGTTTCTCCAAGCTGAGTGCAGAGTTTGACTGGGTTCAAAAGTCATTGAGCAAGGGAGAGTGATTGAAGGAACGATCGGAGCAACCGATCAACGTTGAAAGCTTGAGGAGCTTCGAGGAATGTCTTGTAGGTAGGGGGCTGATTTACATCTCAAACGCATGGTTTATGGAAGGGTTCCGGGTGAAACTGCTTTACTATGTTGTGTTATACTTGAAATGTGTTGTTTGTTGTGTTGTGATTGAGTAATAGTGCATGAAACGCCTAGATTTGTGATAGTTGTGATCTGTGTAATGTTGTGTTGATTTCCGTCCATGAATGCATGTTCACTTGCATGTGATGTATGTGGATATTATTGTGAATGCCGAGTGCATATGCTGTGAACCAGTGTGAATGCCGAATGCATGTAGTGTGAAAATGCTTTGCTGGTTCTGTTGTGATTTTATATTTAAATGCATGAGATGCATGTTACTGACATTTCGAATGCCGAGTACATATGTGTAGACTGTTTATCGATTCCCGTGTGGGATATTATCTGAATAAGCATGGGATGCTTGTTGTGAAATGCATAAGGTTGCATATATGGAAAAAGGGTGACCCGTGGAAGGTCAGGAACCCTATGTGATGATTTCTAGCTATAGATTCTTGGGCCAGATCCTGTGAGAGCCTGTGATAGCCGACGGAGCTAGAGTTAAGTCTCGAGACGTCACGAGGTGACCGGTATCACGCGGGAAGGGCTAATGGATGTGAGGCCGGGAGGGTATCTGTAACTGAAACTATCGTTTATGTCGGATCCGCATGCATGTGTATTGGTGCATTGTTATTGAGAATAACATGATTGATATAGCCTTGAATGATTAGAGTGAATTCCAACTGAATGGTGTTGTATGGGTGAATTCCGATTGAATGACAGTGTGTGTTGTTGATGTTGATTGCGATATCCGAATGCGTGGTTGATAATGTAATGGCTGATCCGAGTCAATAACTGTCATTTAATATGTAAAATGCTCACCCCTACTTGTGGCTATATTTTTCAGTGGATATAGGTCGGGATGGTGAATGATGGGGGGACTTCAAACCGTGTGAAGTGTACTTGTATATATATAGATGTTGTGTACATAATGTGTATAGTTTTGATGTAGCCTTGGCCGGCTCCTAAGTACACTGTTTTGTTTTGAATATATTTATAAATTTGAATTCTCTCGGATTGAGAACATATATATATATATATATATATATATATATTTTACACTGTTATGATGTTGCTTGTATCGACTGGGGAGTGGTGTCGAATGAATAATGTTAAGTCAATAAGTTTCTGAGTGGAATATAGTTGTGAGCCTGTCCCAAGTGATGAAGGCTTAAAACGGTTCCGAGTGAGATTGCTCGAGTGGACTTCTTCCGCG
Organism: Clitoria ternatea; assembly: GCA_037962975.1. Lineage (NCBI taxonomy): Eukaryota > Viridiplantae > Streptophyta > Magnoliopsida > Fabales > Fabaceae > Clitoria > Clitoria ternatea. The sequence goes on from CM075673.1 coordinate 140,089,192, forward strand.
GGAAGAATAGTCATGATGTCGGAGTGAGATATAGCTGGAGAACCTCTTCCGAGTGAATAAGGTTGTATACTCCGAGTGAATAAGGCAGTATATTCCGAGTGAATAAGGCTGTATATTCTGAGTGGATAATGTTATAATATTCCGTGTAAGTCTTAATCTAGTAAACTCTTCTGAGTGAAGACAGGTTGAGCTATTTTCGAGTGAGGAAGATCTAAAATATTCCCGAGTGAAGAATGGGTAAAACGCTTCCGAGTGATGAAAGGACAAGGCAACCCCGGGTGAGGCAAATCCGAGTGAAACGTCTCCGGGTGGAACGTTTCCGGGTGAAGTGTCTCAGAAGCGAAAAGCTTTAGTTTGGGACACATCAACGGCTGAGTAGTGAATACCCGAGTGGGAAATTCCCGAGTGGGAAGGTACCGAGAGATGATACCGAGTTACGTGTGGTACGGTACCGACTGGAATATACCGAGTGACTCTGTTCCTAGGAGAGTACATCTGGAGAAAGACTCCAACCCCGAGTGAGTATGTTTCCGTGAATAGTTTCCAAGGAAAGGTTCATTGACTCCGAGTGAAAATAGCCGAGAGAATCATTTCCCGAGTGAAGCATGTTGTAATGAGACCTTCCAGAATAAGGATCTGGCTAAGTAAGAATTTACCGAGTGATGTATGATCTGTGGGGACCGCTCCCGAGTGAGCGGAGGTCCCGATTCCGAGTGACGATATGAAAATACCGAGTGAGAGACTTGCTCTAGCGAGTAAGGGTTTGCTTAAGCGCTTTACGCTGGTTTTGCTTAACCGACGGGGATCTCGTCAAGCGCATGGCACCCTGACCCGGTTTTCTGCTTCCCTTGACTTCGGGTTTGTTTTATTTTATCCCGACTCCTATTCTGGACTGCTTGTGAACGTTTGGAACGTTCGATTTTTGGAAAAAATTTTCCCCTGTCTCGGATTTACTTTTTTTTAAGTCGGGTTGTTTCAGTTACACTCAGAAAATTCCCAGACAATATAATACAACCATATTAAATATGTATTTTTAATTCAAACATCAAACTTTACACTATCTAACAAATATAAATTCTCATCATAAAAATATGCAAATAACAAGGTATGACATATAAATAATAATTGTAAATAAGTAAAGACATAAAAATAACAACTGAAATAAATATTGAGAGGGTTAGGGAGTCTCTTCTATTATTTAACATATCTTATATTTAGTAATTTCTTATCTCACCCTTCCTTTACCTGAGAAACTTATTTCTTTCTAAGAAAATCTTTTTAAGTTAACCTAAACACATAAGTTCTTATTGTTAGTAAGTTCATTTTATTTTATTATACTTTTGTTTTATCTAACATTTAATATAGTGATATTAAAAATGAGAAAAATTTTGATAATTAGATATTCTTTATAATAACACAATAATATTAAAAATAGTATTGTCATAAATCTTAAAAGCATCTAATAAGAATAATAATTAAACATCCATTGAATATTATAAAAAGATAACAATTAAACAAATGATTAAGGAATAAAGTAAATAACTAAATACATGATAATTAAATAAACAATATAAACATAATAAATAATAAATATATAAAAATAAAAATAGTTCAATTATGTAAATGAATGAATTGATAATTAGTAGATAACTATAAATTAACTAATTAGATAAATGAATAAAATAAAAAATAACAAAACTAAATTATAGATGAACAATAATAATAGAAATAAATAAAACAAATAAATAAATTGATATTTAAACAAGTTAATAAATGAATCAACATTTAAATGAACAACTAAATGAATAAGTAGATAATTATATATAAGTAATTAAATAAATAAATGAATAACAATAATAAATGATAAATAAACAATAAATAAAAGAATAATATAGAATAATAAAAATAACCAAATAAATAAACAAACAAATAATTAATTAAATAAAAAATTAAAAAATTAAATAAATAAACCAATAAATAAACAATTAAATAAATGATTAAACAATTAAATAATTAATTAATAAATAAAAAAATTAATAAATAAACAATTAGATAAATAACTAAATAATTAATTAAATAACTAAATAAAAAAGTTAATTAATTAATTAAACAATTAAACAAACTAACTAACAAATAAATAATTAAACAAACAAATAAATAAATAAATAAATAATTAAATAAATAAACAATAAACTAAATAATTAAATAAATAAATAAACACATAAATAAATAATTAAACAGTTAACTAATTAAATAAACAAATAACTAAATAATTAAACAAATAAATAAACAATTAAATAAATAAATAAATAATAAATAAATAAACAAACAAACAATTAAGTACTTAAATAAATAAACAAACAAATAAATAAATAATAAACATTATATATATAAGAGCGTACTATAATGTTCTTAAATTATATATATATATATATGTATGTATGTATGTATGTATGTATGTATGTAAAGGTGAAATCAATGAATGAAAAGGGAGCAGAGAGAGAATGTACCTTTCCCCAAAAACCGCGTGAATGTTAAATGGTAACAACGGGTATATATAGGTAGGGAAAATATTTTTTTATTTTTTTTATAATTATCCATAACTATACTATGGGTATTTTTATGAGATAAATTTTATATTTAAAATTTTGTTATGAACACTCAAAATGTACTTAGTAAAATAAATATAACTTTTTAATAAATTTCTTTTACTCTAAATATTTCAATTACTAAATGTTTAAATACCTATTTTTATAACTTTTTAATGAATGTTTAAATACCCATTTTTAATGAATTTCTTCTAGCCAAACGATCTTTAAACTTTATGAAATTTTAAACTTAAGCTCTCATGCACACATCTAAACTCCCTATCAAGTTTCATATTTTTTTTATAACATTTCCTATACTGGTTTAGACCCAAACAACTCTATTTTGGACTATTTTCACTTATCTCTAAAAATATCCAAAAATTCTCATAAAATCTTATAAATTGCAAAGATCAATCAGTTTTAAAGAACCTTAAGCTAATTTTATCAAAATTATAAATTTTAATTTTCTTACAAGTTTATCCTTTTATATAAAAAATATAATAAAACTATAGGATGTTACAATTCTACTCCCCTAAAAAAAATTTTGCCCTCGAAATTACATACCTTAAAGAAAAAGGTAAGGATAAGATTTTCTCATTTCAGATTCTAATTCTCATGTAGCATCCTCATCTCCTATTCTACTCCAGATAACCTTCACTAGAGGAATTTCCTTTCCTCTTAGTTGTTTTATTCTTCTGGCAGTTATTTTGACAGGTGATGCATCATATGTAAGATTATCCTTAACCTGAATAATGTTAGGCTCAATAACATGGGAAGGATCAGGAATATATTTTCGTAGCTGGGATATGTGAAAGACATCATGGACGTTTGACAGAAAAGGTGACATAGCAATTTGATATGCGAGAGAACTAACTCTCTTTAGGATCTGGTAAGTGCCAATAAACTTAGGTGTAAGTTTACATGATTTCATTACTCGTCCTACCCAGTTGTGGGTGTGACCTTCAAAAAGACATGACCACCTTCCTGAAATTCAAGAGGTTTTCTCCTTTTGTCATAATAACTCTTCTGTCTGCTTTGTGTTGTCCTCATCTTTTCCTGAACCAACTTGATCTTTTTTGTAGTTTGTTGTACCAAATCAGAACCTATCATCAAGTTTTCTCCTATCTCAAACCATACAATGGAGTTCTACACTTTCTCCCATACAATGCTTCAAATGGTGCCATGTTGATGCTTGCATGAAAACTATTGTTGTAAGTGAATTCAATTAATGGCAAAATTTGATCCTTACTTCCTTTGTGTTCCAACACACAAGCTCGTAACAAATCCTCAAGAGTTTGAATTGTCCTTTTGGATTGACCATCTGTTTGAGGATGGTATGCTGAACTTAAACAAAGTTTAGTTCCCAAAGCATGGTGTAAACTTTCCCAAAAACGTGATGTAAAGCGTGGATCACGATTAGAAATAATGTTTGAAGGAATTCTATGCAACCTTACAATTTCTTTGATGTAAAGCTGGGTTAACTTCTCCAAAGAGTATCAAATATTAATGGGAATAAAATGAACAGATTTTGTCAATCTATTCACTACTACCCATATAGAATCATATCCTACAGAAGTTCTTGGTAGCGCAGTCACAAAATCCTTAGAAATACTATCCCATTTCCATTCTGGAACCTCCAATGATTGCAGTGTTCCATAAGGTTTTTGATGCTCCACTTTTGCTTTCTGAAAAATCAAACACAAGGCCACAAATTCTTGGTAGTTCCTGGATGAATACTCATGTTACTTTTATAAGCCTCCTCCAAAATAGCCTTTTTCAACTCTCCTTGATCTGGAATGCAAACTCGATCTTTGTATCTTAACATCCCATCAGCTCTAACTTTAAATTCCATTTCTTTTCCATGCTTTAAAAGCTCTTTCCTTTCATGTTGCCTTAGTTGTCTTGAGGCATAGGCCAGAACCTTTTTATCTTGCATCAACACACATCCTAACCCTTGTTTTGATGCATCACAAAATACCTCATATCCTTGGTATGGGTTAGGTAGTACTAACACAGGTGCCGTCATGAGACGATTTTTAAGTTCTTGAAAATTATTCTCATATTGCGTCGTCCAAACAAATGGTTGACCTTTCCTTGTGAGCTTAGTTAATGGATTTTCTAGTCTTGAGAATCCTTTAATGAACCTTCTATAGTAACCGGTTAATCTCAGAAAACTCCTAATCTCTGTCACAGTCGTCGGTCTCTTCCATTTTAACACAATTTCCACTTTAGAAGGATCTACAACGATTCCTCCTTGACTGATGACATGACCAAGGAAATTTACTTTTTCTAACCAAAATTCACATTTAGACAATTTTGCATACAACTGTCTTTCTTGTAAAACTCCTAATACTATCTTTAGATTCTCCACGTGTTCTTCTTGACTTTTTGAGTAAATCAAAATATCATCGATGAAAACCACCACGAATTTATCCAAATATGGGTGGAAAATCCTATTCACGTAATCCATGAATACAACAGGAGCAATAGTTACACCAAAAGGCATTACCAAATACACATAGTGCCTATAGCGAGTCCTAAAAGCAGTTTTGGGTACATCTTCCTTCTTCATCTGTATTTGATGATATCCAGACTTTAGATCAATTTTAGAGAATACTCTAGCACCACGAAGTTGATCCATCAAATCATCTATTCTTGGCAAAGGATATCTATTCTTAATTGTCACTTTATTAAGTTGACGATAGTCTACATACAGCCTCATACTACCATCTTTCTTCTTCTCCAACAAAACTGGTGCACCACAAGGAGATATACTTGGTCTTATAAATTGTTTCTCTAGCAACTCCTCCAGTTGTTTCTTTAACTCCAACAATTCCAATAGTGACATCCAATATGGTGCCCTTGAGATTGGTTCAGCTCCAGGAATAAGGTCAATGGAAAACTCCACTTCTCGTTCAGGCGGTAACCCAGGGATATCTTCTAGAAAAACTTCAGGGAATTCATTTACGACCGGTGATTCCTCTATTCGTGTTTTTCGTTCCTCTTTCATTGAAAGTAACATCATGAATCCTTGAGCTCCTTCTTTCAATGAAGCAATCATTTGATTAGCAGATACAAATCTTATATCTTTAGAATTCGAATCCGTTGATTCATTGAATACTATTACCTTATTATAACAGTCTATTAAGACATGATTATTTGCCAACCAATCTAATCCGAGAATAACTTCTAGATTAGAAAGTGGTAAACAAAATAGATTAACTTTGAATTTCCTATCGTTTATGACAATAGGACATTCCCAACAAGCTTTAGAGTAACCATAGATTGGTTTCCAGGAGTATGAACTAATAACTTAAAAGGTAACTCACTCGTAGGCAAGTTTAACCTTTCCACACAATCATTGGCTATAAAGGAATGAGATGCCCCTGAGTCATACATGATAGTCAAAGGAGTCTTATTGATGATACGCGTACCTTCCACCATTGTATCTTGACGGAATGCTTCCTCACTGTTACACCCCCTTATATACATGAGACATATATGTATTCTTCTTGCCTTAAAAAACTTTTAGAAAGATATACATATTTATCACTCTTTATCTCATGTATACAAGGACGTATATACATTTGATTTCCTTTGAATATTGAAAGTAAAAAAAACATTGTCTTTCGATATTTGTTCATAATGACAAAACAATTAATAGAAATTATAAGTGATAAATCATTACAGTATTATATCCGAATGAGAAAGTTTATCAAATTTTAACCTTTACCTTGTTACAATTATCTAACTTAATATTGTAATAAGGCAAAGTAAAACTAAACTATACCTCTACTACAAATATGACTAATCATTTCCTAGTCCTTGAACCATCGAGTTTTGGAATGCTACTCTTGTCATATCTCTTCATCTATCTGATTAAGGATGAGACCACTTTACCCTTCTGTAATTACATATCCTTCCATCTTGGACTGCTAGCTATATATCACATAACATATATTTTGGACACAAAATTCAAATAAGAAAGAGTAAGAAACAGAATATAATACTTTACAGATAACACATAAGCATAAGGGTTCTCACATTCTAATATAATAATTTCAATCACAATCATATACATAATCAATTATGAATGTAGAGTTTTCATAACATAACAATTATACTTTCATTCACAACCACCCACATAGAATGTCACAATCACATGAATGTCATGCAATGTTTTTAATACTACCATCTCATTCATTCTATGCATGTGGGCCCTTAAAGTTTTAGTTTGCACTGGGCCAACCAGGAGTTTACACTGTTCCATAATTCCAGACAATAATAACATAAATGCCTTCATGGCATATGAACAGCTCAACTGGCGTGGAAACACTTAGAGACTAGTCAGACTGAGAAAGTTTTTATTGTGAAAGTACCCGATACTAGGGAACGACCCCAGGTCACCTGAAGCACCCTTTCACACCCTCTCATCCCAAGGCTTGCAATTAAGCCTCCTCTAATGTATCCTCAGTTTCTATAATCTGTCCCCAGGCAATATCACATCTCATTTCTCTTTAATGATTCATGATGCATGAACTACTCGTATATTTAGTTTGTTAAGACTTTTAGAAACTCAATTATTAAATACCATAAAGGTTCACAGAATCATCTCAATAAACTATACATTCCCATAAGTTCTTCTTTGAACTTCTGTTATACAAAAAATAAATTTAGTACAGTCTTCAAATTCAGATCTCACCAAAATTGAGTTTCCAAGCCTTAAATATCTTAAAACTTTCTCTTAAAAAACTTCACATATTTACATAATTTTCCCAATTTGAATCTTAACTAGATTGAGTTTAGAAATCTCGACTATAACAAAATATCCTTTAGTTATTTCATTAGGGAAAACCAATTTAAATTTCTGATTTCTTAAAGAAAATATTTTTTTAAAATCATTAACTAAGAATACTTAAAACTATAAAAATTTTCTTTAATTCAAGAATTAATTATCTCAACCTCTGATTTTCATAAAATAGCTTCTTTTTAATACTAGATTTTATTCTAGAGATTAAAAATGAAATTAATGAAAATTATTTCTAAGAAGAAATAAAAGACTAGAATAATGATAAAATACTTTCTCTTAGAATAAAAATTTAAAGAGTAAGGTAAAAAAATTCTAACTGAGTTTTAACTTTCCGTCATGCTTACTATATGCTCAAACTCCATATCACAAGGTCATCAATCATTCATCAATCACAATCAAGTATTGTAATATCATCAAGCACAATCAAATATCATCAAATCACAAATATTATTAATTACAGTCTAGTATTATAAATCACAATATCATTAATCAAAATTAAATATTTTAATTATAATCAAATCAAATAAATATCAGTCATAAATATAATTCAAATTTTAATAGTTTAAGATTAATTTTAAGTCTTTATAGTCCATTCCTCGCATAGGTCTATGTAGGTCCATATAGTCCAATCCTTGCATAGGTATAGTTCAGTCTATACAGGTCATAATAGTCTAAGTCCTTGCATAGGTTCAGTCCAGTTCGTATAGGTTATCCAGGTATTTGCATAGGTATTCAGATCAAGTTACACAAGATACTCAATTTAAAATTTATTATAAATTTTTAAGTTAAATAGTTATTATTTTAAAATAATAATATTATTAAATTTTAAAGGAGTAGGGGACTCCTCCCATTATTCTGATGTCTTTTCATATTGTATTCCTATCCCACTCCCCCTTACCTCTTGTATCTTGGTTCGTTATGGAAAGTCCGTGCGCGCCTCGTCTCCGAGTTCTAAAATATATCAATTTCACTTTAATATAGTTATAAGATGAAAATTAAGATTTCTACTTAAAACAGAAATGGTAAATTTTGAATAGTGAATAGTAAATAGTAAATCGTGAATAGTGAATAGTAAATCGTGAAAAGTAATAGTAAATAGTAAAACGTGTATAGTAACGGTAAATAGTAAAATGTAAATAGTAACAGTAAATAGTAAAACGTGAATAGTAAGGTAAATAGTAACAGTAAATAGTAATTTACTATTTGAATAGTGATTTACTATTTGTAATAGTGATTTACTATTGATATAGTAATTTACTATTCAGAATAGTAACTTAAAATAATATTATATCCAGTATAATAATAGATTTCTAAAACGATATTAAATTAAACCTAAAAAGTATAAAAGATAGTTATTTTTACCTTATGATTTTGGCAGAACCTCCTTCTAAAAATTTTATTTCTTTCTCTTACTCCTACCACTATCTTTCTAACACTGCTATATTAAGAAAACTTAATCTAAAAATGTGATTTCCTTCGTTAGAAACCTTGGCTATTTATAGAAAAATTTTTCACTATGCATTTTATTATTTTATTATAAAAGTACTATGCAATTTCTGAAATTTTTGTTTCTGATTACTGTGCACCTTTTGAAATTTTTGTTCATACACAGTGTTTTGCATAGTAAATATCGGCTGAATTATTGAGCCAAATAGTAACCATTCACTCGGTATATTTTAAATATTCAAAATCAGTCCTTTTTGAAATTTAGCGATATTATATCAGTTCTCACTAATTTTATAATAAGTAATATAAAGTTTAAATTTTAAAAATCTAAAATTTTCTGTTAATAAAAATTTATTAGTACATTTTCGATATTTTTACGATTGGTAGAAATCAAGATTTTACTCAAACTGATAATTTTTAGATAAGTCTACTTGAAATGGATTTTAGAAAATTTTCTTATAATTTAACTTCACTTTCTTGTAAATATTTTTAATTTTAAGTAACTTTATATGAATTTAAAATTATTTAAAATACATTATTTTATTAAAATATTGCAAAATTTTCAAAAAAATTCCAAAAAATCATAAATATTGTGTAGATCAAAAAATTCTAAACAACCATAGTCTAATTCCTTCAAAAGTTTATTTTAAAATTCTAATAAGAGTTAAATCATAAATATGTAAAAACATAAACATAAAATAAAAGTTGTGAATAATAAAGATATTTAAAATTCTTAATATAATTTTATTAATCAATGACTACTAATTAAATCATTTTAAAATTCTCATTCATAAATATTTTTATTTTATTATTATTATTATTATTTTATTTAAAAAATAAATAATTAAATATAAATACCAAAATTTAATAAAAAATGATAATAATAAACTAACTTATAGTAAGTATTTCTCATGAAAGATATGTTAATATCTATTTTCTATTTGTGTTGAAAATGGGATGTTACACTCACCACTGATAGCAAAAACTTTTCCTTGAGTCATGGGTTTTTCCATCGTACTGTTAGGGCCTCCATGAGTATGATTAGTCGTGCCGGTACCTTCGCCATTTTCTTTCTTTATTTCTGGATAATCCCTCAGTAGATGTCCCCTTCTGTTGCACCTAAAACAGACATAAGTAGGGCAATCCTTTCTCATTTGAGGTCCTCCACAATTATAATATTTAACTTCAAAGGCAGCTGGCGTGTAATAGCTCATAGACGTGGCTCAAGGATTTGCAAGTGCATTGTAGCCCTTTTGTGAAGCTTGATATCGAAGAGGAAAAGATGTAGCACCAGGACGACGTGATTGAATATGATATGGCTTTTTCCTTGCAAAATTCTTGTTTTAGAAACGTTGAGGTCCAAAAGTCCTCCTCTCATTGGCTTTAGGATCATACTCCCTAGCCTTTGACAACTTATCTTTATGGTCTTCTTTAAAAATTCTGCAACGATTAACTAACTTCAAAAATTCATGAACTTCTTGTATTCGAATAGCTCCTTTTATCTCTGGTCGAAGACCATTGATAAATTTAGCACATCTGGCTCGTTCATTTGAAGCATCAGCATAATGTGAGTGAAAACGGGACAACTCTTCAAATTTTGCAGCATATTCTCTAACTGATTTACCATCTTAGATGAGAGATAGGAATTCCATTTCTTTCTTTTCTCTGATATCATCAGGAAAATACTTTTCTAGAAATTTTTCCTTGAATCGTTCCCAAGTGATTTCAATCCCATTTGCTTCAAATTACCTTCCCACCAATGTTCAACATCCTCTATTAAAACATAAGCTGTAAAGATTACCTTATCAGCCTCTGAACATTGAAGTGCACGAAAAATCTTCTCCATCTCGTGAATCCATAGTTGAGCTCTATTAGGATTATAACCTCCTTTGAAACGAGGTGGATTGCATTTTTCAAAAAGATCTAACCTCCTTAAAGCATCATTACCCTAAGCATTTTGGTTCACTTGATTTTTAGCCATTGCAATGATCAAACGCTCCACTGTGGTTACAAGTCCAATTTCTTGTTCTGCCATGATTTCCTGCCATAATCAAACCTATTATATTCTGAACAAGAATTATAAAACATTATCACATAACCTCTATACTCAAGATATAAACTAAATAAGTCAAACAGGCTCTGATACCACTTTATAATATCCCTAAATAACTATCAAAATTTAAATAATACAAAAATTCACTTAAATATTTAAAGAATTTTACAGGCATAACTACATATATCCAAAATACTTTACTGTATAAACATTCTTATAGATATATACAAAATTGTACATGAGTTTGATTTTTTTATTATACTAATACAAAACATAGGTTTAGATTAGTAGTAATTCTAGCAGGTTAGACACTAACTGATGCCAAAATAGACTCCAGGACATGTGAGTAGTTAAGTAGTATACAAAAAGAACTACTCGACCATCAAGCATAGCTGGAGTCACTATCAAAAGCTCTACCCATAACATTCTACTAGGTTAATGATGACTAACTACGCATCTTCTACGATGGAGTCACTTCTAGATGAAGCTTCCTCCATATCCTCTACATCAGCTGGTGGGGGTGGGGGTAGTGGGATAATTGGAAAGAAAGGGTCCATATCACGAAGATCCAATACGAGCCTAGCCCTAAATATGATAGTGAGAGCTCCTAAGGGGTTAGGTACCCCTAAAATAGACCGCGACAGTCACACTGTGACAATCCCATCGTACACATGTACATAACCTATCCAATAATGTCTCTAACAGGCTGGATCAGGTTGTCTTGGTCTTACTCTAATGTCTGTGATATGGGGTTGATTATCATCGTCCATAGTGGCTCTCTGTTCGGTTCATATCCCATTTAATATAAACAGGGAAGAAAAAGGGTGAGAAACTGAAAATACCAATAATTTATACAAGACACATATAAATAATAGATTTTTATAAACAATAAATTTTAATAACAATTTCTTTATACATGTTACTTACAACATGGAATGATAATGCAGATATGACTGACGTTTCTTAATTTTAATTAACAAATATTTTATTAATTCTATTAAAGATGCAATGCATGTGGGCCCTTAAGTCTTCTTTTATTGGGAGTAGTCAAGAGTTGACACTGTTTCATGATAATTTGTCAATATGGCCAATGAACAGCTCTACTGACCATAATATACACTTAGGGCCTAGTCAGATTGGCAAGAGTTTGTTGTGAATTTACCCAACACTAGCGAACAACCCCAAGTCTCCTAGGCCTCTTTTCACACCCTCCCATCCATAGGTTCGCTATTGAAGCATCCCTGATGCATGTCACACACTGAATTTGTTTAGACTTTTAGCATATACTTTCCATCCTTGTTCATAAAATTTATCAAAATTTTGACAGAGTTTCCTTTATAAATTGAATATTTCCAAAATTTATCTTTGACCTGTTACACTCAAAAAATTCTCAGACAGTATAATACAACCATATTAAATATGTATTTTTAATTCAAACATCAAACTTTACACTATCTAACAAATATAAATTCTCATCTTAAAAATATGTAAATAACAATGTATAACATATAAATAATAATTGTAAATAAGTAAAGACATAAAAATAACAACTGAAATAAATATTGAGAGGGTTAGGGAGTCCCTTCTTTTATTTAACATGTCTTATATTTAGTAATTTCTTATCTCACATTCCCTTTACCTGAGAAACTTGTTTCTTACTAAGAAAATCTTTTGAAGTTAACCTAAACACATAAGTTCTTATTGTTAATAAGTTCATCTTATTTTATTACACTTTTGTTTTATTTGACATTTAATATAGTGATATTAAAAATGAGAATTTTTTTGATAATTAGATATTCATTATAATACACAATAATATTAAAAATAGTATTGTCATAAATTTTAAAAGTGTATAATAATAATAATTAAACATCCATTGAATATTATAAAAAGATAACAATTAAATAAATGATTAAGGAATAAAGTAAATAACTAAATACATGATAATTAAATAAACATTATAAACATAATAAATAATGAATATATAACAATAAAAATAGTTCAATTAAATAAGTAAGTAAATAAAATGTAAATAAATGAATTGATTATTAATAGATAACTATAAATTAACTAATTAGATAAATGAATAAAATAAAAAAATAACAAAACTAAATTATAGATGAACAATAATAAAATAAATAAATTAATATTTAAATAATTCAATAAACGAATCAACATTTAAATGAACAATTAAATGAATAAGTAGATAATTATACATAATTAACTAATTAAATAAATTAATAACAATAATAAATGATAAATAAATAGTAAATAAAAGAATAATATAGAATAATAAAAATAACCAAATAAATAAATAAACAAATAAATAATTAAATAAATAAACCAATAAATAAACAATTAAATAAATGATTAAACAATTAAATAACTAATTAATAGATAATAAATAAATAAATAATTAGCTAAACAATTAACTAAATAAATAAATAATTAATTAAACAATTAAATAATAAATTAACTAAATAATTAGACAATTAAATAAAAAACAAACAAACAAATAAACAAATAAATAAATAAACAAACAAATAAATAAATAAATAAACTAATAAATAAACAATTAAATAAATGATTAAACAATTAAATAATTAATTAATAGATAAAAATAATAAATAAACAATTAGATAAACAATTAACTAAATAATTAAATAAATACTTAAACAATTAAATAAAATTTAATTAAATAATTAGATAAATAAATAAATAAATCAATAAATCAATAAATCAATAAATAAATAAATAAATAAACAATTAAATGAATAAATAATAAACTAAATAAGTAAATAATTAAATAAATAAATAAACACATAAATAAATAATTAAACAGTTAACTAATTGAATAAACAAATAACTAAATAATTAAACAAATAAATAAAAAATTAAAAAATTAAATAAATAAACAATTAAATAATAAATAAATAAGTAAATAGTAAAGATTATATATATATAAGAACGTACTGTAACGTTCTTATATTATGTGTGTGTGTGTGTGTGTGTATATATATATATATATATATATATATATAAAGGTGAAATCAATGAATGAAAAGGGAGTAGAGAGAGAACGTACCTTTTCTCCTGTTACTTGTCCAAAAACCGTGTGAATGTTAAATGGTAACAATGGGTATTTATAGGCAGTGAAAATATTTTTTTATTTCTTTCATAATTATCCATAACTATACTATGGGTATTTTTATGAGATAAATTTTATACTTCAATTTTTTATGAACACTCAAAATTTACTTAGTAAAATAAATATAAGTTTTTAATGAATTTCTTTTACTCTAAATATCTCAATTACTAAATATTTAAATACCTGTTTTTATAAGTTCATCGGTTTACTTTTCTAGCCAAACGATCTTTAAACTTTATGAAATTTTAAACTTAAGCTCTCATGCACACATCTAAACTCTCTATCAAGTTTCATAATTTTTTATAACATTTCCTATACTGGTTTAGACCCAAACAACTCTATTTTGGACTATTTTCACTTATATCTAAAAATATCTAGAAATTTTCATAAAATCCTATAAATTGCAATGATCAATCACTTCTAAAGAACCTTAAGCTAATTTTATCAAAATTGTGAATTATAATTTTCTTACAATTTTATCCTTTTATATAAAAAATATAATAAAACTATAGGATGTTACAACGATCACTCGGGAAAACAACTCTCAAAACTTAAAAATACGTTAAGTACGCGAGACCCAAGTGATACACGCTCACTTGGGAAAACGACTCTCGAAACTTAAAATAAGTTAAGTACTCGAGACCCGAGTGAAACACGCTCACCTAGGAAAACGACTCTCAAAACTCAAAAATATGTTAAGTACGCGAGACCCAGGTGATACACGCTTACCCGGGAAAACAACTGTTGAAACTTAAAAATACGTTAAGTACACGAGACCCTAGTGATATACAATCACTCAGGAAAACGACTCTAGAAACTTAAAAATACGTTAAGTATGCGAGACCCGAGTGATACATGCTTACCCGGGAAAATAAGTCTCAAAACTTAAAAATACGTCAAGTACACGAGATTCGAGTGATATACGCTTACTCGAGAAAATGACTCTCGAAACTTAAAAATATGTCAAGTATGCAAGACCCGAGTGATATACGCTCACTCGGGGAAACGACTCACAAAACTTAAAAATACGTCAAAGCATGCTCACCCGAGTAAACGACTCTCGAAATTTGAAATTCGAAGTACAAAATATGTCAAGATCGAAAAATAACACTGTCCAAAAACCACACAGGTAATCCATAAAATAATCATTCACCATAAAAAAGTTTTTAAAGGAAATAAGATAAAATTTACACTAAGAGTTAGCATTGATAACTTCACCTTGAGGAATTTCCCCACCTGCAGCTTCACCCTTGGGTACCTCCTCACCCGTAGATTGACCGTGAGGAATCTCTTTGCTCACAGCATGGCTCGTACCCTCTACAGTTTACGACTCGATAGGGGATGGCCCAAGGAGATATCCTGACCCAACAATAACTGTCTCCATAACAACTTCCAACTTAGGAACAGATTGGCTCGCATCCTCAGGAGTCGCTTCCTCCTCGTCATCGGAGTTAGGAAGATCGACAATCTCTCCATCCACGACAATCTTAAAGGGATTGAGCCCCTCCCAATTAAGGTCAATAGTTGGATTCAATACCTTGATTTGTTCCTGGCACAAGTCAAAGGCAGCCACACACTTCTCAGCAATCTGGGTCTCCAGAGCCACCACGTGAGCTTCTGACTCTGTCTTCTCTCTACGTTTGTCTTCAATAGCCTTCAGCTCTTCTTCAACCTTTCACAACTTTCCCTCCACCTCCTTCTACGACGTCAACACAAGGCCATATGACTCCTTTATTGTATCGATGCGCCCCTCCCAGTAGGTGCACCTCTTCTCAGTGATTGCTAGCTTTGACTCTGTCATCGCACGCTCGGATTGAGCGACTTCCAGATCAACCTCTGCTCGGGTCAAGTCATCCTTTAAACCACCAACAACCTTTATTGCATCCCGTAGCTGTAATGATGACATTTGCTAGCGGCCTTAAGGGATTCGTTTTGCCTCTGCAAACACGCCTTCTCCTTCCTTAGAGCCTTTAGCTCCCCCTCCTAAGCACAAAATTGCTTCTCCGTACGTCGAGTCATAGAAGTTGCCTGAAGATTGAACATCTCCATGACCCAACCCATAGCTACTGCATTTTAGGCCCCATATTTCTTCTCGTCTTCTTTAAACATTACAATCTGATCCATAAATCAAGGAATCGGAAAGCGAGCATCCAACAATGAATGAGTCAGGTTCTTGTCGGAACACAGCGACCCATTTTCAAAAGCCTCCCACTGCTACTCTACGACTTCCGTCTCGTTGGGAAAAAAGCTGACGATCTTCTTGGTAGAAATAGTATAAGAAGATTCATCGGATACCCAATTCCGAGTCATGAGGGGTTCGGCCTCCCGCTCAAGACTATTAGATACCAAGATGGTCCCTGAACTAACCTCCACCAGGGTCTCAGCTTGGACGATCACTGCCATCGTAACCTTCACGGCCCCGTGGCTCAAGTTTTCCATGGAAAACTCACCCTGATGGTGTCTCTTCGCCGTGTAACCCACCTACCTTTCCAACTGTGATACTGCGGGTACCATAGTAATAGGTTCCGCTGCGACCACCGATGTAACTTTGGAGTCACTCCCCTGGGTGATAGATTCCCTCTTTTCTTGGCACCTCCCTTCTTGCCAGCAGCCTTGGAGTCACCTCCTGGGTAGCGTTTCTTCAGATCCTTCAGCGACAAGTTATGGGGGGTCATGTCACCTGTATGCACACAAGGAATCAATGGAAAGTAGAGTTAGAAAATCCAAGTAAAAGTAGGAAAACAAGTTGTACTCACCTATCCAAGCGTCCAAGGCGCTCGAATGAGGCGACAACGCAGTCAGCGCATGAGAACTAAAGTATAACTTTATGTCCTCAAGGAAGAATTCTGCATCTGACCTATCAAACAGAGTTAGATCCTGCCAGGAAACTTAAAATTAGACCAGCGCACGTGTCCAATAAAGGGAAAATCGGGGGTGGGCATCAGGAAGGTGCAAAAAGTCCTCCCCAAGTGGATCAAGGTCGACTCAAATTTTGAAGAACTCCATCTTAAAGTTTTTGTATGATTGGTCGAAGGCCCAGATCAGGTTGCAATAGGCCACTCCGTTCAGGGAGACCCAACCTACTAGCACCCCAGCTTTCGAAATTTTGGCATTGAAGAAATAGAAAAAGAGGGGTACGAAGGGAGAACAACCAAAATGCTCACACAACACTTCAAAAGCCTTCATGAACACCCACCCATTCAGATGAAGTTGGGGGGGCAATGTTCAGGGCAATCAGGACCCTGATCTCGAACTCAAAAAATAGAAAAGACAGATGGAGTCGAGAGAAAAAGGTTTCATACATAAACATGAAGTCCAACTCACTCAGATTGGAGTGCTCATGGCAGACACGTTCAAACGAAGAACAACAGACACACTCCACATTGCAAACAAAGGTAGAGTGGTTGAAGGTACCCTTTCCCACAACTTGGCTACGGACTCCTCGCTCTAGAAGGATGAGGGAATAACCAAAACCTCATCCTTTACCCAGTTATAGACACCCCCCACAGATGACGTCATGACACCTTAAGAACAAAGGTAATGAGAAGGAAGGGAGCACTGACTTGATAAGAAAAACAGGGAAGAAGAACAAGAAATGCTATAGAGAAGTGAAGAAGAAGAATTGTAGTAGTCACCCACTGAGAAGTTACGATGAAGGCTTTGAGACTTGAAAAGGGAGCAAAGATTTAGACAAGGGCAACAATGAATCGTAAAATTACGAAATGAGGAAGAGAGGTAAATTTATAGGAAAGTAGGTGACTCTTCAGGGCATCAGATCCAATGGTTGGGGAGCAAGAGCCTCAAAACTAAGGGGCGCAATTGTTCAGACAAATCCTTTAAGTGAAACGAAGCCCCGTATTCCGAAAAGGAATGCCTTTAATGACCTAGGGATACAGAAATGGTGCAATCATGATAGGCACATGCAAGCACCCCAATAAAAAGTGACGGTTACCAACTCTCCGCCACGTAGCCAAGGAACCATCCACGTAGGCATAAGGGGCACACTGGGTCTCCACTTTGCTCGAAAGGTAGGCACCTTCAACATATAATTACTAGAAATTGATTGGCTTGTACCAACCCACGCTTAGAACGGTTGATTCATCTAACATCTAGCGAGGAAGTATCTCAAGCTTGTACTTAGTCACTCAGCTCAACCTGACGCCCCGAACTTGTGACTAGAGGGCTCTTGTTCCCTTCCGAGTCAGAGGGTCCTGCAGGCCCCTTCATCCCTTTATTTTAGCAGATAATGAGGAGGATCACGATTCTCCATGGTCCCCTAAAAAATGGTTATCTTTCCACCAGACGGGCTTGAGCCGGATTTCCCTTCCTCCCCTAGTTAACCATTGTATAAATATAGTTTATAGGCTCGCATGTAGGCTAAGTGACACATTTTAATAGAGAAATAGTAACCTTAATTTCCTAGAGTAATTCTCTAGAGTTTTTGCATATTACGCTCTATATTGTGAACATTTTGCGAGGAAGTATCTCAAGCTCGTACTTAGTCACTTACGCCTTGAACTCATGACTAGGGGGCTCCTACTCCCTCCTGAGTCAGAGGGGTCCTATGGGCCCTCCTCATTCCTTTATTTTAGCAGATAATGACGAGGATCACGATTCTCTATGATCCCCTCAAAAACGGTTATCTTTCCACCAGACAGGCTTGGGTCGAATTTCCTTTTCCCCCTAATTAACCATTGTATAAATATAGTTTATAGGTTCGCATTATATGCTAAGTGACACATTTTAACATAGAAATAGTAACCCTAATTTCCTAGAGTAATTCTCTAGGGTTTTGTGTATTACGCTCTATATTGTGAACAAAAACTGAATATAGTAGTATGATTTTTTAACACAAAATACACGAATATGGAATAATACTAATAAGAGCTTTTCACTTAATTCATAGTTGTACTCGTCATTTTATTTTATCCTCTTATTCTCTTTACTATATTCAATGATTTTATTTTACTTTAGGTATATTCAGTAAAACTAGCAGATAAATTAGTTGAAAACTGATGTTGCTACCCAATTTTGTCCTGACCCATTTAAAAAAATATATAAAAAAATCAATCTAACTTATGATTTAATTTTTAAGAAAAAAGTAAACTTGTGGGCTTGTTTGAATTTCATATTGTTAATCTTGGCTTTGATATTTAAAAGTTTTAAATTATCGTCAGAACTATAAATTTTTGAATTTCTTAAAAAAATCGAAATCTAATCTTAGAGAAATTTTAAAATTCAAATAAGAGGATGAGAGGATTTTAAGGAATGAGATAGATATATATATATATATATATATATATATATATATATACTGAACGAGATTGAATTTTTTTAAAAAAATATATATTATAGAGTGAAATCAGTTATATATATTAAAAGTTCTCACGCAAATAGAATAGGAAAGGAGAAAAATCAATTTTAGATATGCACGCGGAAAACAAGGGAAAAAAAATCAGGTTTCTTTTATATATATATATATATATATATATATATATATATATATATATATATATATATATATATATATATATATATATATATATATATATATATATATATATATGCCATGAGATAGAAGGGGGAGAAGGGATCGCGTTTTATAGCTAATATAAAAAGGAAAAGGCATAAGTTATCAGGGAGATTAAAAAAATTGGATGAGGAGGAGATTGGACACAACAAAGAAAAAAAAAGAATATATGTTAGAGGTTCACACCTTTGAGAAGAAAGAAAAAAACTGACGTAGCAAAGAAAAAAGAATTCGCGCAACTCATGGAATGAGGATCAAATATAGACATTGACGCAAATAAAGAGGAAAAATTGACGCTGTGGTAAAAGAAAGACCAGGGACAATTCACATGAAAATAAAAAGAGGTAGTTCAAATAAGAGGTGAGTCTCTAGAAGATTCATATTTTTTTTTTATTCTTTGTGGTGATTTTTTTTTATCTTTGTTTCCTATTAATTTATAACGAGATAATATGTCTAATTAAACATGTGTAATCCTTTCTCATTTAGGAAAATCTAATAATCAATAGCATAGAATACCTCTTGATATTCATTATTTACCAAGTTAGAGTATTACATTTGTAAGATTAAAAAATTAAAATTGATATTGACATGTAACAAAACTCAAAATCTTCATGTTAAGGATTAATTTAGACGGGATGTCCTGTTAAGGTTAATTTGAACGGGACGCCTTATTAATCTATATTTTAATATTAGACCATAAAATATTTTAGTAATGTCAATATGTAACAAAAATAAAAATATTTATGTTACAGATTAATTTGGATGGAACGTCCTGTTAATCTAGATTTTATTTTTTAAAAAACTTAGACCTAAAATATTTTAATAATGTTGATGTGTAACAAAAAATTAAAATATTTATATAAGGATTCAATTTGGACGAGACGTCCTGTTGATCTAGGTTTTCAAGTAACATAATTTTTTATTTTTAAATTAATTTAGACCATTAAGGTTCTCCCTACAAAAATAATAAAATCAAGAAACCCAGGGTTCCTTTTTATATACAATATTTGAAATCAATTTGGACGAGACCTCCTGTTGATTAACTTTTTCTAAATCATGAAGTTTTTAACTTATTTTACATTTTTTAAAATAATAAAGAAAGAACTACGTAACCTTGATTTACCTTCACGCTTGGGGAATACGTAGGAGCGAGAGCAATTAATCATGTCGGGCACAAAATTAAAAAATAAATATATCCCTTTAACTCGTAAAAATAAAATCATAACATTTTAACGGAGACCCGATTACTTGTGACAAGACATCCTGTTAATCACCAAAAATATAACTTTAGTTATCGAGTCGACAATAAATCCATAAGACATCTCTAAGGGGTTTAAATTTCAAACTATTAAGATTATTCAAAACTTAAACAATTTAGGGTAACCGTTTAAAATGGACAGTGTGGGGTGCTAATATCTTCCCCACTTGTAATCAGACTCCCAAACTTAAAATCTCGACTCAAGACCAGTACCTTTACATTAAGGTTTTTTTAATGTTTTACCTTAAAAACATTGGTGGTGTAACATCCTGATTTAGATTTAATTACCGACTAAGATTAGTTGCTGATTAAGGTTAATTGCAGATTAAGGCTAATGGTTGAATAATACAAAGAGGCCAGGAAAATGACACATGTACCCCTTGATAGTATAAAGGGTTCGGCCTCTCTCTCTCTCACCCATTACTATTCACACTAAGTTGGAAAAGGCTGAGAGTGAGAGTAGAGCATTTCCTTCTTGTGCATGCAGAGGTGCTGTCTCTGTTCTCTCTGAAATTCCAGCAAACGTCTTCTTCTTCTCCTTCTTCTTCTCCTTCTACTCGAACGCTGAGTAGAACCTCGAGTGGGAGTGGGACAGCGTTGGGTGCCTGGAAGTCTGGAAGTCCTCCATTGTTGTTAAGGATTGGACTGTTCGAGTGAGGGAACAGCTTTTGGAATCCTCCACTGTTGCTCAAGGGAGAGAACAGCGTTGTGTCTTGGAGGCTTGAAATCCTCCATTGTCTTGCATGCGGAGCGTGGAGTGTCATGGAGGCAGAGCTGTTCGAAAGAGTGAGCGACTCGGAGTTCCTCCAAAGCAGAGTACTGTGCTGGACGACTGGAATCAGGGACGTTAATTGAGAAGGAGCGATGGAAGAGCAACCGATCGGAGCTGGAAGCTCGAGGAGCTTCTAGAATCTTCATTCCAGGTGGGGGGCTGATTTACATCTCAAATGCATGGTTTATGGACGGGTTCCAGGTGAAATTGCTTTACTGTGTTGTGTTATACTTGAAATGTGTTGATTGATGTGTTGTGGTTGAGTAAAAGTTTATGAAACGCCCAGATTTGTGATAGCTATGAGTCGTGTAGTGTATGTTGATTTCCGTCCATGAAATGCATGTTGATAATTATGAGAACGCTGTGTGAATGCCGATTGCATGTGAAGTATGTCGATTTTATTGATAATGCCGAATGCATGAGATGTGAATCTATTATGTTAGTTCCCGTTTGGGATTTTATATTAAAAAGCATGTGATGCATGTGATAAAAGTGTGGATTGCCGAGTGTATGCAAATGCTGTGCTGAACCCGTTGTGATTTTATAATGGCTGCATAAGATGCATGTATTATGAGATGCTTGATGAGTGAAATGGCACTGTTGTACTAATGATAATGATAAAATGCATGGGATGCACTATCGGAAATGCTGAGAGCATTTAGCGTTGGACGCTTGATGATTATAATCATATGCATGTGATTCACCATTGAATGTCGAGTGCATACAGCGTGGGACGCTTAATATAGAAATGGTAATCAAATGAATATGTATGAGATACAAAGAAAGACCTTGGGTTGGACTCAAGGCAATGCCGAGTGCATATAGCGTGGGACGTTTGATGAATAAGACCATATGCATCTGATTCGCCATTGAAAATGCTGAGAGCATATAGCGTGGGACGCTTAATATAGAAACGACAATTAGATGAATATGAGTGAAATACAATGAAAGACCTTGGGTTGGACTCAAGGCAAGCCTACCGAGTTGGACTCGGGGCTGCCCGTAACACTTCTGTTGTCGCTTGGAGTGACTGTGTTACATGAAAGGGCAAACGGTTTGGTACCAGTAAAACGGCCGGATCAACTTGGAGCTGAATAAAAGGCTTGGAGCCTATGTTGCAACATAAAAATTAAGAATGAATAATCGGATCCGACTGAATAAATGTGTGCACACTTATAACTGTTGTTGAGCTCAATGTGATTTGTAAGAATATGTGTAAATGTTATTGAGAATAACATGATTAATATAGTCTTGAATGACTTGAGTGAATGCCGACTGGATGAATGTATGTATATTGATACTGTTGCCGAGTGCAATGTGATGGTATGGTTGTGAGTATATGTTAATGAGAATAATGTGAATTATATAGCCTTGAGTGAATTGAATAATTCCGATCAGATAATGTTTTGTGAATATTCATATTGAATGGCAGTGTATGTTATTGTTGATTGAGATATGAAATTGAATAATCGAGAATTTAAGGATTAATCCGAGTCAATAACTGTCATTTAATATGTAAAATGCTCACCCCTACTGTGGCTATATTTTCAGTAAATATAGGTCGGAATGGTGAATGACGAGAAAGCCTCAAGTCCGAGTGATGGGTATCTATACTGTTGTAGTGTGCATAATGTACATATCGTATATAGATATGGTATAGCCTTGGTCGGCTCTCATGTAATCCGTTTATTCGAACGTATTTATTTATATGGATTGACTATCAGAGTTGTGAACAAGTATACATATATATATATATATATATATTTTACACTGATATGATGTTACTTGTATCGACTGGGAAGTGGTGTTGAAAGAATAATGTTAAGTCAATAAGTTATGAGTGGAATATTGTTGGGAGAGCCGTTTTCGAGTGAGGCTTTAGCGAGTGAGCCTTTTTCCGAGTGGTGAAGGCTTAATGGTTCCGAGAGAAATATGTTCGAAATGACTTCTTCCGAGGGAAGGCTAGTCCATACGTCATCGAGTGAAAAATAGCTGAGTAAACCTCTCCCGAGTGAGGAAAGATTTAGATACTCCCGAGCGAGAATTAACCGAATGAACCACTTCCAAGGGAAGAATGGTTAAAGTGTTGAGTGAGGTACATTCTAGAAGACCTCCTCTAAGTGAATAAGGTTGTATATTCCGAGTGAAAAGGGTTGTGTATTCTGAGTGAATAAGGTTGTATACTCCGAGTGAATAAGGTTATATATTCCGAGTGAATAAGGTTGTATATTCTGAGTGAATAAGGTGGTATATTCTGAGTGAATAATGCTGTAATATCCCGTTTAAGACTTAATCTAGTACATTCTCCTGATTGAAGACAGGTTGAGCATTTTCCGAGTGAAATATGATGGGGGGACCACTTCCGAGTGAAGATGGTCAGGGTGTTTTCTGAGTGAAACACAATCGATAGAACTCCTTTTGAGAGAAGAAAAGAAAGTGTTTCTGAGTGAGACTCCACCTAGTAAAATATGCCGAGTGAAGAATACGCAAGAAAATTTCGAGTGAATTAAGGTTGAAGCGCCTCCGAGTGATGTATGACTGGAGAAATATTTCGGGTGAGGGAAGGTTGATAGATTCTGAGTGGAATAACCGAGGGAATCATTTCCTGAGTAGAGATTCAAACGCTTCCGAGTGAATATGTCTGTAACCTTCCAAAATTAAAAATGAGGATCTGGCTAAGTAAGAGTTTACCGGGTGAAGCATGACCCGAAGGGGACTGCCGAGTGAACGTGGTCCCGATTCTGAGTGATGGAATACCCGAGTGCATGGGCTCGCTTCAGCGAATAAGGGTTGACTCCAGCGAGTATGGCTTGCTCAAGCGTTATCCGCTGGCCTTCGTTTAACCAAAGCTGGTCTTGCCAGCGTGTGGTATTCTGACCCGGTCTTCTCTTACCTCTAACCGGTTTTCTGCTTCCCTTGACTTCGGTTTGTATTATTTTATCCCGACTTCTTGTGAACGCAAAAAATTTCCCCTGTCTCGGATTTTGTTTTATTTAAGTCGGGATGTTTCATTTTGGTATCAGAGCGGACTTAAACGGTCCAAGGCCAAGGTATGCTTACTGTGAGTAAGCGGTTGTGTGCAATATGACCGGTTTTCATAATTACTTGTGTTATCCTGATAGATTTGATACATGCCTAAGCATGATTTGTGGGCTACATGCCTACGCGCTGTTGCGTGAGGACATGAAGGATTAATAGACTGTCGGATTATGGTTTTATGATGTATGAGATCCAATGAAGAGGCATATACCCTGTGAGGGCTGGAAGTTTATTATGATTATACCATTTTATGGTGATGGTGATGGATATTTAATGATTGTTATTACGTGATGTACCCTAGATTATGCATAATGACGATGTTGATATAAGTGTGTTGATTATAGACCTGTGTGAATTGCCACTAATTCTCATGTGAATTAGTATTATTTGAGTAAGTATGATTGATGTGAGTGATAAGAATATAAGGTGTTTTGTTCCGATATGACTCTACACACCATAGGTATTGTGGCGGCTTACACTTTTACATTGACTTTATGTATTTGTTGTAACCCTATGGGAATGAGACGTCATCCTGTATGTCGGATGCAGCAATTCATAGGTCGGGCGGATGAGGCTGTAACTACTTATGGTGATGATCTGAGTCTATCTGGTTGTTTTGGATAGAATTGGGAGTTGTGTTGAATGGGTAGTAGGTGATAGCGTATCAATATAAGAGTAGAAGAGTTATTTTAACCCTTGTGTGCTTCCACTTGCCTCTGGGAGGATTAGAGGTTATTTGTGGTATAAATTGGCTATTAAGATGACGGTAGGTTGTCAAATAGAAGGGTGATCTTTCCGACGAGAGAGTGCCCGATGTTGCTGGTCAAGAAGAGAGATGGTGGTAAGTGGTTATGCCTTGATTGCCACCGATTGGGTAAGCTAATTATAGAGAATAAATATCCACTGCCAAGGACTGATGATCTGATTGAACAATTGGGGTGTGCTTCAGTCTTTCTAAGATCGAATTGCAGGCAGGATACCATCAAATTGGATCAAGGCTTCTGATATTTTAAAACGGAGTTCAGAACCTGTATGGCCACTTTGGATAGGTGGTAATGCCGTTTGGTGTGGTAAGTGTTCAGGCGGTGTTCATGACTGTATGAATAATACCTCCAGCCTTATTTGGATCAGTTCATAAGAGTATTAATTGATGATATTCAGAGGTATTCCAAGTCATACCTGGAGCATGAAGAACATCTCCACATAGTACTGTGGTACTAAAAGAGGAGCAATTAATTGCCGAGTTATCAAAATATGACTTTTGATCGGATAAGGTCCAATTTTTTTTTGGGACACGTTATGTCCAAAGATGGCGTTGCTGTCGGTCCGTCTAAGGTGGAAGTAGATATGGTATAAGTGTGACCCAAACCTATCACTGAAATCGGAAGTCTTATGGGTCTAGCCGGGTAATACTGAGGATTCAGTGAAGGATCATGACTTTGAGCTGAGATAATTGATGAGGCAAAAATTTGCTCAGGGAAGATTAACATAATTCCGAGTGTGAGAAAGTGGAGATGATTCTGAGTGAAGTAAAGTTATGATGTTCCGAGTGAAACATCATTAAGAGAGTCATTACTAAGTTAAGAAAAACTGTGTCCGAATGTGACACTTGTGAGTAAGGCAAAATCCGAGTGAAACGTCTCCGGGTAAAACGTTTCAGATTGGATAGTCCTTTAACAAATCTTCAAGGCTTTGGATAGTCCTCTCAGATTGTCCATCGGTCTTAGGATGATAAGTGGAACTAAGCTTCAACTTAGAACCTAACTCATGATGTAAACTTCCCCAAAATCGAGAAGTAAATCAGGGATCGCGATCAGATATAATACTAGATGGCACACCGTACAAGCTAACAGTCTCCTTTATGTACAACTGGGCTAATCTCTCCAAAGAACTCTTCATATTCATGGGCAAGAAGTAAGCACACTTCGTCAACCGATCCACAATCACCCATATAACATCATTTCCAGCATGAGTTCTAGGCAGCCCAGAAACAAAGTCCATAGCAATACTATCCCATTTGCAAACAGGGATCTCCAAAGGTCTCAAATAACAAAATGGTCTTTGATGCTCAAGCTTAGCCTTCTGACAAACAAGGCAAGATGCAACAAAGTTCGCCACATCACGCTTCATACCAGGCCACCAAAAATTCTTCTTCAAGTCTTGATACATCTTGGTGGAACCAGGATGAATGCTCAATACACTCTTGTGAGCTTCCTCAAGTACACATTTCCTTAAATGACCACTCGAGGGAACATAAATTTGGCCCTTCACACGCCAAATGCCATGATGACCTTCCACCAGAAACAAGTTCTTCCTTTTTTCTTGAGTTCTTCTCATCTCAACCAAGTAATCATCCTTTGGTTGTTGCAATTTTACGAATTCAAGAAACACGTTAGCAACTGTCAACATTTCAAGGGACATCTTCTTTGGAGTATATGTTTCCACGCTCACATTCAAGTTTCTAAATTGCTCAATTAATTCCATCTCTTTCACCATCATTGCGAAAACATGCAATGACTTCTGACTCAAGGCATCGAAAACCACGTTTGCCTTTCCGGGATGATGCCTCAATTCGAACTCATAATCTTTTAGAAACTCCATCCATCGCTGTTGGCGCATATTAAGTTCTTTTTGATCAAACAAGTACTTGAGGCTCTTGTGATCGCTAAAGACCACAAACTTAGAACCATACAAGTAATTCCGGCACAACTTCAAAGCAAACACCACCGCTGCCAATTCAAGATCATGTGTAGGATAATTAAACTCATGCGGTCGCAACTGTCTCGATGTATAGGCTATCACACGCTCACACTGCATCAACACACAACCAAGGCCATGCATAGAAGCATCACAATATACCACAAAGTCATCCAACAAATCAAGCAATGCTAACACTGGTACGGTAGTAAGCCTCAATTTCAACTCTTGAAAACTTTTATCACATTCACGGGTCCACACAAAAGGTTGATTCTTATGAGTCAACTTCGTCAATGGTAAGGCTAAGCAGGAAAATCCTTCAATAAACCTCTGATAATAACCGGCAAGACCAAGAAAACTTCTTGTTTCTGTCACAGACGTTGGTCTTTCCCAAGACATAACAGCTTCCACTTTTGTTCTATCAATGACAACTCTATCACCGAATATTACATGACCAAGAAAAAAGATCTCATTCATCCAGAATTCACATTTAGAGAGCTTAGCATACAATTCCTTCTCCTAAAGAATAGACAACACAAGGCGAAGATGTCTTTCATGCTCTTCATGGCTCTTACAATACACCAAAATATCATCAATAAACACCACGAAGAATTGGTCAAGATACTCGTGGATGATGCGATTCATGTAATCCATGAAAATCGTAGGAGCATTTGTCACACCGAATCGCATCACTACATACTCATAGTGTCCATATCGCGTTCGGAAAGCAGTTTTAGGAATATCCTTGGTCTTCACCTAAATTTGGTGATATCCGGAATGTAAGTCAATCTTAGAAAACACAACGGCGCCTTTTAATTGATCCAAAAGATCATCAATGCGAGGAAGAGGATATTTGTTCTTGATAGTTAACTTATTGAGTTAGTAGTAGTCAACACACAATCTCATGCTTCCATCCTTCTTTTTCACCAATAGTATAGGAGCACCCCAAGGAGACACACTTGGGCAGATAAACTCCAATTCAAGTAATTCCTCGACTTGCTTCTTCAATTCGGCCAACTCCATAGGAGACATCCTATAAGGAGCTCTAGAAACAGGTTCAGCACCAGGAATGAGATCAATAAAGAATTCTACTTCACGTGGAGGAGGCAATCCAGGAATTTCATCAAGAAAACATAAAGAAATTTAGAAACAACAGGGATTTCACAGGATTGAGAAGTACCACTTCCATCAACCATACAAAACATCACGAGAAGCTGAGAGATACCTTGTAGGTCAAAGCTTTCAGCATTAGAAGTCGGGAAGATCACCGTCTTGTTATGGCAATCCACCAAGCCTTTGTTGGCAGAAAACTAATCCATGCCTAAAATAATGTCCAGGTCTTTCATAGGTAAGCACACGAGGGATATAAAAAACTTCCTACCCTCAAGGGTCACCTCGACATTCTCACATTGAGTCACCGATCTCAAACAAGCACCGGTCAGTGTAGTCACCAATATGGAGCCTTTCATCATGCAAATAGGCACCTTCAAACGCCTCACATAATCCTTGAAAATAAATGAATGCGTAGCACCAAAATCAAATATAACATATACCGAAGTGCCAAGGATTTCACACTAACCATGAACAAGATCTTCAGCTTGTGCGGCTTCTTCACCGGTAACGGCAAAGACTCTTCCAGCTGCTTGTGGTTGATCACCACCATTTTGGTTGCCATTTCTCCCACCATGGCCATTACCTCGACCATTGCCATTTCTTCCACCATTATGGTTTCCACCACGGCCACCATTTTGACCATTACCGTTTCCATGACCACGGCCTCCAAAGCCACCATGGCCTCCACGGTTACCATTATAGTTCATATGAGCAAGAGTATCAACATTGGCATTCTTTGCATTTAATGCGTAATCAAGACGAATATGCCCGGGTTGGTTGCATCGAAAATATACCACATCATCTCTTGGGCAATCACGGGCCAAGTGGTTGGCACCGCATTTAAAGCAAGTAAGGCCTTGGACATTGTCACGATCTTGGTTACCATGTCCATAACCATCTCTAAAAGTGCCACGTCCTCTTGCGTTGGAATATCCACCACGAAAGAACTTCTTCTTCTAAAAATTACCTTGCTTCTTGAAATTAGAAAATTGGCCCTTCAGCTTGAGCTCATGCTTGCCATGACTCAAAGGAGTCACATCATCCTCTTCATAAATACGACACTTATTCACAAGCGTCGGGAAGCTTCTTATCTCTTGATGCTAAATAGCCAGCTTGATTTCGGGCCTCAAACCATTTTTAAACTTTACACACTTCAAAGCCTCGGTACCCTCTTGTTGATAGGGTAGATAAAATGCACAAAGTTCTTCAAACTTGGAGGCATACTCCTCCACGGTCATATCACTTTGCTTAAGCTCCATGAACTCGAGCTCTTTCTTGCTTTTGTAGCTTTCTGGAAAATACTTCTTCAAGAATTCAAGTTTGAAGTTTTCCCAAACTAAAGGAATATCGGCAGATATCATGCGCCCTCTGGTAAGACGCCACCATGCTTCGGCATCATCACGGACCATAAAGACCGCATACTCCACCTTTTGTGGTTCAGAACACTCGAAGCTTGCATAAATCCTCTCCAAATCATTAATCCATGCATAGGCATCCTCGGGTTTATAACCTCCATGAAATCAGAAAGTTTCCTCTTGAGAAATAAATCAAGACCTTGGGCACCTTGTCCCACATTCAGTTGGCCTTGTCTTTCCAAGAGATCAGCAAAGCGATTCAAGGCGTTTGCCATAGCAACAGCCTCACAATTAGGTCTACCATCCATATCTCAAGCCTATACATTAAAACATGGCTCACACGTGAATAATCTAGAACAAACATTAAATTTTTAACCTATAAATCCAAAGGTTTCAACATTCATTAATCCCTTATGCATCACATCACATAATCATGTCAACCTTAATATATAATCACAACATATTCATCATAGAAGGTAAATAGTGTAAGGAATCTTGGCCGGACTTAATAAAACATAGACGTCAATCTTAATTCAATGACGAACAGCCACAATTCAATCAAAGAATTCCTTAACTCCATCAATCATACCCCACACAGTCTAATTATAACTAATAAATACATGAACAACATTAATTAAGTCTGTATCAAAGAGCAACTATGCTCTGATACCAGGTTGAGACGCCCCAAAAATATGGGGGTAAATTTTCCATGTTTTATAAATCATTATTAGACAAGAAATAAAGCGGTGAGGTTTTAATTCAATACCCTGGATCTATGAAAAACCTATCTCATGTATGAAGATATGAGAAGGTGAGTTGAAAAACATTTCATGATGATCTCTCTGTTAGAAACAACGGAAATATAATTCGAATTGATGTGGCATGATTAGGTTTTCAAGAAACAAGACATCTTGAGGTTTATTAATTTATAATATGTTAAAAGTATTAGTAAGAAGATGCGAGAAGAGACCTTGATGCAGGGAAAATCAAGATAAACAAAACAAAGGCATTTGGAGGGATCATGGGAATCTCGCTTGAGCGGATGCCCTACTCGCTTGAGCGAGTTCCAATAGCCACGCCTGGGCGAGCCAACGAACATGCTTAAGCGAGAGCAGTACGCATCAGGTACCCATCTCGCTTGAGCGAGCCCTGCTCGCTTGAGCGAGATCACTACCGTAGCAAAGGCCTTCCTTTCGCTTGGGCGAGGCATGCTCGCTTAAGCGGAAAAGGGACAGAACCTCACTGCCCATATTTCACTCGAGCAAGGCCAGACCACCTGAGCGAAATTCATCCAGAATCAATTCTCATTCCCTCTCACTTGAGCGAGTCTCCAGACACTGACCATTCGCTCGAGCGAAAATGGTCCAGTAGCTTTCCACCTTGCTCTTTCTCGGGCGAGGCCTTGCCCGCCTGAGTGAAATGTGACCAGTAGCCACACCTCTGATTCTCAGGGATCTCGCTTGAGCGAGATTGATACTCGCTTGAGCAAGTTATGTAGAACAAGTGAAAAACATGAGGATTTCACACAACTTGACATACTAAATCTTATTTCATGCCATTTTAGCCTATACCAACGTATTAGATACATTCAATCATGCATTTAAAAGTCCATCCACTTATTTATACTCATCAAGATCAGTTCTCATTCATCCAATGCATGATATTCGAATCATTTTCTCTTAAACTTCATAAGATGCTACAAGTTATGAAATACATCATTCATTCATGAAATTTATCATCAATAAGTATCATAATTCATTATCATACATCATCCAGGTCATTAATGAAAATTGGCCAAACAATGAAGGTCTAAAATTTTCATACATGACCATCCAAAATCATCATTCAATCGTCCAGATTATAAAATATGCATACATCCATACTATATGCTATACAAAATCTAGGTTTGCCAGCCAAGGGCATCCTATACACCTATTTACCTCCTTCATCAAAATATACTTCAACATATTCACTCCACCCATGGGTGTCCTGCATCACAAGTCTAAAAAGTAGACAACATGGGAGAGTGAGTCATATATTCCAAAAGATTGAATATGAATACCATGTGATTATGTACATATGCATCAAAACATGTATACTTTGCATACATATATCATTCATCATCTCATTCGTCATCATAGTACTATCATTCATATATCACAATCAACATTTTGAATTAAGCAAAGTATATAAGTATACACATAATCAAGTCCTTCAATAAATTAGACTATTACATATACCTCCTCATTTCACTCAATTTATCATTTTGTATTCATATCTTTTATGTTGTCATAATACATTTTCTCATCCTCAACACAACCATCATCATATCTCATCACCTTTGGCATACTTCCTTGCTATATGCAAATGCTCTTAAGCTAATGCATATGCAAAACAGAGTATTTCAACAATTACAGATCTGACTATGGGAATATAAACACCAATTCTGGGATTCAAGTATGATCATCTAACCATACCCCAACTACAGTAGTAAAATGTGTACACTTATCATCCAATTGCATGCATTTTATCAATCTTTTACTGGTACCAAACCGCATCGCCCATTTGCAACACCTAGTCATTTTCACCATGACCGCGGTAACACATATTCAACACATGCTGTTGCGGGTCGGCCATGACTCATTTCATGGTGGCTGTGATCCAATGGACCACCGGGGTCACCTGCTCATCAAGAGCCACCCCCCACAAGGGGTCGGCCACATGTAGCTCCCCTTAGCAATACATGGGCAGCTTCATGACTTACACACCGAGTCACAGGGGAAAATATAATTTACTCGTGTACCTAGCCACCCTCCCACTGGGTCGGCCGTGGGAACTCCCCTAATGTTCCAACATCGGCGGCTATGCAGTATGCCATGGATGCAAATGCCAATCATATGCATTTCTCACTCTATGAATCCTAATCATGCCACTTATCAATCATCATTATCATCATCACCAACATCACCACAAGGCTTTTAGTGGATTTATTATTGTTGGTTATTACCATTGTTTTAAGTTTTCATGTGGTATTCACAATAATTCTAATTAACAGTTTAATTCTTTCATCAGTCACAATGGCATCTATCTTCATTATCAAACAAGGTATGCTATTCATTCACATCATTCTCATTCAATCATTAATAATATTCATTCCATACTCTTGGTGGATGTAAACACAATATCATATTCAAGGGTTAAACTGGTCAAACAATTTAACACCACTATATAGCACATCTCTTATATTCTAAATGCACAAATGCAAGTTGCCAAACATCATACACAACATTACAATTCCTCATGCCATTGTAAGCAAGGCAACATGTATATGGTCACATATGATAATCAAATACTATTCAATTCATGCATCTAGAACATAAAGACTCATCTCCTACCTCAAAAGAAGAATTTCGATTGATACGACGTACCTGCCTCATTGTTTGGAATGAATCCTACATTAACATACATATAGAATCATAATTAATCAACCATTCAAGGTATAATTTTAACTCAAATTAACCATCATCGTATCTACAATTTCATAACATGTATAAGACATGTTATAGACATCATTCCTTTATTTATTAGGCTTCGGGAATTCCTTCCCCTCAAGCCTCATTCATTATATTGAAGGTTACAAAATAAACCTTAAGCCCCAACCTTCACAACACCTTATTTACCAATACTCACACTCCCAATCTCCAATACTTCTTCTCTAACATATTTTCCTACTAACATTTACTACTTTCCCCAATTTATTAAAGTTAGGGTTTTCACCTAAAACCCAACAATATTCATAAATGCTTCATTAATCTTTATCTCCTTCCAACCATAAATTCATATACCTCATTTATTACTATCAAAGCTTGTATTTATGATAACCCACCTTAGGTTTCTCACATTTAAAGCTTCCATTTAATACCCCACTCACATACATTGCTCTCCCAAGCCATAAAACTCATAAACATAGCATTAAACCCAACAAAAACTGTGAGAAGAGCTTACCTCACCCAAAAATGAAAATAGGTTCCAAGGGAGAGGAAAGCCAAACGAAAATGGGAAAAGAGAGGAAGAGAATCCAAGCTCCAATGAATTCCTTCAAGCTTTCAATCAAAACGAAAATGGAAGGAGGAAATGAGTCACCACTAAGATTAGGTTTTAGAAGAGAAAAGTGGAGAGGAATGAAGAAGGAGAAGAAGAAAATATGTCTTTGCCAAATGGGTCAGCAAGCCAACAAAAAGGAGAAGTGCGAAATGGGTTTTTGATTTTCCTTTTAATCCTTCTCATTAAAATTCATCGTTTTATGACAAACAGGATCTTTGTTTGGGCTCAATACTTTATCTGAAAATTATTCCGAATATGTATTCGAACTCCCAATAATATCCTTAACAGCCCTAACCAATATCATCCCAATCGAAGATACTTGGTCCAACACCCTTATTTTAATCGGGTATAAATTCAGCTCGTACAGCCTCAATAATTTATAAATAATCCTCAAAATCTAAATTTAATTATTTTCAGCATCTTGGGACTTCAATTAACTGACATGTAATTATTCAGTAATTATTCCCCTATTTAATTATTTATTTTAAAATTTAGGGTGTTATATCAAACACTAATATCCTATATTCAAAGAATTTCAAAAAATTAACAAAAATTATTCTTACAACTCACAAACCACTGAAACACCAGAATCAAAGCTAAAATATCAAATCAACTTAATTTTGAAAGGTTCTAAAGAACTCCTGACTTACTGAAGGTTACGAATCTTGCTGACAAGGGTTTGAAACTATCTCAGAGCTTCAAAATCTTTCTGACAAGCTTCAAAAGTAAAACCCAACCACTTTTCAATGAATACCTAAAATAACAACCAAAAATGAAAGAGTGGGTTTACAATGTTATCATATAAAAGAAATCAAAGACGGTATAAGCTAGGGCCCTTACCTTGGGCTTCGAAAATGGAGTTTTAAGAGTCGATCTTCACCTTCCCTCTTCAATTGAGTCATGGCCAAGCTAAAGAGAGAAAAAAGAGACCAAAACTTTAGCGCATGTAAAAGGAAAAGAGATCATGCATGAAAAAGGAAAGGAAACCATACATGCAAAGGGAAAAGGAAACCATTCCACTACTAGAAAAAACAAATCTAGCCACCAAAATTTTCCGTGGCTAAAACATGAAATTCCGTAGCTAAACATTTTAGCCATGGAAGTCTGGACGTGACAAAACCCCAGTGGCTAAATCGTTAGCCACGAATTTTGAATTTCCATGTCTAAATAGCCACAAAAAACATTCATCACAAAAACTAAGATAATTCATGGGTAAAATTGGCCATCTTAACTCAAAATACTATTCTTGTGACCAAACAATTTCGTAGCTAATTTTGTGACAAACAATAAAGAGTAATTTTAGTGGCTAACAGGAAATTATTAATATAATAATTTTGAACATTCAATGGCTAATTTTGTGGCTAATTCCATGACTATTTTATTGTGTTATGTCGTGGCTAATTTTGTGGCTAATTATTTCCAAATTTAGTGACTAATTCTGTGACTAATTCTGTGACTAATTATTTTCAAATTCAATGGCTAATTAGACTCTAACGTATTTGTGGCTAATTCAGTGGCTAATTTACCCGTGTGAAATTTTTCATATAATTTCAGGGCCTTTTTATATTTCACCCGATAAACATATAACAATATTTCAAATTATAGATCATATGCAAATAAACCAGCCATATAGCCCAATGTATATGTAGTTGGCAAAACAAAATAACAATAATATTGTAAAGCATACATAACTAAAGGCATAATCATATTTATATATACAAAACAAAATATCTTTCAAAAGACAACTATGACATATATATACATGTCCAAAACACTATACAAGGTCTCCAAAATATCAAGTAGATAACAGGGTGAGGGTGATCATTGAACAGTGTCATCTTGGTGCTGTGGTGAGTCATTGTGATGCTGATGTTGTGTTTATGCATGATGACCTTGAGGTGTATCTGCTTGGTGGGTGGGGTAGGGATAGGAATGATGGGTTGGAATCCCATGTGGCTCATGAACTACTGGAGATTATCTTGAGTCACCATCAATGAAGTCTGTGTCTGAGAGAGCTTAGCTGCCCGGTATTTATAAAATTCACTAAGTTCAGGTCATGACTAGTTGTTAAGCTAATTTGGTGCAAAGTAAGGTTAGAAAACCATGTTTGCACTTAATGTATTTCGTACATGCTTTGTTAATCAATTAATGCAATGAATAATTTAGTTTTCCAGCCTAAAAAAATGGTACCAAGAGTAAAAGGAAAAATATGACATGTAGCAGGATAAGAATAAGTTTACTTGTGAAAGGGTGGGAACTGTAGCAGGATCAAACTGCTCAAACTGCTTTGAATCAATAGGGACACAAACACATCCTAAAACAAAGAAGAATACCATACAATGCTGAAGAAAAGGCCACACAAACATTACCCAATGCATTATCGACTTGTAACAAAGCATACAAGAGTAAAGAAGAAATACAAAGAGAAATAGAATTTACAGTGAAACATACCAAAGAAGGGAAGATACTAGATATTCAAGTAAAAAGGGAATATAGTAAGGTACAAGCAGACAATAAATTAAACAGGACAAAATAAATCATACATTGTATTTCACACCTGCACAATGTAAAAAATGTATTGAAAGTTGAATCCCAACTTGAAAAGTTGAACCAGGCAACCACGCTTATAAAGAAACCAAATTCAAATGGAAAGACTATAAAAATTAACCCCACAAATGATAACAAAGAACAAAAAGTGGTTTCGCTATGCAACATTGAAGAGAAAATTGGGATTAAGGAGGATGGGATATTTATTCAAGAGGAAGTAAAAGTGGTTAAAGAAGCCATAAATATGTAGCCATTAGAAACAACAATATGAAGTATGTGTTCAATTCACCAACGTATATTAATATTCAGGCAATTTCATTTCAATTCAACCCAAAAACAAATTCAAGCAAGTTCGGGCTTCTATTACACAAGTTAATTGCTTTCTTAAAAATTACAACAAGTTAGGCTTCCATTACTGAAATTATTGACTTTTACTACTTACTACAGAAGTTAATTGCTTTCTCGAAACTACTTACTACTTTCAAAAATGGTTTAAAGTTAATAAGCACAAAGCAACAATTGAACAAATATACAAATTCACACAATTAAATTAATTAAATTATTTTTAAATAATGAATTAATGAGCATGAATAAATATCAATTTTGTTTAAAATAAAAGTCCTATGGCAATTAGATGTTCACCGTCACAGCTGCATGGTCATGGAACCTTATATTTATGTTCCATAGTAACAAATTAACAACTTCTAGAGACTATATATGTCTTTCAATATAATTTACCTTGTGTGAATAGAGAAATTTAGCTAAATAGTTTGTTTTAATAAATAATTTGGATATAAAATTCTAAAAATTTTAAAATTAATAAAATTTTAATGTAATATAAAGTTTTAATAAATATCTTGTTTGCAACTTGGTTTCTTGTTATTAAAGGATGCTTCAAATATTGAATTGTATATGTATGGTATTAAAGGATGCTTCTAAACATTCAAAATTGACCACAATAGGTAACTAGAGTGCTTTGAACTGCAAGCATACAAAAGTTAGCATCATGTAGTTACCCTGGTCTTCATCCTTAAAGTATTTCTTGATAGGCTTCACACTCAACAAGCACACTTTATCAACTTGCTACTAATAATTCTATTATGAATAAAGTGTGTATGAATAAAATCATACATTTACACAATTAGATATCAACCAGATGCAAAGTTGCATGACCTACAAGAAGCCTTTGTTTCTGTATATTAGTCTCCAATAACAACTATTGCATTGTCAGTTTTTAAAAGGCAGAGTGCTTCTGAACCTTCAAAATATTTATAAAATTACTTCTCATGTATCACTATTTAGTATTTACTTGATAATTTATTTTTAGAGAACCATTAGATAGATATGATTTCATTTTCTTTTAAAAGTAATCTGAAGGGTTAAAAGAGTTTACTACAATTGAAAAAATCTAAAATTTATATTAACAATAACCATAGTAAATTAGTAATAAAATTATTGAGACATTAACTCTCATGTTCCTGTATTAAAAAAGAAACTGTACAATTTTGTTAAAAAATTACTGAACATACAGGTTATTCAAAATACAAAAAAGGAAGATAATGTATTTTAAAACCAATAACCTGTGTAGTGAGTTAGAAGTCAACTGCACTTCTTCAAAGTCAATAATACCTTGATGTCTCCTCTGGAATGTCTCAAAAAGTTTATCTCTAATGGATAAAATCTAAAAAATGATTGTATCAGAAGATTTACAAATTACAACGTCAAGAAAAATATAATAAAAGTTTTATGATTGTTTAGTAATTCTTACACGAAATATTAGGGATCACTTTGAATAATTTTATTTGGTTTCAGCCAGTGGATTTAAGCCAATCATAATGCAATTAAGTTCTAGAGGGATATTAAATACAATGGAATATGCTAGAGCCACGCTTACTTAGTTTTAAAAGGAAATAACACTGTCTTCAGTTTTAGATGTTATTTGCTCATTGAAAATAGACTTTTTGGAAGGCTATTTTAATTACCAATAACCTGGGACTTAAGAACAAAATGAGGTTAAGAAGGCTATTTTAATTACCAATAAGTCTTTTAACAAACAATACCAAATAAAGTTAACATCATGATCATTAATCATGATTGAATATTTATTTCTAGAACAGTGAATGACATTTTGGTTTAATATCTCATATTTTCAAGTTATTGTTTATAACTAAAGAGAAAAAGAAGTCATTTTGAGTAAAACAGTTTTATTTGTCAAAACGTAATTATAGCTACTTTAATTTTAAAATTCTATATGAGAAAAAAGAATTATCTTTTGAAGTGAGGTTTCATCATTATAAGTGTATAAATTTGAAAATAGTGACAATAAAATTTTGTATGCTACTTTAGAGTTTTGTTTTTCACAGTTTTTTGGTTAGTATGAAATATTTTTAAAAAAGTAAAGGTTTAATGACTGCTAAACAATAACACAAATAAGCAATGCTTATTGTCTGCCAAATTTTGTTGTTCTTTATAAAAAGAAAAGGCTCAATGGCTAACACTAAGGGTGAGCCACTAGAAGTTGAAAGACTAAATTATGAAAAATGGATTCAGATCCCTTTTCATTCTTTCTTAAAATTTTAAAGTTACAAAAAGTAATTTATACCACTAGGAAATGTTGTTTTAGAATGTATTATTCCCCTCTTGAATACTAAAAGGCCATCCTTAAAGGAGATTGGGCTCACAGAGCAGTGTAAATTGAAGCCCCTATAAGACTAAGGTCACCATAAGAGTTCTATCACATAGTAAATTTTTCTACGACCAGATGCATATAGGTAAATTTTATGATAGCCATATTCTATTACTCAAAAAGATAAGATAGAAGCTCTTACAAGAAAAGATATGCACTTACAAGTAAAAATATGTAAGAGTCCAAGTTGTCTAAATTTTGATAAACTAAATCGATGGCATCTCTGATTTCAGAATCTATCCACTAGGATCCCTCCTGATTTATTTCTGGCAATTTCTCAAACAACAGGGGGAATTGAATAACTCCCATCACCAAAAGAATCACTCTGAATAAGTAGAGAATAATGGTCAATTCTGGCAACAATATTAAGCTGCAAATTTACAATAACCAACAATAAAGGGAAGACAAATCCAAATAAAGCCTTTAGTTCCACTTCTTATTTACACAGTCCAATAAACTAAGAGTAAAGAGACTGACTTACAAATCCAAATATACCAACAATGGATCAAGAACAAATAAGAGAAAGTAGTTGTAACACAACAAAAATAAGAACAATAATAAGCCAACGCCCCTACGGTTAAATTCATAAATCTCATAACTATCAAATTCCAACAACTAAAAATATTAAGATTCAAGTTTTAACCTTTAACCCCCAAAAAACCAAAACCCTAGAAAGCTTTTTGAAAGCTTAAAACCCTAGAAAGCTGAAAGGCAACCCTAATAGTACAGGGATAGATGGTTACCTGGTGGCGCTTCCACTAGATAACGACAGTGATGGTGTCGATTAAGGGAGCACAACGAGTGGAGAGTGGCAGAGGGAGCACCACGAGTTGAGAACCAAGGAGGGAGTGTTATAAGGGGAGAGTGCGGGAGGTAGCGCCGTGAGGCTCACGTGAGGCACAGAGAAAAAAGGTACTTCAAATGGAATTTTAGGGAAGAATGAGGGCAAGATTTCGATGGGGTTAAGAAATGAGGGAAAGATCGAGTGTGGCAAAGAGAATGAGGGAAACATCTCCCTGCTAAACCTCGTACATTAGCCATGAAATTTTAATTCTATGGCTATATCCCCATATATTAGCCACTGAATTTTATTTTCGTGGCTATATCCCCACACAACATTTTTAAAAAATTAGTCACAGAATTCTATTTTCCTATTTACAAATTAATTAAAAAATTGATTTTTTACCCACGGACCATA
Source organism: Clitoria ternatea (assembly GCA_037962975.1). Lineage (NCBI taxonomy): Eukaryota > Viridiplantae > Streptophyta > Magnoliopsida > Fabales > Fabaceae > Clitoria > Clitoria ternatea. The sequence continues at coordinate 140,129,536 of CM075673.1, forward strand.
ACTCTGTGGCTACAAATTAAAAAAATGATATTTTTTAACTACTAATTTCTAATTCTGTAGCAAATATCTTTAAAAAATCATAATTTTTTTGTATTTAGCCACTGATTTCTCATTCCATGGTTAATTTGCTATTAATATCCGTGGCTAATTTCAATGGCTAATGTCAAAATGAAATTTTTAGCCATGAAAATGATATTCCATAGCTGAATCTCATCCCTAACACATGCAAAAAATTATTTGGTCGCTAAAAATAAGTGGTGGCTAAATTCAGTGGCTAATAGCTACTAAATGTATTCGATGGCTAAATCCAGTGGCTGCTTTCAGTTTTTCTAGTAGTGTGCATGCAAAAGAGAAAAAAGTAGATGAAAATGAAGCCATGCATGCCAAAAATGAAGTGGAACAAGATGCATGCAGAAATAAGATGGAAGGAGAACATGCATGACCTTACCTTGATGAAGAAAAATGAAAGTGATAGGGTAGAGGAAAAAGATGGAATCTTGGAGAAAAGAGGGAGTGGCGTGGTTTGGTTAGAGAAGGAGAAAGGAAGATAATGGTGATGATGAAGTGAAGGAGTCACGGTTTAGAGTCAGACTTAGAAGGGGATTTGAATAAGTCATGGGCTCTTTTCGTGAAAATATGAACTAAATTATACAAGTAATCAAGCAAGTAGAAAGATAGAAGAAATCAACATAAAGAATTTATATTGGTTCACTTCTAACACAAGCTATGTCCAGTCCCTTCTAACTTGAAGAATTTCCACTATTGTAAAATCTCCTTTACTACAACAGCACTAGACCTGTGCCACAAGTATTCTTGACTCCAGCCACTTCGGGCTTAACCCAAGTATTGTTTCAACAAGCCACTCTTGGCTCAACTCAAGTATTCTTTCAAAAGCCTCTTCAGGCCAACAGTGTTTCCCACACAAACGAGTTCTTGTAACTCACCAAACTTTCACAAAGTGTTTGAATGAATGAAAAGTATTTCACACAACTTAGTGCATAAGAGATAAACAATTGAAGTTGTACACTAAGCTATTGCACAAGGCCAAGGTCTGCTAGAGGTAGAACGGAAACAATAAGGGTCTTTGTCTTACAAGAAATGAATGAACAAGAGAATTCAAAACTTGAAATAAATTGAATAAGAGCTCATAAGTTCTCTATATGTCACTGTATGTTGAAGTTTAATCTTTCTTGGTCTTTGCCTTAAGCTTCTTGTTACCAGACCTTAAGGATGAAATGGATTCAAGGGGCTGGTACAAAACTTCTTCAACTTTTTCATGAAAAAGGTTTCTCATGCATTCCCATGCACAAACCATTCGTAAACTAATTCTCGATTAAGCATCAAGTGGGATGCCAGAGCTTTCTGAAATATTCTGACATAGGCTCTGAACTTGATCAGTATGCACAAAAGTAGGTATGCTGACAGTTACTGCTTATTTTGATCTTGTTCCTTGTGATTTTTTATGATAAGCACACAAATATGATAAGAGCATGAATCCCAATACAGAATGCTTCTATCAAACTTTTGATTATCTGCCAGACTTTTGGAATGTTGATACTCCCCTTTTGTTTTCATAGCTTAATACTCGTATCCTTGAAATACTTAGGCGCACAAATAAGATATAAATAGTACAAACTTCACTTCCAAGCAAAAATACTTGATGAGCAATATTAACAAATTTAGGGATATAAAGTCGGGGGTCTGGTTTAATAAAACTTAAAATTCTTTTCCATCTAGACTTTTTCTCAACAATCTTCCCATATTTGTTGATAACAAAACATCAAGTATTTTTCATAAATGAAGTTTGTAATACAAGGAGAATAAAGTATTTATGTAACAAGTGTTAGATCAAAAATCAACAATTTGTAAAGACGGATAAAAATAGGATGATTCTTCATTACCCAGAAAGATAATGCATATCATTTCATTAAAACAAAAGCAATAATGCATACTTCATAAAAGGCATTACTTCACACAAAAGACTTGTAAATATTCTCCCCCTTTTGTAATCAACAATAGAAGGCATATCACCGAGACTCAAAGAGTAAATCACGAGTAACAAAAGAACTAAAAGGGGGTGAAGCGGCAGATAAGACAATAGTGAAAAAACGAGTCTGAAAAACAAAAAGAAATGGCGAATCAAAAGTAATCAAAGAAGGTCGGTAATGAAAAATAGAATTGTAAGAAGATGAGGTATAAGAATATAAAGCTTCTTCTTGAAGTGTCCAGAGATAATGGCACTAAATAGCATTAGCATGAGCTTCAGTCAATTTAGGAGCAGTCCAAAGACTCTTAAGAGTGACTGCCAGAAGCTCCTTAGGCTGATAAAAACCCTTGTAGTGAGGCTTGTACTTCAGAGGCATGGACTTCTTCAATCTGCCCAAAAAAATCCACTTGGCAATAGGAGGTCTGTGAGGTACAACAAATAAAATCTTCTTCCAAGGAGTAGCAACAGGACAATTCCTGATAGAAACATCATATAGAGAGACGAAACCATGCTTTAAGTCTCTAGTAACTGAAGCTTATTCAGCTTAAAGCATATGAAACATTCCAAGATCATCATTTGAGAATAGGTCTGGGTAGCCTAGAAGCCTTTCTATAGGAAGATGAGGATAGTATTTGTGGGCAGAAGGCATGATGTGAAGTCTGTGAGGGTTGGAGTCAGGGTTACGAATAATAACATGGTTATAGGGATTGGTATAGCCAGGGTCAGTAGTGTCAAGAATAAGTTTATAGAAGATGTACTCAGGAAGGGTAGGGTAAGGTTTATAAAGAGGGAGAAGTCTGGATTTATGGATAATAATAGAGATGGCAAGATAGGGAACAATGGCTCAGGAAGACGGGGTCTGGGTTAGAGAGGGAGGTACAATAGCGAGGGGAAGAGGTTGGGGAAGGGAGGCGGATAGAGGGTTTAAAGTCAATAGAGGGTAAAGGGTCAGACCTTGTTCTCTTGGAGCTTTCTCTTGAGAGAGGCTTTAAAGGAATTAGCATAACTTTTGTAGATGCCAATAGTGGTGTAAAACTGATTTAGCCAATCAAGATAGCCCCAGTGGTGAATTTCAAAAACTAGATTATTCTTCAAGTAGCCATGGATGAATCTGAGAAAGTGGATGTAAGTAGGGTATCCACCACATTATTGAAGGTATCATGGTTTTCGGCCATAACACGTTGATATTCATCATGAAACTTAGTAAATTTACCACTCCAATTTAAGGTGTTCTAACCTGCAACTGAAATTTCTAGATGTAGAGATGTGAAGGAAGAAACGAACAATTTAAATAGTTTATCACCGATTAACTTCTTTAGATGAGATTCAAATGAGGGACAGAATTGAGGAGGAGAAGGGGTCTGTTAAGCCTTTGAGGAAGCAACAACCTTGATGTCTTTCTTATGACCAGACTTCGGCTTTACAGAGCGGCATTGAATTTGACCAATAAGGAGATGGTCATCAGAGTCTGAGGATTCCTTGGATGATGCAAAAACAAGATGCACGGAAGGGTCTGATGCTTAATCACGAAATGAATGAGGGATCACCTAACAAGGTTCCACCTTAAGAGGAGAGTCTGATTCATCAGACATATCAAAACCCAATTCCCTGATCTTCTTAGTGGAATGAGAGCTTTGAGAATGCTTAGGAGCCGACCCAGACTTCTTCTTCTTGGTAGGAGCAAATTTTTCTTCTTAGAAGGAGGTAGAGGAGTACCTTAAGGCTTATCCATGAGCAGAGAGAAAGTAGGAAACTTATTGACCATAGGAGAAGGAGTAACCAAATCACTGATGGTGCCAATTTGCATATTTTTTAGTGTAAACACCTTCATGAGAACCGCAGGATATGGAATCTTGTTCTGCTTCTTACCAATAGAGGAGATCATATACGTCATAATCACATTAGGCAGACTAACCTTATCTTTTTTAGCATATGATACATGCAGAATCTGTCTAGCTTGCTCACTATATTTTTTGCACCCTTCCTAGGGCAAAAGACTTGTTTCATAATGAGATGCAACATCTTGACTTTTAGGAGAAGAGACCCCGAGACTGGCTTGATAGGTTTCTTACTTCCATAGAGCATTTAGTTAATCTCTAGAAAGGACACAACATTGTACTCAAAGTCTTCAACAAAAACTTCACCGTCATTAGGACAACCCATAACTGTTGCGATAATATTTTCAGAAATCTCAATGGATTTTCCTTGAAGCTTCCCCAAAACAATAAACTTAGATTTATCAATGAAGACTGTCCTTCATAAATTAAGAACCAGAGATGAAGAGTAGGGTTCTTGATCATGACAGAACTTTGTCCATCCTATCCCATTAATCTCAGCAGAGATGTCGTGGCGATCAAGTCTGTGCTGTCTTAGGTTGAATACCGAAGACTCAACAATGTCAGATACTTTGATTGTCATTTCTCAGTTGGATAAAGAAGAAGAAAGATTTTTAAAAACAGAGAGTGAAAGAAGTTTTTTGAAAGAGAGTTTGAAGAGGTAAGAGAAAGGTTTAGCAAAAAGGGTAGGAAAAATACAAGTGAAGAGACACAAATATATAGGATGAAAACTGACCACTAAAGTGGAGAGAGAAAACATGTTCAGAAAATGGTTATACAAAAAGATGATAACTGCTGCCATGTTGTAAAAAGTGAAAAGAAAATAATTTAAAAAGGAGTCTCTCAGAAAAGGTTTGAAGTCAAGTGTGAAGTCAAACAAGACAAACAAACTTTTCATGTATCAGACTTATTAAGTAATTATTTTTAGATTTAAGTTTTGCTTAATAAAGGCAAACCTGGCCTCCACCAGAGGCTAAGTGAAGATGTCTGCCCACTGATGGTCTATGTCCATAAATTTTAAGTCTAAAGTTAATTTTTGTACGTAATCTCGAATGAAGTGATATTTTACTTCAATGTGTTTTGCTTTGGAATGCTGAATAGGATTCTTGAAAAGATTTATTGCACTTGTATTATCACAAAACACTGGAATTTCTCATTCTTTGATTGAATAATTTTCAAGTTGGTATTTGGTCCAAAGAAGTTGAGAGCAACATCCTGCTGTAGACATGTATTCTGCTTCAGCTGTTGAAAGTGCAATGGAGTTTTACTTTTTTTTCTACTCCAAGAAATTAGACTTCTTCCTAAGAAGTGACATCCACCACTTGTAATTTTTTGATCAACTCTATCTCTTGTAATGTTTGCATCAGAAAATCCAGAGGGAGAGAAAGAGTTTGTTCATTTGTAGAACAACCCAAGGTTAGTGGTGCCAACAAGATACCTCAGAATCCTTTTTACAACAGACAAATGTGATTACTTGGGATCTGATTGATATCTTGCACGCTTTTAAATGCTAATCATTATTTCAGGTCTACTGGATGTAAGATACAAAAGTGAACCAATTATTCCTCTATACAAGGTCTGATCTACTGATGCACCAGACTCATCTTTATTTATAATGTAGTTTGGATGCATAAGAGTACTCATAGCCTTAGCATCAGCCATTTTAAACTTCTTGAGTAACTCCTTTATGTACTTTTGTTGATGGATGAAAATTCCATCACTAGTTTGTTGAATTTGCAAGCCTAGGAAGAATTTAAGTTTTCCCATCATACTCATTTCAAATTCTACTTGCATCATTTTAGAAAATTTTTTACACAAACTATCATCAGTAGCACTAAAAACAATGTCATCCATATAAATCTACACAATAATAAAGTATTTCTTAGAGCTCTTTCTGAAGAGGGTTGTGTCAACTTGACCTTTAGTAAAGCCTTTTGAAATAAGAGGGAACTAAGTCTGTCGTACCAAGATCTGGGAGCCTATTTCAGACCATACAGTGTTTTACTTAATTTGAAAATATGGTTAGAAAAAGACACATCTTTAATACTTAGAGGTTGTTTTACATAAACTTCTTCTTCAATAAAACCATTCAGAAAAACACTCTTTACATCCATTTGATATAATGTAATTCCTTTAAAAGCAGCAAATGCAAGAAGTATCCTGATAGCCTTAAATCTGGCTATAGGAGCAAAGGTTTCAGTAAAATCTATACCTTCCTGTTGATTGTAGCCTTGAGCTACTAGTCTGGCTTTGTTCCTGATGACCTTGCCATCTTCATCAAGCTTGTTTTTGAATACCCACTTAGTTCCAATAATACTTTTATCTTTGGGCTTAGGAACAAGTGTCCATACTTTACTTCTTTCAAATTGATTCAACTCTTCTTGCATAGCTATGATCCAATCAACATCTTTTAGGGCTTCCATAACATTCTTTGGTTCTAATTCTAAGATAAGAGTGATTGATGACTGATTGTGAAGGCTGGATCTAGTTTTACCTCTAGCTACCTGATCTCTAATTATGAGGTCTGAAGGATGATAGACTTTGAATTTCCAATCCCTTGGCCTTTCTAGTTCAGATAGCTGATCTTGCTCAGATTTTTCAAGATCAACTAATTGTGGTTGATCATTTGCTATTATTTGTTTTGTTGGTTGCTCAGGTTCTTGCTGAGTTCCTGCATCATCAGAATCTAGATCTGCCAATTTCTTGTCAGTCTTTTGAGATCATCAAATCTTACTGATAGATGTTTAATTTGCATGTTTTTGTGATGTTTTTAATAAAGTTTCCTAGATTATTTGTGCTATTTTTCTAGTGTTTTCCACATGATTTTGTGTTTGAATATGATTACAGGTTCAAGGATTTTGATAATGACAAAGGACTCTTGAAGAAACTCTTGTAAAAACAAAGACTTAGAATTAGACCCAGAAAAACTACGCAGCTAATCGATTATGGAGTCTAAGCTAATCGATTAGATAGCTTCTGTTTTCAATTAAATGTATCAGGTACATAATCTAATCGATTACAAGACCTCAGGCAATCGATTACAGAGCTACTAGAACGACACTAATCGATTACCCAAGTGTCATAATCGATTACCAAGTCAAGAATTGAATTAAATGTATCAGGTACATAAGCTAATCGATTACAAGACCTCAGGAAATCGATTACAAAGCCACTGGAATGACACTAATCGATTACCCAAGTGCAAGAATCGATTACCAAGCCAAGATTTGAATTAAATGCATCAGGTGCTATGTCTAATCGATTACTGGGCAAGATATAATCGATTACCAGGGTTCTGACTTGAAGCTAATCGATTAGGTGGTGAATGCTAATCGATTACAGCACGAACTGGACTGAAAAATTCGAAATGTAATCGATTACAGCTCGAGGCGTAATCGATTACGATAGTGGGAAAACATATTTTAATGGGAAACCAGCTCATTTTTTCACCATTTCTTAGATGCCCACTACATGCAACGGCTAGAAGGTCTCTCAAGCTGCTCCAAGGCTCTATAAATGCAAGGGAAACATAAGCACAACAAGAGTTGAAGTAAGAGAGCAACAGGGAACAAAAGGAAATCAATTCTACAATCATTCTTGGTGCTTAGTGAGTTTTTACTCTTGTATATTCTGAGATTTCATTCGTATATCCTCTCCTTTTGAGAGTTAGAATTTGTGTGAGCTATCACTTACTTATCCACTCTTTTGAGAGAGTATTTTTACTTGTAATCACAAACATCAAACACCAAAGTTCACTCCAGGATTGAGTGGTTATTCACTCTAGGTTAAGTGGTTACAAAGGTTGGGGTTCAACCTTTGGGATATTGTGAGATTGAGAGATTGGGTGGGTTGCCCTTGTACTTGTGAGGATTGGGTTCTTGAGTGTGGGACACTAGGAAGCCGCAGTTGCTCAAAGTTGTATCTCTATTCTACAATAGTGGAAATCCTCTAAGTGGGTTGCTTAGAGGCGAGACGTACACTGGGTTGGTGGAACTCGTTAAATCGGTTTGCAATCTCTTCTCCCTTACTCTTTTACTTTCATATATTGCTCTTGATCGATTTGTGTTGGTTGATTGTGGTTTGCATATTTTAGCTTGCTTGATTTGGTTAATATTGAACATTGCACACCAAGTGTTTGATAAATTTCCTTATCCATATTTGCCTCTTGTTTTGAATTATCTTGTGTACTTTACTTAATCTGACTTTCATAATCTCTAAACTTGTGTTAAAAGAATCAAGTTCAAAGGAATTTCAAGCAAAGTTTTAAAAACTCAATTCACCCCCCCCTCTTGAGTATTGAGGCCACTTGAATAACAAGTGGTATCAGAGCTTGACTCTTGGTAGATCAAGCTTAACAGCTTCAAGAGATAAGATGGCCTCAAGTTCTCTAAACCTTTTTCCCGAGGGTGGTGCCACAAATAGACCTCCCACTTTCAATGGGGAAGGTTATGCTTTTTGGAAGGAAAGAATAAAAATATTTATTCAATCCATTGATCTAAGAGTTTGGAATGCCATTGAAAATGGTCCTTTTACACCCATGCATACTATCAATGATAAAAACGTTGAAAAACGGATGAATGGACTAGTGATGAAGAGAAGAAAGTACAATATAACTATAAGGCTAAAAACCTCATTACTCTTGCATTAGAACCGGATGAATTCTTTAGAGTAATGACTTGTCAAACAGCTAAGGAAATGTCGGATACTTTGCAAGTAACCCATGAAGGTACTAGTGATGTAAAAGACTCCAAAATTAGTACCTTAACTAGTCAATATGAGAGTTTTAGGATAAACTCTGGAGAAACCATTGTAGAAATGCAAAAGAGATTCACACTCATAATAAATCACCTTATTACTCTTGGAAAAGTATATACTAACAAAGAGCTTGTGCATAAAGTTTTGAAAAGTCTTAGCAGAGAATGGCAGCTGCTCGTCACCGCCATCAAATAATCCCGAGCATTAATGAGATGTCCCTTGCCACACTCTTTGGAAAGCTATAAGAGCAAGAGAAAGAATTAAAGGATTTAAAACAAGCGGGGGAAGAAGAGAAAACCTCCAAGAAGAAAGACCTAGCTCTCAAGGCTCCCTCCACACACGAAGAAGAATCTTGTAGTGACCTTGATGATGAGGAGGAGTTTGTATTGTTTGTGAAGAGATTCGGAAAGTTCATGAAAAACAAACGATTCCAAAAGAACTTCAAACCTCAAGGTAAGAGACCTATTCCCAATGAATCATCTTCTTCACCTAATTGTTTCGAATGTGGCAAGGAAGGGCACTTCAAGGCGGATTGCCCAAATCTTAAGAAGAAAGGCAAGGAGAAAAGAGGAAGAAGAAGAGCTTACATCGCATGGAATGAAAACGATGTAAGTAGCTCCGATGAATCCAAAACGAAGAAGCGAATCTTTGTTTAATGGCCAATCACCAAGAAGAAGATAATGAGGTAAGTCTTCTTGATTTAGATAAGAATGAATTACTAGATGCTTTTGAAGAGTTGTATGATAAATTTATCAAGCTTTCTAGTAAATACAAATTGTCAAGAAAAACCATTGACACTCTTGAAAAAGATCTTATAGAAGTGTGTAAAGAGAATAAATGTTTGAAAGATGAATTAGAAAATGTTCAAGCATGCTCTAGGACCAAACCATCTGAATTTGTAAAGAAGTGTGATATTCTTGAAACCAAGGTTGTAGACTTAAATAGGATTGTAGACTTAAATAGGACACTAGAAAAATTCACTAATGGTAGAGATAACTTAAATATATTACTTGGAAACCAAAGATGCATGTTTGATAAAACCGGTCTAGGATACAACTCTACCAAGAAAGAAAAACACTATAAAAATTTTTTTGTGCCACCTATGAAATTATCTTCACCTTTTGTAAAATGCAATCATTGTGGTTTCAAAGGTCATATCTCATCAAATTGCAATGTTAGAAAATTAGGGGCAAAGGTCATAAGAAAAGTGTAGGTTCCCAAAGGAACATTACCACAAGCTAACATTAAAGGACCCAACATACAATGGGTACCTAGTTCTCTAAATTAATCTTGTTTTGTAGGTATGCTTCAAGGCAAGCAACACCCATTGGTATTTGGATAGTGGGTGTTCAAAGCATATGACAGGAGACATAAGCAAGTTCACTTCCTTCACTCCCAAAAGGAAAGGAAGCGTCACCTACGGAGACAATACCAAAGGAAGAATTCTAGGCATTGGAAACATTGGTAAGAATTCCTCTACTTCTATTAGTGATGTGTTATATGTTGAAGGCCTAAAACACAATTTACTTAGCATAAGTCAATTATGTGACAAAGAATATAGAGTTTTGTTTGAATCAAATTGTTGCATAATTGAGCATAAGATTAACAAGGAAATCAAGTTTGTAGGTCAAAGAATTGATAATATTTACATGATTGATATGGATAGTTTGTCCTCAAATGATGTACAATGCTTCATGACTAGAGAGTATGAAACTTGGTTGTGGCATATAAGAATAGCTCATATACATGTAGACCATTTGAATAAACTTGTTTCTAAAGAATTAGTAATTGGTTTACCAAAGCTTAAATTCGAAAACAAATTTTGTGATGCATGTCAAAAGGGAAAACAAGTGAAGGCATCCTTTCAATCTAAAAACATTATTTCCACTCAAAAGCCTTTACAACTTTTGCACATGGATCTATTTGGACCTTCCAAAATCAAAAGCTTTGGTGGTAATTACTATGGTCTAGTAATTGTAGATGACTATTCTAGATATACATGGACCTTGTTTCTTGCTCATAAGAATGAAGCATATCATGCATTTAAGAAACTTGCTAAGATTATCCAAAATGAGCAAAATTCTAAAATTACATCCATTAGAACCGATCATGGGGGAGAATTTGAAAATCAATCTTTTGAAAGGTTTTGCGAAAAACATGGTATCAATCACAATTTCTCATCTCCTAGAACTCCACGACAAAATGGAGTAGTTGAAAGGCAAAATAGATCCTTAGTAGAACTTGCAAGAACCATGCTAAATGAAAATAACATTGTGAAACATTTTTGGGCCGATGCGGTAAATACCGCTTGTCATGTTATGAATAGATGTTTAATAAGGCCTATCCTAAAGAAAACCCCCTATGAACTTTACAAGGGAAGAAAACCCAACATTTCATACTTTTATATTTTTGGATGTAAATGCTTTGTGCTCAATAATGGAAAAGATAATCTAGGAAAGTTTGATGCTAAAGCTGATGAGACAATCTTCCTAGGATATTCACAATCTAGTAAATCTTATTGAATCTTTAATAAACAAATAAACACCATTGAGGAGTCCATTTATGTCAAATTTGATGAGAATCGCCATAACTCCCCGAGAAAGGAAGATGTTGATGATATTGCAGTACTTTTCAAGAATTAACCTTGAATGACAAGGAAGAAGAGAACAAAGACAAAGATGCAACACAACATGAGGAACCACAACAATGGATCACTTTGAAGGACCATCCCTTAGATAAAGTCATAGGTGAAATGACTAAAGGTGTAAGTACTCGAAACGCCATTAGGAATGCATGTAATCATTTAGCCTTTGTATCACAAATAGAACCCAAATGCATTGATGAAGCTATTATTGATGAACATTGGATGTTGGCCATGCAAGAAGAATTGAATCAATTTAAAAGAAATGAAGTTTGGGAATTAGTGCCAAGACCCAATGATCACTAAATAATAGGAACAAAATGGGTGTTTAGGAATAAATTAGATGAAAATGGTATAATTACAAGGAACAAAGCTAGGCTAGTAGCTAAGGGTTACAATCAAAAAGAAGGCATTGATTATGAAGAGACGTATGCTCCCGTAGCTAGGCTAAAAGCCATTAGATTATTATTAGCCTTTGCATGTTGTAAGGACTTTAAATTGTACCAAATGGATGTCAAGAGTGCTTTCTTGAATGGTTATATTCAAGAGGAAGTATATGTTGATCAACCTCCAGGTTTTGAAAACTACCAATTTCCAAATCATGTTTTCAAACTAAAGAAAGCCTTGTATGGATTAAAACAAGCTCCAAGAGCTTGGTATGAAAGATTGAGCAAATTTCTTTTAGAAAACAACTTTGAAAGAGGAAAGGTTGACACAACATTATTCATAAAGCACAAAAAGAATGACATACTATTGGTGCAAGTATATGTTGATGATATAATCTTTGGTGCTACTAATGAGTCAATGTGCAAAGAGTTTGCTAAGTTAATGCAGGAAGAATTTGAGATGTCCATGATGGGAGAACTTACTTTCTTCCTTGGACTACAAATCAAACAAACTAATGAAGGCACATTCATTAGTCAATCAAAGTACTGCAAAGAATTGCTTAGGAAATTCAACATGGACAAGGCAAATGACATTGCCACACCTATGGGTACTTCATGTTATTTGGACAAGGATGAGAAGGGTAAGGATGTTGAACTCACAAAATATAGAGGTATGATTGGATCCTTACTTTACTTAACCGTTAGTAGACCGAATATCATGTTTGCTGTTTGTATGTGTGAGGGATATCAAGCATGCCCAAAAGAATCACACCTTACTACAGTAAAAAGAATAATAAAATATCTTGTTGGAACTCCAAATGTTGGCTTATTATACCCCAAAGGGGTTGAATTCACTTTAGTTGGTTATTCTGATTCAGATTTTGCAGGATGTAAACTTGATAGGAAAAGCACTAGTGGAACATGTCACTTACTTGGTAGTTCTCTTGTTTCTTGGCATAGAAAGAAACAAGTAAGTGTTGCACTATCCACAGCTGAGGCAGAATATGTTGCAGCTGGTAGTTGTTGTGCTCAAATCCTTTGGATGAGACAACAACTTCTAGATTTTGGTGTTATGTTAGACCATGTGCCTCTCAAATGTGATAACATAAGTGCTATAAATATTTCAAAGAATCCTGTAATGCATTCAAGAACCAAACATATTGAGATTTGACATCATTTCATTAGAGATCATGTATTAAAGGGTGATTGTGTGCTCGATCATGTTGAAACCTCAAAGCAATTAGCGGATATATTCACCAAACCTCTAGCAAAAGATCAATTCATACATATTAGGAGAGAATTAGGAATCCTTAATATAACCAATTGTGTTTGAATAAATAGATGATTTTGATAATTCCTTGATTCTGATTATGTTTCGTTAAGTTCGATATGCTCTAAGGAATAACTTAATAGATTTCCAGCCTTCTGAAACAAAATCTGTAAAATCTGGGTGTTTTTAAGCAAAATAATCGATTACAAAGATTGAAATAATCGATTAGTAAGCTTCTGGTTCTTACCTAATAGATTACTCCTTGACATCTAATCGATTACCAAGCTTCTATTTTCTGCCTAATCGATTACCCCTTGGTCCATAATCGATTACAAAGCCTCTGGTTCAGTTCCAAAACGTTTCAACTTTCCTCTAATCGATTACCAGCCTCCCTTAATCGATTATGATGTTTCTATTTCTCAAACTAATCGATTACCCATCTCTCCAAATCGATTACCCATATGCGAAAACGATTCATCTTCCTCAGAAACAGTGAGCTAATCGATTACCCATGCCTCGTAATCGATTAGCATCAGTTCCAGAGAAGTCAAACGACGGTTACCGAGGCTCTTCGTGTTCCTACCCCCACTAACTCCACTTCACTCCTTCCTAAACCTACCTTTTCCCTATAAAAACCTACCTATTCACTCTCTCAACTCATACTACCTCCTCTCCTTTAAACTCTCTCAAGTTCCCAAAGAACTCTCTCCTTCTCTTTATCTTCCCTCTACACTCTTCTCCTTCCACCACCATGTCTACATCAAGAACCATCAAGAGGGCAAGGTCTTCAATGGCCCAAACAAACAATCCCCTTGATTTCTCCAGGTTTTTCACAAACCATAGAGACCTTCAACAATTCATCAACCATTTTTCTGAAAAAGACATCATATCCCCTCATTACACCATTGCTGAAACCTTTGACAACCACAGCCTTACCTTCACCCAATCTCTCCACCACTACAACCTCTTCCCCTTCCTCACCCTTAAGGAAGAACTTTACTATCCGGAACTCATCTGGGTATTTTACTACAACCTCAAGCTTGTCAATGGGGTAATAGAATCAAAAGTTAAAAATGTGACCATTAAGCTCACAAATGCCCAGTTGGCGGAAATCTCTCTTCTGCCACTCAATGATGTAGAGTTCGACAGAGGAGATCCTGAGGACGAATGGGGTTTCAATGCTCTCCCTGCCCGACAATCCTTATGGAAGGTTGATCGCCCAAGAAGCAACCACAAGCTGGTGGGCCACTTGACCATGAACAACCGCCTCTTACACTTCTTCTTGGTCAAGATGTTGGTTCCCCGTGGTGGAAACTATGCTTTGGTAGAAGAGGATGATGTCCTCTTGATGTGGGCTATGCAGAACCAAAAGGAGATAAATTGGGTTCAAATGATCAAGCTCCACATGCGCCAAGCCAAAGATCAGCAAAAGCTTCCCTACGCCATTCTACTCACTAGAATCTTCAAACATTGTGGAGTAGACTTGGCTGGAGAGCTGTCAGAGAGGGTGCCTCCAAAGGCTTGCATTGGCACCCATCACCTCACCAAGATGGGTCTCGTTTTTCTAAATGGAGCTTGGTACTCAAGGATGGAAGGCTATCATGCCAACATTCCTTTTGAAGCCCCTGCTGATGAGCCAATCCCTCCTCCTCCTGCAACACAACCTGCACCGAAAGCCCCCTCTGATCCATTTACATCTCTGTACGCTCACCTTGACCGCCGCTTCGACCGCATTGAGAACTCTCTTCAAGAGTTTTTAATGACTGAGCAGCAGCACTTTGAGATGATGCAACAGTGCTATGATGAGCTATCTCACTGAATCTCTGAGCTTTGCTTTTTCAATCTGGATAACTAAATCTATTTTTCATATTTTGGTTAATGTGTTTTGTGTTTTTCTCAATTCTGCATAAGTTTTTTTAATTCTGCCATCTTTCTATTAATGTACTTTCCCTTCCGTTTGAATTGAATAAAGATTTACCTTTCATTATATGCCTCTATTTTCCTTATTGTTTTTGATGATTCCAAAGGGGGAGAAAAAGTAATTGTTCATCCATTATTAATTGTTCATCTAATTGTTCATCTGATATTGGCTGCTAAAATAAATTACAAAATGGTTAATTTTCTCTAAAGTGGTTAATAGATTCTTTAAGATAGGGGAAGATTTATTTGCTTAAGAGATATTTGATAAGAGATAATGCAGACTCTGAAAATTTGATTAAGAGATAAGAGATCATGCAGAATTCATAAGAGATATGTTTTTGCAGATAAACATTCAAGAGATAAACTTAGAGATAAGATTATTATTTAAACTAATAACCCTCAAGAGATGAACATTGTTGTCATCATCAAAAAGGGGGAGAATGTGTTTGAATATGATTACAGGTTCAAGGATTTTGATAATGATAAAGGACTCTTGAAGAAACTCTTGCAAAAACAAAGACTTAGAATTAGACCCAGAAAAACTGCGCAGCTAATCGATTAGGGAGTCTAAGCTAATCGATTAGATAGCTTCTGTTTTCAATTAAATGTATCAGGTACATAATCTAATCGATTACAAGACCTCAGGCAATCGATTACAGAGCTACTGGAACAACACTAATCGATTACCCAAGTGTCATAATCGATTACCAAGTCAAGAATTGAATTAAATGTATCAGGTACATAAGCTAATCGATTACAAGACCTCGGGAAATCGATTACAAAGCTACTGGAACGACACTAATCGATTACCTAAGTGTAAGAATTGATTACCAAGCCAAGAATTGAATTAAATGCATCAGGTGCTATGTCTAATCGATTACTAGGCAAGATATAATCGATTACCAGGGTTCTGACTTGAAGCTAATCGATTAGGTGGTGAATGATAATCGATTACAACACTAACTGGACTAAAAAATTTGAAATGTAATCGATTACAGCTCAAGGCGTAATCGATTATGATAGTGGGAAAACATATTTTAGTGGGAAACCAGCTCATTTTTTCACCATTTCCTAGATGCCCACTACATGCAACGGCTAGAAGGTCTCTCAAGCTGCTCCAAGGCTCTATAAATGCAAGGGAAACACAAGCACAACAAGAGTTGAAGTAAGAGAGCAACAGGGAACAAAAGGAAATCAATTCTACAATCATTCTTGGTGCTTAGTGAGTTTTTACTCTTGTATATTCTGAGATTTCATTTGTGTATCCTCTCCTTTTGAGAGTTAGAATTTGTGTAAGCTATCACTTGCTTATCCACTCTTTTGAGAGAGTATTTTTGCTTGTAATCACAAACATCAAACACCAAAGTTCACTCTAGGATTGAGTGGTTATTCACTCTAGGTTAAGTGGTTACAAAGGTTGGGGTTCAACCTTTGGGATATTGTGAGATTGAGAGATTGGGTGGGTTGCCCTTGTACTTGTGAGGATTGGGTTCTTGAGTGTGGGACACTAGGAAGCCGCAGTTGCTCAAAGTTGTATCTCTAATCTACAATAGTGGAAATCCTCTAAGTGGGTTGCTTAGAGGCGAGACGTACACTGGGTTGGTGGAACTCGTTAAATCAGTTTGCAATCTCTTCTCCCTTACTCTTTTACTTTCATATATTGCTCTTGATCGATTTGTGTTGGTTGATTGTGGTTTGCATATTTTAGCTTGCTTGATTTGGTTAATATTGAACATTGCACACCAAGTGTTTGATAAATTTCCTTATCCATATTTTCCTCTTGTTTTGAATTATCTTGTGTACTTTACTTAATCTAACTTTTATAATCTCTAAACTTGTGTTAAAAGAATCAAGTTCAAAGGCATTTCAAGCAAAGTTTTAAAAACTCAATTCACCCCCCCTCTTGAGTATTGAGGCCACTTGAATAACAGATTTCCTTCATTCCGTACATGTGATTTGGTTGTTTAAAGTTTTACAGCAATAACCTTGATTTAGGTACATAAATGCAAGAATACTAAGGATTTGATGAAGCATGTGATGAATAGGAAATTCCAACCATTTAAAAGCTCAAAATAAGGGCGTATTCACTTTTGGAAGTGATATAATGAAAGGAGGAGCCAAGAAAGTACTTCAAGGTCTTAAAATAGTTAAAAAAAGGCAATTGGTGAAGAAAAGAAAAATCCACTACCAGTGGGTTTTTCCCACTGGTCGTGGATCTCTCTGGATTATGGTATTGAGGCATAAAAAAATCCACTGCCAATGGGTTTTCCTACTGGTCGTGGATCTCACTGGTAAGAAATCCACTGGCCATGGGTTTTTCCCACTTGCCCTGGATTTCAATGGTTTTTGGTGAAATCTTGTGCGTTTGGGCCCCCTGTCAGGATCCACTGGCCGTGGATTTTTCCCACTGCCAGTGGATTTTGCACGCTGTGTTTTCTGGACAGTTTTTAAAGGGGGAAAGAAAGAATTTTAAAGGAAGTTTTTTACTAAGAAGTTTTGAGGGGAGAAAAATTGCAAATAGAAAGGAAATCAAGAGACACCAAGAGAGTGTTTTTTGGAAGGATTTTCATTGGAGATCAAGTGTCCATCATCAAGGGAACTCGAATATGAAGAATTAGGGAAGAAGATTTAGCAATCCTAGTAAGAACTAGTTATTTTTCTGAATCCTTATTTTTCCATCTTTGATTTTCTTTAATATTGGGCATGGATTTTGATTATTGTAACATGATGATTGCAATCCTTATGGCACACCAAACATCTTTTCTTGGGATTAAGGATATAGTATGCTTTTGTATTGAATTAATTGTTCTTTGTCTTTCAATCAATAGAATTTCTGTTTCTATTTAATTCATGTATGCTTAATGCTTCTACAAGACTTAGAGATAAGCGTAGTTGATTCCAAATTGTATGCGCTATGAGAGTAGGTATATTATTCGAAAACACATGACTTGAACCTATGTTTTTGTTTCACGATGGTAAGCGAACTCATTTGAGGAATTAATTGGGTTTCCATAAAATGTAAAGGGCTTAATTAACAAATTGAACGTTGTTCTTTGGGAATTAGGTATGTTAAGAGGCTTTCAAGAGAAAGGTATTAATTAACTTAGGGAAACCTACCTTAGAAATGAAATTGTGTGATTGGATAGGCGATTTACATTTGATTTTTATACTTGCATATAAACCCTTAATTTCCCAAGACTTTTCCTTTGATTGAATTTACAAAAAGTAATCTGATTTCCTATTTCGAAGATATTGAAATTTTTGTCCTTTAATTAGCTTTTTGTGTAATTACTATGCAATCAATCGCTCTAGATAATTGAATCACTGTTAAAATCCAGTACTTGGGCACAATCCTTATGGGAACGATAATTTTTATTACTTCGATACCTGTGCGCTTGCAGGACCCTATCACTTACATGTGTAGATTCTTCTATGGTTTGAATTCGAGTGTTAAACACTTTGTAAGATTTTGATGTAGTTGAATATCCCACAAATATTCCTTTGTCACATTTTGAATCAAATTTTCCAAGATAATCTTTAGTGTTCAAAATATAACAAGTGCATTCAAAAGGATGAAAGTATGAAATGTTGGGTTTTCTACCTTTCCATAATTCATAAAGAGTCTTATTCAGTATTGGTCTGATAGAAACTCTGTTTTGAATATAACAAGAAGTACTCATAGCTTCTGCCTAAAAATATTTAGGAAGATTATTTTCACAAAGTATAGTTCTAGTTATCTCCTGCAGAATCTATTTTTCCTTTCCACAACACCATTTTGTTATGGTGTTCTTGGTGAGGAAAAACTATGAGTTATCCTAGACTCATTGTAGAAATTTTCAAAAATTTCATTTTCAAATTCTCTATCATGATCACTTCTTTTTATACCAATACAGTAGCCTTTCTCATTTTGAATTTTCTTGCAGAAAATTATAAATACTTTTATAAATTCATCCTTGTGGGCTAGGAAGTATACCAATGTCAATCTTGTGTAGTCATCAATGATGACGAATCCATATTTCTCTCCTGCCAGACTTTGTACTTGAAAAGGACCGAATAGATCTAAATGTAATAGTTCCAAAGGTCTGGTTGTCGAAACAACATTCTTATTTTTAAAAGAAGTTTTGTGTTTTTTTCCTTTTTGACATGCCTCACAAGGCAAAGAACTGTTAAAGGAAATTTTTGGTAAGCCCTTAACAAGATCCTTTCTGTGAAGTTTTGAAATAAGTTTTAAACTTACATGCCCAAGCTTTTTGTGCCAGATCTATTTTCTTTGGAGTTTGAAAACAAACATTTTACATTTTGATCATTTAGTTCATTCAAGTCAACCTTATAAAGGTTGTTATGCCTGCTTGCATTAAAGAGTATGGTTCCATCACGATTAATAATAGTACACTTATCCTTGTCAAAAGAGACTTTGTACCCACTGTCACAAAATTGACTGATGCTCAGTAGGTTATGTCTCATACCTTCAACAAGAAATACATTTTCAATGTCAGGTGAAGGAAGTTTCCCCTCTTTACCAGACCCAATGATCCTTCCAGTATGGTTTCCTCCAAAGGTGACAGATCCACCTTTAAACTACTTCAGGTCTAGGAACATATACCTTCCTCCTGTCATGTGATGCGAGCATCCACTATCTAGATACCAATGTAGAGTTTTTGTTCTTGTCTTTAAGCATATCTGTAAAAGGAATAATTAATGACTTTGGTACCCATATTCTTTTGGATCCTGTATTATTAGCAATTCTTTCATTCTCTTTTTTTCTTTTCTTGTATTCATTTGTTAAATAACCATATTTCTTACAATAATTGCATTTAGCAATCTTCTACTTTTTGAGGAAAAAATATAGGAGTTGAAAGATGCTTAGAATTTCTTGGTTTGAAATCATCTTTCTTCTCCACATATCCCAGACCTAGGTCTTTTCGATTTCCTAGGGATGTTCCCAATAGAGCGTCCAAGTTTTCAGTGTTGTTTACAAACTTGCCTAAGTTTGAGGTAAGAGAGTTGACTTGTTTTTCTAACTTGATGATTTCTTTACCCTGAGAGTTGTAGCAAATCTTAGATTTTTCCAAATCTATTTTCAAAGTGATGTTTTCTTTTCTAAGTTTTCTCAACTCTTCAAAATGCATCTTTTCATTCTCTTCCATTTCTTTCAAAGCATTTTTATCAAAGTTCTTTTTTTTTTTCATTTTAGAAATTTGATTTTCAAAATCAGTAATCATGTCAACATGCTTTAGTTTCAATTTTTTAAAGCTTTTTAGCAGTTTAGAAAAATTGTTAAATAATAAATCATAATTTTGTTTTAGTTTAGAATAGCTTACTTCCTTAGTGTTTGAGTCGTTAGAGCTGGCTTTAGAGTCTGATTCTTTATTGTCCATGAGGCAGAGTTAAGCTGATTCAGTTTCCTCATAAGACTCTTCTGAAATGGATGATTCTTCATCATCCCATGTTATCAGACCTTTTTGTTTCTTAGGAAACTTCCTCCTTTATTTTCTATCATTTTTATCTTTATTTAGAAGAGGACATTCTACTTTTATGTGACCTAGTTTTTTGCAATTGAAACATTCTAGAGTAGATTTATCAGTTTTAAACTTGAATTGATTTTTACCTTTGTAATCTTTCTTCTGAACCTTTTCTAGTCTGAACTTTTTCTTTTTCAGCAATCTGTGGAATCTTTTGGTTACAAGAGCCAATTCTTTATCAGTGTCACCACTCGATTCGTCAGAGTCTGGTTCAAAACTTGAAGATTCCTCAGCTTTCAGAGCCTTGCCTTTTCTTGATTCATCAAACTTTAAGGCAATACTTTTGGAAAAAGAAGGTTTGTTGGTTTCCTTCTATTTCAGCTTCAAGTCATATACCTTGAGAACTTCAAGCAACTCATCTAAGGAGAAGGTACTTAGATCCTTTACTTCCTCCAGAGCGGAGCATTTGGCATTGAACCTTTCTCGTAAGCATCCAAGAAGCTTGACATTTATATCTTCTACGGAGGGAATGCTTCCAAGACTCTTAAGCTTATTCAGTAGAGTTTGGACTCTTCTAAATATTTGATCTACTAACTCATGTTCCTCCATCTTGAAGCTTTCATACTGTTTGTTTAATAGTATTTTCTTAGACCTCTTAACATTTGATGTGCCTTCATAGTTGTGTTGAAGTGCATCCCAGACTTCTTTAACAGTTTTATAGCTGAAGACCTTATTGTACTCAAATTTACTATAAGCACAAGTAAGTAGAAATCTGGCTTTGGCAGTGATCTCTATCTTCCTGATCTCTCTAGTTGACCATTCATCTTTTGATTTAGGTTGACCTTCATTATTAACAGGAGGGTCATAGTCACCGTTAATAATGACTGCCCATAGACTGTACTAAGTGGATTTTATGAACATTTCCATTCTATCCTTCCAATATGGGTAGTCTTCTCCAAAGAAGGTTGGAGGTCTGTTTATAGAAGATCCTTCTGCAATCCATTGATTACTCTAAGATACTGCCATAGATCTTGATCCTTTTCACTCGAGGAAGTGATCAACCCAAAGGACAAGCTCTGATACCAATTGATGGTTCAGAGTCAGACTTAGAAGGGGGTTAAATAAGTCACAGACTCTTTTCATGGAAAGTATGAACCAAATTATACAAGTAATCAAGTAAGTAGAAAGACAGAAGAAATCAACATAAAGAATTTATACTGGTTCACTTCCAACACAGAAGCTATGTCCAGTCTCTTCTAACTTGAAGGATTTCCACTATTATAAAATCTCCTTTACAACAACAGCACCAGACCTGTGCCACAAGTATTCTTGACTCCAGCCACTTCAGGCTTAACCTAAGTATTGTTTCAACAAGCCACTCCTGGCTCAACTCAAGTATTCTTTCGAAAGCCTCTTCAGGCCAACAGTGTTTCCCACACAAACAAGTTCTGGTAACTCACCAGACTTTTACAAAGTGTTTGAATGAATGAAAAGTATTTCACAGAACTTAGTGCATAAGAGATAAACAATTGAAGTTGTACACTAAGCTATGGTACAAGGCTAAGGTCTGCTAGAGGTATAATGAAAACAATGAGGGTCCTTGTCTTACAAGAAACGAATGAACAAGAGAATTCAAAACTTGAAAGAAATTGAATAAAAGCTCGTAAGTTCTCTATATGTCACTATATGTTGAAGTTCAACCTTCCTTGGTATTTATAGAAGCTAGAGGATATGATTGTTACTTCTTCTTGAAAGGAGATATAGACGTTGGAAATCCTTTGAAGGTATATACCTTAAGCTTCTTGTTACATGACCTTGAGGATGAAATGGATTCAAGGGGGCTGGTACAAAATTTCTTCAACTTTTTCATGAAAAAGGCTTTTCATGCATTCCCATGCACAAACCATTCATAAACTAATTCTCGATTAAGTGTCAAGTGGGTTGCCAGAGCTTTCTGAAATATTCTTACGTAGGCTCTGAACATGATCAGTATGCATAGAGATTGGTACGCTGACAGTTATTGCTCATTTTGATCTTGTTCCTTGTGATTTTTTATGATAAGCATGCAAATATGATAAGAGCATGAATCCCAATACACCACTTAAATAGAATTTAGGAACGTTGAGAATGGCTTTTTGATCAGAATGCTTCTATCAGACTTTTGATTGTCTGTCAGACTTTTGGAATACTAATACTCTCCCTTTGTTTTCATAGCCTAATACTCGTATCCTGGGAATACTTAGGCGCACAAATAAGATATAAACAGTACAGACTTCACTTCTAAGCAAAAATACTTGATGAGCAGTATAAACAAATTCAGGGATATAAAGTCAAGGGTCTGGTCCAATAAAACTTAAAATTCTTTTCCATCTAGACTTTTTCTCAACATGCAGGTGGGGAGTAGAGAATAAGAGAGAGACGTGGTGGTGGTGTGGTGATGAAGAAAGGAAAATAGAAATGGAGAGTGGGGAAGGGAGGGAGTGGTCACAGTGAAGGAGAGGAAGGTAGGAAGAAGATGATGGCTTAGAGGAGAGAGTTGGCGTGAGAATAGGAGAAGGAAAAGAGAGGTCATGGTGTGATGGTCAGGTAGAGAAGAAAATAAAGGTGGTGGTAGTGGAGAAGAAGGGAGTGTACGGTTTGGTGATGATGAAGAAGGAATGGATGAAGATGGAGAGTGAGTGAGTGGATGAGTGGAATAAGGGGATAATGAGAAAGAGAGAAATAGAATATAGAGAAAAGGAAAGGCTAATGTTGTGTTTAGTTCATAAGTTTTCTTAGAAAAATAGAAAATTATTCTTAGATAAATTTAAAAAATAGAAAACTATTTATTTACAAATTATTTAATTTTTTTATAAAAAAAAGAAAACTGATTTTATATTTTTTTAAGAAAACCAGAAAACTCTTTAAAAAGGTTTTCTAAGAGAAGTGAAAAACTAGAAAAAAATGGTAACTGAATTACAAGATAAGGTAATTGAATTACAAGATAAGATAACTGAATTACAAGATAGAGATTGTTGTAACAAAATAAGAATATGAAACATACTAATTCGAAAAGTTCTACTGCTACTATTTTGAAATATATTTAAACACAAACTCATTTGCTCTCATTTTAATATTACTTTAAATTTTTGTCATAATTTTTATGTGATGCATATACTATACAATATTGTTATAAATAATATATATAAGACATATCTCAATTAATTTGAATTAAAGAATGTTTAAAAAAAATTTGGAAAATTGAGTGCACTTGAACAACTTTTTTAGTTTTCTAGTTTTCCAAATTAAAAAACTATCACATTATCTAAACGAATTTTCAAAATTTTTCTTGCTATTCTAGGAAATGAAAATTTTGGAAAACAAGCGGAAAACTTTTCCTAGAAAACTAGAATAATTTTCTGTAACTAAACGCAGCCTAATTTTCTTAGGTTGGTTAGGGGTAGTTTGATCTTTTAAACCTTTAGGTTAACAACCAAAACTAACCGTCTTTCAAATTCCTCTCTTGGCTCCCACTCTCTTTTCTTGGCTTGAGGTAAATTCCTCAGCATTTTTATTGAGTTTATGCCATTGGTTATGATTTTATTTGTTAGGAGAGTGTAATGCATGTATGGGTTATGGATTAGAGACCATTTTTGTGCAAAGCCCTAAGGTAGGGTATGATAAATGTGTGGTTTTGTAAGGGTGTACATGGGTACACAAAAATGGCACTTAATGAGGTGAAAGATGATAAGTGTTAATGGTAATTGTTGGGTTTTGATGGAACCCTAACTCTAGGAATTGGGGGAAATGAGTAATGATGTTAAGAGAAATAATTTTTAGTGTAAACCAATGATAAATTATGTCTGGGTGTTGTTAATATTGATGGTTGATGGTTATTAATAATGGTTGTTGGTTTGATGAGACCCTAGCCCTACAAATTTAGGGAAAATGTATATGTTGTGACTAGAAGGGTTGAATTGTAAGTAAATAGATAATATCTAATATGAGTGTTGTAATTTATGATGATGGATAATGATATAATGGTGAAATCATTAAGGATGGAACTCATGGATGAGTATTGCCACTTGATGTATAGGAATGAATGTGAACATTAAGATCATACTGATTGTGATGGAGTAATGAAATTGTGGTTAATGAGGTCTTAAACCATGATGAGACGACCCCAAAAATAAGGATCAATTTTTCACAATTTAGAAAAAGAAAACAAATTAGGAAAATAAAGCATTTGCGAAGTGAATTTTTAACAAGTAACCCCAGACCATTTAAATAACCTACCTCATATATGAAGATATGAGGAGGTGTAAAAATTTAATCATCCTTGGACAATAAATCTTAGGATCATCAACAAGGAATAACGGAATACGTAATTTAATTTTGAGAGTTATGGAATTGTATGAAAAGAGGTTTAAAGATACTCAATTTAATTGTTAAAAGTGACAAATATAATTGCACAATGATATATGATGATACCATGGCTCAACAGAACCCAAAATGCATTAAAATCCATGATTTTCCACCAAGACAGCACCATGAATCGATTCAGGGACAAGATGAATCAATTCATGCGTGATCCAGGGCCCAAAAATGTGAACAGTAGGTGAATGAATCGATTCATGCGTTTTTATCAGGCAAAACATGGCACTTTCAGGTCTCTGAATCAATTCAACCCCTAGGGTGAATCGATTCACACGCTGTGATTGCAAGAGACAATGTGATTTCAAGCCATTTGAATTGATTCAAGCCATGTTTCATATGCATATTAGAACCTGCAACTTATTATGCAAAAAACTCACCCAATACCAACTTCTAATACCCCTAACTTTTTCAAATCAAATCCAATGGTCACCAAATTTTGATACAAGCTAAAATATATTATTTGTGACGTGTGGCCACTAGCCGCACTCAAAAATTCCTAAAAACGAGAAAGTTATGTGCATAAATGAGATTAACCCGTTTTGAGGCATTTTGATGCAACTTAGGGGTCAATTCTTAATAGAATTGGCTCATTCCAGTTTCTAAAAATCACAAATCATATATTGAAGCTATTGGAACCACCACATTACATCCAAACCTCATGAATCACAAGTTGACCCTATTAGTTCCTCACATATGCATAAACAGCCAAACTTAACTTCACATACAATCCATAAAAGATTAGAATTCATGAAATACATCATCCATTCATTAATTTGGGCAATAAACCAGCACCACAATTGTCATCATACATCATCAAGGTCATACTCAAAAATTAGCCATACACATAAAGGGTCCAATTTTCCTATATGACCTCCAAAATCATCATTCATCAATCCAAATACAAAATGAGCATAAATCCACATCATATGCTATACAAAATCAATGATTTGCCGGCCAAGGCACTTCCTATACAACCATTTACCTCCACCATCAAAATATACTCCAAAATAGATTCATCTCACCCATGAATGTCCTGCATCACAAAGCTAAAAATAGACAACATAGGAGAGTGAGTCATACATTCCAAAAGATGAATATGAATACCATGTGATTATTTGTATATGCATCAATGTCATGTAATACTTTGCATTCATCTATGTCATTCATCTTTTCAATTGTAATTATCACACTAACATACATATAACCAAACCATCCCTATGGACCATAACAAAGTATAAGAGCATAACATAATCAAGTCCCTCAACACATTGGACTATCATACATATCATCACCATACACAATATATTTCTTTGTATTCATATCCTTTATGTTGTCTTTAGGTATTTTCTCACCCAATCACAACCATCACCATTTCTCATCACCTTTGGCATACCTCCTTGCTCTATGCAAATGCTCTTAGGCTAATACATATTCATAATGGAGTAATTAACAATTGTGGATCCGACTGTGGGAAATAAACACCAAATTGTGGGACTCAAGCATGATTGTATAACCATACCCCTACTGCAGTAGTAAAATATGTACACTTATCATCAAATTGCATGCATATCATTATGTTTTACAAGTACCAAACCGCATCACCCATCTTACAACACTTGGCCATTTTTACCATAACCGCGGTAAACACCATAAACAACATAAAGGTATTGCGGGCCAACCATGATTCTTATCATGGCAGCTGTGATCCATAGGACCACCGGGGACACCTACTCATCAAGAGCCACCCCACACAAGGGTCAACCACATGTGGCTCCCCGTAGCACAACATGGACAGCTTCGTGACTTACACATCGAGTTACGGGGGAAAATAAGAATGCTCGTGCACTGAGCCACCCTCCCACTGGGCCAACTGGGGGAATCCCCTAACATTCCAACACTGGCAGCTATGCAATATGCCATGGATGCAATGCAAATGCCAATCATATGCATTCTCACAACTATGCATCCTAATCATGTCACTCATTAATCATCATCATTACCAACATCACCACAAGGTTCTTAGTGGATTTCTTATCATCAGTTGTTACCATTGTTCAAGTTTTAGTGTGGCATTTTCAACAATTCCTCATCGTCACAGTTCAACACTTTCATCAATCACAATGGCATCAAATCATCAATTTCAATCATTAATATTTCATCGTCATAAAGGTATACTAATCATCCATTTTCATTCTCATCTAACATCAACAACACTCATTCCACATTCATGGTAAATGTAAGCATAACCATATCATATCAAGGCATCACACTAGTCAAGCAATTTAACATTACCATTTAGCACACCATAAATATTCCAAATGCATAAATGCATGTTGCCAAATATAAATCTCATCATCATATACAATATCTCAAATTATCATCACAACACAAGCAAGGTAAACATGTATATTATCACATATGACAATCAAACACTACCCAATTCATGCATTTAGAATATAAAACTCCTCTCCTACCTTAAGAGAAAAATTCTGAGCGATACGACATTCCCGCCTCGTCGTTCGGAAAAGATCCTACACTAACATACATGTAATTCTCAATCAATTGGCCTTCCAATACATAATTTCAAGTTCTAATTACTCATTACATTTACAATTTTCTAACATGTATTAAACATGTCATAAACATCACTTTCCTTATTTTTTTTAGGTTTTAGGAATTCCTTCCCATTAATCCATACTCCATATTCAAGGGCTACAAAACAACCCTTAAGCCCAACATCCATAAGCATCACATAATTATTTCCAACTCAAAATCACCAAGACTTACATATTCTAATTTTAACACTTGGTGCATTTAGCATTTCCACTACCTAACTATTTTCTATTTTATTAATCTCACCTTAACCATCATGGTTTAGGCATTCAAGTTTCATTAATATGTATTTATAACCTCACCCACTAAAGGGTTCATGCACCAATGGCCATCAATCACCATTAATGGCCATCCACCATCTTTAATGCTCTCTAACATTATCAATAAATATCATTCCAACACATTTTCTTATACCTATCATTCAAATATCATATATCTCTTCTTAAAAAATATTCTTGAATCCACATTTATCATTTTCCTCAATTTTCCAAAGTTAGGGTTCCATTAAAAATCCAACAACATCATAAATGCATATCATCTTCCATTATTTTCAAGCATTAATTTCGTGTACCATGTTACATGCATATAAAAGTTTGTATTTCAACCATCCCACCATAGGGTTTCCATGTTTAATGCCTTCTCTCAATAACCCATATACATAAATCATTCTTCCAACACCCAAAACCCATAACCAAGGGTTCAAGCTCTTGAAAAATGGCAAGAAGCTTACCTCAATAGAAGAAAAAAGAGGGTTTCCAAGAGAGGGGGAAAGCCACATGAAAATGAGAGAAGAAAGAGAAGATACTTCAAGCTTCATGCTCCTCCTTTGCCAATGGGGAAAATAAAAATGGGTTCCAATCTTTGCTTAGGTTTTGGAAGAGGAAATTGAAGAGAAGAATGGGAAAGGAGAAGGAGAAGTGAAGGTTCTGCCCTTGGAAACAAAAGCCAACGTGAAAATGCAAATGAGAAGGGAGTTTAATGTTTTATTTTTAATCCTCTCATTAAAATTTGTCATCTTATAACAAACAAGATCTCTTTTTGGGCTCAATACTTTGTCTAAAAATTATTCCAAATATATATCCGAACTCCCAATAATATTCTTAACAACCCTGACCAATGACACCTCAATCGGAGGTACTTGGTCCGACACCCATATTTCAATCGGGTCTAATTTCAGCTCATAAAGCCCTAATAAATTATGAGTAATCCCCAAAAATTTTAATTTAATTATTTCCAATATTTTGGGACATTAATTAACTCACATATAATTATTTAATATTTATTTCTCTTAGTTAATCATTTATTTTAAAATTTGGAATGTTACACATGATGTGTGCCAATTGGATATGTTGTTTGATGATGGCTTAAAAGAGGCTAAGATAGCTATGTTGAATTTTGAGTAACAATGATGACATTTGGATGGTTTATGTAGTATTGAATACCTTTTAATGGGGGATTTGATATGGTTGATGTTGGGTGTGGCTAACCCTTTAAGATTTAGAAAATCTTGGTTTTAGGAAGAGAATTCCTGAAACCTAACACGATTCTGTAAATTGGTGTTTTAATAAGCCTAGGACTTGAAATTGAATTCTAAGAGATGTGTCAATTATTTAAACTTGTGATGATGCCTTGTCTTGGCTCATAAATTTAATATATGTGTATGTGTGTGTTGATAGGAGATTGTATTTCAGGCAA
The DNA here is from genome assembly GCA_037962975.1 of Clitoria ternatea. Taxonomy (NCBI): domain Eukaryota; kingdom Viridiplantae; phylum Streptophyta; class Magnoliopsida; order Fabales; family Fabaceae; genus Clitoria; species Clitoria ternatea. The sequence goes on from CM075673.1 coordinate 140,158,516, forward strand.
TGTGGCAGAACATTTGGAACGTGCGAATCATTGCGGTTCTTCTCTCGAGGTAGGAGGGGAGTTTACATTTCAATTGCATGAGTGAATAATTAATGGTTAATGTATATGAATATACTCACGCTTGCCTTGTCATGATTATTTTGAATGATGAGATGATTGGTAATGTGATGGATGATAGGCTTGGCAATTTGTTGAATGTTTGGTAATTGTATATATATGAGATAATGATGAATGTTTAGTGGTCCCTTTTGATGGGATATGATTTAATTGTTGATAAAAATCCATGAATGGGTGAATTACTCAAAAATATAAAGTTGTGTTTATGATATTCATGCAAAAATTAAGGAACCGATAAGGCTATTTTGAGTTTTGGTATGTTTAGGTGTCATGAAATAGTTTCAATAACGCCTATGCATGAATTATAACTTATAGAAACTGGAATGGGCCAATTCCATTGAGAATTGACCCTTGAGTTGCACAAAAATACCTTAAAATGAGCTAAACACATTTACGCGCATAAGTCTTTTGTTTTTGGGAATTTTTGAGTGCGTCCAGTGGCTACGCATCATAAATGATGTATATTAGGTGCTATTAAAATTTAGTGGCCATTGGATTTCATATGAAAGAGATAGGGTGGTTAGAAGTTGAATTTTGTAGTTTTTTGGGGCCAATTTTGCATAATTATTGTCATGAATCGATTCATGGCATGTGTGAATCGATTCATGAGCATCTGTTTGCCCCAGGGTGTGTTCCAGAATCATGGGAATCGATTCCTGGGGTATGGGAATCGATTCATGGCTTTGTGGAATTGTGGGAATCGATTCCCATGATGTAGGAATCGATTCATGGCCTTGTTTCTGGCCACTGTTAGGATTTTTTCAACTGTTGCTTTTCCCTTGCCGTTTTTGGCTCGTTTGGGTATCTTAACAACATTTTTGGCCTCCGACTTCTTCATGAAAGTTGTACATAATTATGTTACGGAGGTGTGAAAATTGGTCTCATCTTAATTGGAGTTTTCTAACTCTCATTAGGCATAAAACACAGACCCACTGCATTGTAAAACTCAAATTTAAGAGGGTTTTGAACCCAACTTTTTATGATTGTCAAATTGGGACTAATAGGTGATATTTGTGACATGTCCCACTATTTTTAAGTCTAAAAATGAACTTTTCTCATATGTCTTAATGTTGAAATTTTTCATGAGCTTGTTATTACCCAAAACCCTTTTTATTATGTAAAAACAAGAGATTGTATTAGGGGTATATGTGTTAACCCGGCGATAGCGTCTCAACAGTTCGTTTCCACCACCGGGTTGTTAATTGGCAAGCGCACCAATCGTTTGTAGTTTTCAAAATTTAGATATCGTTCCACTGGGATTGAAAGTCCAATAACAACAGTAATTTTCTATTTACTATGGTAAATGTGAAGGAAGTTATAGACAAAAGAATGATTTATATACAATTTATATAATATTCACAGGATAGCATGATTGAGTGGTTCATAAGATAAAAAGAAAATAAAATCTATCTAAAAAGTTAAGTTGCAATTTAGAATAGGTAACATACTTGAGATAAACATAGATAAACAAATTATGTTGGAAATTGGATCCCTAATCTAGAATAACAATGAGGAACTCAAGACATGCATATTTAATCATCAAGTTTCATGTCATTGCAGCTTAAAATCATTATAACCGATCCTTTGTGATATAAATTCTAAGAATTCACTGTAAAGTCCGATCCCTCGTGAGCTTTCTTAGTAAAAACTTGTATTAAGACCTGGCCTTATGGCAACAATGGTTAACAACCCCTATAGAACTGAGATACCAAGGGTATTCCAACTTTTTACTTTCGTCAAAACAAGTTTCAATACGACATGAACAATCATTCTCCCGTTTGACATTCATACTAATAAAACAAGTTTCAATACACATGAAAATCATTCTCCCGTTTGACGTTCATATTAATAAAAGGTTGAAATACTAACATGGACTTGAATCATAAACATGCAGAGGTCGAATTCACAACATTATACTCAATAGATTAGTTCACCAATTCCAACATAAACAAATTAGTTACACATGGTGAAAGTAAAAACAACACTTACAGAGTTTGACATTACGAAGACGATGGGAACTTCACGATACAACGATCACAATACATCGAAACACACTCAAGTATCTAGAAAACTATTCTAGAACTACAACTCACAAAAGAAGTATTCAAAGTCGAGCACAAGAAAGAAAAGAAGAGAATGGGATGCTATGGGATGATTTAGAATGGTGTTGGATGGCCCTATTTATAGGGCTGAGCAAGGGTGCTGATGCTACGCGTCAGACCCCTAACTCAGCTTCCATCAAACAGCTGATAATGGCCACTTCAAATTATTAAATATGATCATGCCTGGCCACTTGGACGTGTTTCCACTGTATTTTGGCCATTTGTGCTTAGTGGGGTGGCCCTTGGTGCTGAGTGGTGTGGCCATTATTGGGTCAAAGCTGAGTGCTTAGCCAAGTTAGATGTGGAGTCCACGCAGCACTGACGCTACGCGTGGCTGTGACGCGTAGCGTCAGCATCAAAAATAGTTGTTGATGCTACGCGTGGGGTGAGGCTACGCGTCAGCTCCTCCAGTGTAATTTTCTCTTGATTTTTTAACTTTTTCACTGCAAAACTTAGAGAAAATTGATCAAGGGCAGATTATTTCCAACAACATCCATTTATTGAATTTAAATCCTAATTTTCTAACAAATTAAACTAATTTTTGTAATTTTTATGAAATTTTTATTAAAGCTTTTATTGAAAATTTGAGGACTAACAAATACCCCCAACTTGAGACATTGCTCGTCCTCGAGCAAGAGAGAAAAAATAAGAAAAATAAAAATTTGGAATCAAATTTTTGAGTTAGTCCGAGAATTTACAACAAAAAGTAATTTTCACAATTTAACTAACTTTGTAATAATCAAAAATAAGTATAACAAAGGTTTAATGATAAAATTTATTTACAATATTCTATTAACAATCAAGCAGAATTTCAGACTTACCTCACAGGTGTTTATCTCTATGTAATCGGTAACCTGTTTCACTCAATCAATCATAAGATCAACGAATTTAACTTTGTTTGTCATCTAATCAATGGTTATTTATACAGAATTAGTTCAGAAATCACAAGGTCTTTTCACTGGTTGTAATGAGGCTTGGTTTACAAGAATCAATGGTTTTTCTTGGAATTCAAAAACCTGAAATCATAAAAGAGCATTTTATAATTTTTTTAGGCTTTCTCTTGACCCAAACTCTCATTTCTTTTGTTGATGAAAAATAAATACCCCCAACTTGATTCTTTTCACTATTTTTGACTTTTCTTTTCCATACTTTATTTTTTTTTGAAAAGAATCAAGTTGCTTATTTTCACTCCCCATTTTTGTGAGAACATTCAAAATATTTTTCATTTATTTCAACTGCTCTTTTAATCAATCAAGTATAGGGAATGGTAAAAACAGATTTAGTTTTAAGGGTACCAAGGAATTTTATTTTAGGCTCAAATTGGCTTGCAAAGGATAAAAGAATTTTTACCAAGGTAAGCTGTTTGGCCCAAGGTTTTTTTTTTCACCAAAAATGTGCCTTGATCATTTTCCTGAATTTTCTGTACAACAACACAAATCAGAGATTAAAGCAAAATCAATTCGAATTGAAAATATGTCGATTAAACCCTCAAGTATATAAAAAGATATCTCTCTGCTCACCGGGCTATCGAAATTTGCTTGATGGTTAATAAACCTATTGTAATTAAATTTATCAAAATTCCTAAGTTATAAAGAACTAATAATTGATTTTACAAAATTAAGTTTCATTGTGTAAAAACTCTAAGTGTATTAACTTACTAACAAAAATTTGATTGATTTATTAAAAAGATAAATTTTATTTTTGGATTTTTGGATTATTATATATATATATATTTTTTTATTTTATTTTTTTTAATTCACATAAATTAAAATAAACAAATAACAAAATGGGTTGCCTCCCATTGAGCGCTAGGTTTAGTGTCTCCAGCCTGACATTCCTGCATTTCAAGGGTCAGTTAAAAGATAACTGGTGGTAATTTTGTTAATTTCACCACCCAAATATAGTTTCAACCTTTGCCCATTTACCATCCAACTTCTTTTGGAAGTTGGATCTTCAATTTCCACTGCTCCGTATGGTTTGACTTCTTTAATCAAAAACGGGCCTGACCATTTTGATTTCAATTTTCCAGGAAACAATTTTAATCTTGAGTTGAACAATAAAACTTGCTGACCTGGAGTGAAGTGTCTTTTCTTTAACTTTTTATCATGGTAAGCTTTCACCTTACTTTTGTAGCACCTAGAAGATTCATAGGCATTGTTCCTCATTTCCTCTAACTCGAGTAGCTGTAACTTCCATTTGTCTGCTGCTATATTTTGATCAAAATTGAGGAATTTTAAAGCCCAATATGCTTTATGTTCCATTTCAACTGGAAGGTGACATGATTTTCCATAAACCATCTGGAAAGGAGAAAGACCAATTGGTGTTTTAAATGCAGTTCTGTATGCCTAGAGTGCATCATCAAGTTTTTGTGACCAATCCTTTCTAGAAGATGACACAGTTTTCTCCAGAATTCTTTTTACTTCATGATTTGAAATCTCTGCTTGCCCGTTGGTTTGTGGATGATATGCGGTGGCTACCTTATGCTTTACTCCATAATGTTGTAATACTTTCTGAAGAATTTTATTACAAAAGTGTGAACCACCATCACTGATTAAAGTTCTTGGTGTCCCAAATCTGCAAAAAATATTTTTCTTCAAAAAATTCACAACAGTTTTAGTGTCAGCATTAGGGGTAGCAATTGCTTCCACCCACTTTGAAACATAATCAACTACCAAAAGAATGTATTGATTTGAGTATGAGTTAGGAAAAGGTCCAATGAAGTCGATTCCCCAATAATCAAATACCTCAACTTCTTGTATATTTATGAGAGGCATTTCTTGCCTACTTCCAACATTACCTGTTCTTTGGCAGTTATCACAAGATTGAACAAATAAGTGAGCATCTTTAAAACGAGAGGGCCAGTATAAACCTGATTGGAGAACTTTTGCAGCTGTTCTTTCATCATTAAAGTGTCCTCCATATGGTGATTTATGACAATGCCACAACACATCTTTTACTTCCCAGTCAGGCACACAACGGCGTAACAAATTATCCGCTCCAATTTTGAATAAATGAGGGTCATCCCAAATAAAATATCTTGCATCTCTAAAGAATTTTTTTCTTTGTTGCCAAGTCAAATCATTTGGAAGAACTCCTGCTACTTTGAAATTGGCCATGTCAGCAAACCATGGCTGTTGTGTTATTTTAAAAAGTTTTTCATCGGGAAATTCTTCCAAAATTTCTTTTTCTTTGGCAGTAATCTCATTATTCATTAATCTAGAAAGATGGTCAGCTACCATATTTTCACTACCCTTTTTATCTTTGATTTCAAGATCATATTCTTGAAGGAGCAAAATCCATCTGATTAACCAAGGTTTTGAATCAGATTTAGTTAAAAGATACTTGATTGTAGCATGATCAGTAAAAACAATTATTTTTGAGCCAATCAAGTAAGATCAAAATTTTTCTAAAGCATATACTATGGCTAGTAATTATTTTTCGGTAGTTGCATAATTTATTTGATTTTCATTCAAAACTTTACTAGCATAATGTATGACTTTAAAAACTTTTTCGTATCTTTGACCTAAAACTGCTCCAACAGCATAATCACTTGCATCGCACATAAGTTCAAAGGGTAAATTCCAATTAGGAGCAACAATTACAGGGGCAGAAACCAATTTTTCTTTCAAGGAATTAAAAGCTTTAAGACATTCTTCATCAAATTTGAATTCAACATCTTTATTTAGAAGGTTTGATAAAGGTTTTGCAATTTTTGAAAAATCTTGAATAAACCTCCTATAAAATCCAGCATGTCCTAAAAAGCTTCTAATACCTTTTACATTACAGGAGGTGGGAGTTTAGAAATTACCTCTATTTTGGCTTGGTCAACTTCAATGCCTCTAGAAGAAATTTTATGACCAAGTACAATTCCTTCTTTCACCATGAAGTGACATTTCTCCCAATTAAGCACCAAATTTGTCTCAATACACCGCTTCAGTACGGTGTCCAGGTTGGATAAACATGTTTCAAATGAATTCCTAAAAACTGAGAAGTCATCCATGAAAATCTCAATGCTCTTTTCAATTAAATCTGTAAAAATAGCAAACATGCATCTTTTAAAAGTAGCAGGTGCGTTACATAATCCAAATGGCATTTTTCTGTAAGTAAATATGCCAAAAGGACATGTAAAAGTAGTTTTCTCCTGATCAAGAGGGTCAACAGCAATTTGATTATATCCAGAATAACCATCAAGAAAGCAATAATATTCTTGTCCAGACAATCTTTCAAGCATTTGATCCATAAAAGGAAATGGAAAATGATCTTTTCTTGTTGCTTGATTTAATTTTCTATAATCAATGCACATTCTCCAACTGGTGACAGTTCTTGTAGGAATTAGTTCATTTTTTTCATTAACAATTACTGTCATACCACCTTTTTTTGGAACAACTTAAACAGGACTTACCCATGCACTATCAGAAATAGGATAAATAATATCTGCTTTCAGCAATTTCAGAACCTCCTTTTTGGTTACCTCTTTCAAAGTTGGGTTGAGGCGTCTTTGAGGTTGAGCAATAGGTTTAAAATTATCTTCCAACAAGATTTTGTGCATGCAATATGATGGACTTATACCTTTCAAATCTTCAAGTGTCCACCCAATTGCTTCTTGGTTCTTCTTCAATACTTCTACCAGTGTTTCTTCCTCTGTTTCACTTAACAGATTACTAATGATTACTGGTTTTAAATTACCTTCTTTCAAAAAGATGTATTTCAGATTGGAAGGTAACACTTTTAGTTCAGGTTTCTGGATTTCTTCAACAGGTGATTCTTGAATTTCTTCAATCTTTCTTGATTCAAAGGAAATTTCTTTCCCTTGATCAAATTCTTCAAGATACCTTTCAATCTGTTTCTCCTCTTCTTCATTCAAAAATTCAACAGAGTTAGTCAATAACTTATTTAATGGGTCAGAAATAGTCATACCTTTTGATAAGGAAAGATAATTTCATCAAAGATGTCCACTTTGAAACAGTCTTGCTTCGGGCTAGGATGTTTCATTGCCTTGAAGACATCGAAATTCACTTCCTCATCATGCACTCTTACTGCTAGCTTCCCATTGTCCACATCAATCAGTACTCGAGCAGTTTTCATGAATGGTCTTCCAAGAATTAGAGGAACATCAGCATCTTCTTCCATGTCTAAGATCACAAAATCCACAGGAAAGTAGAATTTGTCAACCTTTACAAGCACATCTTCTACAATCCCATAAAGTCTTTTGATGGATTTATCAGCTAATTGCAGAGTCATCCTTGTCTGCTGTGGATCAAGGTCATTAGATTGATGCTAGCCCCTAAATCTAATAAAGCCTTACCGATATTTACTCCACCAATAGAGATAGGAATAGTGAATTTGCCAGGATCTTTGGATTTTTTTGGCATCTTGTATTGCAAAATAGCGCTGCAACTTGCTTCAAGTTCTACGATCTCTTCATCATACTTCCTTTTCTTTGTAAGCAGTTCTTTCATAAACTTAGCATATGTAGGCATTTGTTCTAATGCCTCAGAAAAAGGAATATTTATGTGTAACTGCTTAAAGATTTCAAGGAATCTCTTGTATTCCTTTTCTTTATCTTTTCTTGATGGTGGATGAGGATAAGGTAAATCCTGGACAGGAGGTGTCTGTCCAAGATATTTTTGATTTTTTTCTTTTTTTTCATCTTTTTCTTTATTTTCTTCACTTTCTTTTTCTTTTTCTTTTTCTTTTTCTTTTTCTTTTTCACAGTTTATACCTACAGTTTTACCACTTCTTGTAAAAATAGCCTTACATTGTTCTTTCGCTTTGAATTCCTTGATGTTGGCTACTTCTTTTATTAGCTGACTTAACTGTTGATCTGATGCTTTACGTGCAGCTTTAATTGTCTCCATGTATTGCATCAATTGTTGAATATTTTCTTCAGCCTTTGTCAATCTAGTATTGTAATCACCTTGATTATTGAAGGGTCTAGCATGTTGCTTCCAACCATAGTTTTGGTTTTGCCTTCCCTGTAGGTAATTGTTAGAAAAAGAATTTACAAGAGGATTTAGAGAATTACCTGTAGGTAACCTCTGATGAATCAAGGAATTAGCTTGTTCTTGTTCATTCTGGTCAAGAGCACAGTAACCACATGGTTGTTCGCTCATACAATACTCACATTGTTTTAATTGAGCAGGAAGTTGTGGTGGTACATGGGTAACTTGAAGTTTTCCAAGTTGTTTACTCATTGCCTCAATTTGTTGTATCAACAATTTTTGTTGAATTAACACTGTATCATTTACTCCTTGTTCAAGTATACCTTATACATTACCTCTTTCTGGTTTAGCTTGATGGTCACTAATGGACATTGATTCCAATATCTCAATAGCTTCCTCCACAGTTTTGTTCATTAAAGAACCACCTGCACAAGCATCTAACTGTTGTTCAAGTGGCCTTAATACTCAAGAGGGGGGGTGAATTGAGTTATAAAACTTTTGCTTGGAATACCTTTGAAATTGATTTCTATAACCAAGTTTATGAGATTATGCAAGTGAAAGCAAGTAACAATGATATGCAATGCACTACAAGAGGTAAGTATTGCTGAGGCAATTTAGCAAACACTTGGTGTGCAATGTCTAAAGTATAGCAAATTAAGCAAGTTCAAGTATGTTCTTCTCAACCAAACAATACCAATCAACAAATATGCAATGTATGGAAGTAAAAGAGTAAGGAAGAGAAGCTTGCAAACCGATGTAACGAGTTCCACCCAATCCGGTGTACGTCTCGCCTCTAAGCAACCCACTTAGAGGATTTTCCACTATTGTAGACTAGAGATACAACTTTGAGCAATTGCGGCTTCCTAGTGTCCCACACTCAAGAACCCAATCCTCACAAGTATAAGGGCAACCCACCCAATCTCTCAATCTCACAATATCCCAAAGGTTGAGTCCACAACCTTTGTAACCACTCAACCTAGAGTGAACAACCACTCAACCTAGAGTGAATAACTTGTGTGTTTGGAGTTTGTGTTTACAATCAATATACTCTCTTAATAGAGCAGATATACAAATGAAAAGCTCTCCCAAATTCTAATCTCTCAAGATGAGAGGATATACAAGTGAAAGTACAATATGCAAGAAATAGGCTTACAAAGCACAAAATAGAGCTATGAATTGTTGCTACTTGGTTGTATATTTGTGCTTGTCTTCCTCTTCAATTTATAGAGCCACGATAGCTGTTGAGGAGTGCCCTAGTCCATCATAGCCGTTGCAGTTAGTGGAAATTTGAAGAATGGTGGAGACATGACCTGGTTTCCCACTTAAATCTGTTTTTCCACTAGTGTAATCGATTACACCCTCGCGTTGTAATCGATTAGCTTCAAGTCAGAGACTTCCTAATCGATTATTTCACTTCCTCTAATCGATTAGCATCTTGTACCTGATGCATTTAATTTGTTTTTGTAGCATCCTAATCGATTAGCATGTATTGCAATCGATTACCTTAAATTCCAGTGGCTTCCTAATCGATTGTGTGGCTTCCATAATCGATTAGCCATCATACCTGATGCATTTAGTTCCATTTCTAATCGTTGTAATCGATTAGTCTCTGGTGTATAGTCGATTACCTTAATTCCAGTGGCTTCCTAATCGATTGTTCAGCTCCTTAATCGATTAGCTTTCATACCTGATGCAATTTCTTCCAAAACAGAAAGCTCCTAATCGATTAGCATCTATGGCCTAATCGATTAGCTTCGCTGTTACTTCAATTCTGATTTCATGTCTTTGTTTTTGCATTGTTTTCTTCAAGAGTGCTTGTCATTATCAAAATCTTTGCACATTTTTGGACCTGTTAACATATTCAAACACATTCTCCCCCTTTTTGATGATGACAACTATGTTCATCTCTTGAGGGTTGTTAGTTTAAATAGACTTATCTTTTTGCAAAAACAACTCTGCTACATTATCTCTTTTTCAAATAGCAGATGACCAATTTCAAAAATCAATTCAGCAGCCAATGTCTTATCTCATTTTATCTATTGTCTATTATCTCTTATCTATAACTCTCTCCCTATCAAAAGGAATTTAACAAACAGATAACATTTTTTAAATTTTGTTAACAGAGCATCTATTAGTACCAGAGCATATTCAAAATTGTAGTCAGAGCATGTTATCAATATTATCCATATTTGTATCAGAGCATTATCCAACATATGAACATATATTCTTTATCCAACATATGAACATATATTCTTTATCCAACATATGAACATATATTCTTCTCCCCCTTTGTAATCATCAAAAATAATTAGAGCAGTGAAGAGAAATAATATAAGTACTGAAATGAGATACTTTTATTGAATTGAAAAGAAAATGGGAAATACAAGAGGTAAAATTATTCAGAATTCAGAAAATAACAAAAAAGAAACCAACAGCTAAACAGAACATAACTAAGAATCTAATTATCCGGGTTGAAGAAGCGGATTTCTGCAATTTGGTGAGCCAACTCTTCATATCGCTGCTGCATCATCTCAAAATGTTGCTGCTCGGTCATTGAAAACTCTTGGAGGGAGTTTTCAAGTCGATCGAAGCGGCGATCAAGATGGGCGTAGAGAGATGCAAATGGGTCAGCTTGTGGTGCAGATGAAGAGGCTGATGGTGCAGCTTGTGGTTGAGGTGGAGGAGGAGGAGGAGCAGGTGCTTCTTCAGCAGGAGCTTGGAAGGGAATGTTGGCATAAACGCCCTCCATTCGTGAATACCATGCTCCATTTGAGAAAACAAGACCCATTTTGGTGAGGTGATGGGTGCCAATGCAAGCTCTAGGGGGCACTTTCTCAGAGAGTTCCCCTGCTAAATCTACTCCACAGAATTTGAAAATTTTGGTGAGGAGGATACCATAAGGGAGCTTTTGCTGGTCCTTGGCATGGCGCATGTGGAATTTGATCAACTGAACCCAGTTGATCTCTTTGTGGTTCAGCATGGCCCACATTAAGAGGACATCATCCTCTTCAACTAGAGCATAGTTCCCACCACGGGGAACAATCATCTTGACCAAGAAGAAGTGGAGCAGGCGGTTGTTCATGGTCAAGTGGCCAACTAGTTTGTGGTTGCTCCTAGGGCGGTCAGCTTTCCATAAAGATTGGCGAGCAGTAAGAGCATTGAAGCCCCATTCATCCTCAGGTTCGCCTCCATCAAAGTCAGCGTTGTTGAGAGTCAGTTTAGAAATTTCCGCAAATTGGGCATTTGAGAGTTTGATGGTTATGTTTTTCACCTTGGATTCAACCATCCCATTGACAAGGCGGAGGTTGCAGTAGAATACTCTCATAAGCTCAGGATAGTATTCTTCTTCTTTGAGGGATAAGAAGGGGAAAAGGTTGTAGTGGTGGAGACTTTGGGTGAAGGTGAGGCTTGGGTTGTCAAAGGTGTCGGCAATGGTGTAGTGAGGAGTCATGATTTCCTTTTCAGAAAAGTTCTCCATGAAGTGTTGAAGATCTCTAGGGGAGGAGAAGAACCTTGAAAAATCAAGGGGGTTATGGGCTTGAGCAGTAGAGGGCCTAGCTCTCTTGACATTCCTTGAGGTAGACATGGTGGAAAATGCAAAAAGAAGGAGATGAAGAGAGATGAGTGCTAGAGAGTTTTAGAGAGGTTTGGGAGAAAGGAGGTAGTGTGAGATGAGAAGGTGAATGAGGGGGTATTTATAGTTGAAAATTAGGTTTAGGAAGGAGGAAAGATAGTTTAGAAAGGAGTGAAGTGAGTTAAGAGAGGGAGAGTTTCAAGTGAGCCTAGGAAATTGGAGTTTTGACTCATCAGAACGCGTGATAATCGATTACGATACAGCTGGTAATCGATTAGATCAATGTTTCTGGGGAATTTCAAACGTTTCAAACAGAGGGTAATCGATTATAGGCTTAGGGTAATCGATTAGGTTAGAAACAGAAACGTCCTAATCGATTTGGGCAAGGTGGTAATCGATTATGAAGAAGAGGAAACGTTTTGAATTTGAAACAGAAGCTTCGTAATCGATTATGGATCATGGATAATCGATTATCTTAGAAACAGAATGATTGTAATCGATTATGGGTGAGTTCTAATCGATTATCTTGGAAATAGAATGATTGTAATCGATTATGGATGAGTTCTAATCGATTATCTTAGAAACAGAAGCTTAGTAATCGATTGGGATTAACAATGTAATCGATTATGGAGTCAAAAACTTCAAACATATCAAACAGCAAGGTTCCAAACATGAAATGTGATATATACCATGCATTATGCCATTCAACAAGGTTCTTATCAAAATATTCAAACACAGTTGGGCATGTCAAGAATGCCTAACTCTCTTCTTATGTGAATGAATTGCTCTCTAGCCAAAGGTTTTGTGAAAATATCCGCTAGTTGCCTAGAGGTTTCTACATGTTCAAGTACACAATCCCCTTTTAACACATGATCTCTAATAAAGTGATGCCTAATCTCAATGTGTTTGGTTCTAGAGTGCATTACTGGATTCTTGGAGATGTTAATGGCACTTGTATTATCACATTTAATGGGGACTTTATTCAAGGAAATACCAAAATCAAGAAGTTGTTGTCTCATCCAAAGAATTTGAGCACAACAACTACTAGCTGCTACATATTCTGCCTCAGCTGTTGACAAAGCAACACTTGCTTGTTTCTTGCTATGCCAAGAAACAAGGGAACTACCAAGCAAATGGTATGTACCACTAGTGCTTTTTCTATCAAGCTTACACCCCGCAAAGTCGGAATCAGAATATCCTAAAAGATTACATTCAACGCCTTTGGGATACCATAAACCAACATTTTGAGTACCCACAAGATATTTCAAAATTCTTTTTACGGCAGTCAAATGTGATTCTTTAGGACATGCTTGATATCTAGCACACATACATACCGCAAACATAATATCAGGTCTACTCGCAGTTAAATATAGTAAGGATCCAATCATACCTCGATATTTGGTGATTTCAATGTCCTTACCCTTTTCGTCTTTGTCTAGATAGCAGGATGTGCTCATGGGTGTAGCTATCTCGTTTGCCTTGTCCATTCCAAACCTTTTAAGTAGTTCCTTACAGTATTTGGTTTGGCTAATGAACGTTCCATCAATGGCTTGTTTTATTTGTAGTCCAAGGAAGAAGGTGAGTTCTCCCATCAAGGACATTTCAAACTCATTCTGCATAATCTTGGCAAATTCTTGACAAAGATTTTCATTAGTAGCACCAAATATTATGTCATCTACATAAATCTGTACCAAGAGGATGTCATTTTGTTTGCGTTTTATAAACAATGTAGTATCAACCTTTCCTCTTTCAAAGTTGTGTTCTAAAAGGAATTTGCTTAATCTTTCATACCAAGCTCTTGGAGCTTGCTTCAAACCATATAAGGCTTTTCTCAATTTGAAGACATGGTTTGGAAATATATGATTTTCGAAACCGGGAGGTTGATCTACATAAACTTCTTCTTGAATGTAGCCGTTTAAGAACGCACTTTTGACATCCATTTGATACAATTTGAAATCCATACAACATGCAAAAGCTAGCAATAATCTAATGGCTTCTAACCTAGCTACGGGAGCATATGTTTCTTCATAGTCTATTCCTTCTTCTTGGTTGTATCCCTTTGTAACTAGTCTAGCTTTGTTTCTAGTTATTATACCGTTTTCATCTAGCTTATTTCTAAAAACCCATTTGGTGCCTATTATTAGATGATTATTGGGTCTTGGCACAAGTTCCCAAACTTCATTTCTTTCAAATTGGTTTAACTCTTCTTGCATGGCCAACATCCAATGTTCATCAATAATGGCTTCATCAATATTTTTGGGTTCTATTTGGGATACAAAAGCCAAGTGATTGCATGCATTTCTAATGGCGTTTCGAGTACTTACCCCTTTGGTTATTTCTCCAATGATTTTGTCCAAGGGATGATCCTTCAAAGTTACCCAATCTTGTTGTCTCTCAATTTGTGTTGCACCTTCATCATTGTTGACTTCTTCTTCTTTGTCTTGCAAGTTCATTTCTTGGAAGGTACCTACAAGATCATCAACATCTTCCTTTCTCGGAGGGTTATGGCTATTTTCATCAAATTTGACATGAATAGATTCCTCAATGGTATTTGTTTGTTTGTTGAAAATTCTATAAGATTTACTTGATTGAGAATATCCTAGGAAGATTGCCTCATCAGATTTTGCATCAAACTTTCCTAGATTATCCTTTCCATTGTTGAGCACAAAACATTTACATCCAAAAATATGAAAGTATGCAATGTTGGGTTTTCTACCCTTGTAAAGCTCATAGGGGGTTTTCTTTAAAATAGGCCTTATCAAACATCTATTCATAACATAACACGCGGTGTTTACCGCATCGGCCCAAAAATGTTTTGCAATATTGTTTTCATTTAGCATGGTTCTAGCAAGCTCCACTAAAGATCTATTCTTTCTTTCAACTACTCCATTTTGTTGTGGAGTTCTAGGAGCTGAAAAGTTATGATTAATACCATGTTTTTCGCAAAACTTTTCAAAAGATTGATTTTCAAATTCTCCCCCATGATCGGTTCTAATGGATGCGATTTTTGAGTTTTGCTCATTTTGGATAATCTTTGCAAGTTTCTTGAATGCATGATATGCTTCATTTTTATGAGCAAGAAACAATGTCCATGTATATCTTGAATAGTCATCTACTATAACTAGACCATAGTAATTACCTCCAAAGCTTTTGATTTTGGATGGTCCAAATAAGTCCATGTGCAAAAGTTATAAAGGCCTTTGAGTAGAAACAATGTTTTTGGATTGAAAAGATGCCTTTACTTGTTTTCCCTTTTGACATGCATCACAAAATCTATTTTCAAATTTAAGCTTTGGTAGACCAATTACTAAATCTTTAGAAACAAGTTTGTTCAAGTGGTCTACATGTATATGAGCTATTCTTCTATGCCATAGCCATGTTTCATCCTCTTTTAAAATGAAGCATTGTTCATCATTTGTAGACAAACTATCCATATCAATCATGTAAATATTATCAATTCTTTGGCCTACAAACTTAATTTCCTTATTGGTCTTATGCTCAATTATGTAACAATTTGATTCAAATAAAACTCTATATCCTTTGTCACATAATTGACTTATGCTTAGTAAATTATGTTTGAGGCCTTCAACATACAATACATCACTTATGGATGTGGACGAGTTCTTACCAATATTTCCAATGCCTAGGATTCTTCCCTTAGTGTTGTCTCCATAGGTGACGCTTCCTTTTCGTTTGGGAGTGAATGATGTAAATTTGGTTATGTCTCCCGTCATATGCTTTGAACACCTGCTATCCAAATACCAATGGGTGTTGCTTGCCTTGAAGCATACCTACAAAACAAAATCATTTTAGAGAACTAGGTACCCATTTTATGTTGGGTCCTTTAAGGTTAGCTTGTGGAGATGTTCCTTTGGGAACCCACACCTTTCTTAAGACCTTTGGTCCTAGTTTCCTAACACTACACTTATAAGCACTATGTCCTTTGGTACCACAATGATTGCATTTCATAAAAGGTGAGGAGGATTTGCTTGGTGGTGCAAAGAAGTTTTTATAGTGCTTCTCCATTTTATGATTACTATGTTCTTGATCATATCCTAAGCCGGTTTTACTAAACATGCATTTTTGTTGCCCAAGAAGGATATTCAAATTATCTCTTCCATTAGTGAATTTCTCTAAGGTTTTGTTTAGATCTAGGACTTTATTTTCTAGATCAACACATTTCTTAGCAAAATTACAAGGTTTACTAATGGAACATACTTGAGCATTTTTCAATTCTTCTTTTAAACATTCATTCTCTTTGCAAACTTCCATAAGGTGCATCTCTAGAGTGTCACTAGTTTTCCTAGATGCTTTGAGTTTACTAGAGATTTTTGTGAATTTATCATATAATTCTTCAAATGCTTCTAACAGCTCATTTTTATCTAAGTCAAGAAGATTTACCTCATTATCTTCTTCTTGATGATTTGCCATTAAGCAAAGATTGGCTTGCTCATCTTCCGAGTCGTCGGAGCTGCTCACATCATTCTCATCCCAAGCAATATAGGCTCTTCTTCTTCTTTGTTTGTCCTTGCCCTTCTTTTTAAGGTTTGGACAATCGGCTTTGAAGTGCCCTTCCTTGCCACATTCAAAACAGTTGGGTGAGGGAGAGTTTTCTTTAGTGATAGGTTTCTTACCTGAGTTTTTGAAGCTTCTTTGAAAGCGTTTGCCTTTCATGAATTTCCCGAAGCGTTTCACAAATAGTCCAAATTCTTCTTCTTCATCAAGTTCACTTCCGGATTCTTCTTCTTCATTTGTGGAAGTAGCCTTGAGAGCAAGACCCTTTTTCTTGGAAGATTTTTCTTCCTCTTCCGCCATCTTTAATTCTTTCAGCTCTTGTTCTTGTTCCTGCAACTTACCAAATAGAGTGGCGAGAGACATTTCGTTTATGCTAGGAGATTGTTTGATGGCGGTAACTAGCGGTTGCCATTCTCTGTTAAGACTTTTCAACACTTTATGAATGAGTTCTTTGTTAGTGTAAGTCTTTCCAAGTGTAATGAGTTGATTAATGATGAGAGTAAATCTTTTTTGCATATCAACAATCGATTCATGAGAGTTTAATCTAAAGCATTCATATTGACTAGTAAGAGTACTAATCTTTGAGTCCTTTACATCATTAGTGCCTTCATGGGTTACTTGAAGAGTATCCCACATTTCTTTAGCAGTTTGGCATGTCATTATCCTAAAAAATTCATCTTGACCTAAAGACATAGTAATAAGATTTTTGGCCTTGTAGCCATATTGGACTTTCTTTTCTTCCTCGCTTGTCCATTCATCTATAGGTTTTTCAACATTCTTGCTATCTATAATATGCATCGGTATATAAGGACCATTTTCAATGGTATTCCAAATTCTCAAGTCAATTGATTGAATGAAGATTTTCATTCTTTCTTTCCAAAACGCATACCCTTCCCCATTGAAAGCGGGAGGTCTATTTATCGCACCACCCTCGGGAAAAACATTTTGAGAACTTGAGGCCATTTAATCTCTTGAAGCTGTTAAGCTTGATCTACTAAGAGTCAAGCTCTGATACCACTTGTTGTTCAAGTGGCCTCAATACTCAAGAGGGGGGTGAATTGAGTTATAAAACTTTTGCTTGGAATACCTTTGAAATTGATTTCTATAACCAAGTTTATGAGATTATGCAAGTGAAAGCAAGTAACAATGATATGCAATGCACTACAAGAGGTAAGTATTGCTGAGGCAATTTAGCAAACACTTGGTGTGCAATGTCTAAAGTATAGCAAATTAAGCAAGTTCAAGTATGTTCTTCTCAACCAAACAATACCAATCAACAAATATGCAATGTATGGAAGTAAAAGAGTAAGGAAGAGAAGCTTACAAACCGATGTAACGAGTTCCACCCAATCCGGTGTACGTCTCGCCTCTAAGCAACCCACTTAGAGGATTTTCCACTATTGTAGACTAGAGATACAACTTTGAGCAATTGCGGCTTCCTAGTGTCCTACACTCAAGAACCCAATCCTCACAAGTATAAGGGCAACCCACCCAATCTCTCAATCTCACAATATCCCAAAGGTTGAGTCCACAACCTTTGTAACCACTCAACCTAGAGTGAACAACCACTCAACCTAGAGTGAATAACTTGTGTGTTTGGAGTTTGTGTTTACAATCAATATACTCTCTTAATAGAGCAGATATACAAATGAAAAGCTCTCCCAAATTCTAATCTCTCAAGATGAGAGGATATACAAGTGAAAGTACAATATGCAAGAAATAGGCTTACAAAGCACAAAATAGAGCTATGAATTGTTGCTACTTGGTTGTATATTTGTGCTTGTCTTCCTCTTCAATTTATAGAGCCAAGATAGCTGTTGAGGAGTGCCCTAGTCCATCATAGCCGTTGCAGTTAGTGGAAATTTGAAGAATGGTGGAGACATGACCTGGTTTCCCACTTAAATCTGTTTTTCCACTAGTGTAATCGATTACACCCTCGCGTTGTAATCGATTAGCTTCAAGTCAGAGACTTCCTAATCGATTATTTCACTTCCTCTAATCGATTAGCATCTTGTACCTGATGCATTTAATTTGTTTTCGCAGCATCCTAATCGATTAGCATGTATTGCAATCGATTACCTTAAATTCCAGTGGCTTCCTAATCGATTGTGTGGCTTCCATAATCGATTAGCCATCATACCTGATGCATTTAGTTCCATTTCTAATCGTTGTAATCGATTAGTCTCTGGTGTATAGTCGATTACCTTAATTCCAGTGGCTTCCTAATCGATTGTTCAGCTCCCTAATCGATTAGCTTTCATACCTGATGCAATTTCTTCCAAAACAGAAAGCTCCTAATCGATTAGCATCTATGGCCTAATCGATTAGCTTCGCTGTTACTTCAATTCTGATTTCATGTCTTTGTTTTTGCATTGTTTTCTTCAAGAGTGCTTGTCATTATCAAAATCTTTGCACATTTTTGGACCTGTTAACATATTCAAACACACTAACATCATCTTGAACTGAGGCAATAAACCATGGTAAACGATTCTTACCTTTTCGGCATCATTCAGGTTGTGGTTTGGACACTTTCTCAAAAGTGCCTTGAATCGTTCCCATGTCTCTCCTAGTGATTCATCATTATTTTGAGAAAAAGAGTGTATGGCTGTCATTGCTTCAAAATATTTCGAAGGAGAATAAAATCTTTCCAAAAATTTTCTTTCAACATTGGACCAGTTTGCAAAACTACCCGGTGGACAAGATTTAAACCATTATTTTGCTTTACCAATCAATGAAAAAGGAAAAAGTCTCATGTAAACAGACTCTTCTTGATTGGGTTCAAAACCAATTGTGCTGCATAACTCATAAAAAATAGTTAAATGTTCATATGGTTCTTCATGATTTAAACCAGCAAATTGATTGTTTTGAATAATATTTAAAGTAGCAGGTCTAATCTCCACTGGTACAATAGGTCCTTGAAACATACCCGAAACTCAGGGTGGACCATTAATAACAGTAAATTGTCCCAATGTTCTCCTTTCAACAGCCATATTTGAATTTTCAAAATTAGAAGTAGAAGAAGATTTAGTTTGTGTTTTGGATTTCAAAGACTTGATTTTCTTTACAAACTTTTCTATCTCAGGATCAAAATAAATTTTACCTGCGGTAGATCAAGTTTGCATACACAAACTAGACAAAGAAAGTTAGTGTAACAATAAGTAAAAATAAATAAAAAAATTAACTAAGGTAAAAATAATATTTACCACGGTAATTAAAAATTTACTGTTTTACTGAAACAATTCAATCCCCGGTGACGGCGCCAGAAAACTTGTTAACTCGGCGATAGCGTCTTAACAGTTCGTTTCCACCACCGGGTTGTTAATTGGCAAGTGCACCAATCGTTTGTAGTTTTCAAAATTTAGATATCGTTCCACTGGGATTGAAAGTCCAATAACAACAGTAATTTTCTATTTACTATGGTAAATGTGAAGGAAGTTATAGACAAAAGAATGATTTATATACAATTTATACAATATTCACAGGATAGCATGATTGAGTGGTTCATAAGATAAAAAGAAAATAAAATCTATCTAAAAAGTTGAGTTGCAATTTAGAATAGGTAAGATACTTAAGATAAACACAGATAAACAAATTATGTTGGAAATTGGATCCCTAATCTAGAATAACAATGAGGAACTCAAGACATGCATATTTAATCATCAAGTTTCATGTCATTGCAGCTTAAAATCATTATAACCGATCCCTCGTGATATAAATTCTAAGAATTCACCGTAAAGTCCGATCCCTCGTGAGCTTTCTCAGTAAAAACTTGCATTAAGACCTGGCCTTATGGCAACAATGGTTAACAACCCCTATAGAATTGAGATACTAATGGTATTCCAACTTTTTACTTTCGTCAAAACAAGTTTCAATACGGCATGAACAATCATTCTCCCATTTGACATTCATACTAATAAAACAAGTTTCAATACACATGAAAATCATTCTCCCGTTTGACGTTTATATTAATAAAAGGTTGAAATACTAACATGGACTTATAAACATGCAGAGGTTGAATTCACAACATTATACTCAATAGATTAGTTCACCAATTCCAACATAAACAAATTAGTTACACATGGTGAAAGTAAAAACAACACTTACAGAGTTTGACATTATGAAGACGATGGGAACTTCACGATACAACGATCACAATACACTGAAACACACTCAAGTATCTAGAAAACTATTCTAGAACTACAACTCACAAAAAAAGTACTCAAAGTCGAGCACAAGAGAGAAAAGAAGAGAATGGGATGCTATGGGATGATTTAGAATGGTGTTGGATGGCCCTATTTATATGGCTGAGCAAGGGTGCTGACGCTACGCATCAGACCCCTGACTCAGCTTCCATCAAACAGCTGATAATGGCCACTTCAAATTATTAAATATGATCATGCCTGGCCACTTGGACGTGTTTCCACTGTATTTTGGCCATTTGTGCTTAGTGGGGTGGCCCTTGGTGCTGAGTGGGGTGGCCATTATTGGGTCAAAGCTGAGTGCTTAGCCAAGTTGGATGTGGAGTCCGCGCAGCACTGACGCTACGCGTGGCTGTGACGCGTAGCGTCAGCATCAAAAATAGCTGTTGATGCTACGCGTGGGGTGAGGCTACGTGTCAGCTCCTCCAGTGTAATTTTCTCTTGATTTCTTAACTTTTTCACTGCAAAACTTAGAGAAAATTGATCAAGGGCAGATTATTTCCAACAACATCCATTTATTGAATTTAAATCCTAATTTTCTAACAAATTAAACTAATTTTTGTAATTTTTATGAAATTTTTATTAAAGCTTTTATTGAAAATTTGAGGACTAACAATATGATGATGGTATGTCTTGGTGGTGTTTGATATTGATTGAGACATTGAAAAAATATGTATATGCCTATGATATCTTATGGAAACATGAATGTACACCACCAATAATATGATATGATGAATGATGATGAAAAGTTAAATGATGGGTTGTAAGACATACCCTTGTATGATGATGAAACTAATAAAGGGACAATTGCATGACAATATATTTGTTATAAATCGACAAATCAGAGATGATGTCGATAATGAGTATTGATGAATGATTGTTATTATTGATGATTTGTTGAATACCATAGTGTTTGATACAAGTGTAACCTTGTATGTGTGGTTTGAATTGTATTGATGAGATGTTGTGAATGCCACACTAGAATGTAAAACAATGGTAATGATCAATAAGATGAAAATCCACTAAGAGATTATGTGGTGATATTGATGAAATATTGATGAATGTTATTGATGTTTGTGATGCCATTGTGATTGTTTCAAGTACTAACTTGCATGTATGATATAAAATATGTTGAAATGAAATGCCACACTTAAATCTTGAAAACAATGGCTAAAACCAACAATGATAAAATCCACTAAGAATTGTATTGTGGTGTTGGTGATGATGATGATGATTGATGAGTGACATGATAGGATGTATAGTGTGAGAATACATTAATTAACATTTGCATCCATGGCATATCATACGCTGCCGATAAGGAATATTAGAGGAATGTATAAGTGTTAATGATACATAAGTTAGAGATTGAATTGAATGTGGTCAATTATGGAATATGGATATTGGTGATGTATGTTGCATGACCATATATATATATACATATTCTAGGCAATACATGTTTATGATTTATATGTAAGATTGATTATGGCCTAATAGACTTGTGTTATGTATTTGCATGCTTTGCCGAGCCTTTTCTCATATCTTCATATATGGGACTAAGCGTGTGCCCTGAATACATATTCTTCTTCCGCTGTAAACTCTATTATTTTTGTATACACTTATGGGCGATGTATCTTGCGATCCAGTTATAAATCCTCATATCTTACTCTTGGGTTTTCTGTGGTTCGAGTCTTGATGAAATCGTTGAGGTGTTTTGAAATATTCTTAAACACAAAAAAATTACTTGCAATTTTATTAATCATTTATCTTGATTACATTGGGATTCAGGTCTGAAAAATTGAGGTATGATAGCGGGGGGTGTAGACTGAGGATGGATGGGATTATGTTTAGAATGTTAGATGGGGGAGAGGGTGAGAGGTTGACTAGACCTTTTATGGAAAAGGAGGTGAAGGAAGCAGTATGGGACTATGCGGGGAATAAGAGTCCAGGGCCTAATGGATATAATTTCAGCTTCATTAAGCAGTTTTGGGATGTGGTTAAATAAAATTTCTACAAATTTATAAAGGAGTTTCATTATCACAGGTGGCCTGTAAAAGGGACTAATAGCTCATTTTTTATTTTAATTTCAAATAATGAGAATCCATAGGATATTGGAGAATTTAGACCAATTTAGTTGGTCGGTTGCTTGTATAAAGTTCTATCAAAGCTATTATCGAACTAACTAAGGAATGTGTTGGACAGTTTGATTTCCTCTAATCAGTTTTCGTTAATCCGAGGAAGACAAATAATTGATAGTATTCTAATTGCTAACGAGTCAGTCAAGGATGCAAGGAGAAAAGGAACAAAATGTTTATTATTTAAAGTAGATATTGATAAGGCATGTGATTCGGTGAATTGAGTTTTTTGGACTATGTGATGAAGAGAATGAATTTCCCATTGAGGTGGAGAAAGTGGATTGAGGAATGTTTGTAGTCGACTTCTATATCCGTGTTGGTTAATGGAATTCCTAGCGAGGAGTTTATACCAATTAAGGGGTGACCCATTGTCTCCTTTTTTGTTTGTATTAGTGGCGGAGGGGTTGAGCTTATTGTTTCAACAAGCTATGGCGTTGGGGGTATTTAAGGGGTGAAAATGGGTAAGGAGGAGTGTTTGGTATCACATTTATAGTATGTGGATGACACTTTGGTGTTTGGTCTGGTGGAATTAGCAAATGTGTTGACTATTAGAAGGATGATGCAGGTGTTTTAGATATGTTCTGGTTTGAAGGTTAATTACACCAAGAGCTTGGTAGTAGGTGTGAGTGTTTCATTAGAGTGGTTGCAGGCAACTGTGAATATTATGCAATGAAAGATTGAAGGACTACTATTTAAATATTTGGGATTGACTATTGGAGATTCTCCAAGAAGAAAGAAGTTTTAGGAACCATTACTATTGAAGTTCAAAAGGAAGCTAGCTGGGTGGAAAAGTAGGTGTTTATCTTTTGGAGCGCGTATCGTGTTGATTAAGTCCGTATTGTCCTCTATGCCAATTTATTTCCTGTCCATTTTCAAAGCTCCCACAGTTATTGTTTCTTCTCTATATTCTTTATTGTCTAATTTTTTATAGGGTGGGATAGGGGAAGAGGAAAATACATTGGGTAGCTTGGAGGGATGTGTGCTGTTCAAAGGAGGAGGGTGGTTTGGGGTGTAAAAATATGAAAGGTTTTAATATTGCTCTTTTAACAAAGTGGGGGTGGAGATTATTAGATAATAGACATAGTTTATGGGTGAGGGTATTGATGTCTAAGTATAGGGAGAGGGAGGTGTTGAGGGGTGAGTACGATTCAAAGGCTTTCGCATGGTGGAAAGATATATGTAATATAGATAAAAGAAAGGGTGGCTGAAGGGATCGGGGGGACTCAGGTTGGTAGTCAAGAATGGTAGGGAGGATGGTAAGGAATGGTAATAGTACTAGATTTTAGAAGGATAATTGGTGGGGTGGGACGTCATTCTAGGAGCGGTTTCTTCGGTTGTATTCTTTAACAACAAATAAGATGGAATCAGTTGCTAGTGGGGTAAATAGAGAAAGGGGAAGGGTTAGGTGGAGTTGGAGAAGACAATTATTTGATTGGGAGAAAAGTTTGGTGAGGGAGTTGGAAGTAGAGTTAAGGGGAGTGAAGTTAAAAGAAGGGATAAATGACAGGTGGGTATGGTTAGGGGAAATGGATGGAGGATTCTCTGTAAAGAGTGTGTACCAGTTGTTGCTAGCATCTAATGAGGCTGCATACATTTATACAAGAATGTGTGGAACAAATTCGTACCTCTTAAAGTTACAAGTTTTACGCGACAAATAATGAAGGAAATGATACCAATGCGTATTGAATTGTTGAAAGTGAGGAATGATGGTACCGAAGATATGCCCAATGTGTCAAAGCTCAGATGAATCGGTATCTCATTTGTTGTTCTCTTGTGATAAAGCTTATAAGGTATGGATTAAATGTTTACAACGGAGTGGGATATCGAGTGCTCTAACCAATGATGGTGGGAGTCACTTAATGAGCTTTATTGGAATGTTCAACGGTAAAAAGGCCCAACAACAAATGTGGACTGCCATTTGGTTTGTTGTGATCTAGTCATTATGGCTAGAGAGAAATAAGTTGCTCTTTGAAGATCATAGCTTAGATCTAGATAATGTGTTTAATCTTGTACAAGTGAGAGTTTGGTCATAGTTAAAGGTACGGAGCTCTTTGTTTTGTTATTCTTTGTTTTGTTATTCTTTGTTTTGTTGGTCAGAGAATCTGGTAATGTGTATTACCTCTTGCTGAGTAATAACACAAGTACTCATAATTGTATGTATGTATTGAGTATATCTTATACTTAATCATTTTAAAGTTTATATAATATTTTGTTTGATTCTTCAAAAAAAAGAGATAGAGTGAGCACTAGGGAGAAGAGAGATGAGATTGAGCATGAGAGAAACAAGGGTGTGCGAGGGATAAGAGTGAGTGAGAGTGACCGAGAGAGGTAATAGACTTTACCAGACTTCCTATTTTGCTAAGAAGAATGAGTTTAAAGGTGGGAATGAAAAATTGAAAATAAGGTTAGCAAGATTGAAAAAACATAAGGTGGGAAATTAAAATTTTTTGTGACAAAACAGAACATAATATAATATTGTATTTAAACTACAATGCTATAAACGAGCGAGGAACTATCCTCTAGCTTTTAGAAATAGAATATATTATTATATAATAGCTAAGGAAATTTTTGTAGTTAACATGTTAGTAATGGAATATGATATTGTAAGAGAAATGTTCCTAGCTATTTTCTCGCTATTTCTCATTAAATTTTAGACTTTCAAAATGAGAAACTTAACGAGAGATTTTTCCGTATTTGTAATAGGTTTGTTAATTCTTTGTTAGTTAATTTAACAACTGTTTAAATTTTGTAATTAAATTGAATTTTTCTTGTAGTGTTTGGGATTAAGGAGAATTACAATGTTCAAGTTATATGCAAAAATCTAACACTTGGTGAGTTTTATTAAACTTTGGCTGCATCGAGTTTAATAGAATCGGCTTAAAAATATTTAAATTTAATATTTGTAATTCAAACTCAACATTTTATTGGACAAATTTAAATTAATCCGGTTGCATTGATCTATTTTATACCATATCTAGTCATTAATGTTAATTAGGCTTCCTAAATGATCTCTCGATTACATCTCATAACTTTTTGTTGATATTTCTAATGAATTATAATAATGAAAGATGAGACTTTTGTGATGGTTGTACCGTAAATGTATGAACATGGCAAGTTCAAACCCAGCTATAAAGTTGCATTATTGAGTTATAATATGAAATCTTAAACCTAATCCTTGAGCCGTTGTTTGACAAAGTGTTACGTAGTAAGTATATGCGTAACTCTGATGGACATAATCTTGGACTAAATATCAATTATTGATCACTTGATTTCAATTCATAGCCAAGTTCTAGATTAACAACCCTTTTGTCCGGATGAAACACATTTTGTGGTAACTAAAAATACATTTAATTATTTGATTACAAATCTTAATCACGTGTCATGCTTCTGCGGATTAAACCATGTTAATTTCCAACCAACTCGGGACTTCTCTAGGAAAGGGACAATCTCCAAACAATTTCCGTGTGAATTGAAGCCTTCATTTTGTAATTTTGTTAAGAGATTATCAAATTAATAAATTCAAGTTGATTTTTTTGGTATAAAATATTCATTACACGTTAACTTAACTAACAGATTTTTATAATATAAATATACTTTTTTAATGTCTTGCAACCATTTTAAAATTTTGAATAAATTGTTTCATTCTTTAAAATGTCTACAAAACTAATGAAAATATTAATAATAAAGTGTGAATGATGTGGATGAAGAAGTCTCACATCGAATAAAGATGAGTACGTAAAGTAACTTATAAGTAGATGAGCTCATACACCTAAAGTCAATTGGTTTTAGTTACATGGTGATGTCTTGTACTTGTTGGTTCTTCCGTCTAAACCAATAATATTAGAGCCGATGGTGCGGTTCACACAAAGAGGGAAAGCATTATATGCACCTAAAACCAATTAAAAAAAAACACTATTTTTTTTATGTATCATACTGATATTCAGATTCTAATTTTAATGCCATTGTCATATGTGAAATTGTAAACTTAAAGTTACAAAAACTTTTCTTTTTGGGTTCAAATGTTATAAGGCTTAATGAATTAAATTAGCTAGATGAAAATTTCACATTTAACTTATTAATTAGTTCAATAAATTTGGTTACTGAACTAAATTAATAAGTTGAACATGTGTTAATAATTAAATTTTTTAAACTAAATAAGTTGATTTCCTTGAGGGAAACATAATTCAACTCTGATTGGTTGATGATCAAAGTCGATCAATAACATATAGAATATTGAATATACTTTTATTTTAAAACATAAGTGATGGTTATGTTATGTTTTCACAAAATTTACCTTTTGTAAATATAGATTATAATCCGGTGAAAGAAATATAATTCAAGTTTTAGAATGGACACTCATTAAGAGAATAAGTACAATTATATTCAAGTCTAACAGAACACTTATATTTTAAAAAACAAACAAATAAAAAGTCTAAGGTCTCATTTAGTGCTATTTTTTAGTTTTTTAAAAATTAAAACGAAAATTTTAAAAATCAATACTAAAAAGAAAAAATCAACTCTTATGGTTTTGAAATATAGTTGTTAAATTATTTTGTGAATATTTTTAAAATATTAAACTATTTATTTAAAAAAATCTATTTCATATTTACTTGTGAAAATAAACAATTGAAAAATCTCAACTATGACATCCTAAATTGTAAATTAATGATTAAGCGATAATAAATTAATTGTGAGGGGAAATTGATTAATTATGGGGAAATTATTTAATTATGAACCGAGGGGTGAAATAATGAGGTTATAAATTTGGTTAAGTTTGTAATTAAATTGGGGGTTACTTGGGAAGGTTTGAGGGTCAAACTAACCAACTAATAAGTATCCCTAACTAGCTAAACTAACTTATTTTTTCTCCCTCTTAAAACAAAAGAAAAAGAAAAATAGGGGGGGACCTTTCTCTCCCTCTCAATTCCGTAGCTCTCTTTCCCCGCCTCACCATTGTTATCATCTTCTTTTCCTCGTCGTGGCCATCATATTTCTCCTCCCTCCTTCTACGAGCTCCTTTGACTCAAGTTCGAGCCCTATGAAATAGGGTCTCTCCTTGAGGATGCTACTACTTTTGTTTTTTAAGTAAGGGAGTAAGGCCATCCATTCCTATCCTTTCTATCCTACTCTAATGCATGCCAAAGAGATATAAGGGTTTGGCTGAATTTCCCTTAGCTTAAGGTATGTGGCTTTTTAACCCTAAACCCTATTGTTGAATTTTTGAGGTTTCAATCCCAATTCCTTCAAATTAACGCTTATAGGAAGTGGTTAGAGTTCATAGGGGCGTTGAAATTCTTCAATTCACTTTAGAAACCTCGTTGATTTTAAATTGGTAAGTTGAAACCCTCTGAACTTGACTTATTTTGTCAATTGGGTTTAATTCATGGTCAAACATACTTCACATATTTTAGATTGAGTTAAATTAGTGAACTTAAAGCTAAATTATGATTGTGAAGTAATCATGTGTTTTTTGATTGATAGATCGATAGTTGATTGTAGACGGAACGCTATTTTCGGGAACATCATTAGTTAAGGTATAAAAAGGGGGCATAACTTGAGTATGTGAGTATTAAATACAGTACCCACACATTACTAATTTCTGATATGAAATTGTTGTGTTTAATAGTGATGTATATTGAAATTATGTGATAACCTGATAGTGATGATGATTGTATTGGAAAAACTAGATTGCCTTGTATTGACCATTATGGTTTATGATGGTATTATGATTAATGATGGTGATTAATACTAGAATGTAAAAATGATGATCGTTATTATGAAGCAATGTGTTGATAATGATGATTAAGTGAATCAATTAAAGTCACGAGGGCAAGGATTGCATAGTGAGTCGCATTGAGGTGAGATTGTATGTTCGGGTCATGCATCACATGCATTTAGCTGCACAAGGGTATACAGGGGACCTTTATTGTCGACCCTAGTAGGGGTGGCTCTGTGAGTAAGCAAGGAAGCCTTGTAGGTTAATAAGAACCCAATCACTCTAGGTTAGCGTATCCTAGAGCCAACGCACAACACCATATTCATTATGAGTTGTGTCACTGAGGGTGACAGGTGTTGCAAGATGGGTGGCGGTATGAAATTTTGGTAAATAAATTAAGAGTTATGGCCATTTGTTTTTGTGCTTTAGTACAACTCACCTTATTCAAATTCGTATGGCATATTTATACATTAGTGAGATGGGAAGATAAGCACAACATGACATATGAATTGTATGTGTTAATAAATAAGTATTGATAATAATATTGAGGTCAATTGATGAAAGAGTGTATGAAATTGATATATGTGTACTGGTGTTTGATTGTTTGACTTATATTTGGTGAGGTAGCTAGTACCTTATTACGCTATCTGCTACTTAGAGTTATACTCATTCTTCCACCATTTTTAGTGAGTTTGTAGGGAGATAACTCTTTGTGAACTCCGGGGAGGCAGGGATTGGCAATACCTGGTTCTAGAACCTTTGGGGGAATAATTCCATTATATATATATCCTTTGTTTTGGTTGTTGTATATATATGTGTATGTGTGTGTATGCACGCACGCGTGTGCGCCCACACACATAAGTTCATATGTTTTGGTTACCTCATTGTAGGATAGTAAAATAGCTTGATGTGTATGATAATGAGGATGAAAATAGTCATGCTATGGTATTCTATGATTGGCCTTACATGGAAATGATGATGTTGGTCTTGACATAGAGTTAAGCTAGATGATAATATATCAACTTTGATTGTTATGGATAGGAATTGTTTAGACTAAATGAATTAAATGTATAGATGTTTACAAATGGGTGTACATGCTGATATACTATACAAAGATTTATGAAATTAGGTGAAAGTGTAATGTGTTGCATAGGTTGATGAGTTGAGTTGGTAAGATGATTGTAGGTCTCAAACAGATATGGTAAAATGTGTGTATCGAGATCTTGATGCTAAAAACCTTAATTTGTTATTTCACTTATCTCGTAAAAATGCCACTTTTGAATTAAGGTTCCCGATGCATGTGAAATCCAAATAAGAAGCGTTTTAGTAGGGACCTGGGTTGTTATCCTGAAAAGGGTGTGTAAGTGTAATGTGTCAAATTTGAATAGGTGTGGAAGGGATAAGATGAAGAATGAGAAGTGAAAATATGGGATGGCACCTTAGCTGGACTCCCTGCCAATGGGCATTACCACGCCGAGGTGTGGGCACGCCCACACTTGGATTTAGAACTCCCAGTTAGGCTCTATACCTTGGGTGTTACCACACTGAAGTGGTAGGCATTGCCACGCTATATGGGACCTGGGGTTGGGGAGTGTGCGTGTCACCTCGTTGATCCCCGAGCGTAACTGCTCCCGTTCTCTAGAGATGCCATACGCTGAGCGTAATGCCCTCTAACATCTGACTGTAAGCACACGCATCTCTCAGCATGCCTACATCGGCTTGTGGGCGTTACCACGCTCACTGACAAGGGAAGGTACATGTTGAGCATGGTACCCTCTTATGCTGGGGCGTCACTACGCCTAACCCTTGACTTGTTTTGCTTCCTTTTTCACATTTTCACCATATACGCCTAATTTTGGACCTTGTTCCTGTGTACACCCACCACGACTTATGTGGCGCCCTAAATCTATAATTTGGTATTATGATTAATGACATCTAATTAATAAAGTGCAAGGAAAATTTTTCACGTTTATATCGTTTCTTAAATAGGCACACCACAAATTAAGTATTATAATAGCTCCCCTAGATCTAAAAAAAATCCATCCTATATACGGCAAATGTTTAAGCAAGAGCCTAATTGATTCCATCAACATACAAGATTGTCATGCACTAATTCCTCCACTACTCATATTGAACATTAATCATTCAAATTCAAAGGTACATCCTATAGCCCTCACTTCAAGCCTAATAGCCCATAATCATGAGGAACCACAACAAAATTTTTTCAAGAGTCTACTTATATGACAATACCATTCACACATGCTAAATAATCATCATTCTTTACTTTTCACTTTCTAGCCTTTTCCATGGAGTCACATCTAAGGTTAAGTCCATTCTATAGCCACACCTATATAAAATACACAATATTATGACATAATCCCATCCTTCATTCTTAATAAGTACCATCACAAGGTTCTTAATCACAATCATTCATCTTACTAACAAATTCATAAATCAATCTCCATATCTCAAATATATCAACAAATGAATTATCAACCTCTATTCATCAATTCAAAACTTAGGCTTTTACACAAATAGTCTAGCTATATAAAACATTTCCTGAATATATTAAATTCTATAAAGGAATTTAAGTTATCAATTTCAAAAAGAAATGCCAGCCAAGCCAAGGCAACTGTCATACCCTCTTCACACCAAAATCGCCTCTTCAAAAGTTTCACCTTACAATGCCCACCTACATCACAAAAGTTAAAATGGACAACATGGAGAGTGAGTATTGAACTGGTCTGAACCGGGGTCTACGATCCGGTGTAGGGACCAACCATAAAAGTATATGTTTTGAGTGTTTATACACTGGTACAGTAGGTATCCGGTATTATAATCCAACCTCTTAGTGGGAGAAGTCGGTCTTGTGGTCCTGGAGATCCTTCACACCAGAGTTTCACGTTGTTAGGAGGCGAAAAGTGGTGTCACCTGCGAAGATTCTCTGACACTCAAGTTAGCAGAGTGTATGAGAACTCAATGAACACTTAAGCAATGTAATAGTAGGGTGAGAGTAAGAACAACGTAACCTTGCATGTGTTGGGGAATATGCTATTTATAGTTGAGCGTGGAAAATGAATCGTTGGGCGCAAGTGGGCCCATGAGTTCTGATGCCATGTGCAAAGTATCAATCAGAGTAGTTCAGTGTTCAGAGTGTGACAGTGGATAGGTCAATGATCAGTGTACGATTTTGACACACAGGGATGGGGATAATCCACCTTTTCTGTATGAGGCATCTCCTTTATTTATTCTTAAAATGTGAGGCATCTCCTTTATTTGTTCTTATTCATTTCCCTCATGTTATTAAGTGTGATTTGTTTTGGAAAGAAGAAGCATAATAGAGGATGAAAAGAAGATGGAGAAAATACAGGGAGGGTTCTATTTGGTTTAGGGTTGAGATGTTGATTTTGCTAATGAAAGAGAGAAAAGGAAAGGTTGTTTTGGTGGAGGTGATAAGTTTTTTTAATAATTATTTGTATCATTTTACTGGTAATTTATAACCTTAGTAAGGATGGTTTTTTGACACTTAAGGAAAAGATCCTAAAATGTTGTTATTTTATTCTACATGTACATCCTTTGGTCACTTAACGTTACATGTATGAGAATACTAACTTTGTTTGAGAAAGATTAAACAATTTGGATTTAATCGAAAGATGTTTGTAGGGGTTAGAGATGTATTTGCATTATTTTTGTGTTGGGGGACTAAAATAAAAAGTTGTATATAGGTCGAGGGCATGAAATTAATGTTATTGGTTTGTTATTAAATCAATGCCTAATGTGACACTTACATACCTATTAGTGCTTTTACATGTAGAATCACACTAATATCCTATACTCACTAATTTATATATTATTATCATGTAAACAAAAAAATGTATGTTATTATATAACAATAAATTATCATAAATTCATGAATTTTTATAATAACTATTTAAAAGTCATGTCCAATGTATTTTCGTTGATATTAAAAGTGAACTGGTCTAGGACAGGGTGTAAGGGCTAGCCTCGGGACAGTCTTTAATGATATTTTAAGCTTAGATTTTACACCAGTCCAGTGGGGATTTGGTATTATACCCTCAATTCTAGTAGGAAATAAAGGTCTTGGAGTGATTCATCGTACCAAACCACCAGCCTTACGTATTGTGGGGCGAAAGCGGGTGTCACTTGCAAGGACACTATGACTCTCAAGTCAGTGAATATTCAAAGGGAATATCAGAGCTCAAGCGTAAGCTAAAGAGAGAATGTTCTATCTTACGTTGGTGCATGGCTATTTATACCTGGAGGTAGCGGAAGAGCCTTCTTGCTCACCAAGTTTCCCGTACACTATGTCAATACTACTCTAATCCTTCATGGAAAGGCTGACACATGAAAGAGACGTTTCCAAATGGCTCTACCTACCAATTAGTCACTTTGCAGGTTACTTGTTTAACACGCTGATGCATAGGTCAACTCTGACTTTTCGGTGTTGAGGGAATGACTCATACCGGAGTCAGTTCAGGGACCTTATGCGTGACATCGGAATGTCGGTGTTGAGACACCAAACTATATGGGATACCGGTCTTGAATGACATATTATGATCAAATTACTGTATTACCCATGGGTTGGTATCAGGACTTGATCAAAAAGTTTAAAAAATAATTTTTATTACCAATTGAAAGTAAATATTAAATAAATTGGTAGTAGTTATTTAATAAGTGTTTCAAATCAATATTCAAACATGTTAGAGTTAAGTAAAAGTTTTACTTCTTACCAAATTATAATTTTAAATAATTCTCATTTACTATATAACATTGCTATTATTTTTGTTGTAAATATAAATTGTACTTCCCTGAATTAACAATATAATATATTATAGTTACAATAAAAAATATAGACATTATGATATATAGAATAATATGAGAAGAATTCCTTAAACGTGTAAGGGGACGCTTCAAAAGAGCCAAAAATACATAATTTTTGACATAATATTTGAATCAGAGAGTTATTTTTTAAAATATGGTGATGTGTAGATTTATCATAATTGGCTTGTGATGAACTCAAAATTATTGAAAAGGATAGTACATAAAATAATTGAACCAAAAAATAATTAAAAGAAAATTCATAATTTTACAAAAAAGAAAAAGAAATCAAACACACTTAATATATGATGTTGTTTTAGATATTCAACCTGATTAACTTTTGTGATGAAATCAAATTTCTAACATAAAATAGTATAATGTTAAATATCTGGAAAAAAAGTAAGTCGCGTGAGTTAACTTTTTCGATAAAGCTATATTAAAAAAAGGAAGAATCACAATGAATTATATGTTGAATAAACAAAAACTAAAAAAAAACTAATAGTAAGCATTCCAACAATTTTATCAATAAAATATTTTGAATAGAGAAATTATCACATATATTGAGTGGTTTGAGAAAAGAAATAAAATATAGACTATTTTGAATAAAGAAACTATAAAATATTTTGCTGATAATAAAAAGTAAAACGGTTTGTATAGACAAAAATAATTATTCCTCTTAAGAGAAAGTCATGTGTAGTTTAGAGGAATACTTTTATAAATAGGTAATAGATTATAACAAATCATGGATTTATTATAATTCCTAGATAATAATTTACAAAAAACTTAGCCTACATGATAACGACATATATAAGTATATTTTATGAGTGTGGTTCCACTTGGAAATGCACTACTAGGTGTATGTATCATATTAGACATTAATTTAACAATGGACTGACGACATATGCATAAATGACTAACGTTGTAATTTGTTGGGATGAAATTATGATATTAATTAAGTTAAAGATGTAAGTACCCAACGGTGAAAATTTCATAATCTATATGGGATTAACTCAAAAATAAATAAACATGATATGAATCATATGATATTTGATATCCTCCACCATTCACTTCAAATCAATTTTTTAATGATAGTTAATGTTATCATTTTCATTTCCTATAAGACTAAATTAATATTCACTTTATGCACAAATTTAATTTAATATATTTATAGAGTCAATTAAAGTTACTTTTGAATAACGAACCAACATGATTAGAGGACCAAAACTGACATGTATTTGTTTAAACCATATGATTTTGCAAAATCATCATTCAATGATCACTCAATAAACTTTAATGGTTAATTTTTTTAGTCACAAAAATGTAATTGTTGTATTTTGTTGAAATTTTATTTTTGTCAGCAAAAGAAGATAACATTGAAAAGGTACAATGGGGTACATTAACTCATGCAAATTCAAACAGTTACAAACCTAAAATGCATAAAAGAGGCTCCATATACCACTCAACAAAACCTCTAGAGAAACCTTTCATTTGAGATTTAACCCAAACTTAACTCCTATATTGTATCAATTCAAACATTTTATCTAAGCAAATGGACTCATTCCTAAAAATAACGTTGTTACGACATTCTCAAATTGTCCAAACAGTAACAAACCACACAACAGCAAGTCCATGTTTACTTCCAGAATCATCACCCAGACCCAAAAAACCTTCAAATGACATTTACACTCAACTTGTAAAGTCGAACAAAAACCCAACCAAGCAAAACACTTTTGCCATAAGAAATATGAAATTTTGCAAGAGAAAAGTAGATGAAAGTTGAAACAACCCGACTTAAAATAGAAGTAAACCGGGACAAGGGAAAACTTTTCGCAAAGCCAGAATAGGAGTCGGGGTAAAAATAAAACAATCCGAGGTCAAGTAAAGCAGATACCGATCAGAGAAAGGGGAAGACCGGGTCAGGATGCCACACGCTGACAAGACCCAGCTTCGGTCAACGAAAGCCAGCGGAAGTCGCTTGAGCGAGCTTCATTCGCTGAAGCGAGTCCATGCACTCGGGTAAATCCATCACTCGGAATCGGAACTCCATTCACTCGGGAACGGTCCCTACATACATGCCTCCCTCGGAAATTTATACACAGTTCCTTATTTTTATTCTAGAAGGTCACACACATGTTCCACTCGGAAAAGGATTCCCTCGGTTATTCCACTCAGAATCCATAGACTTTCCTTCACACGGAAATATTTTCCCCAGTCATACATCACTCAGGTATTTTTCAACCTCAATTCACTCGGAATTGTCTTGTGCATTCTTCACTCGGCATATTTTAATCTTCCTCACTCGGAGAACACCTTAACCATTCATTTCTCGGAAACGATCTCCTTAACCAAGTCTCCCTCGGTAGTACCCCAACCCCTCTTCACTCGGAGTATACAACCTTATTCACTCGGAATATACCACCTTATTCACTCGGAATATACAGCCTTATTCACTCGGAATATACAACCTTATTCACTTGGAATATACAACCTTATTCACTCGAAATATACAACCTTATTCACTCGGAATATACCACCTTATCCACTCGGAATATACAGCCTTATTCACTCAAAACCATTTTAAGCCTTCATCACTCGGGACAGGCTCACAACTATATTCCACTCGGAAACTTATTGACTTAACATTATTCTTTCGACACCACTCGATAACACATTGACTCGCCTTCCCTCGGAAATAATCTTACGGAACATCACTCACTCGGAATTAGTTTAACCCTTCTTCATTCGGAAGAGGATCTCTGATTTAGCCACACACAGAGTTACTTTAGCTTGCCTATACTCGGAATCACGCAAGCCTTATTTGCTCGGCGAAAAATAGATATATATATATATATATATATATATAACTTGGACATTTCCCTACATCAACACTCACTGAACAAAATTAACACATAACATTATATATATATATATATATATGTATAATTATGCTCTCAAGTCCGAGAGTTCAATTCGTATACATTTAACAAAACATTATACTTAAGAGCCGGCCAAGGCTACATCAAAACCATTTACACATTTTATATATATATATATATATATATATATATATATATATGCATACTTCCACTGTACAAATGCACTTCTCAAGGATTGGTGCTCTCCCATCATTCACCGTCCTGAGTAATATCCACTGAAATATAGTCACAGTAGGGGTGAGTATTTTACATATTAAATGACAGTTATTGACTCGGATTAATCCTCTTGTTCTCAACCATGCAATATCATATGACAACAATCAATAACACACACTGCCATTCAATATGGTTACACACATAACATCATTCAGTCGGAATCTACTCAGCTAACTCTCAGCTATATTAAACACGTTATTCTCAATAACATTAATACATATACATACAAGTCACATTGCATTCGGCAACAATTATAAATGTGCACATATTCATTCAGTCGGATCCGATTACTCATTAATAGCTTTTTATGTTGCAACATGGCTCTCAACCTTTTATTCAGCTCTCAGCTGATCTGGCCGTTTTACTGGTACCAAACTGTTTGCCCTCATATGTAACACAAACACTCTCAGCGTCAACGGCACTGTTACGGGCAGCCCTGAGTCCCACTCAGTCGGCTTGCCTTGAGTCTCACTCAAGGTCTTTGATAGCATCTCATGCATATAATTACCGATTCATAATTAAGCGTCTCACGCTAATGCTCTCAGCATTTCCAATAGTGCATCCCATGCATTTTATCATCATAAATCATAAACAGGGATCGGCATAACCACTTTCACAATATTAACTCATGCATCCCATGCATTATAATATAAACCACATACACAGAAATCACCATGGTAGACACCTATCACATACACTCAACCTCTTCCTTAACAGTACATGTATCTCATTCAATCAGTATTAAACACCAACGCATGCACTAGGCATTCAGATTTACAATAACAAGCATCTCATGCTATCTCATACATCTCATGCAATCACTCAGCATTCTCATAAATATCAACATGCATTTCATGGACGGAAATCGACATGCATTACACAATTCATAGTCATCACACATTCGGGCATTACGTAAACTATTACTCAATCGAAATACAACTATCAACGCATTTCAAATCATAAGCATCTAACATGACATTATCACCCAGAACGCGTCCATAAACCATGCATTTGAGATATAAAATACCCCCTACCTACTGAAGAGACTCAGAAGCTCCTCGAGCTACAAAGAAGACCGATCACTCCCTTTCGGTTACTCTTCCCACTGGACAACCTTCGAACTCAGTCGTTGACTCTGTTCTCAGCTTTGGAAAGACCAAAATGTTATCCTCTTCCTCGAGCAGTTTCGTCTCAACACAGTAGACTACCTCCACAACACTGAAGCACTTCACACTGCAGACTCCCCAACTGAGACTCTGACAGCTTCGAGTGGGAGAAAAGGAAGGAGGAGAGAAGACGACGATGAGGAAGAAGAAGAATCTGAGAGGAGAAACAGAACAACGTCTCTGTATCCTCGAAGGAAAAGCTCTCAACTCTCTCAATACTTTCCAACTTAACGCGAATGAATGAGCGAAGGAGAGAGACCGAACCCCTTATATACCATCAGGGGTACATGCGTCATTTTCTCTGACCACTTTGTATTAGTCACCCATTAACCTAATCTGCAATTAACCCTTAATTAGTGGCTTAATCTCAATCGGTAATTAACTTTAAATCAGGATCGTACAAAAGTTGGTTTCCACATAGTCACCATACAAAGACACAAAGCATAGATGAGTTATCCACCACAGAACCACAAATAGATAAATTTTGTTTGGATTATATTAGATTAAACAAAAGCCTCCATCCAAAATCCACCACTTTGAGTGGAACATTAATAGACCAAAAAAACCACACAAAAGATACATCCCACAAATCTAAATCTTGATGCACTTGTTTTGATTTGACAATAACATTTAGTTTTTTTTTTGAAGTTGACAAACGTACCTAAAATACCAAAAAAAATTGATTTAATTGATTAAGAATTAAATTTGTATAAAATTACAGGTAGAAATTTTACCGATATAAGAATTTTGTTAGTGGATAATATCATTGATATATAAGTATCTTTATAAAGTGTTTATCAAGCCTTGAATAATATTTCAACTCTAATGAGTCTTTAATACCCAACTCATCTAAACTTACTTTTTAAAAGAAAAAAGAAAGATAACCTATAATTTAAGGACACATGCCCTAAACCGTATATAGTAGCGAGAAAAAGGAACACATTTAAGGTAGATCTTGACTCCGTTTAATCCTCATCTCCATGGGATACAATAACAAAAAATCCTCCTCTAAAATGTTTGTTAACTCCGAAAACTAAATACGTAACACAGGAATTTAGAGACAAAAATTAGTTTATTCGATCATGTGAAGCTTTAGCTAAATCCCACGAAGCTTAAGACATTTTTACAGGAAACGAGTTCAAGTTAGATAGAAGTGTTATTGGTGATAATTTTTTACTAAATTTCAACCTAACTATATTAGCAAGACTTGAATAGGTAAAGTTTTTTTGGTCAACGAATAGGTAAAGTTAACAAGGAAAAAGAGATGCTAATATTTTGTTTTCCAACCAATTCGAATTGTGCATTCACAAAGGCAAAAACCACCTATGAATAGGCCCACTTCTGATGGGCTATTGCCTAACATAGTATACCAAGGAGATAAAAGTCTGTTTGTTTTTTACCAAAAAAAAAGCCTGTTTAAAATTAGCCTATATAGAATTAATCTTTATTTGTTGAAAAAAAGAATTATTGACAAAAAAGAATTAATATTTTTTCTTTTAGGAATAGGTAAACGTAATTATCATGTTTGATACAATCTTTTGAAAAAATCCAATAATTTATTTTCTTGATATTTTTTAATTAGGTTTTCTGACAAAATCTTTTCAATGAAGGGTGAGAGTCCTATTGGAAAGTGGTCTCCGGCTTAAGGCTTAAGAGGGATGAGTGAATTAAGTGAAAAAAAAAACTTGAATTTTAGAAGCATTTTAATGAAGTGTTTATTTTAAAAAATCTTTGTTTTAAAATAAAATTAATCCTCTAAAATAAATAAAGAGAAAGAGGTACGTAAATAAAACAAGCAAGTAAATAATTCAAATGAAGAGATAAGGAAAGAGAAGAACAAATCGCGATGTATTATAGTTTGATGACCACCACTGTGATGTAATCTAGTCTCATAGCAAAAAGGCTTAAAATTTGTCACTATGAGAAAACAATTACAAAGTTTTTTATTACAACTCTTGGACTACCTACCCATAGCTTATTACTACCTCACAATTTGGGATTAATAAAGTCTCTAAGGTCTCTCACCTCAGACCAAAAAATGCTCTTAGTCCAAGAGCACAAAAGAAAATCTTATAGACCAGAACCGATGATAGAAAATACTTTATATGAGCAAGAGAAACTAACTCGTCTAAGAATAACTAAGTAGTGGGATATTATTTATGAAGCTTATGTTACGTTTAGTTCATAAGTTTTCTTAGAAAAATAGAAAATTATTCTTAGAAAAATTAAAAAAATTGTTTATTTATAAATTATTTAAATTTTTTTTATAGAAAAATAGAAAATTGATTTTCTATTTTTTAAGAAAATCAGAAAACTCTTTTAAAAGGTTTTCTAAGAAAAGTAAAAAAAATAGAAAAAGCGGTAACTAAATTACAAGATAAGGTAATTGAATTACAAGATAAGATAATTGAATTATAAGATAAAGACTGTTGTAACCAAATGAGAATATGAAACAAACTGCTACTAATTCAAAAAGTTCTACTACTACTATTTTGAAATATATTTAAACACAAACTCATTTGCTCTCATTTTAATATTACTTTAAATTTTTGTCATAATTTTTATGTGATGCATATACTATATAATATTGTCATAAATAATATATATATATATATAAGACATATCTTAATTAATTTGAATTAAAGAATGTTTAAAAAAAATTTGAAAAACTGAATGCACTTGAACAACTTTTTTAGTTTTATAGTTTTCCAAATTAAAAACTGTCACATTATCTAAACGAGTTTTCAAAATTTTTCTAGCTATTCTAGGAAATGAAAATTTTGAAAAACAAGCGGAAAACTTTTCACAGAAAACTAGAATAATTTTCTGTAACTAAACGCAGTCTTAGGTTCTCAATTTATAGAAAAAATTATCACCAAATAAGGAAATAGAAATATACCTGATTATCATAAATAAGTCAAGTAAAAAAAGCCCATTGGTGTAAGATGGTTTGAACCAACAAGCCCAATGGTTCGAACCAACCTCCTAGTGTGGTTTGAACTGCTCCTACCATAGAGTGATTTGAGCCATGCAACTTAATTTTGACTAGATTTTAGTTCATTAAATAGTTCGTTTAAAACACTTTTTAAAATAGGAGATTAGTTTAACTTAGCTTAGTTAAAGACTTAGCTATCTTAACGAAAATAATTGTATAAGGGCAAGGACTTCTTATTTTAGGTCCGTCTGATTTTAGTCCACTTGCCTTAGCTCAAAGTCTTAGTCTGATTATGTCTTACTCACATAGGAATCATAAATCCAACTTTCCCATGAGTAAATGTTTTTAGATATCGAAATACAATTATGCCTTTTTCATTCTCTTATATTTGTATATTTTATGTGAAAAGACTTTTCATTCTCCCACTACTCTTCTCACTTTGTTAGACACCATTGAAACACCACTATAAGCAACACATGCTTATTCAGGCTCATAAATTTATTGATGGTTCAGTATTTTATTAATTTAGTAGGAAAATTGTAAAAAATAAATATGTGAACTTAAAATCTCAAGCTGATACCTAAATCCCATCACTAGGCCGACCCTAGAGGATTATCACCTGTTAGTATCTTTCTAATAAATATATTTTTATTTTTATTTATTCTGCAAGTGTGCCTTTGATGGAACCCATATTTTACACAATTTCAAAATTTTCATTCCCCAAGTTTGCCAACATTAAGATGCAAAATTTCTCATCAACTGCTTATCGAAAGAAATCGAAAGAAAAAAAGGGTTTTTCATATCATTTAAATATACTCACTAAAAGTCTTTGCCACATGGTTGATATTGTCATTGGTTGTCTTGATATATCATGTTTTTATGGAACGAAATTTGATTCCTAGCAAAGGCTTTGTCATATGACAATGAAATTTGATTGACGTCAAAGTTAGAGAGGGATAGGCCTCGATAATGACAATGACAAGATCAAGGAGGCACCACAACTATGTTGGTGGTGGTTTAAAAAAGGAATCTTCAACGTGGTGGAGCTTGGTGTTGGTGCATGGCAGTTGAGATGGAAATCACATTAAAGTGATCGATGTTTTTGAAAAATTTTGGTTGAGGGATTTTTTCTTTGCAAGTATGAAAAATGAGTTAATGGTTATGGATTGTATAAGGTTTTGGTGGAGGGTAGTGACACTAGTAGAAAAAAGGCCTTTTACACCGAGGGTTTTATACCAGTTGTAATGTGACCGGTGTAAAAAATAAACGGTGGCAATTTTGTAAATAATATGAAACTTTACACCGGTTTACACTTATGACCGGTGAAAAATAATTATGTTTATACCGGTTTATATTTTGGACCGGTTCGAAATAATTAAGTTTATACCGGTCAATACTTTGACTGGTAAGAAATGACAAAATTTGTACCGAACTTACTTTGTTGGACTGGTGAAAAATCTTTTCAATTGCCTACCCCTTTTCATTGGTGAGGTCGATTCATTCCCAACCCCTCTCGAAGCTAGCCCTCTCCCTCATGAAACTCTATCTCTCGAAAGCCCTTCCCCCTCTCGAAGCCCCATCGGTGTCTCCCTCTCGAAAGCCCTTCCCCCTTGAAGCCCTATCCCTCTCGAAGCTCTCCGCGCATCTGTGTCTGTCGAAGCTCTCCATGGGTCTCCGTTTTGTGAAGCCCTTCCTGTAACATCCTGCTTTTAATAATAGCTCTATTTTGTAATTTATAAAGCATGGAAGGTCTATATGTATTAAACAATGAATAGAACGCTTTATAAATGGTCTATTATACTTCAAAAAAATTTATTTTTTGGATGAAATTTAGAAATTTCATAGATTCTCATAGATAAGACTCAAATTCTGAGTCAAGTTCTTCAAAGGATTCACTCCAGAGTCAATTATTCCTAAGTGACTCGTTTCTGAGTCAAACATCCCAGGGAGACTCATTCCTGAGTCAAGCATATTCCAAAGACTCGTTTCCGAGTCAATTAGGATCAGAAGTTGCAATCCTGAACGAAGAAATTCCTATTGACAACATATATGTCTTGGGTCGGTTTAGAATCAATCTTAGCCGAGTGACAGAAACCGAGTGAGAAATCAAAGTACTTGAGTCGGTTTCAGAGGAATTTCGAGCGAGAACTGGTTGAGTCGCTCAAGCAAGTGGGATTCCGCTTGAGCGAGAAGGACCCTTGCTCGTTTGAGCAATCCGATGTCAGAAACTACCCGATGTCCTCTATCTCACATTGGAATGCTGATGAAAGAAAGGAAGGACCCAGTATAATGCAGACCGGATTGAGTCCGTCCAAGAAAAGAAGATAATAATGAGTGGAAAGGGTACGGCTTTCCTACAAAGCCAAGTGGAAAGCTTATTAATTGACCACAAGACTGAGTGACGTCTTATTGGTTGCTGGACGGTGTAGTTTTCCGAACTGTTGGCTATTGGAAGTTGTTAGTTGCTTACTGAATAGTTGGATGGTAATTGAACTGTTCCTTATTGGCGGAGTAAAACTTAGGCGGAGTCACGTACCATGGCGGAGTAAAGCTTAGGCGGAGTCACGTACCTTGGTGGAGTAATGAGCTTAAACGGGGTCACACGTTTTAACAGAGTAATAAGCATAGACGGGGTCTCATGCCTTGGCGGAGTAATAAGATTAGGCGGAGTCACACGTTTTGACGGAGTAATAAGCCTAGACGGGGTCTAATACCTTGACGGAGTAGTAAATTTAGGCGGGGTCACACGTTTTGGCGGAGTCATAAGCATTGACGAGGTCAAATGCCTTGACGGAGTAGTAAATTTAGGCGGGGTCACACGTTTTGGCGGAGTCATAAGCATTGACGAAGTCAAATGCCTTGACGGAGTAGTAAATTTAGGCGGGGTCACACGTTTTGGCGGAGTCATAAGCATTGACGAGGTCAAATGCCTTGGCGGAGTAACGTGAACATCTTTTAGAGCATGGACATCTCTTAAGATACACTCAACACCGCCCTTCACACAACGCCACCCTTCACACAACACCGCCCGTCACTCAACACCGCCCGTCACTCAACACCGCCATTTCACACTCTATACCACCCTCACGCTATGCCGACCTCTACAAATCCTTCAACAGTGAATACTTTTTTTAATTCCACTTCAAATAGTGATCAGCCCACTTAATCACATGAATCCAAAAATAAGTGGCACAACGAACCAATCACAGGGGAAAGTACATCCATTATAATACTTTTATATATTTTATCCCAATCAGTGCAAAGCTGACTGTGAAAGGAATCAAAAGGCTCCATTATCCCACCTAATCCTCCAACCGATGTTCCCCACTCACTTTCTTATTATTAACCCAGTGATATGACTCTCAGAACACTCCTACATACGAACCACTTAGCAAATCACACACCCTTCTTCTTCTCATTTTATACGTTCAGAGGCTTTTCTTTCCATATTCATTTCTTCCACTGCGGACTGGAACGAGGAAACTACAAGACATATCTTGCTAAACAAAGGACTCCATTAAGGTAAGAGGGGACAGGGTTGTGAATATTTGTGAAATGGGTAGAGTTGTATGCTGTTCTAGAATTCCAGTTTTAATTTCGTATCTTGTTGCTAAATTTTGAAGCTGAAAACGTATGAATTTGACTCTGACTTCTTCATGAAAGTTGTAGATCTTTTTGTTATGTGAATTTTGATACCTGATTCAACTGATTTGGATATGTATAGCAAAAGTTATAGCCAAAATACTACAGCATGACCGAGTGAAATGTTTAAGCTATGTTCTATGCATATTTTGATATTCTGGGAATTGTACATGCATAATCAGCCTTTGATGTCTCCACGAAAGTTGTAGATATA
Organism: Clitoria ternatea; assembly: GCA_037962975.1. Lineage (NCBI taxonomy): Eukaryota > Viridiplantae > Streptophyta > Magnoliopsida > Fabales > Fabaceae > Clitoria > Clitoria ternatea. The sequence continues at coordinate 140,202,761 of CM075673.1, forward strand.
CATGTTAGGGATTTATAGAAAGTGGTTTCAAGTTAAAAAGATGCTTTTAGCTCTAGTTATGCTTAAAATACAGAAGTGTGTTCATGATGCAAATCTGTTAACTATGAAATCCGAATCTTGTTTTCAATACTGGGAATTTTGTGGTATGAATTAGTTGTTGGTGTCTTCATGAAAGTTGTAGATAATTATGTTAAGAGTATTTTAGAACTGGTTTCATGTTAAAATCATTTGTGTAGCTCTAAAAACGTTGAAAATACTAATATATGTACGTTTTGAAAACTCACCTTGAGGCAGTGTGGTATTTCGTGGATAAATAATATTTCTGTTCGGAATTTGAAATTGTGTTCTTCATGAAAGTTGTAGACTATTATGTTATTGAACTATAGAAAGTGGAATCACCTAAAAAGGAGTTGATTTGCTCATATTATGACTGTTTTACTAATGCATGTCGCTGTTTGGAAATGCTGAAATTTACTTATGATGGTTATTATGGATAAAAATGATGTTTTCTCTATGAGTAATGATTTATTATTGAATTCTTGAGTGATTATGAATTATTATAAATGCTGTTGAGTATCACATAGTTAGTATATTATGATGGTGAATAATTATGAATGACATAATTAATATATATGTACATGAATGCCTTGTGGTTATTGACATGTGTGGTTGAAACAGTAAATCCATGATTTTATGAATTATTATGTGTATTGTGTCCCTTGAGGACTTGTATTATCCAAGAGGTTTTGGAAATGTGGATATCATGGTATGTTAAATGATAAAGAGAATTAAAGGCATTCATGCATCATAAGCATTGGACGCATCATGGAATTTAGGGGTTCCGTGATTGCCTACCCTGGTGGGGGGTTACTCTATGATGAGTTAAGCCCTATTTTGTTGTGTGCCATGGAGTGTAGGGATTCATGGTCTATGCAAAGCCCTACTTATGATAATTGTGTACTTCGGTACTTAAGCGCCATGAAGTATAGGGATTCATGGTATATGCTAAAGCCCTAATTGTTTAAGCGCCATGAAGTATAGGGATTCATGGTATATGCTAAAGCCCTAATTGTGTAAGCGCCATGAAGTATAGGGATTCATGGTATATGCTAAAGCCCTAATTGTGTAAGCGCCATGAAGTATAGGGATTCATGGTATATGCTAAAGCCCTAATTGTGTCTCTATGAGACTTTTACTGCAGTATTCCCACCAAACCAAATGGATCCAGCATGACATCATTATTAAATGGACTTGTTTGGCATATTCATCATATCATTATGAGTTGTTGATTGTGTTTGTGCAATTATATCTATTTTATATTTATTCTATATTCTGTCTCACTCTTACATTAATTTTTACAGTGAATGACACGCAGAATGCAGAGTGATGCCATGATGAATGTCTATTTGGATTATTACCTGAACTTTGATTTTATGGGTTGTAATAAGTATAATATGTCATGTACCATTATTTTCTAAATCATTTCCGCTACTTAAGTATTTTCTTGAATTTAATTATTCACGACTAGCATGCATGATAATTTTTCCGCTGTTATCAACTGTTATATAAACTCTGAATTAAATTGATGAATTTTAAAATGATCTTTCGAAAATGCGAAAAATTTATTCGAAAATTTTAATCAACGTTTCGGGTCGTTACATGTTGGTATCAGAGCATTTTCAAAAATTCAGGACCAATTACTGTGATATACCTTGATTCTTGATATACTATGTGAATTGTTTGATTATTTGTTTGAGAATATGTCCTATGTGTGCTATATGACTTGTGCCTGATTGATAAACTACAAAGTGATTTGTTTGATTACTAGCTTGATGATATGATAAATGTGCGTTATATGACTTATTGCTTATCTGATAAATTGTAGTTACGTTATAATATTATATATATATATATACGATATATTTTCCCATAGGATTAGTATAAATCAAACCATGAATATAGGATGACAAGGAACGAGAACGACGCTATGGCAGCTGCTATCAACCGTTTGGCTGAAGCTATAGAAAGGCAGAATCAACTAAGAATTTTCGAAGAAAATCACCAAGACAGATTGGCACGAGAAGAGATTAATAGACAACTGAAACCTCAGTCAACTACCTTCAAAAGGAGAGGATCATTTTATCCAAATTGTTTCAAGGGAGGATCATCATCTTCTTCTGAAAAACGTAACAATCATGTGAATATAAAGTGTCATAAGTGCAAAGGTAATCACCATGTACGTGATTGCAATAGACGCTTAGAAAATATCACTTGCTATCAATGCAATCAGAAGGGGCACATCAGCCCAAATTGTCCGCTGAAACAGCAAATCAACAACACTATGAATAAACAAAGAGATTCGGGTTATCAAGAAGTCTGTAGAGGAAACACTCGCACTGTTCAACCTATAAGACAGTATAGGGAGTCAACAGACGAAAGATCACATACAGGAAGAGTCTTTGACATTAGCAGCTCAGAGGCAGACCAAGCAGGCGACCTCATGCAAAGTAAGTGTGAGATCAATGATACCATTTTATCTGTGTTGTCTGATTCAGATGCTACACAGAAGTAAGTTAGACGTTTTCAATTACTGTAAAGCCTATAATATATGACTTGATTATTTCCATTCCCAACTGTACATAACTTAGGATTACTAAGGTGTGTAACGATTATTCTGAACTCACAGAAGGTAGGAACTTTCTTGTCAATTCTGTTTATCTTTAAAGAATATAGAAGTAATTCTAGGAATGAATTGGTTATCGGTGAATCAAGTTTTAATAGACTGTCATAACGAGACCAAGATAGTCCAAATGTTGGAAACTCCTTATTCTCTCTTCATTTTCTTGGACATACTAAGGCTAGAGATAGCTTGGAGCTTAAGGTGAAATTCTTATACTCTTTTGTTGTTTTTGGTTTTAGGTTTTGGTTTCTATGGTGATAGAAGAATACTTTATGAATGAGTTTAAGAATAGAAATTATTTTTCATGTGAAACCCAAAGGAAGAATATGTCTTAAGTATCTTTGGATAAGTGTGAAATGGTATACAAAGATTTTAAGATTTGAGAAGATAATGGCTGTTAAGGGTGACTGTTTAATTTTAGTGAAACCCTAACTCTAGGATTTGGGAAAAATGAATGATAATGTTACGAAGAGTGATTTTGTGGAAGCCCATGATAATGTGTGTGTAGGTGTTATTAATAACGGAGATTAGTAGTTATTAGAAATGATTATTAAGTTTTAATGAAGAGTATAATAAGTTGAGGATTTTGGTTAAGTTAATGATTCTGATGACTTTTAATACTCTAGGATGATGATATATATGAGGAATCGAATTATTAAAACATTGGTATTGATTATTGGGGATTAGGAGAAGAGTGTATATGAGTATGTGAGTGATTAGAGGACTTAAATTTAGATTGTTGATGTTTATGATGATGTTAATAATGGTTGCAAGCAATTGATAGTGAATTAAGGTAATAAATACTAGAGTCACTTTGAAGTAGTTGAAATAGTAATAGTTGAATGATTCATGTGATGATCTTAAAAACTAAGGACCATAGTATTATTATTGACGGGTGTGATTAGCTCTTGTAAGATTTAAGGAATCTTGGACTTGGGAAGGGAATTCCCGAAGCCTAACACGAGCATGTAAATTGAAGTTAGACGAGCTAGGATTTGATAAAGAGTATTGGAGGAGGATATTTACGATGGTATATTAATGGCATAAATATGTATATTGTAATAGGATTGTATTCCGAATGATGATACGGAAAGATTTCAGCTTTGAAATTTCGAGGACGAAATTTTTATTAGGGTGGGAGAATTGTAACATCCTGCTTTTAATAATAGCTCTATTTTGTAATTTATAAAGCATGGAAGGTCTATATGTGTTAAACAATGAATAGAACGCTTTATAAATAGTCTATTATACTTCAAAAAAATTTATTTTTTGGATGAAATTTAGAAATTTCATAGATTCTCATAGATAAGACTCAAATTCCGAGTCAAGTTCTTCAAAGGATTCACTCCAGAGTCAATTATTCCTAAGTGACTCGTTTCCGAGTCAAACATCCCAGGGAGACTCATTCCTGAGTCAAGCATATTCCAAAGACTCGTTTCCGAGTCAATTAGGATCAGAAGTTGCAATCCTGAACGAAGAAATTCCTATTGATAACATATATGTCTTGGGTCGGTTTAGAATCAATCTTAGCCGAGTGACAGAAACCGAGTGAGAAATCAAAGTACTTGAGTCGGTTTCAGAGGAATTTCGAGCGAGAACTGGTTGAGTCGCTCAAGCAAGTGGGATTCCGCTTGAGCGAGAAGGACCCTTGCTCGTTTGAGCAATCCGATGTCAGAAACTACCCGATGTCCTCTATCTCACATTGGAATGCTGATGAAAGAAAGGAAGGACCCAGTATGATGCAGACCGGATTAAGTCCGTCCAAGAAAAGAAGATAATAATGAGTGGAAAGGGTACGGCTTTCCTACAAAGCCAAGTGGAAAGCTTATTAATTGACCACAAGACTGAGTGACGTCTTATTGGTTGCTGGACGGTGTAGTTTTCCGAACTGTTGGCTATTGGAAGTTGTTAGTTGCTTACTGAATAGTTGGATGGTAATTGAACTGTTCCTTATTGGCGGAATAAAACTTAGGCGGAGTCACGTACCATGGCGGAGTAAAGCTTAGGCGGAGTCACGTACCTTGGCGGAGTAATGAGCTTAAACGGGGTCACACGTTTTAACAGAGTAATAAGCATAGACGGGGTCTCATGCCTTGGCGGAGTAATAAGATTAGGCAGAGTCACACGTTTTGACGGAGTAATAAGCCTAGACGGGGTCTAATGCCTTGACGGAGTAGTAAATTTAGGCGGGGTCACACGTTTTGGCGGAGTCATAAGCATTGACGAGGTCAAATGCCTTGACGGAGTAGTAAATTTAGGCGGGGTCACACGTTTTGGCGGAGTCATAAGCATTGACGAAGTCAAATGCCTTGACGGAGTAGTAAATTTAGGCGGGGTCACACGTTTTGGCGGAGTCATAAGCATTGACGAGGTCAAATGCCTTGGCGGAGTAACGTGAACATCTTTTAGAGCATGGACATCTCTTAAGATACACTCAACACCGCCCTTCACACAACGCCGCCCTTCACACAACACCGCCCGTCGCTCAACACCGCCCGTCACTCAACACCGCCATTTCACACTCTATACCACCCTCACGCTATGCCGACCTCTACAAATCCTTCAACAGTGAATACTTTTTTTAATTCCACTTCAAATAGTGATCAGCCCACTTAATCACATGAATCCAAAAATAAGTGGCACAGCGAACCAATCACAGGGGAAAGTACATCCATTATAATACTTTTATATATTTTATCCCAATCAGTGCAAAGCTGACTGTGAAAGGAATCAAAAGGCTCCATTATCCCACCTAATCCTCCAACCGATGTTCCCCACTCACTTTCTTATTATTAACCCAGTGATATGACTCTCAGAACACTCCTACATACGAACCACTTAGCAAATCACACACCCTTCTTCTTCTCATTTTATACGTTCAGAGGCTTTTCTTTCCATATTCATTTCTTCCACTGCGGACTGGAACGAGGAAACTACAAGACATATCTTGCTAAACAAAGGACTCCATTAAGGTAAGAGGGGACAGGGTTGTGAATATTTGTGAAATGGGTAGAGTTGTATGCTGTTCTAGAATTCCAGTTTTAATTTCGTATCTTGTTGCTAAATTTTGAAGCTAAAAACTTATGAATTTGACTCTGACTTCTTCATAAAAGTTGTAGATCTTTTTGTTATGTGAATTTTGATACCTGATTCAACTGATTTGGATATGTATAGCAAAAGTTATAGCCAAAATACTACAGCATGACCGAGTGAAATGTTTAAGCTATGTTCTATGCATATTTTGATATTCTGGGAATTGTACATGCATAATCAGCCTTTGATGTCTCCACGAAAGTTGTAGATATACATGTTAGGGATTTATAGAAAGTGGTTTCAAGTTAAAAAGATGCTTGTAGCTCTAGTTATGCTTAAAATACAGAAGTGTGTTCATGATGCAAATCTGTTAACTATGAAATCCGAATCTTGTTTTCAATACTGGGAATTTTGTGGTATGAATTAGTTGTTGGTGTCTTCATGAAAGTTGTAGATAATTATGTTAAGAGTATTTTAGAACTGGTTTCATGTTAAAATCATTTGTGTAGCTCTAAAAACGTTGAAAATACTAATATATGTACGTTTTGAAAACTCACCTTGAGGCAGTGTGGTATTTCGTGGATAAATAATATTTCTGTTCGGAATTTGAAATTGTGTTCTTCATGAAAGTTGTAGACTATTATGTTATTGAACTATAGAAAGTGGAATCACCTAAAAAGGAGTTGATTTGCTCATATTATGACTGTTTTACTAATGCATGTCGCTGTTTGGAAATGCTGAAATTTACTTATGATGGTTATTATGGATAAAAATGATGTTTTCTCTATGAGTAATGATTTATTATTGAATTCTTGAGTGATTATGAATTATTATAAATGCTGTTGAGTATCACATAGTTAGTATATTATGATGGTGAATAATTATGAATGACATAATTAATATATATGTACATGAATGCCTTGTGGTTATTGACATGTGTGGTTGAAACAGTAAATCCATGATTTTATGAATTATTATGTGTATTGTGTCCCTTGAGGACTTGTATTATCCAAGAGGTTTTGGAAATGTGGATATCATGGTATGTTAAATGATAAAGAGAATTAAAGGCATTCATGCTTCATAAGCATTGGACGCATCATGGAATTTAGGGGTTCCGTGATTGCCTACCCTGGTGGGGGGTTACTCTATGATGAGTTAAGCCCTATTTTGTTGTGTGCCATGGAGTGTAGGGATTCATGGTCTATGCAAAGACCTATTTATGATAATTGTGTACTTCGGTACTTAAGCGCCATGAAGTATAGGGATTCATGGTATATGCTAAAGCCCTAATTGTTTAAGCGCCATGAAGTATAGGGATTCATGGTATATGCTAAAGCCCTAATTGTGTAAGCGCCATGAAGTATAGGGATTCATGGTATATGCTAAAGCCCTAATTGTGTAAGCGCCATGAAGTATAGGGATTCATGGTATATGCTAAAGCCCTAATTGTGTAAGCGCCATGAAGTATAGGGATTCATGGTATATGCTAAAGCCCTAATTGTGTCTCTATGAGACTTTTATTGCAGTATTCCCACCAAACCAAATGGATCCAGCATGACATCATTATTAAATGGACTTGTTTGGCATATTCATCATATCATTATGAGTTGTTGATTGTGTTTGTGCAATTATATCTATTTTATATTTATTCTATATTCTGTCTCACTCTTACATTAATTTTTACAGCGAATGACACGCAGAATGCAGAGTGATGCCATGATGAATGTCTATTTGGATTATTACCTGAACTTTGATTTTATGGGTTGTAATAAGTATAATATGTCATGTACCATTATTTTCTAAATCGTTTCCGCTACTTAAGTATTTTCTTGAATTTAATTATTCACGACTAGCATGCATGATAATTTTTCCGCTGTTATCAACTGTTATATAAACTCTGAATTAAATTGATGAATTTTAAAATGATCTTTCGAAAATGCGAAAAATTTAATCGGAAAATTACACGGGACGTTACACTTCCCGTCTCCATTTATCGAAGGTCTCTTCTATCGTCAGTGTTTGGTAAGTAATCGAGTCCACTTTGTGATTTCCATTTTGATGTGTCATTAATATTTTTCGTGTTTCGAATATACTTTAATCAAGTGTAACCATAAGCGGACACAATATTTATGTAACCATTTTGATCCAAGGGTTTATTCTGAAAATCCATGTGTTGTTGTTTTGAAGAGGAACAATTTCCTCTCTAAAAGAGTACCACTCAGGAATGTTCAAAGCTTCTTAGTTCTCACCACCATCAACCTTCATTATAATGGCTTCTTTCCACTAAGACCGTCTTTTCCGATGAAACTTTATGTGTCTGATTTTTTCCATCATATTCGTAAATGAGTAAGGTTCTGTTTTGTTTCATTTGGTTTTTTAATTTTTTATTAGGGTTTTCTTTTTTTAGGTATTCTAATGTTTGCTCTTTATTTCTTGTCTTTAGATGTTAAGGATGGAGAAAATTTGAAGGAGCCTAGTTATTCAAAGGATGTGGACTGTGAATCATGTAAATTGAATTTTAAGAAGTTATAGAAATGTTTCTCCTGGAATGTGACAATGCAAATTGAATATTTTACTTATTAATCAGTAATTTGCCTATTTTTGAAATGTTTTCATTTTATTCTATCAAGTAGCCAACAGGTGAGTCTGGATTGGGAAAAAGCATGGATGTGTTCAAGGAATGGATTTGTAGAAGACTATGGAAAGAGAGGAAAATGGAAAATAAAAGTTATACTTGACAATTGGTGTCTAGGTCTCAGCCTCCTGAACTTATATATTATGGACAACATTCTACACTTGTTGGTCTTACTAAAGGGGAACTATATAAGTCATTATCTGGTAATGAGATCGCAAACCATGGCTATGACAAGGTTGTTCCTTTTTAAGAATTATCTTGCATAGTTCTTTACTTGCCTCTACTCTGAAAATTTGATTAACTGTTGGGATTTGATACAGGTCCTCGTGGATACAGAGTGCACTCATGATGGTTCAATTAAACATATTCAGAAGTTTGAACATTGGGGTTGGAGGACTATTCAACGCCATGTACTAGATGTTGAGAGGATTGATGACTTGCATGTTCTTCAGGTAAGTGATTTATTGTTCTCACTGTTCATTAATAACTTAACTGAATTATCATCTTTAATTTTTTCCTCTTACACATTCTGAAACACCGCCATTTAAGAATTAGAACAGATTGGGTATTCATGAGATAATCCAGAATTATTGATTTTGTTGGTACTTGGTATCTGTCTGTTTAACACTGAATTTTGAGTGTTTTTACTTTGGGACAGGAAGTCGTTCTAAGGGTAATAACATATATCATGGATTCATTTGAGGCACCCCTTAGAGTTTCCAATCCTCCAAACAGACCATATATGTGAAGGCATGCACAAGGGTGGACAACTAATTGTTTGATGATATGTTTGGGGCTTTGGGCAGTTAAAAGGATGAAACAAGGACACAGGGCGTGCAGCATTACCCTTAGATTGCACCAAAAAATAATAGAGAAATAGGGAAAACAAGTAATATTTACTTGGAACCTTCGGGAGAAAACATTCATGTTGTGGAGGGTATGTAAATTGCTCTCTGTGTGTGTGTTTCTTGTGTGCTTTCTATTCCTCAAATGTATTTTAAAAACTGATCCGGTCTGGATACCGGTCCCCAAAATTATGATGTCAGAATGACTTCATAAGAGGGAAACCGGTGTCACAGTTCAGGCAGTGCCACACCGGATATCCGTTGTCCCTCCATCCGCTCTTATCTCATCAGACGTTCTAATTCATTCTCTCTACAACGGATACTTCACTCGTTCTCACTGCACGTCTATATAATCGTTTGCCTCAGAGTCACTGTAAGATAAGAGTTCCTTATAACTTATCAGTGAAGATACCCTGCATAGCGAAATATGTCAATGTTAATTATCTCAGAGAGTAAGTACATGTGTCAACGAAATATGTGGAAAGGTGATTATCCTCCATCCTTGTCACAGGATCGTACTCTGATAATTGACCTACCCTCCTGACACACTCTGAGTACTGAACCCTTTTTGATTGACACACTTCACACGCTATCAGAGCTAATGGGCCCACTTGCATCCAACGATTCATTTCCTACGTTCAACTATAAATAGCATGACCAAAAACACATGCACAGTGATGTTGTCCGGACTCACTCTTTACTATTGCATTGCTTAAGCATTCACTGAGTTCATACACTCTTCTGACTTAAGCGTCGGAGAATCTTTGCAGGTGGCACCACCTTTCGCCCTCTCTCAACGCGAATCGTTGGTGTGAAGGATTTCCAGGACAACAAGACCGGTTTCTCCCACTGAGAGGCCGGATTACCACACCGGATACCCTCTGTATCGGTGTGCAAACCCTAATATACCTGAACTCTTGTGGTTGGTCCCACACCGGATCCTAGACCCCGGTTCAAACTAGTTCAAAAACTATTTAAGACTTTGATATGAATAGTCTGTGGTCTTACAGTACTGTATATTTATCTAATTTTCAATGACATAAATTGGGATGCAGTTTGAGCATTTTTTAAAATGACTTTAATATCAATTAAAGGTAGCACTCATGGGGTAAACCTCGATTCATATTATGTCATGATAGCTTCACAAAAAAATCATTGTCTAATAATTCTACTTTCACTTGCAGGCTTTCTTTACTACTTTTTCCTTACTACTTTCACGTCAAATGAGCAGTCAAGGCTTCTCTTCACTTTCAAATGAAACCCAGTCACAGGTTCGCTTCTTCTTGCACAGATTTAAAGTGTTGTGAGTGTAGTTGGATATATATTCAACTTGAGTATATTAGGTTTAGGAAAATGCTTTGCATATGAATATTAAGATGACACAATAAAAATGTTATCTCTTCTGATTTCGAAATATATATTTAAGATGTGTGCATACTATTATACGAAAGATACAAAAATTAAGAAAACATAGATATATTGTATACGATATAATGTATAGTGTTAAATGTTCAAATAATAGAACTTGTATATTTATGCAGGAACTTTTCATAGATGTACTTGCTGCTATAAAAAATTATAATATAAGTAAATTTTTATCAAATAGCTAATATGAATACAGTTTCTAGTTTAGAAGTGTTATTCTTCTCTATAATTGACACCACTATACTTGCTTTCTTTTCAATTTGGATTAAATTCTTATTGTAGCTGAAATGAAATAATTTACAGGTATAATTCTAAGCCATGCATTATAGGGTAGGTGAAGTAGACAAAAAATTAAGCCTTCATAGGATATTTTTTCTGTCTGCAGTTGGATTCCATATTCCTAATTTTCAAGACATCTAACTTAAAAACTTCACCAAGCCTTTAATAGGTTTATTTCGTCATGCTTCTTGAAGGGAACAAAAACTAGCAAACTTATATTTGCCTATTAAAAAAATCATAACACTTTTTCATGCTCTCTGATGAAATGAAATCGAAGTAATCAGTACATTGGATTGCTTTGATAGGTTGGAATTTATTATAATTGAAAATACATGTCTAATAACTGATAATTTTTCAAGATTAGTATTTATAATGGAAGTATTTTGGTTTAAATCCTTTCTGTCATAATTTATCTCTAAAAAGAAAATTAATGTATATTTAGTTTAATATATTATTTAGAGAAATGGTTACTTTTTTTGTCAGCTTCCTGAGAGAACTTTTGAAACAAAAATTAATTATTTTCCTTAAAGTGGTTTCAAATATGTGTTTATCCCTTTGAAGTAGAGAGTTTCTTGCTTGCTTATTGCTTATCTAAAATCTTACCTGACTTAACTCATTCTATTCCTTTAAATACAGGTATTTGTGAATCTAGTTCTTACCATATGGGTATTTTATGATGTTGCATCATCTAGTAAGTTCTGAGTTTGCATGTTCCATTAATATTTGCTTCTTAGATATTAAATCAAAGGAACTTGCTAACATTAACTACTGATGTTGCAGATTTCTCAGCCCTCTCAGTGTAGTTCCTTTTGTCACTTTGACTGGTCCAGGACTCTTTTGTTTTTGGATTTCCAAGAGTATATATATACCGCATTGGTCTTTTCTTTGTAATTTTTTTATATTATCTTGTAATTTGACAATTTTTAATAAAAGTTATATGATTAGAGTTCTTTTTATTTGGATATATTTTGGTACAAGTGTTGTCCTTTTTATTTTTTGTGGATAGTCAAGGGGGACATTCATTATAGCATGCACATCACGATTTGGTAGTAGAAGAAAGAGAAAAAAATTAAAATTTTTACACCGGTTGTAGTAACCAACCGGTGTTAAAAATTTATTTTTTTTACAAGTTGTTTCAAATAGGACCGGTGTAAAACATAATATTTACACCGGTTGTTACCAATAAGACCGGTGTAAATATTATATTTTACACCGGTCATAATCCAAAGGCCCGGTGTAAAATATATTCTTCTCACCAATCCTAAAACCGGTGTAAAAAATCCCTATTTTTCTCACCGGCTTCATCTACACCGGTCCTACAACCGGTGTAAAAAGTCAAAAAGGACCGGTGTAAAAAGCCTTTTTTCTACTAGTGTGATGAGTTTGTGGTGCAATGCTGAAGAAAATATGGTTTTGGTCATATTGCTTTTGGAATGAGGGATAATGATGAGTATTTATGGCTAGAGAAGCATAAGGGCAGAGATGGATCCAAAAAATAAAGGAGGCAATGTCCATAAACTACATAGATTTAATTTATATTAATTATTTTTTGAATAGATTTTATTAATATAGCGTTATATGATTATAGCATGATAAAGATTATTTTATTATAAAAAAATAATCAAATAAAATTAGTATAATTATTATTTAATATGAGTATTTAAATTATAATATATGATAATTATTTAATTAATAAAAATATATATCTTAATCTAAAATTTTAAAATACATATAAACTTGTTTTTAAAAAATTTGGTAGGTTGGGTGGGTGGGTGGGAGGGAGGAAGGGGTTGAGGTCCCCATTTCCCCTATCTCCATCTGTCCTTGGATAAGACTGATGGTGGTGATAAAGGAAAAAAGAAGGGGAAAACTTTCCCTCTACAATGTGCCTTTTGTGTTTCTTGTCCTTGATAAAGGAATCCTTTAGTGTTTTGTGTTGATGATTAGAAAGTTAGATTTGTAAGGTGTTAAGGTTGGAGTTAGGGTAGTTGGGAGTATGATGGTAGTGAGTGGTTAATAAATTGTCATTCTACCACCTTATCTAAAATATTATTGACTTATTTTTTGTGTGAATTGATATCTCTCGCAAGTGCATTTATTTTATTGCGTAACAAAAGTATTGATCTCACAAGGACCATGTCATCAAGCATCAGTTAGTCGTTAGACTTAAGTTTGAACAATCATGAAGAGTTAGATTAAGAATTGAATTAAAACAACTAAAAAATAGTGCAAGTTCATGAAAGAGAAATCAAATAATAAAAGTATTCTTAAGGCTTTCATTTCATCCTAATTATTGCAACTAGCAATCCATGACTCACAATTCAATTATGTTTGTTAAATTGCTCATGTTCACTCATCAGTGCCTATATGATGTTTGTATATATCCTAAGTCTAATAACGAGTTTCACTCATGAGATTCATAATTCCTTTTTAAACTTCAATTAAACTGAGATATATGAATTACTCAAATTAACATAACATAGATTTAATATTAAAAATCATAATGCTACATCATTTTGTTGAGATTACTCATACATTCCTACCTATCATCATGAACAAGAGTAAAAATAAAACTAAAGAAAAAGTACCTATGAGAAATGAGATAAGAACCTGGCGATCTCTACTTGATCATTAGAGCACTCAAATGTGTAACTCAAAACAAAAGTGAAAAGTGACTTCACCTAAATTTCCAACCCGTATTAGGTCATAATGAATTTTCTATGATTGACACAACTAAACACAATATGGTCCAAATGAAGACACCAATATAGAGAAATTGGGTTTGCATGGACTCCATGACCAAGAAGGCATGCCTATGATCTAGTAGTAAAGTCATCATGGTAGGTGTGGACTCTTTTTTTGCTCTTTGTTGGTATGTTGGGCTCAACTATGGGCCTTTCTAGACTTATTTGATTCTTGGTCTATGTCTTGCATTCCTTTTTAACCTAATTTGGGCTTTTTTACACATGTTTACCTACGAAAGACAAAAAGTCAAAACATAAAATTACACTAAAAACTAATAAAAATAAATTAATTCCCAAGTTAATTACTAAACATCCTAACAAAACTAAACTAAAAAAGTGCATTTTGGGATTTCTTATAAATACGATTCTATTTGATGAAAAAACAGAAAAATGCATTTTTTTTGCAAAATTCACAAAGGAAACATAAGCCTAAGTCTTAAAGTGTCATACCTTAAAAGCTATATTGGGCCCAAAGCAAGGAAAAACGGGCCAAGGAGCATACAAGCCAAGATAAACATGACTTGTGCTTGATAGGCACAACCTATGCTCAGATGCATGATTACTAGAAGCCTCAAGGTTAAGCACGACCCATTCTCAAACGCACCAATATTGGGACTTATTGTTGAACATGACCCTGTTCTGCTTAGCGCAGTCTGTGCTCGAGATTCTCAGAAGCCAAGAAATAATGTTAAATCATTTTAAAAAGGACTTTTGTTGACTTATTATTAGGAACAATGTAAAAAGCCCTTATACCATTATTTAACATGCAATTTATACTCAACGCATCATCATCTAGCCTCCATCATCCTCCATGCTCTTGGTTCTTAAGTGTAAGCAAAAATTGTCATTATCCCGAACATTAAATATTCAAGAGTGATTCTCCATCATATTGAGTTTATCCCTGAACTAGTCTAAACCGGGGTCAAGGATCCGGTGTAGGACCAGCCATAAGAGTGCAGGTGTTTGAGGGTTTGCACACCGGTACTGTGGGTATCCGGTGTTATAGTCCGGCCTCTCAGTGGGAGAAGCCGGTCTTGTTGTCCTGGAGATCCTTCACACCAGCGATTCGTGTTGAGAGAGGGCGAAAGGTGGTTCCACCTGCGAAGATTCTCCGACGCTCAAGTAAGAAGAATGTATATACTCAGTGAATTCACAAACGATACAATAGTAAAAGTGAGTTAGGACAACGTAACCTTGCATGTGTTTTTAATTGAGCTATTTATAGTTGAACGCAGGAAATGAATCGTTGGATGCAAGTGGGCCCTTGGGCTCTGATAGCGTGTGAAGTGTGTCAATCAAAGTGGCTCAGTACTCAGAGTGTGTCAGGGGGGTAGGTTAATTATCAGAGTATAATCCTGTGATAAGGATGGGGGATAATCACCTTTCCACATAATTCGCTGACACATGTACTTGCTCTCTGAGGCCATTGACATGACATACTTTGCTATGTAGGTATCTTCACTGATAAGTTATAAGGAACTTTTATCTCACAGTGGTTCTGAGGCAAACGGCTATGTAGATGTTCGGTGATAACGAATGAAGTATCCGTGGTAGAGAGAACAGATAGAACGTCCGATGGGATAAGAGCGGATATCCGGTGTGATGCTGCCCGAACTGTGACACCGGTTTCCCTCTCATGATGTCATTCTGACGTCATAACTTTAGGGGCCAGTATCCAGACCGGATCATTTGTCCCCTAGCTTGTATGAGGGACTGTTAAGTTGCTTATATGAGCTATACAGCCTTTGAGAAGTCTGGATGCCGGTGGAACGTTCTGGAAATTCTTCCTAAAAACTCTGTAATATCCGTTCTGCCAAGTGAGCTACCGCTCTTCTCGTGCGATATACAACGGGTTCAGACAGCGTATCGTAATAAGGGAAATCCCAAGAGTTTTTGGAAATTGAAACCCTTGGTATTCGAAGAGTGGTTAGGGCGCATTAAATGCATCTGAAATGATTGGACATTAAATGCACCTTTTTACGCACGAGCCATTACTTCGCAGGGATGTAACCGTCGATTGGGCTTATTGGGCCTGGATTTCAACTGATGAAGGCCCATCTTGTAAAAAAATTTACTGGAACGTTACCATTTTTGCGCTTTAACGTTATAAAATGACGGAGTCGTTTGAATTCGAAAGGTTGCCTTTTGAAGTAAACGTCGTAACTTTCAACAGAGCATTGTGCTTCTTCGTTACCTATAAAAGGGGGACTTAACAAGTTTTGGAATTCATCTTTGTCTTCAAGCTTAGTGAACCTCTGCTCAAATTTCTGAAGATTTCTTTGCTGCCTTCAACCTTCACAAAGTTCCACTCTCTTTTAGGTAACCTCCCTTTCCTTTACCTCCCTGCAATTTCGTTCATTTTACTTCCAATATGCGCCCTAGCACAGGCAACGCTAGTACCTCAAACAGGGGGAGTCTGAGCTCTCGTGCCCCCTCTAGCCGCCGTGGAGGAAGGATCCCAGTGAGCCTTCCTGTGGCTGGGCCTCGTCGCTCAGAGAGAGTTGAAACCTCTACCTCACGGGCGTCTTCTAATCAACGCCGCTCTGAGGTTCCCCTTGACTCGAGGGCTACCAGCAGCTCTGATGAAGGGTCAAGTACTGAAGGTTATCTCTCTAACGATGTTGCTTTTTACTACAGCACGCACGCTTTCCATCGTGCATCAAAGACCATGGAGATTCCGGGATCTGGTAAAACGTTGATTCTTCGTACCACTGAAGGGTGTGTCAATGTCGTGGCGCACCGGCTGAACTGGGAAAAGCTTAACAGGGAGAGGCCGTATTGCTGGGTTGAAGAGGAATTTCTAGAAATTCCTTCGCATCATTCAAGTGAAGAGGAAAGGACGGTCTCTCTCCGCTGCAAGATTTACTTGGACAAGAAGTATAAAGCTCGCTATGTTGCGCTTGCACCACGTCCATCCGAGAGAGTTTGTCACATCGTCCCTGATGAGAGGTCGGTCTACATGTATGACTTCGTATTTCAAAAGTTGGGGGTCCGCTTCCCCATGACGGAATTTCAAATGGCCGTCCTACGCTTTCTCGACTGCGCTCCAACTCAATTACACCCCAACGGCTGGGGCCTGGTCCGTGCTCTTGAAATTCTGGGAGAGCACTTCAACTTCACTGCCACCATGGCCAAATTATTCTATTACTGCCAGGTGGTCCGCCGTGCTAACAAGAAGGGCGGCCTTGGGTTCATAACACTCCGTTGTGACCCAAGGATAGTAAGCTTCAAGTCCTACACCGAATTCGCTAAGGTGGATGGACGTTCTTTTAAACATTATTATACGCGGGTCCGGATTCAACCTAATAAGCCGGTCTTCTGGCGTAATAAGGAAGGATTTCCCAAATTCCCCCTCAGTTGGACGCACGAGCACTTTCTACTGCTGAGCCGTACTTACTATACTGATGAGGGTGAGCTTTCCTCCCAATCCGTTGAGGTGCTGAGCGCCATGCAGACGGCCTCGAAGACCCTCAAAGGATTTTCTTGCAAGCTCCTCCTGGCAGAGGATGATGTCCGAACCACCTATCTCCGTAATATTCGCTCCTGCTATAGTGATGCTATGCATTTATTCCGTTCTGATGATTTTCTTCTCATGTGCTGACTCAATTTTTCTTGTTTTGCAAAACAAATCGAAAAAGCCTACCCAGAAAGGTTGTCTCTAAGAACCATGATGGCTGATGATGACTCCTCCTCCGAGGAGAATGAGATTCAAGCGAAGAGGAACGCCACTAAGGCTCCAACCATTCCCCTAACTTCTGCAGCGGGAAATGAGGTTCCTCTTCTAGATGAGGAAGAAATGGAGGAACAAATAGAGGCCACTGGGCAAGGCGATGAGGAGGTCATCCCCGAAAAGAAGAAGAAGAAAAGGCACCTGGTCAAGACGGCGGATCTGGATAAGCCCCCTTCTGGTGACCCCGCAAAGAAACGCCAAAAGACGCTTGAGGAGTCTGGGCTTGAAAAGGACAAGGGGAAGAAACCCGTCCTTGACTCTTCTGCCCCTGCTTCATAAACCACTTCTGGGCCGGACTCTGAGAGCGGTCCTCCTCCGGCGTTCGACCCTCCACGCGATTCCTTTCTCTCGCCATACTTATGGTTTCATGGGTCCATGCCCCCTACTCTTCCAAAGGCTAGATACTGCCTTCGCCCTTTGCTCGAGGCTGCTGAAGTTCGAGGAGCTTGTAAGGTTGGCCGTTGGCAGCTGGATGAACTGTCCGGCCTCCTTGAATCCCTGAGCGAAAAGGCAGATTATATGGAACAGGTTGAGAAACTTGAAACCGAACTCGCTGTGAAGGAAAAATGGGCAGTCAAACAAGCTGAGATTCATAGAGGTATGGAGGCTAAACTGAGGAAGGCCAAGGAAACACTTCAGAAGAAGACAGAAGAGACAAGCCAACTTTACTTTGCCAACAAAGCTCTAGAGCGGTAGGTTGCTGAGCTTCAACAGCAAAATAAGTCCATTCCCCTTCTTGAAGAAGAGCTTCAATTGGAGAAGAAGAGATCGGCCAAGCTTGCTGACGATCTTAAAGTAATGGAGGACGGATACAACAAGAGCCTTAGAGAGTGGGAGGTCCTGCGGCAGGAGATGCAGGCCCAAATAGAAGAGCTGAGGAAGGGAAGTACGAGCTCCGAGCCGTCGGAAGAGGATTTCACTAAGCTTCAGAAGAAATTGTCTGCTGCTAAGGCTAAGGCTGCCAAAGTCTTGGAGATATGCAAAAAGGTAGCTTATGAATCCTTTGGGCTGGCACTTCGTTAAGTATTTTATCGTAACCCCGGAATAAGGCTTAACCTATACGGACTGGATCCGTTTTATGAGTTCCATGAGGGGAAGCTTGTCGAAGTGAAGAAGGATGGCTCGTACCAGGACCCTCGCGATTCTCTGTATGAACTGCCTCCACTTCTGGAGGGTCAGAGCATGGAACCTACGGTGCCTACTTCTGGACTCGAAGGTGAGGCCCAAGAAACTGCCCAAGCCGATCTTGAGGCCGGAGCAGATGGGGTTCAAGCTGGTAGAGCTGAAGGGGAGAGGACGGAAGTACCTACTTCAGAGGATCAACCACCTGCTTCTTAATTTTATGCTTTCATTTATGGCTGTGTTCTGGGATCAGCTCCAGCTTTTAACACTTTGAGTCCTGTACAACCTCTTCTTTCAAGAAATAGACTTTACTTTGTTCCTCTTTATCATTTATGATCAGTATATGATTGTCAGATAACTTACTTAAATTTTTTCGGTACTTCACAAAACCGCTCCTGTCTTGCTATATCACTGTTAAAACATCCTTATCACATCGAATTAAGATAACAAATCGTAACAGACAAGCAACAATTAAGTTAAAGTATGCCCTGTCCCCAAGTATAAGTATATTGGGAAGGAGAATTTCACTGTAAAAGTTACCTTTAACTTTTTTAAGAATTTGAAAGTTGGTCCGACCTCTAAGATATAGTACGGCTATATGAATGTTCAACCGCTCTTTCCCTTGAGGTTCGGTTTAATCCTACTACTCAGGTCTTCGCTCGGTGTTCGGTTCGATCCTACTAACCGTACTTGGAGTTCGGTGCAATCCTCAATCCAAGCCTTCAACACGGGGTTCGGATCAGGGTTAATCCTGAACCTACTGTGCCCGTTACTTGGGGTTCAGCTTGGTCTTCTAGATGGACCAACTTACTGCGCCCAAGCCTTCGCATGGGGTTCGGTTTGTGGCCTTGAAAAAGGACCAGCCTTACAACCCATGTTGTCTTCGAATGGGGTTCGGTTTGTGGCCTTGAAAAAGGACTAGCCCTACAACCCATGTTGTCTTCGAATGGGGTTCGGTTTGTGGCCTTGAAAAAGGACCAGCCCTACAACCCATGTTGTCTTTGAATGGGGTTCGGTTTGTGGCCTTGGAAAAGGACCAACCCTACAACCCATGTTGTCTTCAAATGAGGTTCGGTTTGTGGCCTTGAAAAAGGACCAGCCCTATAACCCATGTTGTCTTTGAATGGGGTTCGGTTTGTGGCCTTGAAAAAGGACCAGCCCTACAACCCATTCCACCTCGAGGAGTTATATCGTCAATGCACAAGATGTGTGATTGAGATCATCCGCCCTGAGGAATTCACGTAATAGGCTATATCTACAAGTCACAACATGCAGGAAAAATGAGAGTAATGAGGTTATTGAACTGCATTCTCATTAAGATTGAAAGTATATTACAAAGGGAGAATAGTTGGGGTCATGCCTCGTTAAAACCTTCTTGAGAAAACCCAATGGGAAAAAACTCAAGTAAGGAAAAAGAGTACATGCCGCCTTACCAACTAGCTGTAATAAACACGTAAATTCTGAGTGTTCCATTTGTTACGGATTGGAGTCCTATCAAGTTCTTCCAACCGGTATGATCCCTTTCCAGTCACCTCAGCTACTCTATAGGGGCCTTCCCACGTTGGTGCTAACTTTCCTTGGTAGGCAAATTTATTCCCCACACTCGCCTTTCTCAAAACAAGATCTCCGGTATTGAAGGCTCTGTATTGGACACGTTTATTATACCGGAGAGCTGCCTTTGCTTTCACTGCCTGGTCTCTGATAAAGGCCCTTTCCCGTAACTCCTGGAGGACGTCCAGCTCTGACGCCAGATTGGCATTGTTGTCTTCAGCTGAGAAATACTCTACTCGGGCCGATCTGGTTTGCAGCTCCACTGGGATCATCGCCTCAACCCCGTAAGTCAACCGGTATGGGGACTCATTAGTGGAAGAGTGTGGTGTAGTACGGTATGCCCACAAGACGTGATATAGCTGATCAGTCCATCCTCCCTTCGCTTCTCCAAGACGTTTTTTCAACCCCCTTAGCACTTCGCGATTGGCTACTTCTGCTTGACCATTTGTCTGAGGGTGCTCAATAGATGAAAATATCTGGATTATCCCCAATCCTTCAAGCAAGTCTGTGAACTTTTTGTCCGTGAACTGGGTGCCGTTGTCAGTCACAATCCGCCCTGGCACACCGAACCGAGCTATGATATTTTCATACACGAAACGCCTTGTCCGCGCAGAAGTGATATGCACTACTGGCTCAGCCTCAATCCACTTGGTGAAGTAGTCTACCCCCACAATCAGATATTTGATGCCTCCAGAAGCAGTGGGGAACGGACCCAGAATATCAAGGCCCCACTGGTAGAACGGCCAAGGCACGGTGGATGAGGAAAGCTATTGGGCCGGTGTATGATGGAGGTTGGAGAATCTTTGACAAGCGTTACATTTCTTTACGAAATCTGCTGAGTCTTGCTTTATAGTGGGCCACCAATATCCTGCCCTGAGGACCTTTCTCATTAAGCTCCGACCCCCAGCATGGTGCCCACATTGCCCCTCATGTACCTCCTCCAAGACCGCTTGAACCTCATCTTCTCTCAAACACAAGAGATATGGGACAGAGAATCCCCTTTTATAGAGAACACCATCAACCATGGTGAAGTACGGCAGCTCCTTTTTCACTCGTCTCCTCTCCTTCTCATCACTGGGGAGTTGTCCATCTTCCAGATAGCGAATATAGGGGATGACCCAAGAGTTCTCGTAAGGATAGCTCACCATTATGGCATTCAGAGAAGGGAACAAAGGGATGTTGGGCGATGTCAAAGTACTTTGAACCACCGTTGTTATGCTTCCGGGCTGCTTTGTACTTGCGAGCCTTGACAAGATATCCGCCCTGGTGTTTTCCTCTCTAGGCATATGTTTGAACTCCAGAACGTCGAATCTCCCCTTCAATTCATTCACACAATTCAAATAAAGTTGAAGTTGTGGCTCCCTGACCTGATATTCCCCCTGGATTTGCGAAATCACAAGCTGTGAATCGCTGCATAATGTAACTGCTGACGCTCCGATGTCGATTGCCGCTCGGAGGCCGGCCAAACATGCTTCGTATTCAGCCTGATTATTGGAGGTCTTGAAACTAAATCGGAGGGAAATTTCTAAGTGCACACCATCATCACTTTCCACCACAACACCAGCCCCACAACCTTTACTATTTGACGATCCGTCCACATAAATAGTCCAATGTGCTCGAGGTGTAGCTGGATCCGACCCTATCATCTCCACTACAAAATCTGCCAACACTTGTGCTTTAATGGCTCCTCGAGGCTCATAATAAATTTCGAACTCAGACAGCTTGATGGACCACTTAATCATTCTTCCAGCAAGATCCGGCTTGCTAAGCACTGAACGGAGAGGCAAATCCGTTCTCACCAGTATTGGGTGCACATGGAAATACGGCCTTAACCGTCGTGAGGCCCACACCACTGCTAGGGCGGCCTTCTCTATCTTCTGATATCTTCCTTCCGCCCCCTGGAGGGTCTTATTGGTAAAATACACCGGCCTCTGCCCTTCGGGGGTTTCTTTAACCAAAGCCACGCCTAGGGCTTCATCAGAAATTGCTAAATACAAGATCAAAGTCTCACCAGGGGCAGGCTTAACCAAAATTGGTGGACTTGAAAGAACAGCTTTGAGCTGTTGGAAGGCTTGTTCTTGCTCCCCTCCCCATTCAAAACTCTTATGCTTCTTCAACGCCTTATACAAGGGGAGGGATCTGTGTGCCATCTTGGGCATGAAACGAGCTAGAGCGGCTACTTTCCCGTTCAGCGATTGGACCTCCCTCAGACTCTTAGGGCTTTGCATGTCCAGAATTGCTTGACACTTCCCAGGGTTAGCTTCAATGCCTCGTTGGGTCAACATGAATCCCAAGAATTTCCCTGCTGGAACGGCGAAGGTGCACTTCAAGGGGTTTAACCTCATATTGTACTGTCGCAGCCTGGTGAAAACTTGGCGCAGGTCTTCAATGTGGTCTCCTCCAGCGGGCGTTTTGGCTATAATATCATCAATATACACTTCGACCAGCCTGGTGTGCATCCCTTCAAAAACTTTGTTGATCATGCGCTGATAGGTAGCGCCAGCGTTCTTCAATCCAAATGGCATGACGGTGTAGCAGAAAACACTGCGGTCATTGACAAAAGCCGTCTTCTCTTGATCTTCTTCCCACATCGGAATCTGGTTGTACCCAGAATAAGCATCCATGAAACTAAGGTACTGGTAACCAGATGAGTCATCTACCATACGATCAATATTTGG
Organism: Clitoria ternatea; assembly: GCA_037962975.1. NCBI lineage: Eukaryota > Viridiplantae > Streptophyta > Magnoliopsida > Fabales > Fabaceae > Clitoria > Clitoria ternatea. The sequence continues at coordinate 140,225,483 of CM075673.1, forward strand.
CAGGGGATACGGATCTTTAGGGCAACACCGGTTAAGATCTACATAATCTGTGCACATCCTCCACTTGCCATTGGCTTTCTGCACCATCACTACATTAGAAAGCCAAGAAGAATAGCGAATCTCCTTTATAAATCCAGCTTTCAACAACTCTTCAGTCTGTTCACATGCTGCCTTCTGCTTCTCCGGTCCCAATCTCCTCTTTTTCTGGGCCACCGGTCTCGTTTCTGGGTACACAGCGAGTTTGTGGCAACAAAAATCAGGGTCCATCCCAGGCATGTCCGCTGCTGTCCACGCGAAAAGGTCTTTAAACTCCTGTAGGAGGGTTAGCAAACGCTGCTCCATGGCCGACTCTAGGTTATCATTGATGTGCGTGACCTTTTCTGGGGAATCCCCTAAGACGACGTCCCTGGAACCACCATCCGGTATGGGCTTTGAGGGATTGAGAGGATCAATTTTCAATTCCGCTCTTGGGTCCAAGTCAATTAGACTGACTGACCTAGCCACTGTTCCTCCGTCATTCAGCTTCCTCTTCTTGTTGAATGCTTCCAACTTGACCATATTGAGGCTCAGGTTGTAACAGTACCGAGCCATCTCCTGATCACCGCGGAGAGAAGACACGCCGTTGTCCTTGTCGATGAATTTAATGAGGAGGTGAGGAGTAGACACAATTGCTTCCATTGCGTTCAAAGTAGGATGACCTATGATACCGTTGTAGGGAGATTCCACATCAATTACCAGAATTCTTGATTTGACCGTTCTTGCACCAGGCTCTCCTTCAAAAGAAATCAGGGTGTCGAGGTACCCTTTAGTGGGTTGCTTGGCCCCATTGAATGCTGTGAGCTCTTGCGTGTAAGGCTGAAGATCTGCATCATTAAAACCCATTCTTTTGAAACAATTATAAAAAATTACATCACAAGAACTTCCCTGGTCAACGAGGATCCTTTTCACGTCCTTGTTGGCAATTACAGCAATGATCACCACTGCGTCGTCCCCCCCCCGGGATCGTTGGGCCAAAGTCATCATCGGTGAATGACACCATTGGGGCTACCACACCGTCCCTGAAAGGACGGTTATCTCTTGATTTGCCCTGGACAGACAAGATCATCCTGTGGTGATTCTTCCGGGCTGTGATTGATGCTCCTCCTCCAGCAAATCCTCCAGCTATCATCTCAATCACTTCACGTCTGCCCTGCCTCTGCTGCTGAGGCATGTTATTCTGTTGAGCTCCTTCTGCAATCACTACTCCTTTCTGCTTTTCAGCTGCAGTGAACTTCCTGGCTAGGTTATGAGTATTATCATCCTCATCATCAGGATCTCTGCCCCTCTTGTCCATCCTCTGAGGCTCGTCTACAGATTTCTTCCTGAACAAGTATTACTTCAGCTTTCCTTCCCGAATGAGAGTCTCCACCGTATTCTTCAACGCCTTGCACTCGTCAGTGTTGTGACCTGTCTGTTCGTGGAAAGTGCAATACTTACGTGGGTTACCTCCCCTCTTGAGTGGGAGCGGCTTCCTTATACCAAAAACATTAAGCGTTGGCTAGCCAACCTCCCTCATGATTTGGGAATGCATGGCGTTCAGAGGGCGTAGTTATTGAACGACAAGACGCGCCTATCTCGTTGATGTGGACGAACGCTTACAAAGTCCTCTCGGAAGGTATGTTTCTCAGGTCTCATCTTCTCCTTCTCTCTCCGTGGCTGTTGAAAGGGTGTTGGAGGCTTCATTCTAGCTGCTGTTGCCTCCAGATGCATCTCTATGCCCACGTATTTGGAAGCCTTCTTTCGAAACTCTTCGAAGGTCGTTGGGGGGCTCTTTGCCAAGGATAAGGCAAAAGCAGAACCAGGTTGCAAAGCTTCCACCACGATATGGAGCTATATTGCCTCCGTGAGGTTGGGGACCAAAGCAGCCTCCTTATAGAACCTCTTCAAGAACTCCTTAAGAGTTTCAGTCTCTCCTTGCCTTATCTGTGCCAAGGTGTGAGAAGTTTTCGGGATATCCCTGGAGATGACAAAATGGCTTTCAAACACTGCTGCCATTTTCTCCCAAGAATCTATGCATCTTGAGGGTAAACTCTTGAACCAGCTAAGAGCTTCCTCCGTCAATGTTCTTGGGAACATCCTGCACATGACGTCTTTATCAGCTCCCAAGTACATGGCTTCATACACATAAGCATCCAAGTGCTTAGTAGGATCAGTTTCTCCATTATACTTTACGATCGACAGTGGCTGAGTCGTTTGCAAATGTTTCGGGATGACAATGCTCATCAATCTCCTTGAGAAAGGAACACTGAGCTTGTAGGTCCCAGAGGTTACCACTGCCTGCTCCTTTCTCCTGGTACTGACTCTATCACCAGAGTCTTGGGTCTACTCTCTCTCTTCGTATGTGGGGATTTTTGAATACTGGAGGGTCGTAGATCTATCCCTTGCTGATGCATGGTGAGCCTCCTCTGCATGGGACGTTACCCTGTCCCCAACTCCTCCTTTCTCCCACCTCAACTCCATCAACTCCTCCCTGAGCTGTCTGATAACCTTATCTCGAGGATCGGGGGTTGGCACTTGCACCATCCTCCGGGTATTGGTAACAGGAGATTCAAAGACAAGTCTCCTTCCAGTCTGTTGGTGGGTCATATCCTCCACATGACCATCAGCGAAATCATGTCCATCACCTTCCATTATGACAACCAAACTTCTATAAAAATGGGAATAACTCTAACGAGTCTCACTGGGCGTGCCAATGAACTAGTCTGAACCGGGGTCAAGGATCCGGTGTGGGACCAGCCACAAGAGTGTAGGTGTTCGAGGGTTTGCACACCGGTACTGTGGGTATCCGGTGTTATAGTCCGGCCTCTCAGTGGGAGAAGTCGGTCTTGTTGTTCTGGAGATCCTTCACACCAGCGATTCGCGTTGAGAGAGGGCGAAAGATGGTGCCACCTGTGAAGATTCTCTAACGCTCAAGTAAGAATAGTGTATATACCCAGTGAATTCACAAACGATATAATAGTAAAAGTGAGTTAGGACAACGTAACCTTGCATGTGTTTTTAATTGAGCTATTTATAGTTGAACGCAGGAAATGAATCGTTGGATGCAAGTGGGCCCTTGGGCTCTGATAGCATATGAAGTGTGTCAATCAAAGTGGCTCAGTACTCAGAGTGTGTCAGGGGGGTAGGTCAATTATCAGAGTACAATCCTGTGATAAGGATGGGGGATAATCACCTTTTCACATAATTCGCTGACACATGTACTTGCTCTCTGAGGCCATTGACATGGCATACTTCGCTATGTAGGTATCTTCACTGATAAGTTATAAGGAACTCTTATCTCATACTGGTTCTGAGGCAAACGGCTATGTAGACGTTTGGTGATAACGAATGAAGTATCCGTGGTAGAGAGAACGGATAGAACGTCCGATGGGATAAGAGCGGATATCCAGTGTGATGCTACCCGAACTGTGACACCGGTTTCCCTCTCATGATGTCATTCTGACATCATAACTTTAGGGGCCGGTATCCAGACCGGATCAATCCCTAACAAACAGGTTTCACCGTAGGGTTTTCTCTTTTCTTTGCTTAGATTTAAGATTTTTATGTTTAGATTTATCTTTGTGTGTTTGTTTGTGAACATATATGGCTAAATCCCCTTAGTCCAAGGGGCTAAGGTGGACTTTTATGGTGTAAATCATTTGGATCTTGAGTTATTTATGAATCAAGGAATTAACTACTCTTAATTTAATCTTAATCGGTTATTAATTAGGCAAAGAGACCAATTCTTAATTAGTAGAACTAGAACTAAAATAGAGTATTGAAATGATGGCCATAAGTACTTAATATATCCTATGTACTTCCCCGTCAATGGTTGTGAGTTATCCGATATGTAGAGGGTAATCAGAATACTCTCTCGACAGATATGGAAACTCACTTTCACTTTGTTATTATGCCGGTTCAGTGGAATCTGATATTATAGAACAATGGTTCAGTGAGAGCTCAATGCCTTCTACCACGGTATCCAAGGTACTTTCTCTGGAACAGGAGGTGGTGGTACCTGCAAAGACTCTCTAAAACTTAAGTTAGTACGAATTAAATGATACTAAAGTATTTAGAGTAACAAATGACTTACTTAATTCATTATAAATGACAGTATTTATAACATTTATGGAGGTCCAACTCTTGATTTGATATGTGACAGGTGATCAGACTACTTTTTAGTCAAGTTGCAACCTATGTTCAGAGAGTCTGACTCACTTGTAGGCTTTTTGGCAGGTATCCATATAGTAAGCATACCAGTCATACTAACAACCAGTTTGTGCTATTTTATTGGATCCGCACCTTTTTCCTTTTCATGTCACCCCTTAGTTTAGGGGATAGTATTGATACCGAATCATTTTCCCCTATCTTGTTGTAGTGATGGTGTTGTTGTGATAAGCTATGTCTGATATTAATTATATGTTTCTAAGTTGTAGTACGTCTCATCTGGCCAAAGTACCAGTTTTTAGCAAGCTTTCTAAGGAAATAATTTGAAAATAAAAGAAAATTAGAAAAATAAAATTTTAAATATAAGCGCAATGACATATGTCATCTTTTTATGGATGTGACATTTGGCCTTCCGAGGTGCCCATACGTTTGTGTCGTATCATGGCTAAACAACATGCTTATTTGAGTGTTATGTTGTTCCGTCTTCCACTACTTCCTTTGGGGTGCATCTATTCACCTTTCAGTCTATTGCCCTTAGAGCCTCTATAAATAAAGGATGATGGCCAAGGGAGTAGCATTTTGCTTCCAAAGCTCCAGAAATTTTGTTCTTTCGGCATGTTCTTCTTTTCATCCCAGCAATATCCTGACCCACACTAGAAAAATTGCACATGTTATCCCCACATGTAGCCTCTCAATCCTGGCCTATTTCTTTTACACTCATTTATTTTATTAGAAAATGTCAAACCGGGATTTAGGGGATGGTCACACAAGGGACGATTATGTGGAGATCATTTATAAGCCACTGTCGTGGCCATCTATTGGACCTCGACGCGAGCCGCGGGTTGCACAAGTGGATATATATAGGTAGGTTGGGAAAGGTCCAAGAGAAGCCATCTTAGCCACTCCAAGTTTGGTGGAACTTAAGGCCCCAACATCTTCATCATAATTGTCAACTACTTTTTATGACCCTACATTAGCCCACTCCTCATTGCCAGAGTTATCATCCACTCATGACACAAATTTGAGTGTGGTGTATTATTATGTAGATAAGATAGCTTTTTATGAAAATGTCCCCTTTCTTTAACACACAGTGAACAAGATGGCAGCAGGAAGTTCATGTGTCAGGACCGACCCTGAAGACACCACTATGGTGGCGGACGGGATCAATTGGATGGCTTGCATGGCCTAAAACCTATATTTTTTGGTTTAAAAAGAAATCTTAAACATCTTCAGTCGATATGTTGAGGGTATAGACGAGGTTGAACTAGATGCTAGATGGATTTGGAAGTCTAGTAAGTACAAAGATCAATTTTCCTTGATCGCGCCGTTATATAGTGACCAGGTATGCTATGTGCCCTGAGAGCAGTTTTTCTTCATGTATGCAATTCTTTTTACCAAGCTAGCTTGCGGCTCTCTTTCAATAAATTCAAGATAAGGTAATCAAATTTTTAGATATCGCCCCATCTAACTACACCCCAATAGGTGGAACTTGGTCTTATCTCTAGAGATATTGGCAAAGCACCTTGGGTTCACCCCCACCGTTGCCATATTCTTTCGTTATGCCCATGTTCTGTGTCGAGGGATCCCTGGTGGAGGATTGGGCTTTGTAAATCTCCAGTGTCAAAGTAACATTGTTAATTTTGAAGCGTACGTTGAATTGGCAAAGACAACCAACGTCTTCTTCAAATACTCATTTTTAAAAGTTTTTGCCAATGACTATCTCCTATTTTGGAAAGATAAAGAAGAGACATTTTTATTTCATTTCAAATGTACACATCAACCTTTTTTGATAGAGAGATCCACCTATGTCATGGAGGAGGAAAAATTCAGTGAGGGATCCTAGGCAGTGGTGAATGCCCTCCATGAGATATCCGAGGCAGCTCTTCTAAAATGTTGTTCCTTGCTTGGGTCTGAAGCAATAAGAAAAGAATATCCTGCCGATCTTTAACATCCTAGGTTGATTTACCTTTTATTTACACACGGCAAATTATTTCCACAATAAATTTTTCGCGTTAAATAAAAATTTGGATCTTAATATGAAATAATATTTACTTCCCTTAATAAATAATCCACTCGACCTTGATGTAAAATAATATTTACCTCTTTTAGTTATATTCTAAATAATAAAATCATACTCAGTATAAACAAAACCGATCTAAAATAAATCCTTTAATAAAGGTGTGTTGAAAATAATAACCGATCGGAAATGGTTCCACTCGGTCTTGATATAAAATAGTATTCACTTAAATATAATCAAAATAATAATGAGTGTACGCAAAATAATATCCGATCGGAACACATCTTTTGATAAAGTGGAGTTGAAAACAGCGGAAGAAGAAGAAGAAAAAAGAAGACAGGGGTCATTCGCCTGAGCGAGACCCCAAGGCATCTAGGCGAAATCCGAGAGTCGCTTAAGTGAGTACCGACTCGTTTGAGCGAATGCCACACATTAAGCCTGAACGAACAAGTCGTACACGGGAACTCACATCGGGGTTTCACTCGGTAAAAGGGTTTACTCGGCAAAAGGGTTTCACTCGGAAAACACTCAACTTCCATTCACCCGGGCATACCACACTTGACTCATTACTACCCTTCACTCAGAAAGGTTCGATCGGTCACAACTCCCTCGGGGATAATCTAACCTCATACACTCGGTAAGAGTTCCTCCGAATATCCTCACTCGGAAAATACCCTAACCTTACTTCTCTTGGAAGAAGCTCTCTCGGCCATATTTTACTCAGAAGCACTCTCACCTTCCCTCGGAAGCACTCAAATTTTCACTCGGAAACATTCTACTTTTCTTCACTCGGAATCATGATACACCTTCTTCACTTGGAATCATTATACTCTTTCTTCACTCGGAAAGAGGGGCGGGGATTTCGCATAGTGGTGAAACAGACACCAAACCGACTGGCCCTCGCTCAAACAGGAACGAATCCACTCGGGCAAGACTCGCTCGGTAATAGACTGTTACAGCAAACACGTGAAAATAAATACTAAGCATAATATAATATAAATTCACATCCGACTCAATTTAGGTTAGCACACAGATAATATCACACACTCGGCAAAACACCTTATACACATATATATCACACAATCACTCAAAATCACTCGGGCCTTGGCATCGATCTCCCCCTTGGCGCGACTCCATGGCTCCGGCCTCCTCCCTGTCACTGGTTACTAAATTGAAAACAACAGCAAGGGTGAGTGTTTGGCATCATAATTAATATAGAATGGAATTTAACAAGTTATATATATATATAAGTTCCGTCCCATTGCATTTTCGTCACTTTGGAAATCACACTCGGCAACTATAATACATCACACTCGGTAATTAATTCACACCCAGTAGTTACAACATTTCACACTCGGCGAGTAAAACATTTCACACTCGGCAGATACAGCACATCATACTCGGCAAACATAATAATCCACACTCAGCCAATATAACAAACTTCACTCGGCCAATATAACAATTTCACTCGACAAATATAACAAATGTCACTCGACAAATATAACAAATTTCACTTGGCAAATATAACAAATTTCACTCGGCAAATGTAATAAATTTCACTCGGTAAATCTACACATCACAACTAATAATTCATCAATTATCACAACTGACTCTCAGATAAAATTTGACGCCTAGTATCCAAATACTAAAAGGATCGACCTTCAGCTGGGAGTCCGACTTGACATCCCGTGAACCCGACTTGGTTCACCGAGCCCGACTTGGCTCCCCCTCAACCACTGGGTCAAAGACCTCTAGGTAGCTTAACTGGGTCCGACTTGACCACTGAAGCCAAAAACAGGGTAATTTATACTGTTGGTCGTCCTCCACCACATAATCACATATCATAATCATACAATCCATTTACTGGAAGCCTGTCAGGAGCCGCTCATTGCTTGTGCAACGCACCGACGACCATTCCCCGCCCTCAACAGTATACGGAGTATCTCATACACAATATGTAACTCAATATAAGAAACATTATCAATCTCATGCCACACATAGCAATTACTTATCATGTATATACAATTCACATTTCTCAATCATTACATATCATCAACAATCAACAGATGCAACTGCCAGAAACTGGCATGTGCTCTCATCATAAGGTGACCGACTCGTCAAGCCCCTTTATCAATTGCCACTGTACACGATTGTCACAGCATCAAATATTTCGATCGTCAATCGGATTATACCACACATACGATCTGAAGCCGATCAGTGTCCACACACATGCACATACATTCATATATACATCCACATACTTTTCTTCCAGCATTAATTCTTACCCGGTTTACAAATATCTCAATGACTCAGATAGTATGTCCTATTCTAATTAATTATAACCCGAACACCCCCTTACCTCGGTTCCAAGCTTCTATAATCTGCTCCTGGTGTCGGTTACGCCCTCTGAGCACTAGGTTCACAGTCTCAGCTCCGTCAATCAGCCTTTCGTTGTTCGATCTACTTCCTACGGGTCAGAGTGCAAAACCCGTTAGCTTAACATCCTCCTCAGTTCTAAGGACCATTTTCGAGCTCACACTCACTAGAGGAATGGAGAACAGACCCATTCATAGCCATGCATGGCTACTCAGTCACCAAAGAAACGAAAGGGAACAGGGAAACAAAATGCAATGGATCAGTGGACTCACCTTGAGGCCACAGTCACAAAACTGAGCTTAGCACTCGGTTTTGATGCAAACAAGATCCTCTCCTAGAGCATGCAACTCAACGATAAAGGAGGAAGAAGATGAATAGGAACAGAAGTAAACGAAGAAGAAGAGGGAGGAGCAGTATCTCGCGTGTGGGTGATAATTGGGAGAGAGAAGGAAAAAGTAACCTTTTAAAGTCCAGGGGTGACCGGTAACCTTTTCAACCGGTTACCACCCCATTTCCCTTCAAACAGTTCTCTTCCCTTAATCGGTCTTCCTTTTATTATTAACCAATTAAATAATTTTTATTTACATTTACAATATTTAATTATTCATAATTGTCCAATAATTCCTAAAAATACCAAATAATATTCAAAAACGATTAATAATATTTTCTACTACACAAGATTTTTCCTAAATTGTCAGGGATGTTACATCCACCCCCCTAAAAGGGGATTTCGTCCCCGAAATCAATGTACCGATTGAAAAAGATTGGGATACATCCGCCTCATGTCCGATTCTAATTCCCAAGTGTAGGTTATCCAATCCAGATTCTTCCATTTCACCTTCACCAGTGGCACCTCCTTGTTCCTTAGCCGTTTGATTTGATACTGCTCAATACTGATCGGTATAGCTTCCACCATCAGGTCCTCCTTCAATTCAATTGAGTCACTTGGCACAATCATCGTGTCGCACGGAATATAGGCTCGGAGTTGTGATACGTGAAATACGTTGTGGATGTTGGTCAACGACTGGGGAAGATTCAGTTGGTAAGCAACATCACTGATCCGCTCCAATATTTGGTATGGTCCGATGTATCTCGGATTAAGCTTTTGGCTCTTCAAAATTCGACCTACACCTTTGGTCGGTGAAATCTTCAGGAACACCCAGTCGCCCACCAGAAATTCAAGTGGTCTATGCCGATTGTCATAATAACTCTTCTGTCGGTCTTGGGCAGTCTTTATCTTCTCTCGGATTAGAGTGACTTGTTCGTTCATTTCTTGAATCATCTCGGGCCCTAGATGAATGGCATCGCCATTCTTATTCCAACAGAGTGGTGTACGACACTTTCGACCATAAAGAGCTTCATACGGAGCCATCCCAATGCTTCTATGATAGCTGTTATTGTATGCAAACTCTACCAAGGGCAAATATCTCTCCCATGATCCGCCCTGCTCCAACACACATGCCCTCAGCATATCCTCAAGAGTCTGTATTGTCCGTTCTGATTGACCATCGGTCTGTGGATGATAAGCCGAGCTCATTCTCAGCTCAATCCCCAATTCTTGCTGTAGACTTCCCCAAAATCCGGAGGTGAAACGAGGATCCCGATCGGAGATAATACTTGAGGGTACACCATGCAGTCGTACAATTTCAGCAACATACAGCCTAGCTAGTCGGTCCAACGACCATTTCATGTTCATCACCAGGAAGTGGGCACTCTTGGTTAGTCGGTCAACAATTACCCAGATTGTGTTGTACCCGGATCGGGTACGAGGTAGCCCGGATACGAAGTCCATGGTAATGCTCTCCCATTTCCAGATCGGAATTTCCAGAGGTTGAAGCAAACCTGGGGGTCTCTGATGTTTAACTTTGCACTTCTGGCATATCACACAGGATTTCACGTACTCGGTTATTGCATTCTTCATGCCCGGCCACCAGAATTCCTTCTTCAAGTCGTGATACATCTTTGTCACAGATGAATACTCAAAGAACTTCGGTGTGCCTCAGCCAGCACGGCCTGTCTGAAATCACCGGTTGCAGGCACCACCACTCGGTCTCGGAATCTCCATATTCCATCGTTACCCCGAGTTAACTCCATATCCTTGCCTCGTGCCTGAGTGTCAATCAGTTTCAGCAACTCCTCATCGTCTTTCTGAGCAACAGCAATAGATTCTAGAAATTCGTTGGAGATCTTCAACATTCCGACTGTCATTCAGTTTGGAGCGTCCATAACGACTCCAATGTTCATATCCCTAAAGTTCTCCAGCAATTCCTGCTCTCTGCCCATAAAGTAAGCCGTGTGTAATACCTTCCTGCTCAGCGCATCGGCAACAACATTCGCTTTTCCTGGGTGGTACCTCAAGTCGAAGTCATAGTCATTTAAGTACTCCACTCATCTCCTCTGCTTCATATTTAGCTCCTTTTGGTCGATAAATATTTCAAGCTTTTGTGGTCACTAAATACCACAAAGCGAGATCCATATAGGTAATGGCGCCAAATCTTCAATGCATATACCACTGCTGCCAGCTCCAGATCATAAGTCGGATAGTTTAATTCATGGGGTCTCAATTGCCTGGAAGCATAGGCAATCACCCGGTCGCATTGCATCAGCACACATCCCAAACCGAACTTGGATGCATCACAATACACTACAAATTCCTGTGTCACATCAGGCAATGCAAGCACAGGGGCAGTCGTCAAACACCGTTTGAGAGTCTGGAAACTCAATTCGCATTTTTCCGACCACACAAATGGACTCTCTTTTCTTGTTAACTGAGTCAGAGGAAATGTTATCCAAGAGAACCCTTCAATAAAACGCCGATAGTATCCAGCTAATCCAAGGAAACTCCTAATTTCAGTTACCGACCTCGGCCTCTCCCAAGCCATAACCGCCTCAATTTTTGTTGGGTCAACCGAGACGCCCTCTCGGGAAATCACATGTCCCAAAAATTGTACACTACTTTCCCAAAAATCACACTTGGATAGCTTAGCATACAACTTCTTCTCTCGGAGTATCTGCAAAACAATCTGGAGGTGTTGAGCATGCTCCTCAACCGACTTTGAATACACCAGAATATCATCAATGAACACCACCACAAACTGGTCCAAGTATGGTTGAAAAATCTGATTCATGTAGTCCATGAAGATGGCAGGGGCATTCGTCACTCCAAAGGGCATTACAATGTACTCGAAGTGCCCATACCGAGTCCAAAACGCTATCTTCGGAATATCTTCCGTCCTCACTCGGATCTGGTGATATCCCGACCTCAAGTCGATCTTAGAAAACACCACAGCGCCTCTTAACTGGTCTAGCAAATCATCAATCTGAGGCAATGGATATTTATTTTTAACTGTCAATTTGTTTAGCTGTCGGTAATCGATGCACATTCGCATGCTACCGTCCTTTTTCTGTACCAATAACACCGGAGCGCCCCATAGTGAGGCACTCGATTGGATAAAGCCTTTTTCGAGCATTGATAAGTCTTAAAAAGACTTAATTATTTCACCTATTTATTTAACATTATTCAGTAATTATTGGTTAGTTTGTTAATATTATTTAATAATTTGATAACAATTCGTATTTTAGTTATGAATTTCAAAAGTACTTCATTTATGTAAGAAAAAGATTGAAAATATTAATTAGTTAAGGAATTTTGAAGTATTTATAAATTCACTAAGCAGCCAGTGTATAAATGCTAGGCAATTAGCTGTTTAATAGTGCAGGAACAGGGCGTACTCAAGAAAAGAAGACAAATTCGAGTGAAAATTACAAAAAAAAGCCGAGCAAGAATTTACAGAGCCGAATGAGAATTCGTAAATCCGACTGAAGGAAGTTCACAAGACCGACTGGGCAAGACTTCAAAGGGTTGACCGAAAAGAATTAACGAAAAGCTGACTGCAAAGATTTCCAAGATACCGACTCCAAAAGAGAACAAGGAACCGATTGAAAATAAAAAGAAGAACCTGAGCGTCCATTTCAGAAATGCTGATTGAAAAGATAATTCGCTTAAGTGATAGTTTAATTCGCTCGGGCGAGGGTCAGAGTTCGCTCAAGCAAAGCAAGCCTACGCTCAAGCGTGACCTCAAAACATCACCTTTCGCCTAAGCTACTCTATCACGCTTGAGCGAGAAAGCCATTTTGCATGACATATTTTCAATTCGCCCAAGCTTTGCCATAACGCTTAAGCGACAAAGTAACACTGCAGTACAATTCCCGAGCTCGCCCAAGCGAGAGTTAATCAGCTCAAGCGAAAACCCAGCAGCTGAAGCGAAAAAGTAGTAACTTAAACCCTGTTTCTTCCCTCCAACAACATACACCTGGTGCAGTACTGTTTCCGCTTCCATTGCCTTCTTCTCTACTGCTGCAACCTTAGTAACTTAAGTAGTGAACTGTCAATTAGCTGGTGCTGCGCTATAAATTAGCTAAGGCTGAGCTGGATCCTGTTAAGAGCTGAGCTGTAATTAGTTAGTTACTCTGTAAATTGTGTAACTAGTAGTTTAGTCGTTAACTTAAGTTTTCTAAGTTATTAGTTAAGTTAGGTAGAAACATATATATAGGTTGTACATATTATGTAAGATATACACGCATACACAGATACGAAATAACAGAACGGAGAACATTCATTACACACTTCGAACATCTCACTACACATTTTTCTCTCTCTAATCCTCTCCTCCATGATGTTCCACAATCCTTCGATGGAACCGAAGTCAATGGAGTTCTAAATCCCTAAGGTTGGGATTGCGAAGGTTAGCAATGGATTCTTGAAGCTGTGAGCAAGTAGATCGACTTCTAAGATCCTGAGGCGAACAAGCTGAGGAGTGGAGCAGAATCGCTGGATTGACAAATCCAGAACCGATGAAGAACTTTGCCAGTGAGGAATCATGGCTGAAGCTTAGGTAACTTCCAGCTTTCTAACTAGTTCAGGCCTAATCAATTTAGGTGAATAGTTAGAGTTCAACCTCCAATTTCGCATTAGATTCTTAGGTTAATCGAGCACTTAAGGAATTAAGATTCATTGCTTAAGGATTAGTGTTTTTCACCTAAGGAATTAGGGAATAACCACAAGCGGATTGTCCTCTAGATTATGAAGTCCGATTATACTTATTTGTATGTTTCTTGAGGAAATTGTGAGTCGAAGCAATCCTGACCTGCTTTCTTTTAATCACTTTTCATATTCATCTTAACTCTGTTTCTGAAAATACCAAAAACAACTAGAAAACATTAAAATCATAAAAACCGAATGAACTACCTGTATTTCGTGTTGGTTCAGCTTGTACTAGTCCTAGATTGAGGTACTTACTACAATCCCTGTGGGACGATCAAATATTCTACAATTTTAATGACTGGTGCGCTTGCCATAAGTGTAAATCCGAGGGTCATATTTTGTTTCACTAAGATTTTTACCACCAAGTTAATGACTCAGGATTTTAGCATCAAGTTAATGGTGCCGTTGCCGGGGATTGTTGAGTAATATCAACAATCCTTGGACCGGTACTAGACTGAACCGTTTTACTTTTGTTTGCATTTAATACGTAGTTTCAATTTTGTTTTAGTAGTAGTAGTTTGTCATTTTCGTATAGATTTAGTCATAGCTGTGAATTGTTCTTTTGTTTGACATTTGTTGTATGCAGTCAAGGAGCAGAGGAGAACCTTTCTTCTTTGATCCTGACATAGACTTGTTAGAACGTAGACTAAGAAAAGAGAAAAAGCAAAAAGAAGAAAAAGAAATGGAACAGAGGAGAGTTACACTAGGTGACTACTCCAGGCCGACTGAAGAAGGATCGCAATCTAGCATCCTTAGGCCACCAATTTCAGCAAATAATTTCGAACTAAAACCAGCTTTACTGTAGTTAGTAAGAAATGAACAGTTCAGAGGAAGTGAGGTTGAGGATCCAAATTTGCATCTAGCAACCTTCCTCCAAATCTGTGACACGGTAAAAATGAATGGAGTCCCTGACGAGGCAATCCGACTGAGATTGTTTCCGTTTTCAGTGAGGGACCGAGCAAAAGCCTGGTTGCAGAGTCAACCGAGAGGCAGTATTTCAACTTGGGAGGACTTGCAACGAAAATTCTTGATTAAATATTTTCCTCCCTCTAAATATGCAAAGTTGCGCAATGAAATCACATGTTTCCAACAAAGAGAAGGTGAGTCTTTGATGGAAGCATGGGATCGGTATAAAAAAAGTTTGAGGAGATGTCCTCATCATCAAATTTTTGATGTGCAACAGGTAACTATTTTCTATAATGGTGTCAGGCCAGCTACCAGGGTCCTGATTGATGCCTCAGCTGGAGGTTCATTAACAACAAAAACTGTAGAAGAAGCCATAGAGCTGATTGACATTATGGCTTCTAATGAATGCTTGATTAGTGAGAGGAGCCAAGTCCCTAAGAGAGGGATATTAGAATTAGAAGCACAAGATGCTTATCTGGCATAGAGTAAACTGATGACTCAGGCTTTGGAGAAACTAAGCATACAAATTTCAGAACTCCAAAAGCCGAGTCAAGTTTCTATGATCAGTTGTGACTTTTGTGGTGGAGATCATGAGAATGGATTGTGTGATCCAAATGTGCCTTCCGAGCAAGTGAATTATATGGGGCAGCAACAGTATCAAAGGAATTATCCTTCTAATTCCTTTAATCCTAATTACAGGAATCACCCCAATTTTTCCTGGCAGAAAGGTCCACATCTGAATCAGAACATCCCACCAAGTCAACCCACAAATAGACCACAACAACCTTCTCACCCCCCTATTAAGGAAAAATCCGAACTTGAGAATGTACTTTCTCAGTTTATCCAGGCCACTCAGGCCAGTTTTAAGAATCAGGAAGCGTCCATCAGAAATCTAGAAAATCAAGTCGGACAGCTTTCTAAACAATTAGCCGAGAGGCAAGTAGGAAATTTCCCTGGAGATACCGAGGTAAATCCAAGGGAACATTACAAGGCCATAATTACTAGGAGTGGAAAAATTATTTCTCCATCTCTGAGTCAGGAAATAAGTTCAGAAAAAGAAAAAGGAAAAGAAATAATACAAGAAACCGAGCAGGATAATAATGAAGTAGAAAATAAAAATGAAACAGAAAAAGAAAAAGAAAATAAAGTCCATCAAAAGAAGAAGAAAAAGGTTGATCTGATTTTGGAGGAAGCTTCTAAGCTGACTCCTGAAAAACTGAGGAATGCTCCATTTCCACACAGGTTTAAAAAACAAATAGAGGAGCAGAAGTTTGCTAGGTTCTTAAAGGTTTTCAAGAAACTTCACATCAATATCCCTTTTGCCGAGGCATTGCAAGAGATGCCTTTCTATGCAAAATTTTTGAAAGAATTATTATCTAAGAAGAGGAAGCTTAAGGGGGATAAAATGATTACTCTCACTCAAGAGTGTAGTGCAATCATTCAAAAGAAACTTCCCCAAAAGCTAGAGGATCCTGGATCTTTTACAATACCGTGTGCAATTGGGGATATTCATGTAGGAAGTGCTCTCTGTGATCTAGGAGCCAGTATAAACCTGATGCCTCTATCGTTGATGAAAAAACTGGGAATTAATGACTTGCAACCGACTCGCATGTCCTTGCAGTTGGCTGACAGGTCCATTAAATATCCCCAAGGGATGCTGGAAGACTTGTTAGTGAAAGTAGATAAATTCATCTTTCCAGCAGACTTCATAGTGTTGGATATGGAAGCTGACCGAGAGATCCCTTTAATCTTAGGTAGACCCTTCCTAGCTACTGGCAGAGCATTAATTGATGTAGAAAAAGGTGAACTCATGCTGAGAGTTCAGGAGGAGCAGGTAACATTCAATGTCTTTAATTCCATGAAACATCCGACTGAAAGGATAGATTGTTTAATGGTTGAAGAGATTAAAAGCTACCACACTCCAATGCTTTTAAAAACTGAGGAAGAGGCCCTACGAACTTTTTTAAAGGATGACTTTGACTTCGAGACTGAGGAGTTAAATGACTCTCACTCGGAAATATTAAGCCTACTGGAAGTATTAGAAGTAGGTGATTTTGAAAAAGAAAAGAAAAATAATTTGAAAAGTGCTAAAGCTGAGAAAGGAAAGGAATTTTCTGAAGAAAAATGTGATTTAAAACCTTTACCTTCTCATCTGAAATATGTTTTCCTGAGAGAAAACGACACTCATCCTGTCATTATTAATGCCGACTTAAAAGAAGAGGATGTGAATAAACTAATTGGGGTATTAAAGGCACATGAATCTGCGATTGGCTGGAATATTTCTGACTTGAAGGGAATCAGTCCATCATTTTGTATGCACAAAATTCTGATGGAGGATGACTATTCCCCTGTAGTACAGCCACAACGCAGACTGAACCCCATTATGAAGGAAGCGGTAAGGAAGGAAGTGGTCAAGCTCCTAGATGCAGGAATCATTTATCGTATCTCGGACAGCACTTGGATCAGCCCGGTCCAAGTGGTGCCCAAGAAAGGAGGAATGACGACTGTAAGAAATGACCAAGGTGAAGTTATTGCCACCCGGCCCACAACAGGTTGAAGGATGTGTATTGATTACAGAAGGCTGAATGACTTCACTCGGAAAGACCATTTCCCCTGCCATTTGTTGACCAAATGCTCAAGAGGTTATCAGGGCATGAGTACTATTGTTTTCTTGATGGGTACTCAGGTTATAACCAAATTGTGGTTGACCCAAAAGACCAAGAAAAGACTGCATTCACCTGTCCTTATGGAATTTTTGCATATAGGCGCATGTCGTTCGGGCTGTGCAACGCTCCAGCAACCTTTCAAAGGTGCATGCTGGCAATTTTTGGGGATATGGTGGAAAAATTCATTGAAGTGTTTATGGATGACTTCTCAGTATTTGGGAGTAATTTTGATTCATGCCTCAGCAACCTATCTAAGGTGCTGGTGAGATGCCAAGAAACTAACCTCATCCTTAACTGGGGAAAATGCCATTTTATGGTTAAGGAAGGGATAGTCCTTGGCCACAAAATCTCTGCTGAGGGCATTCAAGTGGACCGAGCCAAGATTGAAATTATTGAAAAACTTCCTCCTCCAATTAATGTGAAAGGAGTGAGAAGTTTTCTAGGATGTCCTGGCTTTTATAGAAGGTTCATTAAAGATTTTTCAAAAATAGCTAAGCCTCTGACTGACTTACTTGTGAAAGATCATGCATTTGCGTTTAATGAAAACTGTGTCAAGGCATTTGAAAAATTGAAACAAAGTCTGATTTCAGCTCCGATCCTTGCAGCACCTGATTGGTCTTTACCGTTTGAATTAATGTGTGATGCAAGTGACTTCGTAGTCGGAGCTGTACTGGGTCAGAAAGTAGGAAAATTGACTCATGTAATTTATTATGCTAGTAAGGTGTTGAACGAAAATCAAATACATTACACCACTACTGAAAAAGAAATGCTTGCTATGGTGTATGCATTTGATAAATTTCGTGCTTACTTGATTGGGGCCAAGGTTATTGTATATACAGACTACTCGGCAATCAAGTATTTACTAGCTAAGAAAGAGTCTAAACCGAGACTGATCAGGTGGGTTCTGTTACTCCAGGAATTTGATTTAGAAATACGAGATAAAAAGGGAGTAGAGAACTCAGTTGCCGACCAACTGTCTCGTCTGGAAGGTGAGTCAGATTCTGTCTTAATAAAAGAAGAATTTCTAGACGAGAAGTTGATGGCAATTATCACCGGGCCATGGTATGCTGATATGGCCAACTTTAAAAGTGCCTCGGTGGTACCTGATGGTTGGACATCCCAAATGAGAAAAAAATTCTTTCATGATAGTAAAAACTTCCTTTAGGATGATCCATTTCTGTTTAAAATAGGAGTAGATGGATTGATCAGGCGGTGTGTGCCTGAATCCGAGCAAGAAAGGCTCTTGTGGCATTGCCACGACTCCTATTATGGAGGTCATCATGGTGCCTCCCGTACAGCAGCAAAAATCTTACAGAGTGGCTTTTATTGGCCAACTATCTTTCAAGATGCTAAAGAATATGTCAAAAGGTGTGATAAATGTCAAAGGAGCGGAGGTCTCTCTGCTAAAGCTGGCATGCCTTTGACAAACATTCTAATTGTGGAATTATTTAACGTTTGGGGTATCGACTTTATGGGACCCTTTCCTAAGTCGTTCTCCAACGAATATATACTTGTTGCTGTGGACTATGTCTCCAAATGGGTGGAGGCAATTCCGACCAGAACCAATGATGCACAGGTGGTGCTTAGGTTCATCAAGAAGAATATTTTCTCTAGGTTTGGAGTTCCGAGAGTAATTATTAGTGATGGGGGTTCACATTTTTGCAATAAGATAATGGAAAAAGCCTTGCGTCACTATGAGGTGTTACATAAGATATCGACTCCTTACCATCCACAAACTTGTGGACAAGTCGAGCTGTCAAATAGAGAAATCAAAAGAATCTTAGAGAAAGTGGTCGGAAAATCTAGAAAAGATTGGTCGGTAAAGTTAGATGATGCATTGTGGGCTTACCGAACAGCTTTCAAAACTCCGATTGGCATGTCCCCGTATCAATTAGTATACGGTAAGGCTTGTCATCTCCCTGTGGAGTTGGAACACAAGGCGTGGTGGGCCACAAAGCTATTAAACATGGACTGTGACCAATCTCAGGAGGAAAGAGTTTTAAAACTCCATGAATTAGAGGAGTTCCGACTCAACGCTTATCAAAGTGCCTCCATCTATAAGGAGAAAACAAAGAAATGGCACGATAAGAGAATTAATAAGAAAGAGTTTCAGAAGGGTGATCAGGTTTTATTATTCAATTCCCGACTGAGACTCTTCCCTGGAAAACTCAGATCCAAGTGGTCGGGGCCTTTTACTGTAAATGAGGTTTTCCCTCATGGTGCAGTCGAACTGAAAGACCCGACTACTGATCGGATTTTTAAGGCAAATGGCCAGCGACTCAAACTCTACCTTGGAGGAGAGTTTGATAGGCAGAAAACCTCCCTGTTACTGCAAGCATCTTCTTAAATGCAATAAGGTCAAGCTAGTGACCTTAAAGAAGCGCTCTAGGGAGGCAGCCCTATGTTCCGATTGTTTTGTTTTGAACTTTGAGTCGGAATGAATAAAAAGAAAAAAAACTTTAGTAAATAAAGTTTGTGAAGTTGAAAAAGGAAATCCGAGCTAGATTCTTCTATTTTTGCTCAGGCGAAGCACTTGTAGCTTAGGCGAGACACTGCTGGGTGTTGTTTCACACTTAAGCGAAAATTTACTGAGTTTGAGTAAAAATAGTACACTCGGATAACTGTTACTTATTCTTAACCCTTTCTTCCCGACTGAACTTCACTCATCATTTTTCAATAAGATTCCAATTCTTGATGCGAATAAAAGGAAGACTTTGAAGGATTTCTGATTGTTGATGTAATGAACGGGTCAGATGGTGAAAGGAGACTTATTTCAGTCGGCTTTTTATCACTCGGATTCCTCACTCATCACAATCAGTATTGTATCCATTAGTCTCCTATTCACGCGGTCTTTCGGTTTTTCATTCATCCACTCGGCTTTCTCTCTTTCTCTTGGCCGACCTTTATCACTCGGTATTTCTTTCATGCGTCTCTTTTCACAATTCCTTTTTCATTCATTCAATGTCTCATTAGAGTATTCGGTTTCTTCCACTCGGTACTCCGTTCACTCGGATCCTTCCGCAGTCGTTCATTTTTCACTCATCTTTCTTACTCTGTCATTTCATTTTATTCTAACTTTCATTTTTCACCTCATATTCTTTTCATTCGGTTCTTCGTCCACTTGGTATAACTTATATTCATCTATTCCACTCAGCCTTCATTCACCCAGTCAATCTTTCACTCGTCTTTCATTTACTCATTCTTCATTCACTCAGTATTCTTTCCATTCAGTATATCATTCACTTGTTTTTTCATTCACCCGGTGTTCGCATCACTCGATTTTTCATCCTTTCAGTCTCATTCAAATTCTCTCATTTCTTCGACCGATTCCTTTCTCGATGTTATTCATTCGGTAGTTTGTTATTCATTCTTCCATTTATTCTTCCACTGGCTTGTGCATTTACTCATCTCCTTCATCCAGTCAGTATACCCTTACTCATCTCCACTCGGAATATTCTCAGTCGTTCTCCCATTCATTCTTTCATCTACTCGTTTTTCTCACCCACCCACAATCCACTCGTTCCTCAATTCACTCGGTCGCCATTCCACTTGTTGTTTCATTCCCTCAGTGTTGTTCTCAATTTTCTGATTCGTCTGTTATTCATCGGTTCTTCCATTTACTCATTCCTTCTCTGCACTCGTTGTTTTGTTTACTCTTCCACTCATTCTTCATTTCTCAGATCTCTATCACTCGGTATCTTTCTCCATACTCATTCGGTCATTCTTTTCACTCATTTACGCAATCTCTTCCTTTATAATCTTTCATTCTTTGTCTCTTATTCATTTACTCGGTATTCCTTCATTCATTCGTACTTCCATTCGTTTCTTCTACCATCCGTTTTTTTTATTCACTCGTATTTCACTACAGTGGTTCACTCGTTTCTCATACGCTCTATTTCATTCATCTATTCTTTCACTCGTTCTTATATCCATTCGTCCTTTATTCATTCAGGATCTTTTCCATTGAGTGTTTCATTTCACTCAGGATCTTGTATTCATTCACAAATTTTTCACTCATTCATTCTTTCACTCATTCATTTACTTATAGTTTTCATTCGCCCATTCTGTCTTATCATTTGTTCATTTATTCATCTTCCATTCTCTTGTGTCCACTTGGCATCACATTGGTATCATCCCACTCTTACTCGATCTTCTACCTATCCAGTATATGAGTATATTAAAAGAAAAAATTATAAATAATAATATTTATATATTATAATAATAAAGTAATAATTAAAGCTGGAACACATTTACGCGTTTCTTGGAAAATGAATTCAACAATATAAAAAACCTTTCAGCTTCCAAACCCTAAGTACCTATGCTGAACTTGGGCTGAAGACGAAAGGACATTTTCTGGTTTCTAAGAAAGGTATCATCTTTCCACTTCTTTCACTTATTTCGTGCACTTGTAAGTTCGTGTTTATTATCTTCTTGTTTCATTGTTATTGTTTTCCACTGTTCATAAGTCATACATCTCACAGTTTTGGTTTGCTGTCTTTCTGTTGGATTTCTGTTCTTATTTTTGTTTATTTAGGTTGTTTATCATCATTCTTTTAACATTAATCATGAAAAGAAGATCACAGAGACTTCTACAAAAACCTAGACCAAATTTTGCAGAAGGAAGCATGCGAAGAAAACAAATAGATAACGAAAGAGAAGTGGCAACCATAACTATATCTGATTTGTCTGCACATGTACCCAGTCAAAGTCTGGTTCAAAGGAATGTATCCCCTGCAAGTGAGGAAAATGAATCACCCGAAGTTGAAAGTGTTAAGGCTGTGGAAAACTGTGCTATGAAGTTTAAAGCCACAGAGCCAGAACGTCCCAGGCAATCTAGAAGAGCTGGTTCTTCTTCTTCTGACATTCTTATGGTGTTACAGGAATTACAGGTCATGAAGAAGATGCAACTTGGAATTTATGATCGGGTCTTGAACCACGATCTGATGCTCAGGAAGATTGCCACGAAACTGAGGGTTGAACACACAGCAGAAATGGGAGCCCCACCTGATAGAGATGCGTGGTTAGCTTCCATTGGATTCACGATTCCCTCCCAGCAGGACAAAGACGATGAAGATCAGGATGTTTAAGCAGTTGTTCCACGTTTTTATGATGTTTCCTATGTAATTAATTTGACATTATTGTAACTGCTTTCTAAACAGTGAACTTGCTTCTATTTTCATTATGTAATAAATATTTTATTTCCTTGTTAAATTTGTTGTTTTATTCGTTTTTTTTATGTATTGGTAAAAATCCGCGAGTCCCAATCCGACTACGCGTTTCCCATCCACAGCCACTCAGGTAAAAAGGGAAGTATCTTTCTGACTTATTCCTTAATTAATATTTTGACTTATTAATTGCTAAATTATGTTTATTGTTTCTTTCACTCCATCTTAATAATTTAAAAGTTGCTGATTCGTTAAGCTTAGTTGGATAAATTAATTGATCGGTTTTGTTTAACTCATCATATCTGCCCCTAACGATTTTTCATCATTAATTCAATTGTTTACTCGGCATGCTAGTTAGCAATCTGAATGTATGATCTTACATTAAGTTTGGGGACATGACTGGCTGATTAACTATTATATTCGTAGCTTTTGAGCCTGTTTTATCCTTTTCCGAGTGAGCTTGCATGCTAGTTAGTGAGATAGAATTTGCTTCAGTGCTTGCTAATTGTTGTATGTCAACCAATCAGAAATGATGAAGGCCTTCTTTGTTAATTCAGCCAGGGCCAAAAAGTAACCATCCTAATTTTATTAATCATCCTTTGACCCAATAATTATGTTTGAGCCTGAGACCCTTTTATTCGTTTTAAAAACCTAACGTTACAAGCCTAATTATCCGAGAAAAACCCAACTAGAGTACCCTGGATGTTCCACTGGTGAATTACTCGGTTTTTGCTTATTGCTAGGGACTAGCAATTTCTAAGTTTGGGGATGAAGAGTGTGCCTAACAGTAATTAAGGACACACTCCGACCTTAATTATGGATAAATATGTAGAAAAATAAAAGGAAGAAAGGCAAAGCCGAGAGAAAAAATGAATAAAGTCAGAAAAGAAAAAGAGGTGCAAAGCACCACAAGAAAAAAAATTCGATCGGAAAAGATGGAAAGAAAAGAAAGAAAAGGAAAAGTCTGAAGGACTAAAAGAAAAAGAAGGTGCAAAACAGCACGAGTTATTAAGTAGCATTCAGTCGGAAAAGTTAAGAGAGTTGTTAGTAGAGGCAATTAAGTCAGAATTGAGGCAAGGCATCAGTGGATACATCTTGTAACCTATCTATGACTCGGAAAAACAATAATTGAGCCTGTAGCCCAGCCCCATTATAAGCTTAAAAAGCCCTTACTGATCTAATTGTGTTGGCATATGGCATGACGTGTAGAACTGTTGCAAGCCTATGTTTATCTAACAAGAATGCAGGTGCTGAGTGCATTCTATTCACCTTACACACCGAGAGAAGAGTTAAACACCGACCAGTAAGGAAAGCATCAGCAGCTTGTCTTCCAAAGAAGGTGTAAGTTTTTATACTTTTAGAAATTGCAAGAAGAAAGCATGATCGGTATTCAATAATTATAGTATGAACTAAGTTAAGGAAAGGTTGAGTGTGTTGATCAAATGCTGTTAGTTAATAAGTCTGAATATTTGCTTGAGGACAAGCAAGTTTTAAGTTTGGGGATGTGATAAGTCTTGAAAAGACTTAATTATTTCACCTATTTATTTAACATTATTCAGTAATTATTGGTTAGTTTGTTAGTATTATTTAATAATTTGATAACAATTCGTATTTTAGTTATGAATTTCAAAAGTACTTCATTTATGTAAGAAAAAGATTGAAAATATTAATTAGTTAAGGAATTTTGAAGTATTTATAAATTCACTAAGCAGCCAGTGTATAAATGCTAGGCAATTAGCTGTTTAATAGTGCAGGAACAGGGCATACTCAAGAAAAGAAGACAAATCTGAGTGAAAATTACAAAAAAAAGCCGAGCAAGAATTTACAGAGCCGAGTGAGAATTCGTAAATCCGACTGAAGGAAGTTCACAAGACCGACTGGGCGAGACTTCAAAGGGTTGACCGAAAAGAATTAACGAAAAGCTGACTGCAAAGATTTCCAAGATACCGACTCCAAAAGAGAACAAGGAACCGATTGAAAATAAAAGGAAGAACCCGAGCGTCCATTTCAGAAATGCTGATTGAAAAGATAATTCGCTTAAGCGATAGTTTAATTCGCTCGGGTGAGGGTCAGAGTTCGCTCAAGCAAAGCAAGCCTACGCTCAAGCGTGACCTCAAAACATCACCTTTCGCCTAAGCTACTCTATCACGCTTGAGCGAGAAAGCCATTCTGCATGACATATTTTCAATTCGCCCAAGCTTCACCATAACGCTTAAGCGACAAAGCAACACTGCAGTACAATTCCCGAGCTCGCCCAAGCGAGAGTTAATCAGCTCAAGCGAAAACCCAGCAGCTGAAGCGAAAAAGTAGTAACTTAAACCCTGTTTCTTCCCTCCAACAACACACACCTGGTGCAGTACTGTTTCCGCTTCCATTGCCTTCTTCTCTACTGCTGCAACCTTAGTAACTTAAGTAGTGAACTGTCAATTAGCTGGTGCTGCGCTGTAAATTAGCTAAGGCTGAGCTGGATCCTGTTAAGAGCTGAGCTATAATTAGTTAGTTACTCTGTAAATTGTGTAACTAGTAGTTTAGTCGTTAACTTAAGTTTTCTAAGTTATTAGTTAAGTTAGGTAGAAACATATATATAGGTTGTACATATTATGTAAGATATACACGCATACACAGATACGAAATAACAGAACGGAGAACATTCATTACACACTTCGAACATCTCACTACACATTTTTCTCTCTCTAATCCTCTCCTCCATGACGTTCCACAATCCTTCGATGGAACCGAAGTCAATGGAGTTCTAAATCCCTAAGGTTGGGATTGCGAAGGTTAGCAATGGATTCTTGAAGCTGTGAGCAAGTAGATCGACTTCTAAGATCCTGAGGCGAACAAGCTGAGGAGTGGAGCAGAATCGCTGGATTGACAAATCCAGAACCGATGAAGAACTTCGCCAGTGAGGAATCATGGCTGAAGCTTAGGTAACTTCCAGCTTTCTAACTAGTTCAGGCCTAATCAATTTAGGTGAATAGTTAGAGTTCAACCTCCAATTTCGCATTAGATTCTTAGGTTAATCGAGCACTTAAGGAATTAAGGTTCATTGCTTAAGGATTAGTGTTTTTCACCTAAGGAATTAGGGAATAACCACAAGCGGATTGTCCTTTAGATTGTGAAGTCCGATTATACTTATTTGTATGTTTCTTGAGGAAATTTTGAGCCGAAGCAATCCTGACCTGCTTTCTTTTAATCACTTTTCATATTCATCTTAACTCTGTTTCTGAAAATACCAAAAACAACTAGAAAACATTAAAATCATAAAAACCGAATGAACTACCTGTATTTCGTGTTGGTTCAGCTTGTACTAGTCCTAGATTGAGGTACTTACCACAATCCCTGTGGGACGATCAAATATTCTACAATTTTAACGACCGGTGCGCTTGCCATAAGTGTAAATCCCAGAGTCATATTTTGTTTCACTAAGATTTTTACCACCAAGTTAATGACTCGGGATTTTAGCATCAAGCATCTCATTCACTTGCTTCTTTACTTCGGCCAATTCCACCGAAGACATCCTATATGGCGCACGGGACACAGGCTCGGCCCCGGGAATTAAGTCAATAGAGAAATCAATCTCCCGACTGGGAGGCAACTCTGGAATTTCTTCCGGAAAAACATCAGGAAATTCACACACAACAGGAATATCACTCGGTATAAGGTTATACCGACCCTCCGAAGCAAATAAAATAACATATGTGGCTGAGACATCACTCACTACGTTCTTTGTGTCGAGTTCCTGGGAGAAAACAATACTCTTCCGATAGCAATCCACCATCACATGGTTGGCAACTAACCAATCAAGACCTAGGATAACATCTAGGTTCCTCAACGACATACAGATAAAATTCACTCGGAAAGTACGGTCTTTGATTTGCATCGGCAATTCTCTACACACGGTGGTTGCATGGAAAGTGGAACCAGTTGGAGTGGAAACCATAAGAGCGTTCTCCATTAAACCGATCGGCAAACTAAGCCATCGCACACAACTCTCGGAAATAAATGAATGGGTCACCCCCGAATCATAAATTACGTCAACAAGATAGTCACAGATGAGGCACTTACCCTGTACCAAGTTGTCATTCCTCGTAGCCTCCGAGGCATCAAAAGCAAATACCCGCCCGGTCATGGCATTCTAGGCGCTACTGGATTAGGCATCAGATCTTCCCGATTGTTGGCCTCCCCGACCAGCACCATGCCTGCCTCCTCTCGGAAAATTGGCACCCCGAGTCCCAGAAATATTGGCTCGGTTGCCCTGCCTGCTCTGCTGCTGCCTCTGTGGGCAATCGAGCCTGAGGTGTCCCGGCTGTCCACATTAGAAGCAAACAACCCGATTGGCCGGACAGTGTTTTGAAATATGGCCTTCCTGGCCACAATTGTAGCACGCACGGCTACCAGACTGGTTACCCGATCGGCCAGTAGAACCCCGACCGGAAGAGGATGAAGATGTAGCGGAAGACTTGCCGCCCCGAAAGAATTGGCCCATCCTCTTGAAGCTGAAACCCTTTGCCTTCAGTGGCTTCTTCTCTCTTGGCTGAGATGTTCTCTGGTACTGCACTTCTTCCGTCAGCCGAGCCTTATTCACAAGAGTCGGGTAATCCTGAATCTCCATTGGCACAATTACACTCGGAGCTCAATCCGTAGTCTCTCCTCGTACTTGGCACACTTGCTGCCCTCAGTTCCTTCTAATGAGAAAGGATGGTAAAAATCAAACAGCTCGTCGAACTTGCTGGTGTACTCGGCCACAGACATCCGACCCTGTTCCAGTTTTAGGAACTCCATCTCCTTCCGGATCTTGTAGTTGTCCGGGAAGTACTTGACCAGAAACCTCTTTCGGAAATTTGCCCATACAAGTGGTTCACCAGCCGCGCTCATCTGCACCTTTGCCTGAGACCACCATACTCTAGCCTCGTCTTTTAATTGATAGGTGGCAAACAAAACCTTTTGCTCTTTCGAGCACTCAAAATACTCAAAGACCTGTTCAATGTCCCTGATCCAAATATATGCCCCGTCATAATCGTTCCCTCCTTTGTAGGCCGGGGGATTCCTTTTCAGGAATTTATCCAGAGTGGGACCAGATTCGGTCCTACTCATCAGCTGGGTAAACTTGGAGAAGAAATCGTCTCCTCCACCGGAACTGGTTCCTTCGGCCATAATGTAATTCTACAATGAGAAAACACATCACCATTAATAACCAATGCTAACCAGGGAGTCAGAGATTTACCTTATACACATAAAATACAACGCCATTGGAGTGCCAAGGGAACGATGCCAAGCTGCACAAACAAAACACAATACAATTGAATGCAAACAGCCCTTATAGGACTCACACAATCACTGGATTGACCCATACACCCGGCTCTAGAAAGAACCGCTCTCATACCAACTGTAACATCCTAGGTTGATTTACCTTTTATTTACACACGGCAAATTATTTCCACAATAAATTTTTCACGTTAAATAAAAATTTGGATCTTAATATGAAATAATATTTACTTCCCTTAATAAATAATCCACTCGACCTTGATGTAAAATAATATTTACCTCTTTTAGTTACATTCTAAATAATAAAATCATACTCAGTATAAACAAAACCGATCTAAAATAAGTCCTTTAATAAAGGTGTGTTGAAAATAATAACCGATCGGAAATGGTTCCACTCGGTCTTGATATAAAATAATATTCACTTAAATATAATCAAAATAATAATGAGTGTGCACAAAATAATATCCGATCGAAACACATCTTTTGATAAAGTGGAGTTGAAAACAGCGGAAGAAGAAGAAGAAAAAAGAAGACAGGGGTCATTCGCCTGAGCGAGACCCCAAGGCATCTAGGCGAAATCCGAGAGTCGCTTAAGCGAGTGCTGACTCGTTTGAGCGAATGCCATACATTAAGCCTGAACGAACAAGTCGTACATGGGAACTCACATCGGGGTTTCACTCGGTAACAGGGTTTACTCGGTAAAAGGGTTTCACTCGGAAAACACTCAACTTCTATTCACCTGGGCATACCACACTTGACTCATTACTACCCTTCACTCAGAAAGGTTCGCTCGGTCACAACTCCCTCGGGGATAATCTAACCTCCTACACTCAGTAAGAGTTCCTCCGGATATCCTCACTCGGAAAATACCCTAACCTTACTTCTCTCGGAAGAAGCTCTCTCGGCCACATTTTACTCAGAAGCACTCTCACCTTCCCTCGGAAGCACTCAAATTTTCACTCGGAAACATTCTACTTTTCTTCACTCGGAATCATGATACACCTTCTTCACTCGGAATCACTATACTCTTTCTTCACTCGGAAAAAAGGGGCGGGGATTTCACATAGTGGTGAAACAGACACCAAACCGACTGGCCCTCGCTCAAACAGGAACGAATCCACTCGGGCAAGACTCGCTCGGTAATAAACTGTTACAGCAAACACGTGAAAATAAATACCAAGCATAATATAATATAAATTCACATCCGACTCAATTTTGGTCAGCACACAGATAATATCACACACTCGGCAAAACCCCTTATACACATATATATTACACAATCACTCAAAATCACTCGGGCCTTGGCATTGATCTCCCCCTTGGCGCGACTCCATGGCTCCAGCCTCCTCCCTGTTACTGGTTACTAAATTAAAAACAACAGCAAGGGTGAGTGTTTGGCATCATAATTAATATAAAACGGAATTTAACAAGTTATATATATATAAGTTCCGTCCGATTGCATTTTTATCACTTTGCAAATC
Organism: Clitoria ternatea; assembly: GCA_037962975.1. Classification (NCBI taxonomy): domain Eukaryota; kingdom Viridiplantae; phylum Streptophyta; class Magnoliopsida; order Fabales; family Fabaceae; genus Clitoria; species Clitoria ternatea. The sequence goes on from CM075673.1 coordinate 140,254,591, forward strand.
ACACTCGACAACTATAATACATCACACTCGGTAATTAATTCACACCCAGCAGTTACAACATTTCGCACTCGGCGAGTAAAACATTTCACACTCGGCAGATACAGCACATCATACTCGGCAAACATAATAATCCACACTCGGCCAATATAACAAACTTCACTCGGCGGATATAACAATTTCACTTGGCAAATATAACAAATGTCACTCGGCAAATATAACAAATTTCACTCGGCAAATATAACAAATGTGACTCGGCAAATATAACAAATTTCACTCGGCAAATATAACAAATTTCGCTCGGCAAATGTAACAAATTTCACTCGGCAAATCTACACATCATAACTAATAATCATCAATTATCACAACTGACTCTCAGATAAAATTTGACGCCTAGTATCCGGATACTAAAAGGATCGACCTTTAGCTGGGAGTCCGACTTGACATCCTGTGAACCCGACTTGGTTCACCGAGTCCGACTTGGCTCCCCCTCAACCACTGGGTCAAAGACCTCTGGGTAGCTTAACTGGGTCCGACTTGACCACTGAAGCCAAAAATAGGGTAATTCATACCGTTGGTCGTCCTCCACCACATAATCACGTATCATAATCATACAATTTGTTTACTGGAAGCCTGTCAGGAGCCGCTCCTTGCTCGTGCAACGCACCAACGACCCCTCCCCGTACTCAACAGTATACAGAGTATCTCATACACAATATGTAACTCAATATAATAAACATTATCAATCTCATGCCACACATAGCAATTACTTATCATGCATATACAATTCACATTTCTCAATCATTACATATCATCAACAATCAACAGATGTAACTGCCAGAAACTGGCATGTGCTCTCATCACAGGGTGACCGACTCGTCAAGCCCCTTCATCAATTGCCACTGTACACGATTGTCACAGCATCAAATATTTCGATCTTCAATCGGATTATACCACATACACGATCAGAAGCCGATCAGTGTCCACAAACATGCACATACATTCATATACACATCCACATACTTTTCTTCCAGCATTAATTCTTACCCGGTTTACAAATATCTCAACGACTCGGATAGTATGTCCTATTCTAATTAATTATAACCTGAACACCCCCTTACCTCGGTTCCAAGCTTCTATAATTTGCTCCTGGTGTTAGTTACGCCCTCTGAACACTGGGTTCACAGTCTCAGCTCCGTCAATCAGCCTTTCATTGTTCGATCTACTTCCTACGGGTCAGAGTGCAAAACCCGTTAGCTTAACATCCTCCTCAGTTCTAAGGACCATTTTCGAGCTCACACTCACTAGAGGAGTGGAGAACAGACCCATTCACAGCCATGCATGGCTACTCAGTCACCAAAGAAATGAAAGGGAATAAGGAAACAAAATGCAACGGATCAGTGGACTCACCTTGAGGCCACAATCACGAAACTGAGCTTAGCACTTGGTTTTGATGCAAACGAGATCCTCTCCTAGAGCATGCAACTCAGCGATGAAGGAGGAAGAAGATGAACAGGAACAGAAGTAAACGAAGAAGAAGAGGGAGGAGCAGTATCTCGCGTGTGGGTGATAATTGGGAGAGAGAAGGAAAAAGTAACCTTTTAAAGTCCAGGGGTGACCGGTAACCTTTTCAACCGGTTACCACCCCATTTCCCTTCAAACACTTCTCTTCCCTTAATCGGTCTTCCTTTTTTTATTAACCAATTAAATAATTTTTATTTACATTTACAATATTTAATTATTCATAATTGTCCAATAATTCATAAAAATACCAAATAATATTCAAAAACGATTAATAATATTTTCTACTACACAAGATTTTTCCTAAATTGTCAGGGATATTACAATCTAGGTATAAATATATAGGAAATTTTTATTAGCTTTTTTCATGCTGGTTATTTTTATAATTGAACTAAAATTTATTTTGCTTTAACACATGGAACATGAGAGGCAATGCTTTGGACTAACATTGGGGTGTCATGGATGGCGTAAAGACTAACCCTGACTAAGAGAACCAGGTTATCCCTCTCCTCAAGAAGGAAAAACGAGTATCCTTACCTCAGGAAGATGTCCCCCCACCCTAAGAAACAGGAAAAAGAAAGAAGACTACTGTTGAAGGGCAACAAAAGAGGGTTGTTTTTCTCTGTTAAATGTGGTTAAGTCTTAGGTATAAGGTTGGAGATCCACATTGGCCAAGTCCATTCTTTTAAAACAATCATAGAAAATTACATCGCAGGAGCTCCCTTGATCTACAAGTAGTCATCGTATGGTTTTATTTGCTATTACGACCTCAATGACTACTGCGTCATCATCACCAGGAACGGTCAGGCTAAAATCACCATCAATAAAAGTTATAGGGGGTGTTTAGAGTCCACCCTGGAATATCTTGTTGTCAGGCTTTGTTTGTATGTACATGACCATACGAAGATGATTCTTTTATGCAGAGTTTAAAACTCCGCCCCTAGTAAATCCCCTGCTATCATGTCTATGACCTATCTTTTTCCCTTAGACGGGGGCATTTCAAATTTTCCTTCATCATCAGCAATACTGTTTATCACTGCTTTTCCTTTATCCTCTGTACACACCTTTTTTGCATTTCTTCCCTCATCAATATCTGGGGAATGATCTTGTAGCCATGGTTTCTCCTGTTTGGGCCCAACACTACTTTTTGGCCTGAACTGGTACTGTTTCAACTTTCCTCCCCTAATCAACACCTTGATAACGTCTTTCAGCTGTCAACACTCATAAGTGTTGTGGCTAGTTTGCTCATGGAATTTGTAATATTTACTTGTGTTTCCCGGACGCTTCATAGGTGTTGGCTTTTTGACCCCGTACACCATTAGTTTGGATATTCCAATTTGACTGAGCTGAGCCGTTAGAGGCCGTAATGTGTAAAATTAACCATATTTTTCTCTCTGTTTCAGGGAGTTGCATCCTAGTTATAGCCTCTACCCTAATTTTCACTTTTTACCGCTCTTTAATCCTGGACTGGGATCTTAGGCTCTGATGGTGTTACCGTATTTTATGTCACGACAAGGTGCATCTGTCGCTCGACATACTTAGCAGCCTTTCTTCTTAATTCCTTGAACGTTTGGGGTGCCCTCTTTGCCAAAGATAGGGCAAAGGGTGATTGCGGTTGCAAGGCTTCAATGACTATATGTAGTTGGATTTGTTCAGTCAATATGGGGACCTACGTGTTGGTGTATGCACTACGAGCTATTAATGTATCAATTTTAACTTATTAATAAAATTAGTATTTTCAGTTTTAGACAAATGCTATTTATCCTGGAATAATAGGTCATATGAGAATTATTCCTAAAACGTCCCTAATCAAGTATTTACATGGGGACATGTAAATACATTAAGATTAGTGTGTGAATGTACTGATGATTTGATCTCACAAATCATGGATATATGATATCAAGTCTTTACACGGGTACACATTAAGAGTAATGTTGTACTGGACAGACCCACCATGAGAACGTTGCATGGATCGTTACATGAGTGTCATAAACGGTTCTCAATGTGATAATGGTATGTAGTCCTTCGACTTGAAGTCACTACGATTCCTGCATAAGGAGTTTATTGTTTTAATACAATCAAACGTTATCTATAATAAGATAACCATAAAGATTGTGATTAGGCAATAGATAAATTATGCAGAGGGATGTGAGTGATGTAGATGGAATTTGTCTCTCCTATGTGACAGGAGTGATATCTATAGGCCACTTGATGGAGTGAGACTAATGAAATGCATGGCCATGCTAGGACGAATAAATATTAGATATTTATTCTATAAAGTCTACTCTAGTATCAAGTAAAATTAATTGGGCCATACAAGGATGACGACGACCATGCCTTGGGCCCAATTAGATATCGTGACAAAAGAAATAAATATATAAAATAATTATCACTTATAGGTCATGTCGATGATAAATAATATTCAGACATAATGATGTATTGCTAGATACCGCTCTTATTTTATATTAATAATAAAATAGTTTATTATTAATATAACCGAATATTTTACCTATAGGGTCACACACATAGAGTAAGCCCACCAGAGGATAGTTTTATTTTAGTTGGACTGAAAATAAAACTATTTGGGCCTAACTCATTTAGAATGAGTCAGGAGCCCAATGTTTAATGAGAGCTCAGGTCAAGACCTAAGCCTATATATAGAGCATGAGATGCTCATAGGCTGCCGCTCAGAAATTAGATTACACTAAAATTCCGTACTAGCATTCGGATCGTTAGTTTTCTGGTGGAAGTGCTCGTGTGGACTCCTAAGGGCGAAGCTACAATTGCTTCGATCGAGGATCTTATTCTGCATCTACAAGAGGTAAACCCTAATTAAAATTTTAATTTAGCATAATGCTTTGAGACATACGTGTTTGCAATTCTTTCTTGGGAATCCTTTGTGTTTCCGCTGCCTGACCCTAATAGGATTCCTAACACTACGTAGCTTCTTTCTAAAACCTCTTCAAAAGTTCTCTCAGGCTTTCATCTTCACCTTGTTTGATCTAGGCCATGGTATGAGAAGTCTATGGGACATCCAAGATATGAAGTGGTCCAAGAAAGCCTTGGCCAATTCCTTCCAAGAGTCTATGGACCCTAGTGGCAGTCCCTTAACCCAACCTAATGCTTCAGCGGCCAAGGTTCTTAAGAACATCCTACACATCACGTCTTCCTTGAATCCTAAGAATAAGGGTTCATTCACATAGGAATTCAGATGCCTTTCTGTGTCTATTTCCCTAGTATATTTCCTAATAGACAATGGTTAGGGGGTCTGAAGATGCCTTGGTATGGAGAGATTCATTAATCTCCTAAAGAACGATATATTGAAGCAGTATTCAATAGAGCCTCCCACAGTTGGTAAGGCTCTTCTTTGACTACTACGGTATTCCATCCTTAAGGTGGATTCCTGATTATCATCGTAGTTGGGATTTGCGAGTAGTCTAGAGATGCCTAGATCACCAATGGTTGCCTCCGGGGTATGAATATGGCTTTCTCCTTTACCTTTTTTGCCTTTGTTTGCTTGAGCTCCAGGAGTTCAACTCCCAACTATCGAATCAATTCATCCCTCGGATCAGGATGCATAATAGTCATTATTCTCCCCTGGGGCGGGTTTGACCCCGACGTTTCCATGATCCCAGTGTTGTATTCTAAAATACATGGCTCTACACGAGTCACGTCCTGGACGTGTCCCTTTAGTGTGGAATGTCGCCTAGATGGATCCATACTTAACTTTTTATTTTATTGCTTGACTTCTTGTTTCAGTTTTGCAGAGTATGAGACTTAATTTACAAGTCTCACCGGGCGTACCAATGAATTGTCTGGTATGCAAGGGTAATCAAAATACTCTCTCAATTGGTATAGAAACTCACTTTTACTCTGTTATTATGTTAGTTCAGTGGGAATCCGGTATTATAGAACATTGGCTCAGTGGGAGCTCAATGCCTTCTACCAATTTATCCAAGGTTCTCAAGGTACTTGCTCTAGAACAGAAGGTGGTGGTACGTGCAAAGACTCTTAGAAGCTTAAGTTAGTTCAAATTATGATACTAGAGTATTCATAGTAATAAATGACTTACTTAATTCATCATAAATAATGGTATTTATAGCCTTTATGGAGATCCAACTCGTGATTTGAACTATGACAGATGATTAGGTTGTTTTTTAGTCAAGTTGCAACCTATGTTCAGAGGGTCTGACTTACTTGCAAGCTTTTTGACTGGTATCCATACAGTGAGCACACTGGTCATACTGACAGCCGGTTTGTGCTATCTTATTGGATCCGTGTCTTTTGCATTTTCATGTCACCCCTTAGTTTAGGAGCCGATATCTTAATGCATTTTCTAATATTAACTATCTTACATGACCATTAATGGTAGTTTATTACAGGTAACTTATTAACAATGAATGACCAAAACATGTTAATAGTATTAGATCAAATGATTGGTAATCATTGCTTAACTGCCTAGGATTAATTAATTATGGGGAGATAGAAAATAAAATCATAAGGGGAAACCAAATCTTAGAGGGTTTTTAACATTAAAATATGTGATTTTAAATGTTCTATTTTCTTTTCTTAACTCTTTTTTCAAAAAAAAATTCTCCAATTTTTTTCAAACCTTCAAATTGCTTAACATCCAAAAATAAGAGTAATTAATGCGTTCTTTTCATATAGTCTTGTGGATTCGACACTGAATATCGAATTTACTCTCTTTATTATGAATTGATAGGTGCACTTGTATTTGAGTGTGAAAATTAGGTACACAATCTACACTTATTTGGTGTATTTAGGGTTTAGGGATAATACTTTTTTGTTAGAAAAAAAGCTAAATTACTATTTTAGTATCTTATATTTTTAGTAAATTTTAAGTTAGATTTCCAATATTTTTTTAGTTAGTTAGGTTCTTTGTCTTTTCCCTCGTCCAATTTTTAATAACTCTGTCAACAAAATCATAATGTGGTAGACAATTTTCACACATGGTCATATCTTGATCATTTGACTGTGCGACACCATCACAAGTGTTAGATGCTAATAACATGAGCCTTGCTGATGTGATGACTCCACATGTGAAATGTTCATTGATTAATGTGAATGTGTATATAGAGTTGTAACATCAAGGTCGGCATCTTACACATGAACATCATGTCAAAAGCATGTAACACATTGAATATCATATCAGCAGGGTGACTGACACATTGAATTTCTGTTAACAAAATTAGTAAAAAAAATATACTAAAAGACCTAACTAAAACATTTTTAAGAAAATAAGGGATCTATCTAACTAAAAAAAATTAGAAGTGTAACTTATACTTTACTAAAAAAATAAAAATCTAAAACAATGATTTGAGGAAAAAAAAAGACACAATATTGAAATGATAAAACTCTAGTCTCCCTGAACACCTAACATCCAAAATGTCAAAAATATGATGAACATAAACCTAATAGGGTTAAATCTATTTCAAAAAAAAGGCTTAGGTATTTACGTAATAAAAAATTGTATTTACTCCCATAAAATTCTTCTTTAACTGCAAGGTGATCTGCAGGATATGAATTCAGGTATTTAAGTAATAAAAAATTTTACCTTAATTTAAATAACTTCATGTATTTATTATAGTAAAAACACTCATTATTAATTATAAAAATATCTATTATTTTTATATTTTAATTTAATTTTAAATAATTAAAAATACTCGTATAATATGAGACAATCTCATAATTAATAATTCATCCTTGCATATAATGATGGGAAAGTTTTATCCTCCATAATAATAATAATGTAATTGAAGTCCGAATAGGGTATATAAACGTAAAAAAAAAAGGTACCCTATAATAAATCAAAATCTCTATATTTTACAGCAAAAACCCAATAAAGAAAATAATTTGTTATTGTTATTTCTTAAAAAGAGAAAACTACTCCACTCCTCACCGTCATGAACCTTCCCTCTTTTTCATCAAATTCTCCCTCCACAAGGTGCAGGACTCTCCATTCCATCTACAACCTGCGCCAACACCTCCGTTTAAATTTGGATCGCCACCTCAGGTACGCGCAACCCTTCACCCTCCTTCCCTTTCTTGGGCTTGGGCTTGGGCTAGGGCTAGAGCTAAAGCATACTCAATCTATGAAATGCTTTCATCTCTGCTAACGGCTCATTATTTCATCCATAATTTTCTCTACTTGTTTCTCTTCCACTTTACTCTCCTTTTGTTCCTTTCATGTTCTTGTTCTGCCCCCTTTCTTTTAACCTATGGTTCGAATTATAGAGTCACAAGCAGTTGCCTATGTCAATATGTTTTTGAACAATTAAGTGGTTCTTTTTTGTGCCTATTGGGTGTTTGAAAAAACGCATGGAAGAAACTAACAGAGTGGCAATTTAATTTTCAGCCTGATATGTATGTATGCATGCTATATGTATAATTGCGTATTCTGTACCGAGTAAAATTCATTGGTTTCAAACAAGGATTATATGTGGGCATAGTGGTTTGCTTATTGGTTTCCTCCGTGTGTTTTAGATTCTGTGTAGTGGATATATATAAATTACAAAAGGTGTTGTTAGTCTCTTTAGGAGCATTCTGTGGTCATGAATATTTATAAACTAACCAAATGTGGTTCAATGAAAGGAAAAAAAAAAATCAATAGATTTAGACATCTTTGACTTTGCCGTGAAAGGAGAGGATCAGTGGCAATAAGATTCTGAAATGTGAGAAAGTTTATTCTTTAGTCTTACAAAGGACATAAATTGTACGCTTAGACCAGCATAGTTGGTACGTGGCAGGCATGAAGTGTCTGACCTGGGTTCAAACCCCGGTTCTCTCACTTCCTGACACTCACCCCCCTTTTATTTACTGCTATTTTAAAGGACAAAAAATAAAAAAGCAAAGGACATAAACCACTGTCTGAAGGAGTTTAAGCAAGCTTCTTTGCTGTTGCTGATAAGTCTAGTGCTGAACTGGGATTGCGGTTGTTAATCACAAGTGATACTGATAAACGACATGGCAAAGTATTTACAGCATGTCTTGTTAAATGGGATAGAATATTTGACATTTCTTTAACTGTGGGAAGTGCAGTTATTTGATAACTCTAGAGGTGTATCCCACGATCTCATTTTTACATATTCATGTAGCCTTTGCTTTGAACTTGAATATTTGGGGGATTTGAGTCCTCTTTCCTTTGCTCAACATGTTTAAATGTTGAAAACTTTAAATTAGTTGAAATTCAATTATAGTTCGTTTGCATGCATCAGATCCTTCTAATATCTTCTATGACAGGAAAGAGAAAGCGGCTATTGTTGACATTTCATGGCTGCCAATCCTGCTCATCATGGTCATGTGCATCAGTCTGAATTTCAAGGCACAGAGTCAAAGCCTAATGTGGAGTCACCACCAATCACCCTTTTAATTAAGCACCTTCCTGAAGCCATTCCTCATGACACTCTTTCCCGAATCTTGTCCAATTTTGGCGCTTCCTCTGTTCGGCTTTGCTCTAGTGGAAGGTATTAAAGTGCAAGTGGTTTGAACCCCAACTTGTCTCATTTTTCAATTTGAGGTGTTATTAGACTTGGGTGTCATAGGTGCATAACATATTAACATGTAAACATTTCTGTGAATGTTTTTTTTCGGATGTCAGTTTTTCTAGTGTATTTATAGTGTTATAAATAATTCAATGTTTGTTTCCTATAAAATTGAACACAACGAGAAAGAAAATATAAATGGGAGGAAGTTTGAGAAAATGGTCAGTAGCGCAATGAAATGAGGAAGAAATTATTCATGTCATATCTTCCTCCAGTTCTCTCCTCATTTCCCTACTATTTCCCCTTTCTGGTTGTAATTTTCCCCCTTTCAAGAGTATAGAATCTTGCTTGTTTGGGGCTGGAAGCTATCTAATAATTGTAAGTTCGTTTGGAGGGTAATTGTTATTGAATACTTTTTATTCCATTGAAGTAATAATTCCTTCACTTATTTGTACTATCTTGTCTCTGAGAGAAATGCAATGGATACAATTTTTTATAGGTCTCCTATTCATTCGTTTACCCTTTTTTCTGTTTATTGTGAGCCTCAGCTTTTCAGTCATTTTTATTAATTTAATTGTAAACTGACTTATAGCTCACTGTTAAACTGTGCTAACCTGAACCTTGCTTTCTGTCTTTGGTAGTGCTTCCAAGTCACCCTTATATGTTCATCATTCAGTGGCATGAAAAATTTTGTTGGCCTTTGGCCAACTTATATTGTTTTTTTTTTTCCAATTTATTTGTGTTCACAAATACATTCAAGAGTTCCAATTTTAATTGCCCAATCTAATGCAGGTTGAGAAATTGCGCTTTTGTGGATTTCAAAAATGATATGGTGGCATCTCAAGCACAACAACAACTGAATGGGTATTACTTTACATCTTTTTTCATTATTTCAATTTTCAAATATTGAAATAAATTAGTTTCATATTTGAAGATATAACTTTGGCATACGGTGATCTTATTTGGCTTTAGATTTCCAGAATTTATTCTAATACCCTCTTAATTCCTGATTTTGCGACATAATAAAGAAAACTGAGGCCAATAAATTAATTCATTTGAGTCAGATAAAATTATAAAGTTGTTCTTCTGGAACTAAATGCTTTAGATGATTCTATCTTTTTCTTGGGGTTTATCAGGTTGAGATTTCTTGGTAAAGTCTTGTCAGTAGAGCGAGCTAGTAACCCAACTGAGAATGGTTTAAAAGATAGTGGAACACAGCTGGGAAAGGACTCTAAAACATTAGCAGTAAAGAATGCTAATGTAACCAAATCTATTGATGGAGATACAAAATCAGGAGGCCTCCCTTTTCCTGAGCCAATTGCTGATAGACTTGGTGTTGATTATCCATTTCCTCCTCATCTTGAGTATGCTCCTTCTTCTTACCTTGCAGTTTTTTAGTTTTGTTGTTTGTTGCAATACAATGATAAAGGGATACTAGTGCGTGCAAGTTCACAAATATGGAAGATAATATAACATAATGAAATGAAATGAGAAAAAAAGAAAGACAATTCTTGTAAACACAGGAAAAGAGTGAGAACACTATGCTTTTATGTTGTGGAAGTTCCCGGGGTAACATGTTGAATCAATTTGAAAGAGTTAATCTGAGAATTTGGTGCAACAGATTTATCAGTGTGAAATTGAAATTTAGCTGGTCAATGTAATGGCAACTGATTTTACTTGATGAAATTCTCCTTTGCATGTATAAATGTCTTGAACAAAGAATGGTTTTTAAGGAAAAGCAGTGCAAATTCTATACATTCTCCCTTATTTTCTTCCCTACTTTTTAATTTTTTCAATTCTCACTTAATGTAACATCTTGTTCCATGCCTTCTTACTGCACATGATTCAATAATAATGTATTAGAAAAAGCATAATGTCATTGCGACCTGCAATCTTTTCCAATGTCTATATTTGTTTTTGTCTTTCATTTCAGGTATGCTTACCCTCCGCCAGATGGAAATATTCTGACCAACATTGTGAATGCTTTAATTGCTGTTCCCCGCTTTTACACTCAGGTTGTTCTAGTATCGAATGAGTCTGCTAGGATTTAGTCTCTTATTTTTCCAGAACCTGTAACATTTTGTGTTTGTTTTGCACTGAACCAAGTACCAACCATTAATAGTCATCATATTGATTTCACTAACATAGGTCCTGCACCTGATGAACAAAATGAACATTCCGGCTCCATTTCGTATGGCACTGCCCACACCACCATTACCTCCGGAGGTACCAATCCCACCACTACCTCCAGTAACTGTGAATCCTCAGTCTGCAGATCTGTCTAGTGGGGAATCAGAGATGGAATCTTCAGATGAGGTAACATTCTTCATTGTGTCCAAGTGGAGGTTATGTTTCTTGTTTATTGTTTACATCCTTTGTATAACTACACTAGGGCTCAGACTGCCTAAATATTTCTGAATTCAGAATTGGTATAAAACATTTACATGTTTTTTTCATCCAGCTGCAAGCTTTTGTGTTATGTACTTTTCTCCAGTGTAATATTTCATAGAATATACCATTTTATCAGTTATAACTATACAATATGCTTAACACTGCATCTTCCTGTTTGCTATTTTCTTTTAAAACATAAATATTTTCTGTGAATCAGTAAATGAATATCGAACTATGAAAACGACATTAGGTGATTCTTTTCCCATGTTTTTAGTATATCTGTTATTTTGTTATCAAAGGAAAATAATTTGTTTTAGGAGGATGGAGCAGCAGAAAAGCCTAGAAAAAAGCGTGCTAGGTGTGAGGCCATTGTTGGCCCTGCCATTGATAAAGGTGTAGCTCATGAGTCAGTTGGGTTAAAACCAGCCACCTTGGTTCCAAAAGAAATCCCGTTGATAAAAAAGAACCCCATCTTAAAGGTATTTTCTATCTTGGAGATTGGTTATGGAGCTCATCAACATTGTTTTTAGTTTTTGTTCTTTTTTTTTGCTTTATGATTTTATAGATAAAAATTGCCCCCAAAACAATGCTGAATGAACGTAAAGATGATGACAAAATACAAGAATTGGAGGAGCCAGAAAAAGATAGTCCAGATCCGAACAAATTTTTGACTCCAGAAGAATTAGAGAGAGGAAAGTTGCCTCCTGAGGAAATCTTATCACTTCCAATGTTTAAGGTATGGATTTAAAATATCTACACTTTCAGTATTACCCGCAAAAACAGCAAGAAAGCCTTACCCCACTATACGTATAAGTGCTAAACAAAGTTGGTTTTGTCTATTTATTCTCTTACTGTTGGATGAATGTTTTTTTTCCATCCTCATAAATGATCTTGATTTATTATATGTAGCTGGACTCTGGAGAGTCGCATTTAACTGCTGCTACTGTCCTGGTCTGTGTTGGTTTATAAATAAGAACAATCTGCTTCAAAACTCTGCAAGCAGGCTTTTCACTATATCCAAAGAAACAAATTACTATATTATTCTTTAATGGATTTAATTCCTAATTCTGCATTTTATCTTGTATTTCTTCACTTTTGGTATTTAAGGATTTATACCAAATTTTGACAAAAATCTTAGTAATTTGATTCTTATAGAAGGCTGGATGTAGTTTGATGCAAGGTGTAAACCTATGGGGTGCATTTGGTTTGGGTAACATTTTCTACTTTCATTTCTTGTTTCACAAACAAATACAAAAGTAGAGTTAGATTACTTGAAAGGAAGGTTTAGCTGATGAGTTTTAACCCAGATTTCACTAGTATGGTTGAGCAGTGGAAAAAAAATTATATATGATTTAGATTTTGTTTACCATTGCAAACTACACTGTCTCTATGGTGAAAACCATATTTTTTTTGAGCAACTTCAAAACAAAATTAGGAGTAGATTGGATTTCCACTCTTGATCTTTATAACTGCATTAATATGTGTTTTGTGGAGATAAGCTTGAGTTAGGTTCAACTTTAAGTGAGGAGCTTACTGCTAATAAATCAGCCATTTGTGCTCGTTGCACCACCTGCACTGATTACTGATTACTGATTACTGACTACAGTTTTCTAGATGATGAAGTGCTTAAACTAATGGAACTTTACCACTACAAAATACAAATCTCTTAATGCATGTCATACATTGTATTGTCTAATGATTTCCATTTCCTTTTAAGCGAAATACTTGAATTGGGCATGATTTAGCAGTGTGGGAATTATTTGACTTATGAGAGCTTTTGTGGTGCACCGCTTTAATTTTATGGGACTCATGTTTTTGAACTGAGATTCTGCAGAACTATACAGCTGGAAATCCTGCCCCTGTGTTGTATATTAAGAATTTGGCAAAAGATGTGATTACTGATGATTTCTATTTTATATTTGGTAAGTTCTCAAGACTTTTAATACAATTTTGTTAATACTTTTCACTTCCAATTTGGATGCTTTTTCTAATAAAAAAAATGAAATATAATATGAATTAACAAAATAAAGTGCAATACTTTGAGATTTTCATAGTATATAACTATTTTATGAATGCTAACTCCACACTTTACATGATCTTATCTTTCTTTTATTGGTGCAGGGTCCTTGTTTGGAAGTATTGAGGCTGCCCAGTCTGGTCTTCAGGTCAAACTGATGCAGGTCATATCTCTTTTAACATTCCCTCACCAGATTTTTTCTGTTGATGTGTTGTTCAAAAATAGACCCAAATCAAATATTGGCTTGTAGTACGAATGATCCAGATGATTTAAGACACTAGTGTGTGTTAGTGCTGGCTCAACACCATTATTTACATCCCCATGAAAGTCTTGTAATAGCTAGTGTTGAGCCCAAAATTAATAGCTAGTAATGAATTTCAGGAGGGAAGGATGAGGGGTCAAGCGTTTCTCACATTCCCCTCAATTGAACTGGCTCATCATGCTCTGGTAGGTTTCCCACATTGGTTTCCCTCTTATTAGTTGTTTAAAAAAAATTATATTTTATTCAAGCTGATTATGTTTTCAGGTTTTTCTTGTCCTTGAATTACTACCTTTATTCTTTTGTCATGAAATTCTTGCAATTTTGATAAATAAATAGATCAATAAGGTTGTGGCACTGGCACTAGTTTCTTTTGGAGATTGATACGGCAGCATATGCAGTTTGACATGCTATTCTTGGTGTGTTTGCTTTAAAGTTAGTCCACTGTAACTCTATTCAATAAAATTGATAAGGGTCAAGTTAACATGCTTTATGAAGTCAGTTGAGTGGTAGTGATTTTACTGTCCCTTCCTACCGCCATTTACTTATTTGTAACTGCGAATCACAGCCTGAATTTTTGCAAACCACACTGATAGAGTTGTTTCATCAAATTATTTTTCTTGTTTGTTGCAGAATCTAGTGAATGGATATGTATTAAAAGGCAAGCCAATGGTCATCCAGTTTGGTCGGAATCCTGCCGCTGCCAAGGGAACCTAAAATCTACAGACAGCAGAGGTATGTGTTCTAGATTTTGTACTTTGAGAGGCACATGATTGCCATTTGCTTACTGCTTGATAGTTTGTATAGCAGCAAATGACTACTTGAATAGTGATGTATTCTTCATTCACTGGCTGGAAAAGGATTCGGCCACAGACCCCATCAACCACAACATTCAAGAATGTTGACATGGATGCTGGCGCATGCATTCTCCTTTGATTTTCCATGTGAGATATTGGATCTAGATTTCACATTGTTAGCAAGAGGGTGTTGGAAATGCAGACTATTGTTATTACATTGCACACCCCAAGTAGTATCGTTGCTGTAGACGGTCGTTGCTGGCACATGAACATACACGCGAGATGATCCTCTTGGTTAAATTAACAGTAGAGAAAATATGAGGAACTCAATTTCTTTTTTGCTGTAGAAGCAAAGATATAGCGAACTTGACTCCTGACAATGTTGCACAGTTTTGGTACTCGGTAGCTTTGTGAACTATGGAGCTTCACTTTGTACATTTGATCATTTCAGGTCGTATCCCCTCTCTATATCACATTAAGTTTGAAGCCGAAGAAGCTCTCAGCTGCTGGGTTAAATGTTAAAACCAATGACTGAAGTCAATAATTAATTGTGTTTGGACTTTCAACTAGTTGCACAAAAATAGATTATTATAATCAATTACTGTTATAACCTCTTTGAAGTTTTCTCTTTAGTCCTACTGTAATAGCAGACATGCTCCTATTGCTAGAAAATAGCTGAGAAACCCTATTTTAAGTTATTATTTAGGACATTTAATGTACAGGTTAAGTGGATCAATATCGGATAAATTATTCTAATCTATTATTATTTTATGGTTGATGTGTTAATAGTAGTATTTAAGAAAAATGTTAGTATTGTCCTCGTTAAGGAGCTGGAAATGAATTTGTTTTTTATGTTTAAATATATTATTTGTCCTTATAAAATGAGGTTTCTTTTCTTTTTTGTCCATATGAAAATAATTTTATTTTTTATAATAATTGAGTGATAAGTTGAGAGGGATTATGAGGGCAACTTTAAAAAATTAATGTAAATTTTAGTCAAATTTAATTATTTTAATTAAATTAATCAATTTTATTAATATACTTGAATTATATAAAAGGTCTCATATTGTATTAAGGGAAGGATATTAAGTGCTCACATGATTAACTGAAACATTATAAACAAGTGGCACCAATGTTAATTGAAGTCGATGGGTCACTAAGAACATGGACGCGTTTAATTTGAACCCGTTAAGTTTTGGTATATGACATGTTCCAGGTCAGTTACCGATAGGTGCACGTTTATATATATATATATATATATATATATATATATATATATATATATATATATATATATAGGTGAAATTGCAAAGATGGGCGTCGTGGTTAAGTAGAAAAATTGTCAAAGGGGTCCTTGTATTTACATAAAAAAAATTGTTACTAAAGCTTAAGTAATTGTGAAAAGGCGCTAGCGATGAAGCTGTTGCTCTTCCTTTAGCCTGCATATTTAATTTAACTTTACAAAAATATAAGGTTACTATGGTTCATCCAAGTTTAAAAAATGCTAATTGTCAACTGTTCGATTTCGATGCGTCACTGATTTCCGAATTCCTTACCTAATATGGAATGTTTTTACTAATATTTATAAAAAAAATATCGAATTTATAAAATTAAGAAAACGAATTCCTAAAATTTATCCATTTACAATTTTATAATTTAAAATGATAAAAATGTTTTAAAAATGATTAATTAAATAAGAAACATAATATTTTAAATTAATTTTTTAACTTAAAATGATTTTTAAGTGAGAAATTAATGGATATGTTTTTTATAAGATAGAAGTTAGGTGGTTAAAATTAAAAAAAATAATTCAAGGATTATATATAATCAAAAAGTATCAAACTTAAAAGAAAAGTAGAATGATTTCACACTTCAAAAATATTACAATTTAAAACCGTAAACAAATCCATCCCCATATATATATATATATTAATGGATATGTTTTTTATAAGATAGAAGTTAGGTGGTTAAAATTAAAAAAAATAATTCAAGGAATATATATAATCAAAAAGTATCAAATAAACTTAAAAGAAAAGTAAAACGATTTCACACTTTAAAAATATTACAATTTAAAACCGTAAACAAATCCATCCCCATATATATATATATAACAAACTAAATGTTACTTGGAAATATTACCTCATACATGTTTTAGTAAATGACAGTATTACTAATAAAACTATAAGCTCAACCAATAAATTTTAGTTGGTTTTAGACAAATGTCATAAAATTAACCAGTAACAATTATTATAGCGAAACATTATCGATAATACATTTCTTCTTTTTTTTTAATGGGAAATAATATATTTCTTCACTTATGGTATTACGTAGAAATGACTAACTAGTGTAGCAATGGTAAAAATTTACACAAGTAACAAAAAATTAAAAGCAAATAAAATATTAAAATTTGTATGTTATTTGGTAGTCGTGTTTCCGTTTTGATGGCTTACGCCTTAACAATATCTATTTATTTCATTAATATGCATTATTAGGGTTAGTTTTTTCATTAACCGTGGTTAGTTAGCTTTTGTTAGAGTTAGTTTCTGTTTTGGGCAACTTGTATATAAACTTTCTTCTTTTTCTTGTTGAGTTGGTTGAATGAATCACAATTCACATATTCTCTTCTCTCTTTTGATCCTTTTTTCTCTTCTTCTCTATTGCCTTTTGTTGTTTGCTCAAGAAGTTTCAAATTTTGGTCATGAAGAGATTTTGGTTGTATGGTTCATTCACACGCTTGGTGAGTTCTAACATGGTATCAGAGCCCTTTTCTTAGGGGCTTTGCTACGCGTGTAAGAACTCAAAATTTTGTGATCAAGACCTTCGATTCTTAGTCTTGGAGGATTGATTCTTTGCCTTGGTTCGGTGTTTTGTTTCTCAAATTGTTATTGTTTTCTTGCTTCGCGAATCTCCTCTTCTTCGTTCTTCGATCATAGATCTTGCTATTGTTTCTTGATTCTGTTATATTTTTTTCTAGCCACTTGTTCTGTTGAGTGATGTAACATCCTGCGTGTTTTTATACTTGAAAAGGAATAATAAATGTGCAAATGAGCTTGGATTATGATACATTGAGGATATGTGGCATTTTTGTGATTCACAAATGAATTTACACCATATACACGACTAATATATCCAAACCACAATCTCACAACATAAATATTATTTGCTCATCATTAATTCATCACACATGCAAGCATTAAACACACATCATCACACCACACTTAGTCTCCATAATCTAATGGAACCAGTGTAGTATCACACAAACCAAACACACATAAGCCAATATTTAAAGCAATCTACTAAACTATTACACAATTCACAATTCTACAACTTTCTTGTCATCAGCTCCTCACTTGGCGCTTTCATCCGGGGCATCCGCACCTTGTCATTGGTTATTAAAAGAGAAGAAAGCCATAGTAAGGGTGAGTGTTTGGAAACAAAAATCATAATTAATATAAAACTATAAACACAATGCAAAAAGTGACAATTTCAACACTTCAACCTTATTATAACAAACCACCCTTAATAACATGTTCTCAAACGCTTTACTAACTGCTAGTGCATGCATCATCATAAGCACATTAGGAAACATCACTGACTTTTAACATTCAACATTCAACATGACACCTAGTATCCAGATACTAAAAGGATCGACCTTCAGCTGGGGGTCCTACTTGACACCCCGTGAACCCGACTTGGTCTATCGAGCCCGACTTGGCTCTCCACTTCAACCATTGGCTCCTATTTGACCACTGGGTAGTTCTTTGTGTCGGTTACGACCTACGATCAAATTGTTCACCACTCCGCTTCCGATTTCGATACCCACTTCACTTGACAATCCTCTGACGCCTGATTCACCACCTACGAATGTCGAAACATAAAATTCATCAATATTTCATCACACCTATTACTCTAGAAGTACTTTTTGAGCTCCACATTGTCATAGAACACAAAAGTCGCAACCCCCATCATGCATGCAACTTGTGGCTAGAGAAAGAAAGAGAAGAGGAGGAAGAAGGCTTGAAATTGGAGATGCATATGGACGTACCTCGAGGTCCCAGTTCCAAAAACGTGATTAATTTAAAGTTTAGACGTGAAATTAGCCATCAATTGGAGCTTAAAAGCTCACGACTATGGTGAGGGGAAAATGGAGAAGAAATTCGCTTGAATGGCTCGAGGAAGAAGAGAATATGTTTTCAATTTATATCATTAAGGGTATTATGGTAATTTACCATTTTCATTTAATGCTTAAATTAAAACTTACCTTTTAACCCTTTAGTAACTTTAAACTTACCACTATTTATCTAAACCTTATTTAAATTTTAATGATTAACTAATCAATAAATTTATTTAATTCCATAACATCTAATTATTTAAAATTGGATTTATATTAATTAATAATAATTTCCAAAAATCCAAAAATTAATTTGAAGACAATTATTAATACTTTTCCGCCAATCACGAATTTTAAATTAATTACCCAAGATGTCACACATGACAATATCATAGCCCCGACAAATATCCCCTCTTAATGACCAGATTCCCTGCAGACCGGTGCCTTAGTGAGCTCGGTTATCTGCCAATGCACACCAGTGCCATCCTATAAAGAATATCAAGCATGCCTATGCAGGTGTCAATTTTTCCCTGTAATTTGTGGATCCGTACTGACACAACACCATGTAAGACTTAACTGCCACCCACCTTTATAAATACTCATCATTTATGACTCATTAAGGCACGCGATATACTAAAACCCATCTTTGAGCTCCATTGTTGACCATTTGGACTGACTTAGGTGTTGGAGTATCCTTACAGGTGACACCTCATCCGCCCCCAATGTGAAAGGTTAGTATGATAACTGAAGAATTGATATAAAGACTCCTGACTCCCCATTAGACCAGTGTAATATGTGAAAGAGAGTCAAGACTGAAACTGATACCAGAAGTATTATCTCTGGTATGGGATAATTCATTGGTATGCCTAATAGGACCCATTAAAGGTATTCTTACAACTCAGTAGTTAAATCTTCATGGATGTAAGTGGCTAGGTCCCCGAGACTCCTGACAGCCACATCAAGGACGTTTCATATTTGGAACCCTGATGCCTCACTTACAAACATCAGACTTGTTGATATCCCAATATTTACTCAACAAAATGGCCAGCGAGGTGCCATAATGCCACCTCTAAACCCTTAAGATGAGATCATACACCAACTTAGGGTAGAATTGGTTGAGTTAAGGAGAGAACCATCCAGCCAAAATAGTGGATCGTGACTTAACATTATCCCTAACCTGAGGTATCACATCATGAGGTATCTGTGACTCTGTCCTACTCTAGAATCCCTACGTATAAAGACAAACTTCAATCCCACAACAGGGAGGATCGATATTCCCTTCGTAGGAGAAACCCTCAAATTAGTGGCGCCTTGACAGGGTATAAACTTGATATACTTTTTTGTATAAGACTAATGGGAATTCTTATTCCTAAACATTTGCAGACTACCTAGCTGTTGTCGATCAACAAGTACACTAGAAAAGACCGATCCAAGCAAGCATCTCGATGCATATACCTACGAGGCCATGTTCTTGGGAGCTATATCTAATGTCATGTGTCGGATGTTCCTCAGAACCCTTACTGATGAGGCCCTCAACTAGTTTAAAGGTCCTCATTTTGGTTCCATTGACTCTTGGACCGACATGGGAGAATCCTTTGGTGCCTACTTTGTTATTTCCCGAGATGTCCCCAAAACAAGGAGAGAAAGAATCCTTTAAAAAGTTCTTGAAAAGGTTTTACATAGAGGCAACAATTATGCCCGACCTGATAGAGACAATTTAGCTCTACATGGTTATTGAGGCATTCTAGCCAAAATCTATACTTTCTCTTTCATTAGCAAAAAGGCACCCCAAACTCTTAAAGAGTTTTACAAAAGGCATCCAAGTATGTAGGCATCAAGATGCATTTAGAAGCTATAGCAGCTAGATACCCACCCACCTTGACCCCTGCACAACAAGAAAAGAAGAAAGAGAAATCAAATCCTGAATGAACACCTCCAAAAGAAAAAGGTAGGAGCAACCATCCCGACAATAGGAGAAAAAGATCTTCAATTTTGATCAGTATGCTCTCTTGAATACTAGACCGACTCAGATACTGTGAGAACGGGTGACCATCGTTAACCATATATGGTGTCAGAAAACCAAATGGCCTGATAATCTAAGAAAGCATTGTGATTTTTGTTAGGGAATCCCACAGGGCCAGGCAACGAAAACACATAGGATTCCCATAGAAAATTGTCAAAAAATATTTCAAAGCATCACAAAACAACAAATAAAATTGCATTTAGAATTAGCATAATATCAGGGATAAGATTCCATATTTTGTAAATGTTTGCATTAATCACCAATTCTCATGCAACCATATCCATGTGATGTTGTTTGCAATGAATGAATATGTTGTTTGTATGGTGGGGATCATTTTCATCTACATTTGGTATATACCAAAGCCATCTTGCCTCCTTAACATTTTCTTCATTACTTGGACACTAGTACTTCTCTAACTTATGACAAGCATGTCTCTGCATCCAAAAGTAAGTACTATTTGTTAGCCTCAATTCACTTCATCCTACAACATAACTTGATGTAAAATTTCTAACATATTTACAATAATTTAATGGTGGCATTCTAACTCCAGGACTAATGGAGCTTTATGTAGTCTACCTTTGCTGGTGTGCTATTAGAAGGCAGGGTTACCAATCGTTTCCTGATAATTTTGGATTTGTCTAGTGCATTTAGCTTTTTATTCTTTAATGTGTATCTCCTAAAGAAAACATAAAATGATCCAAAAAAGGCATTTGTATCCCTATATTTCTTTCATTTATTACTTATGATGGTTCAGAGTTAGACATAGAAGGGGTTGAATAAGTCTTAACTCGTTTTACTCATTTTTATAGACTCTGAACAGTTATTATATTAAAACAGACCAAAGAGATATAGGAAAGAATCACACAGTAGATTTATACCGATTCACTTCCAAAGTAGAAGTTACATCCAGTACCTTCAGACTTGAAGGATTTCCACTATTGTAAAAACACCTTTTAAAAATACAGCACCGGACTAGTGCCTCAAATATTCTTGACTCCAGCCACTTCTGGCTTATACCTAAGTATTATTTCAACGAGCCATTCCTTGCTATAAATACCCAAGTATTCTTTTAAAAGCCTCTTCAGGCCACACAATGTTTCCCACACTAATAGATTCTGGCAACACACCAAACTTTATAAAAAAGAATGATAAAGAGTTTTATGTTAGAACATATAACTCAACGTACAAGTATATAAAATAGAGAGATAGGCACGCTAAGTTATATACTATGATAAGTCAAGGTCTGTGGGAAGAAAAACTTCAAAGAATACTTACGTAGAGGATCTAAGAACTTAGAAACTTTTCAGAGAAAGTCTTTTAGACTTTTTGTTCTTGTAAAATAGATCAGAGAGTGTTCAAAGAAAATGGTCTTGACAAAACCCTTCTCGCGTTTTGAAATCTTCTTGTATTTATAGACTTCCTTGAGATAGTCATTGATTCAGCCTTGGTATGAATGAACTTTTTAATCTTCTCAAGGATGAGCAGTGATTGCAGAGACTTAAGTCTATCATGCTTTAGAGATATATACCACAAATGGGTTGCCTCGATAGCCTTTACAAAAAGATGTCTTTTTGCTTATCCATTTTAAGTAATCAGGTACATCTTTATAGTCGTTGACCTTTAGGCATTCTGACTTGGATAGGTTCAACTTTTGTTGACATCTTGGGATATACGAGGTAGTTTTCTCAGTTTATGCGAGTAATCCTTCAACTTTTCAGTTTGTTAATTCTTTAAGGATAGGCACTGAGTTGATGTGATAAAATCCTTGTAGTTCTGTATTTAGAGAAGAAAGATTATTTTTAAACATTTCTAGAAGAGAGAGGAGTAATCATCTCAGGGTCTATAGCTTCAATCAGACTGGATTATTTGAAGTTGTTAACGAGTACAAACTCTTCATTTCAGGAGTGATGAGTTCACGGACTCCTTTTGTTTCTTGTGGCTAGATTATTACAGACTTTTGTCACGCTAATCAGAATAGTTAGATAAACCATATATACAAACTTCATTTTAACTAAGAGTCTTGATGGATATTATTAACAAATCTCAGGGGTTCAGACTTCTTAGTCTTGAATTAAGACTTGGTTCTAACAATCTCCCCCTATTTATTGATAACAAACATCAAGTCTTTTATATGAATTGAAGTCTGTATTAAAAAATGAAGCAACGATGATTTTAATGATTCAGAGTAATATGAGATTGTTATATACTTCAAATTACGATAATCAGATTATTCTCATATAGCATACTTCAGTTATAATTTTACTGCACAATTTTGAAGTAACAAACATGCAATAGAACAAATATAATATTTATGTAAAAAACATGGATTACACACACACACACACACATATATATATATATATATATATATCAAACTGTACAATTAAAACAAAGAAGGACAACAGACTGTAGTGATACATAATCCTACTATAGACTTATTACAAACTTCTCCCCCTTTTGATATCAACAAGAGGATGGACATCATAGAGACCGTGTAAACTTGAGAGGGACAAGAAGAAATTACGAGGTAGAAATAGAGATGAGATAAGAAGTAGAGACAGACACTAAAATCAAACAACCAACATTTTGACAAAAGAAATAAGGGTGGTTAGTGACAACAATAGATGGGGAACAAATATAAGGAGAGATAATGTCTCTGGACGGATCCTAGAAAGAAGGATGAGATTGAGGAATTCTTCCAACACATCCCCAAAAGCTGTGAACATCAATCAAAATATCTCCAGAGGAGGAGCTGCATTCCTAATCACGCTCCCATAGATAGTGCACCCAAAGATGACTTTGGGTATCTCCATTTGGAGAGCGGTCTAAATGAAAAACTTCTAAAATATCATCAGGTATCTGCTTTATAGTCCTCATATAGCAATCAGGTGAAGAGGGTGTAGAGAACCAGACTTTCTGATTTAGCTTATTGGTGATGATTCTGGGGTTCCTTGGCATGATGCGATCTAGATACATTAGGATGCGGGCTTGGGGCTTAGTAAAGGCTTGGATCCATGGTCGGGCAGGGAGACAAAGTTCTTGAACAAGTTGGTGGGTTTGTTGTTGCATACGGATAACTTGGTATATGGCAAAGAAGGAATGAGTGTAGATGTGAGAGTTGGATATAAGGTCTTCAGGAGGGGTAGGAGGTTAGAATCGAGGCTTATCGAATATACAGACTCCATTTCTAGGGACAAAGGTTTGAACAAAAATAGGAAGTTCGTCTAGGCTGTGAAAGGGTAGAGGACGACCAGGGAATGAGGAAATTATGGTGTAGGTCTTAGGTTGAGCTAAGCGAACGGCAGGAGTTTAATAATATTAAGAGTGAGGAGTTAAGAAACTTGAGGTACAAAGGGTGTAGGAATAGAGGTGGTAGGTTGAGATGATTTGGGTACAGAAGGTATAGTTGTAGATTTAGGTGGGGGTGTAAGAGGTTTAAGTTGAGGTGTAGTTATAGGTACCTGAGGTGTAGAACGGAGGTCTGTGGCCGGGGTAGACGTTGGGGTCAGGACAGAAGTTTGGGAAGGAGTCTTAGTAGAGGATACAAACTTCTTCTTCTTCTTCTTCTTCATAGAAAGCTTCTTCTTCTTAGTTTGTTTACTAGACTTTCTTTTCTAAGCTTAAGCTTTTTCAGCTTCCCATGCAGCCCTATCAGACTTATACAAATCATAGTTGTGATTGTATATGTCAACCCAGTCATACTTTGTCCAATTCTTGGCATCCACATCTAGGAACTTTTTGCAGTAATAGCGAACAGAGTTGACATAACGCTTCTTGGAGGGTATCTTGACATAATCCTTTAGAGAGGAAGAAGTTGGATCATGAGAACTTCTTGAGGAAGGATTGGAAGTAGCAGGCTGAGAAGGAGCAGTAGCAGAAGGTCTTTCAGACCTTTTCTTCTTCAGAATATGCCCAATTTGGTCATCTGAGTCTGATGAATGGTAAGTGGCTTGAACAGGAATGAATCCAAACATAGCAGCAGGGGTCTGGTCAACCAACACAAACCTTTTTATAACCTTAGGCTTCTTGGCCTTAGGGGGTTCCTCTATAGGTTTAGACTTGATCTTCCTCTTCAGATGAGCTTTCTGTACAGGGTCTTGAACAGTTGAAGTTATGGTCTGATCAATGGGGGGAGGGGGGGAAAAGGTTGGCAGTTTGGTTATCAATGGACTACAAGTCATTTAGTCAGTTACAGACTCAAGGGGCACATTCTCAAGCTTGAAAATTTTCATGAAAATTGTAGGGT
This sequence comes from Clitoria ternatea, assembly GCA_037962975.1. Lineage (NCBI taxonomy): Eukaryota > Viridiplantae > Streptophyta > Magnoliopsida > Fabales > Fabaceae > Clitoria > Clitoria ternatea. The sequence goes on from CM075673.1 coordinate 140,279,455, forward strand.
AGGGAACCTTCTTCTACTTCTTCACAACAGACGACATTATGTAGGTCAGAATGATGTTGGCTAGATTTACCTTTTCCTTGATCAACATATGATACATGCAGAAATGATCCAATTTCGACACAGTATCCTTTGCAGACTTACAAGGGCAGGATACTTGACGCATCAGAAGATAAAGCATCTTAGCATTTAGCAACAGACTTCCAGAGGATGTTTTGTCTGGACGAGCTTTTCAAAACAGGTGTTCATTAATGGTGAAGCTAAATACCTTAGTGTACTCATAGTCTTCTGAGAAGATAGTTCCTTTAAGGTTGCATTGCAGAACAGTTACTAACAAATCTTCAGAAATCTTAATTTGCTTTCCAGCAGAGTGCTAATCAATATGAACTTTTTCTTGTCCACTAAGATAGTTTTCCAGAACTCGAGGGCCACTAATGGAGAGAAGGGTTCCTTATCCAGGCAGAAACTGCTTCACCTAATTCTATCAATTTCAGCAGTAATATCTCTTCATTCTAGCTTATGTTAAGCAGCATCGAAGAACAAGGACTCAATGACATCCTTAACAGAGAGTGAGATTCCAACCATTTTAATAAAGAAGAGAAAAGGGTTTGAGAAGAAAGATTTTTTAGGGCAAAGAGTACACACATAGAGAGAAAGAGAGAACAATAAGGTTTCAGAGAGATGAAAGGTTTTGTAGATGTTAAAATGATAACTAAGAGCAATTATTTAAAGGACAACATGGCTTAGTGGAGGGAAAACGGTTCAGAAACGGTTATATTCTAAGCAATAACTGAATGCCACGTGTTACAAAAAAGAAATAAATGAATAAGTAAATGACGCAACAGACTAAGTCTCTCAACATAGAAGTGAGTAAATAAAGAAAATCTTAAGTTAGAAGATATGTAGATTACGGTCATATAGACTCTTTAATTACATTATATTTTGCACGTTTAGATTATATTTTATAAAAGAAAACCTGGCTTTAGCTAAAGGTTTAGTGAAGATATCAGCCTATTGATGGTCTGTATCCATATACTTCAACTCTAGAGTGCCTTTCTGAACATATTCGTGAATAAAGTGGCACTTTACTTCGATGTGCTTTGCCTTTGAATGCTGAATGAGATTCTTTTACAAGTTGATAGCACTAGTATTGTCACAGAACACAGGGATTTCTTCTTCCTGAATTGAATAGTCCTACAGTTCATATTTCATCCATAGAAGTTGTGAACAGATTTATACCGGTTCACTTCCAGAGTAGAAGTTACGTCCAGTACCTTCAGACTTGAAGGATTTACACTATTATAAAAACACCTTTTACAAACACAGTACCAAACCAGTGCCTTAAGTATTCTTGACTCTAGTCACTTCTGGCTTACACCTAAGTATTGTTTCAACGAGTCATTCCTGGCTACAACTACCCAAGTATTCTTTCAAAAGCCTCTTCAGGCCACACAATGTTTTCCACACTAATAGATTCTGGCATCACACCAGACTTTATAGAAAAGAATGATAAAGAGTTTTATGTTACAATAGAACTCAACGTGCAAGTATATGAAATAGAGAGATAGGCACGCTAAGTTATGTACTACGATAAGTCAAGGTCTGTTGGAAGCAAAACTTCAAAGAAGACTTATGTGGAGGATCTAAGAACTTAGAAACTTTTCAGAGAAAGTCTTTCAGACTTTTCATTCTTGTAAGAGAGATCAGAGAGTGTTCAAAGAAGATGGTATTGACAAAATTCTTCTCACGTTTTGAAATATTCCTATATTTATAGACTTTCTTGAGATAGTCATTGATTCAGCCTTGGTATGAATAAACTTGTTGATCTTCTCAAGGACAGGATGAGCAACGATTATAGAGACTTGAGTCCGTCATGCTTTAGAGATATATACCACAAATAGTTTGCCTTGATAGTCTTTATAAAAGATGTCTTTTTGCTTATCCATTTTAAGTAATCAGGTACATTTTTATAGCCATTGACCTTTAGGCATTCTGACTTTGACAGGTTCAACTTTACTGACATCTTGGGATATACGAGGTAGTTTTCACGGTTTATGTGAGCAATCCTTTAACTTTTTTGTTTGTTACTTCTTTAAGGATAGGTATTGAGTTGATGTGATAAAGTCCTTGTAGTCCCTTATTCAGAGAGGAAAGATTCTTTTCAGACGGTTTTAGAAGAGAGAAGAGTAATCATCTTAGGGTCTGTAGCTTTAATCAGACTGGATTCTTTAAAGCTGTTAACAAGTACAAACTCTTTATGTCAGGAGTGATTTGAGTTCACGAACTCCCCCTGTTTCTTGCGACTAGATCATTACAGACTTTTGTCACACTAAACAGAATAGTTAGATAAACCATACAACAGGTTTCATTTTAACTAAAAGTCTTGATGGATATTATTAACAAATCTCAAGGATTCAGACTTTTTAGTCTTGAATTTAGACTTGGTTCTAACAACTTATATGCATCCCTCTAACATCCTAATTTCATTTCTTTTGAATCTGAGGTCTATATAATTTTGTATGCAATGAACCTGTTGGAGAAAATTGCATCAGAAAGTCAGACTCTCCAACCAGAATAGACTGGATAAGCATCATTGTAATATATGTCTATATCTATTCTTGCTAAACTAAAATTCAAAGTCTTAGAACAACTCTTGAACTATGAACTTACAACTCTATGCATGTATGATGAACCCTTTTAAGAAGGGCCAACTGATGTTGAAAATATAATTACGTATTTGTTGTCTATTATAAAATCTTACAGGTCATTTTTCTCTTAAAAATTCCCCTTTGCTTGTATATATCATCATCATTAGATTTCTTGGTAATTATTTTTAAAATCTTTAAAATATTTAACTCCACTTTCTTTTTTTTAATCATTGATTGATCTGTGAATGGTTTTTTTTTGTTGATAGAGCTTTGTTGTCGTAATACTAGCAATCGTTGTTGTTGTTAAGGCTAGGACCCTGATTTGTTAATGTTGTTTTGTTGTTTGTTAGAGTTTGTTATTGTTAGTTAGTTAGTTGTTACTATATTTTTTGTATAAATAGAGATCATTAAATCAATGATAATATGTTGTTGAAAGGTGTTATTCAAAATAGAGAGTTATTTTTTTCCTCCTTCATCTTTTGTTTCTTCCACACATAACAGACTTAGAGTCTAAAATACTTAAAGTCATCTTTGTGTATGAGTCTATTAAGTTGCAGGTCTTAAAAGAATTGTAACACAAAACAGAGAGGATGAAGAAGTGTTAAGGCTGGGAGTGAGTTGGCCCAACAGTGGTATCAAGAGCTCGGTGTGAGGGACCTGTACAGCGATTAAACCATGGCGAATAATGGACACTTTCCTATAAATCTCCTCATTCTTATAGGGAAGAATTTCAATAGGTGGTATGTGTAAATGAAGACATTATTTGGCTTCCAAGATTTGTAGGACATTATGGAAAACAGAGTTAAAAAGTGACGGAGAAAACAAGCGAGGAGAAGAAATGGATGATTAAAGATCTAAAAAAGAAAGACTATAAAGCCATGTTCATAATCTAGTAGTGTGTGGATGACTGAATTTTGAGAAGATTGCAAGAGTAGAGTCTGTAAAAGAAGCATAAGACACTCTTCAAAGAGCCTATGTAGGTGCAGAGAAGGTCAACAAAGTGAGGCTACAGACTCTGAGAAGGCAGTTTGAGATGCTACGCATAGAGACCAATGAGAGCATTGGTACTTTCTTTAACCGAATGGAAACTCTTGTAAACTCAATGAAGTCATGTGGGGAATGTTTAACCAATGAATATTTGGTTGAAAAGATCTTAAGGAGTTTGACCAAAAGATTTGATCACATAGTGGTGGCAATCGAGGACTCCAAGAATTTCGAAAGAATGACTATGTGATAAGTCTTGAAAAGACTTAATAATTTCACCTTTAATTTAACTTAATCCATTAAATATTGTTTAGTTTGGCACTGTTATTTAATAAATTGTCAATAATTCTTATTTTATTTATTTATTTCAAAAGTGTTTAATTTATGCAAGAAAATGATTAAAAATAATAATTAGTTAAGGAAATTTGTTTATAAATTCACTAACCCAGCGTACATACGCTGGACAGCCAGCGTACATACGCTAGGCATTTATTTGTTTGTATGTGCATGTGCAGTTCATGCTCAAGCTTGAAAGCTTCACGCTTAAGCTTGAAATCCATGCAATCTACGTAAAAAGAGAGAAAAGAAAACACGATCACGCTCAAGCGAGCATCACTCACGCTCAAGCGTGACTTCACCATAACACCCATACCCAAGCATCCTACATTCACGCTCAAGCGTGAAGACATAATGCAGTAATAATCTCAAGCGTGCTTAAGCGTGAGCCCTTTACGCTCAAGCATGAAGGTGGTTATTTAACCTGCTGTTTTCCCTCCAATTGAAGCGCTGTTTCTATTTTTCTGTTGTACTATAGTAACTTAAGTATTGCATTGTAATTAATTATTTATTTGTAATTATGCAATTAGATTAGTTAGTTTAATTATTAATTAACTTTCCTTTGTAATTAATTAAGTTAGTTAGTTAGTTGTCTATATATACTTGTACATACTCTGTAAGGAAAGAAGGGAGAGAACACACAGAAACAATAATACGATTCATTTTCTCATTTCCAATCTCTCTTTAATTCTTTTCTCTCTCTAAATTCTCTCGTCCATGTCTCTCCACATTCCTTTGACAGAATCCATTTCCATGGGTTTCTAAACCCCTAGGGTTAGGATTGCTGAAGCTTCCGATTGAATCTTGAAGCTGCATTGAGGAAATTAACTTCTAAAGCATAAGGAGAATAAGCTGAGAAGTGGTTCTACTCTGCTGAATTGACAAATTCAGATCTAATGAAGAATCTCACTAGTGAGGAATCATAGTTGAGACTTAGGTAACTTCTGGCTTCCTAGCTAATTCAGGCCTAGTAATTAGGTGAATAGTTAGGGTTCAACCCCCAATTTTGCATTAGATTTCTCTGTCATTAAGCACCTAAGGGATTAGGGTTTAATGCTTAGGAATTAGTGTTATTCACCTAAGGAATTAGGGATTAACCAACTATGAATTGTCCTTTTGCATCTGAAGCTTAATTGAACCTCGATTGCATGTTCCTTGATGAAGTCGTAAGCTGAAGTAATCCTAACCTATCTTTTATTCATCACTTTTCATCTCTTCTACTGTTTCTAAAAATACAAAAACATAGAAAGTTTAAAACAACAAAAATAGAATGAATTCTATTTGCTTGTGTTAGTTCAGCTTGTGCTAGTCCAAGATTGCGGTAATTACCTCAATCCCTGTGGGACGATCAAATATATTACAAATTTAACAATTGGTGCGCTTGCCAAAAGATAAATCCTCCAAGAAATATGCATCAAGCTAATGGCTCAGGATTTTCACACCAAGTTAATGGCATCGTTGCCGGGGATTGTTGAGTAATATCAATAATCCTTGGACTGGTACTAGACTGAACCCTTTAATTTTGTTTTTGCATTTAGTAAGTAGTTTAATTCTTGTTAGTATAGTAGCAGTAGTTTGTGTGTAGCAGTAGCTTTGAATTGTTCGTGTTTAATAGTTGGTGTATGCAGTCAAGGAACAGAGGAGAACCTTTCTTCTTTGATCCTGATATTGATTTGTTAGAGCGTAAGCTTATAAAGGAGAAAAAGCAAAAAGAGCAGAAAGAAATGGAATAGAGGAGAGTTGTACTAGGTGACTACTCTAGGCCTACTAAAGAAGGATCACAATCTAGCATCCTTAGGCCTCCAATTGTAGCTAATAACTTTGAACTCAAACCGGCTTTGCTGCAATTGGTTACAAATGATCAATTTGGAGGAAGTGAGGTTGAGGATCCAAATTTGCATCTAGCAACCTTCCTCCAAATCTGTGATACTGTGAAAATGAATAGTATCCCTGAAGAGGTAATAAGACTGAGATTATTTCCTTTTTCTTTAAGGGACAGGGCTAAGGCTTGGTTGCAAAGCAAACCAAGAGGTAATATATCTACTTCGGAGGATTTACAAAGAAAATTTCTGATTAAATATTTCCCTCCTTCCAAGTATACCAAATTGCGCACTGATATCACTTGTTTCTAGCAGAGAGAGGGAGAATCTCTAATGGAAGCATGGGATAGGTATAAAGAGAGTTTAAGGAAATGTCCTCACTATAGGATTCCTGATGTGCAGCAAGTTAGCATCTTTTATAATGGTGTAAGACCAACCACTAGGGTCTTGATTGATGCCTTAGCTGGAGGTTCATTGACCATTAAAACTGTAGAAGAAGCTATAAAGTTGATTGATGTAATGGCTTCTAATGAATGTTTAGTTAGTGAAAGGAGCCAAATCCCTAAGAGAGGGATATTAGAATTAGAAGCACAGCATGCTTATTTGGCTCAAAGTAAGTTGATGACTCAGGCTTTGGAGAAATTAAGTGTACAGATTTCAAAACTTCAAAAGCCTAGTCAAGTTTGTATGATGAGTTGTGATTTTTGTGGTAGAGATCATGAAAATGGCATGTGTGATCCAAATATGCCTGCTGAGCAAGTGAATTACATGAGGTAGCAACAATTTCAAAGGAGTTATCCCTCTAATTCCTTTAATCCTAACTATAGGAATCACCCTAATTTTTCATGGCAGAAAGGTCCTTATTTGAATCAAAACATCCCACAAAATCAAACCACAAATAGACCACAACAACCTTCTCCCCCTCCTTCTAAAGAAAAGTCTGAACTTGAGAATGTGTTGTCTCAGTTCATTCAGGCCCTCAGACCAGCTTTAAAAATCAAGAAGCGTCCATTTGAAATTTAGAAAATCAGGTTGGACAGCTATCAAAACAATTAGCTGAGAGACAATCAGGCAATTTTCCCGGAGATACCGAGGTAAATCCTAGGGAACATTGCAAAGCGATAACTACTAGGAGTGGGAAAACTCTTCTCCCACCTCCAAGTCATGAAGTGAGTTTAGAAAAAGAAACAACCAAAGAAATAGAGCAGGAAAGTGAGCAAGATGTTGATAAAACTAAAAACAAAAAGGAATTAGAAAAAGAAAATGAAAATCAAGTCCATCAAAAGAAAAAGAAAAAGATTGATTTAATCTTGGAGGAAGCTGTCAAGCTAACTCCTGAAAAATTAAAGAATGCTTCATTTCCACATAGATTTAAGAAACAAATAGAGGAGCAAAAGTTTGCTAAGTTCTTGGATGTGTTTAAAAAGCTTCACATAAATATTCCCTTTGTTGAGGCATTGCAAGAGATGCCTTTATATGCTAAATTTTTGAAAGAACTTTTGTCTAAGAAGAGAAAGCTTAAGGGAGATGAGATGATTGCTCTCACTCAAGAGTGCAGTGTAATTATTCAAAAGAAACTCCCTCAAAAGCTAGAAGATCCAGGCTCTTTTACAATACCCTGTGCAATAGGGGATGTTCATGTAGGAAGTGCTTTATGTGATCTAGGGGCTAGCATAAACCTCATGCCTTTGTCCTTAATGAGGAAGTTAGGAATTAATGACCTACAACCAACTCGCATGTCTTTGCAGTTGACTGATAGGTCTCTCAAATATCCTCATGGGATGCTGGAAGATCTGTTAGTTAAGGTAGATAAGTTCATCTTTCCAGCAGATTTTGTAGTTTTGGATATGGAAGCTGATAGAGAAATTCCTTTGATTTTAGGAAGACCCTTATTAGCTACAAGAAGAGCTTTAATTGATGTAGAGAAGGGAGAACTCATGCTGAGAGTTCAAGAGGAGTAGGTAACTTTTAATGTCTTTAATGCTATGAAACATCCAGCTGAGAAAATGGATTGATGCTTGAAGAAATTAAAAGTTATAAGACTCCTATGCTGTTGAGAACTGAAGAAGAGGTTTTACAAGCCTTTCTTGAGGATGATTTTGACTCTGAGACTGAGGAGTTAAATGACTCACATAATGAGTTGCTGAACCTACTAGAAGCATGTGAAGTGGGTGATTTTGAAAATGAAAAGAAAAAAAAGTTAAATAATACTGAACTTGAGAAAGGTAAGGAGGTTTTTGAAGAAAAACATGATTTAAAACCTTTGCCTTCTCATTTGAAATATGTTTTCTTAGGAGAATCACATCCTGTAATCATTAATGCTGAATTAAATGATGAGGATGTAGAAAAGTTGATAGGGGTTTTAAGAAAACATGAATCTGCTATTGGTTGGAACATTTCTGATTTAAAAGGAATTTGTCCATCATTTTGTATGCATAAAATTCTGATGGAGGATGACTATTCCCCAGTTGTTCAACCACAAAGAAGATTAAACCCCATAATGAAAGAGGCTGTAAGGAAAGAGGTGGTTAAACTTCTTGATGCTGGGATTATCTATCCTATCTCAGACAGGGCTTGGATTAGTTCAGTCCAAGTGGTGCCTAAGAAAGGAGGGATGACCATTGTTAAAAATGAAAAAGGCGAAGTCATTGCCATTAGACCAACTATAGGTTAGAGAATGTGCATAGATTATAGAAGGCTTAATGACTCCACTAGAAAAGACCATTTTCCTTTACCATTTGTAGACCAAATACTGGAGAGACTGTCAGGTCATGAGTATTACTGCTTCCTTGATGGATATTCAGGTTACAACCAAATTGTGGTTGATCCAAAAGATCAAGAGAAGACAGCCTTCACCTGTCCTTATGGAATCTTTGCATATAGGCGTATGCCTTTTGGTTTGTGCAACGCACCAGCAACCTTTCAAAGGTGTATGCTGGCAATTTTTGGGGACATGGTAGAGAAGTTCATTGAGGTGTTTATGGATGACTTCTCTGTGTTTGGAAATAGTTTTGATATATACCTCAGCAACCTATCTAAGGTAATGGTGAGATGTCAGGAGACTAATCTTGTCCTTAACTAGGAAAAATGTCACTGTATGGTTAGAGGAGGGATAGTCCTTGGCCACAAAATCTCTGCTGAGGGCATTCAGGTAGATAGAGCCAAGATTGATATCATTGAAAACTTCCTCCTCCAATCAATATGAAAGGAGTGAGGAGTTTCTTAGGATGTGCTGGCTTTTATAGGAGATTTATTAAAGATTTTTCAAAAATAGTTAAGCCTTTGACTGATTTACTTGTGAAGGATCATGCTTTTGTTTTTGATGAAAAATATGTCAAGGCTTTTAAAAATCTGAAACAAAGATTAGTAACAGCTCTAATCCTTGCAGCACTTGATCCGTCTTTACCATTTGAACTAATGTGTGATGCAAGTGACTTTGCTGTAGGAGCTGTGCTAGGACAAAAGAAAGAAAAATTAACGCATGTGATCTATTATGCCAGTAAAGTGCTGAATGAGAATCAAATAAATTACACCACTACTGAAAAAGAAATGCTTGCTGTGGTGTATGCATTTGATAAATTCAGATCTTACTTGATTGGTGCTAAGGTCATTGTGTATACAGATCATTCAACAATCAAGTACTTGCTAGCTAAAAAAGAATCAAAGCCAAGATTGATTAGATGGGTTCTATTACTCTAAGAGTTTGATTTGGAAATAAGAGATAAAAAGGGAGTAGAGAATTAAGTGGCTGATCAACTCTCTCGTCTGGAGGGTGAATTTGATTCTATCTTAATTAAAGAGGAATTCCCAGATGAGAGACTGATGGCAATTATCACAGGGCCATGGTATGCTAATATGGCTAACTTTAAAAGTGCCTTTGTGGTACCTGAAGGGTGGACATCCCAAATGAAGAAAAAATTCTTTTATGACAGTAAAACTTTTCTATGGGATGATCCATTTCTTTATAAGATAAGAGTATATGGAATTATCAGGAGATGTGTGCCTGAATCAGAGCAAGAAAGACTCTTATGGCACTGCCATGACTCCTATTATGGATGACACCATGGTGCCTCCAGAACAGCAGCAAAAGTGTTACAATGTGGCTTTTATTGGCCAATAATTTTTCAGAATGCTAGAGTATATGTGCAAAGGTATGATAAGTGTCAAAGAAGTAGAGGCCTCTCTGCTAAAGCTGGCATGCCTTTGACAAATATTTTAGTTGTGGAGTTATTTGATGTTTGGGGCATCGACTTCATGGGACCTTTCCCAAAGTCATTCTCCAATGAGTATATTCTTGGTGCTGTGGATTATGTCTCCAAGTAGGTGGAGGCAATCCCTACCAGAACCAATGATGCAGATATGGTGCTTAGGTTTATAAAGAAGAACATTTTATCTAAATTTGGAGTCCCTAGAGTCCTCATTAGTGATGAAGGGTCACATTCCTGCAATAGAATTATGGAAAAAGCCCTAAGACAATATGAGGTACTGCATAAGGTATCTACTCCATACCATCCACAAACTTGTGGACAAGTTAAGCTATCGAATAGAGAAATTAAGAGAATTTTAGAGAAAGTGGTAGGGAAGTCTAGGAAGGATTTGTAACATCCCGAATAATTTAGTTAGAATTTTGATTGACAAAAAATAATAATAATTGTCTTAGAGATTTATTTGAGATTTTGGAATTATTATTATTATTATTATTATCAATTCAATTATAAACAATTAACTATTGTGGAATTAAATAAATTTACTTGATTGATTAATTACAGAGTTAAAAAGGGGTGTAATTAGAAGGGGGTAAATTTAAAAGTTACCACTAAGAGTTAAAAGTAAAAGTTTTAATTAAAACTTCAAAAGAAAATATAAAAGGAAATAGGAAATGACCATTTTGCCCCTGGACCTTAAAATTTAATTTCACTTCCTTCTTCCTCACTGTCCACGCGAGCTTCCTTCTTCTCTTCTCCCTCACCATTGCCGAATGCCTTGTGCTTCTAAGGGGAGGTCCATTTCGCGTCGAAACTTCAAAGTAACCATGTTTTCAAGACCGTGACTTCAAAGTGAGCACAATGGACCCATTAAAATTTAGTTATCTCTCTCTATTCTCTTTCTCTCTCTAGCCGATGGCCATGCATGGTGGGAGAAGGTTCTGTTTTCTACTCCTCCAGTGCATGTGAGCTTGAAAACGGTATTTAGAATAACGAGAGTAGCATAACGTTAATGGGTTTTGCATTCGACCTCCGTAGGTAGCGAAACGAACATCGAAGGATCGAGCGGCAAAGCAGGTGTTGGATTCGGAAGTAGAACCTTGAACCAAGCACTTAGAGGACGCAACCGGTATTAAGAACAAATCGTCGAAGCTTGGAATCGAGGTAAGGGGGTGTTCGGGTCATAATTAATTAGAATAGGGGTGTACATTGGATTTGGATCGTCTAACTAGACATTGAAATGCTGAGAAAAGTTACTAAATGAAAATTGTATGTGTGTGCGTGTATGAATGTGAATTGTAGATAGTTTATAGTGATTATTAAATTAAAATGTTCTAAATTGTGATAAATTGATGTGTATAGTGGTATTATGATGGCAGGCTTGACAAGTTGGTCGTCTATTTGATGAGTATGATATGTTATTGATGATCACATGATATATGTTATGGGGAATGCGATGTATATGTAGGATTATGTAATATGGTGTGGGACGGCCGACGGTATGTATAGCCCCTTGTTTTTCTGGCTCCCGCGGTTTTTATGCCCAGTTGAGCTACCCAGTGGTCAAGCAGGACTCAGTGGTTGAGGTGGAGAGTCAAGCAGGACTCGGTGGACCAAACAGGGTTCACGGGGTGTCAAGTAGGACCCCCAACTGAAGGTCGATCCTTTAGTATCCAGATACTAGGTGTCGAATTATGTGAGAGTCAGTTGTGGTACTCGATGAAACTATTGATATTGTGTGATGATGTGAATGTATTCTATCAATAAGGTTGTTTGTGGATTGTACCTTGAGGATACTGAAATTTAAATGAAAGTAAGAACCTCTAAGTATGAATTGGTGGATAAGAGAAGTGAAATTAATTGGGTAAGGAAGAGTTAGTGAATTAGTACTAGCAATAATCCTTTAGTAATTATATACTCCTTTATTTAATTACCGTTCTAGATTAATTATGATACCAAACACTCACCCTTGTTGTAGTTTTCTTTTAATTTAGTAACCAATGACAGGGAAGAGGTGGAAGCCCCGGAGGTGCGTCAAGCAGAGGACTGATGCCAAGAAGAGAAGGAAATTATGAATATAATGATGTGTGTAATGTGTAATGTGTTTTATGTATGCAATGTTATAAGATGTTCCTTATGTGTGTTGGATTGATCTAGGAGATAGTCAATGTAGTTATGATGTGGTAGGAATAATGACAACTTGACTTATGAATAACTGTGGTAAATGATAGATCTAACTTGTTATGTTGATGTTCAACTTCTTGTGGTTTTGATGCATATTGGCATGGAGCCAATATTAGGTGCCAATGATGAAGTATTATGGATAGGCCTTGTTCGTATTTGGAAATCTTGAATGATGTGATTGGTATGTGAATTGTCTAGTGTTTAAGGATGGAAAAAGAGAAGGATAGATTCCATACATTTTGGGCTTATGTAGGTAGTATATGAATGGTGGACTTGATTGTGATGTATTGTATGAATTAAATTAAGATGGATGTGTATATCTAGTTGAGATCAACCTCATATGCATGCTTGAATATGTGTAAATGGATGAATTAGATCAAATGATGCCTATGGTGATGCAAATATATCAGGTTGTGTGAAAAAATTCTTGTTTTTATGCATGTACTGCATAACTCGCTCAAGCGAGGTGAATTCTCGCTCAAGCGAGAGTGCTCTGTACCTGTAGTGTGGCCTCTGGCCAGTCTCGCTCGAGCGAGGGCCAGAGGAAATGATTCTGTGTCTATTTCGCTCAAGCAAATATGACTCGCCCAAGCGAGTGAAGGGTGTTTAGGTACTGGAGTGATTCTGCCTAAGCGGGAACAATTCTGCTTAAGCGAGTGGTGATGGTGATGCTACTGGGCCGATTTTGCTTAAGCGAGAAAATCTCGCTCAAGCGAAATAAGGACCTGATGCGCATGGACTCTTTTGCTCAAGCGGATTCGTGGCTCGCCCGGGGATGAAATGTGGAACTCGCCCAAACGAGTAGGGACTTGCTCAAGCGACCATTTCTGGTCTCGCTTAAGCGAGTCAGGCCTCGCTCAAGAAAATGACCCCGATTCTATTTTTCTTCTTTTAATTTATTAATTATTTTGTTGGATTGTTTTAAGCTTTATGAAATGCAAATATATATAGTTACCTCTATCTAATGGTATTATTAGAAGTCAACAAAATTAAAGTGCATTTCCTAACTTCTTTTTATAAATATTTTCCCTTCATCCCCAGTATTTATTTTAATTGCAAAAATTCTTCACTGTATTTTGTTAATTGGTCACTAATTACGTACTTAATTAAGTTCAATCATATAATTAGTATCTAATAATTAGGCGAGACGTTATAGGTGGTATCAGAGCAGTTCTTTCCAGGATTGCAATAGGTAGGTATATGTAATAAATTATGTGAGTCCTGTATAGGGCTATTGCGTTATTTTATTGTATTTGTTGTGGTTATTTATGCTATTGACAGGGCCGCTTGGCATCATTCCCTTGGCACTCCAGCGGCGTTGTGTTTTATATGTGTATGAGGTAATTATTGTACTCCCTGGTAGATTATTGGTTATTAATGGTGATGTGTTTGATTGTTGTAGAATTGCTTTATGGCTGAGGGAACTAGTTCTGGTGGAGGAGATGACTTCTTCTCAAAATTTTCCCAAATGATGAGTAGGACTGAATCTGGCCCAACTCTTGATAAATTCCTGAAAAGGAATCCACCTGCTTATAAAGGAGGACACAATTATGATGGTGCACATGTTGGATACGGGAAGTTGAACAAGCCTTCAAATATTTTGAGTGCTCGGAGGAACAGAAAGTACAGTTTGCTACATACCAGCTGAAAGATGAGGCTAGGGTGTGGTGGTCTAGGACCAAGGTACAAATGAATGTAGCAAGTGAACCGTTTGTATGGGCAAATTTTTGAAAAAGGTTCCTTGCCAAATATTTCCCTAACAATTACAAGATCTGTAAGGAAATAGAGTTTCTGAGGTTGGAACAAGGCAGGATGTCGGTGGCTGAATATACTACCAAGTTTGATGAATTATGTGACTTCTACTACCCTTTCTCATTGGAAAGGATTGAAGGTAGTAAATGTGCTAAGTATGAAGCTGGACTGCGAATTGAACTTCGCAGTGTAATTGTGCCTATGGAAATTCGAGATTATCCTACCTTGGTGAATAAAGCCAGATTGACTGAAGAAGTATAATTGCAAAGGACATTTCAACCAAAGGACAAGAAACCGTTAAAGGCAAAGGGGTTCAGCTTTAAGAAGATGGGTCAGTTTTTCCGTGGTGGCAAGTCTTCCGCTACATCTTCTTCCTCTTCCGGTCGTGGTTCTACCGGCCGTTCTAGTAGCCATTCAGGTGGTCGTGCATGCTATAATTGCGGCCAGGAGGGTCATATTACGAAACATTGTTTGGCTAGTCAAATTGTTTGCTTCCAATGTGGGAAGCCGGGGCACCTTAGGCCGGATTGTCTACAGAGGCAACAACAGAATGAACAGGGTAATCGGGCTAATACTTCTATGGTTCGCGGTGTTAATTTTTAGTAGGGAGGTAGAAACAACGGGGGTCGTAGAGGCCAACACTCGAGGAGGATCGATGCTCAATCCAGTGGTGCTCAAAATGTTATGACTGGACGAGTGTTTGCTTTTGATGCTTCTGAAGTTGTAAGGACTGACAACTTAGTGCAGGGTAAGTGCATTATTCATGGTTATTTGGTAAATGTAATTTATGATTCTGGTGCTACGCATTCTTTTATCTCTGAAAGTTATGTACGATGGCTTGGTCTACCGATGGTATTAATGGAGAATGCACTCAATGTCTCCACTCCTACTGGCTCTACCTTCCGGGAAACCACTATGTGTGAGGAATTACCGATGTAGGTTGAAGATCGTTCCTTTCTGGTAAATTTAATTTGTATGCCATTGAAGAACTTAGATATTATACCAGGTCTCGATTGGTTGCCTGCTAACCATGTTATGGTGGACTGCTACTGAAAGACTATAGTTTTCTCCCAAGAATTTGACACCAAGAATGTGGTGATTGATGTTTCAGCAACTTATGTTATTCTATTTGCTTCGGAAGGCCGGTATAATCTTATGCCTAGTGATATTCCAGTGGTATGTGACTTTCCTGATGTGTTTTCGAAAGTCATTCCGGAATTGCCTCCCAATCGAGAGATTGATTTTGTCATTGATTTAATTCCCGGGGCCGAATCGGTGTCTCCTGCACCATACTGGATGTCTTCAGTAGAGTTGGCAGAGGTTAAGAAACAAGTCAATGAGTTACTGGACAAGGGATTTATTCGGCCAAGTGCATCACCATGGAGCACTCCAGTGCTACTTGTGGAGAAAAAAAGACAGTAGTATGTGAATATGCATCGATTACAAGCAGCTAAATAAGCTGACAATTAAAAACAAATACCCCTTACCACGAATCGATGACTTATTGGATCAATTACGGGGCGCAGTATTATTTTCCAAGATTGATCTAAGGTCGGGATATCATCAGATTAGGGTGAAATCTGAGGATGTTCCAAAAACACCATTTCGGACTCGTTATGGCTACTTCAAATATGTTGTGATGCCATTTGGAGTGACCAATGCTCCAGCTATTTTTATGGACTATATGAACCAGATTTTCCAACCATATTTGGATCAAGTTGTGGTGGTATTCATTGATGATATTTTGGTGTATTCAAAGTCTTTGGAGGAGCATGCACAACATCTCCAAATTGTTTTGCAGGTGTTACGGGAGAAGCGACTATATGCTAAATTGTCAAAGTGTGATTTCTGGGAAGAAAATGTACGATTCTTGGGACATGTGATTTCTCGTGATGGTATTTGGCGGTTTAGAAACCGTGTTGTTGTGACTGCTATGGGCGATTTCAGGCAGTTGGTGTTATCTGAAGCACATAAAAGCTTTTTAAGCATTCATCCCGGTGTTACGAAAATGTACCATGATTTGAAGAAAGAATTCTGGTGGCCGGGAATGAAGAAAGCAATAATTGAATATGTGAGATCTTGCGTGATATGTCAGAAATGTAAGGTCGAGCACCAGAGGCCTCCTGGATTGCTCCAACCACCTGAGATTCCGATTTGGAAGTGGGAGAGTATCACGATGGATTTTGTATCCGGGTTACCTCAGACCCATTCTGGATGTAATGCAATATGGGTGATTGTGGATAGATTGACCAAGAGTGCTCACTTTCTGGTTATGAACATGAAATGGTCATTGGACCGGTTGGCTAGATTATACATTACTAAAATTGTAAGGTTGCATGGTGTGCCTTCAAGTATTATTTCAGACCGTGATCCCCAATTTACTTCCAGATTCTGAGGAAGTTTACAGCAGGAATTGGGTACTGAGATGAGATTGAGTTCAGCTTATCATCCTCAAACTGATGGTCAATCTGAGCGGACAATACAGACGTTAGAAGATATGCTTAGAGCTTGTGTATTGGAGTAAGGTGGCTCATGGGAGAGGTATCTGCCATTGGTGGAGTTTGCGTATAACAACAGTTACCACGACAGTATCGGTATGGCTCCATATGAAGCTTTGTATGGTAGAAGGTATCGTACACCTCTATGTTGGAATGAGAATGGTGATGCTATCCATTTGGGACCCGAATTAATCTAAGAAATGAATGAACAGATTACCTTGATTCGAGAGAAAATGAAGATTGCTCAGGACCGACAGAAAAGTTACTATGACAATCGTCATAGGCCACTTGAGTTCCAAGTAGGAGATTGGGTATTTCTGAAGGTGACACCTATGAAGGGTGTAGGTCGTGTATTGAAAAGCCAAAAACTTAACTCGAGGTATATCGGGCCATATCAGATCTCGGAACGGATTGGTGAGGTAGCTTACAGACTAAACCTTCCTCGATCTTTAACTAACATCCACGATGTGTTTCACGTGTTGCAATTGACGGCATATATTCCTTGTGATTCGATGATTGTGCCGGAAGATTCCATTGAGCTAAAAGAGGACTTGACGGTGAAAGTAGCACCTATCTGCATTGAAGAGTACCAAACTAGACGGTTAAGAAACAAGGAAGTACCATTGGTAAAAGTGAAGTGGCAAAATTTAAATGGAATAACCTATACATATGAGTTGGAATCAGACATGAGGCGGTTGTACCCCGATCTTTTCCAATAGGATACGTTGATTTCGGGGATGAAATCTCTTTTTAGGGGAGGTGGATGTAACATCCCGAATAATTTAGTTAGAATTTTGATTGGAGAAAAATAATAATAATTGTCTTAGAGATTTATTTGAGATTTTGGAATTATTATTATTATTATTATCAATTTAATTATAAATAATTAACTATTATGGAATTAAATAAATTTACTTGATTGATAAATTACAGAGTTAAAAAAGGGTGTAATTAGAGGGGGTAAATTTAAAAGTTACCACTAAGAGTTAAAAGTAAAAGTTTTAATTAAAACTTTAAAAGAAAAATATAAAAGGAAATAGGAAATGACCATTTTGCCCCTGGACCTTAAAATTTAATTTCACTTCCTTCTTCCTCACTGTCCACGCGAGCTTCCTTCTTCTCTTCTCCCTTACCATTGTCGAATGCCTTGTGCTTCTAAGGGGAGGTCCATTTCGCGTCGAAACTTCAAAGTAACCACGTTTTCGAGACCGTGACTTCAAGGTGAGCAAAATAGACCCATTAAAATTTAGTTATCTTTCTCTATTCTCTTTCTCTCTCTAGCCGATGGCCATGCATGGTGGGAGGAGGTTCTGTTTTCTACTCCTCCAGTGCATGTGAGCTTGAAAACGATTTTAGAATAACGAGAGTAGCATAACGTTAATGGGTTTTGCATTCGACCTCTGTAGGTAGCGAAACAAACATCGAAGGATCGAGCGGCGAAGCAGGTGTTGGATTCAGAAGTAGAACCTTGAACCAAGCACTTAAAGGACGCAACCGGCATTAAGAACAAATCGTCGAAGCTTAGAATCGAGGTAAGGGGGTGTTCGGGTCATAATTAATTAGAATAGGGGTGTACATTGGATTCGGATCGTCTAACTAGACATTGAAATGCTGAGAAAAGTTACTAAATGAAAATTGTATGTGTGTGCGTGTATGAATGTGAATTGTAGATAGTTTATAGTGATTATTAAATTAAAGTGTTCTAAATTGTGATAATGATGGCGGGCTTGACAAGTTGGTCGCCTGTTTGATGAGTATGATATGTTATTGATGATCATATGATATATGTTATGAGGAATGCGATGTATATGTAGGATTATGTAATGTGGTGTGGGACAGCCGACGGTATGTATAGCCCCTCATTTTTCTGGCTCCCGTGGTTTTTGTGCCCAGTTGAGCTACCTAGTGGTCAAGCAGGACTCAGTGGTTGAGGTGGAGAGTCAAGCAGGACTCGGTGGACCAAGCAGGGTTCACGGGGTGTCAAGTAGGACCCCCAGCTGAAGGCCGATCCTTTAGTATCCAGATACTAGGTGTCGAATTATGTGAGAGTCAGTTGTGGTACTCGATGAAACTATTAATATTGTGTGATGATGTGAATGTATTCTATCATTCAGGTTGTTTGTGGATTGTACCTTGAGAATACTGAAATTTAAATGAAACTAAGAACTTGTAAGTATGAATTGGTGGATAAGAAAAGTGAAATTAATTGGGTAAGGAAGAGTTAGTGAATTAGTACTAGCAATAATCCTTTAGTAATTATCTACTCCTTTATTTAATTACTGTTCTAGATTAATTATGATACCAAACACTTACCCTTGCTGTGGTTTTCTTTTAATTTAGTAACCAATGACAGGGAAGAGGTGGAAGCCCCGGAGGTGCGCCAAGCGGAGGACTGATGCCAAGAAGAGAAAGAAATTATGAATATAATGATGTGTGTAATGTGTAATGTGTTTTATGTATGCAATGTTATAACATGTTCCTTATGTGTGTCAGATTGATCTAGGAGATAGTCAATGTAGTTATGATGTGGTAGGAATAATGACAACTTGACTTATGAATAACTATGGTAAATGATGGATCTAAATTGGTATGTTGATGTTCAACTTCTTATGGTTTTGATGCATATTGGCATGGAGCCAATATTAGGTGCCAATGATGAAGTATTATGGATATGCCTTGTTCGTATTTGGAAATCCCGAATGATGTGATTGGTATGTGAATTGTCTAGTGTTCATGGATGGAAAAAGAGAAGAATGGATTCCGTAAATTTTGGGCTTATGTAGGTAGTATATGAATGGTAGACTTGATTGTGATGTATTGTATGAATTAAATTAAGATGGATGTGTATATCTAGTTGAGATCAACCTTATATGCATGCTTGAATATGTGTAAATGGATGAATTAGATCAAATGATGCCTATGGTGATACAAATATATCAGGTTGTGTGAAAAATTTCTTGTTTTTATGCATGTACTGCATAACTCGCTCAAGCGAGGTGAATTCTCGCTCAAGCGAGAGTGCTCTGTACCAGTAGTGTGGCCTCTGGCCAAATCTCGCTCAAGCGGATACAGTCTTACTCGAGCGAGGGCCAGAGGAGTTGATTCTGTGTTTATTTCACTCAAGCGAATGTGACTCGCCCAAGCGAGTGAGGGGTGTTTAGGTACTCGAGTGATTCCGCCTGAGCGGGAACGATTCCGCTTAAGCGAGTGGCGATGGTGGTGTTACTAGACCGATTTCGCTTAAGCAAGAAAATCTCGCTCAAGTGAAATAAGGACCTGATGCGCATGTACTCTCTCGCTCAAGCGCATTCGTGGCTCGCCTGGGGATGAAATGTGGAACTCGCCCAAGCGAGTAGGGACTCACTCAAGCGACCATTTCTGGTCTCGCTTAAGCGAGTCAGGGCTTCGCTCAAGCGAATGACCCTGATTCCATTTTTCTTCTTTTACTTTATTAATTATTTTGTTGGATTTTTTTAAGCTTCATGAAATGCAAATATATATAGTTACCTCTATCTAATGGTATTATTAGAAGTTAACAAAATGAAAGTGCATTTCTCAACTTCTTTTTATAAATATTTTTCCTTCATCCCCAGTATTTATTTTAATTGTGAAAATTCTTCACTGTATTTTGTTAATTGGTCACTAATTACGTACTTAATTAAGTTCAATCACATAATTAGTGTCTAATAATTAGGCGAGACGTTATAGGATTGGTCTGTGAGATTAAATGATGCATTGTGGGCCTATAGGACAGCATTTAAAACTCCAATTGGCATATCTCCTTATCAGTTGGTATATGGTAAGGCTTGCCATCTTCCTGTGGAGTTAGAACATAAAGCATGGTGGGCCACAAAGCTGTTAAACATGGATTTTGACCAATCTCAAGAGGAAAGAGTCTTAAAACTCCATGAACTTGAGGAGTTCAGACTTAATACTTATCAGAGTGCCTCAATCTATAAAGAGAAAACTAAGAGGTGGCATGATAAGTGGATAAACAGGAAGGAATTTCACAAGGATGATAAGGTCCTGTTGTTCAATTCTAGACTGAGACTCTTTCCAGGAAAACTAAGATCAAAGTGGTCTGGACCTTTTATTGTGAATGAGGTTTTTCCTCATGGTGCAATTGAATTGAAAGAACCAACCACTGATAGAACTTTTAAGGTGAATGGCCAGAGACTCAAACTCTACTTTGGAGGAGAGTTTGATAGGCAGAAAACCTCCATGCTGTTGCAGGCATCTTCTTAGATTTCAATAGGTCAAGCTAGTGACCTTAAAGAAGCACTTTAAGGAGGCAACCCTACATTTTGGTTGTTGCATTTTGTGTTTTGTGTTGGAAATAAACACAAGAAAACTAAAATCTTTTGATCAAGGTGTGAATAATCTTGTAAATTTTTGAATAAGGTTTAAGCATTCATACGCTCAATTCCCAATGTACATACTTGCAAATCCATTAGCTAGAATTAGAATCAGGTACCCTTGGCGCTTGAGCGAACTTGATTGCGCTTGAGCAAAATACTGTGGTGCTTGAGCGTGACTTAATTACGCTTGAAGCGTGATTTTTCCTCCTGTAAGTGTGCCTGTTCACGTGGGCGTAGCTTCTCACGTCTGAGCGTGACCTTGTATAAGCCTCACACTTGAGCGTGTTCGGGTCCACGCTTGAGCGTGATCCTTCAAATTGATCCCTGCGCTTGAGCGTCCTTCATTCACACTTGAAGTGTTATACATAGAAACTGCACCACTTGAGCTAGGAACATCACGCTTAAGCGTGATCGTGAGCGTGATTATGGAATTTACCTTTACGCTTGAGCGTGACTTCGTGTCGCTTGAGCGACTTATCTTACCCCCCTGTTCCACCTCGCGCTTAAGCGTATGTCTTCACGCTTTGAGCGTGATCGTGAGCGTGACTTGTGTATTACTGCCACGTTTAAGCGCCCCAAGCTCACACTTGAGCGTGATCGGGCTGAGGCAGTTGGAAAACTTCTGTTCCAAAATTTTCGCTTAAGCGTGATGCTGTAAGCTTAAGCGTGAGTGCCACATTGAAGCAATCTGATACCTGTTAGTTCGTCGCTTGAGCGTAGTTTCTCACGCTTGAGCGTGACATTCCCTTGCATATAATTCGCTTAAGCGAATAATGGGTCGCTTGAGCGTGATTCATACCTGATGCTACTTGTGTGTTTTAATTTGGGCGTTTATACACTCAAGGTTCAACGTACCTACGCGTACCTCAGGTATTGGGCTCAACAGTATAAAACCCCCTCAGTGTACAAACCCTAACTCTTTACGTTGGAACCTTGGGTTTTGAAGAGGAAAAGGCACAGTCTCTGATTTCTTTGAAAGGTACCATCTTTTCAGTTCTTACTTTCACTTTATAGTTAGAATTGTTGTAGTTCACTGTTTCAATTTCAAATTTCTTTCATCCATCATATCTACTCATCTTACATCTTCATTTTGTTGTGGTTTTGCTGTTTGTATATATGTATCCATTTAGGCATTATAAATACCATCGTTAACACTCACCATGATCAGAAGATCACAAAGACTTTGTAGAAAACCTGAAAAAAGTGTTGAAATAGAAAATATGAAAGAAGCCCAAATAGAGAAAGGAAAAAGGGTGGATACTATCAGTATCCCTGATTCTCCATCAACTGAAAAGAGTAAAAACCTTGAGGGAGAAAAGAAGTCTCAGACAGTTGAGGGTTTTGATGGGTTTAGGTTTAGAGATTCCAAGGCCGCCCAAGATTATGAGAATAAGTTTAAACATAGGGGAGTAATAAGGGATAGAGCTCTGGTCCTTGATGAAGAAAATTGTTCTGATTTTAATGTAAAAGCTGCTATGATTAAAAGGGGATGGCAGTTCTTTAATGAGAATTTAGGCAATGGTTACCAGGAACTTACTAGAGAATTTTATGCCAATCTGAGGACTCATTCCATGGAAGATAAGTTTCCTTTTTCTTCCTTCTTGAGAGGAGTCACCATTCCTCTAACTGGTCACATATTGAATAAGCTATTAAAAGTACCTATATTGGATGAGGAAGGATGTCACTACACATGGAAAGTAGATATCTTTCATAGGGCTGAAAATGAAAATCTTAGGAAAGAAATTTTAGAGGAATGTTATGACGCCCCAAAAATAAGGGTAAATTTTTTGTGATTTTAGTATTATTAATCTATGAAAAACATAAGTGGTGAAACTGTCATTCAATATGCTGGATCTAAAAAGACCTAACTCATATATGAAGATATGAGAAGGTAAGTTAAGGGAAACCACTATTGAGGAATTCTCAATTGAAAACAGCGGAAAATTTATTTAAATTGTTGCTATATAGTTGGGTTCAAAGAGGTTAAACATCATGAGGATTAATGACCTTAAAATATATCCAAAGGGTTCATAAGTTGGTTTAAGATGAAGATCATATATGAAGAAAATGAAAAGTGATCAAGGCAATACAATTTGGAGGACCAAGACATCCCTCGCTCAACCGAGGACCACACTCGCTTGAGCGAGTCCCAAAGGAGCGCTCGGGCGAGACATAGGGCGAGCTGAGCAAAAGAAATAAGAGAAGGATCAGGGGCCGACTCGCTCGAGCGAGCCCCATCTCGCTTGAGCGAGATCCACAGAAGTCGCTTGGGCGAAGCAAGCGAGCACGGGCGAAAATCGTCCAGAATCTACCCAATGCTCACTCGCTCGAGCGAATGCCACCTCTAAAAGCCTTTCGCTCAAGCGAAATTTGACCAGTGGCGAATCCCCTGCCTCTCACTCGGGCGAGACCCAACTCACCTAGGTGATTTTCCTTCAGTAGCCAACCACTGATGCCAGGGCAGTCTCGCTTGAGCGAGACACACTCTCACCTAAGCGAGATTTGGCCAGTAGCCAAATGTCATGCAGGGGGGATGCGAGAACCCATCTTGCTTGAGCGAGATTATCAGTAAAAATACAGAAAATGAAGGAATCAAACAACACCTCATACCAAAACTCAATTTAATCCATTCCACTTAAATTCATTATATCTCATTCATTATATTCAGCATTTAAAGCTTGTTCCAGTCTATCTTACTCATAAATTTACCTTCCAATTCATGAATTACATTTCAATCTAACTTACTACTCAGCATGATCTATAAAATGCAATAGTTCATGTAAACTATCATTCCTCTATAAGTTTTAACTACATCAAGCTTCATTTTCATTATCCGAATAAGGCCAAGGTCATTAATAAAAATGAGCCATAAACTCTGGGCTCTCATTTTCCTACATGACCTTCTATAATCAACATTGTCTATACCAATCCTTGGCTATACAAAACATTCATTATGACTATATACGTTACAAAAATTCAAGTAGAACCCACAAACTCAAAACAATTACCGGCCAAGGCATTCTTTACCTAAAATAGGCTTCCTTCACACCTCTTCTCCACACAATAGCTCCATAGGTAAGCCCTACAACACAGAAGCTAAAAAGATATACCACATGGAGAGTGAGTATACTTTCTTAATGATGAAAATCTAACAATTGTGATAATATATACATGAATGCAATATTAAACATCTTCCCAAGAGAAGTTCAATTAGCACAAAACCAATCATTCATCAAATTCATTAAACACATGTATCCATCAAAATTCACAAGGTCACACCAATCATTGACACAATTACAGTTAGCAATTAAAAAGGGAGTTCCACCTACTCCTCACACAATCTCCTCAACAGGATACCACTCTATACTATGCTTCTATGGCTAATGCACATGCTGGTGTTTAAGATGCATATGCACGGATCCGTTTACATTTCCTCAGGTGATCGCAACCACCATAATCATTCATTCATTTAAATTGGTTTCCCGCCTTGCAAGGTGTACTCTCTCTAGCAGCCTCGCAAGGTGCTTTCTCGTGATCACAACCACGTTCAATAATTCATAATGGTTTCCCGCCTCGGAAGGGGTACTCCCGCCTCATGATCACAACCACGGGCATACAATCTCAATGGTCCCGCAGGGCCTTTCATTTCAAATACCAGGTGATCACAACCACCGGTCCAATAATCACAGGAGCTCGCAAGCTCTTTATATTCCAACATCAAGTGATCGTAACCACTTTTTAACATCATCATGATATGCATGCCATGCTATGTATGCAACAATGCCCATGCATACCTCAACCTCATATAGGTTATCTCACCCTCTCATCAAGGGTATACTCCTACTCAGTTACCATGTTAATTCCACATATTCAACATATGTATATATTTCGATCATAATATTCAAGAATCATTAAGTCAAGGATTTCAAATATTCATCAAGCCACACATGGAATCCATATCATGTCATAACACATTATACCAATCTTAACCTCAATAAGGTCTTATCCACAATCATTCATTATAAGAATCTAACTCAATTTCTCATCACATACATATGATACTACATCCATTCAAGGAAACATGCCATATTACATCAATACATATATTATCATCATACAAGTTCTCATACATTTAGAAAATACACCCCTCTCCTACCTCAAGAGAAGTAAACTTCTAGGTTTGATGTTCCCGCCTCACAAGTATTATCAAGACCTACACCAATCAATTATAGGGCCACATCAATCATTCATTCAAACACCATTTTATCATACATATACATATGTGTACTTATGATTTTTATCATGTAGAGGCTATTTATAGGTTTCATTCATTTGCCCATTTAGGCTTCGGGAATTCCTTCCCTTAAATCACCATTCATTATTACCAATACAACAACCCCATTTATTGGGTCACCACATACATTAATTTCCTACCAACACCTTGGTGAGTTTTCCATTTATGACTTCTCATCAGCATTGTAAATCATCATTAAATGCCACTACTTCATCATTTATAACACTTCCCTCATCAATAAATGCTAACCCTATTGATTCGGTCTGGATACCGGCCCCAAGGTTATCCGGTCTAGATATAGGGTCTAGGGACAAAAGGCCGTCTCAGCCTTCCTAGAAGTCAACCGGTATCCCAGGATAATGATCCAGTCGGCAATATACTGAACACCGGCTCCAAAATAAAGAAGTCATCTAACTGTCCAAGAGGACAACTGATCTCACAAAGTAATAGTCCAGTCTGCAACTACGTAAGGCAAATGGTCTGATGTGACATCCGAGACACCGATTGGCTTATCTGCTCTCCTACACCGGGTGGCTGATCCATTCTCTAACCGACTGCTTCAGTATCATAATGAGGAAGGTATTCTGCACAACAGAATATGTCCCTTTCATTCACTGACAGGAGTGGGTACCATCACTAGCAGAATTTACAGAAAAGGTGATTAGGATCGTACACTGATAATTCACCTACCCTTCTGACACATCTTGAATACTGGGCCACTCAGATTGTCTCTTTATACACGTTATCAGAACCTATGGGCCCACTTGCACCCAACGATTCATCTTCCATGCTCAACTATAAATAACATGTTCCAATACACATGCCAGGTTACGTTGTCCTTACTCTCATTCTCACTATCATACTACTTAAGTATCACAGAGTTCATCTTATACTCTTCTAACTTGAGCGTCGGAGAATCTTCGCAGGTGACACCACCTGTTGCCCACACCAACGCGAGAGGTCGATGTGAAGGATCTCCAGGTCAACAAGACTGACCTCCACACACTAAGAGGCTGGATCACAGAGACCGGATACACAGAACCGGTCTTCAATCTCATTCAATCTTCAACTCTTGAGGCTATCCCGACACCGGATTCTAGACCCCGGTCGGGGACAGATCATTGGCACGCCCAGTGGGACTCGGTAAAGTTATTCCCACTCTCTGCAGAAGTTAGTAGTCGACCATAGAAGGAGATGGATGCGACTTTGTGGATAGTCATGTGGAAGATGTGACCCATCAGCAAGCTGAGAGGAGATTCGTCTTTGAATCACCAGCAACCCACTCAAGGAGGATGGTACCAGTAGCAACCCCTGATCCATGAGATGAGGTTATCAGGCAACTCAGGAAGGAGTTGATGAAGTTGCGGAGGGAGAAAGGAAGAACTGGAGACAGAATGGTGTCTCAGGCAGAGGATACTCGCCATGCATCTATGAAAGAAAGATCCACAACTCTCCAGTATTCTAAGATCCCTGCTTTTGAGAGGAGAGAACAAAATCAAGATTCTGGGGACAGGGCCAGTGCAAGGAAGAGGGGGCAGACAATGATGACCGCTGGGGCATACCGACTCAATGTCCCTTTCTCAAGGAGGCTCATGAACGTATTCATCCCCAAGCACCTACAAATGACCCAACCATTTTCCATCGGAAAGTATAACGGAGAAACTGATCCCATTAAGCACCTTTATGCTTACACGTATGAGGCCATGTACTTGGGAGCCGATGAAGATGTGATGTACAAGATGTTCCCACAAACCTTAACGGAGGAAGCTCTTGGTTGGTTCAAAAGTTTACCCTCGGAGTCAATAGATTCTTGGGAAGAAATGGCGACTTCATTTGAGAGCTATTTCATCATCTCTAGGGACGTTCCAAGGACTTCCCATACCTTGGCTCAGATAAGGCAGGGGAAAAATGAAACTCTCAAGGAGTTTTTGAAAAGATTTTACAAGAAGGCTGCTTTGGTGCCTAACCTCACAGAGGCTATTCAGCTTCACATCGTTGTTGAAGCCTTATAGCCTGGATCCGCCTTTGCTTTGTCTTTGGCAAAGAGTCCTCCGACGATGTTGGAGGAATTTCAAAGAAAAGCTTCGAAGTAAGTGAGCATAGAAATGCACCTGGAAGCAACAGCGGTGAAAAGGAAATCCCTAACGCCACAACAACGGAGAGATAAGGACAGGCCCCAATCGGAATACATGAAGAGACCGTCTCGAGGCAGCGTCTTTGATAATCCTGTACTTCCGAGTCAAGAAGAATAGGTACATGTATTTGGCAATTATGCTCTGTTGAATTCTAAGCGGTCTCAGATTCTAAGAGAGGTCGGATGGCCAACGTTTACTTCATATGGGGTCAGGATGTCGCCCCAGCTTCGTAAACATGGAGACCCTCGAAAATACTGTGAATTCCATAAGCAAGAGGGCCACTCAACAGATGAATGTCAGGCTCTGAAGAACACTATCAAGACCCTGATCCGAGAGGGTAAACTCAAATAGTATCTTTTCAAAGAAGCTACTTCCGAAAAGCAAAGGGGAGTTATGATTGGCGAGTCAGCACAGCAAAATGTTATACCCCAGCAACATCAAGGCCACCGAGAGATCATTGATTAGGCATCAGGCCGTCAAAACTAAGAACACCCTCTGTTGCTATAGCTAGTCAGTAAAATGGACGGATGATCCTAACAACGTCGTTAGTGATGAACCTCTTTGAAGGTACAACTGGGTGAACCATATTTCAAAGGCTCGGATTGTAGGATTAAACCGAACTCCGAGTACGACTAGTAGGTTTGGCCGAACGTCGGTGAAGAACGGTGAATGGGTAAAATCCAACACCGATTGAAGGCCCAGATTGTAGGATTAAACCAAACTCTGGGTACGGTTAGTAAGTTTGGCTGAACACCGGAGAAGGCTCAGATTTTAGGATTAAACCAAACTCCGAGTACGACTAGTAGGTTTGGCCGAACGTCGGTGAAGAACGGTGAATGGGTAAAATCCAACACCGATTGAAGGCCCAGATTGTAGGATTAAACCAAACTCTGGGTACGGTTAGTAAGTTTGGCTAAACACCGGAGAAGGCTCGAATTGTAGGATTAAACCGAACCTCAGGAAACGGATTGTAGGATTAAACCAAACTCTGAGTACGACTAGTAGGTTTAGCCGAACGTCGGTGAAGAATGGCGAATGGGTAAAATCCAACACCGATTGAAGGCCTAGATTGTAGGATTAAACCGAACTCTGGGTACGGTTAGTAAGTTTGGCTGAACACCGGAGAAGGCTCAAATTGTAGGATTAAACCGAACTCCGAGTACGACTAGTAGGTTTGGCCGAACGTCGGTGAAGAACGGTGAATGGGTAAAATCCAACACCGAGTATGAAGACCGGTGAATGGGTAAAATCCAACACCGACTGAATAAAGATGGTGAATGGGTAAAATCCAACACCGATTGAAGGCTCGGATTGTAGAATTAAATCAAACTCCGAGTACGACCTGTAGGCTTGGCCGAACGTTGTAGAAGAATCAATCATCATACTCGTTATTGAATTCGCTCAGGAATACTTTCCCTTGGAATTCCTTACTCGGAAACACTTCAAATTCCATGCTAGACTCTTAAATTCTTCAGTCGGTAATATTTCACTGAAGTCTAACTCGTGAAGAATCAATAGGCATCTTCATTATTGATTTTGCTCAGAAATACTTTGCCTTAGAATTCCTTACTTGAAAACACTCCAAACTCAAAGACAGGCTCGCAAATTCTTTAGTCGGTAAGGTCTCACTGAAGTTCGACTCGTGAATTCTTTAAGCTGAGAATATCACTTCGAGGTAGCAATCAGGAATTATCCACTCGGGAAAGTCTCTACCCGAAACATACTCATTCGAAGTCAAAGTCTATCTGTCCAGAAGTGTTTCACCCGGAAAATGCTCCACTCGGTGCCATACTACACGGGAATCAGAGATATCTCACTCGGTACTATCCCGCTTAGAAATGTCACACTCGGGGATACCTTCTCAGGAAAGTTGCACTCGGAAATCTCCAACCCGAATGAAGACTCGGATTGTAGGACTAAACCGAATTCTGAGTGTGGTTGGAACCATTAAACCGAGCGCCATCGAAGCACCAGTCGAAAATCTTCCACACGGGAATGGTCACTCAGAAATCCTCCTCCCGGAAGAATCAATCTGAGAGCTTCCACTCAGAAGTATCACTCGAAATATTTTAATAAGACGTACTTTTACCGAACAACTCGAGGAGGTTAGATAATGGAACTTCCCAGGTAACACGGCCAGAACCAACTTCACTCAGAGTCGATCACTCAGAGTCAAATGTTCACTCTGAATCGGTCACTCAGGGTCAAATGTTCACCCGAAGTTGTTCACTTAAAGTCAAATCTCCACTTGGAATCACTCACTCAGAGCCGTTTAATCCATAACGCTTGGGGACAATATTTAACGGTTAATGAGTATTACTAAGGTAAAAACTTAACATGTATTCTTGCAGGTTATGTCGGCATACAGATCTCTCGTGAAATGCATAGCTTATATGAGCAACTTACAGTCCCTCACACAAGCTAGGGGATAAAAGATCCGGTCTGGATACCGGCCCCAAGGTTATCTGGTCTAGATACAGGGTCTAGGGACAAAAGGCCGTCTCAGCCTTCCTAGAAGTCAACTGGTATCCCAGGATAATGATCCAGTCGGTAATATACTGAACACCGGCTCCAAAATAAAGAAGTCATCTAACTGTCCAAGAGGACAACCGATCTCACAAAGTAATGGTCCGGTCTGCAACTACGTAAGGCAAATAGTCTGATGTGACATCTGAGACAACGATTGGCTTATCCGCTCTCCTACACCGGGTGGCTGATCCGTTCTCTAACCGACTGCTTCATTATCATAATGAGGAAGGTATTATGCACAACAGAATATGTCCCTTTCATTCACCGACAGGAGTGGGTACCATCACCAGCAGAATTTACGGAAAAGGTGATTAGGATCGTACACTGATAATTCACCCACCCTCCTAACACATCTTGAATACTGGGCCACTCGGATTGTCTCTTTATACACGTTATCAGAACCTATGGGCCCACTTGCACCCAATGATTCATCTTCCACGCTCAACTATAAATAACATGTTCCAATACACATGCCAGGTTACGTTGTCCTTACTCTCATTCTCACTATTATACTGCTTAAGTATCACAGAGTTCATCTTATACTCTTCTAACTTGAGCGTCGGAGAATCTTCGCAGGTGACACCACCTGTCGCCCACACCAACGCGAGAGGTTGGTGTGAAGGATCTCCAGGTCAATAAACCGACCTCCACATACTGAGAGGCCGGATCACAGAGACCGGATACACACAACCGGTCTTCAATCTCATTCAATCTTCAACTCTTGAGGCTGTCTGACACGCTGTCATTATCGGGTCAAATAAAAAGTTAAATTAATATAGTATAAGGTGAACAACCTTAGTCGTCTCTCGAGGACCTTAGTTCAATTAGTTACACTCAATTTAGTTATAATAAAGGGGGGGTTTGTGTTGAGCTTGAAAGGAAAATTAAGTGATTATATGATAGTGCAAAAAAGTAAATTTATGAGTAAGAATAATCAAATTTAGAAACAACCAACCCAAGGAATTAATAAATCTTTAGTTAACTAATCATTGATCACAAATATGATTAAATATAATTAATTTTCTCAATCTTAAATCATTTAGAATCCCTAAATGATTATATTCTAGAAAATCTTCTAGAATTGAATTAATGAACTAATAAGAATAATCAATCGATATATTCTTATTAATTACTAAAATAACTTTAAAACCATAATTTGATTGAGTTAAGAAACTAAATAGAAATCTCTTATTTAGTAACTTAATCTTTGTTCTCAACTTGATTATTGATTAACCAACCAACATCAGTTTAGATTATAGATTGTTTAATTATATACCAATCGGTTATACACTTAAATAATCTACCATCATAAGTGCTTGAGAAACAAAGAAAAGTAATTATCTTCAATCAAAATATTAAGAGCAAGAACTCAAAGTTAACATAAAGAAAAATTAAATTCCTTGAGTTGATTTTAAAAGATTAAGCTTCCATGATAATTTTTAACAATGAAAGCTAATATTAAATTTACTAAAACTTTGATTATAAAAGTAAATAACAAATAATAAAATTAACTTACTTGATATTGAGGAAGGGAAATGAAAACCATAACTTGAAGGATGGAATATAGAACAAGGAGATAAAGAAAAAGAAAGAACTAAAACTTAAGAAGCTAAAGCAAAGATATAGAATTGTAATGAAAACTAAAGCATATATTTCTTATGTATTTCTTGTGTATCTCCCTTACAACTTCAAGCATCTATTTATAGGCAAGATATGATGATATTATACATTCATTTTCTGATTATTAATGCTTTTTTTCAACATTGGTGGGCTTGAAATTACAATAATTCAAAAGAAGATAATGGTAGGTGTTGAAATTCATTCTCCTCTTTATCTTCTCCACCTTGCGAGTCTAATATGACCTTCTAGATGGCCGAATTTTGAAAAACCTTCAACATGAAAGTTGTAGATCTCTGTCTTATTGAGAATTTGGCGTAAGAATCAGGTCATGTGGACATCTAGAGCTCCAGATATGTGTATTTTGGTGAACTATGTCAATGCTAGTGGGACACATGAGGGCTGATTGATTCAAGCTCCATTTCTTTATTTTTTCAGATGCAAAATAACCAAATTTGATCATCATGATGTAGCCCTCTGTCTTATCTTTCCATGGGCTCCAAGATTAGCCCATTTGGATCACAAAAGCCCAAGTTATGGCCAAAATAAGGCAAGATACTCAAGATACATACAAAAAATGAAAATTGAAACATATATACATAATACTTCAATTTAACTAAACAACATAAAACTTAATTAAAATACTATTATTAAACATAGTAATTATATAATAAACCCCAAGTGTAAAACTATAAGAAGTGTATTAAAATTGATTTATCAAATTCCCCCACACTTAAGCTTTTGCACTCCAGGGCAAAACCAAACCAAAAACTAAAATGAGAAACAACAGAAAAAGGTTTTTTTTTTAAATTTATTTTTTTTGAAGTCTAAAATAATAAGTAATACACATCATCCCTTATATCAAGAGGTCATGATAAGTGTGAATAAGAAGCATTATATACTAGTTTCACAAATTGAGTGATCAAATCAAAGAGTGGATGAAAATGTGATAGATGTTCTCTTTATGCTCTCTATATCTCAATTGTTTGGGTTTGTGTATACTCTCAGAAATCACCCAAATAAATTAGCACTACCATAGGCTTGACAAATTTCTAATTTTCATATTTGAACACATATGCATGCAGAGATCAAAAGGACTTTATAAGGTTGTAATGGGGCCAAGGTGATATAGGGTGGATAAAATGAAATAGTATGGCTAAACTTAGGGTTGAAAAAGAGCAATGGAGTAAGTGATTTAGTGATTGTGGAAGTACATTTTGAAACTCAATACTTAGCAAAATGAAACATGATGGAGGATAAAACATGAGAATAAATCCTCCTGATTATTTTCATACATATATTCACCACTTCTTCTTTTTCTTCTTTTTTTTCTTTTTTTCTTTTTTTTTTTATTTTTTACTTTCTTTTTGAACAATGAAACAACAACATATATATCTTGGGTACATTTCCACAATCATCAAGAATCTTTATTCATAGTAATTCCAAAACTCCTAATCAATTCCTAAGTAAAGGTGATCATTTTTTTTTTTGGGCTATTGGCAAATTATGTGGCTGAATCAAGAAATGGATATAGGCTCAACGTGGGTAACAATGGAAAGTATGTAAGGTAAGGCATATGGCTAGTGGCTAGTTAAAACAAAAATGGCCTTAATCACATCAAAGCATGCACATGGAACATAATACATCAAAAAGAAACAAGTCAAGTTCTAGAGTACTAATAAATAAGGGTTAATCAAGAAAAAGGAAAGATGGCATAATATAATCCATCCAATTAAGCTCAAAATCTCACCGAGGGTGGTCAATCTATCACAATTCATATACAATTTGATCTTCACAAACAACTTATTAAATTAATATGCAAGGAAATTATTCACAACATGTCATGAAATATTGGACAAGGGTGATGCAATTACTCATTACTTAGACAATTTTTTTTTAAAAAAAACAAATTTAGTGAAAAGCATGTAGAATTTAAAATAAAAAAACTGGAAATGATGATTTTTTTTTGTGAACAAGAAACAAAAAAAGAAAAATAAATCATAACCAAATATTGGTGTCAAGATTCGGTTCCTTATGCTTCTTGCTCTGTACTTTTTTTTAAGGGCGCTTAGTAACGAAGATACCTATAACAAATTGGTCAGTTCAATTGCATGTGAAATGATTAGTATAACTGAACAATTTGATTGTGTCATACAACCTAGTTTCATAGGCCTTGTGTTAGAACCCATAAGAAAAATATCATCAACACAACCATGAGTAGCATCAAGAGCAATAACATACATCTTAATTCATTCGTATTCCTATAGAAAGACTCTGCTATATCATCCATTAAGAGAAAATAAAGAACCTGATGATTGACTAGTGGTGAGGTGTGGCTCCGATCTGAAAGAAAAGGATGAAGGCAAAGTATGGCGGCTGAAGAATGATGAAGATGATGTTTATGGTTGCAGAATGGTTGATGTCGAATAGAAATGATTCGGGTGAAGGTAAAGGCAAAGGTGCGGCACTAAAGTAAATATAGTGACTATGTGTGTGTGTGTGTTTTTATTTTTATTTTTTATTTTTATTTTTATTTTTATTTTGAAAAATGGTTTTAATAAGGAAGGTGAAACGATTGTGGTTATCCGAGTGAGATTTGTTATGAGGATGCGTCTCAAGAGTTTGGACTCTTTACTCAGCCCATCCCAACAAAAGTACTCATGAAAGAAAAGAAAAAAATAAATTATTTTTTTATTTTAAAAAAAATTAAACAAAAGTGATACTGACACTATATAGTGAAGGATACGTCTCAAGACTTTGGTTCTCAAAGATGCATCTTTATGACTTTAGATACAACTTTCCCAAACTAATCTTTACTCTGTCTATCCCTCACACAAAAAAAATATATATATATATATATATAACTCAGACCCCCCCCCCACACTTATTCAAGACATTGTCCTCAGTGTCTTATATGATTTCCACAGTCTATTTTTTTCTTTTTTTAATGATTTTTTTTAAATATAGATAAAGGTGAGAAAGAAGTTATAACCGAAGGGTGGTGTCTGGTTCTGGATTCTTTTGCTTGTGTGTGTGATCCTTATCTTGCTTCAAGAGGGATTGAGGTTGGGGTAAAAAGCTTTGCAAAATATCAATCAATTCATCTGCATCTGATGAAGCATGAATGAATGATCGATCATCTTGAGTTATAAGGCCCTGTTCCACAGCTTTATCTAAAAACATTAACAAATTGTTATAAAAACCATTAATATTTAATAATCCTAATGGCTTTTTATGAAAGTTCATGCTACACCATGATAAAATGCAAAATATTTCCTCAAAAGTACCAAAACTTCCAGGAAGTGCGTTTAAGGCTTCAGCACCTATAACCATACGAGCCATTCGTTGATAGAGGCTTGTAACTTTTACCTCAGTTCCTACAGCAATATCTGGTGTAATACCAACATGATGTAGGATGATACTAGAGACGTTGCTTCCTTCAACTAGTGCAGATAGTGCCATGGAGCCTCTCAAACCCTGTACTCCTCCTCTATACAAGACCTTTATTTCTTTCGCAGCCAATAGTTTTCCCAACTTAGTAGCTGCTATTAGGTACTCCTTACAATTACCATTGTTGGATCCACCAAACACACAAATGGATTTGATTTTTTTTATCTTTTTTTTTGTGTTTTCCATATAGAGTTGTGCGCCCTTATATAGATAAAAACTGAGATGAAATAATTGATGAAAGATAAAAGGTTTACATAATTATTATTATTATATAAAAATAAATGACGGTAATGAAGAAATTTGAAAAGACATGATTGAAGAAAATAAAAATAGGTAATTTTAAAAGTCAAAGTGAATTCAGAAAAGTAAAACATTGAAAACAACAGTAAATATGTACAGTAGTTGTGATTATGGCTCACATCTTCCTCTGGTTTTACGTCCAGTAACGGCTTAAACGCCTTCTATGAGTCGAGGTTTTTGCTACCCATCCAGTTTTCTTATAAACTGGTAAACAGGGTCGTTTAACGCCAGATTCCCAAGGCTATAGTTTTCTTTTTGTTGAATGAATAGATCATATAATTTCAGAAGGACTCCTTGAACCGTTCCACATGGATGCGTCTCAAGAGTTTGGATTAAGTTATCCAAGTTCTCTTTACTCAGTCCATCCTTTATAAATTTAATTTTGTCCTCCCGATTTATAGATACCATTCCAGGGTTCCTACAACGTGTATCACAATTCCATCTTGCACACTTATGGCAAACTCCCATCCTTTTAGCTCTTCATTTTTTAGAATAAGAACTACGTCCCATACCTGGTAAATGTTTTATATAGGACTTATGTAATTCACCAGAGAGACGTACATTTGCTTCAATAAGCCAACGAACATCCTCTGGAATGCCAAAATATGTGAGTAGTTTTAACCTTTGAACTCGAGCTTTGTAAATTTTTACAATCACATCGCGTGGAAGTGTAGGGAATCTTTCCTTAAGTTTTGCAAGGGTTTGTTCCATTGTCAGATTACTTTGAAGTTGTGGCTGTTTAGAAAAGAGAGAATAGAAAACGAGGTTATAGAGAATAGTAGAGATGAAGAAGGTGAAAAGGTGATAGGTTGCCTTCTATCAAGCGCTTGTTTAACGTCACGAGCCTGACGATGACCTTTTAACTACTGCAAGAAAATGATAATAACGCCAAAACAATAATAGTAATACTGATTAAGATAAGTGTTAGCACCGAAAAGAATGATGATGTAATTAACTGATATCTATTTTTTTATTTTTTATTTTTTTATTATTTTTATTATTTTTTTATAAATATTGTTATTAGGAAAAATTAGTCAAAATATTTGGCATCACACAAATACACCTCCGTATCTATGTGCTCTTGGAACCCTTGAAAGAAAGGTTTAAGTCGGTGCCCATTTACCTTGAAAACCTTGTTTGTCGCTTTATCTGAAATTTCAATCACACCATAAGGAAAGATATTAGTTATTTCAAATGGGCCTGCCCATTTAGAGCGAAGCTTACCAGATATGAGCTTTAGACGTGAGTTGTACAATAAAACTTTTTGTCCAATGAAATTTTTTTTTCTCAAGACCTGTTTGTCATGAAAGGATTTGGCTTTTTCTTTATAGGTTTTAGAACTTTCATAAGCTTCCAAACGAATTTCTTCTAGTTCCTGTAGTTGGAGTTTCCTTTCTTTACCGGCCTCGTTTAAGTCCAGGTTACATTGTTTTACTACCCAATAAGCTTTGTGCTCAATTTCTACAGGTAAGTGACATGATTTTCCAAAAACAATCCTATAGGGGGACATTCCAATAGGTGTTTTATAAGCTGTTCTATAAGCCCAAAGAGCATCTTCTAACCTTTTGCTCCAATCTTTCCTATTTGGTTGTACTGTTTTTTGAAGGATCATTTTTAATTCCCGATTGGATACTTCAGCTTGCCCATTTGTTTGGGGGTGATAAGGTGTTGAAACCTGATGCATAACTCCATATTTTTTAAGAAGGGACTCCATTTTACAGTTGCAAAAATGTGATCCTTGATCACTAATGATGGCTTTAGGAACACCAAACCTGCAAAATATGTGTGATTTAACAAAATCTGCAACAACTTTAGAATCATCAGTTCGAGTAGCTTTAGCTTTAACCCATTTAGACACATAATCGACCGCAAGTAGTATATAAACAAAACCAAAAGATACAGGAAAAGGTCCCATGAAATCTATGCCCCAAACATCAAAAATTTCACAAAATAACATGGGTTGTTGAGGCATCTCATTTCTACGAGATATGTTTCCCATTCTTTGACATCGTTCGCAAGATTTACAAAACGTATATGCGTCATGAAAAATTGTTGGCCAATATAAACCAGATTCTAATACTTTCCTTGCTGTACGTTGAGGTCCAAAGTGTCCACCACATGCATATGTATGACAAAATGTAAGAATGGAATGAAATTCATTTTCAGGTACACACCTTCTAATGACTTGATCACTACAAAGTTTCCATAAGTAAGGATCATCCCAAACATAGTATTTAGAATCACTTTTTAGTTTTATTATTTGTTGTTTAGATGCATGTATGGGAGTAACAGAAGCAACTAAGTAGTTTACCAAATCAACAAACCATGGAGTAGAATCATGTATTCCCATAAGTTGTTCATCAGGGAAATCATCTCTAATGGAAATTGGGTCAAGTTCTTTTTCAATTCTACTTAAGTGATCAGCCACCAAATTTTCTGCTCCAATTTTATCCCTAATTTCAATGTCAAATTCTTGGAGCAGCAACATCCACCTGATCAATCTTGGTTTTGCATCTGGTTTCTTTAAAAGGAACTTTAATGCTGCATGATCTAAAAACACAACTACTTTTGAACCGAGCAAATAAGATCTAAATTTATCAAGTGCAAACACAATAGCAAGTAGTTCTTTTTCTGTGGTAGTATAGTTTATTTGTGCAGTATCCAAAGTTCGTGAGGCATAGTAAATAACATGTTGTACTTTACCTACTCTTTGAGCAAGAACAGCTCCTAATGCATAATTTGATGCATCGAACATAAGTTCAAATGGAAGTGACCAATCTGGTGCCTGAATGATAGGAGTGGTACTTAAAGCTTTCTTTAAGCAATCAAAAGCCTCTTTACATTTGTCATTAAAGTCAAATGTTATATTTTTTTGTAGTAAGTTAGACAACGGAAGGGCTATCTTACTGAAGTTTTTTATAAACCTTCTATAAAAACCTGCATGACCAAGAAAAGAACGAATATCTCGCACACAAGAGGGATAAGGTAATTGAGAAATTACAGTAATTTTTGCAAGATCTACTTCTATGCCGTTTTTAGATATCACATGGCCTAAAACTATTCCTTCTTCTACCATGAAGTGACATTTCTCATAATTAAGAACAAGGTTAGTTTCAATGCATCTATGTAATACTTTATCTAGACTATTTAAGCAAGCATCAAATGATGAACCATATAATGTGAAATCATCCATAAATACTTCCATGCAATTTTCAAGAAAATCAGCAAAGATACTAATCATGCATCGTTGAAAGGTACCAGGGGCATTGCATAAGCCAAAAGGCATCCTCCTATAAGCAAAAGTGCCAAAAGGACATGTAAATGTTGTTTTTTCTTGATCTTCTGGTGCAATATAAATTTGGAAGTAACCTGAAAATCCATCTAGAAAGCAGTAATGTGACTTACCTGCCAGTCGTTCCAACATTTGATCAATGAAAGGTAAAGGAAAGTGATCCTTTCGAGTTGCTTTGTTAAGTTTCCTGTAATCAATGCATACTCGCCAACTATTTTGGATTCTGGTAGGAATTAGTTCATCATTTTCATTTTTAACCACTGTGATTCCAGACTTCTTAGGAACCACTTGTACAGGGCTGACCCAAGTGCTATCTGATATAGGGTAAATAATGCCAGCTTGTAATAATTTTGTTACCTCTTTTTTAACTACATCAAGGATCTGAGGATTAAGTCTTCTTTGTGGTTGCCTTACTGGTTTAACTTCTTCCTCTAATAGAATTCTATGCATACACATGGAAGGGCTAATACCTGGGATATCTGCCAAAGTCCAACCAATTGCTTTCTTATGCTTCTTAATAATCTGCAACAACCTTGTTTCTTGATCAACATTTAATTTGTTAGAAATAATCACTGGAAGATTCTTATCTTCCTCTAAATATGCATACTTTAAATGTTCAGGAAGAGGTTTTAACTCTAACATAGGAGGCTGCATTATTGAAGGAATCAACTTGGTTGAATTTGTCTCAGCAACTTGTACTTCAACATAATCAGATGTATTTGTAACTACTTTAATCAAATTATCACACTCTGATTCTTTTGAAACAACATCTAGAACTATATTTTCTTTTTTAAGGGAGTTTGGATCATTATTATCATTAAGCAAATATTTCTCAATTTCAGCACACACATTGCATTGATGAGAATCCATGCATGAATCACAAACAAATGAATCATAAAAATCAGACAATACAGGAAAATTAACATCATCAGACAACTTAATAATATTATCCTCAACTAAATCAGTTATTAAGTCAATTTGAAAAACAGAATGATCCTCAGTAGGATGCTTCATAGCATCTAAAATGTTGAATCTGACCACACTATCTCCAAATTCCATAGAAAGTGTTCTTGCATGCACATCTATCTTTGTTCTAGCTGTTTTTAAGAATGGTCTTCCTAAAATTATTGGAGCTTTATTGGTGGAATTCTCACTTTCCATATCTAGAACATAAAAATCTGCAGGAAAAATTAAATCATTAACTTTAACAAGGACATCTTCAATAATTCCTGCAGGATGTGCAGAGCTTCGATTTGCTAATTGTATAACCACACCTGTAGTTTGCAAAGGTCCAAGGGAAAGTGAAGTAAATACAGTCATAGGCATAACATTAATAGATGCACCTAAGTCTAGCATGGCATTTTCAAATTTGTTATTGCCTATTATGCATGGAATGGTAAACGTCCCAGGGTCTTTACATTTTTCTGGTATATGTGACAAAGGTTTTTCAATTAATGCAGACACATTTCTACTTATATTAATCCTTTCATTGCCTTTTAGTCTTCTTTTATTAGTGCATAGTTCTTTAAGGAATTTGGCATATCTTGGGATTTCCTTGATGGCTTCTAATAAAGGTATATTTACCTCTACTTTTCTAAATGTTTCCAAGATCTCCTCATCCATTTTCTTATTTTGTATAGATTTTTGTCTTTGTGGAAATGGAAGAGGGATATGTTGCTTATCAGGACCAGCTGCAGAAGGAGGATTTGTAAGAGATATATCATTACTATTATTACTTGAACTATCTAAAACTTCTTCTGCATGTTTTTCTGTGACAATAGTATTTTCAGTTTGTTGTTGTTTTTCTGGTCCATGGATAGCTTTACCAGATCTTAAAGTAATTGCACTTACATTTTTAGGATTGACAATTGTCTGAGCGGGTAACTTATCTGAACCTTGAGACTGCAAATGGTTTAAAGATGTAGCCAATTGACCAATCTGATTTTCAAGAGTCTGAATTGTAGCCTCAGCTCTTTTTTGGAAGTTCAGATTATCTACTGACATTTGCTTCATCAATTCCTCCAAATTTGATTTCTCAGTGGAAGGTGCAGCTATTTGTGTAGCTTGTTGTTGTACATGAGGAGGTTGATATGGTTTGCTTGGTCCAGTATTTGCCTGAAAAGGTGCATGAGGTTGTTGTGAGGAATTACCCCATCTTAAATTAGGGTGATTTCTCCAACCAGGATTATATCTGTTAGAAGAAAGATCATAATTATTTTGTTGTTGTGGCGGTCTGTTATTGTATAAGTTGGCAGCACATACTTGAGGATTTTCATCGGGAATTTTAGCTTCCTGCAGTGAAGGACAACAATCGGTATAATGATCCGATGAAGTACATATAGAACATACCTTAGCAGGGGTTACAGGTTGTTGTTTTTGAGACACAATAATATTTTTCATAAGTGTTGCTAGTTCAGCAAATTTACTTTCCCATTTTTTATCTCCATCATTAGTAGTTTCAATTTCATGGACTCCTCTAATTACTACAGAATTATTTCTAGTGGCATGTTGTTGAGCATTAGCAGCCATGTTCTCAATTAAAGTTTTTACTGTATTTGTAGTTTTATTTTGCAAAGCACCACCACTAGCTGCATCAACCAAAGTTCTATCCATTGGATTAAGACCTTCATAGAAATATTGTATGAGAAGTTGATCCGTAATTTGGTGATGGGGACAACTAGCACACAATCTTTTAAATCTTTCCTAGTATTCATAAAGATTTTCCCGGTCATGTTACCGGATGCCACATATTTCTTTTCTAATTGAGGAAGTTCTTGAAGCGGAGAAAAATTTTTCAAGAAACATTTTCTTTAGGTCATCCCAACTTGTAATAGAGCCAGGAGGAAGGTAAAATAACCAATCCTCAGTGATATCTGCTAGGGAGAAAGGAAAAGCTTTAAGTTTTACATGTTCTTCTAAAACCCCTTCAGGTTTCATGGTAGAGCAAAGGATATGAAATGCTTTTAAGTGTTTATGAGGATCTTCACCTGCACGACCATGAAACTTTGGTAACAAATGAACTAAACCAGTTTTAAGCACAAAAGGAACATCTTCCTCAGGATATAAGATGCATGATGTTTGATTAGTGACATCTGGTGTAGCTAGTTCTTTTAATGTCTTTTCAGCCATGTTATGCAAATACTCAGAAGTTGAAGGTTTAGTTTCACTATTTATGCTATTAGGTAGAGTATTATTATTATTATTATTATTATTATTATTATTATTATTATTATTATTATTATTATTATTATTATTATTTAATAGTTTCTTAGATGATCTAACTAATTGATGAAATGTTCTATCTATTTCAGGATTAAAAGAATATAGTGGTTCGGGATTAGATCTAGTCATACATAATACATCTACATATATTGTAACAAAATACTACAACTATGTAATAAAAGGAAAAAGTTATCATTTTAATTATGAAATGCTTAGAACATATGTTTAAAAATTTAAAGATTTTTTTTTTATATTTATATTTTTTTTTCAATGGTTAAAAAATGAGATTACTAGAGAATAAATAAGAATATAATAAAGTGGAATTTTTTTTTCAATTTTTTTATATGCTCATATTCAACCAAACCTGAATATCTTCAACATACCTACAACAAAAATGTAAAATATATTAGATAATTGAATGTAAATAATTAGGACCAAAGGTCCCCGGCAACGGCGCTAAATTTGACACGCTGTCGTTGTCGGGTCAAATAAAAAGTTAAATTAATATAGTATAAGGTGAACAACCTTAGTCGTCTCTTGAGGACCTTAGTTCAATTAGTTACACTCAATTTAGTTATAATAAAGGGGGGGTTTGTGTTGAGCTTGAAAGGAAAATTAAGTGATTATATGATAGTGTAAAAAAGTAAATTTATGAGTAAGAATAATCAAATTTAGAAACAACCAACCCAAGGAATTAATAAATCTTTAGCTAACTAATCATTGATCACAAATATGATTAAATATAATTAATTTTCTCAATCTTAAATCATTTGGAATCCCTAAATGATTATATTCTAGAAAATCTTCTAGAATTGAATTAATGAACTAATAAGAATAATCAATCGATATATTTTTATTAATTACTAAAATAACTTTAAAACCATAATTTGATTAAGTTAAGAAACTAAATAGAAATCTCTTATTTAGTAACTTAATCTTTGTTCTCAACTTGATTATTGATTAACCAACCAACATCAGTTTAGATTATAGATTGTTTAATTATATACCAATCGGTTATACACTTAAATAATCTACCATCATAAGTGCTTGAGAAACAAAGAAAAGTAATTATCTTCAATCAAAATATTAAGAGCAAGAACTCAAAGTTAACATAAAGAAAAATTAAATTCCTTGAGTTGATTTTAAAAGATTAAGCTTCCATGATAATTTTTAACAATGAAAGCTAATATTAAATTTACTAAAACTTTGATTATAAAAGTAAATAACAAATAATAAAATTAACTTACTTGATATTGAGGAAGGGAAATGAAAACCATAACTTGAAGGATAGAATATAGAACAAGGAGATAAAGAAAAAGAAAGAACTAAAACTTAAGAAGCTAAAGCAAAGATATAGAATTGTAATGAAAACTAAAGCATGTATTTCTTATGTATTTCTTGTGTATCTCCCTTACAACTTCAAGCATCTATTTATAGGCAAGATATGATGATATTATACATTCATTTTCTGATTATTAATGCATTTTTTCAACATTGGTGGGCTTGAAATTACAATAATTCAAAAGAAGATAATGGTATGTGTTGAAATTCATTCTCCTCTTTATCTTCTCCACATTGCGAGTCTAATATGACCTTCTAGATGGCAGAATTTTGAAAAACCTTCAACATGAAAGTTGTAGATCTCTGTCTTATTGAGAATTTGGCGTAAGAATCAGGTCATGTGGACATCTAGAGCTCCAGATATGTGTATTTTAGTGAACTATGTCAATGCTGGTGGGACACATGAGGGCTGATTGATTCAAGCTTCATTTCTTTATTTTTTTCAGATGCAAAATAACCAAATTTGATCATCATGATGTAGCCCTCTGTCTTAGCTTTCCATGGGCTCCAAGATTAGCCTATTTGGATCACAAAACCTAAGTTATGGCCAAAATAAGGCAAGATACTCAAGATACA
Organism: Clitoria ternatea; assembly: GCA_037962975.1. Lineage (NCBI taxonomy): Eukaryota > Viridiplantae > Streptophyta > Magnoliopsida > Fabales > Fabaceae > Clitoria > Clitoria ternatea. The sequence continues at coordinate 140,322,993 of CM075673.1, forward strand.
TACAAAAAACGAAAATTGAAACATATATACATAATACTTCAATTTAACTAAACAACATAAAACTTAATTAAAATACTATTATTAAACATAGTAATTATATAATAAACCCCAAGTGTAAAACTATAAGAAGTGTATTAAAATTGATTTATCACTGTCTCGACACCGGATCCTAGACCCCGGTCGGGGACAGATCACCTATCTATATTACACATTCCCCCCCCCCCCCAAAAAAAATCATAAGTTAGGGTTTTATGAAAACCCACCCATATCATAAATACACATCAATATTCATCATTCTCTAATACTATTTTCGTGTAGCCCATTTATGATCCATCAAGCTTACATTTAAGACCACCTCTACCTTAGGGTTTCTATATTAAATGCTTCTCCCAACAACCATATACATTTATTACTCTCTCAAACCTTAGAAACCCAAAACCTAGGGCATAAGCTCAAAGTAAAAGGAGAGAAATTTACCTTTACCAATACACAACAATAAGCTTTAGAAGGAGAAAGATGGGTGACGAAAATTGAGGGAGAAGGAAGGAGGGCTTCAAATCAATGTCACCTCCTTCAAGCTTAGAGAAAATGAAAATGGAGGAGAAGAATGGGCACACCACTTGCTTAGTTTTTGGAAGGAGAAGAAGAAGAAACGAAGGAGAAGAAGAAGAGAGTGTTTACCAAAATGGTTCAGCATTTGAAGGAAAATGAGAGTGAAAAAGTGTGGTTTTGTTTTTAAATTTTTAATCTTTTATTTAACTCTTCCATTTTTTAAACAAACAGGCTCTCTGTTCGGGCTCAATACTTATTCTAAAAATTTTTCTGAATACATACTTGGATTCCCAATAATATTATCTACAGCTTTGACTAATGGCATCTCAATCAGAGATACTTGGTCCGACACCCATATTTTATTCGGGTTAGTTTTCTGCTTATCCAGTCTCAATAATTCATTAACAGTCTCTGAAAATCCATATTAAATTATTTCTAATATTTCGGGACATTAATTAGTTCAAATTCAATTATCCAATATTTATTTCCTTAATTTATTCTCTATTTTAAAATTTGGGATGTTACAATCCACCCCACCTAAAAGAAATTTCGTCCTTGAAATTTGATATACCGAATTTGAATACGTGAGGGTACCGCTCACAGATATCTGTTGGTGTATGCACTATGAGCTTTTATGCTTTTTCATTTGTATCATTTTTTATGCTTAACAATAAAATAAATATTTCAGTTTAAAATTGTTTTAAAACGTATTTATCCTTGGAGTAATAGGTCATATAAAAATTATTCCTAAAATGTCCCTAGTCAAGTATTTACATGGGGACATGTAAATACACTGAGACTAGTATGTGAGTGTACTAATGACCTGATCTCACAGATCATAGATATAGATGATATCAAGTCTTCACACGGGTACACATTAAGAGTAATGATGTATTGGACAGACCCACCATGAGAACGTTGCATGGATCGTTACATGATTGTCATAAACGATTCTCAATGTGATAATGGTATATGTAGTCCTTCGACCTAAAGTCACTACGATTCCTACATGGGGAGTTTATTGTTTTAATACAATTAAACGTCTTCTGTAACAAGAGGACTATAAAGGTTGTGATTAGGCAATGAACAAATTATGCAGAGGGATGTGAGTGATGTAGATGGGATTTGTCTCTCCTATGTGACAGGAGTGATATCTATAGGCCACTTGATGGAGTAAGACTAAGAAAACGCATGACCATGCTAGAAAGAATAAATATTAGATATTTATTCGGATTCAGTCTACTCCGGTATCAAGTAAAATAAATTGGGCCGTACAAGGATGACGCGACCATGCCTTGGGCCCAATTAGGATATCGTGACAAAAGGAACAAACATATTAAATAATTATCACTTATAGGTTATGTTGATAATATTTGGACATAATGATGCATTGCTAGATGCCGCTCTTATCTTATATTAATAATAAAATAATTTATTATTAATATGACTGAGTATTTTACCTGTAGGGTCACACACATAGAGTAAGCCCATCAGAAAATGTTGTCTTATTTTAGTTGGACTAAAATAAAGCTATTGGGCCTAACTCATTTGGAATGAGTAAGGAGCCTAATTTTAGAGAGAACAAATTAGGTCAAACCTAAGCCTATAAATAGAGCATAAGATGCTCATAGGCCGTTCACTCAAGTGAGACATAAATTCACAAAAGTTGCAAGAGCTACACGCCGTCAAACTAGCAGTTGGCAAGTGTTGCGATTCTGGTGGGAGTGCTCGTGTGGACTCCTAAAGGACGAGGCTACGACTGCTTCGGTGTTCTTCAAGAGGTAATCCAAAAACGATTTTTGTGTTTGTTTTGTGCTTTGAAACACGGAACCTTGCAAATCCTTTGGAATCCCTTTTTTTTCCGCTGCTCATGTTTAGGGATTTCCTAATAGTGGTATCAGAGCCAGGTTGCAAGAACTGTGTTTTGGGCATTTGTTTCTATTTTATGATGATATGTTTTCGTTTGCAAGAGCTTTTGGAAAATATGATTTGCAAAATCGTTTCTTGTTTAAAGCTTTGCATTTTTGTTTTGCGAAAATGTTTTGTGAAACTAGGATTCGAAAATGAACATGCATGATTATGTTGCTATTTTGAGTTATCGCATATGATTCATATATTACAATGATTAATCATGTATATGGTATGACCTCTGTTTTGGCATGATACATATAATTTTGAGTTATTCTTTATAAATTGTATATGATTCATGTTATAGAGTTTCTCAATTTTAGTATGTATGTTGTTGCCGTTTAAATTTGTATGATGTATGAGTTTATGCAATTTTTGTATTTGATATGTGTTTTACTCATATGATATTCATCGTACAAATTATGAATCAATTGAGTTGATCTTCGAACATGAATGGTTCATGTTATGGGGCGTTAAGTGATAAGGTTTAAGTGTTAAACCATGGCCGTTCCTTAATCTAGGGTTCAAGAGTTGAAACCTAGACGGCCGTCATGGAAAGGCATTGCATGTTGGCATTAGTGCAAATTGAATTCTAGGTTTTGAAACCCTAGACGGCGTTGCCTACATGTGCCTTGACGGCTGCGTTGTGAAGTGTTCGCAACAAGGAATTAGGGTTTCAAAACCTAGTTGAAACCCTAGCCGAAATTTTAGAGCTGTTAATGGTCAAGGGACGTTCTGGCTAGGAAAGACTTAGTACTTAAGCGGTCACACCGGACCCACCTCTCTTTCCTGGGAACCAACTTGACTACAGTACTAATTTTTCGGGTCGAGGCGCTGCCCCGCACCCCACAAGGGGCGGCCCCCCCTTGACCCCCGTACATTCTCTGCGTAGCGCCTTATTACTGACCCCACGTGTTTAATTGCCCGTTTTAAAAATTAATTACTCTTTTAATGCTTTTAAATGGGTTATAATCAATTAATTAACACGTTGCATGGTGAATGGTTATGGTCTTAGTTATTTTATTTAAATACAGCCTGCGTGTTGTGCCTCTCTCTATTCTGTTGTATTTCTCTTCTCAACCCTTCACTAGTATGTAAAGCGAGTTTCTATTTAATCATGCAATCTTGATCGGGCCAACAAAGTAAAGACATAGAAGAAAACCAAGGAGTGGTGACTCTAAGAGGATGATGGATTCAAGAAGTAAGACTTCATGAAGCCATGGCAATATAGTTCCTCTAGGTTTATTTATTTATTTATTTTTCTTCTAGAAAGACCATAACCATCTCACAATTTCGTTTGCATGCTTTGGGGATAATTTTATTATGTTAAAGCGTTTAATAAAGACGGTAATTTTAAAATAAATTAAAATCCCTCAAAATAATATTAAGTTATAAACGCCTTCCAATAAGTACACTCGTCAACACTAATGTCAATAAATAGTGGGTCTGCCAAAGCAGGGCACTATTATTTATATTAGTAAGACGCGATGGGATAATGGTAATATCCAAACTATTTTATTGGGCTTTAACTTAACTAAGTTTTCAATTGGATTGAATATAACTTAGAGGCGTAAACATTGGGCTAAATATTCATAAGATGAATAATTAGTAATGGTTACTTAACCCAATGACTAAGAGTTGTATAAAGATACAATTGGAAAAAGTTTCCTACCTAAATAACCAAGTATTAGGTGATCAGCCAAAGCTGACTTAACACTTGGCAAAATATGGATCTTAGCCCACTAGAAAATCTTCCAACGGGATTTTCTGATTCGTGGAGGGTATTTTGTTTTGAATCAAAATAGTGGGAGACATATTTAATTTAAATGACCATAATTTAAATATGTTTTGAAAATGATACTTACTACATATTTTCTGTTTTAGATAACCATGACGTCAAACACACCTTCGAACCTTTCGTTGCGATCAATCCTAGACAAAGAAAAATTGTCTGGTTCTAACTTCCTTGACTGGTATAGAAACTTGAGGATTGTCCTCAAACAAGAGAAAAAGCAGTATGTCTTGGAAAGTCCAGTTCTGGAACCACCCGCTGCAAACGCCTCTAAAGCTGACAAGGATGCTTATAAGAAGTATCAGGATGATGCTTTAGATGTCCAATGCCTTATGTTGGCTACCATGTCTCCTGAGCTTCAGAAGCAACATGAGCACATGGAGGCTTTCGATATAATCGAAAACCTAAGGAAGCTATATCAAGGTCAAGCTGACCAAGAAAGATATGAAGTTTCCTCAGCCCTATTTAGCTGTAGACTTGAAGAGGGAGGTTCTGTAGGACCTCATGTGCTCAAAATGATTGGGTACTTGGAGAATCTAGCTAGGCTAGGATTCCCCTTCCCTCAGAAGTTGGCTACCGATCTCATTTTGAAATCATTACCTGACAGTTTTAAGCCAGTCATCATGAATTACAACATGAATACATTGGACAAAACATTGCCAGAGCTACTCAATATGTTGAGGACTGCTGAGCCCAATATTTCTAAAGGAAAGGGCAAGGCCATAATGATGGTCAATTCTGGCAAAGGTAAAGGAAAGGGTATGTATAAAGGCAAAGGAAAGGCTATTGTAGGAAATGGCAAGAAAATTTGGAAAGGCAAGGATAAGCCAAGTACATCAGCCTTAAAACCTGTGGGCGGGGTGGCTAGGGAAGGTAAATGTCACCATTGTGGACAAAAGGGACACTGGAAGAGAAACTGTCCAAAGTACCTAGAAGAGCTTAAGAAGAAGGGAAGTGAGACTTCCACTTCAGGTATTTTTGTTATAGAAATTAACATGTCAACTTCAACATCATGGGTATTAGATACTGGATGTGGATCTCACATTTGTCTTAATGTGCAGGATCTAAGAAGGAGTAGGCAGTTGATGAAGGGTGAGGTAGACCTACGCGTTGGAAATAGAGCAAGAGTTGCTGCATTAGCTGTAGGGACTTAATTTTTATCCTTGCCATCAGGGTTAGTCCTTGAATTGGACAATTGTTATTTTGTTCCGGCAATAAGGAGAAACATTATTTCTGTTTCTTGTCTTGATAAGAAAGGGTTTTCCTTTACAATAAAGAACAATAGTTGTTCTGTTTATTTAAAAGACATGTTTTATTGTTGTGCAAATTTGAGTAATGGACTTTATGTTCTAGATCTCGAAACCCCTATCTATAACATTAATACTAAAAGGGTTAAAACAAATGATTTAAACCCAACTTATCTTTGGCATTGTCGCCTAGGACATATAAATGAGAAACGCATTTCTAAACTCCATCAAGATGGATATTTAGAACCTTTTGATTTTGAATCAATAGATACATGCGAATCTTGTTTATTAGGGAAGATGACTAAGACCCCATTTACCGGAAAAGGTGAAAGGGCGAGTGATCTTCTTGGCTTGATACATAGTGATGTATGTGGGCCCATAGGGACAATGGCTAGGGGAGGTTTTAGTTACTTCATCACTTTTACTGATGATTTCAGTAGATATGGATTTGTGTTTCTCATGAAACATAAATCAGAATCCTTTGAAAAGTTCAAGGAGTTTAGACATGAAGTAGAGAACCAACTTGGCAAGACAATTAAAGCACTTCGATCCGATCGAGGTGGTGAATATTTGAGCCTAGAGTTTGATGAATATCTTAAAGAGTGTGGGATTATATCTCAACTTACTCCCCCTGGAACACCAGAATAGAATGGGGTTTCTGAGCGGAGAAATAGAACCTTGTTGGACATGGTTCGATCAATGATGAGTCAAACTGATGCTCTACCTTCGCCTTCTAACAAGTAAGGTACAAAGCTACAAAGTTGGCAATATCACGTTTTATTCCGGGCCACCAAAAATTCTTCTTTACATCTTGGTACATCTTGGTCGCACCAGGGTGAATGCTAAAAATGCTTTTGTGTGCTTCCTCAAGCACCGTGTGTCTCAAATCTCCAAATGAAGGCACATACCTACGACCTTTTACACGCCATAAGCCATCAACACCTTCTACAAGAAATAGATTTGTCCTTTCGCTTTGAGATCTCCTCATCTCCTGTAAATATTCATCATCTCTTTGTTTCTCCTTTACAAATTCTAAAAACTCGTTGCATATCTTTAAGGTAGAAAAACATAGCTTCTTGGGAGATTGTACTTCGGTTCCAACATTCAAATTCCGAAATTCCTCAATCAACTTGAATTCCTTGACCATCATGGCCGACACATGTAAGGACTTCCGACTAAGAGCATCGGCAACAACATTAGCTTTCCCCGGATGGTACATCAATTTAAAATCATAGTCCTTCAGGAATTCCATCCATCTCCTCTGGCGCATATTTAATTCCTTTTGATCAAAGAGGTATCTCAAGCTTTTGTGATCACTAAAGACCATGAACCTTGACCCATAAAGATAATGACGCTAAATCTTCAAGGCGAACACAACCGCCGCCAATTCCAAGTCGTGAGTCAGGTAATTAACTTCATGAGGTCATAACTGGTGTGAAGCATAAGCTATAACATGTTCTTTCTGCATCAAAACACACCCAAGTCCATTCTTAGAAGCATCGCAGTACACCACAAAGTCTTCTTGTAAATCAGGCAATGCCAAGATAGGCGTAGAAGTCAGCCTCATCTTTAACTCTTCAAAGCATCTCTCACATTCAATCGTCCATACAAAAGGTTGGTTCTTCTTTGTCAAGTTTGTCAAAGGTTTAGTAAGACGAGAAAAACCTTTGATAAACCTCTGATAATAACTGGTAAGTCCAAGGAAACTCCGGATTTCCGTAACTGATGTAGGTCTAGGCCATGCCGTAACGGCTTTAACCTTGGAAGGATCCACCGAAACACCTCCTTCGTATATCACAAGACCAAGAAACTGGACGCTCGACAACCAGAATTCACATTTAGAGAGCTTAGCATACAACTGGTTCTCTCTAAGAATATTCAGCACAACCTTCAGATGTTCCTCGTGTTCCTCGCAGCTCTTGGAATACACTAGGATATCATCGATGAATACCACAACAAAGCGATCCAAGTATTCATGAAAGATATGGTTCATGTAGCTCATGAACACTGCTGGAGCATTAGTCACTCCGAATGGCATTACAACATACTCATAATGGCCATGTCGCGTCCTAAGAGCAGTCTTTGGAATGTGTTCGGTTCTCACCTGAATTTGATGGTAACCAGAACGTAAGTCAATCTTTGAAAACACCACTACACCTCTTAATTGGTCTAACAGATCATCAATACAAGGTAAGGGATATCTATTCTGTATTGTCAGCTTGTTCAATTGGCGGTAGTCAACACACAACCGCATGGTTCCATCCTTCTTCTTGACCAGTAAAACAGGAGCCCCCAGGGTGACACACTGGGTCGAACAAACTCCTTCTCAAGTAGCTCCTCAACTTGCTTCTTAAGTTCAGCCAACTCCATAGGAGACATCCTATAAGGAGCGATAGACACCAGTTCCGCGCCAGGTACAAAATCGATAGTAAATTCAACCTCCCGTGGAGGCAATAAACCAGGTATCTCCTCGGGAAACACATCCAAAAACTCTGACACCACCGGGATATTAAGGGGATCGGGATTATTTGTCCCACCGGAAAGAGATAGTAATATGCAAAGTTGAGCTATACCTTGCACATCGAATTTCCCCACATCAGAAGAAGGGAAAATGACAGTCCACTGCTGACAGTCAACCAAAACTTTATTGGCGGAGAGCCAATCAATACCAAGAATGATCTTCAATCCCTTTAGAGGCAGGCAAATAAAAGACACAACGAATCTTCTCCCTTCTAAGAGTATATCAACATTATCACACCGGTTAACTGATCTAAGACAAGTATCGGTTGGGGTGGTAACCACTAGGGCGTTTTTCATTAAACCTACCGACAATCTCAATCGCCGAACACAATCCTCAGATATAAAAGAGTGGGTTGCACCCGAATTATAAATGACAGGAAGAGTTATTTGAATCATCTCCCCCTTTTATTTTAAAATTTGGGATATTAAAAATGTTGTGAACAAGGAGCTACATATATAACAAAAGCAAATAGTGTACCAAAAAGTGTCAGGAAGAGTTATTTGAATCATCTCCCCCTCTTATGGTGTCACTATGTCCTTTCATCCCTGCAACCTATGGCTCATGCTACTGAGATTACCATTAAGAGGTTGGTGTTGATTTACTGTTTAATGAGAGGCCTGTATGTTAATCTGGGTGAGTTAATACTGGAGGAGATGATGAAAAACCTTGAAAAAAATCTCCAACTACCATATTGCTCTATTATCACTTTGTTGGCCAAAAAGAATCAGGTTAGGTTGAATTATGATGAACTAACAAAGGTAAAGCCTGAAAGGATTATGGACAAGCAATGGGTGATAAACCACATTGACAATTTTATGCCTCAAGAGTCAAAGCGTCCCAGACAACCTAAACCAACATCTTTTGCACCACCACCACCAACAGGAGCAGGTACTTCTTCTGATATTTCCATGGTAATGCAAGAACTTCGGGTTATGAAGAAAATACAGTTAGGAACCTATGATCTGGTCCTAAACCATGATCTCATACTGAGGAAGATTGCCACTGTAATGAATGTGGATCACACAGAAGAAATGGGAGTTCCACCTGACAGAGATTTATGGTTGGCTTCCATTGGATTCATCATTCCCCCTGATGACACACCCTTAGCAGCTGAATTTCCACCCTACCCAGAGCAAGATAATGATGAGTCTATGAATGAAGAAAATGAAGAAGAGGATGACTGATCTTTTACTTTGTTTATGTGTTATTTTGCTATTTTTAAGTTGTAATGACTTTGTTTAAATATTCTCTTGGATAATGTATTTTCTTTTCAGTGTAATGGAACTTTATTTCTATGTTAAGTTGTTTGTTGTTATATCTTTTTTGGATTGTATTGTTAAATTCATGCACACCATTCCTCACCATTCACTGTCATTCAGGTAAAAAGGGAAGTAATCTATCCTTTCGTCTCATTGATTGAAAAACTATGTTAATTATGTTTAATTTAGAATCCATCTTAATAATTTAAAGTTTGTTGATTCTCAGGCTTTAATTGGATAAATTAATTGATTCGCATTGATTGATTCATGATCCCTGTCCATAACTATTTTTAATCATGTATTATTTGTTTATTCATTGTGCTAGTTAGCAATCTGAGTTATAATCTTGCATTAAGTTTGGGGACATGATTGGCTGATTACCTATTATATTATTAGCTTTTGAGCCTTTATTAATTCTTTTCTGAGTATGCCTGCATTATTGCTTAGTGAGACAGAATTTGCTTCGGTACTTGCTAAATGATTGTATGTTTGCCAATTGGAAATGATGAAGGCCTTCTTTGTTAATTTAGCCAGGGCCAAATTTAGCCATCCTAACTATTATTAATTATCCTTTGACCTAACAATTATATTTTGAGCCTGAGACCCTTTCATTCTGATTATGTACCTAACTTTATAAGCCAATTTATCTGAGAAAAACCAAGTGAATTATCCCTGGATGTTCCACTGATGAATTGTTGAGTCTTATCTTATTGCTAGGGACTAGCAAGTTCTAAGTTTGGGGATGAAGAGTGTGCCTAACAACAAAGCAAAGGACACACTCTGACCTTGATTATAGATGAGGATTTTGAAAAAAAAGGAAAAAAAGAAAAAAATGAAAGTAAGAATAGTAAAAGCAAAAGAAAAGTGAAAAATCAGAAAGAAGAAGGTGCAAAGCACCACAATAAAAAAAATGGTATTGAAAAAATATTTTGAGAAAAAAAGATGGAAGAAAAGAAAGAAAGAAAGAGTCCAAAGAACTGAAAGAGAAGAAGGTGCAAAGCACCACAAGTAATTAAGTATCCTTCATCTAAAAATAATGAAAGCAAAAGAGCTAGTTAGTAGAGGCATTTAAGTTAAGATTGAGGCAAGGCATCAGTGGGCACATCTTTTAACCCAACAATGACTAGAAAAACAAACATAGAGCTTGTAGCCTAACCCCATTACAAGCTTAAAAAGCCCTTACTGATCCAATTGTGCTAGCATATGTCATGATGTTTAGAACTGTTGCAAGCCTATGTTGATCTAACAATTATGCAGGTGATGAGTGCATGTAATTGAACCTATACATTGAGAGAAAAGAGTGAAACACCAATCCTGTGAGGAAAAACATCACCAGCTTGTTCCCAAGGAAAGTGTGACTAATTATATCTTCAGAATTTGTGAAAGAAAGCATGAATGGTATTCAATAATTATGGTATGAATTAAGTTAAGGAAAGGTTGATTGTTTTGAGTAGATGCAATTGATTTAATTAATCTGAGTATTTTCTTGAGGACAAGCAAGTTTTAAGTTTGGGGATGTGATAAGTCTTGAAAAGACTTAATAATTTCACCTTTAATTTAACTTAATCCATTAAATATTGTTTAGTTTAGCATTATTATTTAATAAATTGTCAATAATTCTTATTTTATTTATTTATTTTAAAAGTGTTTAATTTATGCAAGAAAATGATTAAAAATAATAATTAGTTAAGGAAATTTATTTATAAATTCACTAACCCAGCGTACATACGCTAGACATTTATTTGTTTGCATGTGCAGGTGCAGTTCACGCTTAAGCTTGAAAGCTTCTCGCTTAAGCTTGAAATCCATGCAATCTACGTAAAAAGAGAGAAAAGAAAACACGATCACGCTCAAGCGAGCATCACTCACGCTCAAGCGTGACTTCACCACAACACCCACGCCCAAGCGTCCCACATTCACGCTCAAGCGTGAAGACACAATGCAGTAATAATCTCAAGCGCGCTCAAGCGTGAAGGTGGTTATTTAACCTGCTGTTTTCCCTCCAATTGAAGTGCTGCACCGTTGCTGTTTCTATTTTTTTATTGTACTGTAGTAACTTAAGTATTGCGTTGTAATTAATTATTTATTTGTAATTATATAATTAGATTAGTTAGTTTAATTATTAATTAAGTTTCCTTTGTAATTAATTAAGTTAGTTAGTTAGTTAGTTGTCTATATATACTTGTACATACTCTATAAGGAAAGAAGGGAGAGAACACACAGAAACGATAATACGATTCATTTTCTCATTTCCAATCTCTCTTTAATTCTTTCTCTCTCTAAATTCTCTCGTCCATGTCTTTCCACATTCCTTCGACAGAATCTATTTCCATGGGTTTTTAAACCCCTAGGGTTGGGATTGCTGAAGCTTTCGATGGAATCTTGAAGCTGCATTGAGGAAATTAACTTCTAAAGCATAAGGAGAACAAGCTGAGAAGTGGTTCTACTCTGCTGAATTGACAAATTCAGATCTAATGAAGAATCTCACTAGTTAGGAATCATAGTTGAGACTTAGGTAACTTCTGGCTTCCTAGCTAATTTAGGCCTAGTAATTAGGTGAATAGTTAGGGTTCAACCCCCAATTTCGTATTAGATTTCTCTGTCATTGAGCACCTAAGGGTTTAGGGTTTAATGCTTAGGAATTAGTGTTATTCACCTAAGGAATTAGGGATTAACCAACTGTGAATTGTCCTCTTGCATCTGAAGCTTAATTGAACCTCGATTGCATGTTCCTTGATGAAGTTGTAAGCTGAAGTAATCCTAACCTATCTTTTATTCATCACTTTTCATCTCTTCTACTATTTCTAAAAATACAAAAACATAGAAAGTTTAAAACAACAAAAATAGAATGAATTCTATCTGCTTGTGTTGGTTCAGCTTGTGCTAGTCCAAGATTGCGGTAATTACCTCAATCCCTGCGGGACGATCAAATATATTACAATGTTAACGATTGGTGCGCTTGCCAAAAGATAAATCCTCCGAGAAATATGCATCAAGCTAATGGCTCAGGATTTTGACACCACTATGGACGAGCTTCAAGGATCTTTGGAAGCACATGAACAGAGACTGGTTGAGAGAGATAGTGAAAAGACCTCTGAGCAAGCATTACAAGCTCGACAACAATCAAGAAAGGAGACTGAAGAAAACAATCAACGAAACGGAGGCAGGGGTAAGTGGGAGAATTTTAATAGAAGAGAGAATTCTATTAAAGAAGAAAAATTTGAGCAGAACCATGGAGGTTATCAGAAGAAAAGAGGAGGTGCAAGTGGCTCAAGAGGCAGAACATGTAAGAAAATATTTGATAAAAGAAATATTGAGGGCAAGAAAGGGCATTTTGTAAATGAGTGCTGGAGCAAGGAGAAAGACCAGAGTGATGAGGCAAAGATGGCATAAGAAGGTGGAACAGACTCAAAAGATATGTTGTTAATGGTGACAACTATTGCAGTGAGAGATAATAGTGACCAATGGTACCTGGACACAGGATACTCAACACATATGATAAGAAAGAGAGACTGGTTTATGAGTCTTGATAAATCTGTGAAGAGCAAAGTAAAATTCACATAACACACTTACTGTTGAAGGAGTTGGCAAGATAATGATCCTTAGAAAAGATGGGGAGCAATCTTTTGTTGAAGGAGTATTATACATGCCAGGGATGAAGTGCAACCTGTTAAGTCTAGGCCATTTGCTGGAAAAGGGGTATGTGATGAAAATGGAGAATAAGGTGATGAAAGTGTATGACAACAAGAAAAGACTAATTATAAAATCTCCTTTATCCAGAAACAGAACTTTCAAGGTGGAGATTAATGTATTGAAACATAGGTGTTTGGCTGCAACAAATTTGGAGGAGGAGTGGCTATGGCATTATAGACTAGGTAATTTTGATATTAAGGACTTGAGTTAGATACATAAGTCAGTGGATGGAGTGCCATATCTGAAGGTACCAGCAGAAAGGTGTAGAGACTCTTTGGAGTGCAAACAGACCCAGGTGAAAGCTAAGCAAAAATTGGAGGTGATTTACTCAGATGTATGTGGACCATTTCAGACTAAGTCAATTGGGGAAATAGGTATTTTATGTCTTTTGTTGATGATTTTTCTAGAAAGCTGTGAGTATATATAATAAAGAAGAAAAGGGAAGTGTTTGAAGTGTTTAAGAAGTTCAAAGCTAGAGTTGAGAGAGCTAGTGGAAGATTGATACAGACCCTCAGAACAGATGGTGGAGATGAATACACCTCAAGTCTATTTCATGAATTCTGTGAGGAAATAGGCATAGTGCATAAGATCTGTCCACCATATACACCCCAGCACAATAGAGCAACTGAGATGAAGAACATGAGTATTTTGAATATGCTAAGGTGCATGCTGAAGAGTAAGTCTCTTCCTTATTACCTATGGAGTGAAGTTGTATCAACGATAGCTTATTTGATTAATAGATGCCCCACTGAGAGACTGAAGGGTCTAACGCCAGAGGAAGTATGGAGTGGGCAGAAGCCAGACCTCAGTCATTTGAGGATTTTTGGTTTAGTCTGTTATACATATATACTAGACCAGTTGAGGCAAAACCTGGATGACAAAGGAGAACAGCTAGTACTGGTTAGGTATCACTCAATTGAAGGCTATAAAATGTTCAATGTGAGAAAAAAAAGTGGTGATCAGTAGAGATGTTGTGATAGATGAGATAGCAGACCTAGACCCATGTAGACCAAATTCAAACAGAGAAGATCTAGACTCTGTTAGAGCTATTATTGATTTTAATAATTTTGAATTTGTTGAGAAAAATATATCACTAGGAGCAGACCAAGGACTTAGAAGATCTCAGAGAGTGAGAAGTGAACACAGAAGTCTGTGAGACTATCAAGTATTTTTAGATGTTGATATAAGTACAGAAGGAGATTTGGTACATTTTGCCTTATTTGCTGATGCAGAGCCTATAAACTTTGATGAGGCCGCAGGTGATAAAAACTGGATAAATACAATGAAAGAGCAACTGACTTCTATTGAGAAGAACAAAATGTGGAGTCTTGTTGATTTGCCACCCAACAAGAAAGCAATTTCAGTAAAGTGGGTCTTCAAAGTGAAGAAGAATCCAAAGGGAGAGATAGTGAAACATAAGGCCAGACTAGCGGCCAGAGGATTTATGCAAAAATACAGAGTTGACTATGAGGAAGTGTTTGCACCAATGGCAAGAATTAAAACAGTGAGAATTATTATAGCAATTGCAAGTCTAAGAGGGTGGAACATGTACCAGTTTGATGTAAAGTCTGCATTCCTTAATGGCTCACTTGAGGAGCAGTTGTATGTGGAGCAGCCCCCTGGATTGTGTTTTAGGAAAGGAGAAGAAAGTCTACAGACTTAAGAAAGCTTTGCATGGGCTGAAGCAAGCACCAAGAGCATGGAACAAGAAGATTGACAATGTTCTTCTTGGAATTGGATTTACAAAGTGCAATTCTGAACATGATGCGTATGTAAAGGGAAAATTAGACTCAAACCTGATTATCATCTACCTTTATGTAGATGATCTCCTAGTGACTGGAAGTGATGACGAAGGAATCAACAGATTCAAACATGTGATGTAGAAGCACTTTGTAACACCCCGAAATGTAGATTAAAATTTTCGAGTAAATTTTTCGCGTTTTCGAAAGATTATTTTAAAATTCATAAATTCAATTCAGAGTTTATGTAACAGTTGATAACAGCGGAAAATTATCATACATACTAGTCGTGAATAATTAAATTCAAGGAAATATTCAAATAGCGGAAATGATTTAGAAGATAATAATACATGACAAGTTATACTTATTACAACCCATGAAATCAAAGTTCAAGTAATAATTCAAATAGGCATCAATCATGGCATCACTCTGCATTCTGCATGTCATTCACTGTAAAAATTAATGTAAGAGTGAGACAGAATATAGAATAAATATAAAATAGATAAAATTGCACAAACACAATCAACAACTCATAATGATATGATGAATATGCCAATCAAGTCCATTTAATAATTCTTCAATTAGTCAAATGATGTCATGCTGGATCCATTTGGTTTGGTGGGAATACTGCAGTAAAAAGTCTCATAGAGTCACCAGTAGGAATTAGCATAACCATGAATCCCCACACCTTCATGGCCCTCGCTTTCAAGTACACAAATAGGAATTAGCATAACCATGAATCCCTACATCTTCATGGCCCTCGCTTTCAAATACACAAATAGGAATTAGCATAACCATGAATCCCTACATCTTCATGGCTCCTGCACAAATAAGTATACCAGTAATTTGCACAACCATGGATCCCTACACTTCCATGGTTCTTGTGAAAATAGGGCTTAAACTCATCATAGAGTAACCCCCCACCAGGGTAGGCAATCATGGAACCCCTAAATTCCATGGTGCGTCCAATGCTTATGATGCATGAATGCCTTTAATTCTCTTTATCATTTAACATACCATGATATCCACATTTCCAAAACCTCTTGGATAATACAAGTCCTCAAGGGACACAATACACATAATAATTCACAAAATCATGGATTTACTGTTTCAACCACATATGTCAATAACCACAAGGCATTCATGTACATGTATATTAATTATGTCATTCATAATTATTCACCATCACAATATACAAACTGTGTGATACTCCACAGCATTTATAATAATTCATAATCACTCAAGAATTCAATAGTAAATCATTACCCCTAGAGAAAATATCATTTTTATCCATAATAACTATTATAAGCAAATTTCAGCATTTCCAAACAGCGACATACATTAGTAAAACAGTCATAACATGAGCAAACCAACTCCTTTTTAGGTGATTCCACTTTCTGTAGTTTAATAACATAATTATCTACAACTTTCATGAAGATCACAATTTCAAATTCCGAACAAAAATATCACTTATTCATGAAATACCACACTGCCTCAAGGTGAGTTTTTCAAAACGTACATATGTTAGTAATTTCAGTGTTTCTGGAGTTACAAAAATGATTTTTGCATGAAACCAGTTCCAAATTAATCTTAACACAAATATCTACAATTTTCATGAAGATGATAAATTCAAATTCTAAGCATAAATACCATTTATCCACAAAATACCACACTGCCTTCAGGTGAGTTTTCAAAATGTACATATATTAGTATTTTCAACGTTTTTAGAGCTACACAAATGATTTTAACATGAAACCAGTTCTAAAATACTCTTAACATAATTATCTACAACTTTCATGAAGACACCAACAACTAATTCATACCACAAAATTCCCAGTATTGAAAGCAAGATTCGGATTTCGTAGTTAACAGATTTGCATCAGGAACATACTTCTGTATTTTGAGCATAACTAGAGCTACAAGCATCTTTTTAACTTGAAACCACTTTCTATAAATCCCTAACATGTATATCTACAACTTTCATGAAGACATCAAAGGCTGATTATGCATGTATAATTCCCAGAATATCAAAATATGCATAGAACATAGCTTAAACATTTCACTCGGTCATGCTGTAGTATTTTGGCTATAACTTTTTGCTATATATATCCAAATCAGTTGAATCAGGTATCAAAATTCACATAACAAAAAGATCTACAACTTTCATGAAGAAGTCAGAGTCAAATTCATACGTTTTCAGCTTTAAAATAAAGCAACAAGATACGAAATTAAAACTAGAATCCTAGAATAGCATACAACTCTACCCATTTCACAAATATTCATAACCCTGTCCCCTCTTACATGGTTTGTCGATTGAAATGGCTCCCTTACAGTCCCCAAAGTTGTTCGAATTGGAGGAGAATTAGTTCACAAGTTTGTTCTAATCGAGCCTTAGTAAATGGGGCAGATTTAATAATGTCAGACAAGTGGAGAACATTAGTTGGAAGATTAGGTGGGATAGTGGAGCCTTTTGACTCCTTTCACAGTCAGTTTTGCATTGGTTGGAATAAAATATACAAAGGTATTATAATGGGTGCAACTTTCTCTTGCAATTGGTTCATTGTGCCACTCCTTTTTGGATTTATGTGATTAAGTGGGCTGACCACTATCTGAAGTGGAATTAAAAAGATATTCAATGCTGGCAAAGAGGTCGGTATCACATGTGAGGGCGGTATTGGGTGTGTGAGGGCGGTATTAAATTATGAGGGGCGGCATGGAGTGAAGAAGGCAGTGTTGAGTGTGAAGGCGGTGTGGAGTGTGAGGGCGGAGTGCAGTGTGAGGGCGGAGTGCAGTCTGAGGGCGTACTAAGAGAGGGCGGTATGGAGTGGGCGGTGTTGAGTGTGAAAGTAGGGAAGGACGGTGTGTGTGAAGGAGTTGAGGACACCGTCTGTGGAAAGAGGGCGGTGTTGTGATAAACACCTGCTCAGAGCTGTCTGGTGTGAACTCCTAATCTAAGAATGGACTTAATAGCCAACCGGTGTGGAGTGCTGACATTGGATTACTTAAGAGAAATCCGAATCAGCCCTTCTTGGCTCGGAAATCTTCTAAAACCGATTCATTTCTCTTGGTCCTCACTCATGATTGTTTCTTCTTAAAGCATCTAGTCGGATTTCTCCTCTCTAGGTCGGATTTCTTCTGGATTCAGTCGGATTCTCTTTACTCAGGATTTCCATTCGGCAAACAATCTATTCTCACTTAACTAAATCATTCCTTAGTCAACTCAACATTAAATCACTTTTTACTCGGATTTCATAACACCTTAGGCTCACTCGGAAAAGGATATCCATATTCATTCGGAATATATATATATAGTTTCCACTCAGAATTATAACATCCTTTATTTGTAAATTAACTTGCAGGAGTATTAAAGTCTCTCTCTCCACTCCTTTCACTCGGTTTAGACCATCTTCAACTATAATTTCCAATCAAAAGCCTATTTAAGGCCATCACCTTTCGGAAAAGACCCACACATAAGAGTGTCACTCGGATTTTGTTTATATACCTTAGATTCACTCAGAAATGGCTCTGTGCACACTATTATTTGCTCAGAACGGTTCCCACTACCATTTTCCACTCGGTATCAGTTCACTTAGTATCATTCATTTATCATCACTCATATCCAAACCAAGTAATTCCTTAACCACATAATATTTATATATAACCTCTCGGAATTCATAACTTAAATCACTATTTCTTCCATCAACACTTCCCAATAATTTTAATAACACATTTCAGTCGGTAGAAGGCATCAACTCTACATATGCATTCATTCACTCGAAACTCCTCAGCATTCACTCGGGTTTCTCATTCAGACCTAATAAATTCTTGTCTACTCAGAACCATTCAAACTCTCCATCACTTAAAGGGTTTCATTCACTCGGGTTTATTTCATACTTAACTACTCAAGCCTTTAAGTCCTTCATCAAAATACATTTCATTCAGAATCTTTTCAGGTCTTTCACCACTCGGAAAATGAGTAACAGACATAAACCTTACTTGGAAATATCTCTGTCCTATATATTCCACTCGGAATAAGCTTCCATTACTCTATATTTCACTCGAAATTGCATATTTGGGGTCATGCCCCTTAGAACAGGTTATACTGGATTCAAATATGCCCTTACTCGGAACTCTATTACCCAAAACACCACACTCGAAGATCTTTCTACTCGGAATACTATTCCCTTCCTCTCTAGGGAGATCCTGAGTTGGACAACTTACTCGGATTGCACTTGGTTATAATTCTGACTGAGTCTATTCACTCAGTATACTGTAATCATAAAGATTACCACTCGAAAAAGAAGCAATTGGTAAAGTTTGACTCGGAAATGAGTCTTTCAAGGGTGTTTTCACTCGGAATATTCACCCAGAAGTGGTTCCCTTGAACCCACTTCACTCCAGCTGTCTCTAAGACCAAGATTTCACTCGGTAGTATCCTTTTTAGTAATGTTTTATTCGGTCAACCTAACTTTACACTCGGAATTTCATTCCTCACTCGGATTCTCTTTCTATCACTCGGAATTGCTCTCTGTCACTCGGAACAGAGTCTTTTTCACTCGGAATATCACTCTGTCACGCGGATCAGAGCCTTTTTCACTCGAAATTTGAATAATATCCTCAAAGGTCTGTATAAATTCCATAATTATACCCAAAAATAGAATTTTTGGAGTATTACTGACCCTATATAAGGTATTTACTCACTTATTCTTACTTACTGACCTTCCACACTTCAAAATTTACTGAACCGGACTGCTACTAAAAACAGGGATGTTACACACTTTGAGATGACAGACTTAGGGTTATTATCCTATTTTCTTGGGATAGAGTTCAGAAGAATAGAAAAGGGAATTATGATGCATCAAAATAAATATGCACAAGACATATTAAAGAAGTTTAGGATGTTTGACTGCAATGCTGTAGATACTCTTGCTGAGACTGGTTTAAGTTTGAGAATTAAAGGAGAAGGGAAACCTGTAGATGCAACTTTATACAGATAAATAGTGGGATCTCTGAGGTACTTGTGCAATACCAGACTAGATCTAGCCTATAGTGCGGAATAATTAGTAGATTTATAGAGAATCCATTAAGTTCACACTTGATTGCTGCAAAACGTATACTCAAATATGTGAAGGGGACTATAGACCTTGGAGTATTACTTCCAAATTGTAGTAGGGGAGAGACAAAACTGTATAGTTTTACAGACTCAGATTGGAAAAGTGGTAAAGATGATGGAAAGAGTACAATAGGGTATGTTTTTTATTATGGGGGAGCACCAATCTCATGGTGTTTAAAGAAGGACAATGGAGTTGCAATGTCAACTTGTGAGGCAGAGTACATAGCTGCTGCTCTTGGAGCCTATCAAGGTATATGGTTGAATAAGTTGCTGAAAAAGCTAAAATGTGAAGGTGTAAAAGCTGTGAAG
Organism: Clitoria ternatea; assembly: GCA_037962975.1. Taxonomy (NCBI): domain Eukaryota; kingdom Viridiplantae; phylum Streptophyta; class Magnoliopsida; order Fabales; family Fabaceae; genus Clitoria; species Clitoria ternatea. Next base: position 140,343,126 of record CM075673.1, read on the forward strand.
TTGTTTGTGGATAATAAGTCTGCAATTAGTTTGGCAAAACACCCAGTTGACCAAGGAAGAACCAAGCACATAGAGACCATATATCATTTCATTCGCGATAAGGTATTGTTGGAGTACTACAAGTCTGAAGTAAATCTTGCAGATATTCTTACAAAACCTTTGAAGAATAGCAGATTCAAGGAGCTGAGTAATAAGATGATATTCAGAGTTGATAAGTGAAAGTCTGCAACCAGAAGTGGAGTGCACGCAAAAGTCTGGAATGTGAAAAACAGAATTATAAGGGAGTGTTAAGGCTAGGACCCTGATTTGTTAATTCTGTTTTGTTGTTTGTTAGAGTTTGTTATTGTTAGTTAGTTAGTTGTTACTATTTTTTTGTACAAATAGAGATCATTAAATCAATGATAATATGTTGTTGAAAGGTGTTATTCAAAATAGAGAGTTATTTTTCTTTCTCCTTCATCTTTTGTTTCTTCCACGCACACCAGACTTAAAGTCTAAAAGACTTAGAGTCATCTTTGTGTGTGAGTCTGTTGAGTTACAGGTCTTAAAAGACTTGTAACACAAAACAAAGAGGATTAAGAAATGTTAAGGCTGAGAGTGAGTTGGCCTAACAGTTGCTACATTTTCAATAGGGATAGATTCCAAATGCTTCCAGGTTAATTGCAAATTGAGTTTAACTTGGATTTTAATAGTCAATCATTCTCAATACTTATCAGATAAATCCTTGCAGTTCAAGAAGGATAATGCGCCGCCAGCAGAGGATGGTGTACCTTATGGTTATGGCTTCTTCCATTTTGTTTTTGCCATAGAAGCAATGTACTTTGTTATGTTATTGATTGGATGGAATAATCATTATTCTATGAGAAAGTATGGCATCGTACATTGCCATAGGAGCAATGTACGAAATAATTCAGGTGACTTCAAGGGTTTCAGATAGAACCTCTAAGATTTCACCATTTAAATTTTAGTTTTTATATTAAAAAATGAATTTACCCACCTGGTTTAATCTAGTAATAGGAAATTTAGATAATTTAATAGGAAGTTATAGTTTTAAAGCAAAATTGGACAAATTTTTCAAATGTTAAAATTGGACTAAAGTGGTGTTTGATTCATAGTACACAACAACGTGATAAAGTTTGGTAGAAGTAAAAAATAATTCTATAATCAAATAAAGTTTTAATTATCTTAAACGACGTGAGAGATCAATCCTAATAATTAGATTTCTTCTTTTTTTAAACATCGTTTTCCTAACTAGATACTAAACGAGCTTTAAAAATACTGAAAGGAACCATTTTTTTTTTTTGTTACATAAAATAAAATTTTTTTTAACGGCAATGATGTGGTTGATAATAAAAGAAGACACAGGTAGGGGCCCCTTTATCCGAAAGCAAATAGCAATGATCAAATCAAACGGCAACATGTTACAACTACAACATGCGAACTTCACCACACGTTCGGGCCCCACAGTACATATAAAAAATTAAAATGGCTCATATCTATTCACAATCCACCCGCCGCGTGTCTTGCACGATCATTCTCACCGTTCGATCTCGCCGACGACCCCACCAAACACAATCACAGCCATCAAATCATCCACCGATTAATTCAACTTTATCTATACACATTCAATTTATTCATTCATTTATATATTTCTTTTTCGTGACTTCCATTTCCAATTCAAACCCGCAACTTTCCACGTCGATTTGCCATTGCTTGTGGATAAAGCCTTTTCTTTTTTCTCTTTCTTCCGTAGACGGAACCCTTTTCACGAGAAACAAAAAAGTTGAAGAAAGTGAAGCTGAAGAGAAGTTCTGAATTTGCTGTAGTTTTTGAAGCAAAAGGAGAATCGAATGGCTCAGGTTTTAACCGAGACGAGTGTGGTTTCTTCTTGGCATGGAAACAGTCAACAACAGCTTCACCATCGAAGGGTTTCTTCCATGGTTCCAAAAATTTGTAGCTTTAGTTCTGGGGTTGGAACCTTCCCTTCTTTGAAGCTAAAATCTCAGGTTTTTAGATCTTGGTCTTCTTCTCCTGAGTTTCAGGGTAAAAAGCTTGCCTTTCGTGTAAATAGAGCAATACCCATCAGAGTCAATTCACAATCTCGAGCTTCAACTGGGTCTCAGGTTGGTGTTTATGATTTTCACCTATCAATTCAATTAATTACTGAGTTATGGTTTTTTTTCTCTATGAATTGAATATAAACCCTTTGAAAATTTATTTTCTTTCCTTTTGAATGGGTTTCCCCCCCTAAGAATTAAGATCCCTTTAATTGGATCTTTGTTTTCGGTGTAAAGTTTCCAAATTGCTTATGTTTTTATCTTATTTACAGTTTCAGATGATTTTGTGTTTTATTTTCCTGATGGGTTTCTGGAACTTTCTTATTTGCAGATGGGTTTTAGAATAGGGAAAGTTCAGAAATGGTGGGAGAAAGGGCTTCAACCTAATATGAAAGAGGTGGCTTCAGCACAAGACCTTGTTGATTCACTGTTAAGTGCAGGGGACAAGTTGGTGGTTGTTGATTTCTTCTCTCCTGGTTGTGGTGGTTGCAAAGCCCTTCATCCAAAGGTATTATTATTATTCACCCTTGGATTTTATGATTATTGTTCGTGATTTTATTTATGATTGGCTAATATGGTTAGTGTTTCTGATTTTCCTTGGTTTATATTCAGATATGTCAATTGGCTGAGATGAATCCTGAAGTTCTGTTCCTTCAAGTGAACTATGAGGAGCATAAGTCCATGTGTTATAGCCTTAATGTTCATGTTCTTCCCTTCTTTCGCTTCTATAGAGGTGCTCATGGTCGCTTATGCAGCTTTAGCTGCACCAATGCCACGGTTAGTGTATACGCTATGCTATGTCAATTTTATTTCATATCTAGTTTAATAATATCATATCTGATTTATTTGTTTAATTACCTGCTTTGGCATTGGTTAATTCATGCTTTGTATGTATGTTTTTTTTTTTGTTTTATTTGACCTCCCTTATTAACTCACTATCTAAGCGTTATTAGCATTTATTTAATTGTTCATTGCTACATTAATGAAGCTTATTTAAACCCTCTTGGATTAAATTGGGATTGTTTGTCCAAGGATTGCTATTTGAATAATAAATGTTGAGATGCGTGTGTTTGGTGTAGGATTGTTCATGTACTTTGTTGACCAATCCAATGGTTGTGATTAATAGTTTCCTTATGGATGAAAACATTCAGTTGGAAGATAACTGATAAAGTTTGGTTTAATTACAGATCAAGAAGTTTAAAGATGCATTGGCCAAACACACCCCAGATAGGTGCAGCTTAGGCCCAGCCAAAGGGTTAGAGGAGAAAGAGCTCCTAGCTCTTGCTGCCACCAAAGATCTTTCCTTCACTTACTCACCAAAGCCCTTACAACCTGCACATGTCACCGCAAATGAAGAGTTAGCAACTGGATCTGCTCCTGCTCATAGTTCAGAATCCCTTCATAATTTACCTCCATTGACCTTTAATTCTGAGGTCTCCAAAGATAGGACTTTGACCACTGCTGGAAGATGATGTGGTTACTTTATAAACAACCCTTGTGGTTACTTTATAAACAACCCTTGTACAGTGTAGGATTGGTTTGGTGTAATATCATCACATAGTAGTATTATACTTGAGAGTGAAGATATCATTGAAGATATGTTCACAATGTATGTTTTCTTCCAAGGCAGTCGGATTTATTTTTTTTTGGATCCATGCCTTGTTCTTTTTAGGGATATTAGAGGCTGTAAAATTATTAGTTGGTGGTCTGTGTGTGTGTATTGCTTCTTATTGTTGTGTAATGAATGTCATCTTATTCAGCAACCGATAGTTAACATGGGTTCTTTTCTGAGCATATTATTTCTTGTATGATTTAATTATTTTCCCGTTTTCTTTTCTCTCATGCTACATGTACTAATCTTACATGGAGTTTAGCAAAAACATTCAAGTGTTGTGGCAGGGTTCAAATCTTGCATGTCCTATGCTATAATTTCTATCTCACTCCTCTTCACTGATAAAGAAAATCTTGCCACATGTACATGTTTAGATAAGATACGAGGTGTTGTGGTTCTGAGATGAGGAAATTGTGGTTATGAGGTTTCCTTTTGCTGGAGGAGGAAGGGAAAGAATGGTGTAAAACGCAACCATCTTGAATTCAGTTTCTTTACTGAAAATTCACATATTAAAGTCTTATCATTCATCATTCATTTGGAAGCTTGATATGGAATCAAGTAGGCGTTTAGTGAGTCTCCTGCGTAAGGGTTCTTTATTTCTTAACCCCAAACAATTGAAACAAGTAGGCCAAGTGTTTGGCCGGTTTCATTAAATTGAGTTAATGAGAAAATTCATCAATTTTCATATTTTTATAACATAATAAAAGTTCATTGGGATTTGATCCTTACGGGTGAAAAACAAGTGGTAAGTTCAACTTTTAGAAAAGATTAGTCATCCTTTAACAGTAAATACATAAAAGTTCATCATACTTTTTTTATAATATTTTAATTTATACAATTTTGCAAATGATAAAGAAATATATAAGAGAAAGTTTGATTGAACATTATATTGAGCTAGTACATTTATATCAATTTTAAATAAAACATTTTATTTTTATTTTCTTATCCGGTACGTTAGAAAAACTATTACTTTGTATGATGTCTTTAGTATTTTAAAAATTATAAAAACATTAAGAAAAAATATATTTAAATCTTATGATAATTTCTCAAATAGGAAATTGTGTTTTTTTAAGTAGACCATACCCATTTACATACAAGTATTTTTCTTTTTTTAAAAAAAATTATCCAAATACAGTTTTATAATAACATATAAAAGAATATTCTTTCTTCTTTCTCTTCCTAGTCGTATTCTTACTACTATTGCATCATACTACACGTACCTGAGTTGGATGGTGAAGTTGGAAAATGCCACTCCACTTGTCTTAATTTTAATGTTTAGCGAGTCCCTATTTTCATTTGCGTTCTGGTATGTACTTAGCCTAAGATTACTAGAAATAATAAAATATCTACTGAGGAAGGAACATTCATATTTGGAATACAAGAGAAAAGAAACAAAACTTGTGGAGGCACATTATCTAGTTGAAGATATGGGGGATTTCGTTTTGAATGGAAACAAAGTTAATGTTATCTTATATTGCCATGTGGGTCCGATACAATATGAGAAGAAGCTTCAAGAATAGTGTGTCACTTTGAAGTGAAAAAACAAAGAAGGTGGAAACCATTATTGTGTGTGTGTGTGTTGATGTAAGGGTGAACGTGGCTTCTGTTGCTTTGCACAGGTGCTGTGACTCCTTCTCCGTGGGGTCAAAGAAAGTGATGTGCATTTACTTTTGTGCCTAATTGATTGACACTTGTTTTAATTAAATTGGAGCGAATTTTTTTAAATAAAATTAACTTAAATAAAATTTAAATATCTCAAATATTACGTAAAATTAATATTAACAATAAAATTTTTTGTTCTTAAAATTTTATTTTCACAACTAATCATTAAATTTACCTTTTATTACATGTGAGCCTATACACATGGCTAACTGCAAAGCCACTCATTTTTTGGATTGAAAATATTAGATTTTATTTGAATGGTTAAAATTAGAGGAGAAATATACATACTATTTTAAGTAGTTATTTTATCACTAAACTAATTTTTAATTTTGAGAATTCATGAATGTTATATAGTATATTCATGATTCATTTTGGACTTTAAGGTAGAAGTCCCTTTTTCATTTGAAGTAGATTATGTGTATGGATCTTTCTATATTTTGCCCCATATATCTATATCTGCAAATTCACTTATACAAAGATGCTAAAATAAAGTGCTCTAGCTCTCAAGATTATAACCTGTAACTATTGAGTTGGGCTTAAGAAAGGATAACAATTCATTCAATGGATATCTGGATATGCAAACAATAAACACACTTTTGGTCCAAAAAAAAAAACAATAAACACACTTTCTAATTAAGATTCTGATTTAGAATCTAACTCAACAACAAAACTTCTTTCACTACAAAAAATGAGCATAGCTTTATAGGGAACATGACCTTTGCAATACCGAATAATTGTTCTTTTAACTTTAATGACAATTTTAAATTTTAACTACATTTTTTTTATATAAAAAGATACATTTTTAAACTATTGCCTTAATAATGAGAATCATGTTAAAAACTATAACATTAATTTGTTTTTTGAAAAATGTACTCTTTTAATATGTTTCCTTTACACTTCACCAATAAGAAACATTAATAAATTTTAACATTAGTTTCCCAAAAGAAATTCTTTGCCTTTAACCCGACATTGTAATCTTAATAAAAAAATGGTGCCGATAATTCATTATTTCCCTTCGGATTAAAATAATTTAATATCATGTAATTTTTTATAACAAAAAATTAAGATTGTAATTTAAATTTCTTCCAAATAATTAAATTTGTTTTCTGAAAACTCAAATAGAGAGTTTATTGAAACCACTATCAAAAGCTAGTTCATCTATGTTGAGTTTGAAGGAAAAAGATTTTAAAACCCCCATCTAGTGAATTGTTCCCTCGTTTCGGTTACTATAACCAAGAGAAGGTTCTCACTCTTTAGGTCTCTACGATTTGCTAAGTTTGTTCCTTTTTTATGATGGTGGCACAAAGGCCCTATAAGTTCTTTCAGCAACTTGACTATTAGAGGTTTAGGCTCGGTCAATTTCTCTGTAATGCATGACCTTTTATTTCTATTTCTTTTCCTTTATGAGAACCCATGTGAGAAAAAAAAATGTAAAAACTAAAAATAAAACTAAAACCTCAATTTTCTTAACTTACCATTTATTGGACTTTTGTAAAAAGGGGAGAGAGACTGAGATGGATCTTGTTTTGACAGAGAGAGGATAACATTTATTTTGTATTCATGAGGTGCCAATGTATCATACGCGTCAAAATACAGGCTTTGAAGTTAGATGACATATTTTATTTTAATGTGATGACAAGGATCGTGGTGGGAAGCCGAACATAAAAAGAAAATGAAAAGTTTTGAAATTCTTTCGAAAAATAAAGTTGTCATCAATATTATTTAAATGTAAAATATCGGAAAAAAAAGTTTTAAGATAAGGTTAATAGGACGTCTTGTAGAAATTAATATTAACTCAAACATTTTTTAGGAAATAAAATAAAATAAGATTATCAGGACGTCCGTCCAAATTAACCTTTCCACAAGAAAACTTATTATTATTATTTAAAAAAAGTATTGAAAGTACAATAAAATTAACAAGACGTCTAGTCTAAATTAACCTTCTCACAAGAAAACTTCTTATTATTTTAAAAAAATGAAAATACGACAAGATTAACAAGAGGTCTCGTCTAAATTACCTTATCGTAGCAAACAATGTTTCCAAATTAAGTAGTAACGTTGTAGATATAATCGAAATAAAACGAAGACACACGAAAATTACTAAAAGGAAAACGGGCCTGACAAGAATTATTCTTGCTCCTACATATTCCTGAGTACGTCAGGAAATCAGGGTTGCGTAGTTCTTGTTGGAAAATAAAATTAAAAATTATTTCTTTTAGGTTTTGACTATTTTTTAGATTTTTGGAAAGAGATAAAAAAAGGAAAACAAAATAAAGTTAAAACTTTGACTTTGTTTAAAGAAAATGTTTACCCTTTTTTTTAATAAAGAAGGCTTTATTGCATTTTGAAAATTTTAATAAAATAGATGTTTTATGCGAGAGGGGAATATAAGACGGAATACTCTGTATATGTATCGCCCCCTTACGGTCTTATAACGTCGGTGTAGACAAAGTATTTGTATGACATTGTTATAAGATCATTGCATGATTTATTTAATGAAAATAATGGTTTTAATTCTAAGAGAAGGAGTAGTCAACAAAGGATATAAATTAACATTCCTACAAGAAAATGACAATTTTTTTTTGTTTTTTTACATTAAGTACTAGAAAAAGGGTGAAATGAAATAAAATAAAGAAGTTAACAACATAAAAATGGAAACTAAAACAATAATCAAAAGAAAATTAGAAGAAAAAAACATAAATAAAAAGGTAAAAGAAAAAGAAAGAAAGAAAAGAAGAAAAGCTAAAAAAAAAAAGAGAGAGTAAGGAGCCAAGGCTTGAAACTTACTCTTTTTTGAACCTAACATTCTCTCCTTACCATCAAGATAACAATGTTTTTACATCAAGTAAAGCAAAACAAGTAAAACATACATTTGTAAGTTCTAAGTAAAAAGGGACGTAAAAAAAGGGGACTTGCGTTTCAAACCTTCCCCCTTCTGACACATAAGGCACAGGTGCACCACCAGGATGTCATTGTCTCATTGTTAATTTTATGAACACAAAAAACATATAAACTAAAGTTATTTCGCTTCTATAACAAAAATATTTTTTTAATAAGTTTTTTTAAAAGTGGGCCTCTGGTTTCTAGAAGCCCATAGCCAAAGAGATAGGGGAAATCCTGAAAACTAAACCATTTGTTAAAAAAACAAAGAGAGTTAGAGAGAGAGAGTAACCAAAAGAAAGGAAGAAAGAAGAGAGACAAAAAGAGGGTGAAGGGGGTGGGCAGCGAAGGTGGCTCAGCGGTGGTGCGACGGCAGCGCGGGCGGTGGCGTGACGATGACAGAGGTGATGCGGCGGTGGTGACAGTTTGAGATCTCTTTTCGTTCCTTTTTTTTCTTGTCTCTTTCTTAAGGTGGTAATGGTTAAGGGCTTGGAGAGGGATTTGAAGTTGGTTTATTGGTTTGGAAGGGGTTTATGGAGTTGGGGTTGTTATGGGTGCGTGAAAGGGGTGAGGTTTGGTGGTGGTTTTGGGTTGTTGTTGGTGATGAAGAATATGATGTTGGTGATGAGGGTTTTAAAAATGAGGGTTTAAAAAATAGTAAAGAAGACATAAGGTAGGTTTTGATAATGACAAAAGGCATGCAAACTCTAAAAGACATCAATCATGAAGCCCAAGATTGGAAGAAAAATGAATCAACAAAAGGCAAGACCAATAAGTCAAAAGAATAAAGCATCAAAGTCCAAAAGGTCTTAGCACACATGTAAGGTTTTAATAAAGTATCAGTATGGCCTTAGGGTTAAATTAAAACCTTGATAACATGCATTTGAAAAGCATTTTCATAAAAATAGAAAGCATATAATCGATTACCAGTTTGGTGTAATCGATTACATACTTAACCGTGGGGTTAAAAGTGAATTTTAAATAAATACAGTTAAAATTTGAAATGCTATAATCGATTACAGGAATATAGTAATCGATTACCACAACATCAGAATGCATGAAAAATTGCATGTCTTCATGGGTACTTGCATGGAAAGTCATGTTCTTTCATCCAAACTTTTGAATGAACACATCTATTTAAAAAGGCATCTTTCCAACATTAAAAGGCATCTTTTTATCAATCAAATGCATCTCTTCAATTGTTATAAATAAGGAGAATATTAATCATTTCATTTCATGGATTTGGAAAAACATTTTGTCATCCTTATAATCCATAACCTGAATACTCTTTGGTATTCAAAGGCCATTCTTATACTTGAGTATTACCATTAGAAAAGCTTCAAGTTGTTCTATCCACTCTTTGAGAGGGAGTTTCAATATTCTTGTATTATCTTGGGTGAAATATCTCAAAAAGGAAAAGCCTAGGGTGATCCCTAGTAATGTATCTTAGGTGAGGTATCCCAAGAGGATTAAGTCTAGGGTGAGGCATCCCTAGCAGTGTAATCGGTGAGGCCCTTGCAAGGTCGGAGGCTCCACATAAGGGTGTGGTATCCCAGAGGTGTGGGAGTGCTCGTTGTTGTAACTTGTGACAGTTATAGTTGAAATCTCAAGGGTTGCTTAAGGACTAGACGTAGGCAGGTGTTAGCTGAACCAGTATAAAATCTCTGTTTGCAATCTCTAACCCTAAACTTTTTACATTTCAAGTATTAATATTTAATTTATTTAACTCTTGCACACTAGATTCCTAAAGTTCAATTTATTATCATAAACTCTTAGAAGAAAATTTTATTAAGTTAGAAAGTCTTCAACAACTCAATTCACCTCCCTCTTAAGTTCCTTGAGGCCACTTGGGTAACAGGTAATTATTTTGGCGGGGGGATAATTGTAACATCCCGGATAATTGTAGAAAATTTTTGTGAAGTGGAAATATTAAAAATTGTTTTTAGGAATTTATTTGATATTTTTATGAATTATTGGTTAATTATAAAGGGTGTGATAGAAGAAGAGAAGTTAAATTAAATCTTTAAAGAAATGGTAAAGGAAATGGAGAGATGACCGGTTGAAGAGGTTACCGGTTGGAAGTGACCGGTTGAGAAGGTAACCGGTTGCCATGAGTTTAAATAATGGATTCCTTCTCTTTCTTCAATCATTTGCGCAATCATTCACTCTCTTTCACGTGAAGAACTTCTGCTACTTTTCTTCTTCTTCCTCCATTGATTGAGAGCTATAGGCTTTAAAGGAAGGTTCATTTTACAAAGCTATGACAGAGGTTTTAAGGTAAGTCCTTTGAACCGTTTAAACCTCTTTCCTTTCTTTTCTGGACGAATAGCCATGTGAGGAAGAGTACTGTTCTGATCTCCACTCCTCTTGGCTGTGAGCCTGAAAATGGCCTTTGATCATGTGGATGATGGTGTGATGGTAACGTATTTCACATTCCAAACCGTAGGTAGTGGAACAAGTAAGGAAGCTGGTGCTGGAACGGAGGAGCTGTGAACCCAAAAATTGTTGAAGCGTGGAACAGAGGTAAGGGGGGTGTTCGGGTTATAATTAATTAGAATTGGACACTGTCCGAGTTGTTGGAAAGACTAAACCGGGTAAGAGATGGTGCCGAGTGAAAATTATGTGAATGTGTATGAATGTATGTATGGATGTGCACACCGATCAGTTTAGGATCGTGTGTGTGTGTGTGTGTGACTTTGCTGAATGAAATTTGAGAATGTATGAGTATGCATATGTGTGAGCACTGATCAGTTTCTGATCGTGTGAATGTGACTAGAGGAGTATTTGATGTTGTGATAATTATGATGATGCCGAAAGAATTGTATATGAATGAGAATGAATGCATGTATATGTATGGACACCGATCGGTTTCTGATCATATGTGTGGTATATTCCGATTGAAATTGAAATGATGCTGTGACAATCGGTGTTTTGTGGCAATGTGGAGTCGGGTTTGACAAGCAGGTCACCCGAGTGATGTTGTTAATGAGTCGGGTATGACAAGTAGGTCGCCCGAGTGATAATGTGATGGATGGACTTGACAAGTCGGTCGCCCTGTGATGAGAGAACATGCCAGTTTCTGGTAGTTGTATTTGTTGATTGTTGATAATATGAAATGATTGAGATGTGATTATGTGGTATGGGATGGCCGACGGTATATGTTACCCTCATTTTTGGCTTCAGTGGTCAAGTCGGACCCAGTTGAGCTACCCAGAGGTCTATGACCCAGTGGTTGAGGGAGAGCCAAGTCGGGCTCGGTGAACCAAGTCGGGTTCACGGGATGTCAAGCCGGACTCCCAGCTGAAGGCTGATCCTTTAGTATCCGGATACTAGGCGTCGATTTTATGAGTCAGTTGTGGAAATTGATGAACTATTAATGAGATGTGTATGCCGAGTGCAGTACTTGCCGAATGTGAAGTATCATAATTGATGAGTATGATGTGTATATTTACCGAGTGCAATTGGATACAATTGTCGAGTATGATTTATTATAATTGCTGAGTGTAATTTGATATATTTACTGAGTATAATTTGATATACTTGCTGAGTGAAATAATTACCGAGTAAGAATTGTCATATTGCCAAATGAGATTTTGAAATAATTACTGAGTATTTGATGTATTTGCCGAGTGTAATTTTATAAATTGCCGAGTGATTGTTATGTTTACCAAGTGGTGAATTGTAATTGACGAATGAGTTACTTGCAGAGTGAGAATTGATGAGTAGGAGTTGTTATATTTGCTGAATGCAACTTATTGTATTTGACGAGTGTGAATTGATATAAATGCCGAGTGTGGTTGGCTAGAATTACCGAGTGTGAGTTAGATACCGGGTGTGAATTATTGGCCGAGTTTGATGGTTTATTTGCCGAGTGTAAAGTGTTATATTTGCCGAGAAGGAATTGTTAAATTTGCCGAGTGAGTTAATTTCCGAGTGTTAAATGATGAAGTTATCGGACGAAATTTTGTATACATGTAAATTGTTAATTTCCGTTCTAGATTAATTATGATGGTAAACACTCACCCTTGCTGTGGTTTACATTTTTAGTAACCAGTGACAGGGAAGAGGTCGAAGCCATAGAGGTGCGCCAAGCGGAGGATTGATGCCAAGGCATCGAGTGAAACGGAATGAATTGTGTAATATATATATATATATATATATTGAGTTTTTCGAGTATTTGAAGATATAGTGTTGCCTGTATGATGAAATAAATTCTTGATGTTAAATGACTGGTGTTTATTTTATGAGTGAATTTGCATTACTGTAGCAGAGTCAATTACCGGGTGAAGTTAGCTGAGTGGATTCATTTTTATCCGAGCAAGGGCCGATTGAATTGGTGCCCATTTTCGATCAAGTGAGTATCCCTCATTTCTGAGTGAAGAGGAACCGAGAGACCCACTTCCGAGTGGAAGATTAAGATGTCTTCGAATGAACTGTGGTTGAGTGTATCTCTTCCGAGTGAGGAAAGATAAGAGTGCTTCCGAGTGAAGATATGAGTGAATCTTTCCTGAGTGAAGGGAGGTTAAACTTTTCTGAGTAAAGAAAGATCAGTGTTTCCGAGTAAACCTATTGTCGAGTGAAAGCTGATTCGTTGACTTTCTTGTTCATTCAGGTTTAAAGAGGATCATTCGCTCAAGCGAGTCGGATCTCGCCTAAGCGAATCAGGGTCTCGCTCAGGCGATTAACCCTGACTCGGTTTTCACTTCTTCCGCCGTTTCTGAACAACTATTTTATTAATGGATTTATTTTTAAACGGTTTCAGTCGGTTATTGCTATTTTAAGTATGTTTTATTATTTTGAAAGTATTTAAGAAAAGTAAATATTATTTTATATTAAGACCGAGTGGATTTTTATTAAAAGTGAAAAATTTATTTTGGAAAAATGAGAAAATTGACGAGGGTCGTCACAATAATGGTTTTGGGGTTTTGTGAGTTTGAAAATGGTGGTGATGAATGAGGGGATGGTAATGGTGGTGGAGAGGTATGAGATATTGGTGATGGTGAGTTATTGTTAGTAGTGAAGAATGGAGGTGGTGGGTTATTAAAGGGATTAGATGGATTATTGTTAGTGGTGGTGGTGGTGGTGATGGAGATGGGTAATGAAATAGGTTTGTAAGTGGTAGAGGTGGGGTGGTGATGTGGTGAAGATGATGAAAATGGTGAAGAAGATAAAGATGATGAAAATGCTCCTTTGTTGTTTTTTCTTTGTAATTGCAAAATGACTTAGTTTTTGTATCCAAGATGATTTTTGGCTTCCCTTTGTATTTTCTAATGGTGTTCTTTATATTGATGCCAATGAATTATTTGTAGAAATGTGTCATTGCCATTTTCATGCTTCATTTTCAATTTCAAGGCTTTTCTCTGATCTCCATTGATTGTATTTGCTAATTTGGTTTTCCTTGGTCTAAAAAATTCAGAAGCATGCTTTGTCATTTGACCCTTTAAGATAGGTTGCTTTCTAGTTTTCAATAACATGCATTGAAAATTTTTTAGGGAAATAAGGCTCCCTCCATTTTATTGTTTTAGCAAAAAGAGTAAGATAAAAAATAAAATAAATAAATAAATAAATAAAAGGTGTTTACATCCAACATCGATATTTTTTGGACCAAGAATTGAAACAATATTAGAAACATATGCCTATTTAGATTATTATTTAATTATATCATCTTAGTTTAGTTATTATTAATTAGAAAGATATGCTTATTTAGATTATCAATTTTTTTAGAAATAGAGATTATCATTTTTAGAATACTTCAAATAGTCTTCTTAAGTATTTCTGTTTTGTTGCTAACCTTATCTAAGTCTTAAAAGACTTAAGATAGCAAAGTACTTTTGTTTTGTAGTGAAAACCAAAATTTATGGGTGTTACTGTTTCCCCCAGAGTCGGAGGAGGGTCCACGGGGCTCTCTAGTTCCCTTATTCTAGTAGAAGATTGACTCCTTTTTAGATATAGTTAAGCGGGCCTAGGCCGAATTCCTCTAGCCTTAATCCATGTATAAATATAACTTGTAAAGGAATTTTGTGACCTAAGTGACACATTACAGAGAAATAATAAACCTAATTCCTAGAGTAATTCTCTAGGGTTTTTGTACATTACGCTCTTTGTGTGAACATTTTGGCGTCCACTGCGGGGCCTGATAAAATGGATCCCACACCTCAATTTCCAAGAAAAACCCTAAAATAGCAATGGTGAACATACGCAACACTCACCGTGAAGGAGATGCTAGACGTGATTAGGGGTTCAATCGCGACGATCAACTCCAACAACTCAAAGGAATGGTGGAAACCCTCCAACTCACGGTGGCAGGCCTGTAGAAGGAAAACGCCAAACTGCGTCAACAAAGAAGAGAAGAATGAGAAGCCTTCAGCCACAATGCCACTCAATCAACCCACCATAAAATCGACAGCCACGCCTCTCGATAACCTCAGGAGACAGCAAAACCCGGGTTTGTGTACTGCTATGCTGCTGATCCATTTATCGAACAGATCATGGACGCTCCGACCCTTTTGAATTACAAACCTCTATCCATGGAGAAATACGACGGCAGAGGAGACCCTGAAGAATATCTCATAATGTTCACTACCACTATGCTGATCACCGGAGTGTTAGACCCCCTCTTTTGCCGAACCTCCCCTACCACGCTGATAAAATCTACACTACACTGGTTCTCTCACCTCCCCCAGAGAAGTATCACCGACTTGTCCGATCTCACTAAGAAATTCCTCAGCCAATTTTCCACTAGCCGAGCGGTGCAACAAACCTCTCACAGCTTGGTGAACCTGCGGTAACTCCCTAGTGAAACTCTAAAGCAATACATGGCTCGCTTTTTCAAACAGGCTATTCAAATCTGAGACCTCGACTCTGAAGTGGCTTTACACGTTGTACAGACTGGCTTTCGTCTGGGTAAGTTCTCTGACTCCTTAGCTAAAAAACCGCCTTTGACATGGACGACTTTAGAATAAGGGCCTCTCGGTATATCATCATGGAAGAGAGAGAAGCGGATCGCGTGGAACACTCGGATTGAACCAACCATTGGCCGAACCAAAAAAGAAGCCATAAGCCAAGCCGAGACAAGCTATTTGAAGCCTATACAGCTCCCAAATACAACAACTTCACCCCATTGAACGATCGTCGCTATTGAATCATACACGAGGTTTATAGTATTGGCCTCCTAACACTTCCTCCCTGGGAGAGGGGCCCATTGGGTTAGATAGGACCAAATTCTGTGAATTCCACTATGCCCACGAACACAGAATGGAAGATTGTCGTTCCCTCCAAAATCAAATAGAGCACTTAATTCACCAAGGACATTTGGCCAAGTTCGTCGCTTGGAGAGATGACAGATCGAAGGAAGGAAGTCAGAAAAGGGAGAGAGAACACCCCGATCAGGTTGAACTCCAGACTGGGCTGCCCACGGGTCCATCGCTCCCGATCGCCGAGACCAGAAGGGAACAGAGAATGACGGAAGACGGATTATCCACACGATTTTAGGCGGATTCCCAGGAGCGTAAACACGCCAACGATAGCAAGAAGGACAGGTGAACTTGCTACGAGAGGGCCTGGGGTCAGAAGTCATAACATTCGACAGGTCGGACTTCCCTAAAGGAGGCCCCAACAGAGACGAGTCAATGGTAGTCACTATGGGAGTCACAGATTTCGTAGTAGAGCGAGTACTCGTAGATCAAGGGAGCTTTGCTGACATTCTACACTAGAAAACATATCAGAAATGGGCCTTCCCCTTTGTTGTTTGGAAAGGTATGACGGAACCTTACTCAGTTTTTCTGGTGATTTTGTGTAGGTCTTAGGGTTCATCGACTTGAGAACCACTTTCAGATCAGGGATGAATAATCGAGCCATTGTGGTCAAGTTCCTGGTCGTCGATTTTCCCAGCTCCTATAATGCGTTGTTAGGGCGACCATCCTGAAACACCCTGGGGGAAGTAGTCTCCACCATGCACCTAACTATGAAGTTCCTGCTCGAAGATAGGAGAATTGGAGTTGTCAGAGCAGACCCGGAGGTAGCGCAAGAATGCTACTACGAAAGCCTACGACCCAAGAAAACTTTCATAATTGACGAAGACATTGAGACAGTTTTTGATCCTCGAGACGACAGGCATTATGAGAGACTCCAACCAGTGGAATCCCTGAAACTTGTCCAAGTCGGTCCCAACCCGGGACAATTCACACGACTCAGTGCGATACTCGACCTGGACCTCAAAGAAACCCTTGTCAAATTATTGAGAGCCAATGCAGACCTGTTTGCCTGGAGCCCCGCTAACATGCCCGATATCAATGCTGCCATAATTTTCCACTCGTTCAACATCGAGCCAGATGCGAAGCCTGTCACCCAGAAGCCCAGGAAGATGGGCCCCAATCAAAAAGACGTAGTAAAGGAAGAAACAGACAAGCTTATGCCCGTAAACTTCGTCAGAGAAGTAAAATAACTAACTTGGCTGTCCAATATGGTCATGGTGAAAAAGTCAAGCGAAAAATGGCGGATGTGTGTCGACTTCACCGACTTAAATAAGGTATGTCCTAAAGATCCCTATCCTTTACCTAACATTGATCATTTGGTGGATGGTACTTTAGGTTACAGAATTTTGAGTTTCATGGACGGTTACTCGGGCTATAACCAAATTCAAATGGACCCCAAAGATGAGGAGAAAACAACCTTCATCACAGGCGGGGCAAACTTCTGTTATCGAGTGATGCCCTTCGGCTTGAAGAACACGGGGGCTACCTATCAAAGGCTGGTTGACAAAACCTTCGCCCAGCAAATTGGTCGAAACATGAAAGTATATGTAGATGATATGGTTGTCAAGACCAAAAAAGAGGAATTGCATGTCCAAGATCTGGAAGAAACATTCAACGAGCTGAGTAAACACAGCATGCATCTAAACCCTGAGAAATGTTCCTTTGGGGTCCAAGGCAGGAAGTTCCTGGGATACATGTTCACTCATTGTGGCATCGAGGCAAATCCAGACCAGTGCCGAGTCATACTAGAAATGCGAAGCCACCAGAATGTCAATGAGGTCCAACGCCTCACCGGGCATATCGTAACCTTGTCCCAATTCCTCTTAAAGTTTGCTGAAAAGTTCATGCCCTTCTATAAAATGTTGAAGAAAATAGACTCGTTTGAGTGGAGTTTGAAATATGAGAAGGCGTTTCAAGATTTAAAGGCCTATCTAGCATCCCCCAATCCTGACGTGACCAGACCTGGGGTCAGAGTTGGTCCTTTATCTTTTCGTAGAGGCGAATGTAGTCAGCTTAGTTCTAGTTCAAGAAGATGGCCTAATCCAGAGACCGGTATATTTTACCAGTAAAACATTACAGGGGGGAAGAAGTACGGTACCAAAAAGTGGGAAAATTCGCCTACAACCTTGTCATAGCAGCACACCGACTCAAACCTTACTTTCATAGCCACCAAGTTATGGTTAGAATCGACCAACCGCTCAATAAGATACTCTGGAAACCTGAGCTCGCTAGAAGAATGATTGTCTGGGCAATTGAACTCTACGAGTATGGAATCCGATACGAAGCTAGGGGTCCTATCAAGGCCCAAGTGCTGGCAGACTCTTAGTAGAACTCGGAGATGACAAGGAAGGCTATGACGCTGCGCATGGCTTATGGACCCTCTTTGTCGATGGGTCTTCTAACATGAAAGGTAGTGGGGCGGGAGTCATATTGGAATCCCCACAGGACTGGTAGTTGAAGAATCGCTCAGGTTTATGTTCACGGCTAGCAATAACCAAGTAGAATACGAAGCCCTCATTGTCGGGCTATGAACAGCTCTAGATTTAGGGGCTCGGCGTGATGAAGGCTTGCCTTCTAAACTGGATGGATCTAGGTTCTTGTTCACTTAATCTTGTTCTTCATTGATGGTTTCTATGGAAGAATGGAAGATGGATGGAGGTTGATGGAAGGGATGGAAGATGATGAAGGAGACACCACCAATAACTTAGATAAGTCTCTACTCGCCACTCTAGGGATGGTCACCTAGTGATAAGAGCTTGAAAGGGGTTAGACCTTTTCTAACCTAAAGGAGAGAGTTTACACTCAAATCTCACAAAATGTAAATTTCATTCAAAACTAATGGTTATGGAATACATGGAGAGGTAAGCCTTATATAGGCAGGGTGGAGTGGTGGCCAAGCTAGGCAACTTGGGCTTCCCACTCTTCCTTAGGCCCAAAATCAACTAAACTAGGAAATATGGCCAACTACAAGGCCCAAAATGATGTACAAGGTCTAAAAGTGACCAACAATAAACCTAAACTATTTTGAGTACAATTGAAAATTATTTACAGATTATGTCCTCATCACGGCGTGTCCAAGCAAAAACCGACTTGCAACTAGTCACTAGGCATGTAGAAGGATCTTACCAGGCAAAGGACCCAACTCTGGCAAAATACTTGGAACAGGTAAATCGGTTAGCTGGTGAACTTAAGTACTTCTGGGTGGTCCACGTTCCACGGGTAATGAACAAACGTGCCGACCTGCTCTCTAAACTGGCCAACATCGTCAAAGTAGGAAATTTGAAAACAATTGTCCAAGTAATTCTAGAAGAACCCATAATACAAGATGTTCAGTAAGTCCTTCAAATAAATGAGGAACCGTCCGGAATACATGGATGACTCTGATTATTGACCTCCTTCGTCACGGGATCCTCCTAGAAGATCCTCAACAAGCTAAAAAGCTCCAGGTACAGGCGGCCAACTATACTTTGTTGGAAGGACAGCTCTACAAACAGGGTTTCACCATGCCACTTCTGAAATGCCTCAATGAAGAACAAGCAGACTATGTCATACGAGAGCTCAACTCGGGAATATACGCCCTTCACGGGGGAGTCTGCTCCCTAGCCGCTCGGGTCCTCCAGGCAGGGTATTTCTGGCTAACCCTGCATGCCGACTGCTCCAAGTTTGTTAAGAAGTATGACCCATGCCAGCGAAACGCCAACCAGATCAACAGTCATCCCGAGCCCCTGCATAGGATCTTGGCTCCCTGACCTTTCAACACATGGGGAATGGCTATCTTGGGGCCACTCCCCTTGGAAGAGGCCAAGTAAAATTTCTCCTTGTAGAAATCAACTTTTTTACGAAATGGATCGAAGCAGAACCATTACCAACCATCACTACAGCTAAGTCCAAACCTTCACTTGGAAACACATAGTTTGCCGACACGGGCTCCCCTACACGATCATTTCAAATAACGGTTGACAGTTCACAGACAAAGGCTTTGTTCAATTTTGCGAGAACTTGGGCATCAAGCGAAAGTTCTCCTCCGTAGAACACCCGTAGACCAATGGCCAAGCCAAGGCAACCAACAAGGTGATCCTCCAAGAACTCAAAAAGTGGCTCGGACAAGTTAAAGGAAGATGAGAAGAAGAGTTACCAGGTGTAACCCCTATTTTTATTTTTATATTAAAATTTTGAAGGAATTAAATTATGGTTCTTTAGAACTTTTTAATCTACGTATCATTTATGATATTTGGGAATTTTTTGGAATTTTTGAATTATTTTAATAAAATAATATTTTTTAAATAATTTTAAATTCATATAAGTGACTTTAAATTAAAAATATTTATAAGAAAGTGAAGTTAAATTATAAGAAAATTTTCTAAAATCTATTTCAAGTAGACTTATCTAAAAATGATCGGTTTGAGAAAAATCTTGATTTTTTTCCAATCATTAAAAAATTGGAAACGTATCAATAAATTTTTATTAACAGAAAATTTTAGATTTTTAAAATTTAAACTTTATATTACTTATTATAAAATTAGTGAGGACTGATATAATATCGCTAAATTTCAAAAAGGACTAATTTTGAGTATTTAAAATATACCGTGTGAAAGGTTACTATTTGGCTCAATAATTCAGCTGACATTTACTATGCAAAACACTGTGCATGTACGAAATTTTCAAAAGATGCACAGTAACTAGGATTGAAATTTCAAAAAAATGTACAGTACTTTTATATTAAAATAATAGAATACATAGTAATTTTTTTCCTATAAATACCGAAGGAATTCTTCTTTAGAATTCACAATTTCAGATTAAATTTTCTTAATATAGTAGTGCTAGTGAGATAGTGGTCGAAGTAAGAGAGAGAAATAAATTTTTTTGGAAGAAGGTTCTGCTAAAATCCTAAGGTAAAAATACTATTTCAATGGTAAATTACTATTTCAATAGTAAATTACTATTTACTATTACTATTTACCTTTACTATTCATGTTTTACTATTTACCGTTACTATTCACGATTTACTATTTACCTTTACTATTCATGATTTACTATTTACCGTTACTATTCACGTTTTACTATTTACCATTACTATTTATAATTTACTATTCACTATTCACTATTCACTATTCACTATTCAAAATTTACCATTTCTATTTTAAGTGGTAATCTTAATTTTCATCTTGTAACTATATTAAAATGAAATTGGTATGTTTTAGAACTCGGAGACGAGGCGCGCACGGATTTTCAATAACGAATCAGTATACAAGAGGTAAGGGGGAGTGAGATAAGAATATAATATGAAAAGACATAAGCATAATGAGAGGAGTTCCCTACTCCTTTTAAATTTAATAATATTATTATTTTAAAATATTAACTCTTTAACTTAAAATTTATAATAAATTTTAAATTAAATATCTGATGTAACTAACTCTAACATACCTATGCAAGGACTTGGACTATTATGACCTATACGGACTGAATTAAACCTATGCAAGGACTTGGACCATTATTGACTGAACTAAACCTATGTAAGGAATGAATGACAAGGACTCAAATTAACTATATTAATAACCATTTGACTTTGAATTATAATATTTATAAATGATGCTTTATTGACTTGATTTTGATTGATTATTTTTATGATTGTTAATTATTTGTGATTGTTAATTGTGATGGATGATCTTATGATGTGGAGTTTGAGCATATAGCAAATATGACGGAAAGCTAAAACTCAGTAAGAATTTTCTTACCTTACTCTTTAAATTTTTATTATCTTAAATCTTTTAATTCTTCTTAGAAATTATTTTTATTAATTCTAATTTTAAAAAAATTAAATATTTATTTTTAAAAAAAGTCATTTTATGAAAATTATTTTATAAAAAGGTTGAAATATTTAATTCTTGAATTTAAAGAAAAATTTTATAATTTTAAGTATTTTTTAATAAATTAAGAATTATTCTCTTTAAGTAAAATAAAATTTTCAAAAGAAAATTATTTTATTTTTTCAACTTAATAACTAAAGATATTTGAAAATAATTGAGATTTTTAAATTCGATCTTGTTAAGATTCAATTTGAGAAAGATTATGTAAAGTTTTATATGAGAAAGTTTTTAGATATTTAAGGCTTGGAAACTCAATTTTGGTGAAAATTGAAAACTGTACCAAATTTATTTCTGTGGGACAGAAATTTAGAGAATTGAGAAAATGTACAGTTTATTGAAATGATGTTGTAAACCTTTAAGGTATTTAATAATTGAGTTTCTAAAAGCCTTAACCAATTAAATACGTGAGTAGTTCATGCATCATAAATCATTAAAGTGAAATAAAATGATATTGTCTGGGGACGGATTATAGAAACCGAGGATACAATAGAGGAGGCTTAATTACGAGCCTTGGGATGAGAGGGTGTGAAAGGGTGCTTCAGGGGACCTGGGGTAGCTCCCTAGTGTCGGGTACTTTCACAATAAAAACTTTCTCAATCTGACTAGTCTCTAAGTGTTTCCATGTCAGTTGAGCTGTTCATATTATTATTATCCGGACTTATGGAACAGTGTAAACTCTTGGTTGACCCAGTGCAAATTAAAATTTAAGGGCCCATATATATAGGTAAGTTATGATGAAGATATTGCATAACATTCATGCATTCATAATTGATTGTGTGTGTGATTGTGATTGATATTATTATATATTAGTTTATGAAAACCCTTTATTGCTTATGCCCTATTTGGGAATATTATATTCTATTTTTCACTCCTTTCTTCGTGTCTTTGTTTCATATATTTTAAATTGATGGTTCAGAGGGAAGAATCGAAGAATCTCGGCAGTAAATATAGCACGTTCTAGAAAGGGGAGCTCGGTATGAATACCGTGGTCCAATGAATAAATAATGTTAATAAGTAACTGCTTCTGGGCCATGGAGTTTCCTCTCTTTCTTATAATGTTTAATGTTTATTTTCTTCGGATGAATGTACAATTACTTTATAAAGTTTTAGTAATATTTAGGAGGTATTTCAGAAATAATGTATGTAATTTATTCCGATAGTTTCTTTTTAACAATCATATTTTAAAAAAAAATTTACGAATTTTTCTATAATTTATTAAGGTGTAACAGAGGATGTTACACCAGGTGCTTTGTGGGCATATCATACGACTCCATATTTTTTGATCCACGAAACCCCGTTCTGACTCACATACGGAGCCGACGCCATGATTCCAGTTTAATTGAGGGAACTATCCTTCTGACGTATCACTTACAACGAAGAAATAAGCAATAAGGGCAGACGTGAAGACCTAGATCTCAGCCTAGAAGAACGCGACGTGGCATACGTCAAAATCTAGGTTGCCAAGCAACAGTCTGCTCAGTGATGGAACTCCTTACTCCGACCCCAACCATTCCAAAAAGGGGACCTGGTCCTACGCATCACGGACAATAATCGAAGACGGGAGAAAAAGGTCTCATATACAAAGGTGAAATCCAGTTCACACGGGTCGGTACTCTCATGGCAGACCCGCTCAGTAGAAGAGTAACTAACGCACTCTACGTTTTGGGCAAGAGAAGAATGGTTGAAGGTGCCTTTTTCCCATATCTCGACTACATATTCCTCATTCTAAAGGAAGGAGGAGATGATTAAAACCCCATCCTTTACCCATTCATAGACACCCATCGCAGATGACGCCATAACACTCTCCGAGTAAAGGAAGTGAGAGAAGAGGAGACACTAACCTGATGAGTAGAGTAGGAATTGCTAGGAAAAGATGAGAAAGAAAGAGCTTCGAAATAGCAAAGTCCAGCAACGAGAACTTTTAAGAAAGCAAAAGGATACAGACAAAGTGAAAGGGAAGCCTAAAGATTGTGAAATGGAGAAAGGGGTCAAATTTGTAGGCAAAGAGGTGACCTTTCACGACTCCGAATCCAACAGATAGAATGCGAGAAGGCATGAAGCCAACGGGCACGATGGTTTAGGCAGCTTCTTCAAGTGAAGCGACGGGACTCCAGATCCAACGAATAGAATGCAAGAAACCCTGAGATCAACGGATACTGTGACGACCCGCGTCAATTTACCCTTTAATACAATCGTTTAATCATTTCTCGAACTAATTTTTTCACGTTTAATAAAAATCTAGGCCTTAATATAAAATAATGTTTACTTTTCTTAAACATACCGAAAATAATAACCGATCAGAAATGATTCAGCTCGGTATTAATATAAAATAGTATTCACTTAAGTACATTCAAAATAATAAGAGCGTACACAGAATAATATCTGATCGGAAATAAATACATTAATAAGATAGAGTTGATTAGAAACAGCGGAAGAGGAACGAAGGCGGGAGGGTCATTCGCCTTAGCGGGACCCTGAAGCGCTTAAGCGAGTGCCAACTCGCTTGAGCGAGTGCTACTCTTAAACTTGAGCGCACAACACATACAAGGAAAGCAACAATTTGGGTTTCACTCGGAAAACTCGTAACTTTCATTCACTCGGGTATACCACACTTGACTCATTCCTAACCTTACTAAGGAATGGTTCGCTCGGCCATAGCTCACTCGGAACAATATAACCTTCCTTCCCTCAGAAAGGGTTCCCTCGGGCATCCTCCCCTTCACTCGGAAGCACTCTACTCTTTCTTCACTCAGAAACGTCTACTCTTTCTTCACTCGGAACATTCCACTCGTTCCTCGCTCGGGCAAAATTCGCCCGGTAATAGACTCTGCTACAGCAAGCACTCGTGAAAATTAATACCATTCATATAACAACATAAATTCACATCCAATTAATCAGCATACCGATTCACACTTAGTTCAACACACAACATGTAGCATCACACACTCGGAAAACTCATCATATATATATATATATATATATATATATATATTATACTTTATTCAAAATCACTCGGGCCTTGGCATCGATCCTCCGCCTGGCGCACCTCCAGGGCTCCGACCTCCTCCCTGTCACTGGTTATTAAATTGAAAACCACAGCAAGGGTGAGTGTTTGGCATCATAATTAATCTAGAACAGAAATTAACAGTTTACATGTATATCAACTCCGTTCGGTTACTTTATTATCAAGTTGAAAGACACGCTTGGCAAATAACTCACACTCGGCAAGTATAATGATTCACTCGGTAAATATAACAAGTTGCACTCGGCAAATTATCAAGTCATACTCGGCAAATATAATAGTTCTCACTCAGAAAATGTAATAATTCTCACTCAGCAAATATAGCAAATTGCACTCGGCAACTATATTAAATCATACTCAGCAAATATATCAATTCGCACTCGACAAATATATCAACTCACTCAGCAAATATATCAATTTCACTCAGCAAATATACCAACTCATACTCAGCAAATATATCAACTTGCACTCGACAAATATATCAACTCACTCAGCAAATATATCAGTTTCACTCGGCGATTATATCAACTCATACTCAGCAAATATATCAATTTCACTCGGCAAACATATCAACTCATACTCCGTAAATATATCAATTTCACTCGACAAATATGTCAACTCACTCAGCAAATATATCAGTTTCACTCGGCGATTATATCAACTCATACTTAGCAAATATATCAATTTCACTCGGCAAACATATCAACTCATACTCAGCAAATATATCAATTTCACTCAACAAATATGTCAACTCACTCAGCAAATATATCAGTTTCACTCGGCGATTATATCAACTCATACTTAGCAAATATATCAATTTCACTCGGCAAACATATCAACTCATACTCAGCAAATATATCAATTTCACTCGAACAATATGTCAACTCACTCAGTAAATATATCAGTTTCACTCGGCGATTATATCAACTCATACTTAGCAAATATATCAATTTCACTCGGCAAATATATCAACTCATACTCAGCAAATATATCAATTTCACTCGACAAATATATCAACTCACTCAGCAAATATATCAGTTTCACTCGGCGATTATATCAACTCATACTTAGCAAATATATCAATTTCACTCGGCAAACATATCAACTCATACTCAGCAAATATATCAGTTTCACTCGACAAATATGTCAACTCACTCAGCAAATATATCAGTTTCACTCGGCGATTATATCAACTCATACTTAGCAAATATATCAATTTCACTCGGTAAACATATTAACTCATACTCAGTAAATATATCAATTTCACTCGACAAATATGTCAACTCACTCAGCAAATATATCAGTTTCACTCGACGATTATATCAACTCATACTTAGCAAATATATCAATTTCACTCGGCAAACATATCAACTCATACTCAGCAAATATATCAGTTTCACTCAACGAATATAACAATTTACACACGGTAAATTTAACAAATTGCACCCGGCAATATAATCAATCATACTCGATAATAATTCTCATTCGGTAATTTTAGCAAATCACTCAGCGAATATAGCCATCACACTCAGTAATTATAACAGTTCACACTAGGTAATTATAACAATTTACACTCGGTAATTATACACATCACAACCAATAATTGATCAATTGTCACAACTGACTCTCACATAAGATTGACGCCTAGTATCCGAATACTAAAGGATCGACCTTCAGCTGGGAGTCCGACTTGACATCCCGTGAACCTGAATTGGTTCACCTAGCCCGACTTGGCTCCCCCTCAACCACTGGGTCAAAGACCTCTGGGTAGCTTAACTGGGTCCGACTTGACCACTAAAGCCAAAAACAGGGTAATTCATACCGTTGGTCGTCCTCCACCACATAATCACATATTCCATTATATAAATATAGGCATATCATTACGATCATCAATAATCAACAGATGCAACCACCAGAAACTGGCATGTACTCACAATACAGGGTGACTGACTTGTCAAGCCCATCCATCACACAGTCAATCACATAACATAATCATACTATCCTTTTACTGGAAGCCTGTCAGGAGCCGCTCCTTGCTCGTGTAACGCACCGGCGACCACTCCCTGCCCTCAATAGTATACAGAGTATCTCATGCACAATATATATAACTCAATATAATTAAAACGTTATCAATCTCATGCACAAATGTTAGAACCGACATATAATCACCAGTCGGGAGGCCTACTTGCCAACCCATCAACACAAGCCACTATATACTTCAATTTATCTCAACATGTATTTCAAACCCAATTAAGCCACACACGATCCTCAACCGATCGGTGTCCATACTCACATGCATACACATACACATACCATTTTCGTTCAGTAATATCTTCTTACCATTTTCACAATCAATTTAATGACTCGGACTCACAGCATGTCCTGTCCCCAAGTGTGGGTATTTTGGGAAAGAAATATCTGTTATGAAGCGTTACCTTTCACCTCTCGACGATTAAAAAGGTTTATTCAATCTCACAGATGTGGAATGGCAATATTCACATTCAACCGTCCTGTCTTTAGAACCGGTATCCAAACCGGATATTATGTCCGCTAGCTTATATGAGGGACTCATGAAGTTGCTCATATGAGCTATACAACTTGTAAGAGGTCTGGATACTGGTATAACCTGCAAAATTACACGTTATGTTTTTACCTTAGTAATACTCGTTAATCGTCAAACATTGGCACCAAGCGTTGCAAATCAAACAGCTCTGAGCGAGCAATTCCGAGTGGGGGTTTGACGTTGAATGAACAACTCCGAGTGAACATTTGATTCTGAATGACTGATTCAGAGTAAGCATTTGACTCTGAGTGACCACTCCAAGTGAAATTGGTTCTGGCCGTATCACCTGGGAAGTTCCGAGTGAGACTTCCGAGTGGAAGCTCTCATATTGATCCTTCTAGGAGGAGGATTTCCGAGTGACCGTTCCCGTGTGAAGATTTCCGACTGATGCCTCGACGGTGCTCAGTTTAATTCAGTTTAACCCTACAATCCAAGTCTTCATTCGGGTTGGAGATTTCCGAGTGCAGCTCTCCTAAGAAGGTGTCCCCGAGTGTGACATTTCTGAGCGGGGTAAATACTGAGTGAGATATTGTTGACTCCCGGGTAGTATGGCACCGAGTGAAGCATTTCGAAACAAGATAGCTCCATGTGGAATATTTCTGAACAGGATAGTACCGGGTGAAACATTTCTGACCTCCACATGGTATGGTACCGAGTGAAGAATTTCCGACCTCCACGTGATATGGTACTGAGTGAAGCATTTTCTGAGTGAAACACTTAGGGATAGAGAGAGGCTTCGACTTCGGATGAGTGCGTTTCGGGTAGAGACTTTCCCTAGTACAGAATTTACGAGTCTCGCAGTGCGTTTTGAATTCTTGATTGAAACTTCAAAGTGAGATTTTCTCCGCTTACAGAGCTCACGAATCGGACTTTAATGAGATATTGCCGACTAAAGAATTTAAGAGTCTCGTATCGAATTTGAAGTGTTTCTGAGTAAGGAATCCCAAGGGAGAATATTTCCGAGTAAGGAATTTCCAGGAATACTTCTGAGTGAATTCGATAAGGATTGATTCTTCAATAGCAACCGGCCAAGCCTATAAGTTGTACTCGGAGTTGGGTTTAATCCTACAATCCATGCCTTTACTTGGTGTTGGATTTTACCCATTCACCATTTTTCTTCACGCGGTGTTGGATTTTACCCATTCACCGGTCTTTGAATGGGGTTTGGTGCAATCCTACAACCTATTTCCTGAGGTTTGGTTTAATCCTACCACTCAGGTCTTCAATGGCGTTCGGTTTGATCCTACTAGCCGTATCTTCAATCGGTGTTGGATTTTACCCATTCACCGTTCTTCACCGACGTTCGGCCAAACCTACTAGTCGTACTCGGAGTTTGGTTCAATCCTACAATCCGAGCCTTCACTGGTGTTCAGCCAAACTTACTAACCGTACCCAGAATTCGGTTTAATCCTACAATCTGGGTCTTCAAATGGGGTTCGGTTTAATCCTATAACCCATTTTGCCCCTCGAGGAGTTACATCGTCAATACACAGAATAGGTGATTGAGATCATCCGTCCTGAGGGTCTTTATACGTGACAGCTTATAACTATAAATCACAACATACAAACGAAAAGGTGAAAATGAGAGAGTCATGAATTGCATTTTCATTAAGCTGAATATATATTACAAAGGAAGCGTAGCTGGGGTCATGCCTCGTTAAAACCTTCTTGAGAAAACCCAATGGGAAAAAACTCAAGTAAGAAAAAAGAGTACATGCTGTCTTACCAACTAGCTGTAATAAATACGTAAGTTCTGAGTGTTCCACTTGTTGCGAATTGGGGTTCCATCGAGCTCCTCGAGTTGGTATGATCCCTTTCCAGTCACTTCAGAAACTCTGTAAGGGCCTTCCCATGTTGGTGCCAGCTTCCCTTGATAAGCGAATTTATTCCCCACACTTGCCTTCCTCAGAACAAGGTCTCCAGTGTTAAACGCTCTATATTGGACACGCTTGTTGTACCGGAGAGCTGCCTTCGCTTTTATTGCCTGGTCTCTGATAAAGGCTCCCTCTCTCAACTCATGGAGAACGTCCAACTCTGATGCCTGATTGGCGTTATTGTCTTCCGCTAAAAAATATTCCACCCGGTCTGATCTGGTTTGTAGCTCTACTGGGATCATCGCCTCGACCCCATAAGTCAGCCGATATGGGGATTCATTAGTGGAAAAGTGTGGTGTAGTACGATATGCCCACAGAACATGGCATAGCTGATCAGTCCATCCTCCCTTCGCTTCTCCAAGACGCTTCTTCAACCCCTTTAGCACCTCTCGATTGGCTACTTCCACTTGGCCGTTTATCTGGGGGTGCTCAACAGATGAAAATATTTGGACTATCCCCAGTCCTTTGAGCAAGTTTGTGAACTTCTTATCTGTGAACTGGGTGCCATTGTCAGTCACAATCCGCCCTGGGACACCGAATCGAGCTATGATGTTTTCATATACAAAGCGCCTTGTCCGCGCAGAGGTGATATGTACTACTGGCTCAGCCTCGATCCACTTAGTAAAGTAGTTAACCCCCACGATCAAATATTTAATGCCTCCTAGAGCAGTAGGGAACAGACCCAGGATATCAAGGCCCCACTAGTAGAACGGCCAGGGCACAGCGGATGAAGAGAGTTCTTGGGCCGGTGTGTGATGGAGGTTAGAAAATCTTTGGCAAGCATCGCATTTCTTCACAAAATCAGCTGAGTCTTGCTTCACCGTGGGCCACCAATATCCAGCCCTAAGGACTTTTCTCATTAAACTCCTGCCCCTAGCATGGTGCCCACACTGCCCCTCGTGTACTTCCTCCAACACTCCTTGTACTTCATCTTCTCTCAAACAAAGGAGGTGTGGGACTGAGAATCCTCTTTTGTATAGAACTCCATCGACCATGGTGAAGTATGGCAGTTCCCTTTTCACTTGCTTTCTTTCTTTCTCATCAGTAGGGAGCTGTCCGTCCGCCAGATAACGGATGTAGGGGATGACCCAAGAATTCTCGTAAGGGTAATAGACCATTATATCATTTAGAGATGGGAACAAAGGGATGCTAGGTGACGTCAGCGTGCTCTGAACCACAGTCGTGGTACTGCCAGGCTATTTTGTGCTTGCAAGCCTTGATAAGATATCCTCTCTGGTGTTCTCCTCTCTTGGCACATGCTTAAATTCCAGCACATCGAATCTCCTCTTCAGTTCATTCACACAATTCAAGTACAGTTGAAGTTGTGGCTCTCGGACCTGATATTCCCCCTGGATTTGCGAAATCACCAGCTGTGAATTGCTGCACAATGTTACTTCTGACGCTCCGATGTCAATCGCCGCTCGGAGGCCGACCAGGCATGCCTTATACTCAGCTTGATTATTGGAGGTTTTGAAATTGAATCGGAGGGAAATTTCTAAGTGCACACCGTCATCGCTTTCCACTACCACACCGGCTCCACAACCTTTACTGTTTGACAACCCATCAACATAAACGGTCCAATGCGCTCGAGGTGTGGCTAGATCCGCCCCCGTCATTTCCACCATGAAATCTGCCAAAACTTGGGCTTTAATAGCTCCTCGAGGCTCATAGAAAATTTCAAACTCAGAAAGCTCGATGTACCCCTTAATCATCCTTCCAGCGAGGTCTGGTTTACTGAGCACTGAACGGAGAGGTAGATCCATTCTCACAAGTACTGGATGCGCGTGAAAATACGGCCTCAACCGTTGTGAAGCCCACACAACTGCTAGAGCGGCCTTCTCTATCTTTTGATATCTGCTCTCAGCCCCCTGGAATGTTTTGCTGGTGAAGTACACTGGCCTCTGTCCCTCTAAAGTTTCTTTGACCAAAGCCACGCCTAAGGCCTCATCATAAATTGCCAAATACAGGACTAGAGTCTCACCAGGGTCAGGCTTTACTAGTATTGGTGGACTTGAAAGCACGACCTTAAGCTGCTGGAAAGCTTGCTCTTGCTCCTCTCCCCATTCGAAATTCTTGTGCTTCTTCAACGCCTTATACAGAGGAAGGGATCTATGTGCCATTTTGGGCATGAATCGGGCCAGAGCGGCTACCTTCCCATTCAACGATTGTACCTCCCTTAGGCTCTTGGGGCTTTGCATATCCAGTATTGCCTGACACTTACCAGGGTTGGCCTCGATGCCCAGCTGGGTCAACATGAATCCCAAGAACTTCCCTGCTGAAACGGAAAAAGTGCACTTCAATGGGTTCAACCTCATATTGTATTGTCGCAGCCGAGTGAACACTTGGGCGCAAATCGTCAATGTGATCCCCTCCAGCGGGAGTCTTTGCGATGATATCATCGATATACACCTCTACCAGCTTGGTGTGCATGCCTTCGAATACTTTGTTGATCTTGCGCTGGTAAGTAGCACCGGCGTTCTTCTGTCCAAACGGCATGACGGTGTAGCAGAAGACACCACGGTCATTGACAAAGGCCGTCTTTTCTTGATCTCCTTCCCACATCAGAATCTGATTGTACCCTAAATAAGTATCCATGAAACTGAGGTACTGATAACCAGATGAGTCATCTACCATACGATCAATGTTTGGGAGGGGATACGGATCTTTGGGGCAACATCGGTTGAGATCTACGTAATCCGTGCACATCCTCCACTTGCCATTGGCTTTCTGCACCTTCACCACGTTGGAAAGCCAAGATGAATAGCGAATCTCCTTTATAAAACCAACTTTCAACAATTCCTCTGTTTGCTCACACACTGCCTTCTGCTTCTCCGGTCCCAACCTCCTTTTCTTCTGGGCCACCAGTCTCGTTTCTGGGTAAACAGCGAGTTTGTGGCAACAGAAATCAGGGTCCATCCCAGGCATGTCTGTTGCAGTCCATGCAAAAAGGTCTTTAAACTCCTGCAAGAGAACCAACAAGCTCTGCTCCATGCCTGACTCCAAGTTATCATTAATGTGTGTGACCTTCTCTAGGGAATCCCCTAAGATGACGTCCCTGGAACCACCATCCGGTATGGGCTTTGAGGGGTTAAGAGGGTTGATCTTCAATTCCGCCCTGGGGTCTAAGTCAATCAGACTGACAGACCCAGCCGCTGTTCCTCCGTCATTCAGCTTCCTTTTCTTATTTAACGCCTCCAACTTAACCATATTGAGGCTCAAATTATAATAGTACCGAGCCATCTCTTGATCACCTCTGAGGGAAGATACACAGTTGTCTTTATCAATGAATTTGATCAGGAGGTGGGGGTAGACACAATTGCTTCCATCGCGTTCAGGGTAGGGCGGCCTATGATCCCGTTATAAGGGGACTCCACATCGATCACTAGAATTCTCGATTTCACCGTTCTTGAACCAGGTTCACCTTCAAAAGAAATGAGAGTATCAAGGTACCCTTTGGTAGGTTGCTTCGTCCTATTAAAAGCCGTGAGTTCTTGCGTATACGGCTGTAAATCTGCATCATTAAAACCCATTCTTTTGAAACAGTTATAAAAAAGTACATCGCAAGAACTTCCCTGATCGACGAGGATCCTCTTCACATCTTTGTTAGCAATGACAGCAATGATCACCACTGCGTCGTCTCCTCCTGGGATCGTCAGGCCGAAGTCATCGTTAGTGAATGACACTGTCGGAGCTGCCACGCCATCCCTGAAAGGGCGGTTATCTCTAGGTTTGCCCTGTACAGACAGGATCATCCGGTGGTGATTTTTCCTAGCTGTGATTGATGTTCCTCCTCCTGCAAACCCTCCAGTAATCATCTCAATCACTTCACGCCTACCTTGCCTCTGTTGCTGAGGCATGCTGTCTTGCTGGGCTCCTCCAGCGATCACCACTCCTTTTTGCTTTTCAGCTGCAGTAAACCTTCTAACTGGGTTACGACTATTGTCACCCTCATCATCTAGATCTCTCCCCCTCTTGTCCATCCTGTCAGGCTTGTCTAAGGATTTTTCTCTAAACAGAT
Organism: Clitoria ternatea; assembly: GCA_037962975.1. NCBI lineage: Eukaryota > Viridiplantae > Streptophyta > Magnoliopsida > Fabales > Fabaceae > Clitoria > Clitoria ternatea. The sequence continues at coordinate 140,375,934 of CM075673.1, forward strand.
ATTGCTTCAGCTTTCCCTCTCTAATGAGGGTCTCCACGGTATTCTTCAACGCTTTGTACTCGTCTGTGTGGTGACCCGTCTGTTCATGAAAGGTGCAATATTTACGTGGGTTCCCAGGTCTTTTGACTGGGGGTGGCTTCCTTATACTAAAGACACTGAGCGCTGGCCAGCCAACCTCCCTCAAGATTTAGGAATGCCTGGCGTTCAGAGGAGCATAGTTGCTGAAAGACGAGACGCGCCTGTCTCGTTGATGAGGTCGAGCGCTTGCAAAGTCCTCTCTGAAGGCATGCTTTTCTGGTCTTACCCTCTCCTTCTCTCTCCGTGGCTGCTGGGAGGGCACTGGAGGCTTCATTCTAGCTGTTGTAGCCTTCAGGTGCATTTCTATGCCCACGTATTTGGAAGCTTTCCTTCGAAACTCCTCGAAGGTTGTCGGGGGGCTCTTTGCCAACGATAGGGCAAAAGCAGAACCAGGTTGCAAAGCCTCCACTACAATATAGAGTTGTATGGCCTCCGTGAGGTTAGGGACCAACGCAGCCTCCTTGTAGAATCTCTTTAAAAACTCCTTAAGAGTCTCAGTCTCTCCTTGCCTTATCTGGGCCAAGGTGTGAGAAGTCCTCGGAATATCCCTAGAAATGACAAAGTGACTCTCAAACGCAGCTGCCATCTCTTCCCAGGAATCTATGGATCCTGAAGGCAGGCTCTTGAACCAGCTAAGACCCTCCTCCGTCAAGGTTCTGGGGAACATTCTACACATGACGTCTTCATCATCTCCCAGATACATAGCCTCGTAAACATAAGCATCTAGGTGCTTAGTGGGATCAGTTTCTCCATTGTATTTCCCGATCGACAGTGGCTGAGTCATCTGCAAGTTCTTAGGGATGATGACGCTCATGAGTCTCCTTGAGAAAGGAAAACTGAGTCTGTAAGTTCCAGAGGTCACCACTGCTTGCTCCCTTCTCCTGGTACTGACTCTATCACCAGAGTCTTGGGTCTGTTCCCTCTCCTTGTACGTAGGGATTTTCGAGTACTGGAGGGTCGTAGATCTTTCCCTCACAGATGCATGGTGAGCCTCTTCTGCATGGGACGTCACCCTGTCCCCAGCTCCTCTCTTCTCCCACTTTAGCTCCATTAACTCCTCCCTGAGTTTCCTAATGACTTCATCACGAGGGTCAGGGGTTGCCACTGGTACCATCCTTCGGGTGTTGGTGACAGGAGATTCAAAGACGAGTCTCCTCCCAGTCTGCTGGTGGGTCACGTCCTCCACATGACCATCAACAAAATCACGTCCATCACCTTCCATTCTGACAACCAAACTTCTACGAAAAGTGGGAATAACTCTAACGAGTCCCACCGGACGTGCCAATGAACTGGTCTGAACCGGGGTCTAGGATCCGGTGTGGGACCAGCCACAAGAATGCAGGTCTTTTAGGGTTTGTACACCGGTACAGTGGGTATCCGATATTGTAATTCGGCCTCTCAGTGGGAGAAACCGGTCTTGTTGTCCTGGAGATCACACCAGAGCTTCGCGTTGAGAGAGGGCGAAAGGTGGTGCCACCTGCAAAGATTCTCCGACGCTCAAGTTAGGAGAGTGTATGAACTCAATGAACACTCAAGCAATGCAATAGTAAGAATGTGAGATAGAACAACGTAACCTTGCATGTGTATTGGAACATGCTATTTATAGTTGAACGTAGGAAATGAATCGTTGGATGCAAGTGGGCCCCTTAGCTCTGATAATGTGTAGAGTGTGTCAATCAAGATGACTCAGTACTCAGAGTGTGTCAGAGGGGTAGGTCAATTATCAGAGTACGATCCTGTGATAGGGATGGAGGATAATCACCTTTCCGCATATTTCGCTGACAATTGTACTTACTCTCTGAGGTAATTGACATAGACACATTCCGCTATGCAGGGTATCTTCACTGGTATGTTATAAGGAACTCTTATCTCATAGTGATCCTGAGGCAAACGGTTATACACGTCGTGGAAATGAGAATGGATAAGGTATCCGTCGTAGAGAGGACGGATAAATCATTTAATAAAGTGAGGACGGATACAGGGACAACGGACGTCCGTTGCGGCACTGTCTTCTTGTGACACCGGATGCTCCTTTAAGAGGTCACTCTGACGTCATAACTTTGGGGACCGGTATCCAGACCATATCAGTATTAAACTCTACCATTTACGCGACTTTCAATTCACTAACGGCTACTATGTCAGTTGCCATTTACAATTCACTACATAATTTAATTTTTGTAAGTCACCTACGTTTTAAATGTCCCCTCACATATATATATATATATATATACATATATATACGCCTAACCGCTTTAGATACCATTTATATTATAATCCACTATTCATATATTTTTTTTTGCCTTTGTATTACACCGTCTTATATTTCTAATCATTCACCACTAATTCTCTTAACCATAAAGTAATTCTACAATGAACAAACACCACCATTAATAACCAATGCTCTACCAGGGAGTCGAATATTTACCTCACTCATAAAATACAACGCCGCTGGAGTGCCAAGGGAACGATGCCAAGCTGCACAAACAACCATAAGCACAATACAATAGAATGCAAAAACAGCCCAGTATAGGACTCACACAAATCACTGGGTTGACCCATGCACCCGGCTCTAGAAAGAACCGCTCTGATACCAACTGTGACGACCCGCGTCAATTTACCCTTTAATACAATCGTTTAATCATTTCTCGAACTAATTTTTTTGCGTTTAATAAAAATCTAGGCCTTAATATAAAATAATGTTTACTTTTCTTAAACATACCGAAAATAATAATCGATCAGAAATAATTCAGCTCGGTATTAATATAAAATAGTATTCATTTAAGTACATTCAAAATAATAAGAGCGTACACAGAATAATATCCGATCGGAAATAAATACATTAATAAGATAGAGTTGATTAGAAACAGCGGAAGAGGAACGAAGGCGGGTGGGTCATTCGCCTGAGCGGGACCCTGAAGCGCTTAAGTGAGTGCCGACTCGCTTGAGCGAGTGCTACTCTTAAACTTGAGCGCACAACACATACAAGGAAAGCAACAATTTGGGTTTCACTCGGAAAACTCGTAACTTTCATTCACTCGGGTATACCACACTTGACTCATTCCTAACCTTTACTCAGAAAGGGTTCCCTCGGGCATCCTCTCCTTCACTTGGAAGCACTCTACTATTTCTTCACTCGAAAACGTCTACTCTTTCTTCACTCGGAATATTCCACTCGTTCCTCGCTCGGACAAGAATAAATTAGCTCGGGCAAAATTCGCCCGATAATAGACTCTGCTACAACAAGCACTCGTGAAAATTAATACCATTCATATAACATTATAAATTCACATCCAATTAATCAGCATACCGATTCACACTTAGTTCAACACACAACATGTAGCATCACACACTCGGAAAACTCATCATACATATATATATATATATATTATACTTTATTCAAAATCACTCGGGCCTTGGCATCGATCCTCCGCTTGGCGTACCTCCAGGGCTCCGACCTCCTCCCTGTCACTGGTTACTAAATTGAAAACCACAGTAAGGGTGAGTGTTTGGCATCATAATTAATCTAGAACAGAAATTAACAGTTTACATGTATATCAACTCCGTTCAGTTACTTTATTATCAAATTGAAAGTCACGCTCGACAAATAACTCACACTCGGCAAGTATAATGATTCACTCGGTAAATATAACAAGTTGCACTCGACAAATTATCAAGTCATACTCGGCAAATATAATAGTTCTCACTCGGCAAATGTAATAATTCTCACTCAGCAAATATAGCAAATTGCACTCGGCAACTATATTAAATCACACTCAACAAATATATCAATTTGCACTCGACAAATATATCAACTCACTCAACAAATATATCAATTTCACTCGGCAAATATACTAACTCATACTCAGCAAATATATCAACTTGCACTCGAAAAATATATTAACTCACTCAGCAAATATATCAGTTTCACTCGGCGATTATATCAACTCATACTTAGCAAATATATCAATTTCACTCGGCAAACATATCAACTCATACTCAGCAAATATATCAATTTCACTCGACAAATATGTCAACTCACTCAGCAAATATATCAGTTTCACTCAGTGATTATATCAACTCATACTTAGAAAATATATCAATTTCACTCGGCAAACATATCAACTCATACTCAGCAAATATATCAATTTCACTCGACAAATATGTCAACTCACTCAGCAAATATATCAGTTTCACTCGGCAATTATATCAACTCATACTTAGCAAATATATCAATTTCACTCGGCAAACATATCAACTCATACTCAGAAAATATATCAATTTCACTCGACAAATATGTCAACTCACTCAGCAAATATATCAGTTTCACTCGGCGATTATATCAACTCATACTTAGCAAATATATCAATTTCACTCGGCAAACATATCAACTCATACTCAGCAAATATATCAATTTCACTCAACAAATATGTCAACTCACTCAGCAAATATATCAGTTTCACTCGGCGGTTATATCAACTCATACTTAGCAAATATATCAATTTCACTCGGCAAACATATCAACTCATACTCATAAAATATATCAATTTCACTTGACAAATATGTCAACTCACTCAGCAAATATATCAGTTTCACTCAGGGATTATATCAACTTATACTTAGCAAATATATCAATTTCACTCGGCAAACATATCAACTCATACTCAGCAAATATATCAGTTTCACTCGAAAAATATGTCAACTCACTCAGCAAATATATCAGTTTCACTCGGCGATTATATCAACTCATACTTAGCAAATATATCAATTTCACTCGGCAAACATATCAACTCATACTCAGCAAATATATCAATTTCACTCGACAAATATGTCAACTCACTCAGCAAATATATCAGTTTCACTCGGGGATTATATCAACTCATACTTAACAAATATATCAATTTCACTCGGCAAACATATCAACTCATACTCAGCAAATATATCAGTTTCACTCAACGAATATAACAATTTACACACGGTAAATTTAACAAATTGCACCCGGCAATATAATCAATCATACTCGATAATAATTCTCATTCGGTAATTTTAGCAAATCAGTCAGCGAATATAGCCATCACACTCGGTAATTATAACAGTTCACACGAGGCAATTAAAACAATTTACACTTGGCAATTATACACATCACAACCAATAATTCATCAATTGTCACAACTGACTCTCACATAAGATTGACGCCTAGTATCCAGATACTAAAGGATCGACCTTCAGCTGGGAGTCCGACTTGACATCCCGTGAACCTGACTTGGTTCACCGAGCCCGACTTGGCTCCCCTTCAACCACTGGGTCAAAGACCTCTGGGTAGCTTAACTGGGTCCGACTTGACCACTGAAGCCAAAAATAGGGTAATTCATACTGTTGGTCGTCCTCCACCATATAATCACATATTCCATTATATAAACATAGGCATATCATTACGATCATCAACAATCAACAGATGCAACCACCAGAAACTGGCATGTGCTCACAATACAGGGCGACCGACTTGTCAAGCCCATCCATCACACAGTCAATCACATAACATAATCATACCATCCTTTTACTGGAAGCCTGTCAGGAGCCTCTCCTTGCTCGTGCAACGCACCAGCGACCACTCCCCGCCCTCAACAGTATACAGAGTATCTCATGCACAATATATATAACTCAATATAATTAAAACATTATCAATCTCATGCACAAATGTTAGAACCGACATATAATCACCAGTCGGGCGGCCTACTTGCCAACCCATCAACACAAGCCACTATATACTTCAATTTATCTCAACATGTATTTCAAACTCAATCAAGCCACACATGATCCTCAACCGATCGGTGTCCATACTCATATGCATACACATACACATACCATTTTCGTTCAGTAATATCTTCTTACCATTTTCACAATCAATTTAATGACTCGGACTCACAGCATGTCCTATTCTAATTAATTATAACCCGAACACCCCCCTTACCTCTGTTCTAGGCTCCGCCCATCTGCTCCTGATGCCGATTACGTCCCCTAAACACTGGGTTCCCTGCTTCACTTCTGAATCCAATACCAGTTTCATCAATCGGTCCACTGGTGCTCGTCCTGCTACCAGAGGAGTGGAGAACAGAACCGTACCCCACCATGCATGGCCATTCGGTCAAGGAGTGAAAATAAAAAGGGAAGAGATAACTCGATCCAAACGGTCCAATGAGCTCATCTTGAAACCATGGTCACAGAAATGGTGTTCCTACGAAGTTTTGACACGGGACAGACCTCCCTCCAGAGCATGCAGCTCAGCAACGTGAGGAAGGAGGAGAAGAAGAAGAAACAGAAGCAGTAGGAAGAAGAAACAGAGAAAGGCTCGCGTGTAGAACGAATGAGGAATAAGATGGGTTTTATTATTATTATTTAAAGTCCAGGGGCGAGACAGCCTTTTCCCCATCTCCTTTATATTTTCTTTGAAAACTTTAATTAAATCTTTACCTCCTTCTAATCACTCCTCATTTAACCCTTACTCAATCAAATAAATTTTATTTATTTCCATAATAGTTAATCATTCATAATTGCCTTTATTTTAATAATAATTCATAAAAATACTCAATGAATCTCTAAAACATTTATTAATATTTTCACTCATTATAATTTTCACTAAAATATCTGGGATGTTACAGATACAATGATTCAAGACAACTTTTTAAATAAAACGACACCTCGTATCCCAAAAAGGAACACTTTTAATGGCATAAAGATGCAGAAACGACACAATCATAACAGGCACGTGCAGACACTCTCTCGAAGAAAGAAATGACGGTTAATAACTCCCTACCACCTGGCAAAAAGTTCATCCACGTGTGGACACCCTCAAAAGGAATTAATCCCCCTTAGCTCGGGTGCACAAACCTCTCGGAATTCATTTCCCACGGCACGGGTTCACGCACACCTCTCGAATGGATTCCCCTCGGCTTGGTTCACGCATGCCTCTCAGAATGGATTCCCCTTGGCTCGATTCACACACTCCCCTCGGAATTAACCCCATCCGATCTGACTCGCATGTGCCATAAGAAATCACTTCATTTGGAATCAACCCTGCAGAATCGATCACTTTGCTTGAAGTCAATCGGGATCCATCGCTCAATATTAGGGACTTCGTTCGACAACTAAGAAGATATCTCATGCCTGTGCTTAGCCACTTCACCCGACTTTAAGCCTAGAGCTTATGAATAGGGGGCTCCTGTTCCCCCCGGAGTCAGAGGAGGGCCCACGGGGCTCTCTAATTCCCTTATTCTAGCAGAAGATTGACTCCCTTTTAGATATAGTTCAATGGGCCTAGGTTTTCTCTAGCCTTAATCCATGTATAAATATGACTTGTAAAGGTATTTTGTGACCTAACTGACACATTACAGAGAAATAATAAACCTAATTCCTACTGTAATTCTCTAGGGTTTTCGTACATTACGCTCTTTGTGTGAACAATTACAATTCAATCTTTCTTTATGTGATTCTTTAATTCACTTCAAAACCAATATGAAAGCATGACTATTCATGTCATTAGAGTACGAGGAAGACAATGACATAATCTAAATCGTGATGACAACACAAATTACTTACAATAAAGGAAAAGGAAATTATACTCAGTAAGATATAATTTAAATTTAGAAACTTTCTTCACACATTACAGAACTACATAGAGCCAGGGAGAGAAATAAGTGAGCACAACACAACACCTTAGTATGACATTCTCTCCACACATTACATTGCTACACGCATAAAAGAAGAATAAAGAATTAAAAAAATAAAAAAGCAAGAAGTGTAACGAAAATTGAACAAAGCTCATACCCAGGAGCAAAAAAGGAAGAAACAACACAATAAACTCTCTCCAACAATTATAAGAAGGATAATAGGCTTACCTTAGGAAGAAGTTTTTTTTGTCAAACACTTCAAGGGCACAACAAACTCTTGGCAAAAAACAAAACAATAATAAAGAACCTAGAAATCAAAAAGAACAAATAAATCATAAATAACAAGATGATATTTGAGCGCGGTCATGTATTAGGGTCGACCGAACTGTGTAACAAAAGCTCTAATGTAACTAACGTGTATATTTCATTTAAAATTATAAAAAATTTCAAAATAATTACAATCATGCCTCCACATTCACCTGAAAACAAGTCTTTTTCATTTTTGATTGCAAATAAAAAATATCTTTAATGAAAATATTTTCTAAAATTAAAACCAACATATTTTCAACTTTATTTTCTATCTATTACCTATTTAAGAAAATTTTCCAATAAATTACATGTGGCTTCACCTTATTAATTGCTACTTTTCCTGTTTTTCTTCAACATATCTTTTTGATTTGTGTTTCGTTTATTATAAGAAAGTGGCAGTTCTTTTTTTTTTTCCTTTTTCTTTGGCATATGAAATTTGCCACAAGTAAATGAATTTTATCATGTAATAAAAATATTAACTCCATAGATATAGAAACTTAGAGTCCTTTAAATGATGTAAACTCAAATATACAAAACATTTTTAAGGGTTTTGTTTTATCATAGTTATGGAATTGGTAATCTATGAGGTTCATCTCTCCCTATGATTTGATTGTAGGAATTACTCTCATAATGTTAATTAACTCTTTTAAAGTGTCAAGATTCTTTAGCAGAAATCAAATAATATCAAGCACAAAAAACTCAAGATATTCTGAAACATGAAATCAAATAGATAATAAAAAAAAGGTACATAATTTTTTAATTGTGATTACTTATACATCCTTTAAGAATAAAAGTACTTACTAACTCATAATGGTGGATATCACACAATAGCCTATACCACTCATCATTTTAAATGAGCAAAATAGAAAAACAAAAAAATGAGCTAACGACGTTTCTTCACAATTCCCAAGAGTACTTTAAGAAATCTAAAATTATGATTACACTCTAATTTTTAAACTCTAAACTAAAAACTAGGTCTAATCTTTTGTCCTTATAGACTTACCAACTCAAAATAACTAAAAACATACTTGGTTTAGTCCAAACAAAATAAAAAAAATAACAAAAAATAGTCTCAAACCAACTCCATGGCCAAGGCCTTGTGCCCGTCATGGAGGCCAACAAAGCATTAGAGTGTTCTTAAAACTCCATTGGGCTTAAGTTGGCTCAACTTTAACTTCTATTAGACTTTCTTTAACTTTGTTTTATGCGTTATCTTTTATAGGTCCAAAATAAAATCATTTTCATACGTTTCCTATTAAACATAAAAATAAAACATAGAAAAACTAAAATAAAAAACAAACAATTCTTAAGATGATTAAACAAAATTATTGGGAATGAGTCGGCATATTCTTTTGGATTCCTTTATTATTAATAATAGATATTTATTTAAATTTCAATGTTGCAGTTTTGGTCTTTTCTTTGTTTCTTTGCCATCTGGTTTGGTTTATTTATTATTAATAGCAGTTACTTATTAAATTTAAAACTTCGATTTTGGTTTTGCAATTTTCAATTCATTACTACAAGCTGCTCTTTTTTCTTTTCTTTTCTTACACTAACTTTTATATTTAAATTTAAAAGTTGCCATTTTTGCTTTACAATTTTCAATTTATCGGTACAAACTGCTCTTCTTTTTGTTTGTCCCTTTTATAACTTTTAATATATCTTAGAAGTATAAGATGATAACAGGAAGAAGGAGCTACATGATTTGTTCAAAACTATTATTAGTTATTTAAAAGTGTAAGTTGGTTATCATTTAGAATTAAGATTTTTAATATTTTTCTTCAATGTAATTTTTTATCAGTATTGATGAGAACTAATATTAGGTGAATGTTGCATATTCCTACAAATTTTACTTATTATTTTTTTACTTATATTTAGTACGGTAATATTTTTATAATATAAATGATGTGTTGATTTATGTTTGATTAGGATGTATATCAAGTTTTCCCTCCTAAGTGTATGTAATTTGATACACTACCTCATATGGAGGATGCATATGTAGAAGGAAATAATAAATTTCTAGAATTTTTTATCTAAATTGAAACAATCAAGATTTGTGAAGTTTAAAGAATGAATAAAGGTAAGATTATTTTTACAACTAAAATCCTAGTTATTAAAATTTAAAACTATGATGTTAACAATATGTTTTGAAAATAATTTATTCAATAAAATATTACTAGATGGTTTGATGATTGGTGAAAAAATATTAACAATTATTATTTTCAAACAATTGTAAATATCAAAATATTAACTATTTCTTATACTATCCCAATTAAGAAGAATTATTTCACAATACTAAAATGATCAGAGTTTAAAAGGTAAAGATTATGAATTTAAAAAATATTAGTTTTTATTGATTTAATAAATATTAGCCAGATTCCTATTTATTAAAGGATCCTATTACCTAAATAGATAAAGACAAGCATGAAGATTGTGCATAGATACTTCAGGATTCAACCTCTACTCCAACCATTTTAATATTTGTCAAACACAAATGGTAATAGCCTTAGAAGACAGAAGAGATAATTTTAATTGAACAAAATGAAAATTTTTCTAAAGGGATTCAACAAAATTGATTTAAAGCAATTCTCGTAGACTATGCCAATACAAAGAGTTTTATTTCCATTAATTGATATATTGTCAGATTATCTGTGGATATAATACTATATTGTTTGATTATTCATTAGCTAAAGTTGGTGGATCAAAATTTCTAATACTTATATATTTCAGTCTTAAAAATAATTTAAACCAATTAATTTTAAAAAGTGATCTAACAAGTTTCTTTAAGTGTGAAATAGAAGTAGTAAAAAAACCAAATAAAAAATTTGTCTCTATAAGAACGAGAATAGGCTTAGAATGTTTCTCATAATTAAAGATCACAAGTCAAAATCAATAATTGGTTAAGGCAAACAAGAAGAAGAACCTCAACATTCTATTTCTGAAGGTTTTAACTCTTAAGTTAAAATAGAATTTTACTTCGAAAGGCTCTTAGATCATCAAAAGACTTCATCAATCATGTCAAGGATATTCTTAGAAGAAGCTTCTCAAATAAGCAAGCTAGAAGAGAAGAATTATCTTATGTTTTTGAAGAACTGTTGTTATAGGTCAAACATGACCGTAATCCTTAATGTTGAAGAAAAGTCTGGTCGAAGACAAAACCATTTTTATATATATACCAGATTTCATGAGATTTGTTGATAACTAACATTATGCTTGCTAACTTGAATAAAGTCACATGTTATTGTTTGATGTGGGTATTTAAGCGTTTCAGGAAACATAAAGATTAAGCTACAAAAGAAAGGGGGAGCCTATGCATCAAAAGTCTGGAAGACTTAATCACAATAAGGACTCTACACTCTAAGACAAAAGAAGAATCAAAAGTTTGGCAATTTGCTTCAAAAGAAATTCTCTCATATCAGAATAATTCACCAGACCCAGACTTAAAAAACATCATTCAAGCTTCAGAAAATACGAAAGCATCAGACTCTATCTTCTCCCTTTAAATCTTTTTAGAAGTGGTCTGATACATGAAGCATCAACAGTCACAAATCATCTTCATCAAAAAGTCTAGTCTAGTCTAGTCTAAACAGGGTGGATTCTAGTTTAGTCTAAAAAGCATCTAAGTTTCATATTTATCTTACGCATTCAGAGATTCTCTAAATCTAAGCTTTCCTTCTTAGTGAAACTTATGCTACATCTACTCCACCTACGACTGTACACATTCTGAAAGCTCTCATATTTACATTAATTATGCAAAACGTCTCTCTCTGACAATGAAAAGTCTTTGCCCTTTGTGTATCTCCAACAAGAAATGCTTTTGTCCCTTGTTCAACAACTCTCTCAACGGTCATATGGCTAATAGCCCCTCCCTGGGCTCAACATTATGATTCTATATAAACAGAACCAATTTCTTCATTAGATCACTCTCCAAGAAATAGAAGAGTACACAAAGAGAGCAAAAATAAATATGGAGAGCTGAAGCAGAAAAAGAAACATAAGAGAGTATGAGAAGAAGATAGAAAAAGAGAGAGAGCACTTGTGAAAAGAAAAACATGAGCTGGAACACACTAAGAATAGTGTGATGGAAAAAGAAGAACTATCATGAATGAGCACCATACGTTTATGCACAAAAGCTCATGAGAAATGAAGAAATAGTAGTATACTCATCAACGAGTAACTCTACTTGGAAGGTTTGCCATGAAGACAAAGAAAGCTCACTATGTGCAATCATCTTTCTACTTAGATGTCATAGTAACTTGGGATATGTCTTTGTGTACCCAATTGTATATTATCCCAAGTCATGCTTTCTAGCTCAGTATATTTTCCAATCATCTTTCACTTTCTGAATGTATTGAGCCCTATGGGAAAATAAGCCCCTTGTTTCTTTACAAACCTATTTTCATGGTTTATCACTTAGCTCTACTAAGTCAAAGGGCTTATTCTATATGAATTAATTCTTTCAATCCTCTGGTAGTATAGGTCTGATGTGTTGCCAGACTCTGTTAGTGTGGGAAACACTATTAGCCTGGAGAGGCTTTTGAAAGAATACTCGAGGTTTGAGTCAGGAGTGGCTTGTGAAAAATACTTGGGTCCGCCCCAGGAGTGAGTGTTGTAAGAGACTACTCATAGGAATCCAGAGGGGTCTGGTGCGTTGAAGCACGGGCTGTGCTTAAGCCAGGAATGGTTGGAGTCAAGAATACTCAGCACGGGTTGTGCTTAAGCCAGGAGTGGTTGGAGTCAAGAATACTCAGAGCACAGGCTGTGCTTAAACTAAGAGTGGCTGGAGTCAAGAATACTCAGAGCATGGGTTGTGCTCAAGCCAAGAGTGGCTGGAGTTAAGAATACTCAGGGCCAAGAGTAGCTGGTGTCAAGAATACTTGAAGCACAAGCTGTGCTTAAGCCAGGAGTAGCTGGAATCAATATCACTCAATACCTGATGTAAAATGTTTTTACATAGTGGAAATCCTTCAGATTTGAAGGTACTGGATATAGCCTCCAAGTTGAAGGTGAACCAGTATAAATTGCTTGTGTATTGTCTCTTTCTCTTCTACTCTTTACTATCAAAAGTCTAGTGCATTATTATTGTTATACTTGATAGTAAAAGTCTGGCAAAATTACGCTCGCTCAATCAAATAATCACGCTCTCCATCTCACAAAAGTCTGATTTTCCGTGCAAAATGTTGTTGCACTTAAATATCCTTTTTTAGTTTGAAAAAGTGAACAGACTTATTCAACCCTCCCTCCCCTGCTAAGTCTATTCTCCGAACCATCAATTGGTATCAGAGCATGGCCTCTGGGGTTGAACACTCTAACGCGTATAGAGGAAGAAGATCCATGAAGAAATTCACTCTGATGAAGACTAAAAGGAAGAATCAAGAATAAGCTGCTCAAAAATTAGAGAATTCAACAGTCTGAAGAAGATCAAGAGCTCACAGACAACACGAAAAAGGAAGCATAGAGTCAAACCACTCAGAAAAAGGGACCAACTATCAAACCGTCATCATTAGAAGTCTGATCTGAAAGAACTCAAGTTCAAAAGAAAGATAAACATGGAAGTTATCTAAAAATCTTACACTCATATATTTATTCTTTTATCAATTATTTTTTTGAAAATAAAATTACTCTCAAAAACCTTTGCATAAATTGTGATTTGTTTTGTAACTAAATATTTTCACAAATTCTCATTTACACAACTGATATAACTGATGTGTTTATTTCACATAAGCCTACCAAACAAAAACTGTTTATTAGTAATGATACTTCTTTTTGAAAATTAGCAACCATTTAAAAAAACACACCGTTTTATCTCTTCATTAACTGGAGATAAAAATTTTAGAATCTTATTTTGAAAAATCAATCAGGCTTCTATATCCTATAAATCCCTTCTTGACCACACTCTTTCTCTTCACCTGAGAAGCCCTACTTAAAAGCCTCAAGTCTTCTCTCCATCTTCAAACCAAAAGTTCTTCACAAACCCTGCTATGGCATCGTTCACTAAAAACAACATTGTTGAGTCAGTACATTTCTCTCCAGAGCAATATAAATCAGAAGGAAGAGACATCACGTCAGAACTTGCTGGCATTGGATGGCTTGCTTTTTGTTCAAATGAATATACTTATTCACCCTCCTTGATAATTGACTTCTGGAGCACTGTGCAAGTTGACAAGGAGAACTTCCTGGTACTTCATAATCTACAAAAAAGAAGGATCAGGGTTTCTATTGATAATGTTTCTCTTATGTGTGGATGCCCCAATAAAGGTTTGACCTTCTCTGATGACTACATTGGCACTATTATCTCTGTAGAAGAGGCCAACAGATCTCTATATGGAGTAGAATCCCCCTCCATTCTCCTGGTAAAAGGTTTGCTTCCTAAAGCAAAGTTTCTCCATACTTTGATGAGACAAATCTTCTCTCCTAGAAAAGCGCAGAAGACGTGGTGACAAAACTTGATAAGTTCTGTATGGTATTTTCTCTCTTTTTAAAAGTCTAACTCTTAAAACAGTTAAAGCCATTAACTAGGTGAGATAGAGCTTTTGTTTTTTAACACTATTTGTTTCACATGTTGTAATTGGTTAGCTTGAAAAGACTACTACAAATCATATTCTACTAAAGGTGTTTGCTTACAAGCTAGTCAAGTGGATTAGCAAATAAGTGGTGGTAATTTACAGGTGCATGGTGATGTGTTGAGCCCAAAGAGGCTTTGTGAAATAGTACTTGCGTGAGAGAAATTGAAAAAGCTTGACAAAAAATAATACTTATATTCAAGGTTGAATAGTTTAAAAAATCTTACTGAGGTAGGTACTAGACATAGCTTCAAGTATTGGTGAAAGGTGAACCAATATAAATTCTTATGTGTGAATCTCCCTTATCCTACTCTTTTTACATTTCAATGTTCATCTTAGTTAAGTACTATGCACTATATCTTTAAAGGTTGAGAAATTTTTTTTAAAAAACATAACTTATGAAAATTAAAGAAACTCTCATTAAAGTTTTTTTAAGTGAGATTTTGTTTTGAAATAAGAAAACCTATTTACGAAGGAAACAACAATTTTCAAAACTCGTTTATGAGCAACTGATTCTATTTAGAAAAAGAGGTCACAATTTTTATAACATTTCAAAATTGTTAAATCAATTTCTCCTTGTTACTATTAACCTTATCTAAGTCCAAAGGACTTAAAATATCAAATAAATATTGTTTTGTAGTGAAAGCTAAAATTTATAATGTGAATGATGTGTTGAAACCTGTTTTGATGATGTCGTGATGTTAGGTTTTGGTAATGGTAAACAAGTTCAAATTTGATGATGTCAAACATGTTTTAATGGATGGACCAATATCTTAAAATGAACAAACTATCAAGCAAGTTAAAGTGTTCAATAAATCTCTAGAAGGATGATGGGAGCAAGAATATTTGTTATCTAGAATGAACAAGTTTGAAGGGCTCAAAAGTCTTTGATCTAAAATCAGAACATGAAGTCGATGCAGACTTGAAGACTTCCTTTATAGTTTATGAAGAAGTTAGAAGTGATTGTGCTTCCAAGGCAAGGAAATTTGGGACGCAGCCTGTGATGTGAAGTCCATGTGTGAAGGTTCAAGCTTTAAGGACCAATAATGCTTTAATGTGGTTACTTTTTTGTAACTAGTCCTTATAGAATGTTTAAATTGTTAAGATGGTTAAAGGAATATGAATTGAGAAAAAGGAAAATAAACCAAGCTTTAAAATATTTTTTTGAAAAGACCAAATGTAAAAAAGGGAACAAAAAATGAGTAAGCTAGGCTAACAGGCATTATTTTGGGCCAAATTAGTTCGAAGTAGGTAGTTTAAACCATTATGGACATTGGTTCAAACCAACTACTCCATATTTGGCTCTCTTTTTTTGGTATTTTGACTTATTTCTAGAATGTTTCATATTTTGAGTAACTAGGTATATTTTATTTCCATTTTGGGAATTTGTTTTGGTATAAATTGAGTGCTTAGTCTTAAAAAATACACCTTTCTCTCTTAGACAAGTTAGTTTTTCCTATTTGCTCATTCTAAATCCATGTCCTACTTCATAATTAGGAAACTACTAAACCACTATACTACAACTTCTTTTATATAACTTGGATGAAATGAATGTGTATTATAAAATATAAATTTATATTATATATATTAAATACAATAATCATAAGATATTTAAATATATTTCTTATTATGTATTCATTAAATATTAAATATATTTGTTAAATAGCAATATATTTAATGAAAAATAGTAATGCATTGATCAAATATTAATATATTATTAGAAATAAATATATTTCTTAAAAATATAACTATTACATATTTTAAATAATATTTATTATTAAATATATTACTATTTAATAAATATATTATTATTAAAATATATTTAATAAATATATAATAATAAATATTGTTAAATATTTTATAAAATATGTATTATGATAATATTTATTATTAAAATATAATTATCATAATAGATTTATTTTATATATTTACTAAAAATATTTTTAGTAAACATATTTTAAAATTGTATAATAAATATATGATTTAAGAAATATTTTTAATAATATTAAAAATACATAAAATAATAAACATGTTTAATAATATATTTATCATTGATAATATATTAATATTTTATAATATATTATTATTAAAAATATATTATTATTAAAAATATATGTAATAAATATATAATAAGAAATATATTTAAAGTTATTATGATTATTATATTTAATATATATAATATGAATTTATATTTATATTTTATCATACATATTTATTTTATCCATGTTGTATATAAACTAACAAAAAAATATGAATTGTTGTCCTCTATGTTTGTGTATAACCATTGTTGCCAAAAGTTGATCGAAGGGACCTAACTTGTGAAAAAAAACTTAGGTGTCTAACTTGAAAGTTAAAACAAATGTGAAACGTAGATGATTGAAACAATTTTGCATATATTTTATTATTATAGGAAATTATTATTTTGACAAACATGACTATTAACTTTAAAAAACTTAAAGTATATTTTTAATTTCTAAAGCAACTGGTCTAACCGGTGTTGGGGATATGAAGTTACCCTTTACGAACCAGTATTAAATGTCTCTTTCTCTCTCTGTCACTTTTACACCGTCCCAGTAGGAGTTTGGTATTATACACCAGGTCTAGTGGGATTCTGTGTTCTTCAAGCTAAGGTATTATTTTTGTTTGATTCCAGCCATAATCTGATGGAACACACCAGATGTGTACCTGCAAAAGGGGCTCCGATGCTTAAGTCAGTATGGTTATTACGGAAGAGAAAAGAGATTACGAGAATGTTAAGCTTGCCAAACGCTGTTCTGTTATGACTTAATGAATGTGTTGTATTTTTAGTTCTCCCCTAAGTGCAAGTGGTGATTTGACCTCTCATGACAGTGTTCAAGGGCTGCAGCTTTGGCAGATGCAAGTTGTCCACTTGCATCTGACTCTGACTATAGCAGCATTATTGACCGGGGTCGTCATCACTTACTCTGTATTGGATTTCGGTATGAGTATTGACTTTGGTGCATCTTGTCCTGTGTGATCACATCGGTTATTGTGCACCTCGTCCAATGTTTAATCCGTTTTAACTTGGTATTTATTTGTTTACTATAATCGATGTCGCTTACCTATGAGGCCAGTACTCACACCAGGTCATTTGCCCCCTAGTTTGTGATGGCGACAATATTACAATAATGAGCTAATTTTTCTACACCATGGCCCAAGGTGCTTCAGTAGAAAATGCTCATGACTATGGTGATGGATTATTTCGTGGTGATGATTTCAGTGAGTTCGAAGGAATTGATCATTATAATGGACTAAATCTTGAGTTTTTAGTACTCCGTCCAGATTTCACCAACTACGCCCGACGGCTGCATTTATTGCTCATCGCTTGAAATTCTTTAAAAAAATGACATGGCACGCAGATTGCTGACATGGCCAGTCACGATTAATGCATTTTCACCATGCGTCATCCTGTCAGAATGGTCATGCCATTAGGAATTGAAACAATATGTGTTCAGTGAGCTGCGACATTTTGTCTTCTACATCACCCATGGGCCGCGACGTTTTAACTTTGGCCTATTGCCACTTCGTCATCTATAAAAGCAGGTGAGGTTTTAGGTGTTTCCTTACTTTTGTGTCTGCGCCGAACCTCTGTCTCTTTGTTGTTCAAGATAACTACACTCCGTCTTGGCCCAAACTCAAAGAACTACCAGAATCCACCACACAGGTAGCCACTTTTTCTTTATTCTAGCACCTTCTCTTCTTTAAGATGTCTGATTTTTCCTCTAACAACGGTTAGGAGAAAGACAATTCAGTAGAAATTATTTCTAACCCTTCAGTTTCTTGGCCAATTGGAGTTCCTTGGCATAGACCGCGGTTCACTCAAAGAGATATTTGTAGATGGGTGAGGACAAGTCATTGGGGCGGTTAGGTTAGAGACTTACCAAACTCGACGGTTTTGCCCCCTGATCTGGAGTCCTCCTCTTTTGAATTTCCCATACCCTAGTCACCATTGTCGCTTTCGTATCTGAACCGAGATGTGAATTCCAGCGTAGTCCATTACTACGCTGATGATACTGACTTTTACCTAACTGTTCCTTTTCTAGGACACGTCATAGCAATGGATGCCTCTGGATCTCCCATGGAACAAAATGATCTTGAAGACATGTACATGATAGCGAACCGGGTGGACTAGTTAGCCCACAAGGCAAGTGATCCTTACCTCTGGGTGGCAAGATATGTTGTAGTTACCCAGATTCGACATGCTCATGGGAACGACGACGTTGAGCTTGAGGCTGGCTCTTTTTGGCGCTCAAGAAAATATGAGAACATTTTCCTTCTTTATGCTCTGACGTTCGAGGAATGGAACTGCCATATTCCTTAGGATAGATTTTTATTTTTTTAAGAATAGACACTGAAAAAGGTTAGAGTCTGGTTCCCTTTCACTAAGTTCGAAATGGGGGTGTTGAGGTTTTTAGACATCACCCCCAACCAATTACATCTAAACAATTAGGCTTTGATTCTTGCCCTTGAAGTCCTAGGTAAACATCTATGCTTCACTCCGATTTTTGCCCTCTTCTTCTGCTATGCTCGAGTAATGCGCCATGGTGGCGCCGGAATGGGCTTCGTCAATTTACGGTGTCAAAGCGACATCATCAACTTTGAGGCCTTCACAGATTCTTGCAACATCACGGGAGCCTCCTTCAAAAATTCCCTCTTCAAAGTTTTAGCAAAAGGGCTGGAATTCCTTTATTGGAAAGACAAGGAAGGTCGGTTCTTACTACACACCGGTTGGACTCACCAACACTTCCTACTCGAGAGCTCCACGTACGCGGTAAATGAAAGTCACCTTTCTGAATGCTCTAAGACCATTGTCGATGCCCTTCATGACATCTCCTAGGGTGCACCCTTGAAATGTCGCTCCCTCCTTGGATGCACAGAGGCCAGAAATGAGTATCTTGCTTATTTGGGTACTTCCTCCTTCTATTTTTACTTTTACTTGCTATTTGCCACACCGGTCTTTAACTCATAAATTTTTTTATTATTTCAAGGAACATGAGTGTCAATGCCTTGAAGGCCCTCCGCAATCTTCTGGACAGTGATGAGGCCAATGTCACCCAGGAAAATAGGGTCACTCTTCAACAGAACAAAGCCTTTCCCTCTAAATCCCGAGCGGCACCATCCCCACAACAACTGACCCCGCCTCAAAAAAGAAGGGGAAGAATAAACAAGGTGAAGGTCGCCATAGCCTAAGTTGACTCCAGGAAGGGTAAAGTTTTGGCTGATGAGGAGGATCCCATCAAAGAAGGCGATCCTGACATGGAAGCCCTAAAGGAACTGATTGAGAGAAACATCTCCCCCACTGCCAAATTCGTCCTCCCCTACAGGCTTAAAGAGTGGTTAAGTGTCTGTGACCTCAACTTCGCCCTTGAGACAACAATATGGGGTCACTTGAAGACCCTCTCCATCATTTATTCCGCCGCTTCTGATGGTTCTAAAAGAGAGATAGGGCGGTTGAAGGAAAAGAATACCCACCTCTTAGAAGATTAATCCCAGGCTCACCAGAGGGTGAAGAGTATGAATGAGAGTAACCAGGCTCCTCAGAAATCGGAGAGTGATCTGAAGATGGACAACAATGGACTCTGCCATAAGGTGGATGACTTGAAGAAACATGTGGTCACGCTGCAAAGCAAAAATCAAATTCTTTCCATGGCGGTTCAAGATGGGCAGGCGAAATACAACCAAGACATGACGATGTTTGCCCGGGCCACCATAGATGCTTTTAGCCATGTTGTCCGCCAGGTTGTCTTCTGACACCAAGGCACTGATCTTAACCTGAATGGAATTGTAATTTTCAATAGATCCTGCGATGGGGAGTTAGTGACTGAGGTTAATGGTGAGGCCTTTGTTCCTTCTAACGAGACCTTTAGGTTCACCCCTTTGGTGGCGGGCAAAGATGACATACCCCGTTATCTGCTGCATAGGACTTCTCAAGGAAAATGGAATAGAGAAGAGGACGTCGGTGGAGAGGAAAACAATGGTGAGCCAACAAATGAGGATGGCGTGGACGACGATGGTTATGTGGACCCTTGATTTCAATTTTACTTGCTCTGTAGGCGGGATGAGCTCCGCTCATTTTGATGATAAGCTTTAACTTTGCCTTAGTGCCTTTCCTTTTTTGTTTAGGGTACGACCACCCATCTTTAATTGCTTTTTGAATGCTTACCTATTTTCATTGCTATTCTATCTTTATTATCTGCTTACTGTAACCTCGGCTTCATTCTTTATACTTAGAATTTGTTTTCTTCACTCTTTGTGATACTGTCTGATCTTTATTTATTTGTGTAACCATACTAGGTGTTCAAAACATCCACTCTTTAGAGGTTTTGAATAATACTTCGGACTTCAGTTTTCAAGAAATCATACTTAGGTAAAAGATCTCTTAACCGCTCCAAGGTTTTTACAACCACTCCAGGGTTTAAATAATTAATAACTGCTCTGGGGTTTTACAACCACTCTGAGATTTTAGATAATTCATAACCGCTCTGGGGTTTAAAAGAAAAAAGTCCAAAAATCCCCTTAAGGATGAGATGTAGTGGAAATCATATTTTGTCAACTTATTTTATTTTTGATGCTACATCCCGGCTGCATGCCTTATTAAAAACCTCCTAGGTAAAACCCTGTGGGAAAAAACCTAGGTAGGGAAAAAGAGAGCATGGCTTATGATGCCGGTTAGCTAAAATATATGCATAAATTCTTTACATTCTATTTATTCTTAAACACTTCACCTTGTAAAGTTTCTAAAAGATAAGCACCTCCCGAGGTGACATCATTGACCCGGTATGGACCTTCCTATGTAGGTGCAAGCTTTCCATGGTGCATGAAATGGTTTCCAACTGAGGCTTTCCTTAAGACTAGATCATTGATGTTGAACCTTCGTTTCTAAACCTTCTTGTTATATCATAATGCAACCTTAACCTTGATGGCTTAATCTAAGATGAAGGCTGCTTCCTTGACTTCATGAAGGGAGTCCAGTTTATTCCTTAACCGCAGGTTATTTTCTTCTTCATTAAACTATTGAATTCTAGGGGAAATATGATTGATTTCAACATCGACTCCATATACCAACCAAAATAGGGATTCCCCGTAGATGAATGGGGCGTGGTGCAATATGCCCAAAGGACGTGGCATAGCTAATTAGCCCACTTTCTTTTCGCATCTTTGAGTCGTTTCTTCAATCCTTTCAAGATTTCACTATTTGCCACCTCGGCCTACCTATTTGTTTGTGGATGTTCAACTGAAAAAAATGCTTGTTGAATTTAAAGCCCCTCCAAGAGGCTTATAAACTTATCATCTATGAATTATGTTTCATTATCACTAACAAACCTTCTCGGGATGCCAAACCAGGCAATTATGTTTTCGTATAGGAATCTCTGAGTTCGTGCCGAAATGATATGTAATACTACCTCCGCCTTAATCCATTTGGTAAAATAATCAACTTTAATAATTAGGTATTTGACCCCGCCTGGGGCCTCTGGAAATAGACCTAAGATGTCCATACCCAATTGATGGAAGGGCCAAGGAACAGCCAACGTGAAGAGTTCTTCTGTAGGGATGTGATTATCGTTGCTGTAATTTTGGCAGGTGTCACACTTTCTGACGTACTCAATAGCATCTTTAGTCAATTTGGGCCACCAATAACCTCCCTGTAATAATTTCTTGGCCAAACTTTTTCGACCAGAGTGGTGTCCACATGCTCCTTTATGTACTTTAGCCATGACTTCTTCCACCTTCGCTTCGTTCAAACATTTTAGGTAAGGGGTCGATATTCCCCTTCAAAACAAGCTTCCATATATCATAATAAAGTTTGGTAACTCCTTCTTGAGCTTCTTCTTTTCAAGTGGATATGTTGGGAGTTGTCCGCTTACCAAATACCGGATGATTGGAACGACCTAGGAATTTTCTAGGTAAGCCTTTGATTGGAGGGTATACATTCTGATCGGAGCCAATATGCTAGGTTCTGCCAATGTGCTTTGAATAACCGTGGTCGTAGATCTTACCTTTTTGGTGCTTGCCAAGCGAGACAAGACATCGGCTCTAACATTGTCTTCCCTTGGGACATGCCTATACTCTATTCTGTCCAATTTCTCTTCCAACTCCTTTACCTTGGCGAGATACTGCTGTAATAATGACTCTTTAGCCTGATAGCTTCCATTAAATTAAGAAATCACCAGCTATGAATCGCTGTAAAGTATAACAACTTTGGCACCTACATCCAAGGCGACTCTTAGCCCTGCCAAACAGGCCTCGTACTCCGCCTGATTATTAGAAGTCTTAAAGTCAAATCTAAAGGAGACCTCTATATTGACTCCGTCTTCACTTTCAACGACTACTCCAGCTCCGCACCCCTTCGAATTTGAAGATCCATCCACGTAAATGGTATAGTGCTCTCTTAATAGTGTAGATGCTTCTCCGGTCAATTCTGTCATAAAATTGGTTAAGACTTGAGCTTTTATAGCCATCCTTAGTTTATAAGAGATGTCAAACTCTAAGAGTTCAATGGCCTACTTCATCATTCTTCCTTCTAGATCTGGCTTATGAAGAACTACCCGTAAAGGGAGGTCAGTCCAGACTATAATCGGATAAGCATGAAAGTATTGCCTCAAACGTCGGGACGTCCATACAAAGGCCAAGGTATCCTTTTCAAGCTTTTGATATCGTCCCTCTGATCCTTACAACACTTTCCCCATAAAGTATACCGGTCATTGTCCTTTAATGGTCTCTTTTACCAAGACTGCTCCCAAAGCTTCATCGGATATTGATAAATAGATGAACAATTACTCTCTAGGGTCTGGTTTTATTAACACTAGTGGGTTTACCAGTACTTCCTTCAGGCTCTGGAAGGAACTTTCCTGCTCCTCTCCCCATTCAAACTTCTTATTTTTCTTCAAGATTTTATATAGTAGGAGTGACCGATATGCCATTTGGGGCATGAAACGGGATAACGCTGCTACTTTTCCTTTCAATGATTGGAGTTCTTTAACACTGGTTGGACTCCGTAGCTCTGGAATCACCTTGCACTTGTCAGGGTTAGCCTTAATTCCCCTCTGGGTCAACATAAACCCCAGGAACCGCCCTACGGGAACCGTAAATATGCATTTCAATAGATTTAGCTGCATGTTGTACATTGGTGCATTCCTTAAGTCTTTGACATGATCACCTCACACTAGAGTCTTTACTATTATATCGTCTATTTTAGACCTCATCCCTTCAAAGATCTTATTCATCATTCTTTAGTAAATAGCTCCAGCGTTCTTGAGTCCGAATGACATGATGATGTAGTAGAAAACTCTTTTATTATTGATGAAAGCGGTTTATTCCTCATCGTCTTTCTATATTAGGATCTAATTATAATCGGAGTATGCATCCATGAACGATTGGAATTGATACCTGTAGGAGTCATCTACCATCTGGTCAATGCTAGGGAGTGGGTACAGGTCTTTTGGACAATATTTATTCAAATTTGTGAATCCCGTACACATTCGCCATTTTCCATTAGATTTCTACACCATTACAACATTGGATACCCAAGAGGAATACTAAACCTCTCTAATAAAACTGGCTTTAATAGCTCCTCCGTCTGCTCACACGTTGCCTGCTGCTTTTTAGGTCCCAATCTTCTTTTCTTTTAGGAAACTGCCTTTGACTCCAGATATACTACCAGCTTATGGCAGCAAAAATTTAGATTAAGACTAGGCATGTCCTCTGCAGTCTAGGCAAACAAATGCTTAAACTCTTTCAAGAGCTTCACCAGCCGTTCTTCCATACTTCCTTTCAAATAATCATTCATCCTGGTCATTTTAGCGGGATCGTCATCCAATGAAATCATTTTAACACCCCTTCCGGTGTGGGCATTTGAGGGTTAACCGAGTCTAATACTAACTCTTCTCTAGGATTTAGGTCAATCAAGTTCATAACCATTGGCACTAATCCTCCGTCGTTCAAACGTTAATGTGGTATATGGAGAAATGAAGATAAACTCAATAAATTCTATTAGGATATTCCTTATCATGTCCTTGAAGTTGTAGAGATACTTGTGTGAATTAGAATTCCAATGGGTAGATAACTGTTGTAATCCAAAGTAGTATAACAAAGTGTCTAAGATAAAATCATAGTTTTTCCTTTGAGGATATATTTTGAATCTAAAAAAAATGTGTAGATGTATGGTTCATGAAAGAAATATCATAATTTGTTCATTAACTTGTTTGGTATAACAAATAATCATACTAGGAGTTATATCTTTGACTGTTTATATTGATTCTTCTTTTGTATGACATATAAGAAATGTTAATTGTTGTATGATTTGATGAAATTTTCCTTTATGATGCCTGCGATTGAATGATATAAGTGATGGTTATATATATAAATATGAATTAATGAAACTTTTATGGTTGTGACATCGAATGTAATTAACCATATATTTTTGAATTTTTTAAGTGATTTATTGTAATAAATATATTAATAAATGATCTAAAATAAGTATTATAGATCTTTGGGAGATATCGATATTGGTTTAATATTGAGAAATTGTGTCATAAAATATTTTTGTGATTCCTAACAAGATGATACATGTTTATCAAGTTATTTTCTTTTAGTCATCAATTTTGTTCAATGAATATACATACCTAGTATAAATCATTGTTATGTAATGACCATTGTAGATTTAAAATGAAGAAAAGTGTTAGTAAACCATGGGTAAATAGATATGAAGTCTTGCTTATTAATTTAGCGTAGTTCCTATGAAGTAATTTACATAAACCTTATCTAACCATAAAAAATAAAATAAATTTAAGTGAGTATTTTAAGTCAACATAGTGACTTGAGATTATTAAGATTAGTGAATTTATCAGATCTATGTAAAGATTGTAGTCAATTATGATGGAATATGCAATCACTTAGTTAAGGAATATTTAATTCATTATAGAGGATAATACGAATTGAGTACATACCCTAGATTGTCATGAAGCAAAGAACATAAGGATTTAACTAGATAACCAAGTACAACATGGACTATGACATATTTATCCTTTCTCATTAGGCTAATTTATTATACATGATTACACTAAGGAAAATAAAGTAAAAAATCTAGTACATCATAGTTAAACGATAAGTGACCACTTATTTTCTAACAATTATTGGAGAATCATAGCAGTTAGAGGCCTAAGAGTTTTGACAATACATAAAACACCCAAACTAGAGAAACACCATAATGATTATAGGAAGTGAGGCACTTGTTACCACGAACTGTAGTCCAGCTCGCCTTCACTCTTCATTACTTCTAGGAAGGTTGGTCATCGAATAGTATGATATTACTTAAGGAAAAAGATTGAAGAAACTAGATAGAAGAAAGAAACTAAGAAACCTTGAAGTTGTGATAGGAAGTGAGGATGGAATGGAAATTTATAAGCAAGTAAAGGAGAGTGAGCAACAGTCATAACCAGCTAGTTTTCTAGTAATAAAATCTTAATAGTATATTTTCATATGTTGCGAGTAGGAATTTTAATTTATAGATGTTAAGGATTGTAATAAGTAATGTCTTAATGGATTAAAAAATGTAATTATTGAGGCGTTTAGAGTTAACCATTAGTTTATGATAAGCATGGTTAACAAAATTAAGAGGGTGATATTTTTGAGTTGAGAAAATACATGATAAGATTAAATGAAGGTAAGTGGCAATATCAAGGAAAGGGTACACAGTTGTTCATGAAACTAGAAATATATTTTAGAACAGTTCACTTAGTTTAGTCTTCGTAAGATTTATTAACAATATCGAATTTCGAGGATGAAATTTCTTTTAGGGGAGTAGAGTTGTAACATCCCAATTTCTACTCAAATAGAAAATAGATATTAATATATCTTTAATGAAAAATACTTACTATTAGTTAGTTTATTATTATTATTTTTTATGAAATTTTGGTATTTATATTTAATTATTTTATTTTAAAAAATAAAATAAAATAATAATAATAATAATAAAATAAAAATATATATGTCTTTTGAATAAGAATTTTAAAATGATCTAATTAGTAGTCATTCATTTTGAATATCTTTATTATTCATAACTTTCATTTTACGTTTTTATATTTATGTTTTTACATATTTATGATTTAACTCTTATGAGAATTTTAAAATAAAATTTTGAAGGAATTAGACTATGGTTCTTTAGAACTTTTTGACCTACATAATATTTATGATTTTCTAGAATTTTTTGAAATATTTTAATAAAATAATTTATTTTAAATAATTTTAAATTCATATAAAGTTACTTAAAATTAAAAATATTTACAATAAAGTGAAGTTAAATTATAAGAAAATTTTCTAAAATCCATTTCAAATAGACTTATCTAAAAATGATCAGTTTGAAAAAAGTCTTGATTTTTACCAATCGTAAAAAAATAAAAAACATACCAATAAATTTTTATTAACAGAAAATTTTAGATTTTTAAAATTTAAACTTTATATTACTTATTATAAAATTAGTGAAAACTGATATAATATCGCTAAATTTTGAAAAGGACTGATTTTAAGTATTTAAAATATACCGAGTGAATGGTTACTATTTGGCTTAATAATTCAACCGACATTTACGATGCAAAACACTGTGTATGTATGAAAATTTCAAACTTGTACAGTAACCAGAAACAAAAATTTCAGAAATTGCACAGTACTTTTATATTAAAATAATGAAATGCATAGTGAAAAATTTTCTTATAAATACCGAAGGATTTCAGCGAAGGAAATCACAGTTCAATTTAAATTTTCTTAATATAGTAGTGTTAGAGAGTAGTGATAGGAGTAAAAGAGAGAGAAATAATTTTTTTAGAAGAAGGTTCTGCCAAAATTATAAGGTAAGAATAACTCTCTTTTATATTTTTTAGGTTTATTTTCATATCGTTTTAGAAATATATTATTATACTGGATATAATATTATTTTAAGTTACTATTGTGAATAGCAAATTACTATTTCAATAGTAAATCACCATTACGAATAGTAAATTACTATTCAAATAGTAAACTACTATTCAAATAGTAAATCACTATTTACTGTTACTATTTACCTTTATTATTCACGTTTTACTATTTACTATTATTATTCATATTTTATTATTTACCGTTACTATTCACATTTTACTATTTACCATTACTATTTATGTTTTACTATTTATCATTACTATTCATGTTTTACTATTTACCATTACTATTCATGTTTTACTATTCACTATTCACTATTCACTATTCACTATTTATTATTTAAGATTTACCATTTCTGTTTTACATAGTAATCTTTATTTTTATCTTATGCCTATACTGAGATAAGTTGGTATTAATATTTCTAGAACTTAGAGGCACAAACCGAACTCTCTTTTGGTAACAATTCAAGGTAAGGGGAGTGGGATAAGAATATAATATGAAAAGACATAAGAATAATGGGAAGAGTCCCCTACTCCTTTTAAATTTAATAATATTATTATAATAACTTTTCAACTTAAAATTAATAATAAATTTAGTATCTTGTGTAAATTATTCTGAAATACCTATGCATGGATCTAGACTATTATAACCTATATGGACTCGACTAAACCTATGCAAGGATCTGGACTTTTATAACTTATATGGACTGAACTAAACCTATGCAAGGACTTGGAGTATTATGATCTATATAGACTTACATAGACCTGTGCGAGGAATGGACTATAAGGACTTCAGATTAAGTTTATTAAATTAAATAACTATTAAACTTTAAATTATGATATTCATGAATGAGATTTATTTGATTTGATTATGATTGATAATATTTGCGATTGACGATATTTGATTGTGATTGATGATATTACAATACTTGATTGTGATTAACGAGTGATTGATGATCTTGTGATGTGGAGTTTGAGCATATAGCAAGCATGACGGGAAGCTAAAACTCATTAAGAATATACTTATCCCTTACTCTTTAAAGTATTACTTTAAAAGAAATTATTTATAATAATTTGCAATATTTATTCAAATTATTATTAAGAAATTTTTCTTAAATTTTCAATAAAAGTATATAATTTCTATAACTTACTTTTATCTTTCAAAATAAATTATTTAATTAAATTTTAGAATAATTTTTAGTTATAAAAAAAGATATTGTTTTATGAAAATAATATATTCATATATGTATATATATATATGAAAATATTTTATTCTCAAATGGAAATGAGATATTTCAATAATATTTCATTTTAAACTTTTGAAAATAAGAATTTTAATTTCAAAAGTGTTTTATTATATATTTTTCCATTATTATAATTAAAGATGGAAAAAGATCAATAATTCAAACTTGTGTCTAAAGTAAATTAATTTCCTATAAATGCTCTAAAGAAGGTTTGGAATGTATACTCATATCATAATAATATTGATTTGTGAATGATAAAGAAAACTATACTGAAATTCTTCTGCGTGTGGCAGAACTTATTTAAGAGTTTGGAAATGTGCAGTTTATCGGGGTGGCTATGTTGTGAATTGTAGGCCCCAAAGATATAATTTATACTTGAGTTTTTAAAAGTCTTAACTAACTCAATACGCGAGTAGTTCATGCATCATGAATCATTAAAGAGAAATGAGATGTAATATTTCCTGGGGATGGATTATAGAACTGAGGATACATTAGAGGAGGCTTAATTTGAGAGCCTTGGGATGAGAGGGTGTGAAAGGGTGCTTCAGGGGACTTGGGGTCGCTCCCTAGTGTCGGGTACTTTCACAATAAAAACCTTCTCAATCTGACTAGTCTCTAAATGTTTCCATGCTAGTTGAGTTGTTCATATACGATGAAGGCATTTATGTTATTATTATATGGAATTATGAAACAGTGTAAACTTCTTGTTGGCCTAGTACAAACTAAAACTTTAAGGGCCTACATGTATAAACTAAATGAGATAGTATTAAAAGCTTTACATGTCATACATGTGATTGTGATATTCTGTATGAATGGTTGTGAATGAAAGTATGATTGTTATACGTATGAAAATCCTATATTTATAATTAATTGTGTATGAGATTATGAATGATATTATTTTATAAGTTTGTGAAAACCCTTATGCTTATGTCTAATCTATAAAATATTATATTTTATTTCTCACTCCTTCTTATTTGAATTTGTGTTCAAAATATATGTGATATATAGCTAGCAGCTCAAGATGAAGGGATGTAATTACAAAAAGGTAAAAAGGTCTCATTAGGTGAAGAGATATGAAAAGAGTAGGATTCCAAAACCCTATGGTTCAAAAACTAGGAAATAATTGGTCACAGTCATAGTAGAGGTATAATTTAGTTTTAGTTTACCTTATTACAATATCAAGTTGGATGATTATAACAAGGTGAAGGTTAAACTTTGATAAACCTTATCATTCAGATATAATACTGTAAATCTTTTATCACTTATGATTTCTATAAATTATTTTTGTCATTATGGATAAATATTGAAAGATGACATTTTTTTTACTTTCAATATTCAAAGGAAATCAAATGTATATACGTCCTTGTATACGTGAGATAAAGAGTGATAAATATGTATATCTTTCTAAAAGTTTTTTTAAAAAAAGCAAGAAGAATACATATATATTTCATGCATATAAGGGGGTGTTACAGACCGCTCCATCAAGAGACCCTATGGGATAGTAGAAGACGTGCTTGTGAAGGTTGACAAGTTCTACTTCCCCTTTGATTTTGTGGTGCTAGACATGGAGGAGGATACTAAAGTCCCTTTAATTCTTCGTTGACCATTCATGAAGACTACTAGAGCTTTGACTGATGTTGACAATGGGAAGCTTGCAGTCAAAGTGCATGACGAAGAGGTAAATTTTAATGTTTTTCAAGCCATCAAACATCCTAACCCAAAACATGACTATTTTAGAGTGGATGCACTAGATGAAGTTTTCCTCTCCATAACCAAAGGTATGCCTTATTCTGATCCTCTAAATAAATTGTTAATTGACTCTGTGGATTGTTTGAATGAGGAAAAGGAAAGACAGATAGATAAGTGCTTAAAGGAGTTGGAAAAAGGGAAAGACATTTCCCTTGAAACAAGGAAGATAGAAGAACTCAAGGAAGCACCTACTGAGGAAATGCAAAAACCATAGCTGAAAGTGTTACCTTCTCACCTCAAATACATCTTTCTAAAAGAAGGTAATCTTAAACCTGTCATTATTAGTAATTTGTTAACTGAAGCGAAAGAAACAAGATTGGTGGAGGTGTTGAAGAACAATTAAGAAGCAATTGGGTGGACCTTGAAGACTTAAAAGGTATAAGGACATCTTACTGTATGCATAGGATTTTACTGGAAGATGATTACAAACTAGTAGCTCAACCTCAAAGGCGCCTCAATCCAACAATGAAAGAGGTAACAAAGAAGAAGGTTCTTAAATTGTTGAAAGCTAGAATCATCTATCCTATTTCTGATAGTGCATGGGTAAGTCCGGTCCAAGTAGTTCTAAAACGGGTAGGTATGACAGTCATTGTTAATGATAAAAATGAATTAATTCCGAGAAGAACTATCACTAGTTAGAGAATGTGTATAGATTATAGGAAATTAAATCAAGCAACTAGAAAAGACCATTCTCCACTTCCTTTTATAGACCAAATGCTTGAGAGGTTATCAGGACAAGTTTACTATTGTTTTCTTGATGGTTACTCTGGATATAATCCAATTGTTGCTGATCCTCTTGATCAAGAGAAGACTGCTTTAATATGTCCTTTTGCAATTTTTGCTTACATGAAAATGCCATTTGAATTATGTAATACATACGCTACTTTTTAGAGATGCATGTTTGCTATTTTTGCAAATCTAATTAAAAAGAGCATTGAGATTTTCATGAATGACTTCTCCATTTTTAGGAATTCTTTTGACACCTGTCTAGCCAACTTGGACTCCGTACTGAAGTGATGTATTGTGTAACACCCCTATTTTTATTTTATATTAAAATTTTGAAGGAATTAAATTATGGTTCTTTAGAACTTTTTAATCTACGTATTATTTATGATTTTTTGGAATTTTTTGGAATTTTTGAATTATTTTAATAAAATAGTATTTTTTAAATAATTTTAAATTCATATAAGTGACTTAAAATTAAAAATATTTATAAGAAAGTGAAGTTAAATTTTAAGAAAATTTTCTAAAATCTATTTCAAGTGGACTTATCTAAAAATGATCGGTTTGAGAAAAATCTTGATTTTTACCAATCGTAAAAAAAATTAGGAACGTATCAATAAATTTTTATTAACAGAAAACTTTGGATTTTTAAAATTTAAACTTTACATTACTTATTATAAAATTAGTGAGGACTGGTATAATATCTCTAAATTTCAAAAAGGACTGATTTTGAAAATCTAAAATATACCGAGTGAAAGGTTACTATTTGACTTAATAATTCAGTCGACATTTACTATGCAAAACACTGTGCATGAATGAAAATTTCAAAGGTTGCACAGTAACCAGGAACGAAATTTTCAATTCCTACACAGTACTATTATATTAAAATATTCAAATGCATAGTAATTTATTTGGCTATAAATACAGAGGAAGAGTAACGAAGAAATTCAATTTCTGATTAAGTTTTCTTAATATAGTAGAGCTAGTGAGATATTGGTGGAAGTAAGAGAGAGAAATAAATCTTTTTGGAAGAAGGTTCTGCTAAAATCCTAAGGTAAGAATACCTCTCTTATATATTTTTTAGGGTTATTTTCATATCATTTTTAGAAATCTATTATTATACTAGAAATAATATTATTTTAAGTTACTATTCTGAATAGTAAAATACTATTTCAATAGTAAATTACTATTTTAATAGTAAATTACTATTTTAATAGTAAATTACTATTTACTGTTACTATTTACCTTTACTATTCACGTTTTACTATTTATCGTTACTATTCATGTTTTACTATCTACTGTTACTATTCTTGATTTACTATTTACCGTTACTATTCACGATTTACTATTCATTATTCATTATTCACTATTCACTATTTACTATTCAAAATTTACCATTTCTGTTTTAAGTAGTAATCTTAATTTTCACCTTATGCCTTTACTGAAATAGATTGGTATTAATATTTCTAGAAATCGGAGGCGCAAAGCAAACTCTCTTTTGGTAACAATCCAAGGTAAGGGGGAGTGAGATAAGAATATAATATGAAAGACATAAGAATAATGGGAGGAGTCCCCTACTCCTTTTAAATTTAATAATATTATTATTTTAAAATATTAACTTTTTAACTTAAAATTTATAATAAAATTTAAATTAAATATATGATGTAACTAACTCTAAAATACCTATGTAAGTACCTGGATAACCTATGCGAACTGGACTGAACCTATGCAAGGACTTGGATTATTATGACCTGTATGGACTGAACTATACCTATGCGAGGATTGGACTATATTGACCTACATAGACCCATACGAGGAATGGACTATAAAGACTCAAAATTAATCTTATTAATCTAAATAACCATTAAGATTTGAATTACATTTATGAGTGATATTTAATTTATTTGAATTGTTTATAATTAATAATATTTGATTTTTGATTGATATTTAATTGTGATTAATAAAATTTGATGTGATTGATGATATTTAGTTATGATTGATAATGCTTGATTTTGATTGATGATTTTGTGATGTGGAGTTTGAGCATATAGCGAGCATGACGGAAAGCTAAAAATTTTCTTACCTTACTCTTTAAATTTTTATTACTTTAAATCTTTTCTTCTTAGAAATTATTTTTATTAACTTTACTTTCAATATTTAGAATAAAAAAATAATTTAGAAAGAATACATTTTATGAAAATTAATTTATAAAAAATTGAGACAATTAAATCTTGAATTAAAGAAAAATTTTATAATTTTAAGTATTTTTAGATTATTCTCTTTTAATAAAATAAAATTTTCAAAAGAAAATTATTTTATTTTCCCAACTTAATAACTAAAGATATTTGCAAATAATTGAGAATTCGATCTTGTTAAGATTCAATTTAAGAAAGATTATGTAAAGTTTTATATGAAAGTTTTAAGATATTTAAGGCTTAGAAACTCAATTTCGGTGAGATTTGAAAATTGTACTAAATTTATTTCCGCGGGACAGAAATTTAGAGAATTGAGAAAATGTACAGTTTATTGAAATGATGTTGTAAACCTTTAAGGTATTTAATAATTGAGTTTTTAAAAGTCTTAACCAATTAAATACGCGAGTAGTTCATGCATCATAAATCATTAAAGTGAAACATAATGATATTGTCTGGGGACGGATTATAGAAACCGAGAATACATTAGAGGAGGCTTAATTATGAGCCTTGGGATGAGAGGGTGTGAAAGGGTGCTTCAGGAGACCGGGGGTAGCTCCCTAGTGTCGGGTACTTTCACAATAAAAACTTTCTCAATCTGACTAGTTTCTAAGTGTTTCCATGCCAGTTGAGTTGTTCATATTATTATTATCCGGACTTATGGAACAGTGTAAACTCTTGGTTGGCCAAGTGCAAATTAAAATTTAAGGGCCCATATATATAGGTAAGTTATGATGAAGATATTGCATAACATTCATGCATTCATAATTGATTGTGTGTGATTGTGATTGATATTATTATATATTAGTTTGTGAAAACCCTTTATTGCTTATTCCCTATTTGGGAATATTATATTCTGTTTCTCACTCCTTTCTCCGTGTTTTTGTTTCATATGTTTTAAATTGATGGTTCAGAGGGAAGGATCAAAGAATCTCGGCAGTAAATATAGTACGTTCTAAAAAGGGAGCTCGGTATGAATACCGTGGTCCAATGAATAAATAAAGTTATTAAGTAATTGCTTCTGGGCCATGGAGTTTCCTCTCTTTCTTATAATGTTTAATATTTATTTTCTTCGGATGAATGTAAAATTACTTTAAAAATTTTTAATAATATTTATGAGATATTTCAGAAATGATGTATGTAATTTATTCCGATAGTTTTCTATTAACAATCATTTCTATAAAAAATTACGAATTTTTTTAGTATTTATTAAGGTGTAACAGAGGGTGTTACAAAGTGGTATCAGAGCAGTTAATCCTGTAGGCCTGGGGAAAAGGTCTATCTTGCTTTGTCTGTAAACTCTGTATAGGTATAGAAAATAGAATATCTGACTTGGTAGTAACTGTGATTGATGTGACAAATCTCAATTACTGTAAAACAGGAAACTAATGGCCGAAAATGATCTTGCTGGAGTTGTAGAACGCTTAATCAATGCAATAGGAGCCCGTGAAGGTCAAGGTAATGATGCCTTGAGAAGGTTGGACCTTTTCAAAAAGCGCAATCCACCTCGTTTCAAGGGAGGATATAACCCTGATGGAGCTCAAATCTGGATTCGAGAGATAGAGAAGATCTTCTGAGCACTGCAATGTACTGAAGGTGATAAAGTAGTCTTCGCTACTTATGCCTTATCTGAGGATGCTGAACATTGGTGGGATAGTATGCGTAGACAGTTTGAAGTTAACCAAGTGGAGATCACTTGGAATTATTTCAAGGATATGTTTCTGGAGAAATACTTTCCAGCTGATGTTAAAGAGAAAAGACAATTCAAATTCCTATCACTGACCCAAGGAAATATGACCGTTGGAGAGTACGCATCTAGGTTTGAAGAGCTGTCTCGTTTTCATTCTCATTATAATGATGCTACTAACGAAGGTGATCGGTGCGTAAAGTTTGTAAATGGATTGCGGTCAGAAATTAAAGAAGCTATACGAATGCAGAAAATCCGTGAATTTTCTGTATTGGTAAATCACTGCAGGATCTTTGAAAAGGATCATAAGGATAGAATGACCAAAAGTCGTGAGCCCATTCACAAGGCGGGAGAAATGCGAAGTGGAGGACCTCACCATCACCAAAGAAGAGACTTCAGGAGAAATAAGCCCTACCAAGCGCCATTTCGCCGTTTTGGAGCAGCATCTGTTCCTAATAGACCCCAAGCTTAAACTGGAAGCTATTACCCGACATCTGTACCAAATTTTAAATGTTTTATCTGTGGAGGACCCCATTTGAAAAGGGATTGTCCTAAAAACACTTATGTTTGCTTTAAGTGTAACAAACCAGGTCATCACATCAAGGATTGTCCAGAGATAAAGAGGGAAAACCCTGAAGGTGCCAATACAAGCATAAATACTCAGGGAGGCGTACACAGTGCAGTTGAAAGGCCGAAGGCGAAAGGAAAGGTTTTTGCAATCACTGGAGAAGAAGCATCTCATTCTGATTCCATGGTGGAAGGTAAGTGTATCATTAATAGGATTCCTCTAACTGTTATGTATGACTCAGGTGCATCACATTCCTTTATTGCCAATAACTGTGTAGAAAAACTAAAATTACCTGTGATAGAACTGCCATTTGACTTATCTGTACATACTCCTGGAAACAATCCCATTGTCACTTCTAAAGCCTGTTGGAAATGCCCTATTGTCATAGATGGTAGGGACTTTAAGGCTAATCTCTTTTGCTTACCCCTTTTTGGCTTAGAAGTTATTATTGGGCTAGATTGGTTATCTGACAATCATGTTCTAATAGATTGTCATAATAAAACCATAATGTTTAAAGAACCAGTGAATTTGAATCCTGAGGATTCGAGATTTCTAACCGCCAACTAAGTGAGTGCCTCTTTAAAAGGAGGGGCTCAAGGATTCATGTTATTGCTTTCAATGAAAGGAGAGCAAGAATCAAAAATCAAAAATCTGCCGGTTGTGTGTGAATTTCCTGACATTTTTCTGAAGATATCCCTGGTTTACTCTCAGAAAGAGATGTAGAATTCTTCATTGATCTAGTACCTAGAGTTGGACCCATTTTAATTGCACCATACCGAATGTCACCTATAGAATTAGCAGAGTTGAAGAAACAACTTGAAGAGATGATAGAGAAGCAGTTTATACGACCCAGTGTATCCCCCTGGGGTGCACCAGTGTTATTAGTTAAGAAAAAGGATGGTAGCATGAGGTTATGTGTAGATTATCGACAACTGAACAAGGTGACAATCAAGAACAGATATCCTCTGCCAAGGATTGACGACTTGATGGATCAACTGCATGATGCCACAATGTTCTTCAAAATTAATTTGAGGTCTGGATACCATCAAATAAAGGTGAAGAAAGAAGATGTACCAAAAACGGCTTTTAGAACACGCTATGGCCATTACAAATATCTAGTAATGCCTTTTGGTGTAACTAATGCACCATCCGTATTCATGGATTACATGAATAGGATTTTTCATCCATATCTAGATAAAGTTGTAGTGGTGTTCATTGATGATATATTAGTGTACTCTAAAAGCAGAGAAGAACATGTTGAACACTTGAAGATTGTGTTGGAAATCTTGAAAAAGAAACAACTATATGCAAAGCTGTCGAAGTGTGAATTCTGGTTGGAAGAAGTGAACTTTTTAGGACATGTAATTAGTCAAGGAGGAATAGTTGTAGACCCTTCCAAGGTGGAGGCAGTTTTAAAATGGGAGAGACCAACTATGATCACTGAGATTAGAAGTTTCTTGGGCTTAGCTGGATACTATAGGAGATTCATTGAAGGATTTTCTAAGTTAGGATACCCATTGACCAAGCTAACACGGAAAGGACAACCTTTTGTGTGGACGACACAATGCAAGAATAGTTTCCAAGAGCTGAAAGATCGACTTACTTCTGCGCCGGTGTTAGTACTCCCTGATCCACATCGAAGTTTTGAAGTTTACTGTGATGCGTCTAAGCAAGGACCACAACTAAAAAAACACCTTTTAGCGACGGACAAAATTGGTCGCTAATCCATGCCAAGGCCGTCGCTAAGAGGCCTAACGACGGTATTTCAGACGGCCAAACGCCCGTCGCTAAAACCTTCATCGAAGATAGATCAGCGACCACAGAAACGCCGTCGCTAAAATACCGACGGCATAACGCCGTCGCTAACATGGTCTCTGCTTCACTTACTTCAGCCGTCGCTAACTGACCACGTTCGGCGACCACCAGGACCCCATCGCTACTAGTAGCCATATAGCGATGGAGTGACGACGTCGCTATTAGTAGCCATACAGCGACCTCACATATCCCTTGCTATTAACAGCCACACTGCGACCACTTATGGCCGTCGCTATGGGTAGCCTTATAGTGACCAACGAATCCGTCGCTAACAGGTGCCTTCCAGCGACCGCACTTGTCCGTCGCTATGGGTAGCCATACAACGACCACTTTCCTCCGTCGCTATTGGTAGTCATAATTTTTTTAAAATATTAAATTATTATTAAAAACAAAATAATGGATTAAATTTATTTATCAAATAGGTTGAATTATTAATGATAATCAGAATAAGGCATTTTTCTTTGAATTTAATTACCAATAAATATTGACATAATAAATGAAGAATGACAAAATAAATACTGAATGGAATATAATATAAAAATTGTAAATCAAATATACAATGTGTATACATAATAAAAATACAATCATGGTGGTAGGGGAACCTGTGGTGGTGGTAGGGGCGCCTGGAAGTGGGGGGAGGTAGCCTCGCCATCAACTGCATCAGTAGCTCCTACTGCTGAGCAAGTTATCGACGAGTCTCTGCGTGCTGCTCCTCGGCCCGCTGTCGGTCCACCTCGGCCCGCTCCTCCAAAAGCTGCCTCTGACGTCGCTCATCCTGTAGCTCGTCGTTCAGGTTTTGAATTACCTGAACAACCTCAGTCGGAAGACCAGACGAAGAGGAAGAGGAAGGGGTCTTCCCCTTTTTCGCCAGCTGCGTGCCGACGCCACCCAATCCAAAGACCCTCCCTTTCTTGTTCACACCGCCAACAGCCTCCATATAGATGGCGTTTTCGTCGGAACAAGACAGGGTGGGAGGAACCTCCCCTTCAGGAGTCGAAGCCACCAGGTCCGCCTCCTTCTCGGCCCTCCTGGCCTGATACGCCTCTTGTAAATTCAAAAACACTGATAGGATTAGTAAGCTAATTTGTAAATTATAAGCATGTGTGAGTTAAAAGTAAATACCGCTAGATTTATAGTCTTCTGGTTTACCCATGCACCGGCTTTGTTCTTCTTGGTCATTTGTATGACCTTAAACAAAGAAGGCTCCCGGTGCTCCCTCAGCTCCTGTGGTGGACAAAAAACATTGAGATTATTATTTGTAAACATGTCAGACGAATCATAATAGAAATGTTTAACATAAATATACTTACAAATCTTTTCTTGTGCTCGAGGGTTGAAATGCTACCCCCAGTGTAAACTGAGGCTGCAGCATCGGCGGCTCTGTTTGCCCTGTTCCAAGCACTCGCCTGCTAGAACAGGACACCGCCCCACTTCTGGACCATCCCATCCCAATGGTCCTCGGGGATCCAACGAGGGCGCTCACCCTTGTCCCTCACCTTCCAAAGGGTACTCTTGATGATTTTGGAGGTCTTTGTGGCAAAGACCTTCCTAATCTCATCAATCATACCCTCTACCCACTGATAATCACGCTGTAAAATGAAATGAGAATTCAAAATTAATAAGAGGTCTATTTTACAAATCAAATCACAACAAATTGATGTGGTAACTTACCGAGAAGGTGTTAAACTACCTATCTTGGACAACCTTCTCAGCATCTGCCCAAGATATATATGGACCATCCCACTGGGCCTTTAAAACCTTAGTAATCGCTTTGGTAGTGCGACTACTATCAACAAAGCTGTAATGACAACAATTATATCAGGAGTATAACAACACACAATCTAGGGAGACTCCCAAAATTCCGACAAAGTCTCCCCTGTAAATGTAACATTTCCAAGTTTAAATAGTTACCATGTTACAAACAGAAGAGTTCCCAGTACAATTCAATCTATACAAGTACTAATTAAAGTAACATACAATAAACCAACAAGTTTTTCCACTAAAGTTTAAAATAAAGTACCATACATATAACATAAAAGTATTTAAGTTTTAGTGACTTACTCGTCTCCGGCCGGCACGGATACCAACATGGGCAGAGGGGATGCCGGAGGTGGGGTGGCCTGATGGCCAGGGTCCTCCAAGCCACCAACTCCAAGAGTCTGCTCTGGGGTGGTCAGCTGTGGTGGTGATGGGGTGGTCAGCTGTGGTGGTGATGGAGTGGTCCGCTGTGGTGGTGATGGAGTGGTCCGTTGTGGTGGTGATGGAGTGGTTCCCTGCTCTGGGATGGGAGTCCCCAGACGGGATGCCGGGGTCCTGGACCCACCACCCCTACTGAAGGGCAGTCGACGTCCCATCATCTGTGGATAAAATCATGAAAAGAAAGGTTAGTCTCAGGATATATATAAACCTATGTATATATGTTTAATAACTACATGCTCTGTGTCTATTTCAGTTTCAAATTCCCCCTCAGTTTCAGTGTCACTGTGGTTATTTGTTTGAATAACTTCATCAGTATCCAGATCAGCCCTAGACCGTTTTGATCGAGAGACAAGGTCTTTGTCAATGTGTTCACCCCCCGTAGTGGCGAGTGTCTCATCCATTATGACTGGATCAATGTTGAACAACAAATTGCCATCGTTGAGCTTGTGTGGTGCAAGCTGATAAGCGTCATCGACCTCCTCGGAGACATTGTCAGTGATCTGACTTCGGGCCTTGGCCTTGATTACTGCATACCAGTCCTGATGTCCTCCCGGGAAGTCGTTGTAATAAACCTGCTCAGCTTGTTGGGCAAAAATGAAGGGATCAACCCTTTATATCTACCATTCTTCTTGACCTCAACTAAGCCGTAGTTGTTGTCAACCTTTGTTCCAACACCGATTGTGCTGTCGAACCAATCACATTTGAATAGAACAATATCTCTTCTTAGTCATCCAGAGAACGAAACTTCAATAATCTCCGTCAGCACTCCATAAAAGTCTTCTTCCAACTGTCCGGCAGTGCCTCTAACACAAACCTCCTAGTTATGGGTACGCATCCCTTCACTCCATTGAAGAATATTAAACTTATAGCCATTTACGTAGTAAATAGGACATTTTTAACAGTTTTCACCGGTCCCCAAGAAAGGGCTTGGAGTAAAGAATCTTCAATATGGTTGTTAGGGTCTTGTATCTATGTACAACATAACAAATAGGTCATCATTAGATACCGGGAGTTAGAAGCAAAGATAAAAAACACTCGGTATATGGGTCTTACGTGTTGTGCGAGCAACCTACAAACTTGGATGACACCTCACTATGAATTTGGTCATCAGTTAAATCATTTTGCTCAAGTTTTAGCATATCTG
This sequence comes from Clitoria ternatea, assembly GCA_037962975.1. NCBI lineage: Eukaryota > Viridiplantae > Streptophyta > Magnoliopsida > Fabales > Fabaceae > Clitoria > Clitoria ternatea. The sequence continues at coordinate 140,416,798 of CM075673.1, forward strand.
TATATAAGCTATTTAAAGGAAACAAATTTAGATACTATAAAAGCTAGGTTTAGAATGTAACATATAACTTTTATGACTTACTCAAGAAAGGGTTCCACTTCTGGGCAATTTAGAAGAATGTACAAGTGAGCTGCCTTTTGATCTTTCTCATCAATGTAACATTTTGTGAGCTTGCCCCCCGGATGACCAGGATAGTTGAAAATCGATATTTGTTCAGCAAACCCTGTACGGGTGGCTACCCCAAGATTGCAGGGAATTCTACTCATTCTAGTTTCTATCTCCGTCGGAAAATAGAAAAAAGCAAAAGTTGTCATTTCTTCGACTAAGTATGCCTCACAAATTGATGCTTCAACGCAGGCTTTGTTTGACACTTTGTCTTTTAAAGAGCGTAAGAATCTTCAAATCATAAACAAATGTTAAGTTAGAAAAAACTATTATAAGAAATATTTGGAAGGAAATTAAGGAGTTCTGGCGTTCACCTTTCGAATGGATACATCCAACGATACTGCACGGGGCCACCAACCAAGGCCTCGTACGGTAGATGGATAGGCAAATGCTCCATCGAGTCAAAAAAACTTGGTGGGAAAATCTGCTCCAACTTACAAATCAATATCGGGATGGTTTCTTCCATCTTCACAAGTTTCTCCACAGTCAACGATGTTGCCGTCAACTCCTTAAAGAAGTGACTCAACTCAACCAACGGTTTCCAAATAGGCTTTGGTAAGGCATGAAACGCGTACGAGAGTAGTTGTTGCATAAAGACATGGCAATCATGACTTTTCATGCCAAACACCCTGCCCTTCTTCATGTCGACACATCTACTCAAGTTAGAAGCGAATCCGTCAGGCAGGGTCAACTCATTCATCCAAATACACACAGCAATCTGTTGCGGTCTAGTTAAAACATATTTTACATGGGGTTTAAACATTCTTCCATGTCCTGCATCCCTCAATTCCAACTCCTTCCTAGAACACCAAATCGGAAGGTCTAGACGACTCTTCTTGTTGTCCTTTGTTCTCCCCTTGATGTCCATAACAGTGTCAAAAATATTCATGAAAACATTACGTTCAGTGTGCATGACATCAATGTTGTGTCTTAACAACAAGTCTTTCCAATATGGAAAATCCCACAAGATGCTCTGCTTCACCCAGTGGTGTTCCTTACCATAACCCGCAAACTCCTTAACACTCTTGTCCCAGATGTAAGGATACTCTTCGACCCTCTGCCAAACCTGTGCACCAGATAACCTACGGGGTGAAGGTTCATTAACCACCTTCTTCTTCTTAAAAGCGGTTTTGTTTCTCCTAAATGGGTGATCCAATGGTAGAAACTTTCTATGACAGTCAAACAAACTTGTCTTGCCACTAACAGGGAGTGATTCCCCCCCGGTATGTTCCATACATACAGGGCAAGCAAGCTTCCAAGACGTTGACCATCCAGAAAGCATACCATAGGCCGGGAAGTCGTTAATAGTCCACATCAAAACAGCACGCATCATGAAATTATTCTTCAAAGATGCATCATATGTCATTACCCCGACATCCCATAATTGTGATAACTCTTCAACCAATGGTTGCAAAAACACGTCTATGTTTGCCTTTGGATTTTTGGGTCCTGAAACCAGTATAGATAGAAACATGACCTCCCTCTTCATACACATATCAGGAGGCAGATTGTATGGGGTCAGTATGACTGGCCAACAAGAGTAAGCTCTTCCGTATTGACTGAACGGGTTAAACCCATCAGTACATAAGCCAAGTCTTACATTGCGTGGCTCGCCAGAAAAGTCCGAATATAGCTCATCCAAATAATTCCATGCTTTCCCGTCGGAAGAATGGCAAAGAAACCCCTCTTGCGTTCAGTTCAGAGCATGCCAACGTATGTGTTTTGCCGTGGACAATGAGGCATACGGGCGTTGAAGACGCGGTGTTATAGGGAAGTACCACATTTTCTTCCTGGCCGTCCGGGTTACCTTCCCTCTCCTTTTAATGGTTTTGTAGCGTTCCTCATTACAATGTAGACATTTTGTGACACTCTTATCTGCAAATTCATTTCTAAACAGCATACATCCGCCAACACAACACTCTATCTTTACACAACCCAACCCCAAGTTTGCCACTTGTTTCTTAGCACGGTACAGGTTTGTTGGCATTCGATGATTACTAGGCATAGTGGAACCCATCAGATTAACTATCCTATTAAAACAACCTCCAGAAAGATTATAATCTGCCTTTAGGCTTAAAGCAACTAGGGAGAAGGATAACTCAGTGTGACTGTTGCACCCGTCCCACAATGGAGTCTGAGCCACCGCTAACAAATCATAAAATCTCCTCACCTCCGGATTAGGATCCTCCTCTACATTGTCAGAGTCTCCATGACCTGCTTGGTCATCATGTTCTAGCATACGCCCGGTGGAGGGTCCAACATGATCCATCACCATTTGCTCTATGTTGTTGTACGTATCCCTGTTTCCTCCAACCTCGTAGTAAGACTGTTGCACGGTTACGTCTGATGGTCTAGGCGGTAACTGCTCACCATGGTTGTACCAGCAGTGGTATGTTTCCATGAACCCTTTCTCAGTTAGGTGGCACATGACATCATCCGCGTATTCAAAACTCATGCATTTGCACCTTGAGCACGGACAACGAATCTTCTGAGTCACTTCAAATCCAGGCGTGTTTGTCATAGCGAACAGAATAAACTCCAATAGCCCCATCATAAACTCCTCAGTCACTCGCCGACTATGATCTAGTCGGTTGTACATCCATCGCCGATTTGCCGGTACCTCCATTTACAATATCTAACAAGCACAATTTCTGTTACTTTACATTTTTAAAATTTTATTTGACTATCGGTTGTGAATCACTCTATCTCTTTGATGTTGTAAATTGGGGGGTCCTATCCCATTCGGGATGAATATGCAACCATCCGTAACCCATCGATGTTGTATGTGGTCTATCTTGTGTCATTGATGTTCATATGAAATTTCGGCAGCATTTGGCATTGGTCCCCGAGTACACAGAGATACGTACGGTATGAAACACTGCACGTAGTTATGTACCCTGGGGACAATACGAAACACCATAATCGAAATTTCAAATGAACATTCAACGTCTCTAGATAGACACATACAACATTGATGGGTTCCGCCCTACTGGTTACAAATTCATACCAAACTGTCCAACCGGGACAATTCAAGATCCAACATAATACGGTACATCAGCCGGTTGTTTTGAAACTTGAACGAGAATCTAATGGGTACACACACGACTAAACCCTACATTATTAAAGTTGAGTTTCATTTTTTAAGTTCCCTAAGAAAGGAAGCTTGCCAAAATTTTGGCAGAGTCCCCCCTGTAAACTAGACATTTCCCAAATTTAGAAATGGCCTGTTACATACAGAAAACTTCCCAGTATAGATAAATATATATGCTATGCATTGTATATGATATTGAGAGGTATTAAGTCCCAAGTCATGTTATCAGCATACAAAACCAATGCCTAATGAGCTCTGCTCTCCACTAACAAACAACATTACACATGCATAAAAAATCATGTTATCAGCACACAAAACCAATTCCTAATGAGCTTTGCTCTCCACTAACAAACAACATTACATATGTATAAAAAATCATGTTATCAGCATACAAAACCAATTCCTAATGAGCTCTGCTCTCCACTAACAAACACCATTACACATGCATAAAAAAATCATGTTATCAGCATACAAAACCATTGCCTAATGAGCTCTGCTCTCCACTAACAAACAACAATTGACATGCATACACATAATGAGAAAGTCAGTGTTAGGGGATTACCTGGGGAAAAAAATCAGGGATGAATATAAAGTTGTCGACAGACGATCAGAGACCACGCGTAACGTGTGCTAGTCTGCATGACAAACCAATAAGTGGTTGGACAGTTACAAGTAGCAAGGAAACTAAACAAAGAGAGACATGTAAAGTAAATTATAGATTAAGTTCATCATCAAAATGGGCGGGACAACAAATTAAGGATACAAGTTTACCTTATAGATGCTATTAAATTGATACATTATGATCAATGTTAAGGAATGAAGTGGTGCACAATGAGTAACTTATGTCACTCTTTAATTTATATTCAAAGGTATTGTGATTTTGCATTGCATTCACAATCACATGAACATATTGGCCCTATATAGGTTTCTAACTATCCAACCTACATTTTAAGGTCTTTAGTTGCTTTTATTCTACATTCCTTTCACATTCATCTTTCTTTTTTAATGTCACTTTTTCATCTTTCTCTTCTTTCCCCTATCCTACTTTGCATCCACTAGTGTCAAGCTCCCTCTTGGTTCACTAAACAAAGGAATGAACAACCACAGAGAGATCACTGTTACTGCTAGTACAACTACCAACAACAACAACAACCCTTATGTTTACATTTCATCTGTTCTCCCTTCCTCAGCAGCAGCCAATCGTGAGTGATCTACCAGAGATTGTGTTCCAGTGATCTACTCTTATGCTATTTCTGCCATGTTCTCAGGTTCTAGTCCAATGGATACAGCATATGGTGCACTAAAATACTATAGCAAGGTGGTTGGAGAAGCAACTGCACAGGCTGAGAACTTGGTTAGCAATATATGGAATCACCGTGAGTTTTCTTCTCTGGTTTTTTTTTCTGTCCTCTATTTTCATAGGCATTTATAAACTTGTAAGAGCTTTCTTTAATGTCAGAAAATTGCACATAAGCTAGAGAATAATCCAAAACAGGTCTTAGGTATTGACTTATGATGAAGGATTGTGTGAGTGTTTAACCTTCGGACTTAATTGTATTGGAAATCTATTTGACGTGTGCAGTGAGAACTGGTTCTAATCTAGCTAATACTGCAGTGACTACACTTATCAAAGGAACAAAGAGAATTTTTAATGGAGGGCCTGATAAACTATTTCAACAGATGTTTGGGAGTTTTCCAGGAGAGAATATCCTAATCAAGCTAAGCCTGAAAAATGATCTATTCTTGGCTCTAGCATAGTATTTTATAGGGTAGAGATATCCTAATCAAGCTAGGTCAATCTATAAATCCATTGAGCAGAATACTAACATGGAAGAATAGACAACTTCATCATCCTATTTCTTGATAACCATTTTCAAGTTTTCCATATTTCCAACAGCTATGACTTGATGTCCTGTTTGGTTTCTCTACTAATCACCTACTAAACTTGTAAATGAGTTATAAAGATTTATTAAGGACATGTTCTTTTAAACACTCTTTTTAGTATATTATATCATATTATACTAGATCAATTCGTTTCTTAAAAAGTCAAATTAAAGATTAATTATAAGGTTTGTAATTTGAGTTTTTTAAAAACTAACCAATCGTATAGAATGTATTATTAACATTTCTTCTAATTCTTTCCCTGTTCTTTTCCCCCTACGATCCTCAAACACCAAGAAACACAAATTTGATATGAATTGTGAAACTAATTTTAAAATATATAAAGAAGACATGTTTGAATTCTATGACAGGATGTTCAATAGCACAAATTGGTTTATATACCAAATAAAGAAACCTCTCTGAAAGAAAGGTGAAATTAGGGTTTTGAGGTATTACCCTTTATTTAATTGGCAGAGGACGGTATTTGGGCTTCATTCACAGACACAGAATCCCTCATTGTGTTGTGTTTGTTATGTTTTTGGCTTAAATTTCTCAATGACAAGGCATCTATATCTATATTATGCAAAGAAAGTACGGATTAAGATGCTTGATGTAAACAAATCAAATTCCTTTAATAAGCACTAACATATTCCAGTGTGTATTGCTTATATATGAATTATGTATAAGCAGCGGTGTATTTGATATTTTCATAAAGCAAGAATTCTCAAAGTCAGACATGCACACAAGCACTGGGCCACAGAAACTATGACCCAAATATGAAACTAAAGAAATATGAATGTCATTTGTAGACAAAAAGATATATTAAAAGAGGGAATGTGTAGAAACACCTTTCAACCTGAGTACACATATAACACAAACCCCCATTTTCAATCTTTAACTAGACATCTTTGAACTTATTTACCATATTTTTCAATAGATCATTCATTAGTATACAAATTCATTTCAAGATTTTCTACTTTAAATAGTTAATTGCTCATCCTGTAGCTTAGTATTGACAAAATTAGATTGTACCGTAATTCCCCATGATGTATATCCTTTTTGATTTAAATTCATTTACATATACAGCAAGAACAGCTTAAGTTATCAAAAAGAGTTGGGAATGAGTGATTTTAAAACAATTAAATGTTAGAAAAGTTCTCTCCAAAGAAACAATTAATGTTAGAGAGAAAAGATTACAATCTATCCTAAAATCTGATAAAAACAACAAATTGAATCTTCTGGAAACCTGCCTTCAAAGGATAGTAAAAGAAATATCAATTGCAAAAGTTGGTTAGGAAATTCTGTGATCCATGTATGTCTACAAATTAGAAGCAAGGGGCCACAAGTTTCAATTAAAATGGCAAAGACACAAAAAATAAAATATCCAAAAAGAATGTTAAACTTACATTAGAATCAGTATCGACTTTGATATCAGTTATGATGTTTTTGTTCTTCAACTGGGTGTTAACATCAACCGAGAACAGTTCACCTTTCTTGGTTCCTGATGATGTTATCGCCTGTTACACGAGACACAAACGAGACATAAATTGCTACACACACAAAGGTTAAAGTGATAGTAAAGAAAGTATATTTGTAACTGTAACTGATATACTACTTTGCATTAACATTCAACATCTATTCACTTCAACCCAAGTGTCCACATAGTAAGATATGTGACACAGGTTATGCAATTTCTTTTGCATATATGTAATGCTACAATTCTTACACAGAACACTCAAACACAATAAATAGTATACAGAATACATTATAACAGAAAATACAGTAAAACCACACTAAAAGTTTTAAGGTGACAGAGGATTCTAAGTGACAAAGACAATTTAGCTTTAATTGGGTTATCTTATGAATTTCATGCATTACCCCTATATATCAACAAGTTCATAATGCTCTGCTCTAGTTTGATACAAAAGTGGTCACCCTGGACATTATTGTCATACACAGGCCTGATATTCATACAATCAGATTCCATGTGTTTGTGTGAAATGAAGTAAATTGGGAAAGGGTTTATCTAACTGTGCAACTATGTATAGGATAATAAATAAAATAGGGAAGTTTTCATTTTGAAATTAACATTAATGTAACCTTGTGATTTTCAATACGTCTAATACAATTTCAAATAAAATTCTCTCTGTTTTGATTTTTTATATTGTGTAAATTTGCACAGGTTGGATAATACCCATAAGGAAATAAATATATAATTCTAAAAGTAGTTCAAATGTAAATTTACATTCAGACTTCAGCTGGTAGTATGTTTATTAGATTATATAAATTCAATCAATACATCTATCTTTTTTTATATCATGAAACTAAAGGAACATATAGACATATTTTTTTTAACATTTGTGAATAGCAGGAGAAGCTTATCTGACTTATCTCTTATCATATTCTATTCAGAATAGTCTATAATCAAAATGCGGCTGAGAGAGTATCCAACTAAAAAGTTCTCTGCCAACATTTTACACTTAAATGAAGATCCAGAAGGTCAAAAACATATTGTTGTCATAATTCATACCCAAATTGTTTTTTTTATAAAAAGAAGAAAAAATCCATCACACAGACTTCTAAGTCAAGATATATAAATATAAATATAAATATAACACAATCCAACAAAATCATCAAGCTGCCTTCACTTAGCTCCTTGATTTGTCCAACATTACTATTATTAACAAAAGCTAAATAAAACATCCAACAACAAACCCAATAGAAAAACCAACATCCATGCTATGCATTCTGTTTGTGCCACAAAAATTGATGGCCAAAAATCATTTGTTTTTTTATAAAAGAAACTCACAACTCCAGTGGGTCAGTAGGTGGTGATGGTGAACTTCTGGTCACAACAGCAGATCTACACCAATCAAACAGAAACCCATTACAAGATTCATCAAAAACCATCAATTTTTGACAGTGACAAAGAAAATCCCCTAACCCCCACCAAAAAAAAATAAGAAATTCATCAGAACAAGCATAGAGAGATAGATAGAGTTCCCCTAGCTTTCTTGCCGATGTCAGTGTAGAGACCAGGACCCTTAGCTATGGCTTGTTTCGGGGCACATTGAAAGAGGAAGGGAAGAAAATTTTAGGACAACAACTTAGGGGACTTACCAGATTGAGGTTGAAGGTTGGAGGGGACTTGTCGTGGAGGTCCCCGGAGTACGCGTGCGTCGTAGGGGATGCTAATGACATGGGACAGTGAGAGAGTGAGAGACCGTGAGAAAATACAACATAGAACTATAGGGGGACTTATATTGGAGGGTCGGAGGCTTCTCGGAGGTCCAGAAACTTGGTTGATGAGGTTTGATGAAGGAGAGCTATAAGGGGAAAGAGAGAAACAGAGACAGAAGGATTTTAGGGCAACACAGAAACTGAAAGAGAATCGAGAAATGATCGATATGTTATTTGATTTAGCGACGGCACAACACCGTCGCTTATAGCGATGGATAATCACATGTGTCGCTAATATACCACACTAGTGACGACTATACCCGTCGCTTAATTTAAAAACCGCTCCAAAATTTTAAAACCCTTCAGGAACCTTAGCGACAGAAGCTCTCCGTCGTTGACGTATCCAAAACATAGCGACGCTGCAACACTTCCGTCACTATCTTGTGGTTATAGCGACGGTATGAGGGCGTCACTGATGCATTAGAAGATATAGCGACCATAATATCCCTGTCGCTATCAATTGGCGCCATAAATACATTGGAGGGAAACCATAAAAGTGGAGGGAAATAACTATAGAGACCAGATCAGCGATGGTGTATGAGTTTGTGACGGAATTAGTGACGGTTCTTTACCAATTGTAGCGACGGGATAGTATTGGTCGCTGATGTGGTCACTATTTTTCGTATTCCAGGTCCCTTTCATGTTGTGGTCGCTAACTTGGTCACTGATTAACGACGGCATATCGCGGTCGCTAACTTAGTGTAGCAATTTATTTTTTTTCTAGTAGTGGACTAGGAAGTGTAATCATGCAAGACAAGAAGGTTGAAGCCTATGCATCGTGCCAATTAAGGCAACATGAGATTAACTACCCTACCCATGACTTAGAGTTATTTTAGTGGCCTGGAATAAAGAAAGCAGTGGCAGAGTACGTGGCTGCATGTCTAATTTGCCAGAAGGTTAAAGTGGAACATCAAAAGCCCCCTAGAATGCTACAATCAATGGAAATACCAGAATGGAAATAGGATAGCATTACCATGGATTTTGTGACTTCTTTACCCAAAACTCCATTAGGACATGATTCAATATGGGTAATAGTTGATAGACTAACAAAGTCTGCCCACTTTATTCCCATCAATATTTGTTACTCTATGGAGAAGCTGGCGAAATTATACATCAAAGAGATTGTAAGATTGCATGGAATTCCTTCAAGTATCATTTCTGATCGAGACCCTCGTTTTACATCACAATTCTGGAAGAGCTTACACAAGGCTTTGGGAACAAGACTACGTCTGAGTTCAGCATATCATCCTCAGACAGATGGACAATCAGAAAGAACAATCTAATCTCTAGAAAACTTGTTACGAGCTTGTGTGTTAGAGCATAAAGGAAGTTAGAATCAATTCTTACCATATGTGGAGTTCACCTACAACAACAGTTTTCATGCTAGCATTGGCATGGAACCTTTTGAAGCATTATATGGAAGAAAATGTAGGACCCCGTTATATTGGTTTGAGACTGGTGAAAACTTGATGCTAGGACCAGAGTTGGTACAACAAACCACAGATAAAATCAAAATAGTTCAAGAAAATATAAAGGCAACACAGAGTAGGCAGAAAAGTTACTATGACAAAAGAAGGAAGCCGCTCGAATTTTAAGAAGGCGATCATGTATTCTTGAAAGTCACACCTACGACTAAGGTCGGTCGGGCAATGAAATCTCAAAAACTAACTCCTAGATTTATTGGTCCATATCAAATAATTCAGAAAGTTAGTCCTTTTGCCTACCAAATAGCATTACCAACTTTTCTTTCTAATATCCATAACGTTTTTCATGTGTCAAACTTACGAAAGTATATATCTGATCCTACACATGTTACAGAACCTGATGTCATACAAGTTAAAGATAATCTTACATATGATGCACCACTTGTCAGAATAGGTGACAGAAAAATAAAAATGTTAAGAGACAAGACAATTCCGCTTGTAAAGGTCATTAGAAGTGAAACGAGAGGAGAAGATGCTACATAGGAACTAGAATCTGAGATGAAAGAATCTCATCCCCATTTGTTTTAATCAATAATGTAAATTTCGAAGATGAAATTTTTCTAAGGGGAGTAGAGTTGTAACACCCTTATTTTTATTTTATATTAAAATTTTAAGGAATTAAATTATGGTTCTTTAGAACTTTTTAATCTACATATTATTTATTTTTATAATTTTTTGGAATTTTTGAATTATTTTAATAAAATAATATTTTTTAAATAATTTTAAATTCATATAAGTGACTTAAAATTAAAAATATTTATAAGAAAGTGAAGTTAAATTTTAAGAAAATTTTCTAAAATCTATTTCAAGTGGACTTATCTAAAAATGATCAGTTTGAGAAAAATCTTGATTTTTACCAATCGTAAAAAAAATCAGGAACGTATCAATAAATTTTTATTAACAGAAAATTTTGATTTTTAAAATTTAAACTTTATATTACTTATTATAAAATTTGTAACATCCCGATTTGAAAATTAATTACCGGATGGAATTAAGCCATTAAAATAATAATTGCAAAAGTGGAAAATTACTTGTTAATTATAATTAACTTAATTAATTTAACTTAAGAAAGTAATGGTTGATTAATTGTGATTAATTGTCAATAGCTGATTAGTTGTGACTATGTGCGTGTGACGCGTGTGGGAGCTACTACTGTGCACGAACTCCCACCCCACTCTCCTCTTTCTCTTCGAGCGTGTATATAGACATGAGTGCCACTGAACCACTGCTGTTTATTCATCCTGAATCTTCCTCTACTTTTCTTCTCTACATTCTCCTTCTCTTCTTCTTCTTCGTTCTTCTTCTTTCTTCTCTGTTCTCTGTTTTCGTGAGCTCGCGACAGTGGTGGCAGAGGATCGGAGTCCTCCTTCTTTCCTCGACGAGTCAGAGAGGGTGAGAGTGTGCATTTCCCTCTGCATGCAACCCGTTTCCTTCCTTGCTGTTCCTTCATCTCCTTCCTCGTCATCTTCTCCTCCACCCAACTCAGTGACGTTGAGATGCCCTGAGACAGGAACCCTCCCTTGCTGGCAAGATCAGATTGTTCGTGGGTGTGGAAACAACTTTGAGTTCTCCATGCGGAGTGTTGAGCCCAGCGTCTGAGCCCAGTGGTTGTGTGGGTTGGAGGGAGCGGTCGAAGGACGACTAGTCGGCATTGTTAGCTCGAGGATGCTTCTGGTTCTTCCAAGCTATGAGCGGAGTGGCTCGGAGTTCCTCCAAAGCCAAGCGTAATGGTGGATTGACTGATGCTGGGCCATTCCATTGAGGATCAGTGAATGGGCTGAGCGGAGCAACCGACTGGAGCTGCAAGCCCTCGGAGCCCCTGGAATCTTTATTCCAGGTAGGGGGTATCTTATATCTTAAATGCATGGGTTATGGACGGGTTCCGGGTGTTGATGATTGTTGTTTCTGTGTTCTGAGTGGTGTGTTGTGCTTGCATGAAGAGTGTATGATACCCGGATGCATGATAATTAGGTGTTGAAGCGATGCATGTTTAGTTCCGTCCATGAGTTGTATGTAAATAGTTTTGAGAAGTGTTGAATGTTGAATGAGAGGGATGTGCTAAAGTGTTGTTGATGATTACCGTGTAACTTATGTGCCATGCATGCTATTCTGAGTTTGAAATGCTGACTGCATGTGAGATGTATGTGTTGTTGTATTAATCTATTGAGTATGATGCCGATTGCATAAGATGTTTGTGTGTAGATTAATATGTCTAATGCCGATTGCATGTGATGCATGTATTGTTAAGTGAAAAGTTGTGTATATGAACTCTGTGTTGTGTGATGAATCCGTGTGTGGCGTATGGGATGCGTTAATGCTGAGAGCATGTAGTGTGGGACACTACCATCGGTTATTAAAGCGTGGGACGCTGTTAAATCCTTGAGTGGGACTCAAGGTAGCCTTTGAGTGAGACTCATGCTGCCCATGAACACCGCCGTTGGCGTTGAGAGCGTTGGTGTCACCTGTGTGGGGAAATGGTTTGGTACCTGTAAAATGGCCAAGTCAGCTGGGAGCTGAATAAAAGGCTGGGAGCCTATGTGGCAACGAATGAAAACTGATTACACACGAATACGGAACCGAGTGAAATAATCTGTGTACATGTGCTGTTGATGTTGATTGAAATCTGACTGCATGAGCATATGTTAATGTTATTGAGATGGTGTGTGCATATAGCCGAGTGATAATTGATGGATTCTGATCGGTTGTGTACATGTACTATTGATGTGATTGAAATTTGATTACGTTAATGTGGATAATGCTGTTGGAATGATATGTGCATATGGCCGAATGATAACTGGTGGATTCTGATCGGTAAACGTCTTATGTGTGTCCTGATTGATTGGTATTGTTCTGACCTTAATTGCTGCTATGTATAATTATATATATATTGTTGCATAACTGAGGAACAATCCGAGTCAGTATATATCATTTAATATTTAAGATGCTCACCCCCCTACACCATTTTTAGTGTATGCAGGTCGGACTCGGAATGGTGTGAAGGCCTCAAGTCCGAGTGACGTGAACTCCGACTGTTGAGTGCTTATATTGCATTTATTACGTTTAGTCAGTTGTAGCCTTGGCCGGCTCATAATAACAGTGTTGTATAACGAATATAAATTTATATATGTAAGTAATCTAAGCTATTATGACCCGAGTGCATGTTTATATACATATATGGTTTACGTTGATAACCGTGCTTGCATCGGATAACAGGTGCTGATGAATAAATGATGTTAAGATAATGAGCATTCCGAGTGCATGATTATGTATGTACATATATGTTGTATGCTGGTGACTTGTGTTTGGGTAGACTGAGAGATGATGATGGATCGAATATTGCCAAGTTAATGATTTTCCTAGTAGACATAGTTGTGAGAGCCATCTCCGGGTGAGACTATATATGGTTGTGCCTCCTTTTCCGAGTGGTGATACTTAAATGGATTCTGAGTAAAATATCTTAGATGAACCTATACTATGTGAGATCCGATGGGAGAATCCCCCGAGTAATATTAAGAACGGTCGTTACTGAGTGAAAAATATAAGTAAACCCCGAGTGAGGAAGAGTTTGTATTCCCGAGTGAAAACCTCGAGTGATCCCCTTCCGAGGGAAGAGTTGTTATGATGGTTTAATTGAGATAAATTCTAAGTGTATGATCAATACATAATCCAAGTGAACGAGAATCCCTATCCGAGTGGTTGAGATTGAATAAGTCCAAGTGGGACTTAACTTTCTAATTTTCCCGAGTGAATATGATGGTGTATACCGAGTGAATGAGTAATGTGTCCGGGTGATCTAAGGTGAATGTATACCGAGTAGTGAATGTGTAAAGTGACCCGATTGTGTTGAGGTTGGAATACACCGAGTGGTGTTTGATTGGGAAATATTCCGAGTAAAACAGTTAAGGATTCCGTGTGGGATAACCCTCATTTCCTGAGTGGATTATTGTGTGGCCTTGTGGATAAAAATATGGAACTAAGTTATGGGAAGTATGTGTGTTGGGGTTATTTCAGAGCGATTGAAACCCCTGATTCCGAGTGAATGGATGTCTTGATACCGAGTGATCGAATACCGAGTGTGGCTTCTCGCTTTAGCGAGTGAGTTCTCGCTCCAGCGAGTGTGAATGGTTGGGAAGGCTTTTGGTTGGTTCGCTTAGACGAATGTGTGCACGCCCGAGTGAGTGGGTCGTCTCGCTCAAGCGACGCTGGGTCTCGCTTGAGCGAGTGAGCGTGGTGCTGTTGGGTTCGCTTAGGCGTTTTATTCTTCCGCTGTGAATGGTTTTCATTTCCCTTGCCTTCCTTCCCCTTCCTTATTTGTACCCGGTTGCCTTATGGTTTATTTTTGGAAAAAATTTTCCCGTGGTTTTGGTATTTATTTATTAATTAAATTAGGGTGTTACATTTTGGTATCAGAGCAGACCGAAAGGTCCAAGCCCAAGGTTTGCCTACTGTTAGTGGGCGATTGTGTGCAATGTGACCGGTTGTCATCATTGCTTGTGATATTTTGTTGGATTTGATGCGTGTTTAACCATGAATTGTGATTGTATGCATGAGTTTATGGAGGACCGTAGTGAGAGGTACTACTGTTGTAATACTGATTGGGGATAGAGTTATTACTACCCTGACCCGGTTATTCATGGGATACTTGGGATATTACTAAGTCTAAGCCGACTGTGAGGGAATAGACGGAAAGGTATTGAAACCTTCAGGTATATTGAAACTGATTAATTGATTTGATCTTTGTGTAGACCCTATTAGTGGCTCGTAGTTGAGATATACTGATCGCATGGATTAGAACTCATATGTTGAGTTAGCTGAGTGAATAATATTGAAGGAATCTTCTGGGGGTTGAATTTAAACTTTGTGATTGATTGTGCCATTTTTAAAGGATATTTTGTACCCCTGGCACGTGAATCCCATATGGTATATGATGTAATTGATAGTGGCAGATTTCTAAATTGGGGAATTTGAATATGTGATGAATGAATGATATATTGTGTATATGACATATGGTGTAAGCGATGGGTCGCAGTTTCCTAAGTTGGAGATCTGGGCGTACGATAAGTGTTTAGATGTGAAATCAGGAATATGTTAAGTTAGGATTTCGTCTCGATGGTTGGTTGAGGAAATCGAGTGACTGATGGATTAGATGTTGGACCACTAGGTGCAATGACCCAGTTAATTGGGCATGATCATAAATGAAGGAATGTGAAATCGAATACCTGTTTGATTTGGGGTAGTGTCTCGGTTTTGATGTGTGAAAACCGAGTGAATGGTTTAGACTTGGTGACGTTAGAATACTGTAGAAATTGATGTAAATGTATACTTGATGATTTGGGTTAGGCTCGGATTTGTAGTTGGAAACCGAGTGAATAACTGATTTGGTGGTGACCCATAAGGTATAGAAATCCCGATTGAATTTAGTATGATTTTATGTCGACCAGATTTTGCAGAGCTAGACCCTATGGTGGTTTCGACTAGGTGATATTTGAATGTTGAGAGAGTGTTCTATGATGGGTACTCGGTGACCCAGAGACTTTTGAGTCGGAAATTGGTTGAACCTTATGGATAGTTGAGGCTTGGATTGTCTTGAGGTGAAAGGTAAATAATAAATGAGGTACCTGATTGATAGTGACTGGTAAGGTTGAAATCTGAGTACGCCTGGGTATTGATTATGGTGGTATTAGAAATCATACTATAATGATAACTGCATGACCGATTGGTGGATTGTGACTATGCTCGGTGAATCATTTAGGCTTAAATTGATTGGTGGCCTGTGATGAGTAATGAAATGAGGGATTATAAAACCGTTGAGCCATGGTTTGCAATGAATGAGATTTTAAGAGATATTTACTCGGTCAGGGCTGAAAAGCCGATTGTTGATATGCCATTTTATGATGAGGCATGTGTCCTATGTGGGTTGGAAACCCATTGCCATTATACTGTTTTACAGTAATAATAAATGATATTCATGATTGTTGTTGCGTGATGTGCCTAGGTGGTGCATAACGATGATGTTGATGTAAATGTATTGTATATATATACGTGTTTGTGAATTGCCATTGATTTCTGTGAGTTAGTTATAGCTGAGTGAGTTTGGTCGGTGTGGGTGTAAGGCATGCTGCCCGAGACGACTCTACAAACCATAGGTATCGTGGCAGCGTACACGGTGCAGTGACTCTATGTAATTGCTGTAACCCTATAGGAATGAGACGTCATCCTATAAGTTGGATACAACAATTCGTGAGTCGGGCAAGTGAGGCTGTAACTGCTTATGGTGATGGTGAGTCTATCGGACTGCTTGAGTGAAGATGAGAGTTGTAATAAGTGAATAATATGTGGTTATGTATCAAAGTGTGGATAGAGGGTTTGTTTAACCTTAATGTGTTACCTCCGAGAGGATCAGAGGTTATTGGGTAAGGATTGGCTATTAAAGTAACGATCGGTTATTGAAATAGAAGGGAGATATTGCTAAGGTGGGGATTTGCTCGGGAAGGATTAGAATATTCCGAGTGTGTGAAAGTACAGATAATTCCGAGTGAAAACTTTCTAAGAGAAAGAACTACTGAGTGAAGTCATAATGTTTCGAGTGAAACATCGTTCTGGGGGAGTCATTACCAGGTTGCGGAACTGTGTCCGAATGACACATTCGTATTAGGCGAAATCCGCGTAAAATATATCCGAGTCATGTGACTTCTGGGTGAAGTGCCTCAGAGTATGATGCTTCCAAGTGGATTGGTACCGTGTGGGACGGTTCCAAGTAGAGAGGTATTGAGGGTGAAATTTCTAACACCCGTATGATATTCTACTGAGTAATCTTCCTCCTGGAGAAAGGAACTTCTGGTCGGAATTTGAGGCTATGAATAGATAAGTCTCCGAGTGAATTACCCCGAGGAAGAGTAAATACCCGAGAGGTAAATTTATCCATAGATGTGTTCGGATTGATGTTTGGAGCTACTGAGTTTGAACTCAGATTTGTACTTGAAGTAGGCTTGAATTCCGAGTGAAAATTTGGGTAAATGGAAAGTTTTCCGGGTAAGAATTACCTTCAAACCCCGAACAACCCTTTTGATTGAGAGTTCCGAGTGACCTTTTCAGGGTGTAGGCATGGAATTGGCCGAAGGAATGGTTAGGAATCTGAGATTTTAGAACCGAGTGTGATGCCTGTAAAGGGAGAATCCAGGCAGTCTGTGCTAATTGGAGCACCTTGGAGCTCTTTCGAGTGTTTGTTTCGGTATTGTCAAGATATATCATGGTTTAGAGAAGAAATTTTGGAGTCGGATGTTGAATACCCGAGAGTTTAATCTGAGGTGAATCGGACATTGGTGAGTATTTTGTGGGAATCGGTAATGTTTCTTGCCGATTAAACTTTCCCAACTCTGTAATTGACACAACTTTGTGTTTATGGCCTGTGTGGATACATAATTATTCTGAGTGACTCCATTGGGACTGGAGGAACAGTTGGTGGATGTACACCGATTAACGTTGAGTGTGTAGGGCCGAGTGGCCAAAGAACTTGAGGTACCATTGGTTATAAGGAACTAGCAGAGTTGAATGGGGGAAATTGTACATTTTAAAGTTGAATTCCCCAATTATATTGCATTTTATGGAGAGATTGTAATCCGATAGAACCTGACTTTAAGTGTTTTACCGATCGAAATTGTGGGACGTTGGTAAACCGTTGAGGAGAGAAGCTATACCGAGTAGAATTATGAACCGATCGGTGAATGCCTAAGAGGCAAAGACATGCAACAGGTTGGGACAATGATATTCTGAACTGTTTGATGAGGCAGTTCCGTGTTTGAATTTCGAGGATGAAATTCTTTTAAGAGGGGGAGAATTGTAACATCCCGATTTGAAAATTAATTACCGGATGGAATTAAGCCATTAAAATAATAATTGCAAAAGTGGAAAATTACTTGTTAATTATAATTAACTTAATTAATTTAACTTAAGAAAGTAATGGCTGATTAATTGTGATTAATTGTCAATAGCTGATTAGTTGTGACTATGTGCGTGTGACGCGTGTGGGAGCTGCTGTTGTGCACGAACTCCCACCCCACTCTCCTCTTTCTCTTCGAGCGTGTATATAGACATGAGTGCCACTGAACCACTGTTGTTTATTCATCCTGAATCTTCCTCTACTTTTCTTCTCTTCATTCTCCTTCTCTTCTTCTCTTCGTTTTTCTTCTTTCTTCTCTGTTCTCTGTTTCCGTGAGCTCGTGACAGTGGTGGCAGAGGATCGGAGTCCTCCTTCTTTCCTCGACGAGTCAGAGAGGGTGAGAGTGTGCATTTCCCTCTGCATACAACCCGTTTCCTTCCTTGTTGTTCCTTCGTCTCCTTCCTCGTCATCTTCTCCTCCACCCAACTCAGTGACGTTGAGATGCCCTGAGATAGGAACCCTCCCTTGCTGGCAAGATCAGATTGTTCATGGGTGTGGAAACATCTTTGAGTTCTCCATGCGGAGTGCTGAGCCCAGCGTCTGAGCCCAGTGGTTGTGTGGGTTGGAGGGAGCGGTCGAAGGACGACTGGTCGACATTGTTAGCTCGAGGATGCTTCTGGTTCTTCCAAGCTATGAGCGGAGTGGCTCGGAGTTCCTCCAAAGCCAAGCGTAATGGTGGATTGACTGATGCTGGGCCGTTCCATTGAGGATCAGTGAATGGGCTGAGCGGAGCAACCGACTGGAGCTGCAAGCCCTCGGAGACCCTGGAATCTTCATTCCAGGTAGGGGGTATCTTATATCTTAAATGCATGGGTTATGGACGGGTTCCGGGTGTTGATGATTGCTGTTTCTGTGTTCTGAGTGGTGTATTGTGCTTGCATGAAGAGTGTATGATACCCGGATGCATGATAATTAGGTGTTAAAGCGATGCATGTTTAGTTCCGTCCATGAGTTGCATGTAGATAGTTTTGAGAAGTGTTGAATGTTGAATGAGAGGGATGTGCTAAAGTGCTGTTGATGATTACCGTGTGACTTATGTGCCATGCATGCTGTTCTGAGTTTGAAATGCTGACTGCATGTGAGATGTATGTGTTGTTGTATTAATCTATTGAGTATGATGCCGATTGCATGAGATGTTTGTGTGTAGATTAATTTATTGAGTTCTGAGTGTAACACCCTCTGTTACACCTTAATAAATTCTAGAAAAATTCGTAATTTTTTTTTTACTAAAGATATGATTGTTAAAAAGAAACTATCGGAATAAATTATATACATTATTTCTGAAATACCTCATAAATATTATTAAAACTTTATATAGTAATTTTACATTCATCCGACGAAAATAAATATTAAACATTATAAGAAAGAGAGGAAACTCCATGGCCCAGAAGCAGTTACTTAATAACATTATTTATTCATTGGACCACGGTATTCATACCGAGCTCCCTTTCTAGAACGTGCTATATCTACTGCCGAAATTCATCGATCCTTCCCTCTGAACCATCAATTTAGAATATATGAAACAAAAACACGGAGAAAGGAGTGAGAAACAGAATATAATATTCCCGAATAAGACATAAACAACAAAGGGTTTTCACAAACTAATACATAATAATATCAATCACAATCACATACACAATCAATTATGAATGCATGAATATTATGCAATATCTTCATCATAACTTACCTATATATATAGGCCCTTAAATTTTAATTTGCACTGGGCCAACCAGGAGTTTACACTGTTCCATAAGTCCGGATAATAATAATATGAACAGTTCAACTGGCATGGAAACACTTAGAGACTAGTCAGATTGAGAAAGTTTTTATTGTGAAAGTACCCGACACTAGGGAGCTACCCCAGGTCCCCTGAAGCACCCTTTCACACCCTCTCATCCCAAGGCTCGTAATTAAGTCTCCTCTAATGTATCCTCGGTTTCTATAATCCATCCCCAGACAATATCATTTTATTTCACTTTAATGATTCATGATGCATGAGCTACTCGCGTATTTAGTTGGTTAAGGCTTTTAGAAACTCAATTATTAAATACATTAAAAGGTTTACAACATCATTTCTATAAACTGTACATTTTCTCAATTCTCTGAATTTCATTCCCACAGAAATAAATTTGGTACACTTTTTAATTCTCACTGAAATTGAGTTTCTAAGCCTTAAATATCTCAAAACTTTTTCATATTAAATCTTAACAAGATCAAATTCTCAATTATTTTCAAATATCTTTAGTTATTAAGTTGAAAAAATAAAATAATTTTCTTTTAAAAATTTTATTTTATTAAAAGAGAATAATCTTTAAATCATTAACCGTAAATACTTAAAATTACAAAATTTTTTCTTTAATTTAAAATTTAATTATCTCAATTTGTTATAAATTAATTTTCATAAAATGTCTACTTTCTAAAATAAATACTAATTTTTTTATTCTAAATATAAAAATAACTTCTAAGAAGAAATAAAAGATAATAAAAATTTAAAGAGTAAGGTAAGAAATTCTTACTGAATTTTAGCTTTCCGTCATGCTCGCTATATGCTCAAACTCCACATTACAATATCATCAATCAAATATTATCAATCACAGTTAAACATCATCAATCATAAATCAATTATAATCAAATCAATTAAATATCATTAAATACATATCATAATGCAAAATTTAATGATTATTAATATAGTTGATTTTTTTTAAGTTCCTTTTGTCCATTCCTAGCATAGGTATATGTAAGTCCATATAATCCAGTCCTTGCATAGGTATTGTTCAGTCCATATGGGTCATAATGGTCCAAGTCCTTGCATAGGTATAGTCCAGTCCATATAGGTCATAATGGTCCAAGTCCTTGCATAGGTATGTTGGAGTTAGTTAAACCGGATATTTAATTTAAAATTTATTAAAAATTTTAAGTTAAAAAGTTAATATTTTAAAATAATAATATTATTAAATTTAAAAGGAGTAGGGGACTCCTCCCATTATTCTTACGTCTTTTCATATTATACTCTTATCTCACTCCCCTTTACCTTGAGTTGTTACCAAAAGAGATTTGCTTTGCGCCTCCGATTTCTAGAAATATTAATACCAATCTTATTTCAGTATAAGCATAAGATGAAGATTAAGATTACTACTTAAAACAGAAATGGTAAATTTTGAATAGTGAATAGTGAATAATGAATAGTAAATCGTGAATAGTAACAGTAAATAGTAAAACGTGAATAGTATCGGTAAATAGTAAAATGTGAATAGTAACGGTAAATAGTAAATCGTGAATAGTAACGGTAAATAGTAAAACGTGAATAGTAAAGGTAAATAGTAACAGTAAATAGTAATTTACTATTGAAATAGTAATTTACTATTGAAATAGTATTTTACTATGCAGAATAGTAATTTAAAATAATATTATTTCCAGTATAATAACAGAATTCTAAAAACGATATGAAAATAACCCAAAAAATATAAAAGAGAAGTATTTTTACCTTAGGATTTTAGCAGAACCTTCTCCCAAAAAAATTTACTTTTCTCTCTCACTTCCACCACTATCTCACTAGCACTACTATATTAAGAAAACTTAATCTGAAATTGTGAATTTTAAAGAAGAAATCCTTCGGTATTTATAGGAAAACAATTTACTATGCATTCCATTATTTTAATATAAAAATACTATACATTTTTGAATTTTTTATTCCTGGTTACTGTGCATCTTTTGAAAATTTCATACATGCACAGTGTTTTGCATAGTAACTTGCCGGCAAAATTATTAAGTCAAATAGTAACCCTTCACTCGGTATATTTTAAATATTCAAAATGAGTCCTTTTTGAAATTTAGCGATATTATATCAGTCCTTACTAATTTTATAACAAGTAATATAAAGTTTAAATTTTAAAAATCTAAAATTTTCTGTTAATAAAAATTTATTGATACGTTCCCAATTTTTAACGATTGAAAAAAATAGAGATTTTTCTCAAACTGATAATTTTTAGATAAGTCTACTTGAAATGGATTTTATAAAATTTTCTTATAATTTAAATTCACTCTCTTATAAATATTTTTAATTTAAGTCACTTATATGAATTTAAAATTATTAAAAAAATATTATTTTATTAAAAAAATTCCAAAATTCCAAAAAATTCCAAAATATCATAAATAATATGTAGATTAAAAAGTTCTAAAGAATCATAATTTAATTCCTTCCAAATTTTAATATAAAAATAAAAATAGGGGTGTTACACTGAGAATGTCTAATGCCGATTGCATGTGATGCATGTATTGTTAAGTGAAAAGTTGTGTATATGAACTCTGTGTTGTGTGATGAATCCGCGTGTGGTGCATGGGATGCGTTAATGCTGAGAGCATGTAGTGTGGGACACTACCATCGGTTATTAAAGCGTGGGACGCTGTTAAATCCTTGAGTGGGACTCAAGATAGCCTTTGAGTGAGACTCAGGCTGCCCGTGAACACCGCCGTTGGCGTTGAGAGCGTTGGTGTCATCTGTGTGGGGAAACGGTTTGGTACCTGTAAAATGGCCAAGTCAGCTAGGAGCTGAATAAAAGGCTGGGAGCCTACGTTGCAACGAATGAAAACCGATTACACACGAATGCGGAACCGAGTGAAATAATCTGTGTACATGTGCTGTTGATGTTGATTGAAATCTGACTGCATGAGCATATGTTAATGTTATTGAGATGGTGTGTGCATATAGCCGAGTGATAATTGATGGATTCTGATCGGTTGTGTACATGTACTGTTGATGTGATTGAAATTTGATTACGTTAATGTGGATAATGCTGTTGGAATGATATGTGCATATGGCCAAATGATAACTGGTGGATTCTGATCGGTAAACGTCTTATGTGTGTCCTGATTGATTGGTATTGTTCTGACCTTAATTGCTGCTATGTATAATTATATATATATATTGTTGCATAACTGAGGAACAATCCGAGTCAGTATCTATCATTTAATATTTAAGATGCTCACCCCCCTACACCATTTTTTAGTGTATGCAGGTCGGACTCGGAATGGTGTGAAGGCCTCAAGTCCGAGTGACGTGAACTCCGGTTGTTGAGTGCTTATATTTCATTTATTACGTTTAGTCAGTTGTAGCCTTGGCCGGCTCATAATAACAGTGTTGTATAACGAATATAAATTTATATATGTAAGTAATCTAAGCTATTATGACCCGAGTGCATGTTTATATACATATATGGTTTACGTTGATAATCGTGCTTGCATCAGATAACAGGTGCTGATGAATAAATGATGTTAAGATAATGAGCATTCCGAGTGCATGATTATGTATGTACATATATGTTGTATGCTGGTGACTTGTGTTTGGGTAGACTGAGAGATGATGATGGATCGAATATTACCAAGTTAATGATTTTCCTAGTAGACATAGTTGTGAGAGCCATCTCCGGGTGAGACTATATATGGCTGTGCCTCCTTTTCCGAGTGGTGATACTTAAATGGATTCTGAGTAAAATATCTTAGATGAACCTATACTGTGTGAGATCCGATGGGAGAATCCCCCGAGTAATATTAAGAACGGTCGTTACCGAGTGAAAAATATAAGTAAACCCCGAGTGAGGAAGAGTTTGTATTCCCGAGTGAAAACCTCGAGTGATCCCCTTCCGAGGGAAGAGTTGTTATGATGGTTTAATTGAGATAAATTCTAAGTGTATGATCGATACATAATTCGAGTGAACGAGAATCCCTATCCGAGTGGTTGAGATTGAATAAGTCCAAGTGGGACTTAACTTTCTAATTTTCCCGAGTGAATATGATGGTGTATACCGAGTGAATGAGTAATGTGTCTGGGTGATCTAAGGTGAATGTATACCGAGTAGTGAATGTGTAAAGTGACCCGATTGTGTTGAGGTTGGAATACACCGAGTGGTGTTTGATTGGGAAATATTCCGAGTGAGACAGTTAAGGATTCCATGTGGGATAACCCTCATTTCCCGAGTGGATTATTGTGTGGCCTTGTGGATAAAAATATGGAACTAAGTTATGGGAAGTATGTGTGTTGGGGTTATTTCCGAGTGATTGAAACCCCTGATTCCGAGTGAATGGATGTCTTGATACCGAGTGATCGAATGCCGAGTGTGGCTTCTCGCTTTAACGAGTGAGTTCTCGTTCCAGCGAGTGTGAATGGTTAGGAAGGCTTTTGGTTGGTTCGCTTAGACGAATGTGTGCATGCCCGAGCGAGTGGTTCGTCTCGCTCAAGCGACGCTGGGTCTCGCTTGAGCGAGTGAGCGTGGTGCTGTTGGGTTCGCTTAGGCGTTTTATTCTTCCGTTGTGAATGGTTTTCATTTCCCTTGCCTTCCTTCCCCTTCCTTATTTGTACCCGGTTGCCTTATGGTTTATTTTTGGAAAAAATTTTCCCGTGGTTTTGGTATTTATTTATTAATTAAATTAGGGTGTTACAAAATTAGTGAGGACTGGTATAATATCGCTAAATTTGAAAAAGGACTAATTTTGAATATTTAAAATATACTGAGTGAAAGGTTACAATTTGGCTTAATAATTCAATCGACATTTACTATGCAAAACACTATGTATGAACGAAAATTTCAAAGGTTGCACAGTAACCAGGAACGAAATTTTCAATTCTTGCACAGTACTGTTATATTAAAATATTCAAATGCATAGTAATTTATTTGGCTATAAATACGGAGGAAGAGTAACAAAGAAATTCAATTTCTGATTAAGTTTTCTTAATATAGTAGTGCTAGTGAGATGGTGTTAGAAGTAAGAGAGAGAAATAAATTTTTTTGGAACCTAAGGTAAGGATACCTCTCTTTTATAATTTTTAGGGTTATTTTCATATCGTTTTTAGAAATCTATTATTATACTAGAAATAATATTATTTTAAGTTACTATTCTGAATAGTAAAATACTATTTCAATAGTAAATTACTATTTCAATAGTAAATTACTATTCAAATAGTAAATTACTATTTACTGTTACTATTTACCTTTACTATTCACATTTTACTATTTACTGTTACTATTCATATTTTACTATCTACTGTTACTATTCTCGATTTACTATTTACCATTACTATTTACGATTTACTATTTACTATTTACTATTCACTATTCACTATTCATTATTCACTATTCACTATTCATTATTTACTATTCAAAATTTACTATTTTTGTTTTAAGTAGTAATCTTAATTTTCATCTTATGCCTTTACTGAAATAGATTGGTATTAATATTTCTAGAAATTGGAGGCGCAAAACAAACTCTCTTTTGGTAACAATCCAAGGTAAGGGGAGTGAGATAAGAATATAATATGAAAGACATAAGAATAATGGGAGGAGTCCCCTACTCCTTTTAAATTTAATAATATTATTATTTTAAAATATTAACTTTTTAACTTAAAATTTATAATAAAATTTAAATTAAATATATGATGTAACTAACTCTAAAATACCTATGTAAGTACCTGGATAACCTATGCGAACTGGACTGAACCTATGCAAGGACTTGGATTATTATGACCTGTATGGACTGAACTATACCTATGCAAGGATTGGACTATATGGACCTACATAGACCCATGCAAGGAATGGACTATAAAGACTCAAAATCAATCTTATTAATCTAAATAACCATTAAGATTTGAATTATATTTATGAGTGATATTTAATTTATTTGAATTGTTTATAATTAATAATATTTGATTTTTGATTGATATTTAATTGTGATTAATAAAATTTGATGTGATTGATGATATTTAGTTATGATTGATAATGCTTGATTTTGATTGATGATTTTGTGATGTGGAGTTTGAGCATATAGCGAGCATGACGGAAAGCTAAAACTCAGTAAGAATTTTCTTACCTTACTCTTTAAATTTTTTTTACTTTAAATCTTTTCTTCTTAGAAATTATTTTTATTAACTTTACTTTCAATATTTAGAATAAAAAAATAATTAGTATTTATTTTAGAAAGAAGACATTTTATGAAAATTAATTATAACGAATTGAGACAATTAAATCTTGAATTAAAGAAAAATTTTATAATTTTAAGTATTTTTGGATTATTCTCTTTTAATAAAATAAAATTTTCAAAAGAAAATTATTTTATTTTTCCAACTGAATAACTAAAGATATTTGGAAATAATTGAGAATTCGATCTTGTTAAGATTCAATTTAAGAAAGATTATGTAAGGTTTTATATGAAAGTTTTGAGATATTTAAGGCTTAGAAACTCAATTTCGCTGAGATTTGAAAACTGTACTAAATTTATTTCTGTGGGACAAAAATTTAGAGAATTGAGAAAATGTATAGTTTGTTGAAATGATGTTGTAAACCTTTAAGGTATTTAATAATTGAGTTTCTAAAAGCCTTAACCAATTAAATACGCGAGTAGTTCATGCACCATAAATCATTAATGTGAAACAAAATGATATTGTCTGGGGACGGATTATAGAAACCGAGGATACATTAGAGGAGGCTTAATTACGAGCCTTGGGATGAGAGGGTGTGAAAGGGTGCTTTAGGGGACCTGGGGTAGCTCCCCAATGTCGGGTACTTTCACAATAAAAACTTTCTCAATCTGACTAGTCTCTAAGTGTTTCCATGTCAGTTGAGCTGTTCATAGTATTATTATTCGGACTTATGGAACAGTGTAAACTCCTGATTGGCCCAGTACAAATTAAAATTTAAGGGCCCACATATATAGGTAAGTTATGATGAAGATATTACATAACATTCATGCATTCATAATTGATTGTGTGTGATTGTGATTGTGATTGATATTATTATATATTAGTTTGTGAAAACCCTTTCTTGCTTATGCCCCATTTGGGAATATTATATTCTGTTTCTCACTCCTTTCTCCATGTTTTTGTTTCATATGTTTTAAAGTGATGGTTCAGAGGGAAGGATCAAAGAATCTCGGCAATAAATATAGTACGTTCTAGAAAGGTAGCTCGGTATGAATACCGTGGTCCAATGAAGAAATAAAGTTATTAAGTAACTGCTTCTGGGCCATGGAGTTTCCTCTCTTTCTTATAATGTTTAATACTTATTTTCTTCGAATGAATGTAAAATTACTTTAGAAAGTTTTAATAATATTTATAAGGTATTTCAGAAATGATGTATGTAATTTATTCCGATAGTTTTCTTTTAACAATCATTTCTAAAAAAAATTACGAATTTTTATAGTATTTATTAACGTGTAACAGAGGGTGTTACATATTGACACAAATCTGGTGCTGAATTAGGAGAAATTGTCACTTCATGGTGACAGAAGGAATTGTGCTTTGTCATAAAATTTCTGCAAAAGGTATAGAAGTTGACCAAGCAAAAATAGAGGTAATATCCAAACTCCCATCCCTTGTGAATATTAAAGGAATTAGAAGTTTTTTAGGACATGTTGGGTTTTATCAAAGATTTTTCAAAAATTGCGAAACCTTTAACAAACCTTTTGAACAAAGATGCTGAATTTAAATTTGATGATGCATGTCTAAAAGCTTTTAATTATTTTAAAGAGAAATTGATTTTTGCTCCTATGATTGTTGCTCCAAATTGGAATTTACCCTTTGAACTAATGTGCGATGTAAGTGACTATGTTGTGGGAGCTATTTTGGGTTAAAGGCATAATTTTTTTTAGAGTAATACACTATGCTAACAAGGCTTTAAATGAAAATCAAATAAATTATGCAACCACTAAAAAGAAATTGCTAGTTATAGTGTATGCCATAGAAAAATTTTGTTCATATTTGACAGGCTCTAAAATAATTGTTTTCACTAATCATGCGACTATCAAATATCTTTTGACCAAAACAGACTCTAAGCCTTAGTTAATCCGATGGATTTTGCTTTTACAAGAATATGACCTTGAGATCAAGGATAAAAAAGGTTGTGAAAATGTGGTCGTTGACCATTTATCCAGGCTAATAAACAATAAGGTCACTGCCAAAGAGAATGAAATCGAGGAAGAATTTCCTAATGAAAAATTATTTGAAATAACAAAAAAGCCATGGTTTGCTAACATGGCCAATTTTAAGCCAGCAGAAATTCTTCCTAATGATCTGACTTGGCAGCAAAGGAAAAAGTTTTTCAAAAATGCTAATCATTTTATCTGGAATGACCCTCATTTGTTTAAAATTGGTGTGAATAATCTGTTAAGACATTATGTGCCCGAATGGGAAATTGATGATGTACTATGGCATTGTCACAAATCTCCCTATGGAGGTCACTTTATTGGAGAGGAGACTGTTGAAAAAATCCTCCAATCAGGTTTGTATTGGCTTTTGATCTTTAAATATGCTCACTTATTTATTCAATCCTATGATAATTGCCAAAGAATAGGTAATATCTCAAGGAGACAAGAAATGCCTCTTACAAACATCCAAGAGGTTGAGGTATTTGATTGTTAAGGAATTGACATCATGGGACCTTTCCCTTACTCTCAATCTAATCAATTCATTCTTTTGGCAGTTGACTATGTTTTGAAATGGGTGGAAGCCATTGCTTCACCTAATGTTGATTCCAAAACTGTAGTTAATTTTTTTAAGAAAAACATTTTTGTAGGTTTGGAACCCCAAGAACTTTAATAAATGATGGAGGTTCATATTTTCGCAATAAAGTTCTTCAAAAAAATGTTACAGCATTATGGTATCAGACACAAAGTGGTCACAGCGTACTATCCACAAGCCAATGAGCAAGCCGAGATTTCAAATAGAGAAGTGAAAAGAATCTTGGAAAAGTCTGTGTCTTCTTTAAGAAAGGATTGGTCACAAAAATTAGAAGATGCACTCTGGGCATACAGAACTGCATTCAAAACACCTATTGGCCTTTCCCCTTTTCAAATAGTTTATGGGAAAGCCTGTCACTTTCCTATGGAAGTGGAACATAAAGCATACTGGGCAGTTAAATTCCTTAACTTTGATCAGACAGCAGCAACTGACAAAAGGAAGTTGTAACTATTTGAGTTAGAGGAAATACAGAAGAATGCTTATGAGTTATCCAGATGCTACAAAGACAATGTGAAGGCTTACCATGACCAAAAAATTAGAAAAAGAATCTTCACACCAGGTCAACAAGTTTTATTATTTAATTCAAGATTGAAATTATTTCCTGGTAAATTAAAATCTAAATGGTCAGGCCCATTCATAATTAAAGAGGTAAAATCATATGAAGCAGTTGAAATTGAAGATCCATCTTCCAAAAGAAGTTGGATAGTTAATGGACACAGGCTGAAACCTTATTTGGGTGGTGAAATTAAAAGACTCACCACCATTTGTTATCTAACAGATTTGCGAAGTGCAGGAAATGTCAAGCTAGAGACAGTAAATCAAGTGCTCAATGGGAGGTAACCCATTCATTTTTTATATGTTTGTTCATTTAAAAATATATAAAAAATTTAACAAAATTGAATAATTTAGGGAATAAAAAGGCAAGAATTAGGTTTAAGAATCAAAAATTCAGAAAATGGTGAATGGTTGACTCTAATGTGTAGCGTGGGATGAAAATTTAACCTGACACGTAGCGTCAGGTCCTGCGTTTAGTTTTAAAAAAATTGAACCCACTTCATAGAAAAGGCCCATTCCAAGTTTTTAAACCTAAATTTCCTTCTTTCTGCCTCCCACTCTCTTAAACCCTAAATTTTCAAAAACAAAACTCTCTCAAAAGCATTCTACATTCTCTTTTTTTTTTGCATCCAACATCCAAATGGCACCGAAGAAATCCATCCTTGTGTCTGGTCCCAAAATAAGAAAGAAGATCGATGCTACATCTTCTGAGGACCCAGAGGTTGAGGAAGTTGGACCTAGGAATGTTACCAGGTTCAAGACTGATGCAAAGTAGGCCAGATTTTACGAACTGAAGGGCTTCAGACTGATCTGGGAGCGAGTACTCGACCTTAGAGCAGGGGACTATCCTGAGTTGTAGGATGAGGTCCAAAGGAGGAGATGGGGTCCACTGTTTTCCTTGCCTACTATGGGAGACCCCATCCTGTTATTAACATTTTATGCCAATGCATATAGGACTCATCAAGACTCACCCAACGTAGATCAGAGGAGGACGAGTTAGGTGAGGGGCAGGCACATAACATATGATAGAGACACCATCGATACCCTCCTGGGTAACCCATGGGAGCCCACCCCCGAGGATGATACTTGTTTCTAGAGAGCAAACACAGGTAAGACCCTAATGGATGATAGTGCTCTTGGCTTCGACTTGGAGCAGGTTACTTACTTTCTATGTAAGAAAGGGATCTATTTTAACCTGAGCAAGGTTAATAGATCGCCTTCTAACCTTTTAAAGACCCGGCTTACTCTGATTGTATAAGCGTGGATGTACCTGATGCTTTACAACATCATGCCTGTGACTCACCTCTCCAGCCTGCCAGTCGATGGATGCTGCCTGTTATTCTCCATCTTGAAAAGTAAGACCATTGACATTACTATTTTGATCTCAGAGCAGATTCATTATTATGCCTTTGGATACAAGGTGAACCGCCTGGTTCCCTTCCCATTGATCATATCTGCCTTACTAAGGAGGCAAGGAGTGCAGGTACCCTCTGTTAAGTTTACCAGTTCATCGGGGCGAGTACCTAATGTTCTGGTGAACAGGTTTTATTTTGTATAGCATTGTAATCTACCCACTGTAAGCTACCACCTATAGATGAAGAGGCTCGGCCACGACCGAGGCGCAAACGACCACATTAGGCGACTTCTATAGATGTTGTTCTCCAGGAGCTAGACCAGATAAGGATCGAGCAACATCATCAAACACAAATGATAGTGGCTTCCCCATAAAGCTTATGTCCACTTACATGACCCTTTTTATCATTACAGGGTTTAGGGAGCTGATGCACCATATTTGACACCTGTTGAGTTTGCTGCTCATGTGGCTTGGCCACGGGATAGGCCAACATTTCCTAAGAGGGTTAGCACATTCGGTGCGCATGCTGAGACAGATGAGGAGACTGTTGATGATGATGAAGATGATCAGATGTACAAAGGAGGATTGATGAGGGCCATATTTATTTTTTGCACTTTACATGACTTTATTTTGCATTTACATCATTATATTACATTACTTTGATATTTTGGTTGATATTTAGTTAGTTATTTTGATTATCTTGTGTGGTTTGATAATTCATGCGTTTATCTTAAATTAAAAATAAAATAAAATAAAATAATCATATAATAAATTTTTGAAAAATTGAAAATTCTTTTCCCTTGAAGTTTTTACACAATAAATCATTTTAAATAATCTAACGTTGATTCTTTTGCAACATAAGCATTTTTATAATATCAATTTCAGTGATCTTGTCAATAATCCAGTAAATTTCGAAAACCCAGTGAGTAGTTTGTTCTTTAAACACTTTGAGGGTATCAACATAATTTCTTTCGAATTGATTTTGCTTAATTCTTTGATTTTTGTTGTCATACAGAGGATCCAAGGATGTGACCAAGGCATTTTATTGATTACATATGAACTTAGGGCCAAAAGGTTACTATGGTAAAATTTATTTATATCCTTCGATAGCCACTTTTGAGCCTTAAAAGTATTTTCTTTGGTACCCCTCACCCATAAATTTACAATATCCATTCCCTTTATCTGATTAAGTAAAAGAGCATTGTAAAAAAAAATTGAGTGTTCTTACAAAAAGGGGAATGAGTTTGTAAACTTAGTTCTTTTTATCCAAATTCATCTTATACATAAAAGTATTATTTTATACAAAAATACAAAAAATAAAGAAATAATGAAAAGAACTAAGTTGAGGGTATTTGTCATTCAAGAGGGAAGTGAGTTTGGATCAAGAAAAACACCTTATTTTTACATGAGATACTCTTTTATAATTACAGGTATTCGTTTTCCAAGAAAAACCATAAATCCTTGTAACCAAGCCACATTACAACCCTTGAAAAGTCCTAGTGATTCTTGTCGATTCTGTATTGATGATATATAATAAGATGAAAATCAAAATTAAATTTGTTTGATTTTGTTATTGATAGAGTGAAACAGGCTACCTTTTTACATAGGGAAACACTAGTGAGATAAGCCTTTGAAATAAACTTGATTTATTGACATTGCATTGTGATGATTTTGTTTTTAAGCTTCTTTTGCACAAGTCATCAATGTTGATCATTTTGAATGGTAAGTTATGAATTACTTCTTGGGAAAAGATTTCAATTTTCTAAAAATTATTTTCAAGTGTGAATTTCATTTTCGTTTGAGATTTAAGTGTGCTTTAGTTTGTTTCATTTTACATTGTTGCTCAAGGACGAGCAAATCTCCTGAGTTAGGGGTAGTTTGTTAGTCCTTAAATTGTTAATTTTATTATATAATGTGTGATAAAATAAATAAAAAAGCATAAATAAGTATAAAAATTAGGTTAGTTTTCTAAATAAATGGAAGTAATTATTTTAACTTAACATGACATGTTTCTTTATTTTGCAATGAATTATTGAGGCTAAAAGAGAAAAATAATGCAACTCAGAGATCTGACTCATAGCGTCTAAGCCACGCTCAGCATCAGGATTTTGACCCTAACGCATAGTGTCATGCCCACGCGTAGCATCAGCTACGATGTGTATCCCACTGACAGTCTGTTTTTCACTTCAGAAAGCCATGATTGCCTGCATATAATGGACCAATCCACTACAAGGGTGGGCAGAAACTCAATGGGACACAAGGGGAACACTTGCCTATGCATTATTGAAGCATTATTAGGAATTATTGGTGAAAATCGTAGAAAAAGTAATGCATTCTGAGTCAGCAGGTCTTGATACGTAGCATCAACCTCGTGCCCAACGTGGGATCCAGTTTCATAAACTGACACGTAGCGTGATGGCCATGCGTAGCATCAAGATCAAAACTTCAGCCAGCCCTCCACTATAAAAAGGGGTCATTGCCAAGGGTTCAAGGGCATCATCTATCATTCTCTACCGACTCTACACTGTGAAATACACCCTCTGCACTACAGAATGTTGTTCAAGTGGCCTCAATACTCAAGAGGAGGGTGAATTGAGTGTTAAAAAATTTTCTTTAGAATGCCTTTGAAATTGATTCCTCTTTCACAAAATATACTTATATGCAATGGATAGCAAGTGTAGTGCAAGAAACAATGTAAAACAATGTGCAAATGTCACTTAGGCAATGTATCGAACACTTAGTGTGCAACACTTTAGCACAAGTTGTTCAAGCAAATATAAGAGGGGCTTTCACAATCAACAACAATAATCAAGCCAAATGCAATATATAAATTCAAGAGAATAGGGAAGAGAAGCTTGCAAACCATTTTAACGAGTTCCATCAACCCGGTGTATGTCTCGTCTTCAAGCAACCCATTTGAAGGATTTTCACTATTGAAGTTTAGAGATACAAGCTATGAGCATTTGTAGTTTCCTAGTGTCCCATACTCAAGAACTCAATCCTCACTAGCACAAGGGTAACCCACCCAATCTCTCAAACTCTCAATACCCAAAAGTTGAACCCCAACCTTTGTGACCACTCAACCTAGAGTGAATAACCTTGGTGTTTTGGTGTTTGGTTTTACAATCAATAAACTCTCTCAATAGAGTAGATAAGCAAATGAAAGAACTCTCACAATTTTTTAACTCTCAGCAAGAGAGGATATACAAGTTCTAAGCTCAAAGTTTCAGAATATACAAAGAAAATGAACTCACTAAGCACAAATGCAAGTATAGATTGGTTGCCTCTTGTTGGTGTTTTGGTGCTTGAGTTAGAGGTCCATTTATAGAGCTTTGAAGGTCCTCCTAGTCGTTGCACATCATGGTTCCAGCTTGTCTCTACGTATAGTGGGTATTAGATCTATGTTTCCCACCTTAAAATGTCTTTTTAATGATGTTTCCCACTTCTTGAATTGATTCATACATTTCCAAATCGATTCAAGGCATTCTGACTTGGGCATTTTGGACTTTCAGGGGCGTGTGAATCGATTCAGGCTTTGGTGAATTGATTCAGACTATTCTATTTTGAATTTTTGGGCTGTCAGCTTCGTGTGAATCGATTCAGGCTCTGGTGAATCAATTCAGGACATTCTGTTTTCATAATTTTGAGACTTCCAAGCCTTTAAATCGATTCATACGTATGTGAATCGATTCAAACAATGATGTTTGTTGTTTTTCCATGCTTTTTGATGTTTCCTTGATGCATTTTGAGTCATGATTCCTTTCCTTGATCTTCATGCATTGTTTTCTTGATTCTTTGATCATATAGGAGCATGTTCTTCATGATTCCTTGAATCTTTGATTTAAGTACATCAAATGTATTCTTTTAATTTATTTATTTCATTTGTTTTTGATCCATGAATGATGCTCTTCTTGTTCTTGGATAATTGTCATTATCAAAACCTATCTACAACATGAAAATACATTCCTCCCCTTTTTGATGATGACAACCAATGGCCATCTCTTGGGGTGTTAGTAATAAACAATATTCATGTAACAATGAGAAAAGACTACTTATTGAAGAATTTTAAATTTTTAGAATATAGTGTGTCTTCCCCTTTGTTTTTCAGTTGGATATGTATTGAATCATTGCTTTTATTCATATTTATCTGATGATATATTACTCTTATTACTCTCCCCCTTTATTTTGTGATTTAACAGAAAAGTATTCAATATCTAATATCTCTCCCCCTTTATCATTATCAAAAATAATATAAGCTTTAGGGAAGGAAAGGAAATAGTCATTGCATAATTAAGGAATAATAACCATCAAGTTTAAACAACTGTGAAAATTAACAATATAAAATCCAAGCACGTAAAATATAACAATGAAAATGCCACAGAAGGGCAACAAAGTTTAAGCAAGATAACCATAAAACATATTAATGTCAAGCAAAATGTAGAAAAGAAGGCCAACTAAGGCTGAGGAAATTGGAGGCTGGAGATTTGGGTAGCAAGCTCTGTGTAGCGTTCCTCCATGTTTGCTTCAAGCTTATCAAGTCGGGTGTTGATATTTGCTTCCATTGCATCAAAGTGACGATCCATATGAGCAGTGAGGCGAGCAAAAAGATCATTAGCAGGAGCGGGTGAAGGAGGTGGAGGAGCAGCAGGTTTATTATCATCACGAGGATGGCGGAGATACTGCCAAAGTCCATGATGCTCAATAATGTTCATCTTGGTAAGATGAGATTTCCCAATGGGTCCTTG
Organism: Clitoria ternatea; assembly: GCA_037962975.1. Classification (NCBI taxonomy): domain Eukaryota; kingdom Viridiplantae; phylum Streptophyta; class Magnoliopsida; order Fabales; family Fabaceae; genus Clitoria; species Clitoria ternatea. The sequence continues at coordinate 140,451,756 of CM075673.1, forward strand.
TGGTCCGATTAGTTCTTTGACTTTGTTTTTCAGATCCACCTTATAATTACGAAGCAGCTTGGTGATAAAAATAGCATATGGGAGGCGAGTGAGGTTTTGAGCATCGAGCATGTGATGCCTCACAATGTTGATCCAATTGATCTCTTTCTGGTTGAGAATAACCCAAAGCATTAGAATTTGAGACTCATTGAGTCTTGCATAATTTCTGCCGAATGGGAGGATGACTTTTATAGAACATAGTGCAAGAGGTGGTGTTCAATGCTCAGTGTGCCAACGGTACTGGCAGGAGCGGTGAGATTTAAGAATGCTTTTCCCTCTAATGGGTTGTAGTTCCAGGAAGGAGAGGGTTTTTGCCATGAAAGTGAGCATCACTTATAGGAAGTTTTCCAACTTGGTTCATGACTTCATTGTCAAGAACAATGGTCTTGCCTTTCACTTTGGCATAATATCAACCATCTTGTAGGCGCAATGTGGAGTAGAAGACACGGATCAATTTGGGGTATATAGCCATTTCCTCAAGAGCCATGAATCCAACAAGTTCTTGTTGGTGAAGAGTAGTGATGAGAGGAAGACCAGAGGATTCAAAGAATGCAACATCAATCCAATATGGTGAAATCAATTGTTTTTCAGAAAAGGTGTTTTGGTACCTTTCTAATTCCTTTTGTGTGGTGAAGAAGCGTGATAAATTGGAATGTTAAGGGACGGAGGAACCAGCAACATTTGCCCTTTGTTTCTTTCTTGGTTGGGAAGATGAAGCCATGAGGAATGGAGGTTGGGAAAAGAGGTTTTTAGAGAGAGAAAAGGAGGTTTTAGAGAGAAGGAGGAGGAAAAAGAGTAACGGAATGTGAGTGGAATGAAGAAATAAGCCCAGAACAGCATAAAATAGGCAAAATTAGTTGAGTGAATCGATTCAGAGTGTCTGTGAATCGATTCAGACATTGTTGGTTGTGAGAAACAGAGGGTATCAGGGGTTTGAATCGATTCGAACTATGCGTGAATCGATTCAGACCTCTCTGTTTGTGAAAAATTGAAGAATCAGGTCTTTGAATCGATTCAAGGGATGGTTGAATTGATTCAATCGATTCTGTTTCCCTTTGAATTGTAGTTTTGAACTGCTGAATCGATTTGAGGCACAGGAAAACGCTTTTGGATCATTGAAAACTTCATTTTTATGAATCTTTTTCCTTTTATATCAATCAAACACTTATGAGCATCTTCTTACTTAATTGTTGGTGTAATTTAAGACTCAATTAATGCATTATTTATGTATAAGAATCATGAGCTTTAAAAAGCAATCAATTTAATCAATATTTGTGATTCATAAGGTGATTTATCATATCAAGGAAAATACATATTCATCTTAAGAAGCATCTATGGACAAATTACACACCAATTCATTTGAAAGAAGACATCTTTGAAATTCCTAATTCTCTCCTAATGTTTATGAATTGTTCCTTTGCAAGTGGTTTTATGAATATGTCAGCTAATTGCTTAGAGGTTTCAACATGTTCAAGCATATAGTCACCCTTTAACACATGGTCTCTAATGAAATGATGTCTAATCTCAATATGTTTGGTTCTAGAATGCATCACAGGATTCTTTGAAATATTTATGGCACTTGTGTTATCACATTTGAGAGGCACATGGTCTAACATAACACCAAAGTCAAGAAGTTATTGCCTCATCCAAAGAATTTGAGCATAACAACTACCAGCTGCAACATACCCTGCCTCAGCTGTGGACAATGCAACACTTACTTATTTCTTGCTATGCCAAGATACAAGAGAACTACCAAGCAAGTGACAAGTACCACTAGTACTTTTTCTGTCAAGTTTACATCCTGCAAAGTCAGAATCATAGTAACCAACAAGAGTGCATTCAACCCCTTTGGGGTACCATAAACCAACATCTTGAGTTCCAACCAAGTATTTCATTATTCGTTTTACGGCAGTTAAGTGTAATTATTTTGGACATGTTTGATATCTAGCACACATATAAACAACAAACATGATATCCGGTCTACTAGTGGTTAAGTAAAGTAAGGATCCAATCATACCTTTATATTTTGTAAGTTCTACATCCTTACCTTTCTCATCCTTGTCCAAATAACATGAGGTGCTCATAGGTGTGGCAATTTCATTTGCCTTGTCCATGTTAAATTTCTTTAGCAGCTCTTTGCAATATTTGGATTGGCTAATGAATGTACCTTCTTTGGTTTGCTTAATTTGTAGTCCAAGGAAGAATGTAAGCTCTCCCATCATGGACATTTCAAATTCATCCTGCATTATCTTGGCAAACTCCTTGCAAAGTGATTCATTAGTGGCACCAAAAATAATATCATCCATATATATTTGTACCAATAGTATGTCATTCTTTTTGTGCTTAATAAATAATGTTGTGTCAACCTTTCCTCTTTCAAAGTTGTTTTCTAAAAAGAATTTGCTTAACCTTTCATATCAAGCTCTTGGAGCTTGTTTTAAACCATACAGCATTTTTCTTAGTTTGAAAACATGATTTAGAAATTGATAGTTTTCAAAACTAGGAGGTTGATCAACATATACTTCTTCTTGAATATATCCATTCAAGAAGGCACTCTTGACATCCATTTGGTAAAATTTGAAATCTCTACAGCATGCAAAGACTAATAATAATCTAATAGCTTCTAATCTAGCTACGGGAGCATACGTTTCTTCATAATCGATTCCTTCTTCTTGATTGTAACCCTTAGCTACTAGCCTAGCTTTGTTTCTAGTTATTACTCCATTTTCATCTAGCTTGTTCCTAAATACCCATTTAGTTCCTATTATTTGGTGATTATTGGTTCTTGGCACTAGTTCCCAAACTTCATTTCTTTCAAATTGATTTAGTTCTTCTTGCATGGCCAATGTCCAATGTTCATCAATAATAGCTTCATCAATGGTTTTAGGTTCAATTTGAGAAACAAATGCTAAATGATTGCAAGTATTAAAAGAGCGGCGAGTACTTACACCTTTAGTGATATCACCTATAATGTTGTCCAAAGGATGGTCTTTTGAGGTGATCCACTCCTTTTGTTGAGCTTGATCATTTTGTGTTGCATCTCCTTCATTTTTGTTTTCCTCTTTGTCATTCAAGCTTAGTTCTTGGAGAGTACCTACAAGGTCATCAACATCTTCCTTTCTCAGAGGGTTATGGCTATTTTCATCAAATTTCACATGAATTGATTCTTCAATAGTACTAATTTGTTTGTTAAAGACTCGATACGATTTACTTGATGATGAATATCCAAGAAAGATTGCCTCATCAGCTTTTGCATCAAATTTTCCTAGATTATCCTTTCCATTGTTAAGTATAAAGCATTTGCATCCAAAAATATGAAAATAGGAAATATTAGGTTTTCTTCCTTTCTAGAGTTCATAGGGGGTTTTCTTTAGAATAGGCCTTATCAAACATCTATTCATAACATGACAAGCAGTGTTTACCGCATCGGCCCAAAAATGTTTTGAAACATTATTTTCATTTAACATGGTTCTTGCAAGCTCCACCAAAGATCTATTTTTCCTTTCAACTACCCTATTTTGTTGTGGAGTTCTAAGAGCTGAAAAATTATGACCAATACCATGTTTTTCACAAAATTTCTCAAATAGTTGATTTTCAAATTCTCCCCCATGATCGGTTCTTATGGATGCAATCTTTGAATTTTGTTCATTTTGGATAATCTTGGCTAGTTTCTTGAATGCATGATATGCTTCATTTTTATGAGCAAGAAACAAGGTCCATGTATATCTAGAATAGTCATCTACAATTACAAGACCATAGTAATTGCCACCAAAGCTCTAGACCTTAGAGGGTCCAAATAAATCCATGTGCAAAAGTTGTAAAAGCCTTCGAGTAGAAACAACGTTTTTAGCTTGAAAGGATACCTTTACTTGTTTTCCCTTTTGACATACATCACAAAATTTATTTTCAAACTTTAGCTTTGGAAAACCAATCACTAATTCTTTAGAAACAAGTTTATTTAGATGGTCTATATGTATATGAGCTATTCTTCTATGCCATAGCCATGATTCATCCTCTCTAGTCATGAAGCATTGCACATCATTTGAAGACAAACTATCAATATCAATCATGTAAATATTATTAATTCTTTTACCAATAAACTTAACTTCCTTATTTAGCTTATTTTTGATTATGCAACAATTAGTTTCAAATAATACTCTATATCCTTTATCACATAATTGACTTATGCTAAGCAAGTTATGTTTGAGTCCTTCAACATATAATACATCACTAATTGAAGTAGAGGAATTTTTACCAATGTTTCCAATGCCAAGTATTCTCCCTTTGGTATTATCCCCATAAGTGACGCTTCCTTTTCTTTTGGGAGTGAAAGTTATGAATTTACTCATATCTCCCATCATGTGCTTTGAAGACCCACTATCCAAGTACCAATGGGTGTTGCTTGCCTTGAAGCATACCTACAAAACAAAATTAGTTTAGAGAACTTGGTACCCATTTTATGTTGGGTCCTTTTTGGTTAGCTTGTGGTAATGTCCCTTTGGGAACCCACACCTTTCTTACCACTTTTGGTCCAAGCTTTCTAATATGGCAATTTAAAGCATTATGTCCTTTAGCACCATAATGATTGCATTTAGTGAATGGTGATGAAGATTTTGTAAGTGGTACAAAGAATTTTTTGTAATGCTTTTCCTTTTTGGTAGAATTGTATCCTAATCCAGTTTTATCAAACATGCATCTTTGATTTCCAAGTAATACATTCAAATTATCTCTACCATTTGTAAAATTTTCTAAGGTTTTATTTAAGTCTAAAACCTTAGTTTCTAGGATGTCACATTTCTTTACAAAATCACAAGGTTTATTCTTGGAGCATGCTTGAATATTTGCTAATTCCTTTTTCAAACATTCATTTTCTTTGCCAAGTTCTACAAGATGCATTTCAAGAGTATCAATAGTTTTCCTAGATAACTTATACTTGTTTGAGATTTTAACAAACTTGTCATACAATTCCTCAAATGCATCAAGCAATTCATCTCTATCTAAGTCAAGAAAGCTTACCTCATCATCCTCATCTTGATGATTTGCCATGAGGCATAGGTTGGCTTCTTCATTTTCGGATTCGTCCGAGCTACTTATCTCATTTTCATCCCAAGCAATGTAAGCTCTTCTTCTTCCTCTTTTCTCTTTGTTCTTCTTTTTGAGATTTGGACAATTCACCTTGAAGTGCCCTTCCTTACCACACTCAAAGCAATTTGGTGAGGAAGAATTTTCATTTGAGATTAGTTTCTTACCTTGAGGTTTGAAGTTCTTTTGGAAGCGTTTGTTTCTCATAAATTTTCCGAAACACTTCACAAATAGTCCAAACTCTTCTTCTTCATCAAGCTCACTGTCGGATTCTTCCTCATTGATAGGAGTGGCCTTGAGAGCTAGACCTTTCTTCTTGGAAGACTTTTCTTCTTCTTCCGCCATCCTTAATTCTTTCAACTCTTGTTCTTGTTCTTGTAACTTACTGAATAGTGTAGCAAGAGACATTTCATTGATGCTAGAAGATTGTTTGATGGCAGTGAGAAGAGGTTGCCATTCCCTGGTAAGACTTTTTAACACTTTATGAATAAGCTCTTTGTTAGTGTAAGTCTTGCCAAGAGTAATAAGATGATTTATAATAATAGTGAACCTCTTTTGCATATCAACAATTGTTTCTCCAGAATTTAATCTAAAGCTTTCATACTAACTAGTTAAGGTACTAATCTTAGAGTCTTTAACATCACCTGTACCTTCATGGGTTATTTGTAAGGTATCCCACATATCTTTGGCAGATTTGCATGTAACTACTCTAAAGAATTCATCAGGGCCTAAAGCTAAGGTGATTAGATTTTTGGCTTTATAGTTATATTGGACTTTCTTTTCTTCTTCGCTAGTCCAATCATCGATCAATTTTTCTACTTGTTTACCATCTACAATATGCATGGGTATGAACGGACCATTTTCAATTGCATTCCAAACTTTAAGGTCAATAGATTATACAAAAATTTTCATCCTTTCTTTCCAAAAAGCATAGCCTTCCCCATTAAAAGCAGGAGGTCTATTTGTGGCACCACCTTCAGGAAAAAGATTTAGAGAATTAGAGGTCATTGTTCTCTTAAAGCTATTAAGCTTGATCTACTAAGAGTCAAGCTCTGATACCACTTGTTGTTCAAGTGGCCTCAATACTCAAGAGAGGGGGTGAATTGAGTGTTAAAAACTTTTCTTTAGAATGCCTTTGAAATTAATTCCTCTTTCACAAAATATACTTATATGCAATAGATAGCAAGTGTAGTGCAAGAAACAATGTAAAACAATGTGCAAATGTCACTTAGCCAATGTATCGAACACTTGGTGTGAAACACTTTAGCACAAGTTGTTTAAGCAAATATAAGAGGGGCTTTCACAATCAACAACAATAATCAAGCCAAAGGCAATATGTAAATGTAAAAGAATAGGGAAGAGAAGCTTGCAAACCAATTTAACGAGTTCCACCAACCTAGTGTACGTCTCGCCTTCATGCAACCCACTTGAAGGATTTGCACTATAAAGTTTAGAGATACAAGCTATGAGCAATTGCAGCTTCCTAGTGTCCCACACTCAAGAACTCAATCCTTACTAGCACAAGGGCAACCTACCCAATCTCTCAAACTCTCAATACCTAAAAGTTGAACCCCAACCTTTGTGACCACTCAACCTAGAGTGAATAACCTTGGTGTTTTGGTGTTTGGTTTTACAATTAATAAACTCTCTCAATAAAGTAGATAAGCAAATGAAAGAACTCTCACAATTTTCTAACTCTCAACAAGAGAGGATATACAAGTTCTAAGCTCAAAGTTTCAGAATATACAAACAAAATTAACTCACTAAGCACAAATGCAAGTATAGATTGATTGCCTCTTGTTGGTGTTTTGGTGCTTGAGTTAGAGGTCCATTTATAGAGCTTTGAAGGTCCTCCTAGCCGTTGCACATCATGGTTCCAGCTTGTCTCTGCGTATAGTGGGTATTAGATCTATGTTTCCCACCTTAAAATGTCTGTTTAGTGATGTTTTCCACTACTTGAATCGATTCATACATTTCCAAATCGATTCAAGACATTCTGACTTGGGCATTTTGGGCTTTTAAAGGCGTGTGAATCGATTCAGGCTTTAGTGAATCGATTCAGGTTTTAGTGAATCGATTCAGACTATTCTATTTTGAATTTGTGGGCTGTCAGCTTTGTGTGAATCGATTCAGGCTCTGGTGAATCGATTCAGGACATTCTGTTTTCATAATTTTGAGACTTCCAGGCCTCTGAATCGATTCATACGTATATGAATCGATTCAAACAATGATGTTTGTTGTTTTTCCATGCTTTTTGATGTTTCCTTGATGCATTTTGAGTCATGATTCCTTTCCTTGATCTTCATGCATTGTTTTCTTGATTCTTTGATCATATGGGAGCATGTTCTTCATGATTCCTTGAATATTTGATTTTAGTACATCAAATGTATTCTTTTTATTTGTTTATTTCATTTGTTTTTGATCCACAAATGATGCTCTTCTTGTTCTTGGATACTTGTCATTATCAAAACCTATCTACAACATGCAAATACACAGAACACTTCCAAATACTTGAGATTAATTTCTTAGGCCTAGTTTTTTTCAATTTTCTGAAGTCTTTTTCAAGTTCATTCATCGTTCATCATGTCTCCACTTGTAAGTTATGTTTCTACTTTTACCATGTGTAACTAACTTGTTTATGTTAGAATTTAGTGAACCAGTCTATTGATATGATGTTGTAATTATGAATTATGCATGCTTATGATTCAAGTTTCATGTTAGTATTTCAATCTTTTATTAGTATGGATTTCAAACGGGAGAATGATTTTCATGCGTGTTAAAATTACTTTTAACAGAAGTAAAAGTTAAAATACCCTTAATATACTAATTACTAGGGATAGAGTTGGTAATTATTATTATGTTAAGGCCGGGACTTAAAGTAAGTTTTTACTAAGAAAGCATTTTAAGTATTATTGAGCCCGGCCCAGACTTTATATCCCTAAATTTGTTAATATCGTCCATCAAGTATTTTTGCTTAAAAGTAAAGTTTGTATTACTTATAATTTATTTGTGCGTCTAAGTATTCTCTCCAGGATACGAGTAATAGGTTATGAAAACAAAAGGGGAGCTTCAGCATTCTAAAAGTCTGGCAGATTATCAAAAGTCTGATAGAGGCATTCTGTTTGAATAGCCATGCTCATCATTCCAAAATTCTATTTTAGTGATGCACTGGGATTCATGCTCTTATCACATTTGCGTGCTTATCATCAATGAACACAAGGAACAAGATCAAGATGAGTAGCAACTGTCAGCGTACCTACCTCTACGTATACTGATCAAGATCAGATACTGTGTCAGAATATTTCAGAAAGCTCTGGCATTCCTTTTAATGCTCAATCGAGAACTTGCTTATAAATGGTTTATGCATGGAAATGCATGAGAAACTTTTTTCATGAAAAAGTTGAAGAAGTTCTTTACCATCCCTCTTAAGTCCATTTCATTCTCAAGGTCTGGTAGAAACTTAAGGCAAAATACATTCAAAGGATTTCCAATATGTATATCTCCTTAAAGTAGTAACGGTCATATCCTCAGCCTATATAAATACCAAGGAAGATTGAACATCAGAAATATAGACTCATAAAGAGAATCTTTCAAACTATTATTCAATCTCTTTCAAGTTTTGATTATTCATTTGTTCATTCGTTTCTCATAAAGATAAAGACCCTCATTATTTTTAGTTCTATATCATCAGACCCTGGTCTTGTGTCAAAACTTAGAGTACAACTTTAATTGTTTATCTCTTGTATGTTAAGTTTTGAAACTTTCTTTTTATTCTTTCAAACACTTTGTAAAAGTTTGGTTTGTTACCAGAACTAGTTTACGTGGGAAACACTATTGGCCTGAAAAAGGATTTCAAAAGAATACTTGGGTTGAGCCAGGAGTGGCTTGTTGAAATAATACTTGGGTTAAACCAGAAGTGGCTGGAGTCAAGAATACTTGTAGCACAGGTCTTATGCTGTTGTTGTAAAGGAGAATTTACAATAGTGGAAATCCTTCAAGTTAGAAGGGACTAAACGTAGCTTCTGTGTTGGAAGTGAGCCAATATAAAATCTGTGTTGATTTCTTCTCTTTCTTTTCATATATTTGATTACTTGTGTTATTTGGTTCATAATTTCCATAAAAAAAGAGTCAATGACTTATTCAACCCCTCTTCTAAGTCTGACTCTGAACCATCAGAAAGTATCTGAGGGATCAGACTTTATGGTAACTATTTAGAATTTATTCACTAAAGGATCAGGTCTAATGATTTTAAGCAGTAATGACATACACTTGATGATTAAATATGCATGTTTATAGTTACTTTGTGATATCTTTAATGTAGGGATCCTAATTTCAACCTAGTTTGTCATCCTATTTTTACCGTTTGAAGTATTAGAATTATTGTTCTAAAGTGTTATTTTTGTAATTATTTTTAGATTAAATTTCAATATTGTTTTACACTATTCTTTGTTCAATGCATAAATCAATCCCTATATCTGTGAATAATGTACAAAAATATATATGAAACATTCTTTTGTTAATAAGTTTTGATAATAGTAAAGAAAAATTACTATCTCTTACTGAGATCAATCAATCTTTGATGGAATGATATCTAAATTTTTGAAAACTGCAATGATAAACTGGTGCGCTTGCCAACATCCCAACACTTACCTCTTACATATTCAATGTTTTCGTTTCAGTATTTTTCTCTCAATTTATTTTTGACTTGTTTCAAATAAAAAACCACTAAATAAATTTCAGCATGTTAAGTTTTTCAATAGGCCATAATCCTCCCTAGAGTATTAGATTTCTTGAATGTGCTTAAGATGTACATGGTCGTGTTCAATGTACAGGTTCTCAACAATCTTAGTACTTGATACCATGAGCAGGTAGGCCCCACTATCAATTAAATGCATATTGATGCACATGGATTTTCCACAAGTGCATGTTCATCTTGCAATTAAGATATGAACTGAACATCTCAAATCATTGTAACACTGATCTACAACTGTCTATTATGGATATCTTAATTCATAGATGATCTATATGGAATTTTCCTCTTGTTTACTATGCTTCATGTTATTTTGACTTTTTCTATTGTATTGTCATGACAAAGCATCCTTTCCTAAGAGTTTGTTGTTATTACTTTTACTTCAATGTAAACAAAAACTAAATTTTGTATGTTTCTATTAAGGTCAAGTCTGGTTTAAAAAGAAGTTATTGCTAATACTTGGACCATACCTCAGTATATGTCATTATAACCAGGCCTCGGGATTTGTTAATAACACACATCAATGTATTTTAATGAAGTCTACTTATGTGTAATTTAACCTGTCTAACTAAGTGTTTCAGGAACTATATAATCAAGTAAATAGGCTACACGACGAAGAAGGAGTCCATCTGATCAAAAGTCTGATGCATCAAAGGTCAATATTTAGACTTTAACCAAAAAGTTTGATTCAAGATCGCTTAGTCTTATGTTCCAACAGAATCAGACCTCAAACTTTTGAGCATCCTGGATTAACAATAAGAACGTTACTTTAGAAGTACAAAATATAACGTTTTGAAAACTAAATTGATGATGCATTGCAAGTCAAGCCCTTATCGAAAGAAATGTACTTATCATTAAAGAGGATAAAAAGACAAAAAGCAAAGCAGCCAATACAATCTTTCAAAGTTCTTAACATAACAACTCTGCGTAAGTTAGAAAAGCTGAACCAAGTCAGCATGTATGTTAGTTACAATCAAAAGGATTTCAGCATTGATCCCTACGTGATTACTAGAAGAAAGAAAACCATCAATTAGCTTTATTCTTTGAAGATATCAAGGAACTTTTTACTCATACAAGTATGGAAGCTCCTTGTTATCAGACCTTTAAACATCTCTTCAGTTCATCAAAGGTTTGGCACGTTTGCTCAAAGCAAATTCCTTTAAAGGATTTCCAACATTCATATCTCCTTCCAAGAACAACAACGGTCATCTTGAGTGACCTATATATACATGAAAAGATTTACCTTTTAGGAGAAGAAGCTTATCAAGAATTCTAATTCACTTTGATCAAAAATTCTCTTAATCTCTCCTTGCTTCTTAATTTATCGTTACTATTAATCATTTACTATTTACTGTTACTATTCTCAATTTACTATTTACCGTTACTATTCATGATTTACTATTTACTGTTACTATTCATGATTTACTATTTATCGTTACTATTCATGATTTACTATTTACCATTACTATTCATGATTTACTATTACTGTTACTATTTATAATTTACTATTACTATTACTAGCCCGAATTCTGACGTAGAGGTGTTCAGTCATAATCCAGCGCACGGTAACTTCACGATACTGGCTTTTTAACCAAGCGCGATGACCAATTATGCAAATCAACGGTTTCTCTCGTACTAGGTTGAATTACTATTACGACACTATCATCAATAGGTAAAACTAACCTATCTTATGATGGTCTAAACCCTGCTCATGTCCCCTATTGATGGGTGAACAATCCAACACTTGGTGAATTATACTTCACAATGATAGGAAGAGTCGATACTGAAGGATTAAAAAGCAACATCGCTATGAACGCTTAGCTACCACAAGCCAGTTACCCATATGGTAACTTTTCTGACACATCTAGCTTCAAATTCCAAAGAACTAAAGGATCGATAGACCACGCTTTCACAGTTCATATTCGTACTGGAAATCAAAATCAAATGAGCTTTTACCCTTTTCTTCCACACGAGATTTTTGTTCTCGATCAGCTCTTCTTAGGACACCTATGTTGTTTTTAATAGATGTGTCTCCCCAGCCAAACTCCCTACCTGACAATGTTTTCTGCCTAGATCGACCAACCAAAGTTAGCCTTGGGTCTAAAAAGAGGGGTGGCGTCCTACCTCCGATTTATAGAATAAGTAAAATAATGTTAAAAGTAATGGTATTTCACTTTTGCTATTTCCATCTCCCACTTATCCTACACCTCTCAAGTCATTTTACAAAGTCAAACTAAAGTCAAGCCCAACAGGGTCTTTTTTCCCCGCTGATTCCACTAAGCTCGTTCCCTTGGCTATGGTTTTGTTGGATAGTAGATAAGGACAATGGGAATCTTATTAATCCATTCATATATGTCACTAATTAGATGACGAGGCATTTGGCTACCTTAAGAGAGTCATAGTTACTCCCGTAATTTACCCGTGCTTGGTTGAATTTTTTCACTTTGACATTCAGAGCACTAGGCAAAAATCACATTACGTCAATATCCACAAGGACCATCGCAATGCTTTGTTTTAGTTAAACAGTCGTATTCCCTTTGTCCATACTAGTTGAGTTGATTGTTTGACGCTCGGGGAAAAGGCCTTGAAGGACCTGTTCCTAATCCGTCCCCCGACCGGTACATGGCAACCCGCTCTCGCCGCAAGAGCAACTTAAGCAGTCCATCAACAACCGACGGGTTTGGGACTCAGACCTTTATCCCCAGTACTCAGAGCTAATCTTTTTCTCGAGGTTACAGATCCATTTTTCTGACTTTCCTTACCTACATTGTTCCATTGGCCAGAGGTTATTCACCTTAGAGACCTGATATGATTATGAGTACGACTAGGCGTAGGAGGCACTCGGTCCTCCAGATTTTCAAAGGTTATCAAGGGCGCACCAAACACCACGCGACATGCGGTGCTCTTCTAGCCACTAGACCTTATCTTCGGTTGAGCCATTTCTAAGGTGGGCAGGTTATTAAACATAAAACATAACTCTTTCCAGGGCCCCCGCTGAGGTTTTGAGACTTCCTAATGTTGTCGTCAGCCACCACGTCCTGGTTCGGGAATTTTAACCCGATTTCCTTTTGGTGTGCTCGCTTAAAGCGTTATTAGACAAACCTCCCCATCCCTTAGAATCGACTAATTGTTAAGGAATCTTTCAGGGTTAGACAGTGAAAACACAAAGGATTCCCAAAAGGAATTTCAAAAGCGAATGTTTCAAGGCATTACATACAAAATTAAAAATTTTTGTTTTAGAGTTTACCTCTTGTAGACGCAAAACGAGTTCCTCAATTGAAGCAATTTTAGCTTTATCCATAGGAGTCCACATGAGCACTCCATCCATAAACTGAATTTCTGAATGCTAGTACAGAAATTCAGAGAGTAATCCTAATTTTTGAGCAGCAGCCTATGAGCATCTCATGCTCTATATATAGGCTTAGGTCTTAACCTAATGAGCTCTTATTAAACATTGGGCTCCTGACTCATTCTAAATAAATTTGGCTCAATAATTTTATTTTTCGTCCAACTAAAATAAAACTATTCTCTGGTGAGCTTACTCTATGTATGTGACCCTAAAGGTAAAATATCCAGTTATATTAATAATAAAATATTTTATTATTAATATAAAATAAGAGCGGCATCTAGCAATACATCATTACGTCTGAATATTATTTATCATTGATGTGACATATAAGTGATAATTATTTTATATATTTATTTCTTTTGTCATGATATCTAATTGAGCCAAGGCATAGTCGTCGTCATCCTTATATAGCCCAATTCATTTTACTTGATACCAGAGTAGACTTTACAGAATAAATATCTAATATTTAATCTTTCTGGCATGGTCATGCATTTCGTTAGTCTTACTCCATCAAGTGAACCATAGATATCACTCTTGTCACATAGGAGAGACAAATCCTATCTACATCACTCACATCCTTTTACATAATTTATTCATTGCCTAATCACAATATTTATGATCATCTTATTCCAGATAACGTTTGATTGTATTAAAACAATAAACTCCTTATATAGAAATCATAGTGAATTCAGGTCAAAGGACTATATACCCTTATCACATTGAGAACCGTTTATGACACTCGTGTAACGATCCATGAAACGTTCTCATGGTAGGTTTGTCCAGTACAACATTACTCTTAATGTGTACCTGTGTGAAGACTTGATATCATCTATATCCATGATCTGTGAGATCAAATCATCAGTACATTCACACACTAGTCTTAATGTATTTACATGTCCCTATATAAATACTTGATTAGAGACCTTTTAGGAATAATTCTCATATGACCTATTATTCCAGGTATAAATAGTTTTAAAACAATATTAAAACTGAAAATACTTATTTTATTGATAACTTAAAATTGATACATTAATAGCTTGTAGTGCATACACCAATACTAACCCATGTGCAAGTGTCGTTCACATGGAACCTTTCCCTTTTTGGTCTTCAAAGTTCTCATTTGAATATTTGTTATTACCATTAAGATCTGCAAAGACGATCGCTCCGCCCAGGATCATGCCTCAGGTTTTGCAGCAATCGCCGCACCCTCCTAGTCATCGAGGCCTAATACTTGCCTTAACGATTGGGTATAGGTCACACGCTTTAGCGCCATCTATTTTCGAGGCTAGTTGATTCGGAAGGTGAGTTATTACACACTCCTTAGCGGATTTTGACTTCTATGACCATCGTCTTGCTATCTTAATCTACTAATACCCTTTATAGGGTCTAGGTTAGCATGCAATTTGGCACCGTAACCCAGCTTCCAGTCCATCCTACATCGCCAATTTTGCTTGCTAACAATGGCCAATTGGGAGCTCTTGATTCTGTGGCATGGCTCAACAAAGCAGCCACATCATCCTACCTATTTAAAGTTTGAGAATAGGTCGAGAGCATTACATTTTCGATGCCTCTAATCATTGGCTTTGTGTTTATATGTTGACCCAGGTTTTGCTAATGACAAACAATTGAAGATTCAAGACCTAACATAATTAATTATGGACAAATTAATTATATATGAAAGTTAATTAATATCAAAGGATGTTGTGCAAAGCAATTAATTAGAAACAATTCATGAAGATTAAGCTTATACGGATCAAGAATTCAAGAATCAAATGCATAAGAATTGATGAACATCAGGAACATATGTTGAGGGATTTTAAGAGGTTCAAAATAAGTGAAAATAAGCATTCAAAGTGCCCAAGGATCAAAGGAATCAAGGTACATGCAAAAGGAACTCAAAATAGGTGAAAAAGCAAGCAAAATGTGGAGAATCAGGAGGATGAATTGATTCATCCTCCCCTAAATCAATTCAAATGTAACAAAATGGCCCAGGATGTGATTTTTGATGGGTTAAATCGATTCATACTAGCATGAATCGATTCATACGCACCCAGAGGCTATATTTTTGCAATTTTAAGGGCCTGCATCTATTCAAATGAGTCATGAATCTATTCATATGCTATTGAATGTCAAATTATATTAAATGAATCCATTCATGGTGAAAATGAATCCATTCATCTAGTTTAAATTATTACCCAAAGTTGAAAGTTGAAATCAGAGAAACACCATTACGTAAATCATGGAACCACTCAGAAAGCAAGCCTGAAATCATGAAAACATGGGAGACAAAGTTCAAATTCCATCACATTAAACATGGAATCATTGGGAGACAAAGTGGAGAAGCCATTACATGAAACATGGAGCTTTTTCTTCCATTGCATAAATCATGGATTAGTGGAGCAATTAATTTATGGAAAAAGCATCTGAAGGCTTGACTATAAATAGAGAGGCAGAGAACGTTCAAAATTACTAAGCAAGCTAAAAAGCATTTCTCTTCTCTTCTTCTATAAGCTCTCTGTTCCTTATTTGCACAAGTTCCTCTTGAGAGATTACATTGTGAGCAAAATAATTTTGAGCATTAAATTTGTATATTTACTCTTTTGAGAGTTAACCTTGTAATCATAAATACCAAAACCATAGAAGCTTAGGTTAGGTTTCAACCTTGTAAAGTGTGAGATTGAGAGATTGGGTGGGTTACCCTTGTACTTGTGAGTATTGGGTTCTTAAGTGTGGGACACTAGGAAGCTTCAATTGCTCAAAGTTGTAATCTTTAATCTCATAGTGAAATCCTTCAAGTGGGTTGCTTGAAGGCGAGACGTACACCGGGGTGGTGGAACTCGTTATATCGATTTGCAAATCTCTCTATCCCTACACTCTTTTATATTTGCTCATAAAAATTACTTGCTTAATTATTTTGTTTTTAACTTAATTGTTAGAATTCACTTGAATCATATATATTCTTATATTGCTTGCTATATTATTTATCAACTTCTTTAAGCTTAATTATTAAAGAATCAATTTCAAAAGCATTCCAAGAAAATTTTTTAATACTCAATTCAACCCCCCCCCCCCTTAAGTAATTGAAGCCACTTGGTTAACAAGTGGTATCAGAGCTTGACTCTTGGTAGATTAAGCTTAACAACTTCAAGAGAACAAAATGACCTCTATTTCTCTTAACCTTTTTCCTGAGGGTGGTGCCACAAATAGACCTCCCGCTTTCAATGGTGAGGGTTACACTTTTTAGAAAGAAAGGATGAAATTTTTTGTGCAATCATTGATTTGAAAATATGGAATGCTATTGAAAATAGTCCTTTTATACCTATGCATACTATTGATGGTAGACAAATTGAAAAACCCATGGATGATTGGACGAGTGATGAGGAAAAGAAAGTTTAATATAATTACAAAGCTAAAAATCTTATTACTCTTACCTTAGGTCTTGACGAATTTTTTAGAGTTGTAACATGTAAATCTGCAAAAGAAATGTGGGATACCCTTCAAGTTACTCATGAAGGAACTAGTTATGTTAAAGACTCTAAAATCAGTACCTTGACTAGCCAATATCAAAGCTTTAGAATGAATTTCGGTGAAACTATTTTAGAACTTCAAAAGAGATTTACTTTGATTATTAATCATCTTATTACTCTTGGTAAATCTTATACTAACAAGGAGCTCATCCATAAAGTTCTAAAAAGTCTTACTAGGGAATGGCAACCTTTTGTTACTGCCATTAAGCAATCTCCCAACATAAATGAGATGTCTCTTGCTACACTATTTGGTAAGCTTCAAGAACAAGAGCGAGAACTAAAAGATTTAAAGATTGCGGAGGAGGAAGAAAGGTCCTCTAAGAAAAAGGGACTAGCTCTTAAAGTCACTTCAATTAAGGAGGATGAATCTGAAAGTGACCTAGACGATGATGATGATGAGTTAGGCCTATTTATGAAGCATTTTGGAAAATTTATGAGAAACAAACAATTCCAAAAGAACTTCACTTCCAAAGGTAAGAAATCTACTCCTAAAGATAATAATTCTTCACCTACTTGTTTTGAATGTGGTAAGGAAGGACACTTCAAGGTGGATTGTCCAAATCTTAAAAAGAAAAACAAAAATTGGAAAGGAAAGAGAAGAGCATACATTGCATGGGATGAAAACGATGTAATTAGCTCAGACGAATCAGAAAACAAAGAAGCCAACCTATGCCTTATGGCCAACCATCAAGATGAAGAAGATGAGGTAAACTTCCATGACTTAGATAGAGAAGAATTACTTGATGCTTTTTAAGAATTGTATGATAAATTTGTTAAAGTTTCAAATAAGCATAAGTTATCAAGAAAAACCATTGACACTCTTGAGATGCATCTTATAGAACTTAGTAAAGAAAATGAAATTTTGAAAAAGGAAGTAGTAAATGTTCAAGCATGCTCTAAGACTAAACCTTGTGAATTTGTCAAGAAATGTGATGTATTAGAAAAGAAAGTTTTAGACTTGAACAAAACTCTTGACAAATTTACAAACGGTAAAGATAATTTAAATGCTTTACTTGGAAAACAATGTTGCATGTTTGATATAACTGGATTACGATTCAACTCAGGATCTAGTATTTACAAGAAAGAGAAACATTACAAGAATTTCTCTGTACCACTTAGTAAATCATCTTCACCTTTTATAAAATGCAATCATTGTGGTTTCAAAGGACATAGTGCTTCTAATTGTAATGTTAGAAAATTAGGGCCAAAGGTTGTAAGAAAGGTATGGGTTTCTAAAGGAACATTTTCATAAACTAACCTACAAGGACCCAACATAAAATGGGTACCAAATTCTCTAACTTGACTTGTTTTGTAGGTATGCTTAAAAGCAAGTAACACCCATTGGTACTTGGATAGTGGGTGTTCTAAACACATGACGGGAGATAAAAGTAAGTTTATATCATTTACTCCACGAAATAAAGGATTTGTTACATCTGGAGACAACACGAAGGGAAGAATATTAGGAATTGGAAATGTTGGTAAAAACTCTTTCACTTCTATAAATGATGTATTATATGTTGAAGGACTTAAACATAACTTGCTTAGTATTAGTCAATTATGTGATAAATGTTATAAAATTGTTTTTGAATCAAATTGTTGCATAATTGAAAATAAACTAAACAAGGAAATAAAATTCGTTGGTCAAAGAGTTTATAACATCTATATGATTAATCTTGATTCTCTTGCCTCAAATGATGTGCAATGCTTCATAACTAAAGAGGATGAATCATGGCAAGGTCATAGAAGAATTGCCCATATTCATATAAACCATTTAAACAATCTTGTTTCAAAAGATTTAGTAATTGGTTTACCAAAGCTGAAATTTTAAAACAAATTTTGTGACACATGTCAAAAAGGAAAACAAGTAAAGGTTTCTTTTCAAGCAAAAAATATTGTTTCAACAAACAGACCTTTACAACTTTTACATATGGATTTATTTGGACCTTCTAAGGTAAAAAGCTTTGGTGGAAATTACTATAGTCTTGTGATTGTGGATGATTACTCTAGATATACATGGACATTATTTCTTACTCATAAAAATTAAGCATATCAAGCATTTAAGAAACTTTCTAAGATTATCCAAAATGAACAAAATTTGAAAATCGCATCCATTAGAACTGATCATGGGGGAGAATTTGAAAATCAACTTTTTGAAAAGTTTTATGAAAAATTTGGCATTGAACATAATTTTTCGGCTCCTAGAACTCCACAACAAAATGGAGTAGCTGATAAGAAAAATTGATCTTTAGCGGAGCTCGTAAGAACTATGTTAAATGACAACAATATTGCGAAACACTTTTGGGCCGATGCGGTAAATATCGCTTGTCATGTTATGAATAGATGTCTAATAAGGTCTATATTAAAGAAAACCCCTATGAGCTTTACAAAGGAAGAAAACCAAACATTTCTTATTTTTACATGTTTGGATGTAAATGCTTTGTTTCAAACAATGGAAAGGATAATCTCGGTAAATTTGATGCAAAATCTGATGAAGCAATATTCTTAGGTTATTCATCTACTAGTAAAGCATATCGACTCTTTAACAAATGAACTTGTATAATTGAAGAGTCCATACATGTCAAATTTGATGAACTTAACCAAAATTCCCTGAGAAAAGAAATTGATGATCTTGTAGGTGCCTTCCAAGAAATGAACTTAGATGATAAAGAAGAAGTCAACAATGAAGGAGATATAACACAAAATAAAGAACCTCAACAAAAAGACTGGATCACCTTAAAGGACCATCCCTTGGACAATGTCATAGGTGAATTAACCAAAGGTGTAAGTACTCGTAATGCCATTAGAAATGCATGTAATCACCTAGCCTTTGTATCACAAATTGAACCCAAAAATATTGATAAGGCTATTATTGATGAACATTGGATGTTGGTTATGCAAGAAGAGTCAAATCAATTTGAAAGAAACCAAGTTTGGGAACTTGTGTCAAGACCCAACGATCATTAAATAATAGGTACTAAATGGGTTTTTAGAAATAAGCTTGATGAAAATGGAATAATAATAAGAAATAAAGCTAGGCTAGTTGCAAAAGGCTATAATCAAGAAGAAAGCATAGATTATGAGGAAACATATGCACCCATAGCTAGACTAGAAGCCATAAGATTGTTATTAGCTTTTGCTTATTGCATGGATTTTAAATTGTATCAAATGGATGTCAAAAGTGCCTTTTTAAATGGTTATATTCAAGAGGAAGTTTATGTAGATCAACCTCCTAGTTTTGAAAATCACAAATTTCCAAACCATGTTTTTAAATTAAGAAAAGCTTTATACGGTTTGAAACAAGCTCCAAGAGCTTGGTATGAAAGACTTAGCAAATTTCTTTTAGAAAACAATTTTGAAAGAGGTAAGGTTGATACTACATTGTTTATAAAACGCAAAAACAATGACATTCTTTTGATACAAGTTTATATCGATGACATAATATTTGGTGCAACTAATGAACTTCTTTGTCAAGAGTTTGCTAAGATTATGCAGGATGAGTTTGAAATGTCCATGATGGGAGAACTTACATTCTTCCTTGGACTACAAATTAAGGAAACCAAAGAAAGGACCTCCATAAGTCAATCCAAATATTGTAAGGAGCTTCTCAAAAGGTTCGAAATGGACAAAGCCAACGAAATAGCAACACCTATGAGCACTTCATGCTACTTAGACAAAGATGAGAAGGGTAAGGACGTTAATATCACAAAATACCGAGGTATGATTGGATCCTTACTTTACTTAACTGCGAGTAGGCCCGATATTATGTTTGTTGTATGTATATGTGCTAGATTTCAAACATGTCCTAAGGAATCTCATTTAACTGCCGTCAAAAGAATTATGAAATATTTAGTTGGCACACAAAATGTTGGTTTATGGTACCCCAAAGGTGCCGAATGCACATTAATTTGTTGTTCTGATTCGGACTTTGCTGGATGTAAATTAGATAGAAAAAGTACCAGTGGTACTTGTCACTTGCTTGGTAGTTCTCTTGTTTCTTGGCATAGCAAGAAACAAGTTAATGTCGCTTTATCAACAGTTGAGGCAAAATATGTTGCAAATGGGAGTTGTTGTGCTCAAATTCTATGGATGAGACAACAACTTCTTGACTTTGGTGTTGTCTTAGATCAAATACCCATTAAGTGTGACAACACTAGAGCGATTAATATTTCTAAAAATCCAGTAATGCACTCTAGAACCAAACACATAGAAATCCGTCACCATTTCATACGAGACCATGTCTTAAAAGGAGATTGTATTCTTGAACATGTTGACACCTCCAAATAATTGGCGGATATTTTTACAAAACCCCTCGCTAAAGAACAATTTATAAATATTAGGAGGGAGTTAGGAATTTTGGAAATAACTAATCTTAGTTAAAATTTTTTTAATATCTTGGAAATATTTTAGAGCTGTTTTAAAATTTAAAACTTTAACTCTTTGACAAAATATCTTGACAATATCTCTTAAAAAGAATCTTGATCTTGAAAAATTACTTTCTTGAAAATATATTAAAAGAAAGATTTGATTTTTAAGAAAATTTGATCCTAAAATCCTTTCTTAAACTTATTTTTTAATACACCTAAAATCTTTCTTGATATATATTTCTTAAAAGAGACTTGATCTTGAGAATTTATCTTATGCCTATCTCCTTCAAAACGAAAATCAGTAACTCATTCACGTGATTAGCTATTCAAGATTCCAATCCTATAACCATCTGAGATAGGTTTTTCAAAGCATGTCTCGTGAAGCTTCTTCTTGGAAATATAAGCATGTTGAATTCAAATCTTACATGATTCAAGATTCCATGTCATGTGAATTGCAATTTAAGATTTCAATTATTTCAAAACAATCATCAGAGAAAGGATTTCACAAGCATGTCACATACACCTTCTTTCAATTTGAAATCAAATCTTGCTTGTTCATATGATCTTTTCAAATCTCCTATGCAATCATGTGATAAAAATCTTATCCTTTAGTATCTTGTCCTATTAAAAGCTCCCTGCACAATGATATGCAAACCCACTTACGTGAAACATCTTTAACGTACAAGGGGAAACAAAATCAGCTAATTGAATCGATTCAAGCCACAAAGAATCGATTCATACGTGTTTTTGCACCTAAGATTCATGGTTCCAGCAAAATGAATCGATTCACATGATAAAGAATCGATTCATACGTGATTTTTTGGCCCTGTTCCATGCGTTTTCTTATATATATAGGGTCTTTCTCATTCCTTCTTCATCCCACTTTATCTTTTACTTAAAATCCTTGATTCCTTCTGCCTCTAAAGTCCTTCTTTCCCTCTTTAAATTTCTTTAATAATCCATGGCTTCTTCCTCCAACCTAAGAAGAAAAAGAAGAGCTGACATTACTAGGTCCTCTGCTCCTCAAACCACTAATCTTTCTCATTTATTTGACACCCAAAAGGAACTCAATAGGTACTTAGAAAACTTCTCTGAGAAATCTCTTGTACCTCCCCATTGGCTTGACCTTCAACTCTTTAATGAACATGAATTTGCCTTCTTTGAAATTCTTCAACAACAATGCCTTGTTGAGTTTGCCACTCTTCAAGAACCATTCATCTATCCCGAACTTATTCGAGCATTTTATTCCACTCTTCGAGTTGTCAATGGTCGTTTAATAGCTAAAGTAAAAGGGGTCATCATCCCTCTTGATGACCATATCCTTCATATTGTTGGTCGACTTCCATTCAGTAATGTAAACTTCAACGGAAGGAAACCCGTTCCAGAATGGAACTATAATCCTTTGGAAGCTAGAACTTTTCTCAGCCTTTCCTCTCCTTCAAGCACTGTGGGTCATATGGATATTAAGCACCGTCTTCTTCACTATTGCTTGGTGAAAATCCTTCTTCCCAAAGGAAGCAACAACACAAGGGTAAGTGAAAGCCAAATGCTTATTGTTTGGGCTATGCTGCATCAAAAAGACATTAATTGGATAGCCCTCATAAAGCAACACATGGTTGATGCGCAAAAGTTAACCCGTCTTCCCTATGCTGTATTGATTACCAAACTCCTTTGTCACTTTCAAGTGAATTTTTCAAATGAAGTGAGGGAGTTAGTTGGCACGAAAGGACAAATTGGTAGTCAACATCTCACAAAAATGGGATGGGTTCATCAAGATAACCTATGGCATTATTCTCCCAAGTATAGCTCTGGTGAAGATGAGGCACCTGAGCAAGAAGAACAAACAACGCAAGCACCACCACCACCCCCACCTGTTCTGTAACCTACTCTATCTAATGAAGAACTTCTTACAAGGCTCACTAATCATTTTGACCAACGTTTTGATCACTTGGAAGAGAACATGAATGAACACTATAATAATCTAGCTCAACAAATTGCTAATATTCGTTTCTTCCAACCTTAAATGATCTTGCTTGTATAATTGCACTTTGAATTATGTTTGACTTTGTACTTGTCTTTTCTCTCATTAATAAAATTATGTGTTTCCTATTTTTTTGATGATGCCAAAGGGGGAGAAAAATGGATATAAATTATAAGTGGCATAAAGTATCTTACCAAGGGGGAGTATAAATTACATTGCATGATCAAATCTTTTTCAACATGTGGTATTTCTTAAATAATAATTATGCATGTTATGATCGTATTAACAAGTGGCATAAAAATGCAATTGAAAGGGGGAGTTTTAAATTGAAACATAACTGTTATATTACTAACGCCCCAAGAGATGAACAATTGTTATCATTATCAAAAAAGGGGAGAATGTGTTTATATGTTGACACAGGTTTTGATAATGACAAGCAATTGAAGATTCAAGACCTAACATAATTAATTGTGGACAAATTAATTATGTATGAAAGTTAATTAATATCAAAGGATGTTGTGCAAAACAATTAATTAGAAATAATTCATGAAGATCAAGCTTATACGGATCAAGAATTCAAGAATCAAATGCATAAGAATTGATGAACATCAAGAACATATGTTGAGGGATTTTAAGAGGTTCAAAACAAGTGAAAATGAGCCATCAAAGTGCCCAAGGATCAAAGGAATGAAGGTACATGCAAAAGGAACTCAAAATAGGTGAAAAAGCAAGCAAAATGTGGAGAATCAGGAGGATGAATTGATTCATCCTCCCCTGAATCGATTCAAACGTAACAAAATGGCCCAGGATGTGATTTTTGAAGGGCTGAATCGATTCACACTAGCATGGATCGATTCATGTGCACCCAGAGGCTATATTTTTGCAATTTTAAGGGCCTGGATCTATTCAAATGAGTCATGAATCTATTCATATGCTATTGAATGTCAAATTACACTAAATGAACCCATTCATGGTGAAAATGAATCCATTCATCTAGTTAAAATTGTTACCCAAAGTTGAAAGTTGAAATCAGAGAAACATCATTACGCAAATCATGGAACCACTTAGAAAGCAAGCCTGAAATCATGAAATCATGGGAGATAAAGTTCAAATTCCATCACATAAAACATGGAATCATTGGGAGACAAAGTGGAGAACCCATTACATGAAACATGGAGCTTTTTCTTCCATTGCATAAATCATGGATTAGTGGAGCAATTAATTTATGGAAAAAGCATCTGAAGGCTTGGCTATAAATAAAGAGGCAAAGAACGTTGAAAATTACTAAGCAAGCTAAAAAGCATTTCTCTTCTCTTCTTCTATAAGCTCTCTGTTCCTTATTTGCATAAGTTTTTCTTGAGAGATTACATTGTGAGCAAAATATTTTTGAACATTAAATTTGTATATTTACTCTTTTAAGAGCTAACCTTGTAATCATAAATACCAAAACTATAGAAGCTTGGGTTGGGTTTCAACCTTGTAAAGTGTGAGATTGAGAGATTGGGTGGGTTACTATTGTACTTGTGAGAATTGAGTTCTTGAGTGTGGGACACTAGGAAGCTTCAATTGCTCAAAGTTATAATCTCTAATCTCATAGTGAAATCCTTCAAGTGGGTTGCTTGAAGGCGAGACGTACACCTGGGTAGTGGAACTCGTTATATCGGTTTACAAATCTCTCTATCCCTACACTCTTTTATATTTGCTATAAAAATTGCTTGCTTAATTATTTTGTCTATAACTTAATTGTTAGAATTCACTTGAACCATATATATTCTTATATTGCTTGCTATATTATTTATCATCCTATTTAAGCTTAATTATTAAAGAATCAGTTTCAAAAGCATTCCAAGAAAAGTTTTTAATACTCAATTCACCCCCCCTTCTTGAGTAATTGAGGCCACTTGGTTAACAAGTTTTACCTGATAGAACTTGCCCACGGGCTCTAGCTATCCCGGGGGAAACTGTGGAGGGAACTAACTATTAAACAATTCGATTAGCCTTTCATCCCTATACCCAAGTCAGACGAACGGTTTGCATGTCAGTATCGCTATGGGCCTCCACTAGAGTTTCCTTTAGCTTTGCGCCGCTCAAGCATAGTTTACCATCTATCGGGTCCCGACGGGTATGCTCTCACTTGAACCCTTTGCAAAAGATCAAGGTCGGTCAGCAGTGCAACCCATATAGGGATCCCATCAATTAGTTTCCTTACGCCTAACGAGTTTACTTACTCGTTGACTCACGCACATATCAGACTCCTTGGTCTATGTTTCAAGACGGGTCGAATGGGGAACCCACAGGCTGATACCTGGAGCATGTAAATGCATAAAGGCACGTCTAGTTGATGCATATTGCTATCCATAATCATGATAATGACGTCTCCATAAGCATTTCAACGGCCTACGCTTAGGATACTGCCACAATCTGCATTGGTCAATATCCTAAGCCGCCTGGCAGACCGGTTTACACTATTCCATGTCCAACCTAGACACATCGCCAACCTTCATCCGCTTTTCTTCCAACAATTTCAAGAACTCATTTTTCCCTCGTGGTACTTGTATTGATCTTTCGCCCATATTTAGCCTTGGACGAAATTTACCACCCAATTAGAGCTATATTCCCAAACAACCCAACCTGTCAATAATGTAACACCCCCTTATATACATGAGATATATATGTATTCTTCTTGATTTTTTAAAAAAACTTTTAGAAAGATATACATATTTATCATTCTTTATCTTGTGTATACAAGGACGTATATATATCTGATTTCCTTTGAATATTGAAAGTAAAAAAAAATGTCGTCTTTCAATATTTATTCCTAATGACAAAAATAATTTATAGAAATCATAAGTGATAAAAGATTTACAGTATTATATCTGAATGATAAGGTTTATCAAAGTTTAACCTTCACCTTGTTACAATTATCCAACTTGATATTGTAATAAGGTAAACTAAAACTAAATTATACCTCTACTATGACCGTGACCAATCATTTCCTAGTTCTTGAACCATAGGGTTTTAGAATCCTACTCTTATCATATCTCTTCACCTGATGAGACCCATTTACCCTTTTGTAATTACATCCTTTCATCTTGAGCTGCTAGCTATACATCACATATATTTTGAACACAAATTCAAACAAGAAGGAGCGAGAAACAGAATATAATACTTTACAGATAAGACATAAGCATAAGGGTTTTCACAAATTAATAAATTAATATCATTCAAAATCTCATACACAATTAATTATAAATATAGGGTTCTCACACACATAACAATCATACTTTCATTCATAACCATCCATACAAAATATCACAATCATATGTATAACATGTAATGCTTTTAATACTATCTCATTCAGTTTATGTATGTGGGCCCTTAAAGTTTTAGTTTGCACTGGGCCAACTAGGAGTTTACACTGTTCCATAATTCCGGATAATAATAACATAAATGCCTTCATGGCACATGAACAGCTCAACTGGCATGGAAACACGTAGAGACTAGTCAGATTGAGAAGGTTTTATTGTGAAAGTACCCGACACTAGGGAGCGACCCCAGGTCCTTTGAAGCACCCTTTCACACCCTCTCATCCCAAGGCTTGCAATTAAGCCTCCTCTAATGTATCCTCGGTTTCTATAATCCGTCCCTAGGCAATATCACATCTCATTTCTCTTTAATGATTCATGATGTATGAGCTACTCGCATATTTAGTTGGTTAAGACTTTTAGAAACTCAAGTATAAATTATATCTTCGGGGCCTACAATTCACAACATAGCCACCCCGATAAACTGCACATTTCCAAACTCTTAAATAAGTTCTGCCACACGCAGAAGAATTTCAGTACAGTTTTCTTTATCATTCACAAATCAATATTATTATGATTTGAGTTTCAAAGTCTTAATATACATTCCAAACCTTCTTTAGAGCATTTATAGGAAATTAATTTACTTCAGACACAAGTTTGAATTATCGATCTTTTCCATCTTTAATTATCATATTTGAAAAATATATATAATAAAACACTTTTGAAATTAAAACTCTTATTTTCAAAAGTTAAAAAATGAAATATTATTGAAGTATCATCCATTTGAGAATCAAATATTTTCATATATATACATATATGAATATATTACTTTCATAAAATAATATCTTTTTTATAACTAAAAATTATTCTAAAATTTAATTAAATAATTTATTTTGAAAGATAAAAGTAAGTTATAGAAATTATATACTTTTATTGAAAATTTAAGAAAAATTTCTTAACAATAATCTGAATAAATATTGAGAAATTATAATAAATAATTTCTTTTAAAGTAATACTTTAAAGAGTAAGGGATAAGTATATTCTTACTGAGTTTTAACTTTCCGTCATGCTTGCTATATGCTCAAACTCTATATCACAAGGTCATCAATCACAACCAAATATTGTCAATCATAATTAAATATCATCACTCACAGTCAAATATTATCAATCACAATCAATTTTATCCATGATACTCAAATCAAATAAATTATTTATCATTCATAAATATTATAATTTAAAGTTTAATGGTTATTTAAGTTAATAAACTTAATTTTAAGTCTTTATAGATCATTCATCGCACAGGTCTCTATAAGTCCAAATAGATCATAATAATCCAAGTCCTTGCATAGGTTTAGTTCGATCCATATAAAATATAAAAGTCTAAGTCCTTGCATAGGTTTAGTCCAGTCCGTATAAGTTATAATAATCTAGATCCATACATAGGTATTTCAGAATAAGTTACAAAAGATACTAAATTTATTATTAATTTTAAGTTGAGAAGTTATTATTTTAAAATAATATTATTATTAAATATAAAAGGAGTAGGGGACTCTTCCCATTATTCTTATGTCTTTTTATATTATATTCTTATCTCACTCCCCCTTACCTTGAATTGCTACCAAAAGTGAGTTCGCTTTGCACATCTGAGTTTTAGAAATATTAATACCAACTTATCTCAGTATAGACATAAGATAAAAATAAAGATTATTACGTAAAACAAAAATGGTAAATTTTGAATAGTGAATAGAAAAACGTGAATAGTAATAGTAAATAGTAAAACATGAATAGTAATAGTAAATAGTAAAACGTGAATAATAACTGTAAATAGTAAAACCTGAATAGTAACAGTAAATAGTAAATAGTAACAGTAAATAGTAATTCATATTTGAATATTAATTTACTATTCGTAATAGTAATTTACTATTTGAATAGTAATTCACTATTTTCAATAGTAATTTACTATTGACATAGTAATTTACTATTCGGAATAGTAACTTGAAATAATATTATATCCAGTATAATAATAGATTTCTAAAACGATATGAAAATAAACCTAAAAAGTATAAAAGAGAGTTATTCTTACCTTATGATTTTGGCAAAACTTCCTTCTATAAAAATTATTTCTCTCTCTTACTCCTATCACTATCTCTCTAGCACTACTATATTAAAGAAAATTTAATCTTAAATTGTGAATTTTCCTTCAAAATTTTATTTTAAAATTCTAATAAGAGTTAAATCATAAATATGTAAAAACATAAAATAAAAGTTGTGAATAATAAAGATATTCAAAATTCTTAATATAATTTCATTAATTAATGACTACTAATTAGGTCATTTTAAAATTCTCATTCAAAAGACATATAATTTTTATTTTATTTTATTTATTATTTTATTTTTTAAAACAAAATAATTAAATATAAATACCAAAATTTTATTAAAAAATAATAATAATAAAATAATGAATAGTAAGTATTTCTTATTAAAGATATATTAATATCTATTTTTTATTTGAGTAGAAAATAGGATGCTATAACTCTACTCCCCTAAAAGAAATTTCGTCCTCGAAATTTGATATTGTTAATAAATCTTACCAAGGCTAAACTAAGTGAACTGTTCTAAAATATATTTCTAGTTTTGTTGCCGATTACATATCTTTTCCTTGATATTACCACTTACTTTTTTTTAATCTTATAAAGTAATTTCTCCTCAACTCAAAAATATTACTCATCTTAATTTTGTCAATCATGCTCATCATAAATTGATGGTTGACTTTAAACACCTTAATAATTACATTTCTTAATCTATTAAAATATTACTTAATATAACCCTTAATATCTATAAATTAAAATTCCTACTCGTAACATATGAAAATGGAATGTTAAGAATTAATCACTAGACAACTAGCCGTTAGCAACTAGCCGTTGGACTATCCGTTTATGACCGTTGCTCACTCTCCTTTGCTTGCTTATAAATTTCCAATCCATTCTCACTTCCTATCACAACTTCAAGGTTTCCTAGTTTCTCTTTTCTATCTAATTTCTTCAATCTTTTTCCTTAAGTAATATCATACTATTCGATGGCCAACCTTCCTTAAAGTGATAAAGAGCGAAGGCGAGCTGGACTACAGTTTGTGGTAATAAGTGTCTCACTTCTTATAATCATTATGATGATTTCTCTAGTTTGGGTATTTTATGTATTGTCAAAACTCTTAGGCCTCTAACTATTATGATTCTCCAATAATTGTTAGAAAATAAATGGTTACTTATCGTTTAACTATGATGTACTAGATGTTCTACTTTATTTCCTTCAATGTACTCATGTATAATAAATTATCCTAGTGAAAAAGGATAATTATGTCTTAGTCCATGTTGTACTTGTTTATCTAGTTAAATCCTTGTGTTCTTTGCTTCATGATAATCCAGGGTATGTAATCATTTCTTATTGTCCTCTATAATATTCCTTAACTAAGTGATTACACATTTCATCATAATTGACTATAATCTTTACATAGATCTGATAAATTCACTAATCTTAATAATCATAAGTCACTATGTTGACTTAGAAATACTCACTTAAATTTTTGTTATGGTTAGCTAAGGTTTATGTAACTCACTTCATAGAAACTACGCTAAATTAATAAGTAAGGGTTCATATTTATTTACCTATAGTTTACTAACACATTTCTTTATTATAAGTCCATCAAAATATTTGTATAATAAACATTAGATAACAATGATTTATATAGGGTATGTATATTCATTGGACCAAATTGATGACTAGAAAAAAATAATTTGATAAATATGAATCAGATTGTTAGGAATCACAAAGAAAATATTTTATGATTCAATTTTCTAATATTAAACCGATATTATTATCTCCCTAAGATCTATAGTACTTATTTTAGATCCTTTATTAACATATTTACCATAATAAAACACTTAGAAAATTCAACAATCTATGGTTGATTACATTCAATGTCACAACCATAAAAGTTTCCTTAATTCATATATTTATACATATAACCATCATATATATTATTCAATCGCAAGCATCGTTAAAGGAAAACTTCATCAAATTAAACAACCATTAACATGCCTTATATATTATACAAAAGAAGAATCAATACAAATAGTTAGAGATACAATTCCTAACACGATTATTTGTCACACCAAACAAGTTAGTGAACAAATTACCATATTTCTTTCATAAAGCATACATCCACACATTTTTTTATTCAAAACATATCATCAAAGGAAAAACTATGATTCTATCTTAGATAATTGTTATACTAATTTTGGATTACAACAGTTATCTACCCATTGGAATTTCAATTCACACAAGTATTTATACGAATTCAAGGACATGACAAGGAATATCCTAATAAGGTTTATTGAGTTTGTCTCAATTTCTCCATATATCATATTCACATAGAGTTAAATTTATTGATCTTAATATCCTTCATTCGACATGTCTTTCACAACTTAGTGTAGATCATTCGGGGTGATCAGTCCCGGTAATTTATAACTAAGTAGTTAAAGTCATGACAGCTCCAGTCTAAAATTCATACCAAAATATTCCTAAAGATTTTCTACTGTCTTATCTCTCTTATTGTCCCTATACTATATTGTAAAAGAGACAAATATTTGAATATTTCATTATCACATATTAACCAAAGAATCAAACACCATATAACATATTTGGAATAAAAAGAAATAACTGCATTAGTTAATTTACCTTATTATTCCACCATACATTAACGCCCATACTTAAATAATGTCAAGAAAGACTTCAGAATGGCCAGTCTCTGGAAATCTCTACAATTACATTTTTCAAGTAATAGGATATATAGTTTTAAATTATACTTCTTACGAACTTAAAAACTAGTACTTTCTTCTTCTTCTTCTTTTTCTAACTTTTCTTCACTTGCTTCTTGCCATCTACCCTTAATAATAAGGTTTCCTACTCTATCCATCATAAAATCTTTTGACTAACTTAACCATCAGAGTACACTAACAAGCTAGTAAGACCATACCCCAAGCCGATTTGGATTGAACTGCTCTGATACCACTTTGTAACACCCCTTTATATACATGAGATATATATATATTCTTCTTGCTTTTTAAAAAAACTTTTAGAAAGATATACGTATTTATCATTCTTTATCTCGCGTATACAAGGACGTATATACATCTGATTTCCTTTGAATATTGAAAGTAAAAAAATGTCATCTTTCAATATTTATTCATAATGACAAAAATAATTTATAGAAATCATAAGTGATAAAAGATTTACAGTATTATATCTGAATGATAAGGTTTATCAAAATTTAACCTTCACCTTGTTACAATTATCCAACTTGATATTGTAATAAGGTAAACTAAAACTAAATTATACCTCTACTACGACCGTGACCAATCATTTCCTAGTTCTTGAACCATAGGGTTTTGGAATCCTACTCTTGTCATATCTCTTCACCTGATGAGACCCTTTTACCCTTTTGTAATTACATTTTTTCATCTTGAGCTGCTAGTTATACATCACATATATTTTGAACACAAATTCAAACAAGAAGGAGTGAGAAACAGAATATAATACTTTATAGGTAAGACATAAACATAAGGGTTTTCACAAATTAATAAATTAATATCATTCAAAATCTCGTACACAATTAATTATAAATATAGGGTTCTCACACACATAACAATCATACTTTCATTCACAACCATCCATACAGAATATCACAATCACATGTATGACAATGCTTTTAATACTATCTCATTCAGTTTATGCATGTCGGCCCTTAAAGTTTTAGTTTGCACTGGGCTAACCAGGAGTTTACACTATTCCATAATTCTGGATAATAATAACATAAATACCTTCATGGCACATGAATAGCTCAACTAGCATGGAAAGACTTAGAGACTAGTCAGATTGAGAAGGTTTTTATTGTGAAAGTACCCGACACTAGGGAGCGACCCCAGGTCCCCTGAAGCACCCTTTCACACCCTCTTATATTAAGCCTCCTCTAATGTATTCTCGGTTTTTATAATCCGTCCCTAGGCAATATCACATCTCATTTCTCTTTAATGATTCATGATGCATGAGCTACTCGCATATTTAGTTGGTTAAGACTTTTAGAAACTCGAGTATAAATTATATCTTCGGGGCCCACAATTCACAACATAGCCACCCCGATTAACTGCATATTTCCAAACTCTTAAATAAGTTCTGCCACACGCAGAAGAATTTCAGTACAGTTTTCTTTATCATTCACAAATCAATATTATTATGATTTGAGTTTCAAAGTCTTAATATACATTCCAAACCTTCTTTAGAGCATTTATAGAAAATTAATTTACTTCAAACACAAGTTTGAATTATCGATCTTTTTCCATCTTTTATTATAATACTTGAAAAATATATAATAAAACACTTTTGAAATTAAACTCTTATTTTGAAAAGTTTAAAATGAAATATTATTGAAATATCTCATTTCCATTTGAGAATCAAATATTTTCATATATATACATATATGAATATATTACTTTCATAAAACAATATCTTTTTTATAAATCAAAATTATTCTAAAATTTAATTAAATAATGTATTTTGAAAGATAAAAGTAAGTCATAGAAATTATATACTTTTATTGAAAATTTAAGAAAAATTTCTTAACAATAATCTGAATAAATATTGAGAAATTATTATAAATAATTTCTTTTAAAGTAATACTTTAAAGAGTAAGGGATAAATATATTCTTACTGAGTTTTAACTTTCCGTAAAACAGAAATGGTAAATTTTGAATAGTAAATAGTAAAACATGAATAGTAACAGTAAATAGTAAAATGTGAATAGTAATCGTAGATAGTAAAACCTGAATAGTAATAGTAAATAGTAACAGTAAATAGTAATTCACTATTTGAATAGTAATTTACTATTCGTAATAGTAATTTACTATTTGAATAGTAATTCACTATTCTTAATAGTAATTTACTATTGACATAGTAATTTACTATTCAGAATAGTAACTTGAAATAATATTATATTCAGTATAATAATAGATTTCTAAAATGATATGAAAATAAACCTAAAAAGTATAAAAGAGAGTTATTCTTACCTTGTGATTTTGGCAGAACTTTCTTCCATAAAAATTTTCTCTCTCTTACTCCTACCACTATCTCTCTAGCACAACTATATTAAGAAAATTTAATCTGAAATTATGAATTTTCCTTTAGAATTCTTCGGTATTTATAACAGAAAAATTCATTGTGCATTTGAATATTTTATTATAAAAGTATTGTATAATATTTGAAATTTTTGTTTCTGGTTACTGTGCAAGTTTGAAAATTTCGTTCATGTACAGTGTTTTACATAGTAAATGTCGACTGAATTATTAAGCCAAATAGTAACCATTCACTTGGTATATTTTAAATATTCAAAATAAGTCCTTTTCGAAATTTAGCGATATTATATCAGCTCTCACTAATTTTATAATAAGTAATATAAAGTTTAAATTTTAAAAATCTAAAATTTTCTATTAATAAAAATTTATTAGTACGTTTTCTATTTTTTTACGATTGGTAAAAATTAAGATTTTTCTCAAACAGATCATTTTTAGATAAGTCTACTTGAAATGGATTTTAGAAAATTTTCTTATAATTCAACTTCACTTTCTTGTAAATATTTTTAATTTTAAGTAACTTTATATGAATTTAAAATTATTTAAAATATATTATTTTATTAAAACATTTCAAAATTTTCAAAAAATTTAAAAAATCATAAATATTATGTAGATCAAAAAGTTCTGAAGAACCATAGTCTAATTCCTTCAAAATTGAATTTTAAATTTCTAATAAGAGTTAAATCATAAATATGTAAAATCATAAATATGTAAAAACATAACATAAAAGTTGTGAATAATAAAGATATTCAAAATTCTTAATATAATTTCATTAATCAATGACTACTAATTAGGTCATTTTAAAATTCTCATTCAAAAGACATATATATTTTTATTTTATTTTATTTGTTATTTTATTTTATTTTTTAAAACAAAATAATTAAATATAAATACTAAAATTTCATAAAAATAATAATAATAATAATAATAATAAACTAATGAATAGTAAGTATTTCTCATTAAAGATATATTAATATCTATTTTCTATTTGAGAAGAAAATAACATGTTACAAACAACGTCTCATGGTGCGATAGGGTCAAAGCACAACAGGGCTCTCACCCTCTCTGGCGCCCCTTTCTTGGGGACTTGGGACCGGTCCACCACTTAGGACGTTTCTTCATTCTACAATTTGGAGGCCAAAAGCAATTAATTTTCATGGTGGGCTAATTAGCCCTTAGGTTCTTTGCAAAAGTTGTAGATAATTAAGTTACAAACATTTTCCCTTTTGGTTCACCTAAAATAACAAGTCTGTAGCTCAAGTTATGCCTAAAATACTACAAGGTGTTCATGTTGAAAATTGTATATAGAATAGTTTTACATTTTTATAAAATTAGGCGATCTTAAAGGCATAATTGGGCTTCAACCCCTTCATAACATTTGTAGATAATTGAGTTGTGGAGGCTTACCAATTGAACTCACCTCGATTGGAGTTTTATAGCTTCTGTTAAACATAAAATACTAAACAATACTAAAGAAAGATGCATCCTGGAAATTTTTCTAAAAACTTCCTCATGTTGTTCTTATAATTTTTGATGTGTGCTACATTATTTAATGTAAAATCTACTAAACTGGGTTTAGTTAAAACCTCTAATTTAAATTAAGTAAATATACAAGGATGTCACAATGTATCTGTGCTAGATTTTAATCTCATCCTAGAGAATCTCATTTAATTGTTGCCAAGGGTGCAGATTGCATGCTTGTTGGATATTCTGACTCAGACTTCATAGGATATAAGATCGATTAGAAAAACTGATCATTAGCTTGATAGTTTACTTGTATCTTGGCATAGCAAGAAACAAGTTAGTTTAACCTTACCTAGTGCTAAGGCAAAATATGTCATAGTTAAAAGTTATTGCGTACAAATCCTACTGAGGAAACAACAACTTTTAGATTTTTGTGTGCAATTAGACCATATTTCCCTTAGATGCGACAATACTAGTGCAATCACTATAAGTATGAATTCAGTCATGCACTCTAGGACCAAACACATAGAAATAAGATATCATTTTACTCGATACAC
Source organism: Clitoria ternatea (assembly GCA_037962975.1). Classification (NCBI taxonomy): domain Eukaryota; kingdom Viridiplantae; phylum Streptophyta; class Magnoliopsida; order Fabales; family Fabaceae; genus Clitoria; species Clitoria ternatea. Next base: position 140,487,355 of record CM075673.1, read on the forward strand.
GACCAGGGTCTCCAATACACGACGCGGACTGGTTAAAGACAATAAAAGAAAATGAAACTATATTGGAATGAGACCCTTAGACGTCCAAACAAAATAAAGGGTTCAGGGAGTCGCCACTAATATTTATCAAGAAAAATATCAAAAAAAATCTTTAAATAGCACTGGTTTTTTAAATGAAATTCTGTTTAATCCGGGAGTCGAATTACAGGAGGGGAAGTGTATTTATATGTTGATGTAGGTTTTGATAATGACACAACAAATGAAGATATATTAAGGATGTTGTTAAGCGATTAATTAGAAGCAAATCATGAAGTTCAAGCTAAATTGGATCAAGCATTCAAGAGTTAAATGCATAAAGATTAATGAACATCAAAGACATATGATAAAGGATTTTAAAGAGGCTTAAATCAAGAGGAAAATGATCAACAAAGTGCCATAGATTGAAAGGAATCAAGCCATATCGAATTAAATGTCAAAAGGGTCCAGAAATACATCAAAATGCAAGTATCAGGTGCAGGAATCGATTCGCCACATGTGGGAATCGATTCACATGACTTGAATAGGCCAAGAATCGATTCACAAGGCCTAGGAATCGATTCATTCACTTGGGAATCGATTCCCCCTGCTAAGAATCGATTCACACGTTCATAAAGGACCCAAGAGTGTATTTTTAATGACATGAATCGATTCACACCCATAATGAATCGATTCATACATGAGTGCTTGCCCAGGAACTTCCTTTTTTAAGGGGTGAATCGATTCTTTTATGAAATGAATAGATTCATTCAGTGCAAATGTTTCTGGAAATTTAATTGAAGTCTTGGAAGCTCAAGTGCCAACCATTTCTGAAATGCTCTGCACACACCATGCTCTACTAAGAATTAATAACAGCATTAGACCATCATTCACCAATAGAAAATGCACCTTCCATGCTGCACTATGCTTGAAGTTATAAATTAATTCTGTCATTCCATACTCCACCATGCAATGCCCAAATTGTCACAAACAGAAACTGGAAGATGCCTGATTCCACTGTGCCACTCCATGCTCCACCATCTCACGTTGGAATTTATGAATGCAAGGCACCATCCTCTGTTGAATTTTTAATTGCCAAATGCCATGCCTTGGATGCCTATAAATAGAGAATGGCTGAAGCAGTGAAGGGGACACCAACAGCAAGCTATTCTTTCTTTCCTCTCTCATGCTGCTCTCTCTATTTCTCTTAAGCTCTCTGTTTCTATTCTCTGGCAAATTATTTTAAGAGTGAATTTTGTGAGCAAAATTACTTTAAAAGCTAAACTTGCACATTATTTCTTAAGAGAGAAAAATAATTTTTGAGTGCTAAAATTTGTATATCCTCTCTTTTGAGAGTTATCATTTTGTGAAAGCTTAAACTTGTATATCCACTCTTTTAGAGAGTTATCCTTGTACACTTAAACACCAAATATCCTAGAATTTTTGGGTTGGGCTTCAACCTTGTAATTTGAGAGATTGAGAGATTGGGTGGGGTGCCCTTGTACTTGTGAGAATTGGGTTCTTGAGTGTGGGACACTAGGAAGCCGCGATTGCTCAAAGTTGTATATCTAATTTCCAATAGTGGAAATCCTCTAAGTGGGTTGCTTAGAGGCAAGACGTACACCGGTGTGGTGGAACTCGTATATATCGGTTTGTAAATTTCTCTTCCCTAAACTCATTTAAATTTGTGCACTTAAAATTGCTTGCTAATTACTTATGTTTATAACTTAATTAATTAAGCAATTTTATTATTGATTTACTTGTTAAAATTAAAGTGCATATTCTATTAATTTGTAAATATTTTAAATTAAATTTGTTGAAGTTAGTTAAGAAATATTCTTGAATTAATTGTGTTAAAATTAATTATTACTCTTCTAGGTGTTCAAAATAGTGTGACGATTAATTTGACATTATTAATAGTTATCTTGAATATTACTTAGACTCTTTAAGTGAATTTACTTGCCATACACTAAGTGCTTATCATTTTGTCTTATGCATAAATTGTTATTACTTGTGATTAAATTTATTATCTTCATCAAGTATACTTATTAAATAATTAATTTCAAAACCATTCCAAGTAAAATTTTTAATACTCAATTCACCCCTCTCTTGAGTAATTGAGGCCACTTGGTTAACAAGTGGTATCAAAGCTTGACTCTTGGTAGATCAAGCTTAACAGCTTCAAGAGAACGAATGGCCTCAAATTCTCTAAACCTTTTTCCTGAGGGTGGTCCCACAAATAGACCTCCCACTTTCAATGGTGAGGGTTACGCTTTTTGGAAAGAAAGGATGAAAATTTTTATGCAATCAATTGATTTGAAAGTATGGAATGCTATTAAAAATAGTCCTTTTATACCTATGCACATTATTGATAATAAACAAATAGAAAAACCTATGGATGATTGGACTAGTGAGGAAGAAAATAAAGTGCAATATAATTACAAAGCAAAAAATCTTATCACATTAGCCTTAGGTCCCGATGAATTCTTTAGAGTAGTTACATGTAAATCTGCTAAGGATATGTGGGATACCCTTCAAATAACTCATGAAGGAACTAGCGATATTAAGGATTCTAAGATTAGTACTTTAACTAGCCAATATGAAAGTTTTAGAATGAATTCTAGTGAAACTATCTTAGAACTACAAAAGAGATTCACTTTGATTATTAATCATCTTATTACACTTGGTAAATATTACACTAACAAGGAACTTATTCATAAAGTTCTAAAAAGTCTTACTAGGGAGTGACAACCTCTTGTTACTGCCATCAAGCAATCACCCAATATAAATGATATGTCCTTTGCTACATTGTTTGGTAAGTTACAAAAACAAGAACAAAAGTTGAAAGACTTGAAACATGCGGAGGAAGAAGAAAAAGCCTCAAAGAAAAAAAGGGCTAGCTCTCAAAGTCGCCTCAATTGTTGAAGATGAAACCGAGAGTGATCTTGATGGGGACGAAGAGTTCGGTCTATTCGTAAAGCGCTTTGGAAAGCTTATGAAGAACAAACATTTCCAAAGAAGCTTCAAAACTCAAGGTAAGAAACCCATTCTTAAAGAAAACTCTTCCTCACCTACTTGCTTTGAATGTGGAAAGGAAGGATACTTCAAGATAGACTGTCCAAACCTCAAGAAGTAAAACAAGGAAAGAAAAGGGAAAAGAAGAGCATATATCGCATGGGATGAAAATGAGATAAGTAGCTCAGACGAATCAAAAAATGAAAAAGCAAACCTTTGCCTCATGGCCAACCACCAAGATAAAGATGATGAGGTAAATCTCCATGACTTAGATAAGGAAGAATTACTTGATGCTCTTGAAGAATTGTATGATAAATTTATAAAAGTTTCTAATAAGCATAAGTTATCAAGAAAAACCATTGACACTCTTGAGATGCATCTTATGGAAGTTTGTAAAGAGAATGAAACTTTAAAAATGGAAGTAGTGAAAGTACAAGCATGCTCTAAAACTAAACCTTGTGAATTTGCTAAGAAATGTGACATTCAAGAAACTAAGGTTTTAGACTTGAGTAGAACTTTAGAAAAATTTATAAATGGTAGAGACAACTTAAATGTCTTACTTGGAAAACAATGGTGTATGTTTGATAAAACGGGACTAGGTTTCAATGCTTATAAGAAACAAAAGAATTATAACAACTTCTTTATACCACCTAGTAAAACTGCATCACCTTTCATGAAATGTAATTATTGTGGTTTTAAATGATATAGTGCATCTAATTATAATGTTAGAAAATTAGGGCCAAAGGTTGTGAGAAAAATATGGGTTTCTAAAGGAACATTACCTCAAACTAACCTACAAGGACCCAACATAAAATAGGTACCAAGCTCTCTAACTTGACCTGTTTTGTAGGAATGCTTTAAAGCAAGTAACACCCATTGGTATCTAGATAGTAGGTGTTCAAAACACATGACATGAGATAAAAGTAAGTTTATATCATTTACTCCACGAAATAAAGGATTTGTTACATATGGAGACAACACGAAGGGAAGAATTCTAGGAATCAGAAATGTTGGTAAAAACTCTTCCACTTTTATAAATGATGTATTATATATTTAGGGACTTAAACATAACTTGCTTAGCATTAGTTAATTATGTGATAAAGGCTATAAAATTATTTTTGAATCAAATTGTTGCATAATTAAAAATAAGCTAAACAAGGAAATAAAATTCGTTGGTCAAAGAGTTGATAATATTTATATGATTAATCTTGATTGTCTTGCTTCAAGTGATGTGCAATGCTTTATAACTAAAGAGAATGAATCATGGTTGTGGCATAGAAGAATTACTCATATTCATATAGACCATTTAAATAAACTTATTTTGAAAGATTTAGTGATTGGTTTACCAAAGTTGAAATTTGAAAACAAGTTTTGTGACGCATGTCAAAAAGGAAGTAAAGGTTTCTTTTCAAGCAAAAAATGTTGTTTCAACAAATAGACCTTTACAACTTTTACATATGGATTTATTTAGACCTTCAAAAATTAAAAGTTTTGGTGGAAATTATTATGGTCTTGTGATTGTGGATGATTATTCTAGGTATACATGGATTTTGTTTCTTACTCATAAACATGAAGCATATCATGCATTTAAGAAACTTGCCAAGATCATCTAAAACGAACAAAATTTGAAAATAGCATCCATTCGAACGGATCATGAGGGAGAATTTGAAAACCAATCCTTTGAAAAATTGTGAAAATTTTGGCATTGAACATAATTTTTCGGCTCCAAGAACACCATAACAAAATAGAGTAGTTGAAAGGAAAAATCGATCTTTAGCGGAGCTCGCAAGAACTATGTTGAATGAAAGTAATATTGCGAAACACTTTTGGGCCGATGCGGTAAATATCGCTTGCCATGTTATGAATCGATGTTTGATAAGACCAATTTTAAAGAAAACCCCCTATGAACTTTACAAAGGTAGAAAACCAAATATTTCTTATTTTCATGTATTTTGATGTAAATGCTTTGCTTTAAACAATGGAAAGGATAATCTCGGCAAATTCGATGCAAAATCTGATGAAGCAATATTCTTAGGTTATTCATCTACTAGTAAAGCATATCGACTCTTTAACAAACGAACTTGTACAATTGAAGAGTCTATACACATCAAATTTGATGAACTTAACCAAAATTCCCTGAGAAAGGAAATTAATGATCTTGTAGGTACCTTCCAAGAAATGAACTTGAATAATAAAGAAGAAATAAAAAATGAAGGAGATACAACACAAAATGATGAACCTTGTAACACCCTCTGTTACATCTCAATAATTTTTAAAAAATTCATAAATTTTTTTTACTAAAAATATAATCGCTAAAAGAAATTATCAGAGTAAAATTACATACAATATTTCTAAAATACCTCACGAATATCATTATGATTTATAAAGTAGTTTTACATTCATCCAAATAAAATAGATATTAAACATTATTAGAAAGAAAGGAAATTCCATGGCCCAAGAGCAGTTACTTAATGACATTATTTATTCATTGGACCATGGTATTCATACTGAGCTCCCTTTCTAGAACGTGCTATATATACTGTCGAGATTCTTCGATCCTTCCCTCTGTACGAACCATCAATTAAAATATATGAAACAAAACATGGAGAAAGGAGTGAGAAACAGAATATAATATTCCCAAATGGGACATAAGCAATAAAGGGTTTTCACAAACTAGTATAATAATATCAATCACAATCACATACACAATCAATTATGAATGTATGAATATTATGCAATATCTTCATCATAACTTACCTATATATGCGAGCCCCTTAAGTTTTAATTTGCACTGGGCCAACCAGGAGTTTACACTGTTATATAATTTCGAATAATAATAATATGAACAGCTCAACTGGCATGAAAACACTTAGAGACTAGTCAGATTGAGAAGGTTTTTATTGTGAAAGTACCCGACACTAGGGAGCTACCCCAGGTCCCCTGAAGCACCCTTTCACACCCTCTCATCCCAAGGCTCACAATTAAGCCTCCTCTAATGTATCCTCGGTTTCTATAATCCGTCCCCAGACAATATCATTTTGTTTCTCTTTGATGATTCATGATGCATGAACTACTCGCGTATTTAGTTGATTAAGACTTTTAGAAACTCAATTATCTTATCGGGGCCTATGAATCGCGACATAGCCACCCTAGTAAACTGTACTTTTTAAAATTCTCAAATACACACATAGAATTTTAGTACAGTTCCTTTTCAAATCACAAATCAAATCTCTTTATAATTTGAGTTTCAAAGCCTTAAATATATATTTCACAACCTTCTTTAGAAAGTTTATAGGTCAATTCAAAATCAATTTCTAAAAACTTGAATTCAAAATTATCAATCTTTAAAACCTTAGTACTTGAAAATTTTGTATAATATTTTTATACAATTTGAAAATAATACATATATATATATATTAAGAGTTTAAAGTAAAATATTAGTAAAAATTTATTTTTATAAAATAATTTCTCTTTCTTTTTCTTTCACTAACAAGAAATCTTAATTTTAGTAAATACATATATATATATATATATATTAAAAGATAAAATAAGATTTCTAAGAACTTATGTATTTTCATTGAAAACTAAGAAATTTCTTAAAAGTAATTTGAATAAAGATGAATAAGTAAATAAGGAAGTAGGAGATAAGTAGATTCTTACTGAATTTTAGCTTTTCGTCATGCTTGCTATATGCTCATACTCCACATTACAAGATCATCAATCATAATCAAATATTGTCAATCATAATCAAACATCATCATTCACAAATAATTAAACATCAGTTATAAATATCATAATTTAAAATTCAATGGTTATTTAAATTAATAAATTTTGTTTTAAGTCCTATAGTCAATTCCTCACACAGGTCTATGTAAGTCCAAGATATTCCAGTCCTTGCATAGGTCTAGTTCAGTCCATATATGTCATAATAGTCCAAGTTCTTGCATAGGTTCAGTCCAGTTCATAGTAGTTCAAGTCCTTGCATAGGTTCAGTCCAATTCGCATAGGTCATAATAGTTCAAGTTCTTGAATAAATATTTCAGATTAAGTTACACGAGATATTTAATTTATTAATAACAATTAATATAAATTTTAAGTTAAAAGTTATTGTTTTTTTTAAATAATAATATTGTTATCTTTAAAAGGAGTAGGGGACTCCTCCCAATATTCTTATGTATTTTCATATTATATCCTTATCTCACCCCCTTACCTTGATTTGCTACCAAAAGTGAATTCGCTCTGCGCCTCCAAGTTCTAACAAAATATTAATACTAATTTATTTCAATATAAATATAAGATGAAAATTAAGATTGATATCAGAATGATAAATAGTAACTATGCATAGTAATAGTAAATAGTAACGATAAATAGTAAATCATCAATGGTAACGGTAAATAATAATTTTTGAATAGGAACAATAAATAGTAAATCGTGAATAGTAAATATTAAATAGTAGTGGTAAATGGTAAATCGTGAACAATAACAGTAAATAGTAAATTTTAAATAGTAACGGTAAATAGTAAATTTTGAATAGTAACAGTAAATAGTAAATTTTGAATAGTAATAGCAACTAATAAATTTTGAATAAAAATGGTAAATGATAAATTTGAATAATAATAGTAAATGGTAAATTGTGAATAGTAACAATAAATAGTAAATTTTGAATAGTATTGGTAAATAGTAAAAATAACACAGTGGTAATTTATTTTTACCATAGTAACTTATTCATAATAGTACTAGTATATTAATGGTTTAAGAGTGCTAAAAAATAAACTAAAATTATAAAAAGAATATAAAAGAAAGATGTTATTACCTTACACCTCCGGCAGAACCTTTTTTTACCAAAAGAATTTACTCCCCACTAATTTCTTACGCATTATCTTTCTAGATTCTCTCTCTAATTTTGGTGTGAAAATGTTGTAAATGAGCCATCTATTTATAGGAAGAGAAATTTACTATTTAAGATTACTTAATTATTTATTTTACTATTTATGATGTAAGTATTTACCCACCGGTCACTATTTATGATGTAAGTATTTACCCACCGGTCACTATTCATGATATAAGTATTTACCCACCGGTGACTATTCATGATGTAAGTATTTACCAACCGATGATGTAAGCGATGATGTCAGCAGTGGCATTTTGGTTATTAGATAAAAGGTTAAGGGTATTTTTGTCATTCTCAAAAAATGAAAAAAATATAAAATTCTAAAAAAATTATAAATTTTATAACAATCAAAAAGTTCTAAAGAACTATAATCAAATTCCTTTAAAATTTTATTTTGAATAAGAAATAATGAAATTAGGGGTGTTACAAACCTCAACAAAAGGAGTGGATCACCATGAAGAATCACCCCTTGGACAATGTCATAGGCGAAATAACAAAAGGTATAAGTACTCGAAACGCCATTAGAAATACTTGTAATCACTTAGGCTTTGTATCACAAATTGAACCCAAAAATATTAATGAGGCCATTATTGATGAGCATTGGATGTTGGCCATGCAAGAGGAATTAAATCAATTTGAAAGAAATAAAGTTTGGGAACTTGTGCCAAAACCCAATGATCATCAAATAATAGGTACTAAATGGGTTTTTAGAAATAAGCTAGATGAAAACGGAATAATAAAAAGAAATAAAGCTACATTAGTTGCTATGGGATACAATCAAGAAGAAGGAATAAACTATGAAGAAACGTATGCTCCCGTAGCTAGGTTAGAAGCCATAAGATTACTGTTAGCTTTTGCTTGTTGTATGGATTTTAAGCTTTATCAAATGGATGTCAAAAGCACTTTTCTAAATGACTATATTCAAGAAGAAATTTATGTAGATCAACCTCCCGGTTTTGAAAATCACAAATTTTCAAACCATGTTTTTAAATTGAGAAAAGCTTTATATGGTTTGAAACAAACTCCAAGAGCTTGGTATGAAAGACTTAGTAAATTTCTTTTAGAAAATAATTTTGAAAGAGGAAAGGGTGATACTACACTATTTATAAAATGTAAAAATAATGACATTCTTTTGATACAAGTTTATGTTGATGATATAATATTTGGTGCTACTAACGAAATTCTTTGTCAAGAGTTTGCCAAGATTATGCAAGATGAATTCGAAATGTCCATGATGGGAGAACTTACATTCTTCCTTGGGCTACAAATTAAGCAAACTAAAGAAGAAACTTTCCTTAGTCAAACGAAATATTGCAAAGAACTACTCAAAAGGTTCGAAATGGACAAGGCAAATGAAATGGCAACACCCATGAGTACATCTTTCTACTTAGACAAAGATGAGAAGGGTAAGGACGTTGAAATAACTAAATACTGAGGTATGATTGGATCCTTACTTTACTTAACAGCTAGTAGACCCGATATTATGTTTGTTGTATGTATGTGTGCTAGATATCAAGCATGTCCTAAAGAATCACATCTCACTGCCGTAAAAAGAATTTTGAAATGTCTTGTGGGTACTCAAAATATTGGTTTATGGTATCCCAAAGGCGTTGAATGTATTCTTGTAGGATATTCTGATTCTGACTTTGCTGGTTGCAACCTTTATAGGTAAAATACTCGGTCATATTAATAATAAACTATTTTATTATTAATATAAAATAAGAGCGGCATCTAGAAATGCATCATTATGTTTGAATATTACTTATTATCAACATAACCTATAAGTGATAATTATTTTATATGTTTGTTCCTTTTGTCACGATATCCTAATTGAGTCCAAGACATGGTCGTGTCATCCTTGTACGGTCCAATTTATTTTACTTGATACCGAAATAGACTTTATCCGAATAAATATCCAATATTTATTCTTTCTAGCATGACCATGCATTTCCTTAGTCTCACTCCATCAAGTGGCCTATAGATATCACTCCTGTCACATAGGAGAGACAAATCTCATCTACATCACTCACATCGCTTTGCATAATTTGTTCATTACCTAATCGCAACCTTTATAGTCCTTTTGTTATAGAAGACGTTTAATTGTATTAAAACAACAAACTCCTTATGTAAGAATCATAGTGACTTCAGGTCGAAGGACTACACATACCATTATCACATTGAGAATCGTTTATGACATTCATGTAACAATCCATGCAACGTTCTCATGGTGGGCCTATTCAGTACATCATTACTCTTAATGTGTACCCGTGTGAAGACTTGATAGCATCTATATCCATGATGTGTGAGATCAGATCATCAGTACACTCACACACTAGTCTTAATGTATTTACATGTCCCCACGTAAATACTTGACTATGGACATTTTAGGAATAACTCTCATATGACCTATTACTCCAAGGATAAATAAAGGTTGTTAAACTATTTAGCAAAAAATGCCTTATTCAAAATGATGTGTCCTATATAGGCTCTTAGTGCATATTTCCAACATATTAAACCAATCATGTATAGAATAAATGTATTTAAGTATGTTTGAAGTTTGATTGTAGCTAACTTGAACCTTGAAAGGTATTCAAAGTGTATTTTCAAGTTTTGAAGTAGGATAATCAATTACAAGAAGCGTGATGATTGATTAACAAACCTTTGTCTAAGAGCTTAAATTTCAGCATTTAGTAATTGATTACCAAAGCCTAGTATAAATTACTAAAACCCAATAATTAATTATCGTAGTCGATTACCACGACAGCCTAATCAATTACGTTGGACTAGGTTGAAGAAATGGATGAATAAATGCATTAATAATCGATTACCCATGAAGAAGTAATCAATTACCATGAGTTTTTATAAATTGGCATACGTATTTTGCATCTATTTTCATGCCTTAAACCCTTTTTTTCTCTCTTCTCTTGCCCAAACTCACTTTAATCACAACCAAACTTCACCAAACCACTTCTAAACATTCCTAAACACTTTCAAACACTTAAATCTCCTACCAATTTCATCCATTCCATTCCCTTCAAACCAAAACATGTCTAGGGCACAAAAGAGACGAAAAGCCAACATTGCGTAATCTTCTCAACACTTACTTACTTTATTTTGCTCTTGACATATTGGTATCACACTGCTGCTAGTTATCCTTATGATTAATCTTTTTATGGTACTAGTAGTTCCATTTGCTAAAACTTATGCTATTGGTAATTATGTTTATGTTTGTATTCCTAAAACTTATCTTTGATATTTGTGTTTCTTTTGCACATACTGATGCTAGTAGTTTGGGGTATATGTTGGTACTCATGTTTCTTTCCATGGACGTGTTCATAACTTTTTGATAATGCTAAAGGGATAGAAAGAAGTAAGCTAGGTAATCATGTATGTGGTTTAGACAAATGGATATCCCTTAGGTATTATGTGGCATGTTATGAATGATTATGTGTACAGTAAATTTATGCTTCTCAACTATTATGATAAATTACATGAAAACTTTTCAAACCCTTTCGACTAGTCAAGCATGAACCCCAATAGTAAAGGGGAGAATTTTTTGATCAAAATCTTCTTAAAATCATTCATTTCTTGTATCAACTATCTTTATCATAATAAGTGATAACTTTCCAACAAATGTTTTCTCTAAAAAAGTGTTATATTTCTAATAAGTGGCTTCTCTAAACAAGTAGTATTACCAAGTGGCTTGATTGTAATGTCTATGAAGATGACTAGTTTTATATGGTAAAAATCTTACTATGATCATCTCTATATGGATTATTACATTTACGCTAAAGCACCTCCAACGAATGTTTTGTCATCATAAAAAAAGGAGACTGTATATGGATATTGAATGGAAAATTTTGATAATGCCAAAGATGGCACAAGCGAACATATAAAAATTGGCAATGTATAAATTGATGTTAATTCAAGAATTTGAGCTAACAAATACAAGATTTTTCAAGCTTCAAGATTAGTTACAACAAGCCTAGTATTTATGTTAAAGAATATCAAACAAAAAGGTTTTATGAGCTCTCAAGTTTTGATCCTTAGCTAAAAATGTTTTTCAAGTCAAAAGCATGTTCAAAAGTTTTAAAGAAAAATCTTTTATAGATTATAATTGGTCAACATCAAATAAAAAGGATTTCTAAGGGCAAAAATATGTTTTTCCATGTTTTTAAGGTAAAATAATCGATTACATTTGAAAAATAATTGATTGCTAATGAACAAAAGCCAATTTCAAAAAACAAAAGTTTAGAAATAGATTACTGGTTGGTGGTAATAGATTACCAAAATAGGGTAACCGATTACCACCTTTCCAGTAATCGATTACTGTGTTTAGAAATTACCTAATAACTTACAAACATTTAATATCCATTTCTTTGAGCCCCAAAGTAGAGAAACAATTATAAACGGGTTGATTGAGTCCAAAACTTTACACATGTTTTCTACATAAGATTGAAATACTCCAACATAAAAAAACATCATTTGATCATTGGATCATTCTTGAGTTCATTTCTCTATTCTTTGAGTTTTCTATAAGCTTTCAATTTGTTTATTCACTTTATTGAGAGTTAACTCATTTTGTAAATCTCTGTTAGAGATTAAGAATTGTGGCAAAGGTTACGATTAACCTTTAGGTTGTAAATTTGAGTTTTTGAGAGAAAAGTGATATGCATCATTTGAGTGAAGAGGGTTAAACTTTTGGTGTAAGACATTAAGAAGTTATAATTGCTCTACTTATACTTAAATCATTCAAATAACATAAATCTCAAGTGATTGCTTAAGGACTGAACGTATGTTGAAATTGATTGAACCAATATACATCAATTTGAGTTCCTGTTTATCTCTTTACATTCTACACTTTACTCTTTTTTTAGGTTGTGTTGATTGAATTGTCTATATTCTGATCTTTATAATTTCCTCATACTTTTTACTTAAGTCTTCCAAATATGTTTTTATATTTTTATTCCATCTAATTGAATGGAGATTGAATCCTTTTCAAAGGCATTTCTTGTGAAATCTTTAAAACTCAATTCACGCCCTCCCTCTTGAGTATTGAAGCCACTTGATTACATAAACGATTCTTTCTAACAAAATCCACATTCTCTAAGTTTTGGCCAATGAGGTCCACTTTAGGGGCACACCCTCATTCTCTTCTAACCACTTTATTGCAAAACGAAATCTTATTCCCTCCTCCCCCTATTGCACCATCGAGTGGTTTCAGTGGTGGATGGTTAGCTTGTGTAGAGAAAACCATAGTTGCATCCATATTTTCTCTATTTAAAATTTCTAAAGTAATAATTATGATTTCTTCATGTAACCAACATAATTCTTAGATAAATATGATAAAGTTACGTAGACTAAATGGGATAACTTTATTTTAATTTGATTTTTTTAAATTTACTTAATTGATAATAAAAATCTATCTAATATATTTAGACAATTTTTTTTATTTTTTTGTTTATTTCTTAATTTTATACAAAACAATATAATATTTTTATTCTGCATCAAGAACGGCTCAATTTTGTAAAATATATTTCCAAATTTCAATTACATTATACTTTGGTTTAGTTGAATTTAATTTACTTTAAATTTTATCTTATTGTGATGGTAAGACAACACTTAGTTACAGAAAATTATTATAGTTTTATAGGAAAAGTTTTTTGATTGTTTTCCAAAATTTTCATTTCTTAAAATAGATAGAAAAATTCTTGAAAAACTTTTTCACTTTTCAGTTTTCTTAAAAAACTTCTTTAAAGACTTTTTTATTTTTTTAAAAAATAAAAAAACTCAGTTTTCAATTTTCTATAAATTTTCTTTAAATATTTTATAAATAAACACTTTTTTAAATTTTTTCAACTTTTTTAATAATAGTTTTTTATTTTTCTTAAAAAATTTGTGAAATAAACATGAACTAAGTTTTAGTGTATTCCAAATTTCCTTAACTAACCTTAACCGTGTGGGTTCCGATATCTCCCTAATTTTTTTTTATTGAAAACAGAAAATATTGAAAGAAAAAAAGCTCCTTATTTTAACATTTTATTTATAATATGATCATTTAACCGTAGAGGATAGGCTCATTCTTTTCACCCTGGATCCCCTGCGGAAGACCCCACAATATGAGTGTGCACCTCATTTTCTACCAATACCGAAAAAGACTACAAAATAAAATAAGATAAAAAAGAAAAAGAGAAGAAAGGAACATCGTCATCGTGGCGGAATCCCCGCGTCCTCTGAGCAAAGGGAGTGAGTGCAGGAACAAACCCTAGAACCAGAATCGAAGAAGAGCAATTGAATAACTGATACTCTGGCATTGGGCGAATTGAGAACCGTGAACAATGGGTGCGAGTCGAAAGCTTCAGGGGGAGATAGATCGCGTTCTCAAGAAGGTTCAGGAAGGGGTTGAAGTCTTCGATAGTATCTGGAACAAGGTGTTTCGTTTGTTCCCCTCATCTTTTTTTGTCTTTAGTGTTTTTGATTCTCTTTGTTTCTGAAGAAAATGACGAGTTCGGTTTGGAATAGGTTTACGACACCGATAATGCTAACCAGAAGGAGAAGTTCGAAGCAGACCTTAAGAAGGAGATTAAGAAGCTCCAAAGATACAGAGACCAAATTAAGACTTGGATTCAGTCCAGTGAGATTAAGGATAAGAAGGTAGTAGCTCCGTGCTTGTTCCAGAAAAAAAAACCGAAATTCTAAATTTCTAGTTTTTAAAACTTACAAATAATTAGTTTCTCATGCACTATGAATATTGTAAATTTGAGCTTTTTTTGTGGATTTATTTCAGGTATCAGCTATGCTGCATTATAGTTTTATTTTTTTTTTTGGTGGAGAATCGCTATTTATTTATTTATTTTCCTGGAACTTTATGATTAAGATTAAGATTATAAGGTGTTTTAAATGCAGAATTAGCTAATTCTTATTCACCCCGTCTTTATTGTAAAGTTCTTTGGTACATGGAAATTCAGTTTGTGAATCCAGGTGTGATTTTTCAAATCCTTGGGAATTATAGATATCATATACGTGCTTCCTGGAAAGTTACATTGTACGGATGTATATGCTGTTCTGGCAAGGAATCAGTAATCACACTGTATTGTGCTAGTATGTATGTACTTGGTAGACTGTGTTAAAGCTTTTCATTTTTGGTTTGGTTAGATGGTAGTGCTTCTTGGGTTGAGTTGGGTGATGATGTGGTGTGTTGTTTTGAATATGGAATTTTGGATTTTTAACTCCTTGATGTTGTGTTTGACAATACTTTCTGTTGTGACATTCTCAACATAGGTTAGTGCCTCATATGAGCAGGCTCTGGTGGATGCACGCAAACTAATTGAGCGAGAAATGGAAAGATTTAAGATCTGTGAGAAGGAAACTAAGACCAAAGCATTCTCGAAAGAAGGCTTGGGTCAACAGCCTAAGACTGTGAGTCTTTAACTAGGGAAATATTACCTTTTCTTTTTATAGTAATTCTGCAACTTTTTGGCTTTTTCTTGGTGTTCTATGATTGTATTTATGTCAGTTCTGGGCTGAGAAATGTGTCAATCTCAATTCTCACTGTTTTCTAATAGGATCCGAAAGAGAAAGCTAAATCGGAGACAAGGGATTGGTTAAACAATGTGGTATGAAATGAATTCCTTTGAATGCCTTTTAACTTTACTCATTGTGTTCAGTATGGCTAGGATTTGTGTTTCCAGCCCATGTGCACAGTGCTTGCTCAAGAAAATGGTCAGCCTTAATTGCTTTGTAATGTCTAATGTTTGTGTTTTTGCTTTGTATCTAATGTTTGTGTTTTTTCCACATGAAAAAAGTTTTAGTGCTGGTTGACTGTGATTCTTTCCACTATTGGCAGTTTCTAAGTTCTTGTTGGTTCTTAAGATTTTCTTTTCTTAGAACGCTTGTTTATACCATTCTAGTGCTTGTTTTCCTTGTGATTATCATTTGAGTGTCTCTTTGATGATATATTTTTTAAATGAGATTATATTTGATTTGACTTGCGTACTGATCTCATGGTTATTTGCTACATGCTCTTGTTGTTTTAAACTTTGAGTAGGTTACAGAGTTAGAAGGCCAAATTGATAGCTTTGAAGCAGAGCTTGAAGGGCTTTCTGTTAAGAAAGGAAAGAGCAGGCCACCCAGATTGGTATGAAGTATCAGACATATATTTTGTGGAAATGATGATCTACCTTTCTCATGGTTGCTGACATGGACACTTTTGATTTGTTTCCCAGACGCATCTAGAAACATCAATTACACGGCACAAGGCTCATATAAAAAAATGTGAATTCATTTTGAGGCTACTAGATAATGATGAATTAAGTCCCGAGCAGGTTAATGATGTCAAAGATTTCTTGGATGACTATGTTGAGCGTAATCAGGTTTGTCTTTTAAAATCCATTCTGCTTTAAAAATGATTGGACACTAAGTACATACTGGTGTTTCTCCAGCCCTTTGTTTTCTTGTGAAGTCCTTGAGGATGTGTTTGGAGGGGAAGGTATGAGAGGGATAATTTTTTAATTTAAGTACACCCACCCCCACCCCCACCCCCCCTTATTTGGAAAATAAAAATGAGAGATTATCATATTCAGTTTCAGTAACTTCATTTTTGTAAACATTTTATAACTTTCACAATTCTGGAATGAAATATTACGCATTCTTCCTCATTGATTGCCTCCATCCAAACATTCCCTAATGCTTGACTCTACATAATTTATGCTTTATTTCTAGTTTTCTGTGTTTTTTAATCAAAATTTTCTCTTTCTTCTGCAGGAGGATTTTGATGATTTCACTGATGTTGATGACCTCTACAGTTCATTACCATTGGATAAGGTGGAAACCCTTGAAGATCTTGTTACAATTCCCCCTGGCCTTGCTAAGGTATTTGTCCAGAACGGATAATAATTTTAATTAGCAGACATGTATTATTATTAGATATAAGTGACAATAGTAACTATAATGTTGGTAGTTATGGCTAGAAATTAGGGTTAGTAATATGTTATTAGAATATCTGGTAGAAAATGATTCATTCTGCATTAGTTCTCTATTAGAATTAGAACTAGAAATTGCCTTGATGCCAGTATTTGTAAGAAATACTTGATGGAAGTTATGCATTATGGTAAATTTGATAGTAGACTGTCTAATTAGGAGAGGTTGCTGTTATTTGCAGTTTGTATATTCTTTCTGTGGGAGACTTCGGTCTGCCACAGTAGTCTGCCACAGTAAGTACATTGCTGTATCTATCAATTGGTATTGTATCGGTGTCGGTGTTATAAAAAATGGGCCATGGCGCCATGGCGTGGCGGATTTTACACTTCCCACAATAGGAACTTCATGGCGTGGCGGATTTTCATGGCGCCGCCAGGGGCATGGCGCAATTGCGGGTGCTGAAGGGCCATGGCGGAAATGGCTGGAAAAAACAAGAAAAGGGCTTTGGGCCTGTAACCCGGTTACTGACCCGTAACCCGGGGGCCCAAACCACTAAAAAACCCTAAAAATATTTGAAAAACCCTTACTCCCGTCTTCTTCCTTCCGTTTCTGTTTTCTCTCCCGTGTTTTACACAAGTACTGCATTCCAGTCACCTTCTCCGGCTTGCTGGTGACCTCCGATTGTATGGGTCATCTTCTCCGACGTGATTTCACCTTTTCCGGCGTGTTGGTTCATCTTCTCCGGCATGCTGGTTCGTCTTCTCCAGCGTGGTTCGTCATTCCTTTCTCCCTTGTTCTGTTTCTGGTTTGTCTTCTTCTCCACTCCCTCCCCTCTCCCCTCTCCTCTGTGCTGTAAGTGTTGTTCGTCGTCTTCTCTGTTTCACTCTCTTTATTAGAGATGACAATAATAAAACGACTTTCTCTCTCTTTACAGCACGCCACCTGTTTCTTTCTGTGTTTTCTTTTATGTTATTCTTCATCTTTTGCATGCCGTTTTAGATGAAACTTATTAAAGATGCATGTCGTTTTTCTGTGTGGTACTACTGGACAGCATTACACTATAATTATTTTTGTGAACAGCATTTCCAGTTTTGATTATTTTAGTTTATGTTGATGATTACTACGTTTTGAACTTTTCATTAATTAGTTATGTAATGTTTTACACATTTACTTGACTTGATTGAACTTGAAACATTGTTATGGTATGATTTTAATTGAGTTATTATGTTAGTTTTGCTTAGTTTTTAATTCTGCAGTGTTTTTTAATGTGTTTTTCTGCATATTATAGACTTTTTATCATGACCGCCATGGCATCCGCCATAACCTTTATGGCATTTTTTTGGCTCGCCACCATGAACCGCCATCCGCCATTGATAACACTGATCGGTGTTTGTTTAATCATTCTTGCTTTGTTGCAAGCATACATAGCTTGGACGGACATAAATACAAATGGATGCTAATGTATGTGTTATGGGACTGGTATATATCAATTAATTTTGGATGTTTGGCATGTTTTTCCTGAATTCGAATATCGGAATGCGTATGTTCTGATTCTACTATAGTATCTCTGTAAAATTTATTTAATGCACGTTGTGGATTCTACACATGGAAATAGCTTCAACAAGACTTTATGCTGAACCCTCCTTGAACCGAATAGTATTAGGAACCTCAACTATTCCTTTATTATTTATTTTGTTTATTTGTTTCTGTTTATGATGGGTAATTTGACTCTAGGGTCACTGTCTTTTAAAGTTGTTCGTTACTAACATTTCCATTACATTAACATACTAGAATTAGAATAATTAGCATTATTCTTTATGGGTGTTGCAAATTTATTATGTACATTTTCAGGTGGCACCTAGTCTTGGCCTGAAGACTACTTTGGCAGCACCAGCATCACAATCAGCCTCAGCATCTGCGTCACAAACATCTGTATGTATTTCTTATTCTTATTTCTATGACCTGAAAGTATTTCTTAGGACTTGGGAGTCTATTGAAAACTGACATTTTCAGAAATTTTCTTTGGGGTTCTTGCTTTTATTAGTTCATTATACTCTGATTAGATGCTTCTTTTGGATATTTCATTGCATAAATGACTGTGATAACACCCCCTTCAATTGTATTTTGAGGCTTGGCAGTGTGATAAATAGTGAATTTTGCTGTTCTGATATGAGATTCCATTTTCTTTGCTACAATTAGTCGGTGAGTGATATTAAATTGAGATGCTTACTGTGAGTGGCACTGTATCGTAAAATGGTGTAGCAAAGAGTTGTAACTTAAAGGACATGGTGTAAAAGATTTATATGCCTATAAAATGAAGAAAGCACTAAGAAGTTATTTCAACCCAATTCTAAAATAGCAAATTTTATTTGGCGCTTAAGAACCCATGTTAAGCAATTCCTGATGCACATCCATTAGCACTTTATTAAGAATAACAATTGTAAATAATGGGATAATGACTGAAGTTTCAGCAAGTGTGTGTAACTGTTTACCATTTTACCAGACTAGTGGTTGAAGGGCAAAAAGCTGCATTCTTTTTTAAATGCCTTTTAAATTGATGAACATTATTGTTGATTCCCTTTCCAGGATACTATGATTTATAATCTTGTAATACTTCTTTCCAGGAGCAAGCTGATGACACAGCATCACAGGATAGCAATTCTGACATTGTTGCAAAAACTCCACCTCCTAAAAGTAGTGGAATCAATTCTGTTACATCAACACCTGCTGGGAACCATGCCACTCCTGTTTCTTTGAATGTTTCTAGTCATAACTTGTCCAGCACACCTGCTGTTGCAGCCCTACCTGGTTCAAATTCAGTGCGAAATGCCTTAGAGAATACCAATGTTACTAGTTCATCTACTGTAAACCAGTCTACATCTACAAAGGAAGAAGAGATTAATAGCTTCCCTACTCGAAGACCATCCCCATCTCTTTCTGATACAGCACTTGTGAGGGGCAGAAACAGCCTGTCAAATCAGGCAACAGCTACCATTCCTCTTGGTTCCGGAAACATGGTTTCCAGCAATGGGGCCCTTGGTTCAGTCCCTTCAGCCTCTGAAATAACTAAGAGGAACATATTAGGAGCTGATGATAGAATTGGAAGTAGTGGGATGGTGCAGCCTCTTATATCCCCACTAGGTAATAGATTGATCTTACCTCAGGTTGCAAAGGCTAATGATGGAACTGGTTCAGTTGACACTGGTACGGTTAATGAAGCTGCAGCTGTTTCTGGGAGAGTTTTTTCCCCTTCTGTGGTTCCTGGCATGCAATGGAGACCTGGAAGTCCCTTTCAAAATCAGAATGATGCAGTAAACTTTTTGTTCTATATTTTCTTTTTCCTTGCTATTAAACTTTCCAGTTTGTGTGTGTTTGGAAATATTAATGGATAAGCTAGATAAAGGTTGAAAAGCTAGTTGATAGTTGAAAACTTAGCTAGAAATTTAAAGTGTTTGGTAAAACTATTTGATAAATTTAAAATAACATAAAAGGAAATAATTACTTATATGGCCAGAACTTCAAATTTGGCAAGTATATATGGGTGTGTTTGGAAAAATTAATGGATAAGCTAGATAAAGGTTGAAAAGCTAGTTGATAGTTGAAAACTTAGCTAAAAGTTTAAAGTGTTTGGTAAAACTATTTGATAAATTTAAAATAGCATAAAAGGAAATAATTACTTATATGGCCAGAACTTAAAATTTGGCAAGTATATATGGTTGTGTTTGGAAAAATTAATGGATAAGCTAGATAAAGGTTGAAAAGCTAGTTGATAGTTGAAAACTTAGCTAAAAGTTTAAAGTGTTTGGTAAAACTATTTGATAAATTTAAAATAGCATAAAAGGAAATAATTACTTATATGGCCAGAACTTAAAATTTGGCTAGTATATATTTTCAATAATTATAAATTTATTTTAATTTACTTCAAATCATTTAGTATTGTAAACCTTTTAAGTTTATTCTCATTTATGAATATTTTCATTAGATGAAATAGGATAATACTAATGAATTTACATATTTAGTGATTTAATATTAATATTGTAAAGACTAAAGAGATGGAATTTGGTAATACCATTGAAACTTGAATCCTTCTCAAGAACATGAGTGTTAAGTTCATAAAAATGAAAAGGTAAACAAGAGCTTATGAAAAAATATTAGGGATGATAATGGAAAATAAACTTTCGGCTAATAGCTGATAAGGATGAATATTGCCTGGAATTAGCTTTCAAAAAAATGCTTGCTACTAACTGTTCAAAAAGATTATTTTACCTGACATATCTACTTTGCTTAAACAAACTTTTCAACTACCTGAAATGTATTGCCAAGTACACAGTTCATGTTGATGTTTTATGAAACGTGTAATGTGGGTTAAAATTATTCATTATCTGTTACTGTTTTTAATTGAAATTTGTTTGAAGACATTTGTTATTGTTGCAAGTTGTCTATGTGGTTTCAAAGTACAAACAAAGATTCATTTATGTTTATTATTAAAGATTTTCCTCCAATTGTGTTATATACTATTGGTTTTTGTTTATTGGCTTATTGCTGTAGTAGTATACAAGGATATAAGATTTTTGAATCATCACCAGAGCTAAAATTTGAACTTATGTATGCATATGAAATCTAGAATTGATTGTTTAGAAAATTCAGTCATGCTTAATCTTCAGAACTTATTAATTTATTTATTAATTATGGCACTTCATATCATTATTGAGTGCCCTAAGATACATTGTTACATTCACTATATAAAAAAATAGAATCTTACATTTGTTTATATCTGTAGAATATTTGTTGCTTTAAAACATATGGGTGAATTCAATGTTATTGAGATTTACAGAAGAATAGAACTACACTAATTTCAACATTTTTTTCATACATTAATTGGTTGATATATCTTGATGGATGATTGGTGCTCTTCAGAGGTATTTTTATTTTTTTAGTCCGTGATTAAAATACTATATCTGAAACATTGTGATAACTGTTTTTTAATTGAATTTTCATGTTTGATTCAATCGCTTTGCTGATCATTGATAGATAGTCATAGTTGAATAATTAGTTAGTAAAACGGTAAGTTAGGTAGTTAGTTTGTTGGTTATACATTACAGATAAAGATGCATGTTAGTTAAATAGTTAGTTTCTTAGTTGTCGATATATGTTAGTTGTGGGCTGAGAGTGAGGAATTAATGCAGTCTGCAATAAGGAGAGGCTGAGAGAGAGAGGTATTTTGTCATTTAGAGAGTTTAGGGCCTTTAGGCATTGTGGGGGGTACAGAGACCAGTCAGTATTGGTATTGCTAGGGTGAATGAAAGTATCTTCCCTATTTTTTTAAAAAACCTTATTATCATTATAATTTGAAATGAATTTGTGTATTTTGAACTCCAGGGCCGAAGAACTGAAATAGCTCCTGATCAAAGGGAAAAATTTTTGCAGAAGTATCAGCAAGTGCAACAAGGGCATGGTACCCTTCTTAATATGCCTTCACTGGTTGGAGGAAACCATAAACAGTTTTCTTCTCAGCAGCAAAATCCCCTTTTGCAGCAGGTAAATTTTATTGTGTATCAAATTTGTCTTATCTTTTCTCTTTGATTCTTTTAATGTGGTTCCTTAATATAAGCATTGTGTCCCTCTTGGTATTATTCAAACTTCAAAGCTAGGGCGGGAATCAATTTTAACATATGTGATAATAATCTTGGGAGAACCACACCCGAAAAGCTAACTGTTAGAATATTGTAATAAATACAATATCAAAATATTTTAAGGGACATGGTTATCTTGATCATCTTACAACCAAAGAAGACTCTATTGTTGTCGCTCACCACACAAAATGGGCCAATCTAGATGCCCAACTTTGTAGCATTTTGAAATCTACTCTGTCCCCTATTCAAAAACAGATTTTTCGCCCTTACGACACCTGTGAATCTCTTTGGGTGCAAGCCAAGCTTCTTACCAATTACACTCAGCGGTTATATGGGATTTGCAAGACTCTTATGCAACTTCTCACTCCTCAACAGCTTATTGACCCTATATCTGATTATTTGGGCAAAGTCAGTGGTGTTCTTCATGATTCGAATGAGGTTCTCCCCTTGGCTAACAATCCAACCACAGATCTTGAGAACTGTCGCAAACTGTTTATGGTATTTGCGTTACATGGTCTTCCTCCTGAGTATGAGATTGTTCGTGAGCAAATTCTTTGCTCTCCTGTGGTCCCTACAATGGATTCCACTTGGTCAACTTTAATTTGAGCCAACGCCTAGTCTCCCAATCCTGCGATTGCTCCTTTAGTGCCTGTTCCTATTGAGGCTGACTCTTCTGCTTTGGACCGCAACCACAATCGTTGTTTTGGCAAAAATCGACCAAAATGTAAGCATTGTCATAAACTTGGACACTATTGATCGTTGTTTTGCATTACATGGTCGCCCCCTAGAATGGCGAATGTTGTGCAGGTACCTTCTAAAATGACTGAGCCACCTATCTCCACCTCTTCATCTGGACGCAGACTATACCCACACCTACATACAACGATTTCCTTCGGTGGTTTGAGGAGTGTAAGGTTTCAGGTTCCATATCTTTTGTAGTGCAAACGGGTAATTCTTTTGTTGGTGTTTCTCACTCTCTTGGTCCTTGGGTCCTTGATTCTGGGGCCACCGATCATATTACTGGTAGCAAGTCCTTATTCTCTACCCTTTCTAGCTCTAGTTTCTTACCTTCCATTACTATGGCTAATGGGTCTCAAACTCAATCTCAAGGACTTGGTACTATTCACCCTCTTCCTTCTTTGTCTGTTGACAATGTTATGTGTCTGGGTCTCCTTTTAATTTATTATCCATTAGACAGATGATTGGCACCGGATGTAAGTCACATGGGCTTTATCAACTTCAACCTTCTGCACACGTTGGGTCAGCGGTGGATTCCAGTCTCCTTCATGCTCGGTTGGGTCATCCAAGTCTTTACAAATTGCAAATAATGGTGCCCACACTTTCCAAGTTGTCTATGTGAGTCGTGTCAATTAGGTAAACATAGTCGTACTTTTAATAATTGAGTCTCAGGTCGAGCCGCGTCTCCCTTTAGCTTAGTCTATTCTGATATTTGGGATCCGTGTTGTACTGTGTCTAATTTAGGATATCAATATTTTGTCTCCTTCATTGATGATTACTATAGGTGTACTTGGTTATTTTTAATGAAGAATCATTGAGTTATTTTTAATCTTTCAAAACTTTTGCAATGAAATCAAAACTTAGTTTGGTGTTCCTATACGTACCTTGCGTAGTGATGATGCCCGTGAGTATTTATCTAATTCATTTCAATCATTTATGTCTTCTTATGGGATTTTACATCAAACATCTTGTGTTCATACTCCTCAATAGAATGTAATTGCAGAAACAACTCGAACACTTCTGTTCTTCATCGGGTTTGGGGGGATGTTGTCCTTACAGCTTGTTATTTAATTAATCGCATACCCTTCTCCATTCTTGGTAATCAGGTACCGCACTTCATCTTGTTTCCTCATCAATCTTTATATTCTTTACCACCTCGTGTTTTTTGTTCTATTTATTTTGTCCACAACCTTGGCACGTACATTGATAAACTCTCCGCCCGGGCTAATAAATGTGTTTCTTAGTTATACAAGGTCTCATAAAGGTTACAAATGTTACTCTTCTAGTCTTCATTGTTACTTTATTTTCGTCGATGTTACCTTTTTTAGAGGAGACCTGCTTAATGGGGACCAAACCGGTAGATACTCCCATGGATCCCAACACTAAGCTTATGCCGGAACAAAGGGGAGCCTCTCTCAGATCTAGAGAGATATAAGAGACTAGTTGGAAAGCTAAATTACCTTACTGTCCCACATCTTGACATTTCCTTTGCTGTCAGTGGTAAGTTAATTTCTCAACTCCTTGTGAAGGTCATTGGGATGCGATCATCCGCATCTTAAAATATATCAAAGGGGCACCGGGTAAAGGGTTTTTGTATGAAGACAAGGGTCATACTTGAATAATTGGATACTTAGATGTTGATTGGGTAAGATCTCCTATTAATAGAAGGACTACAACGGGCTATTGTATCTTCCTTGGGGATAACTTGGTTTTTTGAAAAAGTAAGAAGCAAAGTGTTGTAGCCTGGTCAAGTGCAGAAGCGGAATAGCGAGCCATGGCTTTAGCTACATGTGAGTTCATATGGCTCAAACAGTTGCCTGAAGAACTAAAATTTGGGGAAACAACCCCGATGACACTCATTTGTGATAATCAAGCAGCATTGCACATTTCTTCTAATCTGGTGTTTCATGAGAGGGCCAAACGCATTGAAGTAGACTACAACTTCATTAGAGAGAAGATTATATCGGGGGACATTGTTACGAAATTTGTAAATTCCAATGATCAATTAGCAGATGTTCTCACAGTCTCTTAGGGGTCCTTGTATTAAATACATGTATGACAAGCTTGGTGCATATGATTTATATGCTCCAACTTGAGGGGGAGTATTAGAATATTGTAAATATAGCAATATGTAATTAGAATTGATTGTATATGTTTGTATTATGATATTGTATTTATTACATCCTTATTATAAATATGCTACTCCGTTGTGTATTCATACACACGAAATTCATCCAATGCCTCTGTTTCCTCTCCCTTTTATAGTTGGAGACCCAAAGGGCCAGCCTGGTGAGCTTCCAATGTGGGAAGTCAGGTTCAGGTCCCATTCCTTGCAATTGGATCTAAAACTATGTTTCTCTACAAAATGATGGAGAAAGTTGATGGTGGTGAAAAAGGAAACTTCATAGTTTTTATTATTCTGTTGGTTAAAGTTTGGAACCTGATAGTGTTATCTGACTATGGGTGAATTTTGAAACCTATTTATAGAAAGGGAAGAAGTTAAGACCTTCTATACTTGTTCTAGCATCACTGGACTCTAAAGAAAGAATCTTTTGTGCTCAGGGTATATGAATGCATGGAGCATCCGAAATCCCTTAGACATTGCACCCTGTAGTTTCAATTTCAGTTTTAATTTTTCAATGGTTCAGTTTAAATTTTTCAGCGGTATGTGGTTGCATAGTTGTCAAATAGCGGAATCGCGGCCGCCATAGCGGCGCGATGGGGCGGAGCGGCCTCCCCCTGCGACGCAGCTCTGATCGCGGGACAGAATCGAATCGCGGCGCGATTCACGCTATCGCGGGCGTGATCGTCTCCTGCGTCGATACGGCGTCGTTTCTGCAGTTTTTTAAGGGTAACTAGGTAAGTTTCTTCCCCCTTTCTCCTTTTAATTTCAGAAAACCTATTTCCCTCTTCTTCTCCCTCCTTTTCTCCCGTGTTCTCCCTTTTCTCTCTGCTGCGACTGCTTCAAGTCTTCTCTCCCTCCTGCGCGAGCTTCATCTTCTCCGGCGACCTTCTCCGGGAGCTCTGCAACTCCGGCGACCACTGCTGCAGCTCCAACAGCTGTGGGTCTTCTCCTTTTCTGTTTTCATTAGCCTTAAACAGCCCCAACCACTGCTGTTTCAGGCTTTCATTCTTCTTCCACTCCTTCCCTTCACTGTTTTGCTTATCCTTTTCTCCGACAAGCTTCTCCGGTGATGCAACTCCTGAAACCACTGCAGCAGGTCCAAAGTTGTTCCTCCCTCTTCTTTTTCTGTTTTCCAGCAGCCTTAAACACCCTTAATGTGATTTTTAGATTAAGAACCAATGGAACTTGGAGATGAAGATGAAGAATATGATTTTTAGAGTTCTTTATGATATGATATGATACTTGATAATGTGATTTGACACTTGAATTGTAGTTTTTAATTATATTTTTGATATGATATGACATTTGAGTTGTAGTTTTTAATTGTGTTTATCACTTTTGATTGTCGATATATGCATTTAGAATAGTTCTCAATTAGTATATTGTGTTTTTTAATGTTTTTCTACATATATATGTGTTTATTTGTTTTTGTGTTGTATCCCCGTGATAGTAGCAAATAGCGTCCGCGATCCCAGTTTTGGGCTTGACCGCGATGCTCCGCTATTTGCGATTGACTACTATGTGTGGTTGCACATAATCATTAAGTGCATCATGTCAGTGAGGGTGATTCAGTGGTATAAGCATCAATGAAGCATTCCAATTCATATATTTAAAAATTTTGTTAATGGTATGTTTCATGAAGCTTTTATTTCCTTTAAGTTTTGTTCCACATGTACTCTCCTCCGTGAATTAATTTTATCTGATTAATAGCTTGTTTTTCTGTTAAATGATAATGTATAATTCCTTATATGATTTCAATTTTTCCTACATTAGAAAATGTATTTTGCATGACATAGTACAATCTGTGCAGTTTAACGCTCAAGGTTCATCTATTTCTTCTCAATCTGGTATGGGACTTGGAGTCCAGTCCGCAAGTCTCAGTGGTATTTCTTCGGCCTCACTACAGCAGCCACCCAGTTCTGTCCATTCCCCATCAGGTCAACAGTCATTGATGCCAGGCATTTCTAAGGATGCAGGCATGTTCTGTGTTCATTTGTGTGAGATTATATTTTGTTGAATAACTTCTCCCCTTCTTAAGTTGGATTACTTTCTTGGTTTAAAATGGGAGTGATTAGAATGGTATGTACTATGCTTGTATCTAGCTGGTTCCCAATCCTCCACCCCTGCCTTATTAAGCTATGATTTTTTTGTAATCAATACTGAATCAATAATTCAATACTAAATACATTTTAGTTTTGTTTTCGGAAATTCTTTTGTTAACCAAAACAGGAATATCTGATAAAGCAGTGCCTGCTAAAATTTTTTATCCTGAAGTAAAAAGAGTGACCAATCTCCTGTAAAATTGTGCTATTTGTTCCTTCTTATCATGATAATTATTGTTTTAGGAGACTCTTTTGCGAATCCCATCCAATAAACAAATACCTTAGATGTGTTTAGTCTAGAAGCTCAATTTAGGAATAACATCTGTATTACTGGACTGTGGATCAAATTTAAAATTTATTGTAATAATGACATAATCAATATCAAGTTATTGACATGTCTGTTATAAGAATATAATTAATTACTACTTCTGGTTCTAAATATAAGCAAAAATAACTACTTTCACATATTAAGAATAATGGTTGGAAGTAGTTATTTGCATTAATGTTATTAAATATTTGATGTAATATCCTAAAATGCCCCTAATATCATTTATTACACAAAACATTAGAGTTCTTGGGAATATATACATGGAGGATATATTTGGTAGACAAACATTTAAAGACATTGGAGAAGTATAATTTTGCTTATATTATGAGACTAAAAAATTCCATTAAGATTTGCTTATATTTGGAAACAGAGATAGAATTTTATATTAAAATACCAAATATCGGTATTGATGTTATTATGATATTGGTATATTATACAATTTTATTCTGCAGATGTGGGCAATTCTAAGATTGAAGAACAGCAGCAACATCAGAATTTTCCTGATGAGTCCACAACGGAATCTACTGGTAGCACTGGGATTGGTAAAAATCTCATTAATGATGATGATTCCAAATCAGCATACGCCATAGATTCTCCCGTAAGCTTTCTAACTCCTAATCTTTTTATATTCTTTAAGAATAATAAAACACATCTTACTCCCTTTTACAACTTGCTGAAGTGCATATATACTCATGTTCATCTTTTTTAATAGTTCTTAGTTCCTACTCTTAGAATTAGGGGAAGGGGAGAGAGAGCAAATATGTCAAGGAACTTATAATCTGGAAGTTGACCATGTACCTTCCCAAAAGGAATGTCTTAATTGAGAGTGATGGTGGGTAAGTGATTGAGGGGAGTTTCAAACTAAATTGCACCTGAAATCCTGATTGACAGTGGTAAGAGCAAATATCTTAAAGAACTTATCATCTGAAAGTTGGTCATGAACCTTCCGAAAAGGAACGTCATAATTGAGAGTGATGGTGGGTTAGCGCTTGAGGGCAGTGCACTTGTAATCCTGTTGACAGTGGTAAATTTTGAAAAACATATTTGAAAGAAACAGGGAAGGCATCCATATATGGAATTTATTTTTCTATTCTTTTTTTCCCATTTAGTTGTTAGAGGTGGACAGATTTATTACTTAGATAGCATTGACTTAGACTTCTCTGATTTGCAGGTCAAAACCAAGCATTTTGATCACTCTCTATCTATATAAGGGTTGACTATTTGTTTATGTTGCAGGCAGGAGTATCTGCCTCTCTTGTAGAGAATGCTCAAACCTCCAGGGATATTGATTTGTCTCCTGGCCAACCTTTACAATCCACTCAGTCTACTGGTAACCTTGGTGTCATTGGAAGAAGAAATGGTACTGAACTTGGAGCAATTGGTGATAATTTTAGTGGATCCACTGTTAGTCCTGCTGGAGTGCGTGATCAATTATATAATTTGCAAATGCTTGAGGCAGCCCACTTCAAAATTCCACTAGCTAAAGACTCAGAACGTCCCAGGACTTATACTCCTGTATGCATTGCTAGTTATAATCATACTCAGGTTCATTGAATAACCTATTATATGCTCATATGATGGATTTTCCTTCACCTTTTTTTGGTGGTTCTGCAGAGGCATCCAGCAATTACACCTCCTAGCTATCCTCAAGTTCAGGCACCAATAGTGAATAATCCTGCTTTTTGGGAGAGAGTGGGAATTGAACCATTTGGCACTGATACTCTATTCTTTGCATTTTATTATCAACAGGTATCTGAATTTCCTCTTTGATAAATATTTCCCAGTTTTTAAGTTGTGTGAACTTATATGCATTTCTATATGCAGAATACTTACCAACAATATTTGGCTGCAAAAGAGCTAAAGAAGCAGTCTTGGAGATACCACCGAAAGTACAACACCTGGTTTCAGCGCCATGAGGAGCCCAAAGTCGCTACTGATGAATATGAGCAGGGAACATATGTATACTTTGATTTCCATATAGCAAATGATGACATGCAACATGGATGGTATGTTGAGTAAACATAATATTTGATATTTGCAATCATAATTTTAGCGTGTACAATACCATAAATTGTTTGAGTATGCACTTCTGTTTCATCTAACTTGTCTGTATCTTGTTTTGTTATTCAGGTGTCAAAGAATCAAGACCGATTTTACTTTTGAATATAATTATCTTGAAGATGAGCTTCTTGTATAGAAGATGCCATCTGGTAACAATGAGTCTTTCGTGGTTCTTACATGTCTTTGTGCTTGTTAATTTATAAGGAGTATTTTCCTGTTAGACTGAGTTTAATTGTATTTTTCAAGTATTATCAAATCAAATCTAATACAAACTAAAAAGGAAAAAAAATGTCATTTTATTAAAATTTTGAAGATTGGATTAAATTTCAGGAAAAGATTTGAAAAGAATAATACTATCGACATTGTTTTTTTATATAATTTAGATGATTTGATGTAGTTCATTTTTTTTATAGGCCTTTATATTGACCATGATCAAAATCAATTGGTTTAATTTTAGAAGTGGTAATAACCCGAATACCCCGCCTTAAGAAAATTAAAACATGTAAAATAATAAAAAGGTAAATGATACTGTTTATGTAGTCAAGGATCCCGCCATTCAGCTTGGTATGTTGAGTTGAAGAATATTTCTTCATTTATTCTGTTGTTTCTGCATAAATTTGAGGTCTATATATGTATATACGGAGAAATGCCGTGCCTCCAGGAAAGGCAAAAAGTAGGACTGATTTCCCATATTGGCCGGTGTTTGCAACTGTCTAGTTATTCCTTAATGACTGATATGTAAAGATTGATTTGTGTTTGTAAAGGCATTAGCGAGTATTTGGGTCTGAATGGCTCATTACCAACACTTCCAAGCCTCTGTTATAAGCTAGCATCAAACATCTCATTTTTTAGTTGATAAGCTTTTTCTGCTCACAGACATCGGTAATCTGCTCTGCTGTGTTTTAGTCATAGCCGGTCCATGTCCTTGCAGGTATTGCAAAATTTGTTTGGACTTGTTGACAGGACTGTTGATTATTCTGTGCACATTGTGAGGAGGTTGTTAGGCTGCCATTCTTTGCCAGGGCAGTGTGTTAGTATATTGCTAACTGTCGTAGGTTGATATTGCATGTAGGTTTCTGTTTCCGAGGATCAAAACAATATGAATGTTTTTCTTTTTAATTATTTAAGCACTGATTGCCCCCATTCCATTCTGGTTGTTTAGGAACAATAAAAGGAAAAAAATAAGATGGAAAAAATGATATCTGCATTGTGTATATTGACAAGCCTTCCTGTCATTTGTTTTTGGGTTCCCATTCATAGACGTGATACCATGGACTTTTATGTTTGCATTAGCTGTGTAGTTTAACAATTTACATTCCGGAGGAAAGGAACTGCAGGCCGACACTGAAAACGGAACCTAATGAGACTTATGACTTGATTGGTGTACAAGATAAAACAAATAGGATATATGATAGTGTAGAATATGATAAGATGGTAATAACAATGCCTTATCTGAAAGGTCATACATAAATTCTAGGAATTTGTTTCGTGCTGTATCATGATTTGCTGCATTTGTTCCTACGTCATCACTACCACTATTACTATTATTGTCACCATTGTCGTCATCCCGCCACTACTACCATGTCATTGTCACTAACACATTTGTCATCATTGTCGTCGTGTCATCACCTATTCTTTATTGCCACCGTCGCTAGCCCCAACATTGACATCATTGCCGCCACCACCCCTATGGCCCTACCAAAGTTGCCGTTGCCTCTACACTTAGCATTGTTGCCTTCAGCATTAATGTTACCGACACTATCATTGTTTCCACCATCATCGTTGTTGTCATTACCACCATCTTCACCACCACCATACTGTTATCACCACCACCACAGCTGCCTTTATCATTGTCACTACCACCATCATCACAGTCACTTCTACCATTGTGGTTGTCATCGCCACCGCTACTAACATTGTCGCCGCCGTCATTGTCACCACCATCATTGTGTGATTGTCATCATGATCATCGTTGCTGTCATCGCTATTGTTATCACCACCACCATTGCTGTCAATTTTTTACACGCAAATTAGAAGATAATTTGAAAAATTAACCCTTAAATTTTTAATAGAATTACATCTTTAAATTTTCTTTTACCAAACAGCTTTCAATTTATAAGTACCATTTTGTCGAAAAAAAAGAATAAATTTAAGGGATATCAAACAATTTCTTCTGTTTAAAACTCCTATTTTTTACTTTAATTTAAAAGTAGCTTTTAAGCAAGAAATAAGCAAGGCCAAACAGCCTAAGATCTATAAATTAAAGAGAAATTTTTATAAACAATGAAAGAAGTATTGATATTTGAACATGTGTAATGTATTTAATACTAGTGTGAGCCTATTCTAATCTATACAATGTATAAAATCAATCTACCAATCCCACACGGTTCTTTCCCACTTTCCCCTGTTTCTTTTCTTTCTTTTTTTGGTTAACCACTATTCACCCCTCTCTCTCTCTTTCTTTCTCCCTCTCTGAACATAATCGCACCCCATTTATCTTTTCCTTAGTTTAGAATTTGTGTATTCCTATTCCTGCATTTTCTTTCTTCAGGAATTGTAATTTAGTTATTTATATTATTCCTTCAATTCTTTTCTTCAAATATTGATGTTTATATTATTCATCCTTATGAATATTTTTGGGGGGTTTTGTCACGGTGCTACAGGAGATGGAGCTTCAATGGGAATGAATGCAGGTTGATGCAACATAAATTATCGCTGCCTAGAGTTATCTAATAAGGTCAATATGAAAATGTTTCTTAGGATGTATTTTTTGAAAGTCTTGTGGTTGAATTTGATTCATACTTGATCAATCCCCTTTATCCAAGTGGATAAATAGACAATGAGAGTTTTTTTCATAGTGTTGTGTTATGTTATTCTTCTTTGTTGTAAAGGTATAGTTTTATTACTTGATATGGAATGAAGATTTTGAAATACATTATCTCTTGGAGGATAATTGTTTTTCAAAATCATTGAAATTTAACATAAAGTATGGGAACCAAAGAAAAGGAGCTATCAAAATGTTAAGATCAACATGAGAATTCAAGTTTAAGGGGTTTTGAGGGTCCTTATAGCATACAAAATTTCGTGATTGATGGTAAACCTGCTAAAGGTAACTTTGCGTCTATAGAATAATTTATTTTGTGAAATATTTCATACTTATTTTATTTTACTTTTTAATAGGTGAAAGATCTATTTATATCAAAACTCTAAACAGCTTACCAACTAAAAGTTGTCTACCATCCTTGGAATTTAGCTGGCCTCCTCTAACTGATCGTGGCAGATCGTGCCACAACTTCTGGTTTTGAATTTAATATAGAAATTGGTGTTTTTTTAAAAGGTAATTACTCACTTCTAACAATTTTTCCATTGTAGTAAAATAATAAATTAGTGGTTAATTAGAATTTCAGTGTTTTGTGTCATTTAACGTGATACGTATGCATATATTAAAGGTGTTTTTGATAAAGAAAATTGAACATACTACAGAAATGGTTTTGCGAAATTACTCTGAACCTTCAGATATAGACTTTAAAAGGTAGGTGGAATATGGGCTATGGGATCTAAAAACAACTGTATTGTCTGTCTATATTATTGATACTAAATAACACTTCAAAATAAATATATTGACCTGTTCAAATAACATTATTACAAGTTGAAAAAAATGGAAAAGTAACATAAAATGATATTTAATTTATATATCCGTATATGGATTATTCGATTGGAAATCATCAGGCGAGCAAATCTTTATTAATCCTAACTCCATATTTTTTTTGAAGTTTAACTCATACTTGGAGAAATGAACAACGAAAATTATAACCAAGAAAAGATGTCTAAAAGATTAAGAATATTTAAATGTAGTATATAATTTTTTTTCTCTGATAATTTAAAAAATATTAAAGGTCTGTTTGGTTTTTTTTTTCTATTTTTTATTTTTAATTTTATTTATAAAATTTAGTTCTCGAATTTTCAACACCAGGTCCATAACATGTATACAGAAGACATTAGCTGCACTCTACGTTATAAATGAGTTTAAAATGTGTCTTGGGTTTCATTATGCAGAAGCAAGTTTGATGTTAGTTGGAAAACACTTGATCCAATTTACTTTTTATACATGTTGTGCAAGTTTTTTAGAGTAAACCTTATTTTGATGGTACAAGCCACAAAATTTTTGATGTGTAGCATTCATTCTTATCCTCTATGCGCGCATATGAAATCAAACAAAGTAATAAGTTTGAATGAGTTATCTCAATGCTATGTTTTTTGTCCGATCATGATTTTATTTATTTATTTATTTATTTATTATTATTATTATTATTATTATTATTATTATTATTATTATTATTATTTTACTTTATTTTATTTTATTTTTTATTTATTCTATTATCATTATTTTTATTTATTTATTTTTCTCATCTCATTTTTACCTTATTATTATTATCTTATCGCTTATTTATTATTATTATTATTATGTTTTGATTATTTATTTATTTATTCATTTATTTTTGTTTTGTTGTTTTGTTGTTTTTGTTTTTTTATTTCTCTCTCCTACTCGGGCGTTTGGCCTTTATCTTATTCTTCTTATTATTCTTATTTTTATTTTTATTCTTATTATCATCACCATTATTGTTCCCTTATACTGGATAGGAGAAACACGGGCGTACACCATCACCCCTTTATTTCAGGCTAGAATATAGGAAACGTTTGGGGGCCAACCCGCCCACTACCCCATACGATTATACCGTACAGTAGTGGAGCCGGTCCTGTATCCCACTCTCTCTTTGACCCGATTGCTGTATAAATGACCTTGAAGCCCCTCTTTTATAAACAAGTGAACAATTATCATTATCCTTTGCAATAGGAAGTGGATAGTTTTTTTAAATAGATAAGTGAGTCGTTATTCTTTTTGGAAGATGGAATCATGGGTAAGTAATTATGGGTGAGTTTTTTCTTTAAATACCACAAGGGAATCCCAAGAATTTTTTAGTCAGTACAAGACTTAGGAAGCGGTCACCATTAAATTGAGAAATGAGTCACTGATAAGAAAGAGATTACCTTTAAAATCAGAAGGTCTGATCCCCGTAAAATCAAGAAGATCAGAAATAGGTAAGCTCTTTTCTTGCAACCATCATTACCTCCACACTCACCCAACCTTATTATTATTATTATTATTAGTTATATTATATTATTTATTTATTATTGCTTATTTTTTTACTTTTGTATTTGTTTATAATAGTATATCAAACAGGGGGAGAATTTATAAGTAGATTTCTCATAATCCAAATTTTGATGATTCCAAAAATGTTTTTCAAAAGGATAAATGATATGAATAATTTTTTAAGAATCTTAAATCAGCACTCTTGTAACCGATTAAGCACTCGATTAGGCACAAGGAAATCAATTAAGCTATTCGATTAGGCCTAAGAAATAAAATTTTGAAATTATTTAAAAGAGAAGTAATCGATTAAGGTAATCGATTAAATAGAAGATAATTGAATAAGGTAATCGATTAAGATGAATCTGGACTAGTTTTAATTAAAACAGAATGTTGCTAATCAATTAAGATGAATCTGGACGTGTTTTAATTAAAACAGAACATTGCTAACCGATTAGGTTAATCGATTACACTATGAATTTTGACTAATTCTCAGCTTTGCTAAGCTTAAGGGATATTTTTCAAAGGAATCAATTTGAAATCTTCAGATTACAACAGCTAGTTATCTACTTGAAACACTATAAATAGAAGCCTAAGGCTTCATTAAAAGCAACATACATATGCATTGTACTTTCTTACTCTCTCTTTCATGTTTTCAAGAAGCAAAGCTTGATCATTTTTTTTGCTCTTTTAATCTTCGTATTTTTCTCTAGAAGAGAGCTATAATCTTTTGAGTTAAGTTTATCTCTTTTTTACTTTGATTTTAAAAATTTGCTCTATCAAAAGAGAGCTATAGTTTTTTATTGTTTGACTTTCTTTCTACATTTATATTTTCTAAATTCGCTTTATCAGAAAGCTACATTTTTTAAGTTGATCACATTGTTTTTGTGCTTTAACTTTCCTATTCTACTTTATTAAGAGAGTTTTTCTTATAGCTTTGAATTTGCAATTTCTGCTTTACAAAGAAAGTTATATTTCGTGATCCTTATCATGTGTTTTCTTCTCTTATTTTGTTTCATATAGTCATTATAAGAGGAGTTAAAAGGTTTTGTTCTTACTCATACACAAATTGGGTTGAAGCATTGTAACAAAGGCAAGTTGTAGCCTTTGATTGTTTGGGTAAGAATTGTGAGAAGGATAAAAGAGTGAGGGATAAGTTCTTGATAGGGAAATCAAGAGACTTTTATTTTCTCATCTTGTAAATCTTAAATTCTTATTAGTGAAAAATCTCAAGTAAGTCTACTTGGGACCTGAACGTAGGGGAACCAAACCGGGATAAAAATTTAAATGTATCACTATCTCTCTTCCCTAACTCTATTTAAATTTTAAGTTGTTTATTTGCTTTATTTACTTACTTCAGTTACTATTACTTGCTTATTTATATATTAACTTCTTGATTCTTCTAGTAAAGTTACAAGGTAATTATTTTTAAAACTCAATTCACCCCCCTTCTTGAGTTATTGAGGCCACTTGGTTAACAAGTGGTATCAAAGCTTGACTCTTGCTAGAAGGCTTAACAGCTGCAAGAGATAAAAATGGCCCTAAGCAATCTCTTTCCTAAGGGTGGTTCTACCAATAGGCCTCCCACTTTCAATGGTGAAGGCTATGCTTTTTGGAAAGAAAGGATGAAAATTTTCGTCCAATCCTATGATCTCAAGGTTTGAAATGCTATTCAATTTGGTCCTTTTGTTCCCAAATATGTTGTTTATAATATGGAATGTGATAAGCCTATGGATTTGTGGACTAGTGAGGATGAGAAAAAGGTACAATTTAACCATAAAACAAAAAATCGTATTAGTTTAACATTAGGCCCTAATGAATTCTTTAGAGTTATTACTTGTAATACTGCTAAAGAAATATGGAAAACTCTTGAAACAATTCATGAAGGTACTAATGATGTTAAAGATGCAAAAATTGGTACGCTTACTAGTCAATATGAGGGCTTCAAAATGAGTCCGGATGAAAGTATTATGGATATGCAAAAACAGTTCACTCTTATTATAAATCACTTACATTGGGAAAAACTTACAACAACAAGGAACTAATTCAAAAGGTGTTGAAAAGTTTAATTAGGGAATGGCAACCAATGGTAACCGCATTGAAGCAAATGGCAAACCTCTACACCATGTCCCTTGCCACACTATTTGGTAAGCTTCAAGAACATGAACAAGAGCTCAAAGATTTGAAAGTAGCCGAGGAAGAAGAAGAAAAAAACTCACTAGAAAGAAGAGCATTGCTCTTAAAGCTACATCAATAGAAGAAGAATACGAGAATGAAGAACTTGATGATGTAGAGTTTGGTCTACTTGTCAAAAAGTTTGGGAGATTCTTAAAGAAGAAAGGCTTCCGAGGAAGAAATCTAAACCAAGGTAAGAAGTCATTTAAAGATTACACTAATCCCCCTACTTGTTTCGAATATGGCAAAATAGGTCACTTCAAGGTTGATTGTCCAAACCTCAAGAAAAAGAACAAGGACAACAAAGGAAAACGAAAAGCATACATAGCTTGGGATAATGAAGACTCATCCGAGGAATCGAAGGAAGAAGTTGCGAACCTTTGCCTTATGACAAAGCACTCTGAAAATGATGAGGTAAGTTCTCTAAATGAATTTAGTGATAATGAAAGTGAAGTTGATAAAGATGAGTTGCTAGAAGCATTTGGTGAATTGCATGAAAAATTTGTGTTAATAACAAAAAAGTATGCATGTTCAAAACAAACCATTTTGAAACTTGAAAATGAGTTGCATGAAATTAACATAGAAAAAGAAAATCTTAGAATTCAAAATAGAGAATTAATCACATCTAATATCATTCTCATGACTTGTAATGGTAATGAAGATTGTATGTTATTTGATAAATATATGCTTCTTGAAAAAGAAAATAAAGATTTAAAAGAAACTCTTAAGAAGTTTACAAATGGTAAAAAGAATCTAGATGCACTTCTTGGAAATCAAAAGTATACCATTGATAGAACAAGTATAGGTTATGAAAAATCTCAAAATAAAAAGGAATACAAGAACTTCTTAGTACCCTTGAATGAAAAACTTAAACCCATTCTAAAATATGCAAATTGTGGAAAAAGAGGTCATACAATTTCTAATTGTTTTCAAAGAAGGTATATAAAACCATATAAGAACCATCACAATTTTAAAATGCCTTATTCATTGGATGCAACATGTTTTTATTGTGGAGTGTATGGTCATATAACATCAAATTTCTTTATAAAGAAAATCTCTCAAAAGCTTCCTAGAAAGGTATGGATTCCAAAAGAAATTTTGAAATCCCAAACTAATGAGAAAGGACCCAACATACAAAGGGTACCTAAAATTTGAAAATTCGTTTTATAGGTATGCTTTAAGGTGGCAAATTCTCATTGGTATCTAGATAGTGGATGTTCAAAATATATGACCAGAGATATGTCAAAACCTTTACTCCAAAGAACAAAGGGAATGTTACACATGGAGACAACACAAAGGGAAGGATACTTTCACATGGAAATGTAAGTACAAATTCCTCTACTACAATCAATGATGTGTTATATATTGAGGGATTAAAACATAACTTGTTAAGTATAAGTCAATTATGTGATAAAGGATTCGTTATAACTTTTAACTCAAATTGTTGCATGATTGAAAATAAAGAAAATAAAGTCAAATTCGTTGGCCAAAGAATAGATAATATTTACATGATTAACCTAGATAGCTTGCCCTCAAATGATGCATAATGTTTGATTTCTAGAGAAGATGAATCATTTCTATGGCATAGGAGAATAGGCCACATTCATATAGATCACTTAAACAAACTGAT
Source organism: Clitoria ternatea (assembly GCA_037962975.1). Lineage (NCBI taxonomy): Eukaryota > Viridiplantae > Streptophyta > Magnoliopsida > Fabales > Fabaceae > Clitoria > Clitoria ternatea. The sequence continues at coordinate 140,526,136 of CM075673.1, forward strand.
TTCAAAAGACTTAGTGATAGGATTTCCTAAAATGAAATTTGAAAATAAATTTTGTGATGCTTGCCATAACAGAAAGTAAATAAAGGCCTCCTTTAAATCTAAAAATATTGTTTCAACAAATAGGCCTTTACAACTTTTGCATATGGATCTTTTTGGACCATCACGAATTAGAAGTTTTGGTGGCAATTACTACACTATTGTGATTATGGATAATTTCTCTAGATTTACGTGGACTTTATTCATATCTTATAAAAGTGAAGCATTTAAAAAACTTATAAAAGTTGTCCAAAATGAAATGAACTTAGGAATAACATCCATTCAAACTGATCATGGGGGAGAATTTGAAAACCAAGATTTCGAAAACATTTATGAAAATAATGGAATCAAACATAATTTTTTTGCACTAAGAACACCTCAACAAAATGGTGTTGTTGAGAGAAAGAATCGCTCACTAGAAGAACTTGCTAGAACAATATTAAACGAAAGTGGGATTCCAAAAATTTTTAGGCCGAAGCAATCGATACAACCTGCTATGTTATGAACCGTTATTTAATTCGATCCATTTTAAACAAAACCCCCTATGAGCTTTTCAAAAATAAAAAACCAAATATTTCACATTTTCATGTATTTGGATGTAAATGCTTTGTTCATAATAATGGTAAGGACAACCTAGGAAAATTTGATGCCAAGTTTGATGAGGCAATCTTTTTGGATTATTCGATTAATAGTAAATCGTATTGAGTCTTCAACAAATGAATTTGACTAGAAGAATCCGTTCATGTAAAGTTAATGAAGATAACCAAGAGACTCCAAGAAAGAAGGGTACTGATGATCTTACAGGTCTAATGGAAGAGATGAAGATAGGAGAAAAAGAAGAAGGAACAAAGCAAGCTGGGGCTCTTAAACAAGAAGAATCATCATTTGATATATTCATCATTTGATATACCAAGAGAATGGATATGTCCAAAGAATCATTCAGTGGACAATATCATAGGTGATATCTCTAAAGGGATAATTACTTGTAGTTCTCTTAGAAATACATGTAATTATCTCGTTTTTGTTTCTCAAATCGAACTTAAAATCATTGATGAAGCTATCTTAGATGAACATTGGATATTAGCAATGCAAGAAGAATTAAATCAATTTAAAAGAAATGAAGTATGGGAATTAACGCCAAAACCTAATAATTATCAAGCGATAGGAACCAAATGGGTTTTTCAAAACAAACTTGATGAGTCGGGCTTAATAACTAGAAATAAAGCTAGATTAGTTGCTAAAGGTTATAATCAACAAAAGGGAATAAATTATGATGAAACGTATGCACCCGTAGCTAGACTTGAAGCCATTAGATTGCTACTAGCATTTGCTTGTTGTATGGATTTCAAATTATATCAAATGGACGTAAAAAACACTTTCTTAAATGGACATTTACAAGAAGAAGTGTATGTTGAACAACCTCCTAGTTTTAAAGATTTTAAATATCCCGATCATGTTTTCAAACTTAAAAATGCCTTGTATGGTTTAAAGCAAGCTCCAAGGGCTTGGTATGAAAGGCTGAGTAAATTTCTTTTGGAAAATAAGTTTGAAAAAGGAAAAGTTGACAACACTCTTTTTATAAAATGTAAGAATAAAGATATTCTTTTAGTACAAATCTATATTGATGACATCATTTTTGGTGCTACTAATAATTTTGCTTTGCAAGCAATTTTTGAATATGATGCAGAAAGAATTTGAGATGTCAATGATGGGAGAGTTGACCTTCTTCCTTGGACTTCAAGTCAAACAAGGAAAGAATGAATTTTTCATCAACCAATCAAAGTATTGCAAAGAACTTCTTCAGAAGTTTGACATGGATAAAGCAAAAGAAATTACTACACCAATGGCAACCTCGTGTTATCTAGATCATGATGAAAAAGGCAAAGAAATTGACGTCACCAAGTTTAGAGGTATGATGGGATCTCTTCTCTACCTTACTGCTAGCCGTCCTAATATAATGAATGTTATATGTATATGTGCTAGATTTCAATCTAATCCTAAAGAATCTCATTTGTCTATTGTAAAAAGAAGTTTAAAATATCTTGTTGGTACTCAAAATGTTGGTTTATGGTATCCAAAAGGGGTAAGTTGCACCATTGTTGGATATTCTAATTCAGATTTTATCAGATGCAAAATAGATCGAAAAAGCACTAGTGGTTCGTGCCATCTTCTAGGTAGTTCTCTTGTGTCTTGGCATAGCAAGAAACAAGTAAGCGTAGCCCTATCTACTGTCGAGGCTGTGCATATCACAACCGAAAGTTGTTGTGCTCAAAGCTTATGGTTGAAGCAACAACTTGCAAATTTTGGAGTATTCCAAGATCAAATCCCTCTAAAATGTGATAACACAAGCGCTATTAACATCACAAATAATCCTGTTATGCACTCTCGAACAAAACATATTGAAATAAGACATCACTTTATACGAGATCATGTGTTAAAAAGGGATTGCAAAATTGAATATGTAGCGACAAATGATCAATTAGCTGATATCTTTACAAAAGCCAAAACCAAAGAAAACTTTATAAGAATTTGAATATTCTAGATGGAACATACATTGAATAAAAATCATTTGAAATTATCATGTTTTCAATCTGAACATTCTGAGCTGTTAATGGTCAGTGAGACGTTTGGCTAGGAAAGACTTGGTACTTAAGCGGTCACCTGGACCCACCTCTCTTTCCTGGGAACTAACCTGATTACAGTAATGAGTCTTTAGAATGGTATCCTTAAATGGCACATAAAACAAATTCCTTGAAATAAAGCATGAAAAGCTCAAAAAGCATCAGAGTAATCGATTAGTTAATTGATTAGGTGTAATAAAACCAAAATAGTAGCTCTTTAATCGATTAGGGTAATCGATTAGGTGAAATAAAACTAAAACAGTAGCTCTTTAATTGATTAGGGTAATCGATTAGGTGAAATAAAACTGAAACAATAGCTCTTTAATTGATTAGAGTAATCGATTAGGTACTACTATAATCGATTAGAGTAATCGATTACGACAATTATAGAGAACTAAAACGTGCGTTCCTTCTTCCATTCTTCGCGCGTCTCTTCATTTCTTTTAAAACCTCAAGACGTTTCATCTCCTAAAAACCTTCATTTTCCTGTTTAACTCCTCATTACCCACTTAATCACTTATCTACAACATAAAAACCATTCCTTTCCATTGTCAAAGCTTTGAAAAACTTCAAGTTTTTATCTTTTTCAGCCATGTCTCACGTAAGGAAGAAGCAACGAGCCAATTATTTTTAAAACTCAATTCACCCCCTCTTGAGTTATTAAGGCTACTTGGTTAATAACCTTAATATAAAAAGACAAAAAATAATAGTAAGTCATCGTTATCTTCTTATATATGTTTAAGCTTTATATCTCATTTTAATTTTATTGTCTATTTGTGTCTTAAGAAACTAAAAAAATATATAAAATTTTTTTATGATGTTTTTATTTTAAATTTTGTTTAATGACATTTGTTTGAGATTTGCCTTTGTAATAAAAAATTATGAATAAGATTAACAAAATATATTTTCAAACATTTAAAAATAAATTTGGTCTAAAAATAAAGAACTAAAAATTTGAAATAAAAAAATTATTTATGTTGAAATCGAGTCTGATTTGAAAAAGATATTTGGTAATAACCTTTGACCAGACCTCAAGATACATTAATAGAACCAGACCCCAAGATTTGTTACTAACACATATCAAGACATTTATTTTAAAAGAAGTTTTCCCATGTGTGATCTAACATGTTTTAATTAAGTGTTTCAGGAAAATAAATACAAAATGCACATGTTACAATTTACAAAAGAAAAGGGGGTCCATCAAAGACAAAAGTCTGATTCAAGACTATAATCAATAGAGCCTAATTTAAGAATGCTTAGACCTTTGGTTCATCAAATCAGACCTCAGACTTTTAAAGGAATTGAATCATGCAACATGAATGTTACTGATGTAGGAACTTCTTCTAACCACTTGAAGAAGGGTGGATCTATGGATCTTCTCTTCTTCTAACCTCCACAAGCCTTGATTGAATGAACTTGCCCAAGGGAAACCAAATGGAAAAGGTGCAAAAGTCTAAAGAACTATACAGAATTGAGAAGGGAAAAGAGAAGGGAAAAGGATAAAAATGGAAGGAAGAAAGGAGGAAAGTGGAAGATGGAATGGAGAAGGTTAAGAATCATATTCAAACTAAAAATGGGAGGCCACTCTAAGAGGAGATAACTCCCTTGAACTCGCCACCAAGAAGGAGGAAACCCCTTGGATGAGAGCTTGCTAGAGCTCACTCTAACCTAGAGAGAAGGGAGAACTTCTCTCACTAAAACTCACTTAGAAAGTGTAAAATCTTAAATGGCATTAATTGTGTGTCAAAATACAAAAAGAGAGCTCCTTATATAAGGCTTGGAGAATTTTGGCCAAGTGATCACCTAATGGGCTTCTCCATGCTTCCTAGGCCCAATGGTGCTAAAAGAGAAGAGTATGGCCTATACATGGCCCAAGGTAAGAGTACGTGGCCCAAAAGTGGCCTTACTGACCATGTAAGGTCCAAATACATCCTAAGTGCCTAGAGAACCTAACTACTAAGTATATTAAAAGAATAATATAGGTAGATCCTCAAGCTAGCATCCTTGGGCTTAGGCCCACTAAAAGAGAGAAAGGAAGATAAGGCTTGGTGAATGCTCTCTTTGGCCTTTTTGGTCTTAGCCCTTGTAAGGGGACCCTTATAAGCTTCAAGTCCTTTCTCTAGGGTAGTGTGAGGGTCCTCCCTTAGTGTGTCCTCATTATGCTCCCCCTCTTCGAAAGGATTTGTCCTCAAATCTAAGGCATCATCTTCTTCATCTAAGCTAAAGGGAGACAAGTCAGAAATATTGAAAGAAGTACTCACACCATAGTCTCCTGGAAAATCAAGAACATAAGCATTATATTTCATTTTCTTTATTATTTGGAAAGGCTCATCACCTCTAGGGTCGAGTTTGGATTTCCTCAAGTTTGGAAATCTTTCCTTTCTAAGATGTAACCAAACCCAATTTCCAACTTCAAAGGTGACTTCCTTTCTTTTCTTATTTGCACAACGAGCATAATGTTCATTTTTAGTTTGAATATGATTCTTAACCTTCTCATGAAAGTATTTGATAAATTTGGCCTTTGCCTCTCCATCCATATGAAGGACAAAATCAGACACCTCAATAGGCAAAAGGTCCAAAGGAGTGAGAGGGATAAAACCATAGACAACCTCAAGTGGACTATGCTTGGTTATGGAGTGTTTTACTGTATTATATGCAAACTCAATGTGGGGTAAACACTCATCCCAAGATTTCACATTTTTTAGCACTAAGACCCTAAGAAGTTGAGAAAGGGTCCTGGTTACTACCTCTGTTTGTTCATTCGTTTGAGGATGACAAGTGGTGGAAAAGAGAAGCTTCGTGCCTAGCCTTGACCAAAGAGTTTTCCAAAAATGGCTTAGGAATTTGGTGTCCCTATCAGAAATTATGGTTTTAGGAACACCATGAAGTCTTACAATCTCTTTGAAAAACAGTTTAGCAATATGACTAGCGTCATCTACCTTGTGATAAGGGATGAAGTGAGCCATCTTACTAAACCTATCCAAAACCACAAAGATAAAATCCATTCCCCTTTGGGTCTTAGGAAAGCCCAACACAAAATCTATAGATATATCAATCCAAGGTGCAGTAGGTGTTGGCAAGGGAGTATATAAACCACGAGGTAAAAGTTTTGATTTTTCTTTTCTACATACAATACACCTAGCACAATATTTTTGAATATCTTTTTTCATATTTGGCCAATAGAAGTGTTCATGTAATATAGACAAGGTTTTATCTCTTCCAAAATGGCCTATTAAACCTCCCTCATGGCTTTCCCCAATTAACAGGTCTCTTAAAGAACTTCTAGGAATGCAAAGTCTATTGGCTTTATAGAGAAATCCATCTAAAATGTAGAAGCCTTTATGAGATGAAGCAGTGGAGGATAAGTTAAAGATGTTGGAAAAATCAAGTCACTTGGATACAAAGACCTAATCTCATCAAGCCCAATAACTTTGGCTCCTAGGGAGGTAAGTAAAAAATGCCTCCTAGATAAAGCATCAGCCATAGTATTGGATTTTTCATTCTTATACTTGATGACATATGGAAATTGTTCCAAGTACTCAACCCACTTAGCATGTCTTTTGTTTAACTTATGTTTCCCTTTAATGAATTTAAGTGATTGGGGATCACTATGTATGAAAAACTCTTTGAGAATTAAGTAGTGTTCCTAAGTTTGTAGGGCTCTAAGTAATGCATAAAACTCTTTATCATATGTGGGGTAGTTGATGGCTGCCCCATTAAGCTTTTCACTAAAGAAAGCAATGAGGTGACCTTCTTGCAATAACACAGCTCCTATACCCACATTTGATGCATCACACTCAAGCTCAAATGTTTTAGAAAAATTTGGAAGTGATAAAATTAGAGCATGAGTGAGGAGATCTTTGAGATCTAGAAAGGCTTTTTCTTGCCTAGGCCCCCATACAAAAGGAACATTCTTTTTTACCAATTCATTTAAAGGGGAGGCTAAGGTGGAAAAATATTTCACAAATCTCCTATAAAAGCTCGCTAGACCATAGAAACTTCTTATGTCACTCATATTTTTAGGTGTGGGCCAATCCTGGATGGCCTTAACCTTAGAGTGATCTACCTCTACACCCTTTGAACTTGATACAAATCCAAGAAAGACAATTCTATCCATGCTAAAAGAACATTTTTCAAAGTTTGCATAAAGATTGTTGGTTCTTAGGGCAAGCATAACTTGTCTAAGATGGTTTAGATGAGAGGTCATGGTCTTAGAATATACCAAAATATCATCAAAGTAGACCACAACAAAATGCCCAATGAATTCCCTTAAAACATGATTATCAAATGGTCATCTTGAATGACCTATATATATATTTGAAGAGATTCTTTTTCGAAGGAATAACAAGCTTGTTAAGAAGAATTATTCTCTGTGGTCAAAGTTCTCTTAATCTCTTCTTAGCTTTTCTTAGACAAAGGCCTTCTTTATTGTTCTGCCTCTAGCAGACCTTGGTCTTTTTGTCTTTCTTTACTTAGTGTATCTGTTCATTTCTGTACATCTCTCATGCACTAAGTTCTGTGAAACACCTTACACTTTACTCTTACAAACTTGTTGTGTAAAAGTCTGGTGTGTTGCCAACCATTAGTTTCATTAAGAAACAATTGTTACCTAAAGAGGCTTTTGAAAGAATACTTGGGTTAGAGCCAGGAGTGGCTTGTTGAAAGAATACTTGGGTTTAAGCCAGGAGTGGCTGAAGTCAAGAATACTTATGACACTAGTCTAATGCTGTTATTGTAAAGGAGATTTTACAATAGTGGATATCTTTCAAGTTAGAAGGGATTGGACGTAGCTTCTGTGTTGGAAGTGAACCAATATAAATCTTTAGTGTTCATTCTTCTCTTTCCTTGCTCTTATCAAGTCTGTATTTACAAGTCTGATTACTTGTATTCAAAAAGGTTTGAAATTCTACAAAGAGAGTCTAAGACTTATTCAACCCCCTTCTAAGTCTGACTTTGAATCATCAATTTATTTAATAAACAACACATAAATTTTATAGAGGTGTTGTATAATGAACTTCATTTGTTCCAATGCTATAAAATTATGAAGGAAAGTAAGCATATAGATTACTCTATCTTATACTTTTCTTCGACATTGAATTTTTTAAAATATATTTTAGAAAACAAAAGAATATTTTCATTTAATAAACAGCACAAAAATTTTATAGCAAAGAAAGTAAGCGTATAGATTAATCTATCTCATACTTTTCTTCGACATTGAATTTTTTAAAAAATATATTTAAAAAAGAAAAAAATTTCATTTAACAAACAATGTAATAATTTTATAGCGGTGTCGTATGATGAACTTCATCTGCACCAATACTATAGAATTACGAAGGAAAGTAAGTGTATAAATTACTCTATCTCGTATTTTTCTTTGGCATTAATTTTTTTTAAAAAAGTATTTTTATTTAATAAACAATGCAATAATTTTATAGCAATGTCATATAATCAACTTAATATGCACCAATGCTATAAAATTATAAAGGAAAGTAACCGTATAAATTACTCTATCTCATACTTTTCTTCGACATTGATTTTTTTAAAAGAAAATATATAAAAAACAAAAATATTTTCATTTAATAAACAATGTAATACTTTTATAGCGGTGTCATATGATGAACTTCATTTGCACCAATGCTATGAAATTATGAAGGGAAGTGAGTGTATATATTACTTTATCTCGTATTTTCCTTCTGCATTCAAATTGTTTTAAAAATAATTATAAAAAATATTTTTATTTAATAAAATTATACAATAATTTTATATTAGTGTCGTATAATATATTTCATCTGCATCAATGTTATAAAATTATGAAGGAAAGTAAGTGTATAGATTACTTTACTTTTCTTCGGTATGAATTCCCCTGTTTACTATTAAAAAATCCAAGATATCTTTAACCATTCCTTAAACAAAATATAATAAAAAAATATTTTCCAAATCCCAATCAAAGAACTATGTAACCCTGATTTCTTGATGAATCTGAGAATATGTAGGAACGAGATCAATTTCTGTCGGGCCTATTTATTTGAATAAATCTTTTTCCTTTTACTATTATTTGTTTCTTGGGTCAATTTTAAAGTTATTATTAAAACTACGTGATTTAATTCGAGGTATTGTTGTTTTTAGAATATGCAAATAGGGGTGCTAATACCTTCCCTATTCACAACCAACTCTTAAATTCAAAACTTTAAAGGGTTTTTTTCAATATTTTACCCTTTTAAATATAAAACAAAATTTTGGTGACGATTCTACATTTTCGAACACTTAACCTATATAATTTTTTTAGGATCTCTATTTTGTCATGTAGCAATATGTGGCGACAAATTAGTGAGTTAGGCCTTTTTTTGAATTAAATCATGCAATTTTTATGGTAGTCTTATTTTGACCTTTTCTTATTTTTTATGTTGTGACGTATTTGACTTTGTTATTTAATTAGTTGTTTGTTGAAATATATGTTCACCCTAGGCTACACTACTAAAAAAATGATTAACGACCTCCCAAACCCATCGCTAAATCATGAAAATTCCGTCGCTAAACATATTAGCGATGGAAATTATGACGAATAAGACCTCGTCGCTACCGCCATCGTCGCTGATACAACAGCGACCCAAAGAGCACCCCGTCACAGAGGTTTTGACGAGGTCACGCCGTCACTAATCGGGTCCCTATGGTGGTGACGTAGCCCGTCGCTATTACTGGCTATGTAGCAACTACATCATGTTGTCGCTAATACTAGCTAAGTAGCGACCACGTTATGTCGCCGCTATTACTGGCTAAGTAGCGACCACGTATTGCCGTCGCTATTACTGGCTAAGTATTAACCATGATGTGTCGTCACTATTACTGGCTATATAACGACCACATCATGTTGTCACTATTACTGGCTATATAGCGATTATGTCAGGCCGTCGCTATTACTGGCTAAGTAGCGACCATGTCATGATGTTGCTAGTGTCACTATTCAACGACCATAGTTTCCCGTCGCTATTAGGCTATATTGTAACACCCTCGGTTAACTAGGACAATCCCTTCCACTAAATTGTTCTACTTAACTGAGAGGTTACTATTTTGATAAAAGTGTGGAAGTGTCAAAATTTTTATTTCATAAATTCAACCATAAATCATAACGACACCATAATCATGGAACTAAAATACCATAAAACAATTAACTAAAACCAAAGTAGCGACATTAAGTATAATGAAAGATAAAATCAAAAGAAATCACATCATCACTCGTGGTGGATAACATCATCAAGATATATACACATCAATATAAAATACTAGCATCATCAGTCCCATCCTACTAGAACGACAAGGGCACGCAGGCTCCTTGGCTATATATGCAAACAAAACAAAATAGAAGACAACTCAGCAATCTTCAGTCATCACTAGGAGGAGAATCTGAACAGTCTGGTCGAAAATGGATGGTGACAGAGAGGGAAGTTGTTAACCCGGTGATAGCATCAGATCCGTTTGTTTCTACCACCGGGTTGTTAATTGGAAAGCGCACCAATCGTTTGTAGTTTTCAAAATTTAGATATCGTTCCACTGGGATTGAAAGTCCAATAACAACAGTAATTTTCTATTTACTATGGTAAATGTGAAGAAAATTATAGACAAAAGAATGATTTATATACAATTTATACAATATTCACAAGATAGCATGGTTGAGTTGTTCATGAGATAAAAAGAAAATAAAAATCTATTTAAAAAGTTGAGTTGCAATCTAGAATAGGTAAGATACTTAAGATAAACACAGATAAACAAATTATGTTAGAAATTGGATCCCTAATCTAGAATAACAATAAGGAACTCAAGACATGCATATTTAATCATCAAGTTTCATGTCATTGCAGCTTAAAATCATTATAACCGATCCCTCGTGATATAAATTCTAAGAATTCATCGTAAAGTCCGATCCTTCGTGAGCTTTCTCAGTAAAAACTTGCATTAAGACCTGGCCTTATGGCAACAATGGTTAACAACCCCTATAGAATTGAGATACCAAGGGTATTCCAACTTTTACTTTCGTCAAAACAAGTTTCAATACGGCATGAGTAATCATTCTCCCGTTTGACATTCATACTAATAAAACAAGTTTCAATACACATGAAAATCATTCTCCCGTTTGACGTTCATATTAATAAAAGATTAAAATACTAACATGGACTTGAATCATAAATATGCAGAGGTCGAATTCACAAAATTATACTCAATAGATTAATTCACCAATTCCAACATAAACAAATTAGTTACACATGGTGAAAGTAAAAACAATACTTACAGAGTTTGACATTACGAAGACGATGGGAACTTCACGATACAACGATCACAATACACCAAAACACACTTAAGTATCTAGAAAACTATTCTAGAACTATAACTCACAAAAGAAGTACTCTAAGTCGAGCACGAAGAGAAGTGAATGAGAATGGGATTTTGATTGATGCCCTGGAATGGTGTTGGATGGCCCTATTTATAGGGCTGAGCAAGGGTGCTGACGCTACGTGTCAGTGTGACACTACGTGTCACACCCCTAACTCAGCCTCCATTAAACACTTGATAATGGCCACTTCAAATTATTAAATTTGATCATGCCTGGCCACATGAACATGTTTCCACCGAGTTTTGGCCTTTCATGCTGAGTGGGGTGGCCCTTGGTGCTGAGTGGAGTGCCCATTATTGGGTCCAAGTGGAGTGGTTGGTCAAAGTGGAGGTGGAGACCACGCAGCACTGACGCTACACGTGGCTGTGACGCGTAGCGTCAGCATCAAAAATAGCTGTTGATGTTACGCGTGGGATGAGGCTACGCGTCAGCTCCTCCAGTGTAATTTTCTCTTGATTTCTTAACTTTTTCACTGCAAAACTTAGAGAAAATTGATCAAGGGCAGATTATTTCCAACAACATCCATTTATTAAATTCAAAGCCTAATTTTCTAACAAATTAGACTAATTTTTATAATTTTTGTGAAATTTTTATTAAAAGATTTATTGTAAATTTGAGGACTAATAGAAGTCCAGCATCTGGTAACGGTCTTGAGCTCGATGATGGATGATCTGGCATGGGTAAGGGAAACTATCTGTATCTCTCATTATAAGCATCAAAGGCCTCCCGCATCAAGTCCCTTGCAGTGTGGGACATCTCCTGAAAGTGCTCAGTACCACCATACATGTAAGTCTTGAATGCATGCCTGAGGAATCGGCAAGACTAGTCCTACTGTCTCATAGAAAGGAAAACATCCATTTGAGTGGTGACGGAAGCAACAGGGGGACCAAATCCTTTATCATCATATCTGGTACATACATCCCTACCAGCTCAACTGCCAATGCTATCAGGGCAGGAAGAGGTGCTGACGCTGCCACTACGTCAAGGAACTTTGTAGGTGGAAACTGGACTGGCAGGAGAGGAAGATCTATCGGGTCGACCATAGCCACGTCAATCGGGGCAGGTGCAGGGCCTCCTAGAGGTTCATCCTCTGGATCTTCATTCTCTTTTGGAAACTCCATGATAACTGGTAGTCGGGCGGGTATCGGTGGGAAGTCAGTAGAATCAGTCATCGCTATGTTAGCAGTAACGAGTTTATGGTCTCCTTCTACTACAATCTTGGCGTGCTCACACCTAATACATGAATGAAGGTGAATCAATGGTCTACAATAGGCGTAAAGATGAGCCTTCTCTTCCAAACAAATCAGAGGGTGTCATTTCTGATGTCCCCTCACAATCATCAATCAGTTACAACCATGATACTCACACTCAGGGGAAAGCTAGTCCTTTTAAGTTATATCACAGCTTTTCGACCTTCCTAACATTCCCAATACCATACCCCAGTTCCACAACTAATCTTTACTATTATCAGAATAGGTTCTATCATAATGGTTATTCAATCACATTCATAGCATATCAATGTTATGTAATACAATGCATGAGTTCCTTTATTATATTCAGATTATTCATCTTTTTTATTAATCCATATGTATACATGTGGGCCCATTTTTATCTCATCAGTCATCTTCATCATCATCATCCTCAGAACTCATGCTGTACAGGCTTCCCCTATACACAACGTTTCTGAACTAGAGCGGTCAGAGCCCACCAAGTCCTCTCATCTCATACTCGGGTATGACAGACTCACAGGTCCACTCAATATTGGCCATCTCATCATATAAATCATACTAGGACTTGGCTTTCAATGACCATAGTGACATTCCATCTAGGTCGAAGTACATTAGGGTTGCAACGGACTGTCCGACATTGGGTGCGACTCTAAGCCATTGGATGCTCGAACCAATGTATTTCTAAGGTTCTCCGCGGAGACCAGACGCTACTACCTTCCAGCGTACCCCGGTGTATGCTCTAGTTTCTTAATCAACTATTCTCAGGTATGATGAATGTGACACACAAGATCTCATTCTTTCTCTTGATCCCCGTCACTGGTAAGGTCCCGTTAATGATTCATTTCTATTCTCAATACCCTTAATTGCATAGGTATTATCCAAGTCTAAGGGTAAGTTTTATGGGTTATCTGAATAAGTCAAGGATTAAGGTAGTTGGCTTTTTAAGGTTGGGTATGGTTTCATAAATTATCTCATCCATATACATACAATCACATCACTTCTTTGGTGACTGGGTAATTGAGAATGAAAATGACCTAGTGTATCATCTCTTTACACGTCGGGTACGATTCATCATTTTCTCATACTCATCACCTTCCATATCATATACTTCACTTTTCATTACGGGACTCATTACCGTGACGGGTACATATTAATTTTTATTTTCTGATGTATTATCAACATATATTATTGTACATTGTACGTTTCATAGTATGATTAGACTATCACAGTATCAACACTAATTAATTTATACAATTTATCAGCATTAAAACAATATCATGTCATTCATCCATTTTATAACTTATCCCACCAATTCATCGTACAAATCTCACCTAACTGTCCCTTACCTCTCACCTCTATAGGTTCGCTCCTTACAGATTAAATGATGTTTTATGAAGTGTATTACCTTCTAAGAATTATAGCCTCTTCATCTATATGTCTAATTCTTATGTTCAATTAAGCGTTTTTTTGAGATAACTGCACACATACTATCTTTCTCAGTTGTTGTTAATTAATACCTTATCCAAGTAATATTACAGTGTTATTTGTCCTTAAGACATATTTACTTCGTCCAAGTCTCATAGTTAATTATTGGTTGTTTTCTGGGTATGTTAATTTTTGTCATTTGTTTATTCTAGTCTAATCTGACTGGTCCAATTAATTATTATGTACCTTAGTTACACTATAATTCATTTAGTTATTTCGATCCTCAATCTAGTGAACCTTATTAAGGTGGTCTATAAATTATAACTAGTATGACTAATCCTTATTATTTATTACTCTCTTGCTTATTAGCCCAAGTAGTAATTATTTCTAAGTCCATTTTAACTATACTCCTTTCCTTGTTTTGGTTCATTTCCATACTAATAACTCGCCAGGTATTAACTTATTTAATTCTTATATTTTATTCTAATTTTTGTCTTAGTGATTTAGCTTTATTTCTAATTTTAACTCCATGAAATTACAAGACTTAGTTTTATTGATATTTAACCTATAGATACGCTACTGTTCTCAGTTACTTATTTTAGTCATTTCATTATTACCGTTTCATCTAAGTATTATCTTTTAGGGTTTACTAACCATTAATCACATAATTACTTATACATTAATTTCTTTAATTCCTATTATATCATTCAATTTATTATCATACTACTTTTTAACTTAAGCTTAGTTACCTTACTATTTTTAAAAGACCTTAGGAAAATATCTTTGAAAATTTGATAAAATAAAATAACTGTCAAAGCATCCCGTTCGGAAGATTTTCTTGAAAATCGTGTGCTCCTTGAAAACGACTTTGACCACTGAGCGGTGAACTTAAATTCTAATTATGGGGGCTACCGGATAATTTTATACAAATTACATCAAGATACATAAAAATATAAAATTTACTTATACAACCATATGGAATACTAATTGGGTCCGTTTAACACTAAAATCCGTAACTCTTTCGTCTTGGCTCTGAGTTTGGTAGAATTTCCTCCGGTTGTCCGATCATCGAGGCACATATTCTGAGATTTTATAAAATACTAAATTTTATTTTTAACTTACCAAAATTTTCCTTGATTATTAGAAATTTCATATTTTGAAATCGACCATTGTATCACGATGAAACTTAAAACTATAACCCCCGAGTACTAGAAGAACATTATGAGACAATTTTAAGACACAATCAACCAAAGAGAGGCTCCCCTTACCTCATGGACAGGTTTAGTTTTGGAAGGAGAAAGGAATAGGCTCCCTAAAAACTCGCTAAACATTCCCGATTGCTCATTGATAAACGTCGATAACTCCCGATCCTAGATTTTTCAACATGCTTGGTTAGAACAAGGAGGGACTTCCACAGTTTTGGCCTCTAAACAACAAGAAAAACTTATCTTTATTTTCAAAATAAAAACTAATTTGGGCCAAGGAAAATCAAGAATGAGATTTAAGAAGAAAATTGATCAAAACTTACCTTGAAGAGCCTAGGTGATTCACGGTTTTGAGAGCCCAAGACAAGGAGGATGAAGTTGATCTTAGGAGTCCATGGCATGTAGGAAAATTTGAGAGGAGATAGCTGTATAGTGAGGAATAGGCTGCGGGTTACAAGAGAAGGAGGAAGGAGAAATAGGAATTTTATAGGTGATGGTGGTTGGTGGATGTGTGGTCGTGATTATGAAGGGTCGTGGTGGTTGTTTGGACGGTGTATGGTGGCTAGATGACAAGAAGAATGGTTGATGCAAATTTAGAAATTGAGATAAAGAGAGATTGGTTTTGGTTCTGCTGTGAGGATGGAAGAGAAAGGAAAAAGGAATGCTGAAATCATTTTATGTAAAGGAATATCATGATTGAGTTTGTTAGCATTTAATGTGGTGGAGGGCAGCTGTTTATCTGAGGTGGTGGCGTGCATGGGCAGAGCTCTCCTGGGGCTGACACCTATCCTAGGAGGTGGTGGGTGGTAGTGGTTGACTGAAAACTGGTGACCAGAAAATTAACTATTACCCGATTGTTTTAGGTGTTCAAGATTTTTTGGAACCAGAAATTAGAAACGTTAAATAAATACATGATAATTTGTAGGAGTAGAATCTTGAAAAATGTCCAAAACAAAACTTGTAGATCTTTTGTTTCCTTTCAATTTGATATATGATTTGCGATAATCCAATATTGGTAGCCCAAGATATGCCTGAAACAAGACAGGATGCTCCAATCATTCCTGAAACAGGTAGGGCTGTAAAAATAAATTTGTAGTTATTTTTCCTTTGAGAATTAGTCTTTGTGCCTTTCATGAGACTTGTATATTTCCTTGATACGGATCCACAACAAAAGGAACAAATTGATTCTAATAACGAAAGAGGGTGATATGTCAATTTTTCTGGAATGAGTCAGCATAGTGATATGATGAATAGATGTCCTTAAAGATCTTCAAAACTGTACCGATCTGGGAAGATCTAGCTCTCGATGTATCCATAAAAATGTAGATCATTTTGTTACAGAGATTTTGGCTTTGGGTTTGTGTGAATTGGAGATTGATAATGCATGTTTTATCTTTAATTCCTCACTTTAAATGTGTATAATTTGCCACTACTTATTATGTAATATATTGCATTTTAACACATTTTCATAATTTGAGCTTTATTTAATATTTAATTTTAAAATGAATTAAGGATTAATTTTTAAAGGAAATAATGAAATCCTTATTTCTCTTATTTTATAGTGAATGATTGAGTTTATAATTGGAAAATATTGACCAAGAATCAAGAGGAAGAAGACACAAGTGATTACATGTACAAAAAGGGTCAACAAAGCACAAAATAAGTGAAGAACGGGGCTAGGAATCAATCCCCAACATCTAAGAATCGATTCCTATGAAAAAAAAGGCCCAGGAAGTAAAAATGAAGGCCATGAATCGATTCCCCCTGGCATGAATCAATTCATGCATTCCAAATTACCCAATAATTTGGAAAATGAAGCCTGTGAATCGATTCCCAACATCCAGGAATCAATTCACACCCCTGGGAATTGATTCATATGCCTTAGGAATCGATTCATGTGCAAGTTTATTCAATTTTGGCCTAGAGGAATCGATTCATGCGTCCTTCAGCACCTAGAAACTTGAAATTTAAGGCCATGAATCGATTCCTATCATAGATGAATCGATTCATGTGTGCAAATCAGTTTTGGCCTAAATGAATCGATTCATATACCTTTATTAATCAATTCATTTAGCGGAAACAATATTACATGATTTAAGAAAGTAGAAACAACATTACGGGTTTTCTGAATCCACTACGCCGAAAGGGATCCATTTCTTCAATGATTTACGCTTGTTATTTCCTTTCCCTCACCTATAAAAGGAAGAAGAATTAAAGCCTTTCACACACCTTACACCTTCACACCTTCACATATACACTTTTTCCTTCTCAGCTTCAATTTGGAGCAACAGAGGCACAAAGCCTCTCGAGGAAATTCTCTTCCAGGTTCGATCTTTCTTGTTTTTAGTTTGTTTTAATTATGGAGGGATAAAACCCCTAGATTGATTTTCTTAGAGATTATTGTAATATGATTTTGAGTCTTCTGTTTTTAATATAGTACTCTTTTATTATTGATTTCTTTATAATCTTACTCTGCTTGTTTGAATTCCATTTTGTTTAATGAAATTTGTATGCTTAATCGATTCAATTATACAAATAGAATAAAATAAGATTTTCATTAAAATGGATTAAGGAAGTATGCATGCTTAATGAATATTTTCATAATCAGTTTTAATTATTATGGTTTGCTTAATTCCATAATATGAGAATAGATTATGTATGTAGGCGATGTTCTTATGTATGCTCAATGATTCCTAGATTTTATGATCTTGACTCCTTTTGCTTAATTAGGATGCTTGATTAAAATGTTCATTCAAGTTGAATGTAAGTAAAGGAATTGTGAATTGAAAAAGACGCTTAGTTGATTGATTCAATTTGAGCTAAGAAATCAACAGTAATGAAAGTGTACAAATCATCTTTTGTGAACCAAGGATAAATCTAATTACAATTCTCCAAGAAAATCAATTGCTTGTTATTTATTTGTTCTATGTTTTACATTTATTCTATTTTAAATTTTACTGTGACAACCAAACCAAATCCCCCCAAATGTATTTGTATATTTCTTGAATTTCTGTTTGTTAAAATTATTTTAAAACTTGATTTTCCTAAATTTTTATGTTGATCTTTGAGAGAATGACCTAGGTTCACACCCTAGTACTACTGAACTGTCCTTTACAAAGGGTGTAAAGTTATGATTCTGAAACAGCTCAAAATGTACATGTAATGTCAATCTGATACAAGGATGTGTTATACAGATGCAAATACGGAGTGTCCTTGTGTATTGGGCGGCGTATAATCCACACTGGGGCGGAGTGTAACTCACTCTGTGGCGGTATAGTAGTCCGCCTGAAGTTGTTTTCTTTGCCTTGACACAATTGGTGGTGGTACCTGCAATTATTCTCCGATGCTCAAGTCAGTATTTCAGAATACTCTTAGACTTAGAAAGCAAATCTGAGAGAATTATGCAAGTAAGAGAGTGTAAGGTTTTGAATTGGGGATCCCCCATATACCTTTTTGCTGAGGTTTATATACCTGTTGCTGGTGCTTCATTATTGGTAGGACCCGTTCCTTGTTTTCAGGCATTATACTGGAAAGGTAGTGGGTCCCTGCGCCGTTTGCAAGCACTGTTATTGTAGTGGGTGTTTCCACTTACTTGGAAAGCGTTAATGCTTTATTATTATATTTGTTATTCCCTTTTATGCGTGACAGCATGATTCCCATTTTCAACCTCTCAAGACAGAGTCAATCTCGTGCCGGGGTTATGAGTATGGGCTCGCTACGCAGTATGGGAAATTCAATATTCCGCCTGTGTTGAGCCTATGGCTTGGCGGAGTAATATGTATTAGGGATATTTCATGCATGTGTATAAGGTATTCAATATTTTCCTCCTTGGCGAGGTAATAAGCCTTGGCGGAGTAACATGCCTTGGCGGAGTTACTTGCCCTGGCTGTAAGCACTCCGTATAGAAATAATTATAATGTATTTGAAGCGTACTTCTCTTGTTCAAAATGCTGATCTGGCAAAGCATTAAAGCCATGCTCTTGGGGGCCAGTGTTGGGACCGGATCAACTACATTATTTTTAATGTTTCAATTTGACCGACCGCGACAGTCCACGTCAAAGATTGTACGAGGAAGTTATGAATTTTTAAGTGAAGCATGCACAAAGTAAAAACACGAATGACACGATTTTAAAGTGGATTTACTTAATCCTTGAATTTGGGCATGACAGAGTAGGAATTGGGGATTATGACCAGAAATAGAGGTTGAAGAAATCTTTGAAACAAAGTGAACGAGGCCAGAATCATTCCATTCAAGCTTCGTTTGGAAAAGTTATGTCTAGAACACCAAAATGCGCATGCCGAATTTTAAGAAGAAGTTGAAGAAATGAAATAGCATAGAAACGGAGGTGACAGAGTCTGAATCAAGTCTTGGCCTCTTCAGGAAACATTCGTAAAATGTCAAAACGAGTCACCGGGGACTAACCGTGTCACCATCGGATACTCCAAGGTATATGCACGATCAAAAGTAGGTGACGTCAAAGGTTCTGATTAGTTAGACCGAGTCAGTTACCCTCGATCCACTACAAGAAAACCCTACTGGGACTAGTTTTCTTTATAGATCACTAGTCTTAGGTCAAGTTACCGGAGAAGATCAACAATTGGGCCCCACTGTATAACACCGGGAAAACCCTTAATATTTTATTATTTTAAATATTATTACTCATTATAAATTAAATAAAAACTTAATAAAATATTATTTTAATATTATAACATATATTTATATATATTTTTTGAATTATTAATTATTAATTATAAATTATATATTTTAACTAAATTTGCACTAATTTCTCCTAATTAATCTATCAGCCTAAACATAAATCACTTAAGGGTAATTTAAGAAATCAATTACACTCTAAGATAAATTAATCATCAATTACTTACTAATACCAATACTATTTTATTCCTTTATTTTACCAACACTCATAATCACTCATCTCTTATTTTTCCTCTATTGCTCATTACATATTTCTATTTCTCTATTACTCTTTATCCTTCTCACAAACCTCTATTTCCTACTATACCTCCTCTATTTCTCATACTTAGCTATTCATTGTTACCTAGAGGACATATTTCCTTGTCATTCCTTCTTTCTCATAGCCACTCAGGGGATCAGGCCGAAGCCTTGACTTTCACTAAAAGACTCACTAGAGCATTCTCAATGGTCTTGAAAGTCTAGGCCCCTATTCTAAAAACTAGGGTTGTTACATATTGATCCGGTCTAGATACTGACACCTGGGCAAGGGGGTAATTTCATTTGTCCTCGCTGTGCTACCGGTCTCGCAGGTACGCCTCTGGATTGTAAACCTGTATGAGGCGCTCTCCTTATACCGGTATGACTAAGTTTTTACCTTGCACACCGGAAAGCATCCACGTCACCCGACAGAAGGTACAAAGTTCAGTCATAGGGGGCATTCACAGGAAATGCAACTCTCCCCGCATTGTGTCAGAATCGTACACTAAGCAGAGTATTATTTGTCCCCTGGCTGAACCTGACAATTCATTCTCTACGTTCAACTATAAATAGCTTATTGTCATGCTCAGAAAAGAGTTAGACTCAATTGCATTATTCACTTTTGTTGTTTACTGTTCCATTGCTCTTTTAACTTGAATTCTTATTCTGGTTACTGACTTGAGTGTCGGAGAATCTTCACAGGTGACACCATCTTTCACCCCTCTACAACGTGAAAGCTTAGTGAGAAAGATCTCCAGGATAGCAAGGCCAGTGTCTCCCACTGAGATATCAGATTATAATACCGGATACCCACTATACTGATGTACAAACACTACCCATAGTTGAATTTTATGACTGATCCCACACCGGATCCTTGACCCCAGTTTAGACCAGTTTATTAGTGGGACCTGATAAAGTTAATCCTACCCCCCGTAGAAGTTTGGTGACTCAACATGGAAGACAATGGAAGGAATTTCAAAGAGGGGCACGTAGAAGATGCCACTGCCTAGGAGCAATCAGTTCATAGGCGATTAGCCTTCAAATCCCCCATTGGAAACTTACGAAGGATGATACCTGTGGGAACTCCAAATCCCTGGGACGAAGTTATAAGGCAGCTCAGGAAGGATCTGGCGGAGTTAAAGAGAGATAGGAGGCAGACAGAATAGAGGATGATGTCACAAGCTGAGGAGCCCACCACACTACTGGGCGAGAGAAGTCCACGACTCTCCAATATTCGAAGATCCCTACTTATGATGAGAAGGAGTAGAGTCAGGATTCTGGTGAGAGGGTCAGTGCTAGGAGAAAGGAGCCAACAACAGTAGCACCAGGTGCTTACAAGTTCAACATTCCCTTTTCATGAAGGTTGATGAGTGTGATTATTCCCCGTCACTTGCAGACGACCCAGCCTCTTTCTGTTGGCAAGTATAATGGAGAGACAGACCCCACTAAGCACCTTGATGCTTACGCCTACGAGGCTATGTTCTTGGGTACTGAGGAGGATGTCATGTATAGGATGTTTCCTCGCACTTTGGTCAGTAAGGCCCTCAACTGGTTTAAAGGGCTTCCTTCTGGTTCTATTGATTCCTGGAAGGAGACGACAACTGCTTTCGTAGACCATTTTGTCATTTCTAGGGACGTTCCCAGGACGTCACATATCCTCACTCAGATTAGGTAGGGCGAAGGTGAAACTCTTAAAGAGTTTTTCAAAAGATTCTACAAGGAAGCCGCTATGGTCCCTAACCTCACTGAGGCCATTCAGTTGCACATTGTTATTGAAGCATTGCAACCCAATTCAGCTTTTGCCTTATCATTGGCGAAGAGTTCTCCAACAACGTTTGAAGAGTTCTGGAGGAAGGCTTCCAAATATATAGGCATAGAGATACATTTGGAAGCCATGATGGCTCAGACTAAGCAACTAGTTCCCACGCCTCAACCACGGAGGGATAAGGAGAGGGTGGGGCCAGAGAAGCATTTCCAGAGGAACGGTTTCAGAAGCCCTCGACCCCAGCAGCAGGAAAGGTGCATAGCCTCCTTCAGTCATTATGCCTCGCTGAGTGCCAAACCTTCTCAGATTATAAGAGAGGTAGGATGGCCTACATTGAACGTGTACGACATTAGGAGACTAGCTCCAATGAAAAGGCCTGGTAACGCATGCAAGTACTATGATTTCCATGAGCAGGTGGGCCACTCAACAGACGAGTGCAAGGCCTTGAAGAATGTTGTGGAGACCTTCATCTGAGAGGGAAAATTGAAGCATTATCTCTTTAAGGAGAAGTCCCTAGATGAGCCAGATCAGATGAAGAAGCGGGGTTGTGACCGTGACGATGAGGGTGATAATAGCCGCGCTTCAGTAAAGAGATACATGGCTATTGAAAAGCAGAAAGGAGTTGTCATCAACGAGGGTGCACAACAAGATGGAATGCCCTGGCAACAGAGGTAGGGCCGATGTGAGGTGATTGATATAATCGTCGGAGGATTTGTTGGGGGTGAGGCTTCGATCACAGCTCAGAAGAATCATCATCGAATGATTCTGTCCGTTCAAGGGAAGCCCAGGGACAACCGCCCATTTAGGGACGGAGTGTTGGTGCCGGTGGTTTCATTTTCTGATGAAGATTTTGGCCCAACCATTCCTGGAGGTGATGATGCTGTGGTCATTGTAGCTGTGATTGTAAATAAGGATGTTAAAAGAATCCTTGTCGATCAGGGAAGTTTCTGCGATGTTATCTTTTATAGTTGTTTTAAAAGGATGGGTTTTAATGACTCTGATTTACAGCCTTATATGTAGGAGCTCACAGCTTTCAACGGAGCAAAACAACCCACTAAGGGATATCTTGACACATTAGTGTCTTTTGAAGGCAAGCCTGGAGCAAGGACAATGAAGTCCAGAGTGTTGGTGATTAATGTGGAGTCATCTTACAACAAAATTATTGGCCGCCCCACGCTGAATGCCATGGAAGTGTTTGTATCAACTCCATACCTTCTTATCAAGTTTATTGATAAAGACAACAAGGTGTCTTCCCTCTGAGAAGATCAGGAGATGGCCAGGTATTGCTACAACCTGAGTCTAAATATGGTGAAGTTAGAAGCGTTCAACAAGAAAAGGAAACTAAATGACGGAGGAACCGCCCTGGGGTCTGTGAGTTTGATTGATCTTGACCATAGAGTGGAGCTAAAGATTGATCCACTCAATCCTTCAAAGCCCACACTGGAGGGAGGATCTAAGGACGTTATCTTGGGAGATTCTCCAGTTAAGGTCACATACATAAATGACAAGTTAGAAGCTGTGATGGAATAGCGTCTACTTGCGCTCCTTCATTAATTCAAAGACCTTTTTACATGGACAGCCGCTGACATGCCTGGGATGGATCCAAATTTCTGTTGCCATAAATTATCCATCTATCCAGAGACGAGGCCGGTGGCCCAAAAGAAGAGGAGACTGGGCCCTGAGAAGCAGAAAGAGGCTTGTGAGCAAACAAAGGAATTGTTGAAGGCTGGATTCATTAGGGAAATCTGATATTCCTCTTGGCTCTCTAACGTAGTGATGGTGTAGAAGGCCAACAGTAAATGGAGAATGTGTACAGATAACGTGGACTTAAATCGTTGCTGCCCAAAGGATCCATAACCCCTTTACAATATTGATCGTATGATGGATGATTCTTCTGGTTACCAGTACCTGTGCTTTATGGATGCTTATTCGGGGTATAACGAGATTCCGATGTGGGAAGATGATCAAGAAAAGATGACATTCATCAATGACCGTGGTGTTTTTTATTACACTGTCATGCCTTTTGGTCTTAAGAGCACTGAGGCCACATATCAACGAATGATCAACAAGGTGTTTGAGGGTATGCACACCAAGCTGGTGGAGGTATACATTGATGACATCATTGCTAAGACCTTAGCTGGGGGTGATCATGTGGAGGATTTACGTCAAGTATTCGTGTGTCTGAGGCAGTACAATATGAGATTGAACCCTCCGAAATGCACTTTCACTGTTCCCACAGGGAAGTTTCTGGGATTCATGTTGACTCAGCATAATATTAAAGCTAATTAAGGCAAACGCCAGGCGATTCTAGATATGCAGAGTCCAAAGAGCCTAAGGGAGCTCCAGTCTTTGAATGGAAAGGTGGCAGCCCTGGAACGGTTCATGCCCAAAATGGCACACAGGTCTCTTCCCCTGTACAAGATTTTGAAGAAGTCTAAGAAGTTTAAGTGAGGGCAGGAACAGGAGCAAGCATTTTAGGAGTTGAAGACGTTCCTATCCAGACCTCTTATTTTGGTGAAGCCTGACCCTGGAGAGACACTCATTCTCTACTTGGGTATCTTTGATGAAGCTTTGGGAATAACGCTGGTAAAAGAGACCTTGGATGGATAGAGGCTGGTGTATTTCACCAGTAAAACACTACAAGGAGCAGAGGGCCAGTATCAGAAGATTGAGAAAGCCACTCTCGTAGTTGTCTGGGCCTCTCGTCGCCTCAGGCCGTATTTTCACGCACACCCTATAGTGGTAAGGACGGATCTTCCACTCCATTTTGTTTTGAGTAAGCTAGACCTTGTTAGGAGATTGATCAAATGGTCCATTTAGTTATCAGAGTTTGATGTCTCTTATGAACCTTGAGGCACCATCAAAGCCCATGTACTAGCTGATTTTATGGTAGAGATGACTGGGGCAGATCCAACAGTACCTCGTACCCATTGGACGATTTACATGGATGGCTCATCTAATAACAAACGGTGCGGTGCAGGTGTAGTGGTTGAGAGTGACGACAGTGTGCACTTAGAGATTTCTCTCCGATTCAATTTCAAAACATCCAATAACCAAGCTGAGTATGAAGCTTGGCTTGCTAGACTCAGAGCCGTAATTGATATCGGAGCAATGAAAGTGACCCTTTATAGCGATTCACAGTTGGTGATTTCGCAGATCCAAGGTGAGTATCAAGTCCATAGGCCCTAGCTCGAGTTGTATTTAAACTGTGTAAATGAGCTGAAGGAAAGATTTTTGATGTTGGAGTTTAAGCATGTACCCAGAGAGGAGAACACTAGGGCGGATATCCTCTCAAGACTTGTAAGCACAAAGCAGCCTAGGAGTACTACTATCGTAGTGCAGAGTATGCTAACGTTGCCAAGCATTCCCTTAGCCCTGTCTCTGAATGCGATATCATACCATGCCTTCGACAAGAATTCATGGGTAGTCCCTTATGTAAGGTACTTCATTAATGAACAACTACCCACCGATGAGCTAGAAAGGAGGAAGCTAAAAAAAGAGTTGCCTTACTTCACGATGGTGGACGGTATGCTCATTCGAAGAGGATTTTCCGTACCATACTTCCGTTGTCTAAACGAAAAGCAAGTACAAGGTGTTTTGGAAGAGGTTCATGAGGGGCAATGTAGACACCACGCCGGGGGAAAGAGCTTGATGAGGAAGGTTCTTAGGGCAGGTTACTGGTGGCCCACAATGAAGAAGGATTCTTTGGAATACGTTAAGAAGTGCGATCCATGCTAGAAGTTTTCCAACCTTCATCACACATTGGCTGAGGAACTTTCCACATCTGCCGTGCCTTGGCATTTCCACCAGTGGGGTTTGGATATCCTGGGTCCATTCCCAACAGCGCCCGGGGGCATCAAGTACCTCATTGTTGGGGTAGATTACTTCACGAAGTGGATAAAAGCGGAGCTAGTGGTGCATATTACCTCAGCTCAAACCCGCCATTTTGTTTATGAGAATATCATAGCATAGTTTGGCATGCTAGCACGAATTATTACTGATAATGACACTCAATTCACTGAAAACAAGTTCACAGAGCTGCTGGAAGGACTGGGGATAGTCTAAATTTTTTCATCTGTCGAACATCCATAAACTAACGGCCAAGCTGAGGTGGCCAATAGAGAAGTGTTGAAAGGATTGAAGAAGCGGCTTGGTGAAGCTAAGGGTGGCTAGACAGACCAATTGTGTCATGTTTTATGGGCATACCACACCACGCCCCATTCCTTAACTAACGAGACCCCGTATCGCCTTACCTACAAGGTTGAAGCAATGATACCGGTGGAACTTTAAACCGCATCAACGAGGGTGGAGTATTTCTCGAAAGAAAATAATGATGCTAATCTAGCATCAAAGTTAGATGTTCTCTAGGAGCTCAGAGAAGAAGCCTTCGTCAGAGACTAGACTATCAAGGAAAAAGCGGCCCTTCACTACAATAAGCGCGTCCAGCATAGGTCATTCAACGTGCGAGATCTTGTTTTAAGGAAGGCAAGTGTAGGTAATAAGTTTGTTCATCAAGGAAAGTTAGCACCGACGTGGGAAGGCCCCTACAGAGTATTTGGGGTGACTGGAAAAGGCTCATATCGCCTGGAAAACCTTGATGACACACCTATCCGTAATAAATGGAACACCCAGAATTTATGCATTTATTACAGCTAGTTGGTAAGATAGCATGTACTCTTTTCCCTAGAGTTTTTTTCCACGGGGTTTTCTCAAGAAGGTTTTAATGAGGCATGACCCCTGCTATGCTTCATTTGTAATTCACATTCAATTCAATGAGAAATTTATTGATAACTATTATGTCTTCACTCCTCTGTTATGTTTGTGATTTTTAGTTTTATGCATGATGTGCAAGATAACCCTCAGGATGGATGATCCCAATCGCCTATTCTACAATTGGCGATGTAACTCCTCTAGCGGCTAAATGGGTTGTAGGATCGGACATTCTTTAAGGCCGTACCAAACCCCAACGAGGACTTTGGTTGTAGGATCGGACCTTCTTCAAGGCCGTACCGAATCCCAACGAAGACTTGGGATGTAGGATCGGACCTTTTTCAAAGCCGTATCGAACCCCAGGGAAGACTCATCCTCAGGATAGATGATCCTTATTGCCCATTCTACAATTGGCAATGTAACTCTTTGAGCGATTCGATGGGCTGTAGGATTGGACCTTTTCCCAGGCCATATACCGAACCCTAGCAAAGATTTGCCTTCTTTGCTGAAAGTCTTAGTTACTCACTTCCAAAACTAACAACAAGGCCTATAAGAAGTGCATAGTTAAAAAAACGTTCGTTTGACGATACATTTGCTTAGACGATATGATTCTATAAGTCCGTTGCAAGCATGGATTAGAAGAGCGGCCAATAGATTATATAGGTTAAAATTTAAACAGTTTTCCTAAAAAGCTTAAGAGATGAAGTTCGTTTCAAGCAATAAGCAGTTCACATCAAAGAAGATTTTTGAAGGTAAATTAAGATTGCATTAAAAAGGAATTCAAAGTATTTACAAGAGTATTAAAAACCAGAGCTGATCCCAGAACATAGCGTTACAGTTCAAGAAAAAGAAACAAAGCTAGGAAGGTGGAGCATCAGTTTGAGCCTCCTCGTCTTCTTGTCCACCCTCAGGAGTTATGTTCCCTTCTTCAATTTCCTCTCTAGAGGCCCCTTCGCCTCTGATCTCCCCATCTTTCACTCCTGCATCTCCTTCGGGCCCAGGAGTGGCAGGATCGGGCCCTATGCTTTGACCTTCAAGGAGAGGTGCCAGCTCGTAAAGAGTGTTAGGGGGATCCTTGTGCTGCCAATATTTAACCGCAACTAGTTTCCCTTTGTGAAGCTCGTAGAAAGGTTGAAGTCTATACAAGTTGAGTTTTACGCTAGGGTTGCGGTAAAAAAATTTGATGAACAACCAAGCTGAAGGATTTATGCGCTACTTTAGTGTAGATTTCCAAAGATTTAGTTGCCTTAGCCTTCGCAGTGGCAAGTTTCTTCTTCAACTTAGCCTTTTCCTCCTCTAGCAATCCAGCTACAGCACTCCCTTGCTTAAGTTCTTCAATTTGTGCAAGTAGCTCCTTCTCCCTGACAACCTATTCTTCACTGTTCTTCATTCACCCGGCCTCAGTAGTTGCAAGATCGTCACTCAACTTGGCTGATTTCTCTTTTTCAAGCTTGGGCTCCTCCTTCAGCTGAGGGACTTCCTTGGTTTCTACCTTGAATTCAGAAACAAGCCGTTCTAAAGATTTCATTGAGATATTCAAGTTACTTATTTCAGCGGCTTGCTCTTTACCCAGATCCTTGGCCTTCTTCAATTTATCTTCAGTTATCCTCAAGGCTGTTCTTTCCTTGGTGGCCCAGGCCTTCCGCTTCACAATGTCAGCATTGAGTTTTTCAATTTCTTCAATGTTGTCCGCAGTTACGCTTAAAGAATCTAGGAGGCCTGATAGCTTGGACAGGTTCCACCTACCGGCCTTACAAGTTTCTCTAATCCTTGATGCTTCTAGTACGGGCTTGAGGTGGTAGTCCAGTTTAGGGAGTTTCGGAGGCATAGAACCCTCGTACCAGAGGTAAAGGGATAGGAAGGATGAATTTGGAGGAGTATGAACAGGAGGGGGCAGAGAATCCGACCTTGTCGTGGGTTCAGAGTCAATAGAAGTTTCGATCTGGGTAACCATTGCTTTATCTTTTGTGCTGCATCCCGTTTTCTTCCAAGGTCTTCTATTTCTTCTTGGTCGGTTCAGTGGGGGAGGTTTTCGGGCACCAACAGCCTTTACCCGATCTTTCTTCTTCTTCTTCTTCTTCTTCTTCTTCTTCTTCTTCTTTTCCGTTGCCTATTTTGACTGTTCCGTCGCCTATTTTGACTGTTCTGTTTGTTGAGTTTCCCTATTCTCGGGGCATCCTTTAGAGGGACATCATCACCTACATCCGAGGTGAGAGGAATAAACTGGGTCACGACCTTGGTGGAGTTCCTCTTGGCCTGAATATTGTTCTCCTTGGAGGAGCAGTCATTTTCTGCAAGCATGGATTTAAGGGAATTCATCGTTGAGCAGGATTCTTCTATTTCTTATGCATAGAAAAAGAAATGAGTATCAATGTTAGAACAACATATATCGGACCCCAAAAGAAAAGCTAAAGGGAGGATTATTACTTAAATATTTGTCTCTAAGGAAATTGGATCCCAGGAGAAGCTTGCAGGAGAACTCCTTGACATCGGCAGTGTATGCCCTTAGGGCGCTCAAGACTTTGATGGAGTATGGGAAAAGTTCACTCTTTTGTGTGTAATAAGCCCGGCTGGCAAGCAAGAAGTGCTTATGTGTCTAGCTCGTTGGGAATTGGAGGATCCCTTCTTTGTTTCGCCAAAATACTGACTTGTTGGGTTGTATTCGGATCCTTGTGTAGAATTGCTTGAACGACTTCCATTGATCTTAGGAGAATTAGTGAAAGATTTTAAGTTGATTATTTTCAAGTCACATCAGAGAGTGATGAACCCAAGGCCGCCTTTCTTATTCACACGGCGGACCACCTGGCAGTAGTATAAGAGCATCGCCACAGTGGGTTTAAAATTGGAATGACTTCCTAGAACTTCAAGAGCACGGATAAGGTTCCATCCGTTCGGATGTATTTGGGAAGGAGCACACTCCAAAAATCTGAGCACGCCCATTTCAAAGTTGTTGAGGGGGAAGCGGACTCCCAGATGCTGGAATGTGAAGTTATACATATACACAGACCTCTCGTCCAATACGCGGTGACAAATTTGTTCTTCAGGATGGGGAGCCATTACCATTAATCTCTCTTTCAACTTCTCCTCAGCATAAACTCTGAATCGTGGATACATCCATCCTCCCTCCGCCCTAGCATGGTTGGAGGCTATTTCCTTAAACTCCTTTTTGACCCAACTGTAGGGGTGTTTTTCTTTCAGCTTTTCCCATTTCAGACGATGCGCCACAACGTTCACGCATCCTTCCACAGTTCTAAGAACTGGAACTCTTCCAGACCCTTTGATCACCATCTGGTCTTTAGCGTCGTGGAAGACATTAGTACTGTGATAGAAAGTGACATCATCAGAAAAGAACCAATCCATATTAGCCTCTGAGCTAAAGAAGGGTACAGGGAAAGACCTAACTACTGGCCACACTAAGGAAGAGGTTTCTTCCCTTCCTGAATAATAAGACCTGGCGACGGAAGGACCCATAGAAATCCTCCCGCCACGATAACCAACAGGTCTCTTAGGATTATGACCTCCCCTATTCGTAAGACCAGTGCAGCTCTGTCTAGGGCGCATGGTTGCAGTTTTATGGAAAATGAAGAAGGGACTGAAAGGAACTAAGCGAGGGAAGGAGTTGGTTACCTAAGAGAGATGGTAAGGTTGATGGAATGGAGGTAGCTTCGCGATGATCACAGCAACAACCTTCTCAGAAATTTCGAGCAGAGTTTTCCTAAGGTTAATGCAAGCATGGTTCCAAAAAATGCTATGTCCTCCTTTTATAGTGTTGGAGGGGCGTAACCACTAGTCAGAGAGGGTGTCGTTTGCCAGAAAATGTGACTATTAAATAATCAAACAGCGTTGTCATTTTAAGGCCCCAAAGTATGAAAGGTGTGTCGCTTGGCATGAAAATGAAATCGAATGGGCCCAAATTCAAATTTTTGGCCCGTCACCATACTCGTGACGGTTAACGAACCACGCGACTGGAAATCATTCTTACACACGTGTTAATAGCCTTTAAAGCCCATCATTAGAAGCATTTTAATACATGGATGTTACGAAACTCGAAAGTGAGGAGTTACAAGTTCTAAAAACTCTCAGGATTCTATCACAAGGTAAATCGTTGTTTAAATCTGTTATCTACACTATCAGAATGACATAAGCGATGATTGCCTTAGTCTAGTAACAGCGCTCACAAGAGAACATATTTAACTTATATGAGAAACTCTACCAGTCCCTCACACAAGCTATGGGACAAATGATCCGGTCTAGATACCGGCACCTAGGCAAGGGGGTAATTTCACCCGTCCTCGCTGTGCTATAAGTCCGCAGGTACGCCTCTAGACTGTAAACCTATATGAGGCGCTCTCCTTATGCCATTATGACTAGGTTTTTACCTTGTACACCAGAAAGCATCCACGTCACCCGAAAAAAGGTACAAGGTTCAACCGCAGGGGGCATTCGCAGGAGACGCGGCTCTCCCCACGTCGTGTGTCAGAATCGTACACTGAGCTGAGTACTATTTGTCCCCTGGCTGAACCTGATGATTCATTCTCCACGTTCAACTATAAATAGCTCATTCTCATGCTCAGAAAAGAGTTAGACTCAATTTCATTATTCACTCTTGCTATTTACTGTTCCATTGCTCTTTTAACTTAAATTCTTATTCTAGTTACTGACTTGAGCATTACAGAATCTTCACAGGTGACACCACCTTTTGCCCCTCTACAACATGAAAGCTTGGTGAGAAAGATCTCCAGGACAACAAGGCCAATGTCTCCCACTAAGATATCGGATCATAATACCAGATACCCACTGTACGGGTGTATAAACACTTCACATAGTTGACTTTTGTGGCTGGTCCCCACACCGGATCCTTGACCCCGGTTTAGACCAGTTCACATATATTATAATGACGGAAGCTACCTTTTTTTTCCGTCGTTAATATCAGTGTTTGGTTTTTTAATTTAATTTTTGTTTATTATTTTAATTAAATTTAATGTTTGTTTATTATTTTTAATTGAATTGATTAACTTTATTAGTTAATAATTACAATAATATTGTGATTTAGGGTTTTCTTTGTTAAATTTTAATTTTCAGTAATACAATATTATATTGGCAAAAATTCACATAGAAAAGGAAAATGACATAAAACAGATACTGAAATATCAAATATGATATAAACTATAAACCAAATATATAGAATGTATACAATATACAAAAATATGAAGCATGCAAAAGTAAAATCATGGTGGAGAGTGATCTTATGGTGGTGGTGGGGATGGCTGGTAAGTAATGGAGGGTAGCCTTGCCATCATTTGCATGATCATCTCATGCTACACTGCAAGCTGTCGACGAGTCTCGACTCGTTCCTCCTCAGCCCATCGTCGATCCTTGGTAGCTTGCTCTTGTAGTAACTGCCTCTGGCGTCGGTCCTCCGCGGCCTGTTCCTGCAAAAGCTGCCTCTAGTGTTGCTCCTCTTGTAGCTCATTGTTCAGGTTTTGAAAAACCTAAATAACATCCGCTGGAAGGCCAGAGGAAGAGGAAGAGGAAGAGGTCTTCCTTTTTTTGGCCAGCTGCGTGCCCACGCCGCCCAATCCAAACACCCTCTTTCTTGTTCACACCGCCAATAGCCTCCATATAAATGGCGTTGTCGTTAGAACAAGAAAGGGTAGGAGGTACCTCCCCCTCAGGTGTGGAGGCCACCAACTCAGCCTCCTTCTTGGACCTCATAGCATGATATGCCTCCTGTAAATGTAAAATAATGATAAAATTCAATACTATAATTTGTAAGTTTAAGCATGTGTAAGTTAAATTAAATTACTGCCATGTCTATCGATTTTTGGTTATCCCAAGCACCGACTTTGTTTTTCTAGGTCATTTGCATGACCTCATACAATGATGGCTCAAAGTGCTCCTTCTACTCCTTTTCTTCACAATATATTCAGATTGTTAATAGAAAACATATTAAGTCATTCATAAAAAAATGTTTAACAAAATATACTTACAAATCTCTTTTTATGCTCAAGGACTGAAATATTGCCCCCAGTATAGATAGAGGCTGCAGCATCAGCCATTCTATTTGCCTTGTTCCAAGCACTAGCCTGCTGGAACAAGACATCCCTCACTTCTACACCATCCCATCCTAATGGTCCTCAGGGATCCAACGAGGGCGCTCGCCCTTGTCCCTTAGTTTCCAAAGGGTACTCTGATGATTTTGGAAGTCTTTATAACAAAGACCCTCTTAATCTCATCAATCATACCTTCAGTCCACCGATAATCATGTTGTTACATGAAATGAGATTTCAAAATTAAAAACATACATATGAATTATCCATAAACTCACAAGAAAGAGAAATGTTAAACTTACCGAGAAGGTCTCAAACCATCTATCCTAGACAGCCTTACCAGTATCTATCCAAGAGATGTATGGACCATCTCACTGGGCCTTCAGAACCTTAGTAATCGCTTTAGTAGTGCGAGTGCTATCAACAAAGCTGTGATAAACAACAGTTAGAAGCAAATAAAACAATATAGACACAGAGAGGCTCCCAAAATTTTCGCAGAGTCTTCTCTATAAATGTAACATTTCCAAATTTGAACGATTACCCTGTTACAAGCAGAAGAGTTCCTAGTATAGTTCAATATATATAAGTACTAAATAACTAACATACAATAAACCAATTTAGGTACTATATGAATTTTAATTACAAAGAAACTAACAAGCTACCAACTAAGAAACTTAAAACAAATTATATAGTAATACATACTCGTCTCCGTCTGGCAATGGAACCAGAGTAGGTAAGATCCCGAAGGTGGGGTCGCCTCGAGGACAGGGTCATCCAAACCCCACAGTGAAGGAATCTGTTGTGTTATGGTCTGTGGTGATGAAAGAGTGTGGTCTGCTGTGTTATGGTATATGGTGGTGAAGGAGTGGTAGTTTACTATAGGATGATGGTCTGCTGTGGGGTGGTGGTCTGTTGTGGTGTCACAATACAGGATCTTGGAATCCTCAAACCACCACCCCGACTAAAGGGTAGTCGACGTCCTGTCATCTATGGATAAAACCATGAAAACAAATGTTAGTCTCAAACTATAAATATATGTATATATGTATATATATTGAATAACTGTATACTTTGGGTCTATTTTAGTTTGAAATTCTCCCTCAGTTTCAATGTCACTATGGCTATCTATTTCAACAAGGTCCTTAGTCTGCAAATCAACCTTAGACCA
Source organism: Clitoria ternatea (assembly GCA_037962975.1). Classification (NCBI taxonomy): domain Eukaryota; kingdom Viridiplantae; phylum Streptophyta; class Magnoliopsida; order Fabales; family Fabaceae; genus Clitoria; species Clitoria ternatea. Next base: position 140,559,682 of record CM075673.1, read on the forward strand.
TTTTGATCAGGAGACCACCTTTTTGTCAACGTGTTTACCCCCCGTAATGGCAAGTGTCTCATCCAGTATCACTGGATTAATGTTGAACAGCAAATGACTATCATTGAGCTCATTTGGAGCGAACTAATAAGCATCCTCAACCTCATCGGAGACATTATCAGTGATCTGACTTAGGCCTTGGCCTTGATGACTGCATCCCAGTCTCGGTGCCCTCCAAGGAAGTCTGTGTAATAAACCTGCTTGGCTTGTTGGGGAAAAATGAAGGGATCAAACCCTTTATATTTACCACTTTTCTTGACCTTAACTAAACCGTAGTTGTTGTCAACCTTTATTCCTACACCGGTTGTGTTGTCGTACAAATTAGATTTGAATAGAACGATATCTTTTCTTAGTCGTCCGGAGAAAGAAACTTCAAGAATCTCTGTCAACACTCCACATAAGTCTTCCTCTAACTGGTCGTGTATGCCTTTAACACAAACCTCATAGTTATGGGTATGCATCCTTTCACTCCAATGGAAAATGTTAAACTTGTAGCCGTTTACGTAGTAAATGGGCCATTTTTAACAGCTTTCACAGCCCCCAAGAAAGGTCTTGGAGTAAGGGATCTTCAATATGGTTATTAGTGTCTTGAACCTATTTACAGCACAACACATAGGTCATCGTTAGATAACTAAAATTTGAAGTTCAACAACAAAACAGAAGGTATATGGGTCTTACGTGTTTTTTGCAAATCAACCGATGAATTTGGATGATACCTCATTATGAATTTGGTCATCAGTTATATCATTTTGCTCTAGTTTCAACATATCTGCATATAATCTATTTAAAGAACAAGAGTTTAGTTATAATAAATGCTAGCTTCAAAACGCAATACACAAGTTGGTGACTTACTCGAGATAGGGTTCCACTTCCAAGTAATTCAGAAGAATGTATAAGTGAGTTGCCTTTCGATGTTTCTCTTCAATGTAACATTTTATGACCATGCCCCTAGGACGAGTGAAATAGTTAAAAATTAAACTTTGATCATCCAACCTTACATGTGTGGCCACCCCAAGGTTGTAGGGAATTCTACTCATTCTAGTTTTTATCTCCGTTGGAAAATAGAAAAAAGCAAAAGTAGTTATTTCTTCCACTAAGTATGCCTCAAAAATTAATGCTTCAATGCATGCTTTATTTGACACTTTGTCTTTTAAAGAGCGTAAGAATCTAGAAAAACATAAACACATGTTAAGTTACATAATACTATTACAGTAATAAAATTGTTCAACAAAATTAAGTAGTTCTGATGGTCACCTTTCAAATGGATACATCCAACGATACTATACTGGACCACCAACTAAGGCCTCGTATGGTAGATGGATAGGAAGTTACTCTATAGAGTCAAAAAAAACTAGGTGGGAAAATCTACTCCAACTTATAAATCAAGACCAGAATACTTTCCTTCATCTTCACAAGTTTCTCCTCAGTTAAGGAAGTTGTCATCAACTCCTTAAAGAAATGACTAAACTTAACCAACGATTTGCAAATAGGTTTCGGTAAAGCATGAAACGCGTACGACAGTAGTTGTTGCATAAACACATGACAATCATGACTTTTCATGCCAAACACCCTGCCCTCCTTCACGTCGATACATCTACTCAAGTTAGAAGCAAATCCATTAGGTGGGGTCAACCCATTCATCCATACACATATAACAATCTATTGAGGTCTAGTTAAAACATATTTTGCATGTGATTTAAACATTTTTCCATGTCCCACATCCCTCAATTCTAACTCCTACCTACAACACCAAATTGGAAGGTCTAGTTGACTTTTCTCATTGTCCTTTGTTCTCCCCTTGATGTCCATCAGAGTGTCAAAAATATTCATGAAAATATTTCGTTCAGTGTGCATCACATCTATATTGTGTCTTAATAATAAGTCTTTCCAATATGGCAAATACCACAAGATACTTTGCTTCACCCAGCGATGTTCATTCCTATAACCCGTAAACTCCTTAACGTTCTTATCCTAGATGTAGGAATACTCTAAGACTCTCTGCCAAACCCGTGTCGGATAACCTACGGGGTGGGGGTTCTTTAACAAACTTGTTTTTCTTAAAAGCGGTTTTGTTTCTCTTGAATGGGTGATCCAATGGTAGAAACTTTCTATGACAGTAAAAAAAAACTTGTCTTCCAACTAACGGGGAGTGATCCCCCCGGTATATTCTAAGTATACAAGGCAAGCAAGCTTCCCAGACGTTGACCATCCAGAAAGCATACTATACGTAGGGAAGTCATTAATGCTCCATATCAAAACAACCCGCATCATGAAATTGTTCTTCAAGGATGCATCATATGTCATCACCCCATCATCCCATAATTGTGACAACTCCTCAACCAACAGTTGAAAAAACACATCTATTTTCACCTTTGGATTTTAGGGTCCTAGAACCAGTGAAGATAGAAACATGACCTCCCTCTTCATACACATATCAGGAGGTAGATTGTCTGGGGTCAGTACGACTGGCCAACAAGAGTACGTTTTTCTGTATTAACCAAATAGGTTGAACCCATCAGTACATAAGCCACGTTGTACATTATGTGACTCACCTGAAAAGTCTAGGTATAGCTCATCTAAACACTTCCATGCTTTCCCGTTGGAAGGATGGCACAAAAGACCCTTCTGTGTTCGATTCAGAGCTTGCCAACGCATGTGTTTTGCCGTGGATAATGAGGCGTACAAACGTTGAAGACGTGGTGTTATGGGAAAGTACCATATTTTCTTCCTAGCCGTCCAAGTTACTTTCTCTATCCTTTTAATGGTTTTGTAGCAGTCCTCATTACAGTGTACACATTTAGTGCTATTTTTGTCTCTAAACTTATTTCGAAACAGCATACACCCGCCAACACAACACTCTATTTTCACACAACCCAACCCCAGGTTTGCCACTCTATTTTTAGCATGGTATAGGTTTGATGGCATTCGATGATGACTAGGCATGGTGGAACCCATCAAATCGACCATTCTATTAAAACAACCTCCTGAAAGATTATATTCTGCCTTTAGGCTTAAAGCAACTAGGGAGACAGATAATTCAGTGTGACTCTAACACTCATCCCATAATGAAATATGAGCTGCCGCCAACAACTCATAAAATCTCTTCACCTCCAGATTAGGATCCTCCTCTATATTTTCATCCTCATTCCCTGCTTGGTCATCATGTTCTAGCATACGCCCGATGGAGGGTCCAACATGATCTATCACCATTTGCTTCATGTTGTATGTGTCCCTGTTCCCTCCAACCTTGTAGTAAGACTATTGTACGGTTATGGCCAATGGCCTGGGCGGTAACTGCTCACCATGGTTGTACCAATAGTAGTATCTTTCCATGAACCCCTTATCACTTAGGTGGCACATGACATCATTCGCGTATTCAAAACTCATACATTTGCACTTTGAGCACGAACAATGAATCTTCTGAGTGACTTCCAAACCAGGCGTGTTCGCTGTAGCAAACGGAATAAACTCCAACAAGCCCATCATAAACTCCTCAGTCACTCGCTGATTGTGATCTAGCCGGTTGTATATCCATCACCGATTTACCGGAACCTCCATTCATGATATCTAACAAGCAGAGTATAGTTACTTTAATTTAAATATTTGGAAGACTATCGTTCATGGTTCACTCTCTATCTCTTGGATGTTGTAAGTAGGTGGGGCCCTATCCCATTCGGGATGAATATGCAACCATTTGTAACACCCTCGGTTAACTAGGACAATCCCTTCCACTAGATTATCCTGGTCAACTGAGAGGTTACGATTTTTAGAAAAATGTGGAAGTTTTTTTTGTACATAAAACTTGGTGGAACAGATACACCTTATATACAACATAATCATATATAATACATGGTCGTAATAGTAACTGTACAAACTGAAAGTGAAGGGGCACGTAGGCTCCCATAAAGAAAATAAAATAATTTATTCTATTCGTCCTCGGTCCAAGAAGAGCCTGATTGCTTCTCGATGCGAAGTCGATGTCCATCACCATGAGGTCTGAAAAATGTAGTGTAAGTCTTCACCTCCACAACAATCGGAAAGGTATCTCATCAACACCTGTCCCACACACAACACAAACAATCCTGAATCGAGTCTCTCCCCCTCTCTTTGGGGTCCCTAGGATACATTCTAAGTTATCTCACCACTTTTCATCTTAGCTGACCATTCCTATTTTCCCAGTCACCTCTCAGGGTTACTAATATCTATACGATCATATTTAAACAACAAGCCATCCCAATCTTAATACAATGATGCAATGCATGAATTCATTTTGTTATTTTAAATCTTTTATTAGTCATCATGATGCATGTGGGCCCATCTCCTCCTTAAAAATCCCAACATATCCTAGATCACAATCCCACCTTATACCCCTTGTCCACTAGAGCGACCGGAGTACACCAAGTCCCTACATCACAACACAGGGTACTCATGGACTCATAGTCCTAATATAATGGATCCCAAACACACATCATATCATAACGGGACTTGACTCTCCACGGTCCTAGAAACCTAGAAACCCCCGCCTCTCATCGAAGTATATCAGCGTTTGCCACAGTCTATCCGGCGTCGGGCGCAAATCCGAGCCATTGAAGGTCCGCCCCCGATATACTCCCAAGACTGCCCTCAGGGAATCTAGATGCCTACTGTTTCTTCAGTATACCCTTCACTGTAAGCTCTAGGGAATATCCCAACATCCCTCCTCAACTTCCATGTATGATGCATACAACACAAAATTTTCTTTTCACTAGTCATCGGTAGGGACCCTTCAATGACTCAATTTCATTTCTAACGTCGGGTCTATTTCAATCAATTCTTTCTTTATTTTTCCTCATAATTCATCAGTCCATAATGGTCTTACCCGACACTTAGAAATGAAATAAGATCTCACGTTTCTAGAAAACACCAGGGTAAACTGGCGCTACAACGCCCATCATCACATCGGATCTGATTCAACTTATCATATTATTTTTCATAAATTAGCCACCTTAGGGTCCCTACCGAGACATGTCCTCCTTCATTCTTTGCTTATTTATTTCAGCATACTCATTCAATGCATTATACAAGTGTCATTCATCACCCAATTCATTTCATCAATTCATAGCATTCTTTAAACAATTCTACCACGTCATATTTCATACAAACATCATATCACTATCATCACATATCTCATCATATATGTACATCACATATCTAACACACATATATACATTGTACTAAGAAATTATTACACAATCACAAATCTCATCATGTCACATAGTCAGTCAACCAACAAGTGTTATGAAACATTAAGAAGTCATTACACACACATATAATATACATTTTAATCTTCATCATTACCACGGGTTAGCAAGTAATCACACACTTAATGTCACTAAAAGTTTACTTTTATAGGCAACTAGACATAAGTGTTTATATTATATCCTGAACAGTGATTTAGTGATATTTTGTTTTATTACGATTGTTAAATTGTATAACCTTTTTATTTTCTCATTATCTATCATTACATCATCTAGATTACTTTCGCAATTATATTCTTTTGACTAACCAAATTTTATTTGTCCTATGATGGACCATTTACCACGACTTAACAAATCATCACATATTTAATTGTCACTAAGAGCTTACTTATACATATGACTAGACGTAAGCGTTCACCTTTACCGTTGATCTAATTCACCTTATTAGCATTCCTTTACTTTAGTCCGTTATTTAAGACATATTGTCACTTAATTTAATTCTTTATGTAACTTTCAACTTAGTGATGTTCTTTCTAGGTTCATGACTATTTATCTTTGTGTACCTTTTTCTTTATTCCCCCTAGTTAACTAATTTGCGTCCTTAGTCACTAAAGGTTGTTATCTAATTTATCCTACTTCTTGTTATTACTTAGTTCAAGTCCAAATTTTGATTCTTCATCTATAGCTTAAATATTTATTTCATGTATATCATGTCCTGAAATTATGTCTCCTTGACTAGTTATTCTTAATTACTAAAAGTCACCATTTAATTAATAGGTCTTGTCTCCTTTTATTATTATTATTATTATTATTATTATTATTATTATTATTATTATTATTATTATTATTATTATTATTATAAATCTAAGTCCAAAACTCTTTTCTTATTTAGCTAATTAATATTTCTAGGTATAAAAACTCCTTTATTTCCTTTCTCTTACTTTTTAATGGTTACCTAGGTTTCTAATGCTTAACATCATTTTCTTTTGTTAGAATTCCAAATTTTAGATCTATTTATTTAGGTGCATGACTCTTTCCCCTAATTAATTTATTAAGGTCCTTTCCTATAAATTACTTCGAGTTAGACTCTAGTTATCCATTTCTTTTTATCCTAGCCTATTTAAGCTATTAAAAATTTAACCCAAAATATTCATTCCCTACTTAAATTTCTTTTTCCAAATTCATTTCATTTCCTAAATTCACTTTTATTCTACTACAAGTGGTCACAAAAGTGATCACTAATTTTTCTAAATTTTAATATCCATTTCTTTATCGCGCATCAAAATTTCTTTTATCTATTTTTCTTTTTCTTAGCGTATAAAACTTATTAAAATCCCATCTTTAGAATTCACCTTAATTGGTTACTAAATTTGGTCACTAAAATTAGTCACAAATATTTTCTAAGTCCTAGCATATTATCTTCCAAGAATTTTGCTTATTCTTAGTCAATCAAACGTATTGGGCCTAACTTGGTCATTTGTCGATAAAAACTCCTTTTTATGTAAAATTTTCCACTTCCCAAAATCAATTTATCTAATCATATTTCATAAAACTTCATAATATTAAAAATAATTCTACTTTTTAAAACTTAGTAAGATGAAATGTCAAATCCGTCCGATCAGTAAATTTTCTTAAAAAGCGTAATGTCGTCAAAATACTTTTGGCGATACGTGACGATAAATTAACTCTTAATAGCGGGGCTTACCGGAACAAATTACAAATTACTTATTAAACTATAAATAATAATACAACCAAATCGAATGGAACCGAGCCCGCCTAACGTAAATTTTTTTTCTATGTTTTTCTCTCTAATACTGATCGCGATAAAACTTCTTTTAGAGTATGCCATTATCGAGATATGCTTAATAAAATTTATTAAAACACTTTTTAGCGATATATTCTATTAAAGTTAAATACCACCGATGAAGAATTACGTAATTTGAAATCTCACCGTTGGATCGCGACGAAATTTAAAACGGAGGCTATCGAGTATACGGGCAATATTATGGAACGATTAAAAACAACATTAGACGAGGTAAGACCCCCCTCACCATACAAAATGCTCGCTTCCCAGAGGAAGGAAAATGATCCGCTTGTCGAAAATTTGTCGGATATTCTGAAACGTCCGCCGATCGTCCCCGGTACCTTAGGAAATCAACATGCGCAGAGTTTTTTCACACAACACCAAGCATGGGCAACAAAGGAAATCAAGAAAACAATCATGCAAATTTGAGAGAGCCTAGAGAACTGGTTACCAAAATTTACCGATCGCTTGAAATCTTTCGTCGGTCGCCTCCGATCATCGTCTAAGTTCCCGATCTTGAGAAAACTACACATGCAACTAAGAGGGGACAATGAAGTCACGGTTTTTGCTTCCAAAATAGTGAGAAAAATGCCACAAAATCAAAAACACAAACTATTTTGGGTACCAAAGAAAGAAGAAATAAGATCAAGAACTAAAATGCAAAAATCCTACCCTTGGTGGCCTTGGATTGGCTCGCGGTTTTGGGAGCTCAAAACAAGGGAGATAGGGCTGATCTTTGGGGGTCCGAATCTTGCAGGAAAATTTAAGAGAAGATCTTTGTTTGGTGGAGGAAGTGTCGTGGGTTCAAGAGTAGAAGGAAGGAGGAGAAGAGATCATGGTGGTTGGTGGTGGTGTAGTGACGTAAGGCCATGAGGGAGGGGAGGTGTGGTGGCTGTTTATGGTGACTCAAGAGAAGGGAATTTGTGATGGTTAGATGAACTAAAGAGACTTGGAGGGCTGCTTAATTCTAGCCGTGAGTTGAAGGAAAGAATAGAAGTGGAATGGTACAAAGAAATGATGACAATTCTTGGTGATGGGTTGGTAACTCTTGTTGCATGAAATCTGATTGGAGGAAAGGGAGGTGGTGGCTGAATGAAGCAAGAGGTGACACCTCCCATGGCAGGTGTCAAGGGATGGTGATGCATGGAGATGAAGTTTTTAGAGCTAGAAAAGTATCTAGTGGGTGGGAGAAAGTGATTGGCTTAAGTTGCATGAAGGGGCGGATGTGTCACAACCAGGGGCGCCACTTTGTGCGAATTATTAAGGGATGATATAGGCCGAATTTTAAAATGGGCTAAACATAAAAGTTGTAGAACTTTTTGTTCTCTTTAAATTCATATAAATAATAAAAAATCCATCAAGAATTGAGTGAGATATGACCTACTAAAAGGGTGTAGGGCTATGATAGGATTTTTGTCCCTGTCATAGATTAATTTTTTGGGCCAAATGGGTTGCGATTTGGGCTTTTTGTCCTGCATAAAAGTTGTAAAGAATTGAGTTAGGAAAAATTTGGTGAATTTTGCATTCAATTTCATGGCCATATAAGAGATTTATGTGGAAAATACTGCATCTAGTGCAAACAGTTGCTGGAAAAACGTGAACTGGTGTAGTGTTTTAATTAATAGGATTCATGGGATGTGAATTGGCTTTCGAGCTCTTCATTTTTAGCTCTTCATGAAGTTTATAGATATTTATTTCCTCTTTAGTTTTATATATAATTTGTGATGATCCAAGTTCTGTAGCCCGAGATATACCTGATTTATGACAGGGTTCTCTAGAAGCTTTTTGGATCAGCTAGGGTCTTAGAAATAAATTCACCATTAATTCTCTCTTAGGAATTTGATTTCATGACATTTATGAAAATTGTAGAGGTTTACGATAAGAATCCATAGCAAAAAGAACGGAGTGATTCAATTACCGGACAAAGGAGATACACTAATTTTATTGAAGGCCGCCAGTATTGAAATCGAACAGCCAAGGGGTCACAGAGATTTATTAAATTATACTGATCTAGAGGGATTTAGAGTTCAATGTCTGTACAAAAAACATAGATAATTTTATTACAGAGATTTTGACACCAAGTTTGTGCAAATCGAAGGTGATATGAGAAAGTTATGAATTTTGTTCTAAACTATGCGCAGAGAAAAAGGTCCAAACGTTGGAATTTTGAGATGAACATACTTAATCTTCGATTTTGGGGTTGACAGAGTAAGAATCAAAGTTCAGGGCTAGAAACGGAGATTGAAGATCTTTTTAAAACAAAGAGATTGAGACCAAAATCATTCAATTCTAAGATCGTATGAAAAATCTGGGTCCAAAACATCAAAGGTATTCGGGTCGAGTTTTAAAGCGATTTCTAAGGAAATCAACTTATTAAAAAACAGGGATGATAGAGTCTGAATCAAGCTTCGGTCCCTTTAGGAAAAATTCCTAAAATATCAAAATGAGTCACCAGAGACTGACCGTGCCACATCGGATATCCCGAGGTATATGAACGGTCAAACATAGGAGATGCCAAAGGTTCTGATTGAGCTCATCAGGCCAAGTCAGACACCATTGATTCTTCACAGAGGGATTCTAACAGGATTAGTATCCCTACTGGATCACTAGTCTTGGTTCGAACGGTCGGAGTCTGACCTTAGGCTGGATCCCACAGTTCAAATCACCCGATAATATTTTATTATTAAATATAATTATCAAATAAATAAATAATTTAAAATATCTAATTTCAAAATAAATTATTAAAATTATTTATCTATTAAATATTGTCGACAAAAAATTATTGAATAAATATAATGATAAATTAATTTGTACCCAAAATAATCATCGTTAACGTATTATTTTTAATGAAACAGTATTTTCGAATGTTATTTATTACTTTTCTTATCTTTGCTTCTCTCACTCGTTACGTTCTCTCGGTATTCTTACTTTTCATATTAAACTCTACTTCTCTTTATTTTCTCATTCTACACTAATCAGGGAACAGGCCGAAGCCTTGAGCTTCTTACTGAAAGCTCAACAGAGTATCCTCAAAGTCCCGAGGGTCTGGTTTCCTATTCTCAAAAATCAGGGTTGTTACACCATTCGTAACCCATCGATGTTGTTTATGGTCAACTTGGTGTTATTGATGTTCATTTGGAATTTTGGCAGCATTTCGCATTGATCCCTGAGTACACAGAGATACATGCTGTATGAAACACCGCACGCAGACATGCACCCGGAGACAATATGAAACACAATAATCGAATTTTCAAATGAACATCAACAACACAAGATAGACCACAAACAACATCGATGGGTTACACCCTATGTTGAGACTTTTGTAAAGGCCTTCTATTGGCAAGCGTACCAATCGTTTGTAGTTTTCAAGTTTAGATATCGTTCCCACAAGGATTTAATATTCTCCCGTTTGACATTCACACTAATAGAACAAGTTTTAATACGCATGAAAATCATTCTCCCATTTGACATTCACACTAATAAAAGATTGAAATACTAACATGGCACTTGAATCATAAACATGCAGAGGTCGAATTCACAACATCATACTCAATAGATTATTTCACCAATTCCAACATAAACAAATTAGTTACACATGTTAAAAGTAAAAACAACACTTACAGAGGTTGACATTACGAAGGCGTGGAAACACTTCACGATACAAACGATCACAATACTATACAACACTCTCAAGTATCTAGAAACTACTCTAGACTACAAACTCACAAAAGAACACTCAAACTAGAGTGAAAAGAGAGGAAAGAAGCTCTGAATACAGAATGGGATGCCTTGGATGCTTTGAGAATGGCCTATTTATAGGGCTGAGGAAAGGTCGTGACGCTACGCGTCAGGTTCCTGACTCAGCTTCCATTAAACATGTGATTAAGGGCCATGATTAAGCAATTTTAATTAGATAATGCCTAGACAATGGTTCCACTTGTCTCCCAATTCGGCTTGGCAGCTTGCATGAGTAGATTGGCCATTATTTGGCCCTTTTGGCTGAGTGCTTGGCCACCTGGAAGTGGAGTCCACATAGCTTTTGAGGCTACGCGTGGTTGTGACGCGTAGCGTCAGCATCAGAAGTTCTCACGCTACGCGTGGTGTTGACGCTATGTGTCAACTCTCCAGTTCTTCAATTTTCTCTTGAATTTCTTTAACTTTTCACTGCAAAACTAGAGAAAACTGATCAAGGCAGATAATTTTCAATAACTTCCATGTATTAAAATTAAAACCTAAATTTCTAACAAATTAAACTAATTTTTATTATTTTTAACACAATTTTATTAATAAATTTATTGTAAATTTGAGGACTAACACCCTACTGGTTACAACTTCATCCCAAATTGTCCAACCGAGAAAATTCAAGATCCAACTCAACACGGTATATCGGCCGGTTGTCTTGAATCTTGAACGGGAACCTAGTGGGTACAGACACGACTAAACCCTACATTGTTAAGCTTTAATATAATTCTTTATGTACCTTAAAACAGGGAGCCTACCAAAATTTCGACAAAGTCTCCCCTATAAACTAGACATTTCCAAATTTTTTACAACGCCCTGTTACACACAGAAGATTTTCCAGTACAGTTCAATATATATGCTACGCATTGTATATGAAATATAGGGAGGTAGTCACCATAACCTAGTGAGCTTTGTTCTCCATTATCAAACAACAATACACATGCATAAAACATCATGTTATTATCATACAAAACCAATTCCTATTGAGTGCTACTCTCCACTAACAAACAATAATACATATGCATAAAAGATATGTTATCAGCACACAAGACCAATGCCTAATGAGCTCTGCTCTCCACTTAAAAACAACAATCGACATGCATACACATCAAAAGATACAACACACATCACGAGAAAGTTAGGGTTGGGGGATTACCTAGGAAGGGAAGTCAGCGATGGAGACAAAAGCTAAAGAGAGACAAACAAAGACCACGCGTAAGGTGTGCTGGTCTGCATGACAAACCGAGAGGTGGTTGAAAATTATAAATTTTTTATGTTAAAATGAAAATTTGAAAAAGCGCAACAAATAAAATAAACAAAAGCAATAGAAGCCAAGGCAACATAACTTCACTAAACAGTTAGTCTTTTGAACTTCAGTGATATAATTTAAAATATTCTAGGTTCATGCTTTTGACTTTTAAATTTTACAACTTCATTGTGAAGAAATAAAACCCTCTCTAAGTTACTCATTCTCTCTTTAATAACTCCCAGACAATGATTTTGCTTTTTCAGCCCATTCATATGATGAAAGCGTGTGGACCCCTCCAGTTACTAATAACTCTTTAGAACTTATAGTTACCGCATGGACCCATTTATCTCTGGAACCTCTTTAGTTGCTCTAGAAGACTCTCTTGACCAACACCTTGAGGGCAAGGTGATCTTTAAAGACTCGAGACATGATAGGCCCAATCGACCCAAAAGAATTAAAAATCAACCAGCTTGGATGAAAGACTACTTTACTTAAGTCTGATTTCTTCTTTTTCAGTTAGGCCCAACTGTTTTGGCCCATAAAAACGTCTTTTGTCTGACGAAGAGCTTCGGCCTTCGACCGACGATCCCCTTCCCCTCTCTCTGAAACAGCTTCTCGTTTCTCTCTCTCACTATCTGAAAATCGTCTTCCCCTCTTTCGCTCATGGACGCCTCACCTCACTCCTTTGACTTACCCTCATCTGACTCCCAGTAGCAAGGTATGTCTCTCATCTTATTCTCTCTCTCGAATGCATGTTCTTGTTGTTAGGGTATTATGGAAAACAGAGAAGGAAATTCTGGATGGTCGTGGGTATCATGGAAATTCTGGATTGTTTTTATTTGTTTCTGTTTGGACATGACTACCGACAAGTAACGATAGAGGAGACAGACAATTCTTAAGAGTGAGGGTTGTGTAATTTTAAGCTTTGTTACAGCTACTCCTGCTACATGGATTTATGTTTGGCCTTTCATATTTGCTGAGAATGTTTCCTTTTATTATGTTGTTAATATCAAAAATTAATGAATGGGTCATAGGGATTTAATTACGTAACCATAATGGCAACTTATGGTGTGTAATGTGATACAAGATCTGCCTTGAAACATCCTAACCCTCAATATAATTATTCTAATATATAATTATTAAACTTGATTAATTAGAATAATAAAATTAAGGGTAAATTTTTCGCGGTTTATCATTTTAAATAAATTATAGAAAAAACCGCGGAACAACATTTAATAACTACCCCTGGACCATTTAAAAGAAACCTATCTCATATATGACGATATGGGAAGGTATAAAAATTAATTAAATTGCATCTTGGATAATCAAAATTATGATTATCACAAGAATTAGTGGAAAGCGTAATTTAAATTATTAAATACAAGAAAATATGATTTTATAATAAAAATAATAAATTCATATTGAAGAAATTGAAGAAAAATAGTGTTCTGGGCAAATCCCGCTTGAACGAGATGCCATTCGCTTGAGCGAATTTGGTATGGATCGCTTGGGCGGAACCAACTCGCTCCCTTTCAAAAGCAAACTTATTCATTCTCACTTGAGCGAGATCGACCTAATTCACTTGGGCAAGGCTTGGCTGGCCTGGGCGAATATACCATCAACATCAGACCCCCTATCTCGCTTAAGCGAAACACATTCACTTGAGCAAATTCAAATGAGGTATCAGACACCCTATTTCACCTGGGCGAAACCAATTCGCCTCACATTCCCACTCAATCTCGCTTGAGCGATCCTCCATTCGCTTGAGCGAGATTTCTTCTAGAATCAAACTTACCTTCATTTTGCTTGGGCGAGATGGGCTTGCCTGAGCAAAATTCATCCAGTAAGCACCCCCTGATACTCAACCATTTTTTCTTGAGCAAATAACAATCTCGCTTGAGTGAAATTGGGCCAGAGGCCACAACACTGATACATAACAGTTTCGCTTGAGCGAGATCCCTTCTCGCTTGAGCGAAATACTATTCTCACCTGAGCAAAACAAATTCGCCTGATTAAGAATGGACCAGTATGTTAACCGCCTTATGTCGCTCGAGCAAGATTCATCTCGCTTGAGCGAGTTCTGCAGTAATGACCTGGAAATGCAAAATTTCATACGAATTGGCATTTCAAATATTTTAGGCCAACTTCCAACTTACGTAATTTGCCCGTTTCAAGTACGAATACTATGAAACTTCATGGGCACTATATTTTCCCCATTCCGAGACTAATGGTGATGTCCGTTCACCAAAATTCAGATATATGACCAACTTATGCAGAAAAATGCAATATGGTCAAAATGTGAAATTTTAATGCACCAAGCCCCTCAAATTGCATTCAAATATACCAAAACCTATATGAATAATTCATAAATGGTATAGGGAAACTATCAATCCCTTTTGAAAGTTTAAAAACTCATGGGATCACCATTTCACCCTTCCAGTTCCTAATTTTTACTTTTTATGCATATGAATCATTTCAATTTCCATAGATTCAACTCATATATCATATATCATAAACATATACATATATTCATATACATAATCAGATATTAAACTTCAAGATGAAGTTATCCAACATCCAATCCTCTAGTCATTCATACATAACATAAAACATTTCTGAGAGCCGGCCAAGGCATAAATAACTACCAAAACATACTATGTACAAATATGTACATAATACTTTATTTTTGTACTGAGTGACACTTCATACGCCTTCACTTCTCTCTATATCCACTGAAAACATAACCACAAATAAGGGTGAGCATACTACATGCTAAATGACAGTTATTGAATCAGATCACATATCCAATTCACTAACACATATAAATCATATTCAATACCACATAGTCTCATCACATTTCATTCATTTATATATTCTCAAATGATGATATAATCATGTCCTTCTCAAAAACATACATCAATGCATACACATGCTCATTCAAATGGATCCATTATTTAAGTTTTTAATTTGTGTTGCAACACTGGCTCTCAGCCATATACTCAACTCTCAGCTGATCTGGCCGTTTTACTGATACCAAACCATTTGCCCTCTCATATGACACAATCACTCTCAGCGACAACGGTAGTGCCACGGGCTAAACCCCGAGCCCCGCTCAAGTGGTTTGCCTTGAGTCCCACCCAAGGTCTTTTGTGGAATCCTCAAAACCGCATTATATTTTATATCTGTTCATCAATTCAAGCATCCCATACTGTATACAATTGCATCTCATGCATATACATATACTCATATCATCATCATCTTTCCTACTATATCTCATGCATAGGAATCACAATAAGTTCACACATACAATTTATATCTCATACCAATTCAATTTCTCAATATCAATTATATATGAACAGAAGATATCATATCACAAATATGTCTCACATATTATATATTTAGGATTTCTCATTAAATATAACAATACTACCCCGAATCTGTTCATAAACTATGCATTTAAAATGTAAACGCTCCCCCTACCTGGAATAAACGATTCCAGAAGCTCCTCGAGCTATCGAATATATTTCGCTCACTATTCACAAGCTCTGAATCGAACCTCTAGCTCCGAAACCTTCTGAAGCTACCTAGTTTATTGAAACAATCACTATTAAGCTTTAATTCTCAAAGATTAGTAATTCAAGAAGCTATCTCTACTCTCTTTCTCATGAAAAGCTTATACTCTAGAAAACCTAAGCTCTTCTTCTATATTAATGGCTTCCAACCTCTATGAAACTTAAGAAATTGAAAGGTTTAAAGGATTAAACCATATTTCAATATAGGAGTTCATCATCTTACCTTGAATTGGAGAATTCAAGATCTTTCTCTCTCCCTTTAATCCATGCTGCCAAATGAAGAGAAGAAGTGGAGAAGAGATGAGTTTCTACTTTAATTTGATGTTTTGCTATAGGAATTGGAAAAGAAGAGAATTAGAGATGGTAATCTTGAATGAGAAGAAGAAGATGAAGAAATCATATACTCTCTCTATCTCACGTAAGGTTTGGAGAAGAAAATAGAAGAATTTTAGTTTTAAATAACTAAGGGACGTGTCGGTCATTACGGTAATTGTTTGGACATATTCATCATTTTGGCAATTATTCAAATTAACCTCCCATTTTCCTGTAAATCCCTCTTTAAACCATGTTTTAATAATAAATCCTATTTTTAGGATGTTACATGCCTCATTCTAAAATTTAGATGAATTATTCTAGTTCAAAAATTTTCCAGCCGATTGAACCTAATGTTTCCTAAATTATTTTTCTTAATTGTATTTTATTAATTGTAATCATGAAGCATTATAGTCTTTTTGTAATATTTTTTGGTAGCATGTGCTCCATGCCCATTGCTTGTATTAGTGTTAGGATTAGCTTTTAATTTTATTTTAGGCCTTAGAAGTTTGTACTATAGTTGGCCTATACAAGCCTTTCCACAAACACTAGTAAGTAGATTATGGTGAATCAAAATAGATCAAAGTCAGTTTTTTGCAACCTTTCTCCACTATTCTTGGTGAACCTAGGCATCTTGATTCTTATCATTGAATCTCTTCCAATGTGGAAAATCTTCATGGCTTATACTTCTTGAAGGTGACACCGTGTTCTTATCCTCTTCCATGTATTGTCTTTTTCATCTGAGTTTTTCAAGAAAACTTAGAAATCTTACAAAGAGGGAGTCACAGTTTTTGAACACGTAGCTTGATCTTGAAGAATTGATTCAAGAATCAAGTGTTCTTACCTTCTCTTGGAACGGTCCATAGCTAGTCCAAAGTAGAATCACATCGTAAAACATTATTTGTCATTTCTTGTTTTCACTCTAGTTATAAAATTGTCACATTGTTTTTTTAAAATTTGTATTAATAACTTTTTTCTATTTTTAGTATATGAAAACAAAAAAGAAAAAAATAAAATGTTTTCTCTAATCTAAAGAGCCCCTTAAGTTGTTTGAGACCAAGGTAGCTTAAACAAACTAAAGGATTGGGTGAACTGGTGAATAAAATAAGGTTAGACAATCGAGTAGTTGAACTAGTCTAATAAAGCTCCCACATCTCCTTGGCCCTTAAAATTAATTATAAGTGATTTACATGCTTCTTTTAACATTTTCCTTTTCTGCTTTCAACACCAACCTCCTTTTTGATAATTGATATTGAAAGAATTACAATATGTTGATATGTTCAAAAAACCTAGAGAACTATCTCCTATTTATACTAACTATTATGATATTATATAATTAAGGAAATAAATCATAATATTGAATGAAAATATGATAACCAATCATAAGGAATATTGTAGAAATTAAGAAGCTAATCCTAGAGAATAATCTAAAACATTACCATAAAAGATAATATAGTTTTATATATTCTAACACCTCAATTGATACATGAGGATTTAAAATACCCTTATTTTATACTAAACTTGCAACCAAGTAACTTGCTCTATTTGAGGTTTTCCACATAATTAAAACTGAATTTAAAGATTAACCCCAATAGGATTTCCATTAAGAAAAGAGCCCAACTAAAAGTACTCTTGCAATTGGGACAAAATAAGAACAAACTATCAGGCTTAGGCCTTGTAGCCTTTTAAGCTTTTGTGCAAAATAGAATCCCACTTTCAACTGGAGCTGGATACTTTGTAGCCTAGGCTACAAGCTTGAAAATTTAGTTTTTCTATAGAAAATACAGAAAATGTGAAAAAAGTTTAAACAAAAGATTAAATAATTTGGTATCAAAGCTGAATGCCTCCAAAGTTGTATCTATTTTTTACATTCTATCAATAATATTTCATTTTCTTGAAAATCTAAACTAGTTTATATCAACTAGTATCAAAGCTCCAATCTTGGAGCTATGGGCACTATGTTCTAGATGATGATTCTAGAATTTGAAAGAGAAGAAGCCTATTGGTGGCTAATTAATGTGGAACAATATTTTCAGGCTAAGGGAATACTTACAGAAGAGAGGATACAAGAGGTTGGAAAACCCATGCATGGATAAGCTTTTGTTTGGTGGTTTGTGTGAAAAGAGGACTATCCAAATACAACATGATAGGATTTTGTGAAACCAGTGCTCAAGAAATTCCAGCCAGAGTGTGAACCAGATTTGCCAGTTTGGGTTAAAGGTGATGATTCTTAGGTGGAAGAAAATATAGCAGAAGATAAAGGTTTGGAAAGCAAAGAACCAGTAACTTGGAGGACAGAAACAGATATGAAAACAGTTGCAATTATCCAAGATAAGGAACAAGGATCTTGTGAGCAAGAAGATGAAAGGGAAATTGAAGTATTAAAGATTAAGAGTCAGCTTAAATCAAATAACCATCAATTATTAATTTTTTTATAAAACCATGTGAGAATGATGTCAGCCAGCCACAAGATACAAGCTAAATTACTATAGAATTCGATTTCATCAATCATTTTCTCCCCTGCTAAAAAGCATGATTGTTTATGAATATAATCACACCTATTCTATTTAGCTAGCACACAGTATGTTAAAACATTTTGGAGAGATTTACATTAATTACAAATATGCCACCGAAGGTGAAAAGCATGAGGTAATACAAAACTCCAAACATGTGGTGTTACATTTATATGTAGGGAATCGACTTATTTAACTATTTCTCTGTAATTTAATGATAGTTTAAATACTATTTATTTAACATTGTCATACAAAATTTTCAGGATTCATCACCAATCTGCAATATATAGTGTAGCTTCATATAGCACAACAAAGAAAAATATCATTTACCCAAAAAGAAGAATAACCCCCTAAATAAAAAAGCAAAAATACTTAGCTCATGATGAGCTCTGGCCTAGGCTCTACAGGTACCATAAAAATCTTTAGTAATCACCATGTGTATGATTTAATTATGCAAGTTACAGTTTGATCAATCAGAGAATTCAAGCATGACTAGCAACAGTTGCTACCTACATTATTGCATAATAATTTTGTTTAGTTTGTACCTTTTATTAAAAAAACATAATGCAACAACAAGAATAGAGGGAACTAAAAAGACAAAGGGAACTAGCAATGTACATTGCCTGCAGGAGTGGCTTGCGGTGGCGAACAAGGGAGACGACGGTGAAGACAGAGGGAACCGAGACACTGTCGCTAGCAGGCGAGGTCTCTGACGAAGATGAGGGAAATGACAGAGAACGGCGGGAGGGACGTCGTTTAGGGCTAACAACAAGAAGAATGACAAAGGGAAGAGGTCAAGAGAGGGGGACTGAGGGAGGAGTATAGGGGGAAAAGAAGAAGAGATGGATTAGGGCTCAGAAAAATGGTGGAGGGGAAAGGTTGAAGTCGAGTAACTTATTAGCTTTAGCGACGGCTACGAATACATCACTAACACTGTGGCTATTTTAAAAGAAGTTGACATGTGGACGAACTAGCGACTAGTACCACTACTGTCGCTACCTATGACCTATCTAGCGATGGGATACAATCGTCCTTGTTGTACCCGAACATAGTACCATTGCTACTTGACAACGCTAGTGACGACTTAATACAGTCGCTACTTTGACGCATCTAGTGATGACTAACAGCATCACTAACCTCATCGCTATGGCACCACAGTCGCTAATTCGGTCGCTACATTTAATTCCTCCTCCATTTTTTTTTGGTTTCCCTTCAAGGTTTTAGTTGGCGCCCTAATTTAACGATGGACTACCACCATCGCTAACTTTGGGCACTAACAAAAACCTTGGAGGGAAACCAAAAAATTGGAGGGAGGTTAAATACAGCGACCGAATTAGCAACGATGGTGCCTTAGCGATGGAGTTAGTGAAGGTTGTTTGCATGACCCTGTAGTTACATAGTTTAAGCAGGTTGTGAATTCTCTAAGTGCCTAGACAAATTGAAAAAATATATGAAAAAAGATAAGGGGCACTTAGGGAATTAACAGTCGTATTCATTAGTCCACTAATCCTTTAAGCAAATGACATTTGGGCTACCCTCAAGCTTAAAAAGTTAATGGTCCAATCCTTGTCATTTTTTTTCCTTCTTCATACTAATATTTTTCCTTTTTCATCATTATAGGTTTGAAAATAAGCCAAACAGAAGTTAATAAGGGTTCAAATATTTATCAGAGAATGAGAAAGACAAGAAAAAAAAACTAAGTTTCAAACAAAAGAAAGTAGATTTCTCTAGCTTGTGTTGTTTGGGGAAGAAGATGAATAATTGTTAAAGATCCCGCTTTGAGAACAAATATGGGGAGTTTTTGAAATTGGATATGTAAGTGGAATGCATCACTGCCTTTGCACAATACTATGATCCAAAGCTTCATTACTTCATCCTACTAGATTTCTAGCTGGCACCCATAATAGAGAAGTATGAGCAAATTTTGGGCTTACCAATGAAAGGGAAACCATACCAATTTACTGAGCATTTCACCTCTCTCGATAAAATAGCAGGAGTATTGGGTTTGGATCCAGAACATCTGAAACTGAAAAAGGTTGAGATGAACCAAACTTGGGGTTTTGAGCAAGGGTTCTTAGAGGAGCACATGAATCATTTGACAAATGAGAAAAAGTGGGATATCTTTATGGAAGTCTTTGCTCTAACCATCTATGACATAATATTATTCCCCAATATCGATAGTTTGGTGGATATACTGGCCATGGATGTCTTCCTAGCATACAAGAATCAAGTTGAGTCACCTATCCTGACATTACTAGCCGACCTTTGTGGCACCATGTATTTCTGCCATCAAAGAAATGGCCATCAAAGAAAATCCCTTTGTCAAGTGAAAAGTTGCTTCGGGGTAACAAATTCTGAGTTGAAAATGCATGCGAGTTCAAGAAAGAGTATTTCTCACGTAATGTTAAAAGCAAGAAGGAACTTAAGTTCATAGAGCTCAAGCAATAAATAATGACTATTGACAAGAATACCACCAAATTCAATTTTACCCATTATTTCAACATGTGGGGACTGAGGCTTTAAAGTGTATTATCTTTAAAAGCAAACTAAGGTCCAAGCTGAGAGAGACTATAAGATACAAGGAAGTTCAAAACTTTCTTTCCTTGGTTAACAAGTGGAGAATCCTAGAAAATGATAAATTAGCCATAGTGGCTATAAAAAGTGCTACGAAATCTCCAAATTTTAAAAAGCAAGGTCATTTAGGTTCAAACCGCTTCTAGGAAGGATCTTCATCTTATAGGGGGCATGGTGGTGGCCAATTCCAAGGCCAAAAGCATTACCAATAAGATGGTGACCACTTAGCAAGAGATTGTGACAGGAAGACTCAACTTACATGTTACCAGTGTAACCAAAAGGGTCACATTCATCTTGTATATCTAATTCAAATAGGCTCATTGTGAAATCCCTCACTTATTTATCTTTAATTTTAAGGTTTAAAAAAATCTTAATAAATTTTTCATAAAATAATTATTTATTAATTCATTTACCCTTAAAATAGTTATTTACTCTAGTGCCGAGATTCCACTTACAAACAATAAATTCCATTTTGCAAAACAGGGGCCTAGTGCGTGCCTGGTACTACGCGTAAGGTTGGCACTACGCATAGGCATGACAATAGCAGCATTGTTGTTGTCATGAGTTTCATACTATAATTCCAACTTCCTAATGTCCTATCTTGCCCAATTCAACTCTAAACCTTGCCAAACTTTAGGGCACTATATTACACCCATTCCGAAGCTGTTGGCGCAGTCTGTTTTTGAAAAATCCACTCTAGCAATAAAATATGCATCAAAATGCAATTAGGCCATTCTATACTCATATCACCACACTAAAATCACTTTGATGCCATTTAAGATACAAGTAAATAGGCAAACAACTTCTAAATGTTCGAATGAATCTATTGAGCACTTCCAGGGATACTAAATCCCGCTGGCCATCCATTTCACCTCTCCAGTTCTTTAATTTCATTTCTAAATTCACTAATCAGTCAATCCAACTTCATAATTTCATTTCTAATCTCAAATCATTCACCTCATACTTTTCACACATTCACACAACAGGCAAGCAATACATTTCTTGCCAATAATGCATGATAGTACATACTATTTGGCTTTATGCAACAATCATATGTATATAAACAATTCCTAGTCATAATGCATGAATACTATCTAATGGCTCAATGCCATCACACAATCACACCTGGATATTTCACATATATAAACACTAATGGCTCAGTGCCACTAGCTATCATACCACAATCCACACACGTAACCATATATATATCACATAGGCATACACAGCATTAAAACACATAATAAAACCACATCCTCACATGAATATATACATATCGATGAATTTACACATTTTCCATAATTATAAATGTCCTGGTATTGCTCTGCTGCTCACCCGTGCTAGTCCCTACGGCATCCGCAATGTCCCTTCCTCATTCTCTTTAAAAATAATTGTAAAAGTGGGTATCTAATATTATTATGATATAATATAATTAATTGAAATAAAAACGATATCACCCGGAGGAGCGCACACACTTCCATCGTTGGTCAATCCTTTAATCCTTGTTTTAACAACTTCTCAATATGCTTATTACTCATCAAATTCATCATCAATCATAATTATTTCAGAATACCTCTAGTATATTACTTAATATCATCATCATAAATCATTCACACTTTCATAAATCATTCATCATCATTAATCAATTATAATATCACAAACCAATCATCATTATTATAAATCAACTCTCAAATTCACACATAAATTTCAAACTCAATTCAGTCATAACTGACTCTCAAGTCACATCATATAAATGACACCTAGTATCCAGATACTAAAGGAGCAGCCAGCGGCTAGGAGTCACACATCAACATCCTTTGAACCCTCGGTCCATCGAGCCATACACTGGCTCCCCACCTTAACCACTGGGTCACAGACCTCTGGGTAGCTCAATTGGGCCTCTACATGGACCATATAAGCCAAAAGTGAGAGGTAATACATAGTGAATGGTTGTCCACACCACATAACATGCATATACAACATATATCAGTAGTATAATCATCTCAAATTCATTAGAACTCTGTCCCGGCATAAAAAGCCATCTCCTAGGACATCCAGGCATATATATATATATATCCATTGATCCTTTTCTTACAAAAACATAACATGTTCATAATTTCTCATCATTACCATCATAATTAAGTTTCAAATTCACAAATCAAATCTCAATTTGTAAATCAATCACATCAATTCATCATTTACTCATAAATGCATCATATACATATCTCATTATATCATCTCATAAGCCTCATTTTTATTACAATTCATCACTTTCTCATTATAACCATCACCTTCTCAATTATAATCATCATTAATACACCATTCATAATTTATCAATTTTAAATTACCATTGTTAACATAATTTAAACTATATGTTCTCAAATAAAGTACTCATATACATAAACAATTCCATTTACAATATAAAATTCCATGAAACCTTAACTAAATACATAATACCACATTTCCCTTACCTCGATTCCAATTCTCTTTAATTATCCCGCAAGCACCGATGCACTAAATTACTAAATACGCAAAATTACAAAAGGGGTTTTAGGAATTAACCATCGAAATCTTAACTTAACTTGAGAAAACACTTAAAATCAATCATTAAAGCTTTATAAGGTTACCGATACCAAAATTGTCGGTTACTTTAAGAATCCCCTTAACTCTGCTAAGTTTTCGGTATTCCATTCATAACCTATACAAAGCGAAATTCAATTCTATCACTTAATCTTTCACTTAAGAGTCTTAAAGATCCTTTAACCGGTTCAAAATCTTAAATTTCAAAACTTACTTCTATTCTAAAGAAAACTGGTAATAGAAAGGAAACTTCCACCAAAACTAAAATTAAGGGATTCCATGCGTTTAGCTCGTGTTTTCCACCTTTAATCCACAATTGATTTCATAATCCCACCAAAAATTGGCCTGAATTAAAGTCTTATGCTCCAAAGTAAGAAAAAAGAAACCTAGAACTCTATTTTTCTTTCTGTTTCTATGTTGTTGTCTCTGTTCCCTTCTTAATTCTGATCGCGACGCTGACGCTACGTGTCAGTTTAGAAATTTCACCATTTTATTTCATTCTAAAATCATATAAATGCCACGTATTCTCAAATTATCATAACTTAAATTCATTTGCACATTTATTTACTCTTTTTAAATATAAAACACACAGGATGTTACATTAACCCCCCCTTAAAAATAGATTTCGTCCTTAAAATCACATCCCTTAGTACATAACTTTGGATTTTACTATCACATTTCAGATTCCAATTCTCAAATATATGACACTTCGTTAAAATTTTGCTATAAGACTTTCACCAACGAAATGTTCTTACTTCTCAACCTACTTTTCCATATCAATAAATTCAATGAAGACATGTAATACAGTGCACACGACATTGACTCGACACCACACACTAAATCAATAGTAAAATCAATTCCTCAACTCAGAGGTAACCTAGGAATATTCTCTGGTAATACATCCGAAAACTCACATACAATAGGTATATCAGCAAGAATCCAACTACTTATCCTATGCACTAGCTAATCATTATGTATAGCATTTGAAAAATCAAAAGTAATACTTTTCTCATAATAACATTTTGTGAGCTAATAGAAGGTGTGGTATCAGATTTTTGAATCGGGCCTCCTCGGCCACCACCACGTCCACCACCCTAAGAACCGCCACCTTGGGCTATAGAAGTAATACTTTTACTTTCCTAGGTGTCCTTAATGTACCTAAAAGAATAATCGGGCCTAAATTGCTCAACCTAACCACAGTAATAACAAATAAGCTGCTCAGATTTATAATTTCAAACCATAAGCATTTCTTTTCCGCACTTAAACAAACTTTATTACTATCACAACCACCACTGCGGCCTCAGAACAAAGAAGAAGAAAAGATTTACTTCAACTATATTGACTTTTCTTTTTAAAATCGGATTCCTTAACTTTCAACAATGGTTTATCTTTTCTTGAAAGAGACTCTCTGCAATTGAACTTCTTCAGTTAACTATGCTTTATTCACAAGACTAATATAATCCTTAATCTCCAAAGGAACAATCGCACTACGAAATTCAATTCTCACACTAGATACATATTTAACATACTTATTACCTTCCATACCCTCTAAAGAACACAGATAATAAAAATCACAATTTATCAAATTTAGCTGTCTATTCAGCTACAGACATTTTTCCTTACTGAAGGTTTCAGTTTTTCATCTCCTTCCTAGTTTTATAATTGTCAAGAAGATACTTTGTCAAAATCGCTTTTCAAAATTATGCTACTGTAGAGCGTTACCAACAGCTATCATCTGGGTTTTGGTGCGAGTCCACGCAATTCATAGATAAAAAATACTACTTTCTGCTCCTTTAAGCATTTAGAATAATCAAACATTTACTTCATTTATCTGAGCCAAATGTAAGCTTCATCACCATGATATCTACCCTTATACATAGGTGAGTTTACACTTCAAAATTTATCTAAAGTTGGACTAAATTCAGCCCTTTCCATTATTCAAGAAAACTTTTCAAAGAAATTACCCGCGAGAACAAAATTAAAACTACCAGCCACTCTACAATAATACAATCCACTTGTAATACTTAAAAAACTCAATAGAGTTCAAAGAATACCTCAATGCAGGGAATTGCAGCTGACGAAGAACCAGTGAGCACAATGCCAGACTTCCCGTTACATGTACTTTCCCACATATACATATTCATACATTTCTACATAATAAGCAACTTAACTCATCAAATTTCACTACTCATTATTCTATTTCACCCATAGGAACTACAGTCCTGAATAGACCTGCTCTGCTACCAATTGTGAAACCCCTTACTATTTATCTTTAATTTTAAGCATTTAAATAAAAATCTTAATATTTTTCACAAAATAATTATTTATTAATTCATTCACCCTTAAAATAATTATTTATTCTCAGAAACCCCAAAAACTTCTTCCATATAGTATCTCTAGTGCCAAGATTCCACTTACAAACAATAAATTTCATTTTGCAAAACAGTCAGGCCATAACTTTGTGCCTGGTGCTATGCATGGGCATGACAATAGTAGCATTGCTGCTGTCATGAGTTTTATACTATAATTCCAACTTCCTAATGTCCTATCTTACTCAATTCAACTCCAAACCTTGTCAAACTTTAGGGGCACTATATTACACCCATTCTAAAGTTGTTGGCACAGTTCGTTTCCCAAAATTCCAATCTAGTAATAAAATATGCATCAAAATGCAATTAGGCCATTTTATACTTATATAACCATACTAAAATCACTTTCATGCCATTTAAGATACAAGTAAATATGCAAACAACTTCTAATGTTCATATGAATCTATTGAGCACTTCTAGGGATCCTGAATCCCACTAGATGAAACATCCTAAATTTAAAATTGAAAACAACCCGGGACAAGAAAATTTTTCCAAAATTAAATAAACCAAATAGACCATAAAGCAACCGGGTAACAAAAGAAATAAGAGAAGGAAGGCAAGAGAAAATAAACCGACTCGAGAGGGTATACAGCGGAATAAGGAAACGCTCAGCGAAGCCTAAAACCAACATCCACTCGCTTAGGCGAGATCCCACACGCTTGAGCGAAGCAGTTCCAATTGCTCGGGCGAGGCACGAATCGCTTAAGCGATGCCAACACAAGGTCTTCCCAAGTCCACGCTCGCTGGAGCGAGTACCTTGACCGCTGGGGCGAGAAGCCACACTCGGCTATCGAGACGCTCGGAATCCAGAGTTATCCTTCAACTCATTCAATCGGAAAAATGATAGCTAACTCACTCAGCACGCCACAACTTATTCGCTCGGGGAATCATTAAGTAATTCCTCCCTCAGACCTATTCAGATCCTAACCACTCGGAATACCATTCCTCAGTCACTCGGATTTTACATCTTTCACTCGGATTATAAATACCTTACACTTAGAAGCTATTCCATTCTAAACCACTACACTAACTCCTCTCTCAGAAGAGGGTCACTCAAGGCTTTCACTCGGGAATACGAACTCTTCCTCACTCGGGTTTACCTAAAATTTTCACTCGGAATCACTCAGCGTATTCACTCGGAACAGGATCTAAATCTCCCATGTTCCTCTCAGGGTTCATTAACTTAGAGTTATCCACTCAACATCAGGGATATCCCAGTCGGTAATAAGCATCAAATAAACATAAAGCACGTATGTACGAATATATGTTCCCAGAAATATAAACATGCCAACAATCCAATCTACCGACCCACATACATGTAACCTTATACTCGGAATACTCATTAACTTAACATTATGCCCTTACTATTATTTACAGATCCATACATATGACACCATGTCTATACTTATCAAATCAGTCTTTATAAATAAATATGTTTAATCGTTATTTTACATAAGAGCCGGCCAAGGCTACACTGACTAACATAGTGAATACAATATAAGCACTCAACAGTCGGAGTACACCACATTCAGACTTGAGGCCCTGTCAGCACTTCCGGGTCCGACCTGCACATACTGAAAAATGGTGTAGGGGGGTGAGCTTTCACATATACAATGACAGTTATTGGCTTGACTTAGCATACACATTCCCTTTCAATATACTCTACCTATCTTAATCAATACCAGCATTTACTAACATTTAATAAAGCATCTACACAAGTCACTAGTCGGATTACTCAAGTCATTCATGGTTATCTAATTTCTACTATTCACAACAACATATCCCTTAACAATAACATCAATAATACTTAGCCTCAGCGTCAAACACACACACAAATCCAGTCGGAATTCATTAATAGCATTCACAGATTTTAAGGAGCGTGCTGCTCTCGACAATGATGCCCCTACCTATATGCATGCGGATCCGACTTAACAATAACTCTCAGTTACAGATCCCTTTTCTGGCCCCTCGTCTGATAGCCCTTACCGTGTGGTACCGGTCTCCCAAGGACGTCTCGAGACTTAACTCTAGCTCCCACGGCTACCACGGGTCCTCTCAGAATCTAGCCAAGGGTCTGTAGCTGGAAATCATATCATTGGGTTCCTGACCTTCCACGGGTCACCCTCTAACCATAAATGCAACCTCATGCATGTCACGGCAGTCATCCACACTCAGCAAGTTCATCTTAAGTAATTCATATCGTATCCACCCAGAAGTCAACAATAGACCACACCATGTGCTTGATATTCACATTATAATTTAACATGCAATTCATACATTAACTCCACAACATCACCAATGTCATCATACGTTTCTTAGACAGCAATAGTCATACACCACACAGGTAATAATCATCACTCATCCAGACTCCACTCAGCAGCATGTACAACATATAGCAAACGACACCTTCTGAACGCATGCATGTGAGTACGAAATAATTAACAGGACTCTATTAACACACACATACGATATCCAGTGATCAACAGTCAAACACTTCACAGAGTCATAATCATACAAACACATAAGGTAATACGTTCGCTCGGACCGTCTAGAAACCATGCATTGGACATGCAGAGCGCCCCTACCTAGGATGAAGATTCCAAAGGCTCCAAGGACTTGCAGCTCCAGTCGGTTGCTCCGCTCAGCCCGTTCACTCGTTTTCAATAGAACGACCCTGCATCAGTCATCCACTATTACACTTGGCTTTGGAGGAACTCCGAGCCACTCCCACTCTTAAACAGTTTTGCATGCAAGATTAGCGGGGAGACCCAAGCCCCCAGGGCACCACATTGACCTTCCACTCGGTCCAGTGGGGATTTCCAAGCTTCCGAGACGCCTAGTTCTCTGCTCGCTCTCTTAAGCAGCTCCAATCACACGTTGGTGAGCGCTCCAACCTTCTTGAAGCTCTTCGTGGTGTAGATCTTCACTGAGACTCGGCAGCCTCGAGCAAGGAGAGGGAGAAAGAGGGAAGTCGACGGAGGAGCCATGGGGAAGAAGACTGGTTGCATGCAGAGGGAATGTACACCCTCACCCTCTCTGGCTCGTCGAGTCAAGAAGAAGGACTCTGATCCTCAGCCTCCATGGTTGCGAGCTCACGGTGCAGAGAGCAGAGAAGAAAGAAGAAAAAAAGGAGAATGAAGAGCGAAGAAGAAGGGAAGAAGAGAGGACAAAAAGAAGAGAAGTCTGAAAGGGAAAAATGAATGATAGGGTGGCCCAGTAGCCCATATACGCATGCACGGAGAGAAGGGGAAGTGGGGTGGGAAAGCGTGAAGCAGCACACCAATCACAATCAGCCAGCAATTATTAATTAATCACTCTTAACCAATCATTATTTCTTAAGTTAAGTTAATTAAGTTAATTATAATTATTAAATAATTTTCCCACCTTGTAATTATTATTTCAATGATTTATTTTCATTCGACAATTAATTATTAAATCGGGATGTTACACTAGACATCTATTTCACCTCTCCAATTCTTTAATTTCATTTCTAAATTTACTAATCAATCAATCCAACTTCATACTTTCATTTCTAATCTTAATAAATCATTCACTTCATACTTTTCACACATTCACACAACAATTTCCTATCAATAATGCATGATAGTACATATTATTTGGCTCTGTGCCATAATCATATGTATATAAACAATTCTTGGTCATAATGCATGAATACTATCTAATGGCTCAATGCCATCACATAATTATCACACAATCACACCTAGATATTTCATATATATAAACACTAATAGCTCAGTGCCATTAGCTATCATACCATAATCCACACATGTAACCACACATATATCACACAGGCATACACAACATTAAAACACATAATAAAACCACATCCTCACATGAATATATACTGTTAGAGTCAAGTCTGAACTCATGACTGAGTAGTCTGAACCCCTTGTGATTTGTTAATAATACATATCAAGACTCTCAGCAAAAATGATGTCTGTACTGTTTGATTATCTAACAAGTCTGTTCAAGTATGATAGGAGTCCGTAGATCTCCATTTGCAAAAAATAGAGGGAGTCCACAAAATTCAATTCTTTCCTGAAATGAAGAAGTTTGTACTCACTTAAAGCTTTATTGAACCAAGCTAGTCTAAATCTACAGACCACGAGAAGATCTCTTACTCTTTGAATATTAAGGATCGTTCCTTACCAAATCTAAAGCTGCATGAACTTTCTTATGTCATCTCTGAAGTTATCATCAAAAAGGCAATCAACAGAAAAGTTAAAGACTTTCTTGCATATATCAAGAAAACTATCTCACATGTCTCAAGGTGTCAGAAAAGCTGAACCTGTTTAGAACAGATAACCTAAAGTCAACTGTTATAAAGTGTACGTATTTTCTAAAAATGCTTAAGCAAAAGGGATCTTTTGTTGAAGACTTTCAAAGCAATCTAATTAAAGAAACTTCTCTCAAGCATGTGTCTGTACTTATTGATAGTATCTTCCTCAAAGAAACCAATATCCTTCAAGCTGAACCAACAGATATTTTTTAAAAGGACTATAAATACAAGAAGCTTTCGATTTCAAGACAGTGACACTGTTTAATTTTATTCTTGAGCACTCTATTATTTTCTCTCAAGAAACCAAAGTCTGAAATACTTTTCTTTAATTTTCTAAGTTCTTGTACTCACTACTTTAGTCTTCTTTGTAGTTCTGCTTTGTGCAGACCTTAACTTATAGTTGTTTGTAGCTCAGTGTACTTGTGTAAACATTCCATTGTCTTGTACGCTAAGTTATTTGTTTGTAACTTCAAACACTTTATTACTTCACCTTGTACATTCTGGTGTGTTGCCAGAATCTGTTAGTGTTGGGAAACACTTGTGGCCAGAAAAGGCTTTTGAAAGAATACTTGGGTCGGTAGCCAGGAGTGGCTCTTTGAAACAATACTTGGGTTTTAAGCCAGAAGTGGCTGGAGTCAAGAATACGGTTGCACTGGGCTGGTGTAGTATTGTAAAGGTGTTTTACAATAGAGAAAAAAATCCTTCGGTCTGAAGGGACTGGACGTAGCTTCTGTGTTGGAAGTGAACCAAGATAAATTTTGCTGTGTGATTTTCTGTTCCTTTGTCTAGTCTGTTAAATATTTTTCTACCTGAGCGGTCTATACTATTTGAAAAAGAGTTTAAGACTTATTCAACCCCCTTCTAAGTCTAACTCTACCATCATATATATATCCATGAATTTATACATTCCATAATTATAAATGTCCTGGCATTGCTCCGCTGCTCACCCGTGCTAGTCTCCGCGGCATCCGCAATGTCCCTTCCTCATTCTCTGTAAAAATAATTGTAAGGGTGAGTATCTAATATTATGATATAATATAATTAATTGAAACAAAAATGATATCAGCTGGAGGAGCATATACACTCCCTCACTGGTCAATCCTTTAATCTTTGTTTTAACAACTTCTCAATATGCTCATTACACTTCAAATTCATCATCAATCATAATTATTTCAGAATACCTCTAGTATATCACTTAATAACATCATCATAAACCATTTACAATTTCATAAAGCAATCATCGTCATTAATCAATTATAATATCATAAACCAATCATCAATATCATAAATCAGATCTTAAATTCACACATCAATCTCAAACTCATAATTTAGTCATAACTAACTCTCACGTCGCATCATATAAATGACACCTAGTATCCGGATACTAAAGGAGCAGCCACTAATTGGGAGTCACACACCGACATCACGTGAACCTTCCGGTTCACCGAGCCATATGCTGGCTCTACCTGAAGGATCCGCCGAGCCCCACACTGGCTCCCCACCTCAACCACTAGGTCATAGACCTCTAGGCAGCTTTGATAAGTCTTGAAAAGACTTAATTATTTCACCTTTAATTTAACTTAATCCATTTAATTTTGTTTAGTTTGGCATTATTATTTAATAAATTGCCAATAATTTTTGGTTTCATTTATTTATTTTAAAAGTAGTTAAATTATGCAAGAAAATGATTAAAAAGAGAAAGTAGTTAAGGAAATTTGTTTATTTGTAAATTCATTAACCCAACGTTCATACGCTGGAGAGCCAGCGTACATACGCTAGGCATTTATTTGTTTACATGTGCAGGTGCAGTAAAATATTCTTCACGCTCAAGCTTGAAAACTTCACGCTCAAGCGTGAGATCCATGCAATTCACGTAAAAGGAAAGAAAGAAAAACACGACCACGCTCAAGCGTGATCATTCACGCTCAAGCATAAAGACCAAATACAATCACGCTCAAGCGAATATTCAACAGAATGCATGAAATAAAGCTCGCGCTTAAGCGCGAGTCCTTCACGCTTGAGCGTGAAGGTGGTTATTTAATTTGCTGTTTTTCCCTCCAAGTGAAGTGTTGCACCGTTGTTGTTTTCTGTTGTACCTTAGTAACTTAAGTAATGTTTTGTAATTATTTATTTCCCTATAATTATGTATTTAGTTTAGTTAGTTAATTATTAATTAAGTTTCCCTTGTAATTAATTAAGTTAGTTAGTTAGTTAGATGTCTATATATACTTGTACATACTTTGTAAAAGGAAAGGGAGAGAACACACAGAAGCAATAACACGATTCATTTTCTCATTTCCAATCTCTCTCTAATTATTTTCTCTCTCTAAATTCTCTCGTCCATGTCTCTCCATATTCCTTCGACAGAATCCATTTCCATGGGTTTCTAAACCCTTAAGGTTGGGATTGCTGAAGCTTCTGATGGAATCTTGAAGTTGCATTGAGGAAATTATCTTCTAAAACAAGAGGAGAACAAGCTGAGAAGTGGATCTACTCTGCTGAATTGACAAATTCAGATCCAAATGAAGAATCTCACCAATAAGGAATCATGGTTGAGGCTTAGGTAACTTCTGGCTTCCCAACTAATTCTGGCCTAGTAATTAGGTGAATAGTTAGGGTTCAACCCCCAATTTTGCATTATATTTCTCTGTAATTAAACACCTAAGGGATTAGGGTTTAATTCTTAGGAATTAGTGTTAGTTACCTAAGGGATTAAGGATTAAGCATCTGTGAATTGTCCTCTTGTATCTGAAGCTTAATTGAACCTCGATTGCATGTTCCTTGATGAAGTTGTAAGCTGAAGTAATCCTAACCTATCTTTTATTCATCACATTTCATCTCTTCTATTGTTCCTGAAAATACAAAAACATAGAAAGTATAAAACAACAAAAACAAAATTAATATTATACTGCATTGTGTTGGTTCAACTTGTAATAGTCTAAGATTGCGGTAATTACCACAATCCCCGTGGGAACGATCAAATATATTACAAATTTAACGATTGGTGCACTTGCCAAAAGAAAATAAATCCTCTGAGAGTCACACAATAAGTCGATAATAATTCAGGATTTTCACACCAAGTTAATGGCTCCAGATTTGTTGCATCAAGTTAATGGCGCCATTGCTAGGGATTGTTAAGTAATATCAACAATCCTTGGACCGGTACTAGATTGAACCGTTTAATTTTGTTTTTGCATTCAACAGCTATTTAATTTTTGTTTTAGTATAGCAGTAGTTTGTGTGTAGCAGTAGCTTTGAATTATTCGTGTTTAATAGTTGGTGTATACAGTCAAGGAACAAAGGAGAGCCTTTCTTCTTTGATCCTGATATTGATTTGTTAGAGCGTAAGCTTAGAAAGGAGAAAAAGCAAAAAGAACAACAAGAAATGGAACAGAGGAGAGTTACACTAGGTGACTACTCTAGGCTTACTGAAGAAGGATCGCAATCTAGCATCCTTAGGCCTCCAATTGCAGCTAATAACTTTGAACTCAAACCGGCTTTGCTGCAGTTGGTTAGAAATGATCAATTCGGAGGAAGTGAGGTTGAGGATCCAAATTTGCATCTAGCAACCTTCCTCCAAATCTGTGATACTATAAAAATGAATGGTGTCCCTAAAGAGGCAATAAGACTGAGATTATTTCCTTTTTCTTTAAGGGACAGGGCTAAGGCTTGGTTGCAAAGCCAACCAAGAGGTAGTATCTCTACTTGGGAGGATTTACAAAGAAAATTTCTGATTAAATATTTCCCTACTTCCAAGTATACCAAATTGTGCACTGAAATCACTTGTTTCTAGCAGAGAGAGGGTGAATCTCTAATGGAAGCATGGGATAGGTATAAAGAGAGTTTAAGGAAATGTCCTCACCATAGGATTCCTGATGTGTAGCAAGTTACCATATTCTAAAATGGTGTGAGACCAGCAACTAAGGTCTTGATTGATGCCTCAGCTGGAGGTTCATTGACCACTAAAATAGTTGAAGAGGCTATAGAATTGATTGATGTAATGGCTTCAAATGAATGTTTAGTTAGTGAAAGGAGCCAAATCCCTAAGAGAAGGATATTAGAATTAGAAGCACAGGATGCTTATTTGGCTCAAAGTAAGTTGATGACTCAGGCTTTGGAGAAATTAAGTGTACAGATTTCAGAACTCCAAAAGCCTAGTCAAGTTTGTATGATGAATTGTGATTTTTGTGGTGGAGATCATAAAAATGGCATGTGTGATCCAAATGTGCCTGCTGAGCAAGTGAATTACATGGGGCAGCAACAATTTCAAAGGAATTATTCCTCTAATTCCTTTAATCCTAACTATAGGAATCACCCCAATTTTTCATGGCAGAAAGGTCCACATTTAAATTAAAACATGCCACAAAATCAAATCACAAATAGACAACAATCTCTTCCCCCTCCCTCTAAGGAAAAGTCTGAACTTGAGAGTGTTCTATCTCAGTTCATTTAGGCCACTCAGGCCAGCTTTAAAAATCAAGAAGCGTCCATTCGAAATTTAGAAAGTCAGGTTGGACAGCTGTCAAAATAATTAGCTGAGAGATAATCAGGCAATTTTCTTGGAGATACTGAGGTAAACCCTAGGGAACATTGCAAAGCGATAACTACTAGGAGTGGGAAAACTCTTCTCCCACCTCCAAGTCATAAAGTGAGTTTAGAAAAAGAAACAATCAAAGAAATGGAGCAGGAAAGTGAGCAAGCTGTTGATAAAACTGAAAATAAAGTAGAAACAGAAATAGAAAAAGAAAATCAAGTCCATTAAAAGAAAAAGAAAAAGATTGATTTGATTTTGGAGGAAGCTGTCAAGCTAACTCTTGAAAAATTAAAGAATGCTCCATTTCCACATAGATTTAAGAAACAAATAGAGGAGCAGAAATTTGCAAAGTTCTTGGATGTGTTTAAAAAGCTTCACATAAATATTCCCTTTGCTGAGGCATTGCAAGAGATGCCATCATATGCTAAATTCTTGAAAGAGCTTTTGTCTAAGAAGAGGAAGCTTAAGAGAGATGAGATGATTACTCTTACTCAAGAGTACAGTGCAATTATTCAAAAGAAACTCCCTCAAAAGCTGAAAGATCCTGGATCTTTTACAATACCTTGTGCAATAGGGGATGTTCATGTAGGAAGTGCCTTGTGTGATCTAGGGGCTAGCATAAACCTCATGCCTTTGTCCTTAATGAGGAAATTAAGAATTAATGACCTGCAACCAACTAGTATGTCTTTGTAATTGGCTGATAGGTCTATCAAATATCCTCATGGGATGCTGGAAGATCTGTTAGTTAAGGTAGATAAGTTTATCTTTCCAGCAGACTTTATAGTTTTGGATATGGAAGCTGATAGAGAAATTCCTTTGATTTTAGGAAAACCCTTCTTAGCTACATGTAGAACTTTAATTAATGTAGAGAAGGGAGAACTCATGCTAAGAGTTCAAGAGAAGCAGGTAACTTTTAATGTTTTCAATACTATGAAACATCCAGCTGAGAAGATGGATTGTTTTATGCTTGAAGAAATTAAAAGTTATAAAACTCCTATGCTGTTAAAAACTGAAGAAAAGGTTTTACAAGCCTTTTTGGAGGATGATTTTGACTCTAAGATTGAGGAGTTAGATGACTCACATAATGAGTTGTTGAACCTACTTGAAGCATGTGAAGTAGATGATTTTGAAAATGAAAATAAAGAAAATTTGAATAATACTGAACTTGAGAAAGGTAAGGAAGTGTTTGAAGAAAAACTTGATTTAAAACCTTTACCTTCTTATTTGAAATATATTTTCTTAGAAGATAATGAATCACATCCTGTAATCATTAATACTGAATTAAAAGATGAGGATGTAGAAAAATTGATAGGGGTTTTAAGAAAACATGAATCTGCTATTGGTTGGAACATTTTTGATTTAAAGGGAATTAGTCCATCATTCTGTATGCATAAAATTTTGATGGAGGATGACTATTCCCCTGTTGTTCAGCCACAAAGAAGATTAAACCCCACAATGAAAGAAGCTGTAAGGAAAGAGGTGGTTAAACTTCTTGATGCAGGGATCATCTATCCTATCTCGGACAGCGCTTGGATCAGTCCAGTCCAAGTGGTGCCTAAGAAAGGAGGGATGACCACTGTTAAGAATGAGGAAGGTGAAGCCATTGCCACTAGACCAAATACAGGTTGGAGAATGTGCATAGATTATAGAAGACTTAATGACTTCACTAGAAAAGACCATTTTCCTTTACCATTTATAGACCAAATGCTTGAGAGACTGTCAGGTCATGAGTATTACTGCTTTCTTGATGGATATTCAGGTTATAACCAAATTGTGGTTGATCCAAAAGATCAAGAGAAGACAGCCTTTACCTGTCCTTATGGAATCTTTGCATATAGGCGCATGCCATTTAGTTTGTGCAATGCACCAGCAACCTTCCAAAGGTGTATACTGGCAATTTTTGGGGACATGGTAGAGAAGTTCATTGAGGTGTTTATGGATGACTTCTCTGTGTTTGGAAATAGTTTTGATATATGCCTCAGCAACCTATCTAAGGTGCTGGTGAGATGTCAGGAGATTAATCTTGTCCTTAACTGGGAAAAGTATCATTTTATGGTTAGAGGAGGGATAGTCCTTGGCCATAAAATCTCTACTGAGGGCATTCAAGTAGATAGAGCCAAAATTGATATCATTGAAAAACTTCCTCCTCCAATCAATGTGAAAGGAGTGAGGAGTTTCTTAGGATGTGTTGGCTTCTATAGGAGATTTATTAAGGATTTTTTGAAAATAGCTAAGCCTTTGACTGATTTACTTGTGAAAGATCATGCTTTTATTTTTGATGAAAAATGTGTCAAGGCTTTCGAAAATCTGAGACAAAGATTAGTAACAGCTCTAATCCTTGCAGCACCTGATTGGTCTTTACCATTTGAACTAATGTGTGATGCAAGTGACTTTGCTATAGGAGCTGTGCTAGGACAAAAGAAAGAAAAATTAACACATGTGATCTATTATGCTAGTAAAGTGTTAAATGAGAATCAAATAAATTACACCACCACTGAAAAAGAGATGCTTGATGTGGTGTATGCATTTGATAAATTCAGAGCTTACTTGATTGGTGCTAAGTGCATTGTGTATACATATCATTCAGTAATCAAGTACTTACTAGCTAAAAAAGAATCAAGGCCAAGATTGATCAGATGGGTTCTTTTACTCCAAGAGTTTGATTTGGAAATAAGAGATAAAAAGGGAGTGGAGAACTCAGTGGCTGATCAACTCTCTTATCTGGAGGGTAAATCTGATTCTATCTTGATTAAAGAGGAATTCCTAGATGAGAGGCTGATGGCAATTATCACAGGGCCATGGTATGCCGATATGGCTAACTTTAAAAGTGCCTCTGTGGTACCTGAAGGGTGGACATCCCAAATGAAAAAAAATTCTTTCATGACAGTAAAACTTTTCTATAGGATGATCCATTTCTTTATAAGATAGGAGTAGATGGAATTATCAGGAGATGTATGCCTGAATCTGAGCAGGAAAGACTCTTATGGCACTGCCATGACTCCTATTATGGAGGACACCATGGTGCCTCCAGAACAGCAGCAAAAGTGTTACAATGTGGCTTTTATTGGCCAACAATTTTTTAGGATGCTAGAGTATATGTGTAAAGGTGTGAT
Source organism: Clitoria ternatea (assembly GCA_037962975.1). Lineage (NCBI taxonomy): Eukaryota > Viridiplantae > Streptophyta > Magnoliopsida > Fabales > Fabaceae > Clitoria > Clitoria ternatea. Next base: position 140,597,616 of record CM075673.1, read on the forward strand.
AAGTGTCAAAGAAGTGGAGGCCTCTCTACTAAAGCTGGTATGCCTGGTATGCCTTTGACAAATATTTTATTTGTGGAGTTATTTGATGTTTAGGGCATCGACTTCATGGGACCATTCCCAAAGTCATTCTCCAATAAGTATATCCTTGTTTATGTGGATTGTGTCTCCAAATGGGTGGAGGCAATCCCTACCAGAACCAATTATGCATATGTGGTGCTTAGGTTTATAAAGAAGAACATTTTCTCTAGATTTAGAGTCCCTAGAGTCCTCATTAGTGATGGAGGGTCATATTTCTGCAATAGAATCATGGAAAAAGCCCTGAGACACTATGAGGTACTACATAAGGTATCTACTCCATATCATCCACAAACTTGTGGACAAGTTGAGCTGTCTAATAGAGAAATTAAGAGAATATTAGAGAAAGTGGTAGGGAAGTCTTGGAAGGATTGGTCTGTGAGATTAAATGATGCATTGTGGGCCTATAGGATAGCATTTAAAACTCCAATTGGCATGCCTCCTTATCAGTTTGTATATGGTAAGGCCTGCCATCTTCCTGTAGAGTTAGAACATAATGTATGGTGGGCCACAAAGCTGTTAAACATGGATTTTGACCAATCTCAAGAGGAAAGAGTTCTAAAACTCCATGAACTTGAGGAGTTCAGGCTCAATGCTTATCAGAGTGCCTCAATTTATAAAGAGAAAAGTAAGAGGTGGCATGATAAGTGGATAAATAGAAAAGAGTTTCAAAAAGATGATAAGGCCTTGTTGTTCAATTCTAGGCTGAGACTCTTTCCAGGAAAACTCAGATCCAAGTGGTCTGGACCTTTTATTGTGAATAAGGTTTTCCTTCATGGTGCAATTGAGTTAAAAGAACCAGCCACTGAAAGAACTTTTAAAGTGAATGGCCAAAGACTCAAGCTCTACTTTGGAGGAGAGTTTGATAGGCAGAAAACCTCCATGTTGTTGCAGGCATCTTCTTAGATGTCAGAAGGTCAAGCTAGTGACCTTAAAGAAGCGCTTTAGGGAGGCAACCCTACACTTTGAGTGTTGCATTTTGTGTTTTGTGTTTTAAAATAGTTAAAGAAAACTAAAAAATTTTGATCAGGGTGCGAATAAACTTGTAAAATTTTTGAATAAAGTATGAGCGTTCATACGCTTAATTCCCAGTGTACTTACATGTAAATCCATTAGCTAGAATTAGAATCAGGTACCCTTGGCGCTTGAGCGAACTTGATTACGCATGAGCGAAATACTGTGGTGCTTGAGCGTGACTTAATTACGCTTGAAGTGTGATTTTTCCTCTTGTAAGTGTGCCTATTCGCTTGGGCGTAACTTTCTTACGCCTGAGCGTGACTTTGTGTGAGCCTCGCGCTTGAGCGAGCTTGGGTCCACGCTTGAGCATGACCCTTCATTCTGATTCTTACGCTTGTGCTTAGTCATTCACGCTTGAAGCGTGATACATAGCAAACTTTCATGCTTGAGCAAAGAGCATCACGCTTGAGCGTGATCGTGATGTGCATGGCCCTGTTGTGCATTGCGCTTAAGCAAAACAATAGCAAGCTTAAGCGAGATTGAGCCTGCACCAAACTGTTACATGTTATGCATTGTGCACTTAAGCGTACATTACTCACGCTTGAGCGTGAGCTCTCGTGCAAGCCACTGATTTGTATGCTTGAGCGTGCAATAGCCTCGCCTGAGTGTGCTCGGGTACGATTAGATTAGAAGCTTTCTGTTCCAATTTGTCACTTAAGCGGATATCAATCACGCTTAAGCGAGGTCGTCACTGTGAAGCTACATGGTCCCTGTTAGTTTGGCGCTTGAGCGTAACATTTTCATGCTTGAGCTTGACATTCCCTTGCATATCATTCGCTTAAGCAAATAATGGTTCGCTTGAGCATGATTCATACCTGATGCTACCTGTGTGTTTTAATTTGGGGGTTTATACGCCAACATTTCAGCGTAACTACGTGTACCTTGTGTAAAGGGTTCAATAGTATAAAAACCCTCTCATCGTACAAACCCTAACTCTGTACGTTAGAACCTTGGGTTTTGAAGAGAAAAAGGCACAATCTCTGGATTCCTTTGAAAGGTAACTTCTTTTCATTTCTTGATTTTAGTTTATAGTTAGACTTCTTATATTTCGCTGATTCAATTTCAAATTTCTTACATCCATCATATCTTTTCATCTCACATTTTCATTTTAATGTGATTGTGTTGTTTATGCATTTATACCCATTTAGGCTTTATAAATACCATCGTTAACAGTCACAATGATCAAAAGATCACAAAGACTTTTTAGAAAACCTGAAAAAATTGTTGAAAAGGAAAGTATGAAGAAAACCCCAAAAGAGAAAGGAAAAGGGGTAGCTACTATCAGTATCCCTGATTCTCCATCAACTGAAAGGAGTAAAAGCCTTGAGGAAGAAAAGAAGTCTCAGACAGTTGAGGGTTTTGATAGGTATAGGTTTAGAGATTCCAAGGCCGCCCAAGATTATGAGAATAAGTTCAAACATAGGGGAGTAATAAGGGATAGAGCTTTAGTCCTGGAGGAAGAAAATTGTTCTGATTACACTGTGAAAGTTGCCATGTTAGCAAGAGGGTGGCAATTTTTTAATGAGAATTTAGGGAATGGTTACCAGGAACTTACTAGGGAATTTTATGCCAATTTAAGGGCCAATTCTATTGAAGATGAGTTTCCTTTTTCTTCCTTCTTGAGAGGAGTCACCATTCCTCTATCTGGTCAAATATTGAATAAGTTGTTGAAAGTACCTATTTTGGATGAGGAAGGATGTCACTACACTTGGAAAGTAGATATCTTTCATAGGGCTGAAAATGAAAATCTTAGGAAAGAAATTTTAGAGGAATGTTGTGAACAAGGAGCTACATATATAACAAAAGCGAATGGTGCACCAAAAAGTGTCAGGAAGAGTTGTTTGAATCATCTCCCCCTCTTATGGTGTCACTATGTCCTTTCATCCCTGCAACCTGTGGCTCATGCTACTGAGATTGCCATTAAGAGGTTGGTGTTGATTTACTGTTTAATGAGAGGCCTGTATGTTAATCTGGGTGAGTTAATACTAGAGGAGATAATGAAAAACCTTAAAAAAAATCTTCAATTGCCATATTGCTCTGTTATCACTTTGTTGGCCAAAAAGAATCAGGTTAGGTTGAATTATGAAGAACTGAAAAAGGTAAAGCCTGAGAGGATTATGGACAAGCGTTGGGTGATAGACCATATTGACCATTTTATGCCTCAAGAGTCAAAGCGTCCCAGACAACCTAAACCAACATCTTTTGCACCACCACCCCCAACAGGAGCAGGTACTTCTTCTGATATTTCCATGGTAATGCAGGAACTTCAGGTTATGAAGAAGATGCAGTTAGGAACCTATGATCTGGTCATGAACCATGATCTCATGCTGAGGAAGATTACCACTACAATGAATATGGACCACACCAAAGAAATAGGAGTTTCACCTGACAGAGATTTATGGTTGGCTTCCATTGGGTTCACCATTTCCCCTGATGATACACCTTTAGCAACTGAATTTCTACCCCATCTTGAGCAGGACAAGGATTAGCCTATGGATGAAGAAAATGAAGAAGAGGATGACTGATCTTTTACTTTGTTTATAGTTCTGTTAAGTTAATTCTGGGTTGTAATAACTTTCTTTTAATGTTTTCTTTTCCTAAACAATGTACTTCCTTTTTAGTTGTAATGAACTTATATTTCCTTGTTTAGTTGTTTGTTGTTATTTCTCATCTGAATTGTATTATTCCTACATCCATCACTCACCAATCACTGCCATATAGGTAAAAAGGGAAATAATCTATCCTCTCATCTCCTTAACTGATGAAATGTGTTAACTATTTTTAATTTAGAATCTGTCTCAATAATTTAAATTTTGCTGATTCTCAGGCATCAATTGGATAAATTAATTGATTTGCATTTCTTGATTCATGATCCCTGTCCATAACTATTTTTAATCCTGTATTATTTGTATATTCACCATGCTAGTTAGCAATCTGAATTTATGATCTCGCATTAAGTTTGGGGACATGACTGGCTGATTACCTGTTATATTATTAGCTTTTGAGCCTTTATTGATTCTTTTCTGAGTGTGCCTGCATTCTTTTTTAGTGAGACAGAATTTGCTCCAGTGCTTGCTAAATGATTATATGTTTGCCAATTAGAAATGATGAAGGCCTTCTTTGGAAATTAGCCAGGGCCAAATTTAGCTATCCTAATTATTATTAATTATCATTTGACCCAATAATTATGTTTGAGCCTGAGACCCTTTCATTCTACTTATGTACCTAACTTTACAAGCCAATTTATCAGAGAAAAACCAAGTGAATTATCCCTGGATGTACCACTGATGAACTACTGAGTCTTATCTTATTGCTAGGGACTAGCAAGTTCTAAGTTTGGGGATGAAGAGTGTGCCTAACAGCAAAGCACAGGACACACTCTGACTTTAATTATAGATGAGTAGTTTGAAAATGAAAGTAAGAACAACAAAAGCAAAAGAAAAGTGAAAAATTAGTAAAGCAAAGGTGTAAATCACCACAAGAAAAAATGGTATTGAAAAAAAAAATTGAAAAAGAAAAAGAAGAAAGAAAGAAAAAAAGAGTCCAAAGGACTAAAAGAGAAGAAGGTGCAAAGCACCACAAGTAATTGAGTATCCTTCATCTGAAAATAATGAAAGCATAAGAACTGGTTAGAAAAGGCATTTAAGTTAAGATTGAGGCAAGGCATCAGTGGGCACATCTTTTAACCTAACATTGACTAGAAAAACAAAAATAAAGCCTGTAGCCTAACCCCATTACAAGCTTAAAAAGCCCTTACTGATCCAATTGTGCTAGTATATGTCATGATGTTTAGAACTGTTGCAAGCCTATGTTGATCTAATAATTATGCAGGTGATGAGTGCATACAATTGAACCTATACACTGAGAGAAGAGTGAAACACCAATCCAGTGAGGAAAGCATCACCAGCTTGTTTCCAAAGGAAGTGTGAGTAGTTATATTTTCAGAATTTGCGAAAAGAAAGCATGAATGGTATTCAATAATTATGGTATGAATTAAGTTAAGGAAAGGTTGATTGCTTTGAGTAAGTGCAATTAATTTAATTAATCTGAGTCCTTGCTTGATGACAAGCAAGTTTTAAGTTTGGGGATGTGATAAGTCTTGAAAAGACTTCATTATTTCACCTTTAATTTAGCTTAATCCATTTAATTTTGTTTAGTTTGGCATTATTATTTAATAAATTGTCAATAATTTTTGGTTTTATTTATTTATTTCAAAAGTGTTTAAATTATGCAAGAAAATGATTAAAAAGAGAAAGTAGTTAAGGAAATTTGTTTATTTGTAAATTCACTAACCCAGCGTACATACGCTGGACAACCAGCGTACATATGTTAGGCATTTATTTGTTTGCATGTGCAGGTGCAGTAAAATATTCTTCACGCTCAAGCTTGAAAACTCCACGCTCAAGCGTGAGATCCATGCAATTCACATAAAAGGAAAGAAAGGAAAACACGACCACGCTCAAGCGTAAAGACCAAATGCAATCACGCTCAAGCGAATATTCAACAGAATGCATGAAATAAAGCTCGCGCTTAAGCGTGAGTCCTTCACGCTCAAGCGTGAAGGTGGTTATTTAATTTGCTATTTTTCCCTCCAAGTAAAGTGTTGCACCGTTCTTGTTTTTTGTTGTACCTTAGTAACTTAAGTAATGTTTTCTAATTAATTATTTTCCTGTAACTATGTATTTAGTTTAGTTAGTTAATTATTAATTAAGTTTCCCTTGTAATTAATTAAGTTAGTTAGTTAGTTAGATGTCTATATATACTTGTACATACTCTGTAAAAGGAAAGGGAGAGAACACACAAGCAATAACACGATTCATTTTCTCATTTCCAATCTCTCTCTAATTTTTTTCTCTCTCTAAATTCTCTCGTCCATGTCTCTCCATATTCCTTCGACAGAATCCATTTCCATGGGTTTCTAAACCCCTAAGGTTGGGATTGCTGAAGCTTCCGATGGAATCTTGAAGCTGCATTGAGGAAATTATCTTCTGAAACAAGAGGAGAACAAGCTGAGAAGTGGATCTACTCTGCTAAATTGACAAATTCAGATCCAAATGAAGAATCTCACCAGTGAGGAATCATGGTTGAGGCTTAGGTAACTTATGGCTTCCTAACTAATTCAGGCCTAGTAATTAGGTGAATAGTTAGGGTTCAACCCCCAATTTTGCATTAGATTTCTCTGTAATTAAACACCTAAGGGATTAGGGTTTAATGCTTAGGAATTAGTGGAGTTACCTAAGGGATTAGGGATTAACCATCTGTGAATTGTCCTCTTACATCTGAAGCTTAATTAAACCTCGATTGCATGTTCCTTGATGAAGTTATAAGCTGAAGTAATCCTAACCTATCTTTTATTCATCATAATTCATCTCTTCTATTGTTCCTGAAAATACAAAAACATAGAAAGTGTAAAACAACAAAAACAGAATGAATATTATACTATATTGTGTTGGTTCAGCTTGTACTAGTCTAAGATTGCGGTAATTACCATAATCCCTGTGTGAACGATCAAATATATTACAAATTTAACGATTGGTGCGCTTGCCAAAAGAAAATAAATCCTCTGAGAGTCACACAATAAGTCGATAATAATTTAGGATTTTCACACCAAGTTAATGGCTCCGGATTTGTTGCATCAAGCTCAACTGGGCCTCTATATGGACCACAGGAGCTAAAAGCGAGGGGTAATATATACCGAATGACTGTCTACACCACAAAACATGCATATACAACATATATTATCAGTATAATCATCTCAAATTCATTACAACTCTGTCCCGGCATAAAAAGCCATCTCCTAGGACATAATTAGCCAAATCTAGGCATATATATATCCATTGATCCTTTTCTTACAACATCATAACATGTTTATAATTTCTCATAATTACCATCATAATCAAGTTTAAAATTCACAAATCAAATCTTAATTTGTAAATCAATCACATTAATTATCATCATTTACTCATAAATGCATCATATAAACATATCTCATCATATCATCTCATAAGCCTTTTTTTATTACAATTCATCACCTTCTCATTATAACCATTACATTCTCAATTATAGTAATCATTAATACACCGTTCATAATTTATCAGTTTTAAATTACCACCGTTAACATAATTCAAACTATATATTCTCAAATAAAATACTCATATACATAAACAATTCTGTTTACAATATAAAATTCCATGAAACCTTAACTAAATACATAATACCATACTCCCATTACCTCGATTCCAATGCTCTTTAATTATCCCATAAGCATTGAAACACCAAATCACTAAATACGCAAAATTACAAAAGGGGTTTTAGGAATTAACCATCAAAATCTTAACTTAACTTGAGAAAACACTTGAAAATCAATCATTAAAGCTTTATAAGCTTAGTGCAACCAAAATTGTCGGTTACTTTAAGAATCCCCTAACTCTGCTAAGTTTTTGATATTCTGTTCATAACCTATGCAAAGCAAAATTCAATTCTATCAGTTAATCTTTCACTTAAGATTCTTAAACAACCCTTTAACCGGTTCAAAATCTTAAATTTCAAAGCTTACTTCCATTCTAAAGAAAACTGGTAATAGAAAGGAAACTTCCACCAAAACTAAAATTAAGGGATTCCATGCATTTACCTCATGTTTTCCACCTTTAATCCATAATTGATTTCATAATCCGACCAAAAATGGGCCTGAATTAAGGTCTTATGCTCCAAAGAAAGAAAAAAAAAAGAGAGGAAAGACCTAGAACGTTGTTTTCCTTTCTGTTTCTGTGTTGCTGTCTCTGTTCCCTTTTTAATTTTGATCGCAACGCTGACGCTACGCGTTAAGTTAGAAATTTCACCCTGACGCTACGCGTTAGGCAAAAATCATAATTTTTCCCTTTTATTTTATTCTAAAATCACATAAATGACACGTATTCTCAAATTATCATAATTTAAATTCATTTACATATTTATTTATTCTTTTTAAATATAAAACACACGAGATGTTACACTCGTCATTTACCTTTTATTGATGTTATAAAAATGAATTCTTATAAAGCATGTATTTGATGCATATAACACCCCCGATTTTCCAAATTCAAATCCCGATGCAATCACGATAATTAATTAATAAAAATATAAGTAAATTTTTCACGTTCGAAATAATTTCAAAACACCATCACGACTACATCAAGACTCGAACCACAGAAAACCAAAGGGTGAGATATGATAATCTATAACTGGATCGTTAGATAGTTTGCCCATAACGGTATACAAAATAACAGAGTTTACAGCGGAAGAAGAATGTGTATACCAGGCATACGCCTAATCCCATATATGAAGATATGAGAAAAGGCTCGGCAGAGCATGCAATGGCATATCATAAGCCTAATAGACGACCATCATCTTTTCACACAATTTTATAAACATACCATGCCTAAGATATATATACATATACATATCTATATGATCATGCAACATACATCTCCGATATCCATACTCCATAATTGACCACATTCAATTCTATCCCAATATCATGTATCATCAACACTTATACATTCCCAAAATGGGCTACATGTCCAATGTCACTATATTCATCAAATGGGTAAGTATTCCAATACTCCAAATATCAATATATCACTCTTATATCTAGCCATTTACAATACATCCACCAATATCTATAATTATTCACACTATCATATACATTTTATTCACAATACAAAGAATTACAATCGCTGCCGGCCAAGGCATTCCATTAGCACTATTTACCTTCCCAAAGACTTTACTTTACAAACATCCTCATCCCATGATATTCCTGCATCAATGCTAAAAAGGAGACCAGATGGGAGAGTGAGTTATACATTTCAAATGACGATATGAATACATTTGAGATTATATGCATATGTATATCAATATCATGTATGCATTGCTAAACATATCAATATTCATCATAAATCATTGATTCAATAACATACACTTATTTTATTTTCATTAATCAATTGATAGCAAAGTAGGCATATACACACTAGTCATAACGCCACAATTGGCCAACATCATCATCATTGACCATCTAGGTCTTTTCTCAAAGCCATCATGGGCTAACATCATTATCATCAATCTTATATAAACTGCCCTTCAATACATCAGGCACAACATACACATCATCTCATTCAATATTGTTTTAGATGTATTCATATCATTTATTAATCATATGTGGTCTTTAAGTATTTAATTACCCATCTCATCAACACCACACCACAATATTAATCATCATCAATCATCATCACCATCTGGCATATCTCCATGTTATATGCAAATGCTCTTAGGCTAATGCATATGCATAATGGAATAAACAACAAGTGCGGATCCGATTGTGGGAATAAACACCGAATTGTGGGTCAAGCATGATCACATACCATGCCCCTACTGCAGTAGTAAAATGTGTACACATATATCATAATACATACATAATCACCATATTTTTACTGGTACCAAACCGCATCGCCCATAATGCAACACCTGGCCATTTTTACCATGACCGCGGTAAATAACATAATCAATATATGGTGTTGCAGGCCGACCATATCTCATATCATGGCAGCTGTGACCCAATAGACCATCGGGGTCACCTGCTCATCAAGAGCCACTCCCTACAAGGGTCGGCCACATGCAGCTCCTCGTAGCTAAGCATGGGCGGCTTTGTCACTTTCACACCGATTCATAGGGGAAACAACAAATTGCTCGTGCACTGAGCCACCCTCCCACTGGGTCGCCCGAGGGAACTCCTCTAACGTTCTAACATCGGCGGCTATGATATGCCATGGATGCAATGCAATGCAAATCAAATGCATTCTCACTCTATGCATCCTAAATGCCACTCATCAAACATCATCATCATAATCACCAACACCACCATACACACCTTAGTGGATTTTATCGTTGTTAGTTTTAGCCATTGTTTTTCAAGTTTTATATGTGGCATTTCATTTCAACATATTTCATACCGTACATGCAAGTCAATACTTGCAACAAATCACAATGGCATCACTATCATCAATAACATTCATCAACATCACCACATAATTTCTTAGTACGTTTTTATCTCATTGATCATTTCCATTGTTTCATATATAGTATGGCATTCACAATAATTCACCAATATAATTGTAAACCACACATACAAGATCCCACTTGTATCACACACAATGGAATTCAACAATCATTCATAATAACAATCATCCTTTATTCAAGGGATTGATCAACAATAGCATCCATCATTACCCCTAATACGATCTCTTGTTTTTACATAATGAAGGGGTTTTGAGTAATAATAAGCTCATGATAAATTTCAATACTAAGTCATGATAAAAGCTCACTTTTAGTCTTAAGAATAGTGGGACATGCCACAAATATCACCTATTTGTCCCAATTTGACCACCATAAAAAGTTGGGTTTAAAACCCTCTTAAACTTGAATTTTTCAACGCAGTGGGTTCGGTATTTTTCACCTAATGAGAGTTAGATAGCTCCAAGTAAAATGAGACTAATTCTCACACCTCCATAATACAATTATCTACAACTTTCATGAAGCCGTCAGAGGCCAAAAATGTTGTTAAGATGCCCAAACGGGCCAAAAATCAGCCAAGGACACTTATTGAGCAATCCTGTCATAATCGATTACGATAATCGATTACAGCTGGAACAGAACACTTGTAATCGATTACGCCCACCTCTGTAATCGATTACACCTAAAGCTAATCAATTACGCCTAAAACAGAACACCTGTAATCGATTATGCTCATCTTCTTAATCGATTACGCCATACCAGAATGCAGAAATTATGCAGAAAATGCATGATTTTGGGACTTCTAACCCCTCTAACTTTTTCATATCAACTCCGAATGCTACCAAATTTTGACCCCAACTAAATTACACCATTTGTGACATGTGGCCACTAGTCTCACTAAAAAATTCCTTAAGATGAGTGACTTATGCATATAAATGCGTTTTAACCATTTTAAGTCATTTTAATGCAACTCAAGGGTCATTTCTCACTTAAATTGACCCATTCTAATTTCCACAAGTTTTAATTCATACATGGAAGATTTTGGAACTACCCTATGTCATCAAAGCCTTAGGCCATCAACAATCATAAATTTCAAGTGACACATATCATGGCCTAAGGCCTCATCAAATCCTTATCACCCATAATCTCATTAGTCCATCACAATCACTATGACCTTAATATTCACATTCATTCTTACACATTCATAACAACACCCATCCATGAGTTTCATCCTTTATGTTTCACCATTTCTATCACTACCCTTCATCATAAATAACAATACTTCCATTAAATATCATTTATTCACTTTCAATTCAATCCTCATAGTCACAACATATACATTTTCCCCAAATTCTTAGGGCTAGGGTTTCTATCAAAACTTAACAATCATTATCAATAATCATCAACCATCATCAATAGGTAATTCTCCTCATCAATAATATTCCCTAACATCATTAAACACATTTTCCCACTCATATTTTGCATTTTCCCCAAAATTATAGGGTTAGGGTTTTATCAAAACCCAACACCCACTATCAATGCTCATCATTAAACATCATATTTTCATTCCATTTTCATGTACCCTCCAAGGCCCTCATAAAACTCACACTAAAAATACTCCACCTTAGGGTTTCACATCATTAATGGCTTCCCAACATCTACCTATACACAATACACTCTCAAGATTCATAATAACCCGTAACCCAAGGCTAGAATTCAAGAAAATGGTGAGAAAACTTACCCCAAGCCAAAAATAGAGAGAGCTCTAAGAAAGGGAGACAAAAATAAAAGGGAGAGGGAGAGCTTACATCTCACATCATCTTCTTCAAGCTCTATGTAGAAAAATGAAATGGAGGAGGGGGATGGGAACACCATTATTTTTCTAGGTTTTAGAGAGGAAGAAGATGAAGAGAATAGAAGAAGAAAAGAGAAGAAGTGTTTGCCAAGGGAAAGCCAAAAACCAACGTGAAAGGAGGAGGAAGAGTGTGGGTTTTTATTTTAAGTTTTTGCCCTTGATTAAAGTTTACCGTTTTATAACATACATGATCTCAGTTCAGGCTTAATACTTTACCCAAAAGATATTCCGATTATATATTTGGACTTCCAATAATATTCTTAACAGCCCTGACTAACGGCATCTCAATCGGAGATACTTGGTCCGACACTCATATTTTAATCGGTATAATTTTGTCTCTTAGAGCCTTAATAAATTATAAATAATCCTTATATATCTCAATTTAATTATTTCAATATTTTTGGGATATTTATTAACCCATTTATAATTATTTAATATTTATTCCTCTTAATTAATCATTTTTATAAAATTTGGGATGTTACAATGCATATTTAAAATTATGCCAAATAATTTATATAAATGATCCTAAAGAATTATGGATATTAAGAGATGGCCAAAAATCTAGTAAAAGACTACATCTGTTGCACTGAGAGCGAAGACATGAAAACTTAAAATTTCATTCTTATATATAAATGTTTAACTTATTTTGTTTCTTCTAAAAAGAGCTAAATGTTTCTTAAGACATTAAGAGGTCGTTTGGTTAAAAGCTATGTAAATAGGGTTGGGAAATTGGGGTTTTGTAAATGGAGTTTGTGTTTGGATGAGAGTTTTAGAAAAGTCACTTAAAAAATAGTGATTATGTTTGGTTGGTAAAAAGTTTAGTAGAATTAGGTTGGGAAAATGATAATTTGGGATGAAATTACCAAAAAGGGTAATAGTTTTAATATATGTAATGTGTGTGTATATTTGTATATATGAATGTTATATGTATAAATTTAAAGTTTTAGATATTAAATATAATTATACATAAAAAATGAATTAATATATTAAAACTAATAATTTTATTTTATTAGTTTTTGTTAGAGTAAAGTCTGAACTCATGATTGAGCAGTTTGAACCCTATGTGATTTGTTAATAACACACATAAAGACTCTCAGTTAAAATAAAGTCTGTACTATCTGTTTGTCTAACAACTCTATACTAGACTGCCAGGAGTCTGTAGAGCTCCATTTGCAAATAATAGGGGGAGTCCATGAAACTCATGCGTTTCAAAATTGAAGAAGTCTGTACTTACTCAAAGCTTCACTGAATCAAGTCAACCAAACCTACAAACCATGAAATGACCTCACTCTTCAAAATATTTGAGAAAGAATCTCTCTTTTCCAAAAATGAAACTACATGAACTTTCTCATGTCATCTCTAAAGTTTTCACTAAAAAAGAAAATCAACAAAAAAGTTGATAAGCTTTCTCGCATGTCTCAAGAAAACTGTCTCACACATCACAAGATGTCAGAAAAGCTAAACCTGATCAGTACGGAAAGCCTAAGGTTAACTGCTATGATATGTATATGCTTCCTCAAAGTGGATAAGCAAAAGGGATCTTTTGCTAAAAGACTTTCGAAGTTGTCTAGTTTAGGAAACTCCTCAAAAGTATGTCTCTGCAATCACTGGTGGCACAATACTCGAAGAGACCAACGTCCTTCAAGTTGAATCAATAGATCTTTTCAGAATGACTATAAATACAAGAAGCCTTTGAATCCAAGAATGCAATGTTGTTCATCCTTTTCTTGAAATCTCTTGTTTTCTATCTAGAAACCTAAGTCTGTAAAGACTTTTCTTGAAAGTTTCTAAGTTCTTGTATTCACTACGTAAGTCCTCTTTGCAAGTTCTGCTTAGAGCAGACCATGACTTATAATAATCTGTAGCTCAGTATGCCTGTACTCATTTCATATATTTGTACGCTAATTTATTTGTGTGTAACCTTAAATACTTTATTACCTTTACTTTGTGTGTTTTGGTGTGTTGCCAGAATTTGTTAAGTTTTGGGAAACACGTGTGGCCTGAAGAGGCTTTTGAAAGAATACTTGGGTTTTTAGCCAGGAGTGGCTAGTGTCAAGAATACTTGAGTTTAAGCCAAAAGTGGCTGGAGTCAAGAATACTTGGTGCACTATGTTGGTGCATATTGTAAAGGTGTTTTACAATAGTGAAAATCCTTCGGGCTAAAAGGACTGGACTAGCTTCTGTGTTAGAAGTAAACCAGATAAATTTCTGCTATGCATTTTTCTCATGCCTTATCTCTGGTTCGTAAAATATGTTTCTCTCTTGAGCGGTCTATTCGTGAAATATTTTTGAAAATGAGTTTAAGACTTATTCAACCCCCCTTCTAAATCTAACTCTGTACATCAGTTTTTATATATTTAATATGTATGTATATGTATGTTAACATTATATACATAAAGTGAATGTTATATATGTTAACATTATAACTATGGTAAAGGAAAAATAAATTTATTTAAAAATAAATTTAAATATAAAAATGAAAAAAATCCTTATAGTATTTTTTATTAATGCAAAATCATATATTATTTAATATCTATTTTTCAATATTATGAAACTTCTATTTTATTTTTAGACTCCAAAAAAATATGTTGGAACCAAATTTGGTCTATAAAGGATTTTGAACTATTAACTATAATTTACCATACCCCAAGATTTGTTAATAACACATATCAAGGCATTTAAATTAAATAAAGTAAGTCCACGTGTTATCTAACCTGTTAAATTAAGTGTTTCAGGATACAAACATAGGATACACAGGTTACAAATAAAAAGGGGAGTCCATAAATTAAAAAGTCTGCCTTAAGTCGTGCAAGTTATTTCAAGACAATTCTAACCAGGATCAAAAACAGCTTACATACAAGCTTATCCCAAGAAAAGTTTGGTCCTAGAATAATGCTAAAAAAGTCTGATTCAAGTGCGCTTGTTTAGACTTTTGGATTGCTAAGTACTTAGCACATGTAATTGCTTCATCAATCAGACCCTAAACTTTTGAAGCAAAAAGAACGTTACTCCAAGCTCACATCAAACAAAGATCAAAGTTTATTTTGAAGATGCTCTGAACTAAGTTCTTATTAAGGGAAATTACTTTTAGCATCAAAGAGAAAAGAAGACAATTCAGTGCAAGAACCAAAGCTTTCAAGGGAAGAAACTAATATGGTTGCTTTGCACACTTCAGAAAAGCTGATGAAGATCAGCTCCTGTGTTAAAAATCTTTCATAAGGTCAACCCTATATGCTCTAGACATCTTAATTGAAAGAAGAAAGCCAACAGAAGGTCTTTTGCTCTAAAGTTCTCAAGGAATACCATTTTCTGTGTAAGCTCTAATGTTTCTTCATACCAGACCTTTTGTTATCTCCCCATCTTCAAGGTTTGATGCTCATAATGGCTAAATCCCTCCAACAGTTTCATAATGGCTATCTCAAAGGCCTATTTATATAAAGGGATTTCAAATCTTAAAGGGGTTAATAACTCTAACAACTGCGAATCAAATTCACAAAAGATGCTTTTTCAAAGCTTTTAGTCTTAGCTTTCTTCTCTAAAGCAAAGACTTTCTTTTGTATAAGTTCTTATATTGTATCTTTTGTATACACTAAGTCATCAAAAACACAAACATAAATAATCTTTCAAATCCTTATTTATGTAAAAGTCTAGTGTGTTGTCAGCCTTAATTTCTGTTGGGAAACAATTATTAGCTTAAAGAGGCTTTTGAAAAATACTTAGGTTTGAGCCAGGAATGGCTTGTTGAGACAATACCTGGGTTTAAGCCAGAAGTGGCTGGAGTCAACAGTACTTATGGCATGGTCTGGTGCTGTGATTGTAAAAGGTGTTTTCATAATAGTGGAGATCTTTCAAGTTTGAAGGAGTTGGACGTAGCTTGAGTTAGAAGTGAACCAGTATAAATTCTGTGTTCAATCTCTCTATCCCTGATCCTATAAAAGTCCATTTCATAAAATTTGGTAGATTCACACTTAAAAGTTTCAAAGTTTTGCGTGAAAAGAGTCTAAGATTTATTCAACCATCATTCTAAGTCTGACTTTGAACCATCAAAATATGTAACTCTCAAATTCCTTAATTAAGAGAAGTTTTATAGTATAAGTCTTGCATTTTATATTTCATTTATTCTTTTTTCACTTTAAAAAACAAATAAATATGATACTTTCCTTTTAATTACCTTATTTTTATTTTTATCATTCTAAATACGCACAAACTAAACAAAAAATATACTAAATAGTAAGAGGGTAGATTTTTTATCACTCGTATCATGCTTTGTATAACACCCTGATTTTCCAGACTCGAATCCCGATGTAATCTAAATAATTAAACAATAAAAATACGAATAAATTTTTCACATTCGAAATAATTCCAAAACACCACCACGACTACATCAAGACTCGAACCATAGAAAACCAAAGGGTGAGATTTGATAATCTATAACTGGATCGCTAAATAGTTTGCCCATAACGGTATACAAAATAACAGAGTTTACAGCGGAAAAAATATGTATATTGGGCATACGCCTAGTCCCATATATAAGGATATGAGAAGGGTTCTGTCTTGACTATAATCGATTACAGAGTAGCTAATAATCGATTAGAAAGCTTCTGAGTTATCACTAATCGATTAGGGTCTATGCCAAATCGATTAAGAGACTTTCTGTCTTCCAGCTAATCGATTATCCAATCTTCCTAATCGATTGAAAAGGTTCTATTTTTAACGCAATCTAATCGATTAGTAAGTCTGACGTTCCGAATTCTGAAGGCTTGTAATCGATTACACATGACCTCGTAATCGATTACCAATGTATCAGGTACGCAGATTTAAATGCTTAATCCAATTGATCTCGTTCCACCCAATCCTAATCAACCTTCTAAATCCTATTTTTTACTCCTAAACCCTATAAATAACCCCCTCCTTCACCTCTTCTACCTCACACCTCCAATACTCCTCCTTCCTCCAACCTCTCAAAAATTCCCAAAGGCCTCTCAAATCTCCTCCTCTCCACTTACAATGTCTTTTTCTAGGAATGTGAAAACAGCTAGGTCCTTTCTTGCCCAAACCAATAACCCCCTTGATTTCTCAAGATTCTTCACCAATCCTAGAGACCTCCAAAACTTTATTCAGAAATTTTCTGAAAAGGATATTATATCCCCTCACTACATCAATGCTGAGATTTTTTACCATCCCAGTTTCACCTTCACCACTATAATCTCTTCCTTTTTCTCACTCTCAAAGAAGAAGTCTACTACCCGGAACTCATGCGAGTCTTCTTCTACGATCTAAGGCTTGTTGATGGGTTACTTGAAGCTAGAGTAAAAAATATGACTCTAAAGATCACCAATGCACAACTTGCTGAGATTACCCAACTTCCCCTCTCCGATGCTGAATTTGCTGGTGGTCATCCGAAAGATGAATGGGATTTCAATGCCATTACCGCTCGCCAATCCCTTTGGAAAGTTGACCGTCCTCGAAGCAACCACAAATTGGTAGGCCATCTTACTATCAATAACCGCCTCCTTCATTTTTTTCTTGGTTAAACTCTTGATCCCTCGTGGTGGAAATTATGCCTTAGTTGAAGAGGACGATGTACTCTTGATATGGGCTATGCAAAATGAAAAAGAGATTAATTGGATTCAGCTCCTAAAATTGCATATGCTCAAGGCCAAGGAGCAGCAAAAGCTTCCACATGCCATCCTCCTCATAAAAATTTTTAAGGCTTATGGTGTTGACCTTGCTGGAGAACTTTCTGAGAAGATACCTCCAAAGGCATGCATTGGCACCCATCATCTCACCAAGATAGGCATAGTCTTCAGCAATGGTGCTTGGCTCTCCAAGATGGAAGGTATTCATGCTAATATTCCTTTTGAAGCTCCAGCCAATGATCCTGCCTCTCCTCCTCCTGTACCTCAAGCACCACAAGGCGAACCATCTGCTCCTACTGACCCCTTCACTTCCCTCTATGCTTACTTGGATCGGCGTTTTGAAAGAATTGATAATACCCTTCAATAATTTCAAATGACCGAGCAACAACATTTTGAGCTTATGGAGCAACGCTATGAGGAACTCTCCAACAAGATTTCTGAATTGCGCTTTTTCAATCCCGATAATTAGACTCTCATTGTTTTATTTGCTTTCTGCACTATTTCCCTTTCCACATCTTTCAGTTTGTATTTCCCTTTTAATCAATGAATAAAATTTCCTTTTAATCTATCATGTCTTATTTGTTTTTTATGATTACAAAGGGGGAGAAATTATTGTTCATCTATTTATAACAATGATAAACAAGTGGTATAAACAAGTGGTCAATAACAAGTGGTTAACATGGTTAAAATATTGATTAATATTTTGTGGTTAACATGGTTAACATATTGGTTCTCAATTCAATTGGCTTTAATTCTATAACAGCAAGTGGTTAATGGTTATTAACTAGTTCTAAAAATCAGAACAACAAATGAATGCATAAACTCCTTAAGAAAAGGGGAGAAATTTTTGCCTAGACTAACACCCTCATGAGATGAACATTATTTGTCATCATCAAAAAGGGGGAGAATGTGTTTGAATATGTGTTTCAGGTTGTATAATTTTGATAATGACAAAAGCAATTAAAGAATCATGGCAAAGAGTTCAAGTGTTCATAAAAGAACACATGCAAGGATAAAAACAAATTAGACAGCATTAGACCTGGAAAACAAGCAAGCTAATCGATTATAAGACCATGGCTAATCGACTACAAAGCTTCTGTCTATCACACAATCGATTACAAGGTCACTCCTAATCGATTATGGAGTTTCTGTTTATCACCTAATCGATTGCACCAAGGAAGCCAATCAATTACCAGGCTAAGAAAATGAATAAAAAGCATCAGGTACATCTGCTAATCGACTACAAGGCTGCCACAATCGATTACCAATGTTCTGTAATGTTTCTAATCAATTACAAGACAAGAACTAATCGATTAGAGAGTTTCTGTTTGTCCCATAATCGATTGCACATGAGTCATAATCGATTACCATGCTGCGTAACATAATTAAATGCATCAAGTGCCATTCACAATTGATTACAAGGCAATGAACAATCGATTAGCAAGGTTCTGTCTCTTAGCTAATCGATTACATGGGAAAGGCTAATCGATTACCAATCCAATTACTCTGAAGAATTCGAAGTGTAATCGATTACAGCTCGAGGCGTAATCGATTACGATAGTGCCAGATCTTGGGGAAAAGCATTTTTAAGTGGGAAACCAGCTCACTTCTCCATTTTCAATAAGATGCCCATGGTGTGCAACGGATCTGAAGACTCTAAGGCACCTCTCCAAGGACTATAAATGGAAGACTCATTCAAGTTACTCAAGCATCCAAAATCATCAAAGAGAATTCAAATCTTGAGTCTTGTGAGTTATATTTCTTTATGTAGTTTCAATTTCTAAAACTTAGAGCTTAAATTTGTAAATCCTCTCTTATTGAGAGTTATCATTGTTAAGAGTCTTTCATTTGCTTATCTACTCTATTGAGAGAGTTTATTGATTGTAAAACCAAACACTAAAACACCAAGGTTATTCACTCTAGGTTGAGTGGTCACAAAGATTAGGGTTCAACCTTTGGGTATTGAGAGTTTGAGAGATTGGGTGGGTTGCCCTTATGCCAGTTAGGATTGAGTTCTTGAGTGTGGGATACTAGGAAGCTGCAATTGCTCATAGCTTATATCTCTAAACTTCAATAGTGGAAATCCCTACTCTCTTGCATTTACTTATTGGATTTGGTCGGTATATTGATTTGATTGTGATATTATTGCTTGAACTTGAGTAATTAGGCTAAGTTAAAGTGTTGCACACCAAGTGTTTGACATATTGCCTAAGTAACATTTGCACATTGTTTTACATTGACTCTTGCATTACACTTGCTATCTCTTGCATACAAACATATTTTGTGAAAAAAGAATCAATTTCAAAGGCATTCTAAAGAAAGTCCTAGACTTGAACACAACTCTTGAGAAATTCACATATGGTAGAGATAATTTAAATGTTTTACTTGGAAATCAACGATGCATGTTTGACAAAACTGGATTAGGATATAATTCCACCAAAAAGGAAAAGCATTACAAGAATTTCTTTGTGCAACCTAGAAAATCTTCATCACCATTTACTAATTGCAATCACTGTGGCACTAAGGGTCATAATGCTTCAAATTGTCATATTAGAAAATTTGGACCAAAAGTGGTAAGAAAGGTGTGGGTTCCCAAAGGGACATTACCACAAGCTAACCAAAAAGGACCCAACATAAAATGGGTACCAAGTTCTCTAAACTAATTTTGTTTTGTAGGTATGCTTCAAGGCAAACAACACCCATTGGTACTTGGATTATGGGTGTTCAAAGCACATGACGGGAGATATGAGCAAATTCATGACTTTCACTCCCAAAAGAAAAGGAAGCGTCACTTATAGAGACAATACCAAAGGAAGAATACTTGGTATTGGGAACATTGGTAAAAATTCCTCTACTTCAATTAGTGATGTATTATATGTTGATGGACTCAAACATAATTTGCTTAGCATAAGTCAATTATGTGATAAAGGATATAGAGTATTATTTGAGTCTAATTGTTGCATAATTGAAAATAAGCTAAACAAGGAAGTTAAGTTTGTTGGTAAAAGAATTGATAATATTTACATGATTGATGTTGATAGTTTGTCTTTAAATGATGTGCAATGCTTCATGACTAGAGAGGATGAATCATGGTTATGGCATAGAAGAATAGCACATATACATATAGACCATCTAAATAAACTTGTTTCTAAAGAATTAGTAATTGGTTTGCCAAATCTCAAATTTGAAAATAAATTTTGTGATGCATGTCAAAAGGGAAAACAAGTAAAGGCATCTTTTCAAGCTAAGAACGTTGTTTCTACTCAAAGGCCTTTACAAATTTTGCACATGGATCTATTTGGAACATCTAAAATCAAAAGCTTTGGTGGTAATTACTATGGTCTAGTAATTTTAGATGACTATTCAAGATATACATGGACTTTGTTTCTTACTCACAAAAATGAAGCATATTATGCATTTAAGAAACTAGCCAAGGTTATCCAAAATGAACAAAATTCAAAGATGTTAGCCAAGGCCTCAATGCTCAAGAGGGGGGGTGAATTGAGTGTTTCAAATTTTCGCACGGAATCCCCTTTGAAATGGTTAGTAATATACAAATAATGCAATGATGAAGAGACAACAACTTTTATGCACATATCACACTATGACACACTTGATGTGCAATGACAATATTTAGCTATAAGTGTGATAAACAAGGTAAGTTATTGGTTTAAACAATTTATCAAACAGTTGGAGTGCACAGATTTATTTGTCAATAATGTGATGTTTCCTATAAAGATTCAGCTCATTCAAGTTATCGAACACCTTGTGAATGTGAGAAGTAATAGCAATCAAGTAAGTATCACACAAGACTTAATAGGAAACAATGTATTAGATATTTGGCAAGTTATAGCAAATTCCAGTTTTTAAGAACTTCACCAAATATTGATTCAAGCACATTATCAAACACTTGGCATGCAGAGTTAGTTTTCTACTTGAACAACAACTTTGATTCACACATTCAGCTTAAGCATTTCAACAAACAGTTTATATGCGCAGTTGTATAAAGAGTTCAAGGTAGAGAGAAATGCAAACCAAATTTAACGAGTTCCACCAACCCGGTGTACGTCTCGCCTTCAAGCAACCCACTTGAAGGATTCCACTATTGAAGATTTGAGATACAAGCTTTGAGCAATTGCAGCTTCCTAGTGTCCCACACTCAAGAACTCAATCCTCACAAGCAAAGGGCAACCCACCCAATCTCACAATCTCTCAATAACCCAAAGGTTAAACCCCAACCTTTGTGACCACTCAACCTAGAGTGAACAACCACTCAACCTAGAGTGAATACCTTGTGTTTGATGTTGTGTTTACAATCAATACACTCTTTCAATAGAGTAGATACACAAATGAAAGCTCTCTCAAAATTTAACTCTCAACAAGAGAGGATATGCAAATTGAAGCTCACAATCTAACAACTCTTAAGCAATATGCAAGTTTAGAATCAAGAGTTGCAGAATATACAAGAGAAATTTAGTTAGAAGACCTCTAGAAGAAGGATGTTGATTGCCTTGTGTTGTGCCTTGGTCTCTTGCCCTCTCTTGCTTGAATCCATGCTTCTTTTATAGCCATTTTTAGGGTTTTCAGCTATTGCATAGTGTCTCCAACGGATACCTCAAGTGGGCATAAGGTGGGAGTGAAGAAATGAGCTGGAGTTCCACTTAAAGACACTTTTCCCACGTTCTGACACTACGGTAATCGATTATCCCTCGAGCTGTAATCGATTACAATTTGAAATCTTCAGTGCAATTCGCTCTGTAATCGATTAGCCTTTCTCTTGCAATCGATTAGCTATGAAACAGAACCATTCTAATCGATTATTCCTTGCCTTGTAATCGATTATGATTAATACCTGATGCTCTTAATTTGTGTCTCGCAGCATGGTAATCGATTAGGTACTTGTGCAATCGATTATGGACAAAACAGAAGCTCAGTAATCGATTATGCTTGACTTGGTAATCGATTATGGTGAATACCTGATGCTCAGTCTTCAAACTTTTAACTGGTAATCGATTAGCCTTTTATCTATAATCGATTATGTTCATTCCAGAACCTATGTAATCGATTATCCTTCTTATTGTAATCGATTGTACCATAAACAGAGTTATGGTAATCGATTATTCCATTGTGGTAATCGATTAGTACATGTACCTGATACAATTTTTCAAGGTTTTTGATATGTTCTTGATATGTATTGACCCATGGCTTATTCCTTTGATCCTCATGCTTGTTTCCTTGATTCTTCTTCAACTTATGAGCTTGTTCTTCATGATTTAGTTCATGTCATCAACCTTGTCTTCCATAGCTCATGTTTCTTTAACTCTTTGTGAGGCATCTTCATCTTTTTATTCTTGGCCATTGTCTTTGTGCTTGAACCTTCTTGTTTCTGAACCTTTGCCATTCCATCATCATCATGAATACTTTGTCATTCATCAAAACTACTTTGCATACTTATATATGCAACTTCATTCTCCCCCTTTTTGATGATGACAATTAATGTTCCATATGGCTTGTATTCATGTGTTGCAAATTCATCATATTGGCTTCATGGTAATATCCTTTCTTCCTTTAGGAGTCTTTGCCTTAGTCTTCATGTTTGTCATTATCAAAACCTGTTTCAACATTTAAACACATTCTCCCCCTTTTTGATGATGACAACCAATGTTCATCTCGTGGGGTGTTAGTTTCACAGAATAATGACAATCAATGGTTATATGTATTCTTCCCCTTAATCTTATAACTTATGCCAACTGTTTTAAACATATAAAATGATGGAAGCATGATATCTCTCCCCCTTTTTAGCATAAATGGATCCTTCCACTAATCTCTCCCCCTTTGGCATCATCAAAAAAAAAACTTTCCTTATGATAACACAATAATCATAGTAATTCTTCTCTTTTTACTAATCCTTTCACTAATCTTTCCATAATCTTCTCCCCCTTTGGCAACATCAAAAAGATCATCACCTTAATTATAATCTATGCCATCAACATTTAAGTATGTAAATAAGAAAGATTTCAAATCAAAGCTCATAACATGATCAAAGATATATATACACCATTTTATTGCATATCACATGTTTATATCTAGAGTCAATAACCAACCACATAATTCATTCATCAAGTAAGTAGAAAGTTGATTGTTAACTCATTCAATCATGTAGTAAATATCATTCAAGTATGGTAAGCGTCACATGATTCTTTCCAAATAACCACGCATATCATTCCAAGTAGGCACATACATATCATTACTTGCACATAAGTCACATATAAGTAAGCAAGTAATTTTCTCAATTAGGAAAGGCATATAAGCACATAATCATCTCAAGTTTGCACATGATCTTTTCCTTTTTGGCATTATCAAATAAACACTAGAATATTTTGCAAGTAAGCATATAGGAGAAAAGAAATACAATTATAAGCATAAGTGTCATAACCATAATCATAAAGAGGTGAAGTCAAGGATAATCATTCATGTGTATGCTCCCCCTTACTACTTGTAATTGATACCACTTGTGAAATATACCACCTATTAGTGTGTGAAAGTGTGATACCAATTTGATCAAGTCTAATACCACTTGTGAGTCAATTCAGTCAAGTCTGATACCATTTGTTTACTTGTTAAGCATATGATTTCCTCTTTAATAGATACCACTTGTTGAAATAATAAATACCATAATATGAATAAATACCACTCAAAGGTTAGATACCATTGCATATAACAATCTACTTGTTAATCATTTCATTGATACTGCTTGATGCATTTCTAGGTATCAGAGTAGTAACATAGAAGGCTTTTCAACAATGTATGATTATATATAGGTATCAGAGCAGGGATGAAGTGATATATGCAGCTTGTGAAATACGTTATTCATACCACTTGTTAATATGATTTGTATAATTCATAGAGCATAATGGTAGAGTAAGAATTCGATCATACCTTGGTATTTTGCAAGTTTTATATCCCTTTTCACATCCTTGTATGGCATTTTGCTTCATCCATGTTGCATTCCTTGATCAATTCTTTGTTCGCCCAGTTTAGTAGTTTGATTTGCCATTTTGAGTCATCCTGCATAACCTTAACAAACTCTTTGCAAAGCTTTTTGTTAGTAGCATTGAGTTCACAAGAGTTTATACCAATTTTGGGTCTTTGATACAGTATTTGTTTTGGAAAGAGAGTTTTCTAAAAAGGATTTGCTTAATTTTTCATACCACTTGATAAAAAGATAACATATCATCAATGAGTATCACTTGTTATAGAGAAATGTTATGTAACTTCCCCTTAATCATTCAATTTAACAAGGATAAATATAGATATTGATACCACTTTATGGATTTGCTAATTTAAGCTCTTGACATCAATTACTACCATTTAAGCATTCAACACAAGATTTTTAGCAATCATCATTGTTCATCATGTTATTCAAAAATTCTTTTCAATCTCAATGATGTAATACTTTCAAATTTCTTTTCACAATCAAGATTGTGCATCATCAAACATATGGTGTAGATAAGAATTATAAGGTCAATCAAGATGGATATCACTTGCCCAAGCATGATCATGGTATGCATTATCACTTATCATATCATGCATTGTTTCTTAACATATCATCATGTTCATGCCTATGATGTTACAATCATGAAGTTAAAGTCTACGCAATCACTTGTTGTAATATACATGCTTTATCTCTAGGAATATAATTGCATAGATTGTCAAAGCATAGATACCACTTATACACACAATATATGTATTTATTATCAAGGCATAGTGATAAGCATATAATCAAGATTATGTCCTCATGATCTCTTCCTCTTACTAAATCAATTCATACCATTGTTAAAGGAAGATGTTTGTTGTTTAGATACCACTAGTTAAACAACATATAAGTGATGCATCATCAAGAATTCATATTCAATCAAAAATTCATGCATCATCAAGAATCAATACAATAACCAAGAATTCATACATGTTTATGCATAATCATCTCAAATCTCAAGATTCTTATGTACCATGTTATTCAAACAATCATTCATCAAACTCATCATCAATCATTGCTAATCATCAATTACTATATACATATGCGTCATTGATTCTGAGGACTTCATGAGTTTAAGGGGTCCTAAGATTATTTGTTCATCCATCTTAAGATTTCATATCATTCATGCTCAATCATATATCAAATCAAAGGTTAGATATTCACATATCAAGATTCATGAGCATTCATATAAATTGTGTGATGATTATTCATACCTTTTGGTTGTATCACCTTTAGTGTTTGTCCATTGAATTTTGTCTTGGTGCAATCCAATTTGTGTGAGTTTCATTGAAGCTTCTTGTCCATTTCCTTGTTTTGAATAGTTCCCTTTTAGATGTATAATGAGTCATCATAATCTTGGCTTACTTTAATCTTCTCCTTTGTCTTTTGGAGTGGAGATTGAGATACTTGATATCTCCTTGGGCCATGAGATTTGGTCATCCATCAATGAGAAGTTGTTGCTTTGAAGTTTACCTACAAGATTTCAAAATTTTGAGGTACCCTTTGAAATTTGGGTCCTTCCTTGTTAGTTTGGGATTTCAAGATTGTTTTGGAATCCATACCTTTCTTGTACACTTTTGACGGGATTTCTTTATGAAACAACTAGAAGATATATGACCATACATTCCACAATAAAAACATGTTGTATCCAAAGAATAAGTCATAGTAGAATTGTAATGGTTCCTATCATGTTCTATGTTCTTCCTTTTAAAACAATTAGGCATAGAATTTCCCTTTCTTTCATGGTTTGTGCATCTTAAGGAGGATTTGGATTTTTCCTTGTAGGATGTAAAATGGTTCTTGTAATGACCTATTTTTCTTCTATCAAGTGTATGCCTTTGATCTTTAATAGGTGCACTTAGATTCTTTTGACTACTTGTAAGCTCGCTAAGTGCTTCTTTTAGTTCTTTATTCTCTTTTTCAAGAAGCATGCATTTATCAATAACCAGACAATCATTATTACAAGTCCTAGGAGATACATTTGAAGCTATTAACTCATCATTTTGAACTCTAAGATATTCTTTTTCTATGTGAACATCATGCAATTCTTTTTCAAGAGTCAAAATGGTTTGTTTAGAGCATGCATATTTCTTTGATAACAAGACAAATTTTTCATGCAATTCTTCAAAAGCTTCTATCAATGCATCTTTATCGATTTCATCATCATTATCATCACTAGAAGCATTTAAAGAGTATACCTCATCATCTTGGGAGTGCTTTGTCATTAGGCATGCAATTTCTTCTTCCGATTCGTTGGTTTCTTCTTCTAGACTTATTTCGCATTCCTCATCTTGAATAGAGATTGTACTAATCCTTGCATCTTTATCATCATTAGTATTTCCATAGATTGTTTCAAGAGTTTCCCATATTTCTTTAGCATTGTCACAAGTAATAACTCTAGAAACATCATTAGGTTCTAATGCTAATGTGATAAGAATTTTGGCTCTAAGATTAAATTGTACCTTCCTTTCTTCTTCCATAGTCCACAAGTTCATGGGCTTCATACATTCTATATTATTGACAATATGCATAGGAATGAAAGGACCAAATTGAATAGCATTCCATACCTTGAGGTCATAGGATTGGATAAAGATTTTCATTCTTTCTTTCCAAATAGCATAGTCTTTGCCATTGAAGATTGGAGGTCTACTTATTGTGCCATTTTGTGGAAATGCATCATAAGAGGTAGAGGCCATCTTGATCTCCTACAGCTGTTAAGCCTTGTGGCAAGAGTCAAGCTCTGATACCACTTGTTAGCCAAGGCCTCAATGCTCAAGAGGGGGGGTGAATTGAGTGTTTCAAATTTTCGCGCGGAATCCCCTTTGAAATGGTTAGTAATATACAAATAATGCAATGATGAAGAGACAACAACTTTTATGCACATATCACACTATGACACACTTGATGTGCAATGACAATATTTAGCTATAAGTGTGATAAACAAGGTAAGTTATTGGTTTAAACAATTTATCAAACAGTTGGAGTGCACAGATTTATTTGTCAATAATGTGATGTTTCCTATAAAGATTCAGCTCATTCAAGTTATCGAACACCTTGTGAATGTGAGAAGTAATAGCAATCAAGTAAGTATCACACAAGACTTAATAGGAAACAATGTATTAGATATTTGGCAAGTTATAGCAAATTCCAGTTTTTAAGAACTTCACCAAATATTGATTCAAGCACATTATCAAACACTTGGCATGCAGAGTTAGTTTTCTACTTGAACAACAACTTTGATTCACACATTCAGCTTAAGCATTTCAACAAACAGTTTATATGCGCAGTTGTATAAAGAGTTCAAGGTAGAGAGAAATGCAAACCAAATTTAACGAGTTCCACCAACCCGGTGTACGTCTCGCCTTCAAGCAACCCACTTGAAGGATTCCACTATTGAAGATTTGAGATACAAGCTTTGAGCAATTGCAGCTTCCTAGTGTCCCACACTCAAGAACTCAATCCTCACAAGCAAAGGGCAACCCACCCAATCTCACAATCTCTCAATAACCCAAAGGTTAAACCCCAACCTTTGTGACCACTCAACCTAGAGTGAACAACCACTCAACCTAGAGTGAATACCTTGTGTTTGATGTTGTGTTTACAATCAATACACTCTCTCAATAGAGTAGATACACAAATGAAAGCTCTCTCAAAATTTAACTCTCAACAAGAGAGGATATGCAAATTGAAGCTCACAATCTAACAACTCTTAAGCAATATGCAAGTTTAGAATCAAGAGTTGCAGAATATACAAGAGAAATTTAGTTAGAAGACCTCTAGAAGAAGGATGTTGATTGCCTTGTGTTGTGCCTTGGTCTCTTGCCCTCTCTTGCTTGAATCCATGCTTCTTTTATAGCCATTTTTAGGGTTTTCAGCTATTGCATAGTGTCTCCAACGGATACCTCAAGTGGGCATAAGGTGGGAGTGAAGAAATGAGCTGGAGTTCCACTTAAAGACACTTTTCCCACGTTCTGACACTACGGTAATCGATTATCCCTCGAGCTGTAATCGATTACAATTTGAAATCTTCAGTGCAATTCGCTCTGTAATCGATTAGCCTTTCTCTTGCAATCGATTAGCTATGAAACAGAACCATTCTAATCGATTATTCCTTGCCTTGTAATCGATTATGATTAATACCTGATGCTCTTAATTTGTGTCTCGCAGCATGGTAATCGATTAGGTACTTGTGCAATCGATTATGGACAAAACAGAAGCTCAGTAATCGATTATGCTTGACTTGGTAATCGATTATGGTGAATACCTGATGCTCAGTCTTCAAACTTTTAACTGGTAATCGATTAGCCTTTTATCTATAATCGATTATGTTCATTCCAGAACCTATGTAATCGATTATCCTTCTTATTGTAATCGATTGTACCATAAACAGAGTTATGGTAATCGATTATTCCATTGTGGTAATCGATTAGTACATGTACCTGATACAATTTTTCAAGGTTTTTGATATGTTCTTGATATGTATTGACCCATGGCTTATTCCTTTGATCCTCATGCTTGTTTCCTTGATTCTTCTTCAACTTATGAGCTTGTTCTTCATGATTTAGTTCATGTCATCAACCTTGTCTTCCATAGCTCATGTTTCTTTAACTCTTTGTGAGGCATCTTCATCTTTTTATTCTTGGCCATTATCTTTGTGCTTGAACCTTCTTGTTTCTGAACCTTTGCCATTCCATCATCATCATGAATACTTTGTCATTCATCAAAACTACTTTGCATACTTATATATGCAACTTCAAAAGATTGCATCCTTAAGAACCGATCATGGGGGAGAATTTGAAAACCAATCATTTGAAAAGTTTTGTGAAAAACATGGTATTGAACATAATTTTTCAGCTTCTAGAACTCCATAACAAAATGGAGTATTTGAAAGGAAAAATAGATCTTTGGTGGAACTTGCAAGAACCATGTTAAATGAAAATAACATTGCAAAATATTTTTGGGCCGATACGGTAAACACCGCTTGTCACGTGATGAATAGATGTTTGATTAGGCCTATTCTAAAAAAAACCCCTATGAACTTTACAAAGGTAGAAAACCAAACATTTCCTATTTTCATATATTTGGATGCAAATGCTTTGTACTTAACAATGGAAAGGATAATCTAGGAAAGTTTGATGCAAAAGATGATGAGGCAATCTTTCTTGGATATTTATCATCAAGTAAATTTTATCGAGTATTTAACAAACAAATAAACACTATTGAAGAGTTAATTCATGTGAAATTTGATGAAAATAGCCATAACTCCCCGAAAAAAGAAGATTTTGATGATCTTGTAGGTACCTTCCAAGAATTGAACTTGGATGACAAAGAAGAAGAACACAAAGAAGGATACACAACACAAAGTGTGGAAACTCAACAAAAAGAATGGATCACCTCAAAAGACCATCTATTGGATAACATTATAGGTGATATCACTAAAGGTGTAAGTACCCGACGCTCTTTCAATACTTGCAATCATTTAGCGTTTATCTCTCAAATTTAACCTAAGACCATTGATGAAGCTATTATTGATGAACATTGGATGTTGGCCATGCAAGAAGAGCTAAATCAATTTGAAAGAAATAAAGTTTGGGAATTGGTGCCAAGACCCAATGATCACCAAATAATAGGTACTAAATGGGTTTTTAGAAATAAACTTGATGAAAATGGTATAATCACTAGAAACAAGGCGAGATTAGTAGCTAAGGGATACAATCAAGAAGAAGGCATAGATTATGAAGAAACATATGCACCCGTAGCTAGGTTAGAAGCCATTAGATTATTATTAGCCTTTGCATGTTGTAAAGACTTTAAATTGTACCAAATGGATGTCAAGAGTGCTTTCTTGAATGGATACATTCAAGAAGAAGTATATGTTGATCAACCTCCTGGTTTTGAAAACCATCAATTTCCATATCATGTTTACAAACTAAGAAAAACATTATATGGTTTAAAACAAGCTCCAAGAGCTTAGTATGAAACATTGAGCAAATTTCTTTTGGAAAACAATTTTGAAAGAGGAAAGGTTGATACAACATTATTCATTAAGCATAAGAAGAATGACATACTTTTAGTACAAATATATGTGGATGATATCATTTTTGGTGCTACTAATGAATCACTCTGCAAGGAGTTTGCTAAGTTAATGCAGCATGAGTTTGAAATGTCTATGATGGGAGAACTTACATTCTTCCTTGGACTACAAATTAAGCAAACTAAAGAAGGTACATTCATTACCCAATCCAAATATTGCAAGGAGTTGCTTAAGAAATTCAACATGGACAAGGCAAATGAAATTGCCACACCTATGAGCACTTCATGTTATTTGGATAAGGATGAGAAAAGTAAGGATGTAGAACTCGCAAAGTATAGAGGTATGATTGGATCCTTACTTTACTTAACCGCTAGTAGACTAGATATCATGTTTGTTGTATGTATGTGTGCAAGATACCAAGCATGCCTAAAAGAATCACACCTTACTGTTGTAA
Source organism: Clitoria ternatea (assembly GCA_037962975.1). Taxonomy (NCBI): domain Eukaryota; kingdom Viridiplantae; phylum Streptophyta; class Magnoliopsida; order Fabales; family Fabaceae; genus Clitoria; species Clitoria ternatea. The sequence goes on from CM075673.1 coordinate 140,628,771, forward strand.
AAAGAATAATGAAATACTTCGTTGGAACTCAAAATGTTGGTTTATGGTACCCTAAATGGGTTGAATGCACTCTTGTTGGTTACTCTGACTCTGATTTTGTAGGATGTAAACTTGATAGAAAAAGTACCAGTGGTACTTGTCACTTGCTTGGTAGTTCTCTTGTATCTTGGCATAACAAGAAATATCCACAGCTGAGGCAGAATATGTTGTAGCTGGTAGTTGTTGTGCTCAAATCCTTTGGATGAGACAACAACTTCTAGATTTTGGTGTTATGTTAGACTATATGCCTCTCAAATGTGATAACACAAGTGCCATAAATATTTCAAAGAATCTTGTGATGCATTCTAGAACCAAACATATTGAGATTAGACACCATTTCATTAGAGATCATGTGTTAAAGGGTGATAATGTGCTTGAACATGTTGAAACCACTAAGCAATTAGCTGATATCTTCACCAAACCACTTGCAAAGGAGCAATTCATACACATAAGAAGAGAGTTAGGAATTCTAGACATTTCTAATTGTGTTTGAATATTGATTGATGTTGATGATTCTTTGACTCACAATGTGTTTGATGAGTCAAAATTGGTTTGATGAAAAGAGTATGTTCTATTCCATGACAATTGAGTCCCTAATGCCTTTTTGATTAAAGAACATGAGTTTTAAACATTTTTGGGTTGTCATAATCGATTATATGGATAAAGCTAATCGATTAAAAGGGTTCTATCTTGACTATAATCGATTACACGGCAGCTAATAATTGATTAGAAAGCCTCTGAGTTATCACTAATCGATTAGGGTCTATACCAAATCGATTAAGAGACTTTCTGTCTTCCAGCTAATTGATTATCTAATCTTGCTAATCGATTGAAAATGTTTTGTTTTTAACACAATCGATTACACCCTAGGTATAATCGATTAGTAAGTCTGACGTTCTAAATTCTGAAGGCTTGTAATCGATTACGCATGACCTCGTAATCGATTACCAACGTATCAGGTGCGCAGATTTAAATGCTTAATCCAAGTGATCCCATTCCACCCAATCCTAATCAACCTTCTAAACCCTATTTCTTACTCCTAAACCCTATAAATACCCCCTCCTTCACCTCTTCTATCTCACACCTCCAATACTCCTCCTTCCTCCAACCTCTCAAAAATTCCCAAAGGCCTCTCAAATCTCCTCCTCTCCACTCACAATGTCTTCTTCTAAGAATGTAAAAAGAGCTAGGTCCTCTCTTGCCCAAACCAATAACCCCCTTGATTTCTCAAGATTCTTCACCAATCCTAGAGACCTCCAAAACTTTATTTAGAAATTTTCTGAAAAGGATATCATATCCCCTCACTACATCAATGCTGAGATTTTTTACCATCCCAGTTTCACCTTCACCACCACAATCTCTTCCTTTTTCTCACTCTCAAAGAAGAAGTCTACTACCCGGAACTCATGCGAGTCTTCTTCTACAATCTAAGGCTTGTTGATGGGTTACTTGAAGCTAGAGTGAAAAATATGACTCTAAAGATCACCAATGCACAACTTGCTGAGATTACCCAACTTCCCCTCTCCGATGCTGAATTTACTGGTGGTCATCCGAAAGATGAATGGGATTTCAATGCCATTACCGCTTGCCAATCCCTTTGGAAAGCTGACCGTCCCTGAAGCAACCACAAATTGGTAGGCCATCTTACTATCAATAATCGCCTCCTTTATTTTTTTCTTGGTTAAACTCTTGATCCCTCATGATGGAAATTATGCCTTGGTTGAAGAGGATGATGTACTCTTGATGTGGGCTATGCAAAATGAAAAAGAGATTAATTGGATTCAGCTCCTAAAATTGCATATGCTCAAGGCCAAAGAGCAGCAAAAGTTTCCATATGCCATCCTCCTCACAAAAATTTTCAAGACTTATAGTGTTGACCTTGCTGGAGAACTTTCTGAGAAGATACCTCCAAAGGCATGCATTGGCACCCATCATCTCACCATGATGGGCATAGTCTTCGGCAATGGTGCTTGGCTCTCCAAGATGGAAGGTATTCATGCTAATATTCCTTTTGAAGCTCCAGCCAATGATCCTGCCTCTCCTCCTCCTGCACCTCAAGGACCACAAGGCGAACCATCTGCTCCTACTGACCCCTTCACTTCCCTCTATGCTTACTTGGATCGGTGTCTTGAAAGAATTGATAATACCCTTCAAGAATTTCAAATGACTGAGCAACAACATTTTAAGCTTATGGAGCAACGCTATGAGGAACTCTCCAACAAGATTTCTGAATTGCGCTTTTTCAATCCCGATAATTAGACTCTCATTGTTTTATTTGCTTTCTGCACTATTTCCCTTTCTGCATCTTTCAGTTTGTATTTCCCTTTAAATCAATGAATAAAATTTCCTTTTAATCTATCATGTCTTATTTGTTTTTGATGATTACAAAGGGGGAGAAATTATTGTTCATCTATTTATAACAATGATAAACAAGTGGTATAAACAAGTGGTCAATAACAAGTGGTTAACATGGTTAAAATACTGATTAATATTTTGTGGTTAACATATTGATTCTCAATTCAATTGGCTTTAATTCTATAATAGCAAGTGGTTAATGGTTATTAACTAGTTCTAAAAATCAGAACAACAAATGTATGCATAAACTCTTTAAGAAAGGAGGAGAAATTTTTGCCTAGACTAACACCCTTATGAGATGAACATTATTTGTCATCATCAAAAAGGGGGAGAATGTGTTTGAATATGTGTTTTAGGTTGTATAATTTTGATAATGACAAAAGCAATTAAAGAATCATGGCAAAGGGTTCAAGTGTTCATAAAAGAACACATGCAAGGATAAAAACAAAGTAGACAACATCAGACCTGCAAAAACACGCAAGCTAATCGATTACAAGACCATGGCTAATCGACTACAAAGATTCTGTCTGTCACATAATCGATTACAAGGTCATTCCTAATCGATTATGGAGTTTCTGTTTGTCACTTAATCGATTGCACCAAGGAAGCCAATCGATTACCAAGCTGAGAAAATGAATAAAAAGCATCAGGTACATCTGCTAATTGACTACAAGGCTGCCACAATCGATTACCAATGTTCTGTAATGTTTCTAATCGATTACAAGACAAGAACTAATCGATTAGAGAGTTTGTGTTTATCCCATAATCGATTTCACATGAGTCATAATCGATTACCATGCTGTGTAACACAATTAAATGCATCAGGTGCCATTCACAATCGATTACAAGGCAATGAATAATCAATTAGCAAGGTTCTGTCTCTTAGCTAATTGATTACATGGGAAAGGCTAATCGATTACCAATCCAATTACTCTGAAGAATTCGAAGTGTAATCGATTACAGCTTGAGGCGTAATCGATTACGATAGTGCCAGATCTTGGGGAAAAGTGTTTTTAAGTGGGAAACCAGCTCACTTCTCCATTTTCAATAAGATGCCCATGCTATGCAACGGCTCTGAAGACTCTAGGGCACCTTATCAAGGATTATAAATGGAAGACTCATTCAAGCTACTCAAGCATCCAAAATCATCAAAGAGAAATCAAATCTTGAGTCTTGTGAGTTATATTTCTTTGTGTAGTTTCAATTTTTGAAACTTAGAGCTTAAATTTGTAAATCCTCTCTTGTTGAGAGTTATCATTGTTAAGAGTCTTTCATTTGCTTATCTACTCTATTGAGAGAGTTTATTGATTGTAAAACCAAACACCAAAACACCAAGGTTATTAACTCTAGGTTGAGTGGTCACAAAGGTTGGGGTTCAACCTTTGGGTATTGAGAGTTTGAGAGATTGGGTGGGTTGCCCTTGTGCCAGTAAGGATTGAGTTCTTGAGTGTGGGACACTAGGAAGCTACAATTTCTCATAGCTTGTATCTCTAAACTTCAATAGTGGAAATCCTTCAAGTGGTTACTTAAAGGCAAGACGTACACCGGGTTGGTAGAACTCGTTAAATTGGTTTGCAAGCTTCTCTTCCCTACTCTCTTGCATTTACTTATTGGATTTGGTTGGTATATTGATTTGATTGTGATATTATTGCTTGAACTTGAGTAATTAGGCTAAGTTACAGTGTTGCACACCAAGTGTTTGACATATTGCCTAAGTAACATTTGCACATTGTTTTACATTGACTCTTGCATTACACTTGCTATCTTTTGCATACAAACATATTTTGTGAAAAAGGAATCAATTTCAAAGGCATTCTAAAGAAAAGCTTAAACACTCAATTCACCCCCCTCTTGAGTATTAAGGCCACTTGAACAACAGTACACATCTCATCCATAATACAATAATTTACAACTGCTACCGGCCAAGGCATTCTATTACCACTATTTTACCTTCACAAAAGCTTTTCTTTAAAATATCCTCATCCCATGACATTCCTGCATCAATATTAAAAAGGAGACCACATGGGAGAGTGAGTTATGCATGTCAAATGATGATATGAATACAATTAAAATTATGTGCATATGCATATCAACAGTATACATTCCATTACCACTATTTTACCTTCACAAAAGCTTTTCTTTAAAATATCCTCATCCCATGACATTCCTGCATCAATATTAAAAAGGAGACCACATGGGAGAGTGAGTTATGCATTTCAAATGACGATATGAATACAATTAAAATTATGTGCATATGCATATCAACATCATGTATGCTTTGCTAAACACATCAATGATTATCATAATTTATTACTTCAACAATATATTCATATTTCATATTCCTTAATCAAGTCATAGCAAAGTAGGCATATACACATCTATCCCAACGCCACAATGGGCCAACATCATCAGCATTGACCATTCAGGTCTTTCTCAAGGCCACAGTGGGCCAACAATCATCAACATCAATCATACATAAACATGCCCTTCATCATATTGGGCCATCACACACATATCATCATATTCAATATCGTTCTATGTATTCATATCATTTATTAATTTTATGTGGTCTTTTAGGTACTCAATTACCCATCTCGTCATCACCATACCACAACCTCAATCATCATCAATCATCATCATATTCTGGCATATCTCCATGCTATATGCAAATACTCTTATGGCTAATGCATATACACAATGGAATAGACAACAACAAATGCAGATCCGACTGTAGGAATAACACCAAGTGTGGGTCGAGCATAGGTATACTACTATGCCCCTACTGCAGTAGAAAAATATGTACACATATCTCAAAGCATGCATGCATATCAATAACATCTTTTACTGGTACCAAACCACTATCGCTCATCCGTAGCACTAGTCACCCCATGACTTGCGGATCAACAACATGGCCTCAACTGCCAAAAGTACTACGGGCCCCTCCTGAACACACATCGAGAGAGTCGTGCCCCGTCGGACACCGAGGTACTTGCTCATCACAGAGTTGCCCGCCCACTAGGCCAACCATATAGGGTTCCTCATCACCAAACTAAGGGCAGCTTCGTGACTCACACATCGAGTCACAAGGGAAACAACAAGAATGCTCGTGCACTGAGCCGCCCTCCCACTGGGCCAACCGGGGGAACCCCCTAATATTCCTTACCGACAGCGTATGATATGCCATGGATGTAACTCAATGCAAATCAAATGTATTTCTCACACTGTGCATCCTAAATGCCACTCATCAATCATCATCATCACAATCACCAACACCACCATACACACCTTAGTGGATTTTATCATTGTTGGTTTTAGTCATTGTTTTCAAGTTTTATATGTGGCATTTTTATCTCAATATATCATTTATTATACATGCAAGTCAACACTTGCAACCAACCATAATGGCATCACAAACATCACAAATCATCATTAACATTCATTAATCTTTCATCAATACCACCACATAATCATTTAGTGGATTTTCATATCATTTATCATTACCATTGTTTCATCTATATATTGGTGTGGCATTCACAACATTTCATTAATATAATTCAAACCACACATACAAGATCACATTTGTAACATACACAATGGTATACGACAATTCATTAATAATAACGATCATCCTTTACTCAAGGAAAGGATCCACAACATCATTCATCATTATACATTACAATTATCATCTCCGATTCATTAGTTTAAAATACTACGTCATTTAACTATTCTCTCATTGGTTTCATAATCACTCTAGGGTGTATCTCATAACCCCATTATCAAATCTTCATTATCATTCTTTCATATCCCATCCTTGATGGTAAAAGTATCATAAATAATTTATCCCAAGTGTATCAATTAATTCCAATCACCACCATGTCATGCCATCACTAAATACCCCATAAACATTTCCTCAAATATCTTACAATGTAGAGAAATGAGGTTTAATATCAAGAATAAGGGAAAGGAATAAGATTCCAAGAGTTGGGTAACTCGCTCGAGCGAGACCCACACTCGCTTGAGCGAGATTAGCACAGCTCGCTTGGGCGAGCCCTCTCGCGTGAGCGAAATGCCCCCAGTAACGTTTCCACGCTCACTCGCTTGGGCGAGATTTCCCCTTCATTGGCCACTCGCCTGAGCGAGATGAAGATGGGTCGCTTAAGCACCCCAAATTTTTCCTTGAGCAAAGAGGTCTTCTAAGTAGCAGGCCTTATCTCGCTTGAGCAGGCCACTCTTGCTTGAGCGAGATTCCTCCAGTGACGTTTTCCTCACACACTCGCTTGAGCGAGGCTTCCCAAGGCCAGATACTCGCTCGGGCGAAAATACTCCAGTATCGATCTCATGCTTGCATCGCTTGAGCGAGACTCCACCAGCCTCACTACTTGCTTGAGCGAGATCCATCCAGAACCATTTCCTCTCTCTCTCACTCAAGCGCGGCTATACCCGCTTGAGCAAGATTCGTCCAGTAGCTCATCCACATATTCCATACATGTCCGCTTGAGCGAGACCTCTTCTAGCCTGAGCGAGATTCGGCCAAAGGCCATCCATCTGATGTAGGGGACTCTCGCTTGAGCGAGATCCCAACTCACTTGAGCGAGATCATCAGGACACGCCTAAACTTAAGTTTTCCACTCCACTTGTATGTCACAATCCATTTTATAGATATGGTTGGCCTAATTTACCACCTTACACATATTTAATCATGTATTTAGGCCTATCCCAACAAGCCATGCCTCTTTATTTTTAATCCTAATTCTTCAATTACACAAAGGGGGTTTTAAAACACTTCTCACCACTACCTCACTCATCTTTCTGCATAATTATCACAATAATACTTTACACCTCAAATAATTTATCTATTCATAGATTTTCATCAACAATCAATTCATGTCCAACCAAGGGAAAATCAAGCACTCGTCTCCGTTTCACATCTATATATATATATATACACATATACAATTCCTTAGTAATCAACAAAAGTCAAGCCATCATTCATCACATCATCAATTCAACATTTAACACATTTATGGAAAGGCGAAGCATGAGTTCATACATATACATAATTACAATTATTCACTCATGCAATTTGAAATGCAAACTCCTCTCCTACCTCAAGAGAAGAACCGCAATCCAAACGCTCCGATTATTCCGTATCATTGTCCGGAACACAATATACAATTTACACATGCATACATACACTCAACCATTAAGCCATCTCAAGGCATTTATCAAAATTTTTAAGTGATTGACATCATCCCATAAGGTTCAATATTAAGTCTTAGACTTCTCTAAACGCCAATTCACACACTTGTGTTAGGCTTCGGGAATTCCTTTCCCAAAACTAAGATTCTCTAAGTTTCAAAAGGGCTAACTATACCCAACAACATCATTACCTCTTATTCATAAGTCTTCCAAATCATCTTATGAATCACTCAACCATCATCACAATTCATTCAAATCCATTATAAGCCTCTTGACTCCATCTAAGACCATCACCAATCAACAAACTCTTGAGATATTCATCATGATCTAACTACTCATCTACTCAAGTATCCCTTACCAATGGTTTTTTAACTATTATTATCACAATAACCACATCTTATATTCACTCTCAACCTATCACCTCAATCATCATTCCTACATGCATGCATATATCATCAACCTCATTAATCAATCTCAATGATTCTAGAAATTCACCCCCTTCATATAAATCATCCTAGAGTATTCAAAATCATCAATTTAGCCAAAAACCCCTAAATCACCACACTTAGGGTTTTTCATCAAAATCAACCAATCAATAATTTCAACCCATTTCTTAAATCCATATGAATATCATAACCCTCATTCTCATATACTCACAAAACCATAATCAAAATCATTTCTTAAACCACCAAGCCTAGGTTTTACATCATTTTCCTCAATAATCCAAGTTTCTAACATTATCATTTCAAACCCAACAACCCAAAACCATAAATGAAGTAATGAAGAGGTAAGAAACTTTCACCTTAAATCCAAGCTCCATCAAAACAAAAATGAGGGTGAAGAAGAGGGAAGATGATCCAACTAAGCTCCCAAGCTCCACAAATGCTTCACATTTCCAAGCTCAAGTTTTAATTTTTGGCAAGAATGAAGGTGGAGAAGGTGGTCACACTTTTGAGCAAGAAGAGGTGAAGAAGGAGAAGAAAATAATAAATGAAGTGGAGAGGAAGAATGATGCACGGTTGGGAGGAGAAAGGGAGAGTAGTTTTGATGTAAATTGGGTATTACCCATTGGATAAAGCAATGTACCATTAGCCCATTATCCATTGTGTAAAAGCATGAAAAGCAATATGGGGAGAGAGAGAAGTGGACGGCTAAAGTGTAGAGGGAAATGAGATTTTTAGTTTTCTTCTAATTCCATTTGGCTCATAATTTCCCCGCTTAATAACATATGTCGAGTCCAATTAATTATCTCCTTAGCACTAAAAATTATTTCAGCTATATCACCTTAACCACAGTAATTTTCTAAACATTCTAGACCCATCAATTATTTAATTTGACCAAGTGGGTCCCATATCATCTGTTAAATCACCCAATTCCGGTAATTCTTAATTTACCGATAATTCACCTCTAATGTCTAATTAATTTTCCCATAATTACTTGACCATAAATAATTAATTACCATTATTCAATAAATTGTTTTATTTAAAATTTAGGGTGTTACACTTCGCGTTTTGCTCGTTTCCTCTCATTTCTTGCACACATCATCTTAAATACACAAAATAAAATTACCATATGTTGATAGGGGAATGTTATCATTTCCATGTTAAGCATTAACTTGTTGTTTTCAACACAATTACAAATTTGGATTCTTTATTCCAATGTTATACTCAAGAAAACAGAAGGAACTAATATCAAAAGATATAATCATCATCTGAAACACAAATAGAAAAATATTAATTTCATACAAGGTTTGCTTAAAATGTAGAGTCTCATTCAAAAGACTAACTAAAAATTAAGGTCAAAACATGGTAAATGATTGGATAGATCATTAAAGAGTACTCAATACAACATTAAGATATAATGGTAATTGCTCCTTACAACTTTTAAATTTCTAAATACATCATTGAAAACAAAGCGAATCTGGTTATTTTATTTGTCCATCCAACAGTAACAAAGTTGTAAAATATCAATAAAGCGGCTATAGAATTAAAGGTTCAACAATAATCATATGTCAAAGACAAACACTACATGCACAAAATATTTATAGATATATTAATCTTTATAACAAAATTAATATATCTATTTATTAAAAAATTGGACTTCAACCCCAAAATGATCCCTAAAATGAGTCCTAAGCTTAAGAGCATCAAAATTAGTAACAATCCCTAAAGAAGGAGGCAAACCCGCCATAACCATGCTAGCACTCATTTCAGAAAGATTCCCAAGATGAGTCCCCCGAGCACTAACCAACATCTCACTTGTCTCAACTACACTCTCATGGTTCCTTTTCTTGATCCCTTCAATCCCACCCTTGAAACTATTCACAAATTCCACAACCGCAGGAACCACTAAACCCCCACGACCTATACCACCATCATTACACCACCGCGTCCCCGTAGCCTCAATCCCCAACACCACAACACCACCCTCATGGCCTCCACCACCATCACCACACCCGCACAACCTTAACCCCCAACACCATAACACTACCCCTATGGCCTCCACTACCATCACCACACCACTACACCCCCCAACACCACACCACCCCCTATGACTGCCACCACTATCACCACACCACCACAACCCACGACCTCAACTAAAACCCCCTAAAACCTATACCAAGACCACACCACAGCCACCCTCATGCCACCCCCACCCTATACTCCCTTAGTCCAAACCTCTATGACCTAAACCGAGAACCAAACGGCCAAAATAGAAACTCTAAGAAAGGATCTAACAATGGTAAGCCAAAACAAAAAAGGATCTAACAATGGTAAAACAAAGGGAAAGTCCAAGAAACCTTACCTCTTCTCATAGATTTCTGTGTCTTTCCTTTGGATCTTTGTCTGAACGGAGCAAAGTGGCTGGAATAGAGCAAAAGCTTGTGCCATTAGATGGTTGATGGTTCGTTTTAAAGCAGTGGCTCGTGGAACATAGGGGTATGCTCATCTTTTAGTCCAACTCCGTTCGCTCAAGGGAGGAGGCAAGCAAGTACAAGGCAACAGATAGAACGGAGGCGTGGACACCACCTAAACACAACGTTGTGGGGTTTAGGGACAAAGATTGTAACCGGGAACCAAAAGAGACCTACAACACACATAAAAGCTATACGTTTCTCAAGACATGAAATCTTTAAAAAGTTTTTTCTTATCTCTCAAAACATTTTGTTCACTCCTTTGCTGATTGATTAAAAACTTAGTAAAAAAGTAACTAGAAAAATAAGAAAGGTAAATAATGGTTAAATTAAAGTATAGGAATAATGATTGGAAATGAATATTGAAAATGTGAAGGAGATTTCCAGTTGGGGAAACGGAGTTGAGGAAATGGAGAAATTTAAGGGTTGATATTGATCCTTCACGCCGTTCGAGATAATCAAAACTCCGTTTGACCGTAGGATTTATTTTTGGGGTTGGTCAAACCGAGGTTTGACCAACCAAACTACAAATCCAAACGGGTCCGGAGTTAATAAGAAACCGCGTTTGTTTGATTATGTTTTGGAGGAATGCGCGTTAACGTTCATCTGCTGTGCGCAGTGCAATGCAGGCACCGACCCACGTAAAAGGTTGCAGACATGTTACATCCACATTTCCACACAAATCAAATCTCATGACTTTCAGACACTTCCAAAACCATTTCAACCTGTTCCGTTTTTTCACTCTTAAAATTTTATTAGAATGAGCGTAATTATTCTATTTTAAACATTAAAGTTTATAATATATATCTAATTTAAATTATGATTTTTAATAAAAGTTACTACTATTCTATTCTAAAATTGAAGTGAACTAAACTAAATTTTTATTTAAAACTGAACCCAATTGTTATTTTAAATAATTTTTCTATTACATGCCTCAAGGCATGTATTAAGAATAAAAAATAAACCTTAATTTAAAATTAATTAATTACATTTTTGCATTATTTTTAAGACAAGTTTTACAGAATTTTCAATAATTATTTTATTTAAGAGACATGTTAGAAGAACCAATTTTAAAACAAAGCACGGAAAAACATACTAAATTCTGTCATAGTCATAATTAGATTAAATGAAAATACATTTGCATTCACATTCACTGTACAAAAAAGGGAATATATTTGCACTTTCCAACTAATGCAACTTTTTATATGTCATCAAAAGCCGCTTTTCAGTTCCAAAATTTAGGTACTAAACGCAGTTCAAAAAAACGTCAATTCATCTTAATTAGTATATTAAATTTATTTATTTTAGATCATACAATATTTTCAATGAAACAATTTCAGACGAGTCAAAAACATTTACTAAACGATGAAATTAAACTTTTAAAAAACTTTATAATATATTATGAAATATATATATATAGTAGTTTAATATAACAACCACATAATTAATTCTAATTTTTAAAAAAAGTTGGTTAATAATTTAATTTGTCTACAAATTATACTAGTTTTCTAAAAGTATTTTCTTCTTTTTATTGATACTTATAAATTTTATTCTCTTTTTATTTAATTAATGCTTATTTCATTAATGACTAATAAGAGTATTTTAGTAAAAAAATAAATAATACTATCGATTTTTTAATGGAATTCTTATATTTAAGACTAAAGAAATCTCTCAAAAAATTCTTATAATAAGGGACAAAGATAATAGTATGAATCTAACAGAATATTAATAATCTCACGAGTAAAAGAAAAAGAAAAAAATAAGTATACTTCCTCCTCTGTTTTTTAATAAGATAAAATTAATCAATACCAATAAAAATAGTTAGATAAAAATTAATTGTCTTTTTAAAAATAATAAAACATTTTAAGTTTACTTAATGAGGAAAGATATTAACATCTCTTTTTTATTGGTTATTAAATATAAGTATAAGTACATTTTTTAAATGTTATTAAATGTTCATATACCAAATATATCATTTTTCTGAATATATTTTCAATACAACTAAATACTTATGTAATATATGAGATTAATAACACTATAAAAATACATTAAATATTTAATAACATTAATACAAATAACAACTTTAAGTCAATTATAAAATTTGTCTGATTTACTCATAATTAAAATTACATTTTAATAAGAATATATAAAAAATATCAATAAATATTTCATAAAAATTATAACCTTACTTTATTAAAAACCATAAAAAAACTATAACTTAAAAAAAAGCTGGGAATATCATTTAAATCCCTAATCACATGTCTTTAAAGGATATGAGAGGTGTTTTAAAAATAAATAAACCGTTGGCAATATGAAACCTCTGGTTTGGTCCTTTCTTGAACCTAAAGGCTTCTCGAACCAAAAACAGAAACTTTTCTTTTGATAGTGTTCAATGTTATCATTAAAATACCATTCTCATTGAAACCTCAATTCCTTCCTATTTACTCATTCCTACTGCTATTTTGTCACCTATCTTTCTTTGACACCTCATTTCCGAGCCGTTGCGTTGTGCCTATCTAAATCCGCGGTTTGAGTTGCCCCACAAATAATTAAATAAAGCGTGGGGAGATTTTCACTTACCACAATCACATATATAAAACATTTTTACGTATCCGTTTGGTATATAATTAAAAAAATAAAATTATAAAAATAAAAAATTTAAAAATTAATATTGATTATTTATATCGTTAAAACTTTGTTTAATCGTAAGATATTTTTTTATTAGTCAAACTTCATCAATTTCAATAAAAAACTAAACGAGGCCAAAATCACACACTTACTATCAAAAATAATTGTTGTTGTTATATTTATTTATTTTTATGTAATAGTTATTTCTGAAATGTCTTTAATACTATCACTTAATACACTAATATCTCAATTAATTTTAATTTTTCTATAAATAGGTTAATATAATTAAAAATTATTTAATTTATCTATAAATTATATTATTTTTTTAAAGTATTTGTACATATTCTATGGACTTATAAATCTTACTCTTCTTTCATTTCATTAATGGTTAATAAATATATTTTGCTTAAAATTAATTAACGTTGTTGAATTTTTTAATGTGGTTCGTATATCAAAGACCAAAAAAATCTCTTAAGGTTCTTATATGAAATGATATATCTAATTATCATACTCATAGAATAAATAATTTAAATCGATTTATCTTATTTATTATTTTCTTGATTTAAAAAAAATATATAATAGATATATTTTAGTAAAAAGTTAATCAACAGAAAAATTTGAAAATGTAAGAAATAAAAAAAATTCTAAAAGATGTATAATATTATGGGGCGAATGTAATATGGAAGATAGAATGGAAAGAATGGAAAGTTTTATAAAATTAGAACATCTTAAACGAATATTTGTTAGAGGCAGAGAGAGGAATGATATCCATTTAAAATTATCAATGAAAGCTAATAATTTATTCTATATTCATATATTTTACGAATTATAATTATCATAATAAATAAACATTTATTAGTAAAGATTTAAGTAATGTTTTCTCCGTTCATATTTATTGCGATGTTATTTAATTCCGATTAAGAAATTATCAATTGGATTTTTTTTATAAATATAGACCTAAATACTTATATTTAATTTTTATATTTCATACGTATTCATTTCATTCTTATTTAACTATTTAAAGAGAAAAAAATTGTATAAATTATTTCTTTTGTTACTTTTGACAAGCCCTTATTTTTAAAGACATATAATTTTAAGAGAGTGATTATTGTTTTAATTTTATAAAATAATATTTTTATCTCTTTAATTATAATCTTATTTAAAATTAAACTTCACTATCATATATTAATTATACAAGTTTAAAAATATAAAATTCTTAAGGGTAAATTAAAATTCTTTGTTTTAAGAACTTTTAAAAAGTAACCGAAGGAGTAAGAATACAATAATTTTATCTTAATTACGTGTCAAAGTTCAATATCTTTTCACTCATTTATTAAACTATAATATCTATATTTATTTAACATATTTTCTCTCTTATTTACTAGAAACATTTAATGTCTCTTCTCATGTTTACCCCTATTTTAAAAAATATTACTATTAACATTAAAACAAAATTTAAATTTAAGTAGGAATAAAATTAAAATGTTATAATGTCTTATTATAAAAGTTAATATATTAATATATTCTTTTAATATATGTGTTTTGATCTTAATTATTTTATAAATAAAAAAATGGAGTGATATTTTTTCTCAATAATAATTACTAACAGGACTATTTAAACATTGTTTTCTTATAAATAAAACATAAGAAAGTATTAATTGGTGTTTTAAAAATCTAACTAGACAACTAACAAAATTTTTATTCTCTATAGTTAAGTACAACAATAAATAATTTCTCAACTTTTCAACTTTCAAAATAAAAATAATGAAAAATATATAATTCAGTCCTGGTTATAAAACCTGTTTCTAAGTCATTTTTATAAAACTATTTTTATTTTTTTAACATATACCCTTAGGAATTATATTTTGTCCCTACTTATATCAATAAAATTTAAAATGTAAGTTTTGAAAGTATAAAAAAATAATCAATAAATTTAATGCATTTATTCAAGATTACTAAATTTCTTGTTTGGAGACTTAAAAAAGGTCAGAAGAAGTATTTATTTTAAAAAATTAATTAATTACGCGTTAAACTTAGAAAAACAATCGTTTTAGAATAAGAATTAATTTCTAAAACCACAATATTAGATATGGACGGAGGAATTACTATTGAAAGGAGCCAAATCCTTCGTTTTCTATTATCTCTCTTTCCCTGAGCCCACTTCTCACTTTCCCTTTCCACAGTTTCGTCTCTCTATTACTCTTCTCTTCACAATAAGAAGAAAAACAGAAAAAAAAAAAGGACCATTCCTCTGTTTTTTGATCATCACATTCTCTACCTCTAGGCTTCTTTATCTACACAGAAACAAACCATTAATTTTTTTCCGAATTTTTTTAATAAATGTTGTTAAATCATCTTTTGTTAATTGTGATTCTCTTGTGATTATTATTCTGCTGTTTGTTTTTTTTTTTTTTCTTACATATATTCCCTCCCCACTATCAGGGTACCTTGGTGAGTTCGTGGGAGAGTGAGTGAAAAAAGTTGCTAAATTTCCGCTTATTCTTCGAACCAATCCCACTTTCAAAAACGGTTGCCTTCTCTTGCTAACTCCTTAAAGACGGTTTCCGTTTATGTTATTAGCCAATTCATACTTCTTTTCTTTCTTTCTGTTTTTCTATTAATTCCTTTTCTTTTTCTTTTTCCCTTTTCGGGAAAATCTTATTATTATTCATTTGTAGGAAGAGATTTTGTTGTTGTGGGAATGGAAAAAAAATGGATTTTGAGATGGGTGATGGTGGTGGGGTTGATGGTGTGGTGTGTGGACGGGATTGGTGTGAATTGGGGAACACAAGCAACACACCAGTTGCCACCAGAGATTGTGGTTCAGTTGTTAAAGGATAATGGGATTCAAAAAGTGAAGCTTTTTGATGCAGATGACTCCACCATGAGTGCTCTTGCTGGTACTGGTATTGAAGTCATGGTTGCTATCCCTAATAACCAGCTTGCTGTTATGAATGACTATGACCGAGCCAAACAGTGGGTTAAGAAGAATGTCACTCGTTACAACTTCAATGGAGGAGTTAATATCAAGTCAGTTTCCCATTTTTTTTAAATTATACGATTTGGTAATTTATTAGTCTGAATTTTTTTTGTGCGATTGGCCTCTTTTTAGAATTATTTATTGATTTATTGATTTTTTTTTTTTTGTATGAGTTTTAGATCTTGTTTGGTTGCAGATGCGGTTGTTTGCTTGTTGGTTTAGTTTCGCATTTTTAGGAAGTGAATTTGATTTGATTGATGCCAAATGTTTGATTCTTTGTATTGGATTTCATGGAGAATTTATGTTTGGCTTGTTACTTTTGATCATGGCATTGGTTTTGCTATGGTGGCCTAGTTTATATAAGTATTGTTTTTGTTTGAGATTTTTCTTATTAGAAAGTTTGGGGGTCTCTGATAAATTATCATTGAGATGAGGAGGGATTTTCTTACCTGGGTTGGGAATCCAACTGTCAATGATGATGTTAATAATAATAATAATAATAATAATAATAATAATAATAATAATATTGATGAGTTATTTTTTTCTGATGAGTTCAGGGATCAGAGAAGGAATGGAAAAGTGTGTGAGGAATCTTTCAAAAGTGAACCCAAAAGTTGTATTTTTCTATCAAAGAGGGTCTGTGTGCTGGGCTATCCCCCAGAATTAGATTCTTTATTTGATAGTGGTACCTGATTAAGTCCTTTGGTAACTTTTTATATGGCTGAGGAAAGGATATATGCTTGTATCAAAATTTCCACATAGGATAACTTGTACATTTTCTTAGCATCCATCCTAACTCCTATTTTTAGTGGTGCTCTTTGCAAGTGATCTATGAACGCGAGGAGGAATTTTCTATGTGTTTATCACTATCTGGGTAACGGAATATTTCTTCGTGAGTAAGTCTATGTGTATGTGTAATTCTTTTTGGGGGAAAGGGGAGATTAAGTGAGTCATTAAGAGTTTAGACAAGATTATGAACAGAACAATTACAATTAGTTCCCAATTTTCCCTTCTTGTTTGGTTAATGAGAAGTTTAAATGAGTTTAAAGGAGCTAGAAGTTTGATTGGTGTTTGTAGAGAATCATTGATCATAGAGATTGTCTTTTTGCAGTTTCATGAGACTTCTTTAACATTTAGATGAAAATGCTGCATATTATTTAAGCCCACAAGTTAAGCTTTATTAGATGGAATTCCAATATTAATTTATCAACTTCTCTTGAAATGCTAAGTTTTGTCATTGTTAAAGAAACTTGTCAAATATTTTTGAAAATAATTAGGAACTATGTCAGGTTTTGGATCTTGGCTGTAACATAACACTAATGCTACCCTGGTAGAGTCTGTTTTAGTCATCAGACTAGTCAAACTTGCAATTAATGGTGTTGCTAAGCAATCCTCACTGATATATAACTGCCACCTTTAGTAAGAAGCATTAATACTCTGCTGGCATGAAAAGTTTTTTGTCAATTTTGATTTGTGAAATTGTATTTTACAATTTGATGTATATTTTCTTTCCATGCTAAACTGTTACAGTTTTGACTGTCTTCCTTTTGACCAATTTTGATGTAAATTCATGCATTCTCTCTATAATCTTTGGCAGGTATGTAGCAGTTGGGAATGAACCATTTTTGAAATCCTACAACAATTCATTCTTAAACATCACCTTCCCTGCTCTTCAGAACATTCAAAATGCCCTTAATGAAGCTGGCTTTGGAGATACCGTGAAGGCTACGGTGCCATTAAATGCTGACGTGTATCAGTCTCCAGATAGTAATCCTGTTCCATCTGCAGGAATCTTTAGGCCTGATATCAGTGGTCTCATGACCCAGATAGTGCAATTTCTCAACAAGAACAACGCACCATTCACTGTGAACATTTACCCCTTCTTAAGTCTTTATGGAAACGATGATTTCCCCTTCAACTACGCCTTCTTTGATGGAGTAGACAACCCTGTGAATGACAATGGCACTCCATACACCAATGTCTTTGACGCAAACTTTGATACTTTGGTGGCAGCTCTCAAATCGGTAGGATTTGGGGACATGCCCATTTTGGTAGGAGAAGTAGGATGGCCTACAGAAGGAGACAAGAATGCCAATGCAGGCAATGCTTTGAGATTCTACAATGGGCTTCTGTCAAGGCTTGCTGCAAATAAAGGTACACCACGCCGCCCTGGTCACATTGAAGTTTATCTGTTTGGACTCATCGATGAGGATGCCAAGAGCATTGCGCCGGGAAACTTCGAACGGCATTGGGGAATATTCAGGTATGATGGGCAGCCCAAGTTTCCAATGGACCTCTCTGGTCAGAATCAGAACAAGTTTCTCATAGGTGCACAGAATGTGAAGTATCTTTCTCCAAGGTGGTGCATGTTTAATCCAGATGCCAAGGATCTGAGCAAACTTGCAGATAATATCAATTTTGCTTGCACCTTTGCAGATTGCACGGCACTTGGGTATGGATCATCTTGCAACAACCTTGATGCTAATGGTAATGCCTCTTATGCATTTAACATGTACTACCAGGTGCAAAATCAGAATCCTATGGCTTGCAATTTTCAAGGTTTAGCCAAACTTTCTACAAACAATATCTCCACACCCACTTGCAATTTTATCATTCAGATTGCTTCTTCAGCCTATTCTTTGATGCCCCCATTTCTGGGTTTCTTAGTTGTTTCTTTTTCAATGATTCTGGTTTAGTAGAATTTCATTGTACATACATTAGAGATATTATTTTTTATTTATGGTTTTTATTATTTATTGGAGTCAGGATGACATTTAGTTTACAGATTCATTCAACAATCAATTCAAAAGTTTGGTAAGCACGATCAAGGTCCCATATGTTTTGCACATCCTAAAATGACAGTTTAATGCAGTAACAGATTTATAAGGACACTTTGCACTGCTTGAATTCTCCGGTTGAAAATAAACCTAAATAGAACATAAAACGATTAGAGAAAGCTGAAAATAAATGTACAATTTCTAAAATCTATATAGATCATGGCAGTCAGTAATTTAGTAATTCATCCACTAGTTACATTCACAACCTTCATTGGAGGATTACAATTACCTCTCCCTATATTTGTTAAATTTTGTTAAAATTATCAGTTGGAGGATTCAAAAACACAATCTCTCTCCCTTTGACCCCTTCTTCCTTCAACCTTCCCCTACCACAAGACTAATCTTATATCCCCTGTAGTCAAGTTATGAGTTTCTAGAATGAGCTACTCTTCCTTCTCCCTTTAGCCTTTCACAACTATGGGGTTAATCTTCTATCTTTCTATGGCGATTCTTTTTAGAATATAATATTTTGGAAAATATTATAAAGCGATTTTAGGGTACTGGTTATGAAAATAAAAATAAAAATTTTCTATTTAAAATCCTCAAAATCCACTTACTCTGATTTTTTAACAATTCCTGTATAATTTTTAATAAAAAAATTATTTTTTAATTTTTTAAACAATGCTCTTAAGACACTAATTAACATTATCCTAATAAATGCCTTAAAGGTTCATTAAATAAGCAAAAATATAAAATTTTCATTTAAAAACATTATCAAAACTATCCATTTTAATTTTTAAGCCATTCATACACAATTTTTAATAAAAAAGCTCTACGTTTGCTTTTTTTAAAATAATGTGCGTAGGACATATATTAATAAGATACTGATTTATATTACTTTGTGGGTTTGAACTTGAGTCAGGTGGGAATGGATGATAAATGATTTTGGATGAGTATGATGCATGCAATTTTCATCCAACATTCGAATTTATTGACTTGTATTTGATTTGTAATTGAAGAAACAGACCTAAAGAAATAAAAAAAATCTAAAAATTAATATTAATTATTCACAAATTATAAGATAAATTTTTTGTTTCATCACACTTCTATTACTTTCGAACTCCACAGAGTTACCAATCATGCTATCAATTTGTGACTTAACTGAATCTGGATTCCCATTTGAAACATCTTTTCTTAATGGGAATGTAAGTCGAGTCGACGTGGTCTAAATTTGAGCCTCCCTGGTCTTGAGATTAGAGCCAACAAAACGGTCAAATTAGGTTCATTAAAAGCATGAGAATTGGGCTTCTATTGTTAAGAATTTTTACCTTTTTGTCCGATTTTCTTGTACATTTCTGTGGTCAGATTCTTGGTTCAGTTAATTGATAGGGTTTAGGCAACAATTTTCTAACTTGAATAAAGAATATTTTTTTCGACAAAAAGATTAAAAATAATATTTTTTTGTCAATGTCTAAGACTAAATAATCCATTTTGTTCGGCTCTAATTGGGATAATTAGATGGGTTCATTAATATGGTAATAAATTTACTTATATTTTTTTTACAAATGTGATATCCTTATACCTACTAATTCAAGAAAGAATTGAATGCCTTTTATGTTTTTAAGAAAATACATCTCTTATTTATTTTTTTATTCAAAACAAGCAAGAGACATTGGATTGACTCATATGTAATATATTCGCAATAAGGTAAGAGACTAACGAAAAAGAGGGTGATGAATTAGGTGAATGACGACAATAAAAATGAAAAAAGGCCTGAGCTTAACGGAAAGAACGAGGAAGATGCGGTATTGAAAATTCCAACTGAAAAATTCTAAGATATGCATAGTCATATAAGTTTACAATTCTTTTCAAACAATAGAAGTTAATAATTATATATGCTATTTTCTTATAATATGTTTTTATTAAAAATTATTTTATTCCTATGGAGTGTACTTAAATTTAATAAATTAATGCACAATTCCAAAGAATCAAAGCAACTTTAAATTGAATATAATAAAAAAGTAGGCCGTTGTCTTTATCCTACAAACCGAATATTACAGCCGCATCAATATTCAAATTAATCCTTTATATAAAGGAAAATAGATTCAAATTAATCCTTTAGTTCTTTATAAAAATTGTAAAAAATATTCAACCTGTAATGGTTTTAAATAATAATCTAGTTCTTTAAATCTAAATTAAGTATCAATTCAGAGACTAAATTATAGCATTTACAAATATAATTTAATTTTAATACACCCAGAGCATAAATTTTTACATTATTAATTAATTTTAAATTTCCATATAAATGAGAATCATTGACTCTAATAATTATTTACAAGTTATATTTAAATAATTTTTAATTAGTTATGTAAATATCTTTACTCTCACTCCTGCAGTATCAAAATTAAACTTTTAAAAATATATAAGATAATCAACCAATATCTAGTTTAAATATTAAAACAAAAATTAAATTGATATGCAAAATATTTGAAGAACAAAATGTCCACGTTATCACTAGGGTACTCTTCGAGATCATTATCACCCTTTAAGTGATTTAGGATGTGTGAATGATTAACTTAAAAAATATATATAGAATAAGTTATTTTTAATAAAAATTTATATTATAAATTTGATTATAAAATTTACTGAAATAAATTGAAAATAACTTATTTTAATAAGTTACATCAAATAATTTATTAAATAAGTCATAAACTATTTTTATAGATTGTGTATAAGTTTTTCTAAACATAACTTACATACTTGTTCGATAAAAATGTTTTAATTAAACTCTCAAATTAGTACGCATCACGCACTTGCATCTTTTCTTAGTGATAACACAAATATAGTTTCTAACCAATTAAAACCTTAGACACCTATGTGTTACTATTATCTCCTATTAGCAAGTTACATAACACTGGTGTAGCACGTGTTATGACACATATACCTAGTTGTAGGATGCAAAATGATGTCGTTTGGTGCTTAGGTAAGAAAAAGACAACTTTAATATAATTATATTATATTATCATTTTAAGTCATTTAACACAATTTTTATTAGTTTTGTCAAACCTACATAAAAAGCTATAAAATTATATAAAGTAGGTTATAAATTTGATAAACCATATAAAACTATTTAAGAGTTTATAATTTTTAAAAAGCAAATAAAGTTTAGTTGGTAAAAAAAACAAACAAGTAGCTTATACCTTTTAAAAAAATATATAAGCTATGATATTTTAAAATGAAAGTTAAAGGAAGCTTACAACTTTCAAAAACTCCTACTAATATTTCAATTATCATTTTAATCCTTATCCTCTTAGAAAAAAAGATAAACTTTTATTCTTTTACACAATTACAATATCACATGTCTTTTTAAATCATTTAACACTATTGAAGATAATTATAATATTACATCTTTTTTTAATTTCTGCTTATTTAGCCCAATCCAAAAAAAATTATACAAGAACTAGGGTTTATCTTAGGCCTATTTATAATGAAATTTTTCTAAATTTTGATTTATACTTAGGGACCTTCTAATTTACACACACAAGATAAATCATGTACTTAAAAGTTAATTTTGTTTTATTGAATTAATTTTATTGCATTCATATTTTAGATTGATTGTTAACATGCTAAATTAAATTATTAATATTTATGTTTCATAAATTGTATTAGTCTTGAAAGGTGTTAATGTAATTTATTTTTATTTTGTGATAGTTAAAAAATATATAATTTGATTCGGGATATGTTTCATGACCTTTTTTTTTCTTTATTCTTATTTTAGTTTGCGAATATGTAATATTAGTAAAAAAAAAAAACACAAGTGGCTCGCAACATGGTGTGGTTGGGATTGGGCATCAGTTTTAAGGTATGGAATTTTTTAGTCTGTTTCAACTTGGTCAACACAAGTCTGTTACTCGATTTGGGTTGGGTCGGGTAAGGATGAGATTTGAAATTTGTTTGAGGTGTGTCAAAATTAAATAATTATATGACCTATGAAATAAATACATAAGTTTAAAGGGTTCGATTAGTTCCGAGAGATATAATAGAGTGATTTTAGTAAAGAGAACGTGAAAATAGGAGAAGAGATTTTAGTGAAACATTTTTCCCCTCCAAATACATTATGTAACACCCTGATTTTCTGGACCCGAATCCCGATGTAATCAAGATAATAATTAATAAAAATGCGGGTAAATTTTTTGCGTTTGAAATATTTCTAAAACACCTCGACGATGACATCAAGACTCGA
The DNA here is from genome assembly GCA_037962975.1 of Clitoria ternatea. Taxonomy (NCBI): domain Eukaryota; kingdom Viridiplantae; phylum Streptophyta; class Magnoliopsida; order Fabales; family Fabaceae; genus Clitoria; species Clitoria ternatea. The sequence goes on from CM075673.1 coordinate 140,651,906, forward strand.
ACCACAAAAAACCGAAGAGTGAGATCTAATGAAATATAACATGATCGATAACTAACTTGCCCATAACGGTATACAAAAATAATAGAGTTTACAGCGGAAGAAGAATGTGTATACCGGACATTTGCCTAGTCCCATATATGAAGATATGAGAAAAGACCCAAGCTATCATACAATTTCATAATATAAGCCTATTAGGCCACAATCGACTTTTTACACATAAATCATAGACATGCAATATCCATCACCGATGTCCTCATTCATTCACCTAATTATCAATATAACTATACCCGTCATCAACATCCGTTATCCAATTTCCAATGCTCAAATATTTATCAATTCATCACTTACACACCATAAATATGAGATTATACAACACCTAAGTTCACTAGTCACATTCCGTAGTTGACATCACACATCATCAATATACAATGATATATACATGTTTATAAATCTCTCTTCATCAACATTATTATTCGTAAATTAATTATTACATCATATTTAACAAATGTTGTTGGCCAAGGTATTCTGTTGCCACTATTTACCTTCTTCATGAGCTTTAGTTCAAAAACCCAAACTCATCCCATGGCAACCTGCATCACAATGCTAAAAAGGAGACCACATGGGAGAGTGAGTTATACATTCAAAATGACGAATATAAATACATTATGATTATGTGTACATGCATATAATCATCATGTGTGCTTTGCATATAAAATCATTAATTCATCATTCAATCATCATCACATTGCCATAATAGGCATACAAGCCTCATGAATCATAATTCACAACATAAGCAAGCACAAGCACGTACACAATCACATTGCCACATATCAACAAGGCATTCACAATCATTATCGTCAAATTATTAAGTCTTTAATCATTTCCTCCTCGCAAGGGGATTTTTATCACTCTTGGTCATCCCATCTCAAATGCCATGCACCTATGGCTAATGCGTATGTCAACTGTTTAATACATATGAAATGGATCCATTTCAATCACCCATGCGCACATAGTATCTCAAGTGATCGTAACCACTTATAAATATCATCATATTGGTTTCCCGCCTCACAAGGGGTACTCCCTCCTCGTGATCGCAACTATGGGACATCATAGGAACTCGCAAGCCCTTTTTATTTCAAGTACCAAGTGATCGCAACCATTGACTTATCATCATACAATCCCGCAGGATGCCTCATTGTGATCGCAACCACATTTTAATCATTTCATAATGGTTTCCCACCTCGCAAGGGGTACTCCCTTCTCGTGATCGCAACCACGGGTATTCATCCATAATGGTCCTCGTAGGGCCTTTCATTCCAACAACCAGGTGATCGTAACCACCAGCTCAATATCATATCATCATCATGTTGGTTTCCCGCCTCGTAAGGGGTACTCCCTTCATAGAATCCCGCAGGATCTTTTATCATTGTGATCATAACCACACATTCAATGTTATGCCATACCATGAATGCAAAATGCAGTACTGCATATGTCAATCAACCTCGCAAGGATATCTCACCCTCTCACATAGGGATATATTTTAATTTGACACTTTCAATCTATAACATACAATCATTTACAAAGCCCCTTAAAGCATTTTATTCACATACTTGGCATCTCAATGGCTACAATATCGTTTCATAACAATCCACGCATGGAAATCAACAAGAATAACAATCATCATAACATTCAAGGCATATCATTTGTTCCATTATTAAATGTGTGTTTCCATCTCAACGTAATCCACATATATTTCATATCATATATGCAAGACAATACTTGCAATCAACCACAATGGCGTTACAACATCACATAATATTCATCAATATCGTCACATATCAACAATAACATTTTTCCTTTTATTCAAGGAATAGTCACAACATCATTTATTACCACACGATACTGATATCATCTTCGATTCATCGGTTTATAACTAATACTACGTCATTTAATCATTCTCTCCTTGATTTCATAATCACTCTATAGGGTGTACCTCGTAACCACATCATCAAGTTCTATTTGCCATTCATTCATATCCCATCTTGGTGGTCAACATTTATGTTTCTCATTATAGATTATGGGCATAAAGGAATTATCCCAATGTTTTAATCAATATCCAACCCCACCATATTATGTCATGATTATATACCCCAATACATCCCCTCAAGCATCTTACAATATAAAGGAAAGGGGCCTAACACCATCAAAATCAAGAAAATGAATTAAAATTTCAATTTGGGCAACTCGCTTGAGCGAGACCCTCACTTGCTTGAGCGAGGTTGAACTAGGTCGCTTGAGCGCACCCAAAATTTTCTTGAGTGAAGCGTTTTTAAGTATCAGGCCCAAATCTCGCTTGAGCGTGCCATTCTCGCTTGAGCGAGATTCTTCCAGTGTCTAATTTTGGGCTCATTCGCTCGAGCGAGGCTTCTCAAGGCCAGCCACTCGCTCGAGCGAAAGTACTCTAGTATCGATTTCCACATACGCTCACTTGAGCGAGACACTCACTCGCTTGAGCAAGATTCATCCAGTACCATCTTTCCATCTTGCTCGCTCAAGCGCGGCCACACCCGTTTAAGCGAGAATCGCCCAGTAGCTCCTCTATTCGTTCCACACACATCTTGCTTGAGCGAGACACTCATTCGCCTGAGCGAGATTGGGTCAGAGACCATAATATTGATACAGGGGATTCTCGCTTGAGCGAGAATCCATCTCGCTTGAGCGAGAATCCATCTCGCTTGGGCAAGATTACCAGTTTAAGTGCAGAAAATGTGAAAATTCATCAACCTTACATACCAAAACCCATACAAAGCCAATTGGATCAAATTCGACCCATCATATACCTCTTATTAAGCATTCAAAACTTGTCTCAAACATTCATACTCAATAATTTCTATTCCAATTCATTAATCATATAAAGTTAAACTTATCATCAACACATATATATTTTCATAACATTCAACATATATTCATATACACCATTCTCCACAATCAATGAATTGCCATTCATATTACTTCAATATCTACATGGCAAGGCAGGTATGAGTACTAATTATATACAATAATCACTATTATTCTACTCATGCAATTTGAATGTAAACTCCTCTCCTACCTTGAGGGAAGAACCGCAACCAAATGCACGCTCTGAATGCTCCGCCACATTGCCCAGAATATCATCTACACCAACATACATACATATGCATACATACAATCATCAAACCATCTCAAGGCACCATCATAATTCTAAACAAATGCCAGCTTATCGTAAAGCTCAATATCAAGTCCTAGACTTGCTAAAACACCAATTCATACCATTGTGTTAGGCTTCGGGAATTCCTTTCCCAAAACCAAGATTCTCTAGATCTTAAAGGCTAACCAAACCCAATAACAACATCATCTTATTCATCACACAATGCAATCCCATATTACCTTAATCCTTCAAATATCATTATTGTCACTTAGAGCTCAACATAAGCTACCCTTACCTCTTTTAAACCATCTTTAATTAACAAACTCTAATGGAATAAATCATGGCCTATCAATTCACCAACCAATATGTATATCTTATTGATTCCACCATTAATGGTCATCTACCATTTTCACTATCATTCATCATTATTCAAGCTCTCCACAACAATATCATAACTTTTAACACACTAAACAACTTAGAGTCATCATCACAATTCTCTTTATTTCACATATCCATATCCTCAATGATCAATGTCACACACTTAAAAAAACTCATTCCTACATACCAAATCACTCTAACACCAAATTATCACTATGTTTTCAAGATTTACCATAAAGCCCCAAATCCTAATCTCTAGGGTTTTCATCAAAACTCAATAACTACTACTAATAATCATCCACCTCCATCACTAACAACATCCACATACAAAATATCATGGGTTTAATGTAACACCCCGAATTTTTAAAATAGAAAGTTAAATTAAGGAAATAAATATTGAATAATTAAATGTGGGTTAATTGATATCCCAAAATGCTAGATATAATTTAAATAAGATTTTTGAAAACTGTTAGTAAGATATTGTGACCGGATAAGCTAAAAACTGACCTGGATAAAATATGGGTGTCGGACCAAGTATCTCCGATTGAGATGCCGTTGGTCAGGGCTGTAGATGAAATTGTTGGGAATCCGAATATGTATTCAGAATAATTTTTAGAATAAGTATTGAGCCCGAACAGTGAGCCTGTTTATTTAAAAACGGAAGAGTTTAAGTGGAAGATGAAAAATAAAAACAAAACCTCACTTTTTCACTCTCATTCCCGTGATTCTCACTCTTCCTTCAGCAAACTTACTCCTTCTTCTTCATCTTATCACTTTTCCCTTCTCATTCTTCTTCTAAAAACCCTAATCAAAAGGGTGGTACCTACCTCTCTCCCTCATTTTCGTTTCTTAGAGCAAGAAGGAGAAGCTTGGAGTTTGAACTCCCTTCCTCCTCTCCCATTTTCGTGGTCATCATCCCCCACTCTTGGAACTTCTCTATTTCTTCATTTGAGGTAGGGTTCTAATTATTTTTCAAGTATATAAACCTATTACTATGTGTCTTCAATGTAAAGAAAGCATTTAATGTATGTGGGTCATTAGGAGAAGCATTAAATGTGGGAACCCTAAGATGGGTTGACTTAAGTGTAAGCTTTATGAATAATTAATGAGGTAGTTGTAATTATGGTGGGGAGAAGAAGGAAATTAATGAGTATTTATGAAGGTTGGTGGGTTTGGTGGAAACCCTAACTTTGGATTTAGGGGAAATGTGTAATATTGAAGGGGTTAACATTTATTCATGAGGGAAGTGTAATAAATGATGAGGTAGAAGCATTTAATGATGATTAGAGATGATGGTTGGAGAACATAAATAAAAACCCACTTGGAATGGGATTAAGGTAAGGTTGGCAAATGGGGTAACCTAACAAATTAGGTTGTTACATTGATAATAATGAATGGTGGTTTAAGGGAAGAAATTCCCGAAGCCTAAGTAAGCAAATGAATAACCTATAATAACTTCCACATGATAAGAATCATGTGTACATAGACATGTATATGTATATTGAAATGGCTTTTGAATGAATAATTGATGTGGTCCTATAATGATTGGTGTAGGACTTGATAACGCGGGTGAAGCAGGAACATCAAACCCGGAAATCTACTTCTCTTGAGGTAGGAGAGGGGTGTATTTTCTAAATGCATGAGAATTGTGATGATAATGTATGTATTAATGTAATATGTCATGTTTTCTTGGATAGGTGTGATATCATGTGTATGTGATGAGAATTGTGTATGGTGTTTTGAAATGAGTGTTTATAAGACGAAGCCTAAATGAGGCTATGAATGACGTATTATGTGATGATGTATTATTGATTTCATATAAGACATGATGAGTATCTAAAATCTTTGGTTGAAATGGTTCCTAAATATAAGGATTGATGTTTATGTATGAATTGATGGATAATTGTGTGGATGAATATAAATGTACCCTAGGTGAGAGGGTGAGATAATCTCAATGAGGTTGAGGCATGCATGAGCATTGCATACATGGCATGGCATGCATATCATGATGATGTTGATAAGTGGTTGCGATCACTTGATGTTGGAAATATAAAAGGGCTTACGAGTTCCTGTGATTATTGGACCGGTGGTTATGATCATCTGGTGTTTGAAATGAAAGGCCCTGCAGGACCATTGAGATTGAATGCCCATGGTTGTGATCATGAGGCGGGAGTACCCCTTGCGAGGCGGGAAACCTTTATGAAATGTTGAACGTGGTTGCGATCACGAGAAAGCACCTTGCGAGGCTGCTAGAGGGAGTACCCCTTGCGAGGCGGGAAACCCACGAATATGAATGAATGATTATGGTGGTTACGATCACCCGTGGAAATAAAAATCGGATCCGTGCATATGCATTTTAAACACTGACATGTGCATTAGCCATAGAAGCATGGCATAGAGTGATACCATGTTGATGAGGTTATGTGAGGAGTAGGTGGAAACCTTTTCTTTAAATTACTAACTATGATTGTGATATTGGTTGATGTGACCTTGAGAAATTTGATGGATATATGTGTTCAAATGAATTTGATAAATGAATGATTTGGTGTTAAATGAACTTCCTTGGAGGAAGGAATGTTTGTATTGCATTCATGCATATATTATCTTAATTGTCGGATTTTTATCATTGAGAAAGTATACTCACTCTCCATGTGGTATATCTTTTTAGCTCTTGTGTTGTAGGGCTATACATGGAGCTTTGTGTGGAGGAGAAGTGTGAAGGAAGCCTGTTTTGGGTAAAGAATGCCTTGGCCGACAATATTTTGACTTTGGTGTGTGGAAATTTTGTAATGTATATAGTATGTTGCATATTTTGTATAGTCAATAGCAATATAAACAATTGTGTGGATAATGCATAGACAATGATGCTTATAGAAGGTCATGCGGGAAAATAAGAGTTTGAAGTTTATAGCTCATTTTCATTTATGACCTTAGCTTGGTTTGGATGTTGGAAATGAAGTTTGGATATGATGAAATTTATGAATGAATGATGGTTTATATAAAAGATTACAATTATTAGATTATGCTATGTGGTAAGTTTGATTGGGATGGAATCCATGGATTAGAAGGTGAATTATGAGTAAGATAGGTTGGAACAGGTTTTAAATACTATATAGGATAAATGAGATGTGATGAAATTAAGTGGTTTGCAGTAAAATGAGTTTTGGTATGATGTGTTAATTGATCCATAAGTGGTCTCTGGATAATTCTCGCTTAGGCGAGAGTGGGTCTCGCTCAAGCGAGATTGTCCTAGCATTAGTGTCTTGGTTTCTGGACCATTCTCGCCCAGGCGAGAGTGTGTCTCGTTCAAGCGAGACGGCCCTGGTATCAGGGGTTGGCCTCTGGAAGATTTTCGCTTCGGCGAGGAGGGTCTCGCCTGAGCAAGTGCTGAGCAATTTAGTTGCTGGCCGAATTCCGCTTGAGCGAATGGCCTTGTGGATGGTGCTCGCTCAAGAGAGCGAGCGTAGGTTTGGTTCTGTACAAATTTCGCTCACGCTCCCTGGCTCCGCCCAAGCGAATCTTGTGTATCTTGCTCAAGCGAGTTGGGGCTCGCCCAAGCGAGTTGGCCCCTGATTCTTCTTTAGTTTTCTCGCTCAGCGTGTGGGGTTGCTTGCACAAGCGCCCTATATGGAACTCGCTCAAGCGAGTGGGGTTCTCGCTTGACCGAGGGACGCCCTGATTGCCCAAAATGAAATGTTCAAATTATTTTATTTCTTCTTCACATTAAATCTTGACCCTGCATTATCAATTGAATACTTTGGGCATAAAAATTGGACTTCTTAATTTTAAAAGTGGATGACCTCTTTAAACCTAATTACATAACATTAACTTACTCAAATCCTTTTGCTGTTTTTAATTGAGGAATTCGTTAATGTCACTCCTCTTAACTTACCTTCTCATATCTTCACATATGAGATGGGTCTCTGATAGATCTAGGGTAGTGAAAGATAACTTCATCTCTTGTGATATCTTATCTTAATGCTATTTAAATCGTGAAAAATTTACCCCTAATTTTAGGGGTGTCACATTTAAACTTAAAACCACTTCTCACAACATCATTTCTCATTTCCCCTAATTCCTAGAGTTAGGGTTTCATTAAAATTTAACATTCACCATTAATAATCTGTTAGGGAATTCCATTAGGGTCAGGCAGCGGAAACACAAAGGATTCCTAAAAGAATTGCAAACACAAATGTCTCAAGGCATTATGCTAAATTAAAATTTTTAATTAGGGTTTACCTCTTGTAGACGCAGAACGAGTTCCTCGATCGAAGCAATTGTAGCTTTGCCCTTAGGAGTCCACATGAGCACTCCCACCAGAAAAACAGAGCTCTGAATGCTAGTACGGAAATTTGTTTATGGTGTAATTTCTGAGTGGCAGCCTATGAGCATCTCATGCTCTATATATAGGCTTAGGTCTTGACCTGAGCTCTCATTAAACATTGGGCTCCTGACTCATTCTAAATGAGTTAGGACCAAATAGTTTTATTTTCAGTCCAACTAAAATAAAACTATCCTCTAGTGGGCTTACTCTATGTGTGTGACCCTATAGGTAAAATATTCGGTTATATTAATAATAAACTATTTTATTATTAATATAAAATAAGAGCAGTATCTAGCAATACATCATTATGTTCGAATATTATTTGTCATCGACATGACCTATAAGTGATAATTATTTTAAATATTTATTCCTTTTGTCACGATATCTAATTGGGCCCAAGGCATGGTCGTCGTCATCCTTGTATGGCCCAATTCATTTTACTTGATACCAAAGTAGACTTTATAGAATAAATATCTAATATTTATTCATCCTAGCATGGTCATGCATTTTATTAGTCTCACTCCATCAAGTGGCCCATAGATATCACTCCTGTCACATAGGAGAGACAAATTCCATCTACATCACTCACATCCCTCTGCATAATTTATCTATTGCCTAATCATAATCTTTATGGTCATCTTATTACAGATAACATTTGATTGTATTAAAACAATAAACTCCTTATGTAGAAATCGTAGTGACTTCAGGTCGAAGGACTATATACCATTATCACATTGAGAACCGTTTATGACACTCATGTAACGATCCATGCAACGTTCTCATGGTGGGTCTGTCCAGTACAACATTACTCTTAATGTGTACCCGTGTAAAGACTTGATATCATATATCCATGATTTGTGAGATCAAATCATCAGTACATTCACACACTAATCTTAATGTATTTATATGTCCCCATGTAAATACTTGATTAGGGACGTTTTAGGAATAATTCTCATATGACCTATTATTCCAGGATAAATAGCATTAGTCTAAAACTGAAAATACTAATTTTATTGATAAGTTAAAATTGATACATTAATAGCTCGTAGTGCATACACCAACATAATCATCATCCTTCACTTCCAACATTGAAGTTTTTGTATACCCCTTCACACCCATCCAAAAACACACATAAATCACATCCCACCTTTGGGTTTTGCATAAAAATGGCTCCTATTCCATAACCCATACATATAACACTCTCCCAATCATATGAAAATCAAAACCTAGGGATCAAGCTCATTAAAATGGAGGAAGACATACCTTAAGCCAAGAAATCACAATGGGCTTCCAAGAGAGGGAGAGGGTGACGAAAATCCAAGAGGGAGAAAGGGAGCTTCCATCCAACATCATCTTCCTGAAGCTTGGAGATGGAAAACGAAAATGGAAGGAGAAGGATGCACACCATTTTTTCTTAGATTTTGAGAGGAAGAGGAAGAGAATGAATGAGGAAGATAGAAGAAGAAGAGAATGGTTTATGTTTAGATGAAGAAGGCAACATGAGATACAAGGGAAGGGAGGTGGGTTTATGTTTAATTTTATTTCCTTCATTAAACTCTATCGTTTTATAACATACAGGATCTCAGTTTGGGCTTAATACTAAATCCAAAAATTATTCCAAAGACATATTCGGATTTCCAATAATATTCTTAACAGCCCTAACTAATGGCATCTCAATCGGAGATACCTGGTGATCTGTCCTGAACCGGGGTCTAGAGATCCGGACTCAAGTCAATCACAAATAGTATGCAAATACTATGCAGAAGACCGGATGTATGAGTATCCGGTGTAAATATCCGTTGTCCTTGAGTGAGGAGAGCGGATTGGGCGTCCTGGAGATCCTTCACACCGACCTAACGCGTTGAAGTGGGCGAATGGTGTTGTCACCTGCAAAGATTCTCCGACGCTCAAGTCAGTGATGATATTCCAAGTAAGGAATGTATTTTAGAGAGTAATCGTTCATAGATTCAGTTGAAGATCCCCACTTCATTAATGAAATGAGTTCATATACCTGATTGGCTCGTTTTACGAGGACTTGTTAGTGGGGAATCACTAACTCCCATTAGCATTATTTTATTGCGTACTTACCAGCATGATTGGGTCAAGTGGCTATTTTATATTGAGCATGGAGAATATAGACTAGGATTAGGGAACAAGTTGACCATCCCCGTGAGCAGAATTTGGCTCGTAGTGCAGGGAATTATTGATCGATCCTTGTAGCAATGTTCCTTGTCTTTAGCACAGTGACGTGTGTGTTGTCCGGTGTCATGGTGTTATCCTGAACAACCGGTATAGGGAGAACGCCTGATACGGAATTACAGTCCGGATGTATACCAATGACACCGGTTACACGTTGATGTCTTGACAAAGACGTTGAAATATGTCTTGTAGATCGGATACCGGTATTGAGACCGGATCATATGTCCCCTAGCTTGTGTGAGGGACTGAGTGGTTGTTCACATAAGCTACTCAACCTGCGAGAGGTCTGAATATCGGTAAGCTTACGCGTATAACAGTTCCTTAGCATTTATTATTATTTTGCAAAGAACCGTTCTCAGATTAAAAGATCCGGTGTGTTGATGTTGTCACAACGGATTTAGACAAAGATTCGTTATACGAGAATTTCAAGAGTTTACTGGAATTGAAGGCTCTTGAAGTTTGCGTAACGGCTGTAAAGCGTGAATTGCGTTGCATGATTAGACATTAAATGCTTTTAAACACGTGGGCAAGCAATTATTGCGTCTGAGATAGAAATCTCAATAACCGTCGTTTAGGGCTTAATGGGCCTAAAGTTTTCAAAACTTTTGGGCCTAGCGGATAGGCCCTTCGTCGAATTGCTATTGTTTTGGCGCCCATGAATTTGGAACGGTTGTGTCATTTCACTTATGAACCAATGCGTTTAGTCGAGAATGACACAACTTCAAGAGTGTGTAACCGAACCTTTTCGTTTCTTATAAAAGAAACACTTAGTGGATTCTGGGTTCCACTCGTTTTTGATTTCTTAACAACATTCTGCAAAAATTTCACAAGGAAGTTCGTCGCTTGCTCTACGAGACTTTTTTCATTCTTCATCTTCATCATCATTACCTGAGGTAATTATTTCTTCTTCCCCTGTAAATCTCGTCTTATTTTGGGTCTGTTATTTCCGCTTGAAGAGAATGTGCTTTATTTAGGGGGGAGATTAGTTTCTCGCAACCCTAATAGTCATGGGGAGGAATCCTTGTGATTCTTCCTAGGGCTGAGTCATGTCGCTCAGAAAGGGGATCTTACTCACTGTGGAAAGTGACTTTTCCCTTCTCAGAGGTTTCCTCTGATTGTAGTCACTTTTTAAAAGATGAAGTGAGTAATGATTATCAACTTTTTGATGACATAATTTCTTATCGTAGATTAAAGAGTTCGGTCTAGACGATTCAAATGGCTACTGGAGAAGGAACTTCTGGAGATAATGCCATTTTGAAGACAACAGAAGGTCTTTACAGCGTTGCTGTTTCAAGGTTGAACTGGGAAGAACTTCAGGCTAAATGGCCTTTCTGCTGGGTGTCTAGTGAATTTAAGGACTTGGCTTCTCGTCACGCAGATGAGGAAGGACCCCAGATTCAACCAAGGTTCACACTCCATGCGGAAGAAGAAACGAAAAGGTGGTTTAGGGTATACGCACCACTCCCTACAGAACGGATATGCCACGTCGTACCAAATGACTGTTCTGTGTATATGTATGATTTTATCTTTCATTACTTGGGAGTCCGTTTCCCTCTAACCGAGCTTCAGATGGGAGTGCTGAGGTTTTTAAACTGTGCACCCTCTCAACTTCATCCCAATGGTTGGGGCCTCATCCGTGCTCTGGAAGTTTTGGGTGAACATTTCAACTTCACGCCCATAGTAGCGATGCTGTTTTATTACACTCAAGTAGTTCGGAGGGCTAACAAGCAGGGCGGTGTTGGCCTAGTGACACTTCGGACTCTCTGTTCTTTTGTAAACTTTGAGTCTTACACCGATTCGGCCAAGGTTGATGGAAAATCGTTTAAATCCTACTTCACCCGGATATCTATTAAGAAGAGTAAACCGATCTTTTGGAAGGATGAAGAGGGTGTTAACAAATTTCCTCTGAGTTGGACCCATAAGCATTTTCTCTTGAGCTCCCACGCGTATTACGCTAATCAATCCGAGCTATCTCCCGAGTCGTCAAAAGTGTTGTTCGCACTTGAAGCATACACTACACGTCGTAACGTATTTTTGTGTAGGCGTCTTTTAAGTAGTTCAAGCGGAGTCCGGGATGAATATCTACGTAATACTCATTTTATTTCACTTTTTCTCCTTTGTCAAATATATTGAATATTTCGTAGTTGCTAATCTCTTGTGTTTGTTCATGCAGGTGAAATAGAATAAGAAACTCCGGAAATGAATAAGTTGAAGGGATTTAAGGTGGCGGGTAAATCCATTGCCCGCGAAAATTAAATTAAGCCTAAGCCCTCCACAAAGGATCGTCCTGAGTTGATTATCCTGACTTCGGATGCTGAAGGGGACATTCCGCTGGTTGAGGGCGGTTCATCCGATGACGGCGCAACTACGGGTCAGCCCCCAGTAACTGAGAGGAGGAGAAAAATCAAAAATGATTCATTCGGGGGTCCATCCAAGAAGCGTAGAACTCCAGAAGATAAACCTGTAGAAACCTCGAAAACAGCTGGTGTTTCCTCCGGACTTCATAAGGGAATCGTTGCTGGGGTTTCTGGGCCAAATCCGATCTCCTACCCAACCACCTCGTTTCTTACCCCCTTCCTCTCATATCGGGGATCAACTCCAGCAACTCTTCCATAGCCGATGTACGAACTCCGGCCCACGCTTAGTACTAAAGAAATTAAGGAAGCGTGTGAGGCCGGAAGGTGGCAGTTAGCAGAACTGGCTGGAATGCTTTATTCATTCAGCGAGTTGGCTGACAATGTCGATAAGGTTGATGAGCTGAGTGATAAATTAGAACAGCTCAACCTCTCATCAGGGAAAGACAAAGCCACAATCAAATTAATGGAAGACCGTCTTGCCAAGTCTAAGGAGTTTGGAGACATTATGAACAGAGAGAAACTTAAGCTTAAAGGTGACTTCAAAGACTTGGAAGGCAAGCTGGCAGAGAAGGAGGAAGTTCTCAACAAAGCAAAGGAAGAACTTCGCAGCAGCCAGGCTAAGCAAGTTGACCTCGAGGATAAAAGCAAAGCTGCTGCTGAGGAGTGGTCCCAAAGGGAGAAGAAGCTCCTTCTAGAGATCGAAGGACTGAAGGCTGGGAGAGCAGAGTCTGAAGGATCAAGTGGGGAGCTGTCGAAGTTGCGGGAAGAATTGGCTATAGCGAAAGCTGAGAAGCAAGAAGCTGTTGATATATGCAACCAGGCTGTTGAAGAATCCTTCGGCCTAGCTATACGTCAAGTTTTCTACCACAACCCCACTGCGAAACTTAGCCTCTATGGAATGGATCCGTTCTATGAATTCCATGGAGGAAAGTTAGTCGCAGTGGTTGATGGTCGTCATGAAGATCCTCCGACGTCCTTATACGGTTTGCCTCCTCTTCCTGAGGGTCAAAGTATGGGACCGGATTTCGTCTTTCCTACGTCTGAGGTTCCTTCATCTGCGGAAGGAATTGAGGCTCCCGGAGGGGTGATTCTTAAGGAGACCCCAAAGGAAGGGGTACAAGAGCCTGGAGTTGAGGAAGCACAGAAAGCTGAAGAGCAAATTCCTCCTCCGTAGTCTTGTTTTTATTTATATGTCAAGTTGTGTACCGGGATCAACTCCGGTTTTACACGATTATGTAATTTCGTCCTTTATGAATAAAATTCATTTAAGAAATTTGTCTTTAACATTTCATGTATATTTAAGTCGTTGTTAATTCGTTCTGTATGATTAACCTTGAGGTCGAATTGAAATAATTGCCTCGGAAGATTAAACAACAAATGAATTTAGAACGGATAAATATATACATGTCCCCAAGTGCGTGTTAAGAAGAAGGTGCCTGTCTTTAGGGCATGGTCCTTAATTCTTTTGGGGAAAAGAGGGGTCGATCCGTTGTTTAGTAAAATAGTGTAACAGGATGGATGACTGTTCTTAATTCATGTTATTCTCACTGGAGAAAACAATGTCGTCCATTGTAAGAATATTGTTCCAAGTTTGGGGAACTGCAAAGGTGTAAGAAAGTGGTGTTTGATCCTTCCATCATAAGGATGATGATGGGAGTTTGTCTATGCCAGGAGTTACGTCATTGTACCACAGAATAGGTGATAAAGAGTATCTGTCCTGGGAGAATACCACTTGAGAGCGAAAGCGCGGATTAACTTTCAAAATCGTCCATCATAAGAATGATGATGGGGATTGTTTGTATCAGGAGTTACATCATCGAATCACTTTATAGGTGATTGAGATCGTCCGTCTTGAGGATGTGTACGGTACCAGGAGTTACATCGTCAGATCACATAATAGGTGATTGAGATCATCCGTCCTTGGGATGTGTACGGCGCCAGGAGTTACATCGTCAGATCACAAAATAGGTGATTGAGATCATCCGTCCTGGACAAGTACACAACGTCGGGAGTTACATTGTCAGATCACAGATTAAGTGATTGAGATAATCTGTCCTGGAGACATTTTTTCAATCGTAGGAGTACGGATTGTGTGAATGCTTCTCAATTTTCAAAAGCTTCCATCATAAGAATGATGATGGGAATTGTTCGTACCAGGAGTTACATCATCGAATCACAGAATAGGTGATTGAGATCATCCGTCCTGGAGACATTTTTCCAATCGTAGGAGAACGGATTGTGTGAGTGCTTCTCAATTGTATGGATTGAGTGCTCAATTTTTGTATCCGAAATCAGATATTAGTAGTATACTCTACTAGCCCCCTAGCTGATGTGAGGAATTAGTAGATTTGCTCATATGAGCTATATCGATCGTAGTACGTCTGGATTTCGGAATTGTACTGGTGTGTAAATATCCGCTCTGGGAACAAGGTTCCGTTGTGATCAAACGCTTGAGGGCGGATTTGAGCAATGAGAATCTCAAAAGTTTATCGAATTTTGCAACCCTTGGTATTCGGGTAATGGTGGCCACGTTTCTCATGATTGGACATTTAATGCCTTTACTCACGTGGGCGAGCCATTATTGCGTTAAATGCGCATGTCTTAATAACCGTCACACAGGAACTTGGTGGGCCTAGGATTTGGATTTAATAGGCCCATTTAGAAGGCTTTGTGACGAAACGATGGCATTTTCGCGCCTTTGGGTTAAAAACGACGATTTTGATTCATTAAAACGGAGAGTCGTTTGAAAGTAAATGACAGGTTGCTTGAATCGGTATTTGAGAGTTTTCATGCCCTGAAAAAGACATATTTGGCAATTCTAGTAATCACTTCTTCTTGCTCCCTCGACGAACCTCTGCAAAAGTTTCAAGAAGATTTTCGTGTTTGCCTCTGTGAATTTTAATTCACTATCCTCCTTCATTCTTAGGTAACCATTCTCCTTCCATTTTCTGTGTCTTCTTTCAGTATCTGTAAATGTCTAGGAAAGGTTTTAGCTTCAGTGGTGTTAGCCCTAGGGGAAGAGGAGGAAGGGCCTTAACTCGAAACCCCACAGTTCGTGGTGGGAGGATCCCAGTGATCTTCCAATCGAAGCCACAATATCCAGAGAGGGAGGCGTCGCCGTATCAAAGGCGAAGGGTGATAATACCCTCTTCGGAATCTTCCTCTAGTGAGAGTGCTGATTTGTATCTCTCTGACGATGTGGATTTTTACCGCAGCGTGAAGGCTTTTACAATGGCAGTGAAGAAGAGAACTGGGGGAAGAACATATGGTGGGGAAGCACCCTCTCAGCAGTATATAATGAAGACAGCTTTCGGACTGTGCAATGTAGTCGCACACCGGATCGATTGGGTGAAATTCCAACAGAAGCGCCCATTCAGCTGGGTGGCTGAGGAATTCTGTGAAACACCATCCGTCCACACTCGGGAGGACGGAGCGGAGCTGGAACCGCGTTTTACGGTTTTCAAGAAGGATAAGTACAAACGGTGCTTTATGGTGTTAGCTCCGCTTCCATCAGATCGGATATGTCATACACCGGACGAAAGGTCTATATATATGTATGACTTTCTGTTTCTGAATCTAGGCGTGCGCTTCCCGCTCACAGAGTTTCAGATGGGGGTTCTGAGATTCTTGGACTGCGCCCCTTCGCAGCTTCACCCCAACGGATGGGGGTTGGTCCGTTCTCTTGAAGTGCTTGGGGAGCACTTCAACTTTAAACCGACGGCGGCTATGCTCTTTTATTTTTCCCAAGTGGTCCGCCGTGCGAATAAGGAGAAGGGGGAGTGAGCTTGATATCCCTCCGGACTCTTTCCAAGATCATCAACTTTGAGGCGTACACTGACTCCGCCAAAGTTGATGGTCATTCATTCAAATCTTACTTTACGAAGATCAGCGTCCATCCTGACGAACCAGTTTTTTGGTTAACTGAAGACGGGATTCCGAAATTCCCAGTGGCCTGGATGCATGGGCATTTCTTATTAACCTCCCAGGCGTACTACACTGAGGAAGATGAATTGAGCCCATCTTCGGTTTCTGTTCTTTCCGCTCTTCAATCCTACACCGCCTCGCACCAATTTTTCTCCTGCAGGCGTTTACTAGGATCGAAGTCTACCCGCGAGGAATATTTACGTAATTTTCCTATCATTTTTCATGCTTTATTATATCATGCCTTGAAATCCTTGATCTTTAATTGTGTTATTTGGTTTTGCAGTTGAAATCGAGACCAAGTCGTCAGAGATGAATAAGCTGAAAGGACTCAAAGCAAGAGAGAATTCCGTTGCGGCTGAGAACGACATTCAGGCAAAATGGAATTCAAAGAAGGCTACTACTGAGACTATAATTTTGACTTCGTCTGCTGGTGACGATGTCCCCTTGCTTGAGGGCGGGTCCGAAAATCTGGCCTCTGAGGTTGCGGTTGAGAAGGTCGGAGAGAGAAAGAAAAGGACAAAGCGTGATTCCTCCAAGACCTCAGACCCTCAACCTTCTCCCAAGAAACCAAAAACTTCGAAAGGGGCTACTAATCCGGAGCCTTCTAAAGGAAAAAAGGTGGAAGGGCACACTCCGGATGCCCCTGACAACGTGATTACTTTTGGTGCAAAACCAATAACAACTTACTTTGCACCTAAAGCTCCCTGCCCTCCTGAAGGTAATTCCGGCCTTGCTCAATACCTTGTATATGAGGGTTCTGTTCCTGAGAGCGTTCCTGAATCTCTGTACAAGCTGAGGACTTCATTGGAGAGCAAAGAAGTAATCAAAGCTTGCGATGCCGGACAGAAACATTTAGCAGAGTTATCCGGTCTTCTGAAGTCAGTTCGCAAGCTTTCAGAAGACAATGAAAGGCTTAGTTCATTGGTTGGCAAGGTTAACGACCTTAGCATTGCTGCTGCTAAGGATAAGGCAAACATCCTCCGTTTAGAAAGTAGATTAGAGGCTTCCAAAGAGGAAGGATATAAGAAGGATGAGGAAATTGCCAGACTGAAGTATCTTGCCAAGGAGCTGGAGGTCAAAGTACTTGACCAGAAGAAAATCAATTCCGACCTCCATGCCGGTCTTTGTACAGAGAAAGAACACTCGGCCAAATTAGTAAAAGAATTGAAGGAGGCTAAGGTCGTTTACTCTCAAGGAGCAGAAGACTGGTCGCGTAAGGAAAAGGAGTTGCTTTTAAATTTGGCGGGTTCGACTGACGAAATCAAAACTTTGAAGGCGGATTTGGATGAGGCTGTAGGTATCTGTGACCAAGCAGTCAAGGAATCCTTTGGACTGGCTGTTCATCAAATTCAATACCGGAATCCTAAAGTGGAACTCAATCTGAACAGTATCGATCCGTTCTATGAGTTTCACCAAGGAAAACTGGTGGCCATTGTTAATGACCGTCAGGAGGATCCGCCTAACACCCCTTACGAGTTTGCTCCTCTACCTGAAGGCCAATCAATGGGACCTTCTCTTCTGAAGATTAGAAGTGAAGGAACTAGCTCTGGTGCTAATGAAGGCAAGGCCGGAGGTAAAGGCAAAAGGAAGGAAGGAGATACAAGTCAGAAGAAATAATGCCTTCCCTGTCTTTGTCTTTATTGATTCAAATTCGCTGTGTTCCGGGATCAGCTCCGGATTACTAAATGAATTTCTTCATGTAATCTTCCATTTGATCAATAAAAGAACCATTTGCCTTTATAAGCTTATTTAGTTGAAAATAACTTTAATAGAAGGATTGCATGTGTATTGAATCATTCCGGATTTTTACATGCAGGATGAAGAATGGATAGAGACATATAACTATCGTTTTTCATGTATAGGCGTTTTGATAGCCAAAGACTTGATTTGACAGAAAAGATAGAGTATCTTTTTGTCAAGTATGAACAATTTGATTAAAAGCCTGGTAGAAAGCGTATCTTGCTTCTTGAAAATCGGGCCTTTTGGTCGTAAATAACATAGTATGGATTGCCGTTGTGAGTGAAAATGCTATTGTCATGAGAACGGCTTGAAAAGTTAATTCTTGAGGGGAAATGATTGTGAGAACATTTCACTAAGAGTTCGTTCCCCAAAATATTCGTTAAACTGCTGATACTGTCCCCCAATATTATTGGGTGATCAGTACTTTGAACAAACTCTGAGTGATACTTTCACGTGAAAGTTCTTAAGAGTGAGGACTTCGAGTAGAAATCCCTTTGTTTGATAATTCCGAATGTAAATATTTCCGACTGAAAGGTTTCGGGTGAATATGCCTAAGATTGTGGCGTACCCGAATAAATTGTTTTTGGGTCGGAGTTCATGAGTCAGGTTTCAATTGAGCATCTCTGACTGAAGAATTGATGATTCAGAATTTAAAGCTATAAAACTCCCAAATAAGGAACTTTAAAAGAGAGTATCAATTTGGAGTTCAGTATAACTTACTTGTATTTGGAGTTCGGTTTAACCCTACAATCCACTCCTTTAATCGGTCTTTGGTTTTACCCATTGACGATTCTTCACCGACGTTCGGTCAATCCTACTAGTCATACTCAGAGTTCGGTTTAATCCTACAATCCGAGCCTTCAACACGGGATTCAGATCAGGGCTAATCCTGAACCTACTGCGCCCGTTACTTGGGGTTCAGCGTGGTCTTGAAGAAGAACCAGCTTACTGCGCCCAAGCCTTCAATACGGTGTTGGGTTTTACCCTTTTACCGTTCTTGGAATGGGGTTCGGTTCAATCCTATAATCCATTTCCTGAGGTTCAGTTTAATCCTACAGCCCAGGTCTTCACCGGTGTTCAGCCAAACTTACTAACCGTACCCAGAGTTTGGTTTAATCCTACAATCCGGGCCTTCAGTTTCTTACACATACTCGAGGAGTTACATCGTCAATTACAGAATGGGTAATTGAGATCATCCGTCCTGAGTATGCTCTTGTACGCTGCACATATTCGAGGAGTTACATCGTCAACTACAAAATAGGTAGTTGAGATCATCCGTCCTGAATATGCTTCTGTACGCCGGATAAACTGAAAATCATAGCATAAGAAAAACTCGAAAGAGTTAAATTGTTGTGAGAGGTTCTTATTAAATCAAAAATAAGAATTACAATGAAAGCGTAGCTGGGAAAATAATTTCTCCAGTATTCAGTTTAAAATGAGGGTAGGAGAGTATGTATCGTTCCAGCAGCTAGCTATAATAGATGCGTAAGTTTTGGGTGTTCCACTTATTTCAGATTGGAGTGCCATCAAGGTTCTCAAGGCGGTAAGAGCCTTTGCCAGCAACCTCGGATACCCTGTATGGGCCTTCCCAGTTTGGGGCTAGTTTGCCTTGATGAGCAAATTTGTTCCCTATACTTGCTTTCCTCAAAACCAAATCTCCGACGTTGAAAGTCCTTGATTGGACTCGTTTGTTGTATTGGAGAGCAACTTTGGCTTTGATAGCCTGATCTCTGATGAATGCATCTTCTATGAGTTCTTGTATGACATCCATTTCTGATGCCAAGTTAGCGTTATTGTTTTCTTCAGAGAAGTATTTGACCCTAGTGGAAGCAATTTGCAATTCCACGGGTATCATTGCCTCTACCCCATATGTCAGGCGGTATGGGGATTCATTGGTGGAAGAATGGGGCGTTGTTCGATATGCCCATAAGACGTGACACAACTGGTCTGTCCATCCGCCCTTGGCTTCACCAAGGCGTTTCTTTATTCCTTTCAGCACCTCCCTGTTGGCCACTTCGGCTTGGCCGTTGGTTTGGGGATGTTCGACGGATGAGAATATTTGGGTTATTCCTAACCCTTCGAGTAAATCTGTGAATTTTCTATCCGTGAATTGGGTGCCATTATCTGTGACAACCCGTGCTGGGACCCTGAATCGTGTTATAATGTTTTCATACATGAAATGACGAGTTCGGGCTGAAGTAATATGTACCACCGGCTCTGCTTCTATCCATTTAGTGAAATAATCGACCCCTACAATGAGATATTTGATGCCCCCAGGAGCAGTTGGAAAGGGGCCCAGAATATCCAATCCCCATTGGTAGAAGGGCCATGGAACAGCGGATGTGAAGAGTTCTTCCGCCGGTGTGTGGTGAAGATTAGAGAATTTTTGGCAAGCGTCGCATTTTTTACGAAGTCAATGGAGTCTTGCTTCATCGTGGGCCACCAATATCCAGCCCTGAGGATTTTTCGCATTAAGCTTCTTCCTCCGGCGTGGTGTCCACATTGTCCTTCATGCACTTCCTCCATTACGTCTTGCACCTCATTCTCTTTGAGACAAATCAAATAGGGCACGGAGAGCGCCCTCCTGTAAAGATTACCATCGATCATGGTGAAGTATGGTAATCCCCTCCTTATCCTTGTCTTTTCCTTCTCGTCCGTAGGTAGCTGTCCATCAGCCAAATAACGAATGTAGGGGGCCATCCATGTGTCTCCATAAAGGGAGTTTATCATTATGGCATTTAGAGAAGGGAAAAGAGGAATGCTGGGCGACGTTAGTGTGCTTTGAACCAGCGTAGTGGTGCTACCTGGTCGTTTGGTGCTTGCTAATCTGGAGAGTATATCCGCTCTAGTATTCTCTTCGCGTGGAACATGCTTGAATTCCATTTTCGAGAATTTCTCTCTCAACTCCTTGACACAGTTCAAGTATAATTGGAGTTGAGGTTCGCGAGCCTGATAATCTCCTAAGATTTGTGAAATCACCAGTTGTGAATCGCTGCAGAGCGTCGCCTCAGAAGCTCCGATGTCAATTGCAGCTCTCAGTCCGGCCAAACAAGCTTTGTACTCAGCTTGGTTGTTGGATGTTTTGAAATTAAAGCGAAGGGAGATTTCCAGGTGTACTCTGTCATCACTTTCTAGAACTACACCTGCTCCAGAGCCTCTTTGGTTCGATGAACCATCAACGTAAATGGTCCAATGGACACGAGGGGAATCTGGATCAGTCCCTGTCATTTCCACAATAAAATCAGCCAGGACTTGACCTTTAATAGCGCTTTAGGGTTCATAGGATATATCAAACTCAGAGAGTTCAATAGACCATTTGATCATCCTCCCAGCGAGATCGGGCTTGATTAAAACAGAGCAGAGTGGTAAATCCGTTCTCACTATGATTGGATGGGCGTGAAAGTATGGACGTAGTCGTCGAGAGGCCCAAACAACAGCGAGGGTGGCCTTTTTGATTTTTTGATACCGGATCTCAGCACCTTGTAAGGCTTTGCTAGTGAAATAGACCGGTCTCTACCCATCGGGAGTTTCTTTTATCAAGGCAACGCCCAAAGCTTCATCTGAAATAGCCAAGTATAGGATGAGTGTGTCCTCGGGGTCAGGCTTTGTGAGAATGGGAGGTTTGGACAACACCTCCTTAAGCTCTCGGAATGCTTTCTCTTGTTCCTGTCCCCACTCGAATTTCTTGGACTTTTTCAGTATTTTATATAGAGGGAGTGATCTGTGAGCCATTTTAGGCATGAACCGTGCCAAAGCTGCTACTTTGCCATTCAGGGATTGGATTTCTCTGAGATTCTTTGGACTCTGCATGTCTAGAATCGTTTGGCACTTCCCTGGATTGGCTTCAATACCACGTTGAGTTAACATGAAACCCAAGAATTTCCCAGCAGGGACAGCGAAAGTGCATTTCATTGGGTTTAGCCTCATGTTAAATTCTCTCAAGCGGGTAAATACTTGGCGTAGGTCTTCAATATGATCGCCTCCAACCGGTGTCTTGGCTATTATATCATCGATGTACACTTCAACAAGCTTGGTATGCATACCCTCAAAAACCTTGTTGATCATGCGTTGGTAAGTGGCCCCAGCGTTTTTCAGGCCAAAGGGCATAACTGTATAGCAAAAGACACCATGATCGTTTATGAAAGCTGTCTTTTCTTGATCCTCTTCGCACATCAGAATCTGGTTGTAACCTGAATAAGCATCCATGAAACTCAGGTATTGATAACCAGAGGAATCATCTACCATCCGATCTATATTAGGAAGAGGATAAGGATCCTTTGGGCAGCAACGGTTGAGGTCCACATAGTCAATGCACATTCTCCATTTACCATTGGACTTACGGACCATCACCACATTCGAGAGCCAAGAGGAATAACGGATTTCTTTGATAAATCCGGCCTTCAGCAATTCCTCAGTTTGCTGGCAAGCTGCCTTCTATTTCTCTGGGCCCAATCTCCTTTTCTTTTGGGCAACCGGTCTTGTCTCTGGATAGATGGATAATTTATGACAGCAGAAAGCAGGGTCTATGCCAGGCATATCGGCTGCAGTCCATGCAAAGAGGTCTTTAAATTCTTGCAGGAGCGTCAGTAGTCGCTGTTCCATTTCTGTATCTAGCTTGTCATTAATATGGGTGATCTTTTCTGGAGAATCTCCCAAGACGATGTCCCTGGATCTTCCATCCGGTGTGGGCTTTAATGGGTTGGACGGATCAATGTTCAAATCCGCCCTAGGGTCCAGGTCGACAAGGCTTACAGATCCAGCGGCTGCTCCAGCATCATTGAGTTTCCTCTTTTTATTGGAGGCGTCCAGCTTTGTCATGTTGAGGCTTAGGTTGTAGCAGTACCTAGCCATCTCTTGATCACCCCGGATAGATGAAACAGCATTATCCTTGTCAATGAACTTGATAAGGAGATGTGGGGTTGATACAACTGCCTCCATTGCATTTAGTGTGGGGCGGCCTATGATGCCATTAAATAGTGATTTGACATCAATCACCAGTACTCGGGATTTAACCGTTCTGGCCCCTGGTTCGCCTTCAAACGAAATAAGGGTATCAAGATACCCTTTAGTCGATTGCTTTGCTCCGTTGAAAGCTGTTAGTTCCTGCATATAAGGCTGTAAGTCTGAGTCTTTAAAACCCATTCTTCCAAAGCAATTATAGAAAATAACATCGCAGGAACTTCCCTGGTCAACAAGGATTCTTCGGACGTCCTTGCTGGCTATCACTGCAGTGATGACCACAGCATCGTCACCACCAAGAATGGTTGGGCCAAAATCCTCATCGGAGAAAGAGATTGTTGGAGCCTCAATCCCACCTCTGTAAGGGCGATTGTCTTTGACCTTCCCTTGCACAGACAGAATCATTCTATGATGATTCTTACGAGCTGTAATTGAAGCTCCTCCTCCAGCGAATCCTCCAGCAATCATGTCAATGACTTCACACCGGCCTTGACGCTGTTGCTGAGGCATGCTATCTTTGTGTGCTATTTCATCAGTCATCACACCCTTTTGTTTCTCTGAAGCAGAGAATTTTCTGACCGGATTACGGTTATTGTTATCCCTGTCGTCTGGATCCCTTTCTCTTTTCTCATTCCGCTCTACTCTGTCAAAGGATTTCTCTTTAAACTGGTATTGCTTTAACTTGCCTTCTCTAATTAGCGTTTCAACTGCGTTCTTTAGAGCTTGGCATTCATCAGTGGAATGACCATTCTGTTCATGAAAATCACAGTACTTACAGGGATTCCCTGGTCTTTTCATGGGGGCTGGCCTTCTAACGCCATAGATGCTAAAAGCTGGCCATCTGACCTCTCTCAAAATCTGAGATGGCTTGGCAGATAGTTGTGCATAATGGCTGAAGGAATTAACATGCCTTTCTCGAGGTCGAGGAGAGTGGTTATTAACTTTGGGATTGGTGAATGGCCTCTCCATGCGTTCTGGCCTCGCTTTCTCCTTACCCTTCTGGGTTTGGGAAGGTGGTGTTGATGGCTTTTTCTTTGCAGCTATAGCTTCCAAGTGCATCTCTATACTCACGTACTTTGAGGCTTTTTTCCTAAACTCCTCAAAAGTTACAGGAGGGCTTTTCGCTAATGAGAGAGCAAAAGCTGATCCTGGCTACAACGCCTCAATAACGATATGCAGCTTAATAGACTCTGTGAGGTTAGGAACCAGGGCTGCTTCCTTGTAGAACCTCTTCAAGAAATCTTTTAAGCCTTCGTTTTCACCTTGCTTAATCTGAGCCAAGGTATGAGATGTCCTGGGCACATCTCTAGAGATGACAAAGTGAGTCTCAAAAGTAGCTGCCATTTCAGCCCAAGAATCTATGGATCCAGAAGGTAACCCTTTAAACCATCCGAGGGCCTCCTCAGATAATGTTCGAGGGAACATTCGACACATCACATCTTCATCAGCCCCCAAGTACATGGCTTCAAATACGTAAGCATCAAGGTGCTTAGTAGGATCAGTTTCACCATTGTATTTTCCAATGGAAAGTGGCTGAGTAGTTTGAAGGTGCTTGGGGATGTGGATGCTCATAAGTCTCCTTGAAAAAGGAACCTTTAGCTTGTAAGACACTGGCGGTGCTGTCGTTGACTCCCTCTTCCCTCAGGCAGCTCTATCTTCAGAATCATGAGTCTGTTCTCTCCCCTCAAACGTAGGGATATTTGAGTATTGGAGAGTGGTGGATTTTTCACCATCAGTTGTATAGGGAGTGTCTCTTGTGCGAGATGACTCCTTATCCTCGCTTTGCCTTTTTTCTCTTCGTAATTCAGCGAGTTCCCTTTGGAGTTGACTGATCAGCTCATCACGAGGATCAGGATTAGATACTATTACTATCTTCTTTGAACTACCCCCATGAGAATCAAAGTTGAGTTTCCTGAAGACGTTGGGGTTGGTTCTGCCTTCAGGTTGATTCTCCACGATTTCTTGTGCTTCGCCTTCCATTGTGGATTACTTGCTCTTTCAAAGGATATGGGAATAACTTTATCGGGTCCCACCAGGCGTGCCAATGATCTGTCCTGAACCGGGGTCTAGAGATCCGGACTCAAGTCAATCACAAATAGTATGCAAATACTGTGCAGAAGACCGGATGTATGAGTATCCGGTGTAAATATCCATTGTCCTTGAGTGAGGAGAGCGGATTGGGCGTCCTGGAGATCCGTCACACCGACCTAACGCGTTGAAGTGGGCGAATGGTGTTGTCACCTGCAAAGATTCTCCGACGCTCAAGTCAGTGATGATATTCCAAGTAAGGAATGTATTTTAGAGAGTAATCGTTCATAGATTCAGTTGAAGATCCCCCACTTCATTAATGAAATGAGTTCATATACCTGATTGGCTCGTTTTACGAGGACTCATTAGTGGGGAACCACTAACTCCCATTAGCATTATTTTATTGCGCACTTACCAGCATGATTGGGTCAAGTGGCTATTTTATATTGAGCATGGAGAATATAGACTAGGATTAGGGAACAAGTTGACCATCCCCGTGAGCAGAATTTGGCTCGTAGTGCAGGGAATTATTGATCGATCCCTGTAGCAATGTTCCTTGTCTTTAGCACAATGACGTGTGTGTTGTCCGGTGTCATGGTGTTATCCTGAACAACCGGTATAGGGAGAACGCCTGATACGGAATTACAGTCCGGATGTATACCGATGACACCGGTTACACGTTGATGTCTTGACAAAGACGTTGAAATATGTCTTGCAGATCGGATACCGGTATTGAGACCGGATCACCTGGTCCGACACCCATATTCTAATCAGATAAAATTTTAACTCTTAAATCCTCAATAAATTATAATTAACCCTCATAAATCTCAATTTAATTATTCCTACATTTTTTGGACACTCATTAACCCATTTATAATTATTTAATATTTATTTATCCTATTTAATTATTTTTATAAAATTCGGGATGTTACACTTTGAGTTCTAGGCAAAACAAGGACAAAGTCCATAATAATATCAACCCAAGGGGTAATGAGAGTAGGCAAGAGAGTGTAAAGGCCATGAGGTGAAACCTTAGACTTGGCCTTTTTACATGCAAGGCATCTATTTTACATCTTTTTTCATGTGGGGTTAGGCCAATAAAAGTGCTCACTAAGGGTGGGCAAAGTCCTGTCCCTCCCAAAGTACCCCATGAGTCTTCCCTCATGACTCTCTCTAATAAGAAGTTTTCTCAAGGATCCTCTAGGAATGTATAACCTATTGGCTTTAGAAAAGAAGCCATCTAACTTATGGAATCCATGAGAAGACATAGTGGGACCACAAGAGTGGTAAATGGATGAGAAATCCATGTCAATAAGATACAATTCTTTTATCTCATCAAAACCAAGATGAGTGATGCCCAAAGAAGAAAGTAAATTATGTCTTCTAGACAAGGCATCGACTACCATATTAGATTTCCCACTTTGGTGTTTGATGACATAAGGGAATTTTTCTAGATATTCCACCCACTTAGCATGCCTTTTATTTAACTTATGTTGCCCTTTAATGTATTTGAGTGACTCATAGTCACTATGAATAACAAACTCTTTAGGGATCAAGTAATGTTCCTAAGTTTGTAGGACTCTAATCAAAGCAAAGAACTCTTTGTCATAGGTGGGATAGTTAAGGTATGCCACATTAAGCTTTTTACTAAAGAAAACAATGAGGTGCCCCTCTTGAAGAAACACCGCACCTATGCCAACATTAGAGCATCACACTCTAGCTCAAATGTTTTATAAAAATTAGGGAAAGCTAGGATATGAGCATGTGTGGGCCTATACTTAAGTTTATTGAAAGCTTTTTCTTGCTTTGGCCCCCAAGTAAAAGGTACATTTTTCTTTAACAATTCATTTAGGGGAGAAGCCAAAGTACAAAAGTCTTTCACAAACCTTCCATAGAAGCTTTCCAAGCCATGGAAGCTTCTAATATCATGCACGGTTTTGGGGGTTGACCAAGCATTGATTTCTTTGACTTTCTCTTAGTCAACTTAGACCCCTTTAGCACTTACTAAAAAACCAAGAAAGACTATGCTATCCATGCCAAAAGAACATGTATCAAAGTTTGCATAGAGTTTGTTTGTTCTTAAAGCAAGCATAACATGTCTTAAATGAATTAGATAAGAATCCATGGTCTTAGAGTATACCAATATATCATTAAAATAGACCACAACAAAGTGTCCAATAAAGTCCCTAAGAACATGGTTCATAAGCCTCATAAAAGTGCTAGGTGCATTGGTTAAGCCAAAAGGCATTACCAACCACTCATATCATCCAAGTTTAGTTTTAAAAACGGTTTTCCATTGATCTCTTTCCCTAGTCCTTATTTGATGATAGCCACTTTTAAGATCAATCTTGGAAGATATGGTAAAGCCACAAAGTTCATTCAACATATCATCAAGCCTAGGAATTGGATGTCTATACTTGATGATTATGTTGTTGATTACCCTATAATTAGTACAGGTTCTCCATGAACCATCTTTCTTAGGTACTAATAAGATAGGTACAATGCATGGACTTAGGCTTTCTCTAATGTAACCTTTGGAAAGTAGGTCACTTATTTATTTTTTAATTTCTAAAATTTCTTTTAGGTTACACATGTAGGCGGGCCTATTAGGAAGACTAGCCCTGAGTATAAGGTCTATTTCGTGTTCTATTCCCCTAATAGGTGGCAACCCTTGAGGAAGTCCTTTAGGAAAGACACCCTCAAACTATTTGAAGAGGTTTGATACTCCTTTGGGAATAGGAGGAGGAGAAGAAGAAGAGCCCATTAAGCATAAAAAATTGTTAGGGAATCCCTAGTGCATGAGTAGCGGAAATACAAGGATTCCCATAGGATTTGCAAAGCGCCGTGTTTCAAAGCATAAGACAAACATAAGAAATTTTTTTATTGCGTTTTAGGATTACCTCTTGAAGAATATCTAGGCAGTCGTAGCCTCGTCCTTTAGGAGTCCACACGAGTACTCCCACTAAAAATGCTACACCTTCCAAATGCTAGTTTGACGGTGTATAGCTTTTGCAACTTTTGCGTATTTTTTGTCTCTTTTTGAGTGAACCTCTTATGAGCATCTTATGCTCTATTTATAGGCTTAGGTTTGACCTAATTTGTTCTCTCTAAAGAGTGGGCTCCTTACTCATTATAAATGAGTTAGGCCCAATAGCTTTATTTTAGTCCAACTAAAATAAAAGCTATTTTTTGATGGGCTTACTCTATGTGTATGACCCTATGGGTAAAATACTCGGTCATATTAATAATAAATTATTTTATTATTAATATAAAATAAGAGTGATATCTAGCAATGCATCATTATGTCCGAATATTATTTAATATCAACATAACCTATAAGTGATAATTATTTTATATGTTTGTTTCTTTTGTCACGATATCTTAATTGGGCCCAAGGCATGGTCGCGTCATCCTTGTACGGTGCAATTTATTTTACTTGATACCGGAGTAGACTTTATCCAAATAAATATCCAATATTTATTCTTCCTAGCATGACCATGTATTTCCTTAGTCTCACTCCATCAAGTGGCCTATAGATATCACTCCTGTCACATAGAAGAGACAAATTTCATCTACATCACTCACATCCTTCTGCACAATTTGTTCATTGTGTAATCACAACCTTTATAGTCCTCTTATTACAGAAGACGTTTGATTGTATTAAAATAACAAACTTCTTATGTAGGAATCGTAGTGACTTCAGGTCGAAGGACTACATATACCATTATCACATTGAGAATCATTTATGACATTCATGTAACGATCCATGCAACATTCTCATGGTGGGTCTGTCCAGTACATCATTACTTTTAATGCGTACCCGTGTGAATACTTGATATCATCTATATCCATGATCTGTGAGATCAGATCATCAGTACACTTGCATACTAGTCTTAATGTATTTACATGTCCCTACGTAAATACTTGACTAGGGACATTTTAGGAATAACTATCATATGACCTATTACTCCAAGGATAAATAAAGGCTGTTAAACTATTTAAAAAAATGACCTATACAAAATGATGCGTCCTATATAGGCTTTTAGTGTATATTTCCAACAAAAATGCTAGGAGTATTAGAAGGGTAAAACATGTATAGAGGTTTATGAAGAAGCAAAGCTTTCTTCATATCATGCTTATAGGAAAAGAAAGAAGAGTGCCTCTTGGAGTCATCATGAATGACAACCCTTTTACCCTCATCTTTGTTGTTGTTTCTTGTTTTTGATTTTTGAGTTTGTTGGTGGGAGGTAGAAGGCCCAACCCCCTTTCCCTTTTCAACTTCATTTGTAGTTGATCTCCCAAGACTTGCTTGGGAGTCAAGGCATGTAAAACAAATTTTTTATTATTATGCAAAAAGGTGAGGGTGTTAGTGAAACCCTTATGGCTGACCTTTTTATTTTATTGCCATGGTCTACCTAATAAAATATGTGTGGCTTCCATAGGAGCAACATTACACCAAACTTTATAATGGTATGTTCCTATGAAAATAACAAGATTAACTTATTTGTTTACTAACATCTCACCCCTTTCATTTAACCATTGTAATTTATAAGGTCTAGGATGATCAATTAGCTCACAACCAAGTTTGTGGACTAGTCTTTGACTAGCCACATTTACATAACTCCCACTATTAATAATGAGAGAACAAAGTTTTTCATTAATGTAAAATCTTGTGCAAAAGATGTTCTCTCGTTGTGTAGTGTCATCCTCTCTAATGTGGCTTCCAAGAAGCCTTCTTATCATGTAGAGTTCCCCTTCACCCCCTATGATATATTCACTATCATAGGACTCACTACTTAAGCTATCACTAGAGTGTGAAGAGAAAGATTCCTCATAGCTTGAGTAGTGATCAATGCCCCTTAAAATCATGATTTTCTTTGTTGGGCATTGATAGGAAATGTGACCTCTTCCTAAACATTTAAAATATTTAATGGAACTTGTCCTAGAAGAAGAAGGATTGGATAAGGAGTTTGCATGTTTAGAAAGGGTGTGCTTAGAGGGTTTAGTAGGGGAAGATCCTTACGTATCTCACTTTTAAGCTTGGGAGAAGAAGTTCCCACTTTATTATCCTTACCCTTTCTCCAAGAACCTTCTCTTTTTGAGGGGGAGTCCTCTTTGCCCTTCCACTTTGGCCTAAAGGTTTTATAATCCTCTTTGTAGTAAGGGGCTCCCTCCAAGAGTGGAGCTTCTATTCGTGTGCATTAATGGAACAATTCCTCAATGTCCATATGAGGTAGGAGTTCCACTATCTTTTTATATTATGATTAAGGTCATGTAAAAATTTATGCATAAGGTTTTCTTCATTCTCTTCAACATCGGCCCTAATCATAGCCATTTCCAAAGCCTTGTAACAATCTTCAACACTTTTAGAACCTTGGGAGAGCTTATTGAGCTTGGCCAATAACCCACCCCTATAATAGAAAAGGATATACCACTTCCTTAACAAGGCTTTCAAGTCATCCCATTCATCAATGGGTGGGAAATGGTCTCTTTTTCTTTCTTTATAAAGTTGAGTCCACTAAACAAAGACATAATTTTGGAAAGCAAGGGTGTCAACTCTAACCTTTTTATCATTTTTGGTTTAATAAGAGTTGAAGAGTTGTTCAACTCTCATCTCTCAATCAAGATAGGCTTCTACATCAGTTTTACCATGGAGGGGGTACCTCAAATTTGACTTCTCTAAGCCCCACCTCCTCTTGAGGCCTATGGTGCCTCCTATGGTGCCTATCTTCCACTTCAATAGTTTCATCATTTTGTTTATGTCTATATATATGATGATGCCTAGTAGTTCTCTCCCGTTCCTCCCCATTCTTAAGATTATCTAGTCGTGCATTCATGTTATTTAATTTTAAGATAAGGCGCATATGTGGGGGGGGGGGGGGTAGGATCTCTATCTCTCTCACTATATGATGACATGATATAATGCAAATATGATAAAAAAAAAGGAGAAAGATATACCAGTTGGTCACTCAAGGGAAACTATCCTAAAAAGAAAAACAACAAGCAATAAAACAAGCAAATCAGAAAATAAGTAAGGAAAACAAGTAAAACAAACTAGTCGAATGTAAAAAAATTAAACTAGACTTAACATGCAAATAAGGGCACTACACTAACCTAGAAAGAAATTAAAACAAAACTAGTCGTTATGCATAAAAGTAAATTAATACCTAAGCACACTACCTAGTCAAATAATTAAATATTCAAAGTCTAAAAAGTCCAATATCCAATGTCCATAAAGTCCAAATATAAGGACTAAGAAAAATAAATTAAAATAACTCTATTATTTACACACTCCCAAAATACAAGAAGAAAATAAAATACAAAAGACACAAAGGTAACTAAAAGCTATTACAAAAAATATGCACTCCATGTATAATGTCTTCAAAGTTCCACCAAGTCCAAGGTAACACACCAAGCTACAAGGAAACAACTTTGAAACTCAAAGCAAAGGTTAGCATAAAAATATAGTTAACAAAGAGAAAAGAAAAAGAAAAAGGTGTTTACACTTCAATCTCGCAAAGTGTTTGCACTCAAACCAAGCTCTCAATACTTAATGTTGCTTAGGTCAATCCTCAAGTCAAATCTCAACCACTCCAAAATGCTACCAAAAAGTGATGTCTCACTTGATTAATCTCAACGAAAGTTAATAAAGTGAAATACTCTAATGACAAAACTAAGAAATCAAAAAGACAAGTAAGAAAAACACAATTAGAAAGCTAAATCAAAGGAATTAAGAAAGTGACAAATAAGAATGTGACAAGCAAGAAACGGTATACAGAAGGAAAGTACAAAAAAGAGTGGATTAAAATGTGACAAACAAAGAATCAAGGAAGACAAACAAAAATTAAATGCAAGAATAAATGAAGAACTCAAAAATTGCAAAGTAGAAACTCTAGAATGCAAGCAAGTCCATTATCTTTTTGTATAAGTTTCATAAGTATTTTTCCTTCAACAAATGTGTACTAAACCAAACAAAAAAATCACTTGCACAAAAATTATATAAGGTGTTGGAATTTTCTTTTAATTGCTAAGGGTTACACTTTTTTTATCACAGTTTTGCCAAGAAAGGGCCTAAACTAAGACATAAATGAAGGGACCTTCAAGCCTTTTTCTTTTGCATATTTTTTTCACTTTTTTTAATGTTCCCCCATTTTTTTAGTATTTTACTACACCAAAATAGCCCCAAAGAATTGCAAGAAAATGCATAAAAATAATAAGAAAAAAAGGTAACAAAGTGGCACGTATGCTAGCATCTTCTTCCAACAAGTAAATGCAATGGAAGGCAATGTAAAATGACATGAAACACAATAGAATGGAACAAATTACAGCATACAAAAGATTGATTCAAGGTGCTGGAAAATTGAAAATAAAATAGATACATATCTTAGGAAAAAGCTAATAACTTACAAGATATAATGAGCAACGAATTTCACCCTAAAGTGAGGTGAATCAAGACACAACAAGGAGCTTGTGAGACAGTTTACTAAATACTAATAAAATGTCTAAAAATCCAGCACTTAGAACCATAGCAAATGGAAAGCAAAACACTTAGAAACTTAAGGACATAAGCTCTAAAGCCTAGAACAACAAATCTAGAAACTGTGAACAATTAAACAAGTTCACAGCCACATGGAAGACACTACAAGATCCACACAGTTTTGTATGTATTAAATGCTAGAAAATGACTCTAAAATACTAAAATGACATAAATGAAACACAATATGCAAGAAAGAGGCACAACAAAGGCAAGAACACAAGGTAACTAATGGTCAACAACTTTGACTAATTTTTTTTCTCCAACTTGAATGAAACTTTTAAGTTTTGTCACATGTATATGCAGTAATATTATTTGTGAAACAAGTTTGCCAAATTCCAAAGCAAAATGAATAGATCTAAAATCTTAGATTTGATAATTTTTTGAATTTTCCATGGATTTTCACATATGATATGTCAAATTGAACCTATGGAAGAAGAGATTAAGAATATAAAACTAAAAATTCAAAATATGAACACAAAAGAAATAGATCTAAGAAAAAGAATTCAAGAGTTTAGAGAGTTTAAATACTAAATGACGTAGGAATTTCTTCACTTCCTAAAGAGAGATATGGATTTTCCTCTCGAAGCTTCTTCTAAATCCAAGCCAAGTACTCTAAATGAAGTGACAAATGTTGAATTTATGATGAAGATATGTAGGCCATGGCTTGTGTGGAGAGGAAATGGAGTGGAAATTGCAAAGGAAACCTAAATATAAGGCTATAGAAGATGGAACAATAGAGAGGCTAGAGAGTATCTATGGAATCGCCACTCTTAAAAGAAGTGATAAGGTCTAAGTGTTGTTTCACCACCTTTGGGAGGAGTCCAAAGGATAAGAAACATAAAGGAGAGAGCTAAGTGTTCAAGATTCTAGAGAGAGGTCACTATCTATCACTAGAACTCACTGAAAATTTAAGTTATGAGATAAATACAAAGGAAATGAGGTATATATACCTCTTAGGTGAAATTCGGTCTCACCATGGGCCTTAGGGAAGCTCCAAGGCCCAATCTGTAATTCCTACTAAAAGTGGCCCAATACAAGCCTAAAAGGAAAAAGGTACAAAATACAAGGCCTAATAGTGCCCCAAAACTCAATGGCCATGTAAGGCCTAAACTATAACCTATTTCCTAAGTCTAATAAATTTCTAAACAAATAAAAATGACTACTAAAATATTTACAAGAAATAGGAAGGCCCAAAGATTGCCTAAAGTTGGTCCAAATAAAGCTCAAAGAACCCTCATTCTAAAATAGTGTGTTGAGAACATGTTTAGTTGAAAAAAAAAGTTAATACTACTAAACTAGACCCTAGACTGCGTCAGGCCTCAGGATTTGTTAATAACACGTATCAATGTATTTAAAACTAAATGAAGTTTGCTTATGTGTGATCTAACCTATCTATCTAAGTGTTTTAGGATTTATATACTAAGTGCACAGGTTACAAGAAAAAAAGGGGAGTCTATAAAATCAAAAGTTTGATCCTTCAAAGGTCAAAATTTAGACTTATCCAAAGAGTCTGGTTCAAGAATTCTCAATCTTATGAACCAACAGAATCAGACTTCAGACTTTTGAGCATCCAGAATTTTCAATATGAACGTTACTTCAAAGTACAGATCACAATGTTCTAAAAACTCTTTAATGATGCGTTGGAACTCAAGCCATTATCAAGAAGAATATGCTTGTCATCAAAAAGGATAAGAAACAAATCAATAGAGCAACCAATGCAGTTTTTGAGAAACTCAACGCAACAACTCTGCACCCCTTAGAAAAGCTGAACCAAGTCAGTTTATGTGTTAGGATTAATAAGAGAATTTCAGCATTGATCTTTACGTGATTACTAGAAGAAATAAAGCTAACAATAAGCTTTATTCACTGAAGATATCAAGGAACACTGTATTCATGTAAGTGTTGAAGTTGTTTGCTACCAGACTCTTGAACATCTCTTCAGATCATCAAAAGTTTGGTACCTACACTCAAAGCAAACTCCTTCAAAGGATTTTCAACGTTCATATCTCCTTTCTAGATTATCAACAGTCATCTCTTATGTCACCTATATATACTTGGAGAAATTCATTTTCGATGTATAGAAGCCAATCAAGAATACTTAGTCTTTGTGATTAAACTCTCTTCAATTTCTTCTTAGCTTTTCAAAGACAAAGACCTTCTTTGTTGTTCTGCCTTTAGTAGACCTTGGTCTCTTGTCTTTCTTAACTTAGTGTATTCATTCTTCATTGTATATCCTTCATACACTAAGTTCTGTGAGAAACCTTATACACTTTCCTTAAAATCAGCTATTATGTAAAATTCTGGTGAGTTACAAGCCTTAGTTTCATTGGGAAACAGTTGTGGCCTAAAGAGGTTTTTGAAAGAATACTTAGGTTGTTGAGTCAAGAGTGGCTTATTGAAAGAATAGTTGTGTTTAAGCCAGGAGTGGCTGGAGTCAAGAATACTTATGACACTGGTTTGGTGCTGTTATTGTAAAAGGGATTTTACAATATTGGAAATCTTTCAAGTTAGAAGGGATTGGACGTAGCTTCTGTGTTGGAAGTAAACAAGTATAAATTCTTGGTGTCCACTCCTCTTCTCTCTTTGCTCCTTACAAGTCTGTTTTTATAAGTCTGATTACCTATGCATTAAAGGTTCAAATTTCCACAAAAATAGTCTGAGACTTATTCAACCTCCTTCTAAGTCTGAGTCTGAACCATCATAGTACAAATGAAACAAGTAAGGACCTTCAAATGCTTCTCCTTGGGCTTGGGCCCAATCCAAAGAAGTGATGAAGGAAGCCAAAGCCTTATGGAATGTCTCCTTGGCTTTCTTGGCCTTTGACCTAGTCAAAAGACCACTAAAGCTCTCAACGGCAACCTCCAAAGTCTGTGTAGGGTCTAGGGCTTCTTCTTAGGTGAGGTTCTTGCCATCGCCTTTTTTGGCTCGCGGGACCTAACCCATTTTGCCATCCTTAATCAACTAAGAACCAAACAAAATTTTAAACATTTGTCTCACTTGACAATTTTTAGCATGATACAAATTTAATGTATCTAAGTGTTTTGAAAAATAGATATCATAATAATCTTGAAGATCATACATAGTTTTTTTTAGTCTAATCAAACAATGGTAAATATATACATCATTGTATTCCAACATTTATATGTATTTTGAATGGTATATTATCATTAAAATAAAGATAATTGATAAAGTGCCAAATAATTCTTGAATTATATAAAGTTTTCCATAAGAACACTCAAATTGATTGGTTAGATTAATCTTATTTAATTTTAATCTTTATAAAAAGTTATTAGAAAAAATAAGACCATATTCTTAAGTCAATGTATTCCTCTTCTCTATATAAATATATGATTATAATTAAAGCTTATCCTTCTTCTAAAAAGTATATTAAATAGAGATCGAATCAAAAAAACTTTGAAGATGATGTTTTACTAATTAAATCACATCTCTTTTGCTTTTAAGCCGTTATATTTGAATTGGATTAACTCAAATCAAATCATGAATCCATATATGCCCAGCCCTATTTTTTTTTAGAGTTTAAATTATAAACTCATTTAATATTTATAAAAGTATAATTATTTAATAATTAATATTAATGTTATATACTACCTCCGGTTTCAAATATAAGTAAATTTTAGTGGAATTTTTTGGTCCCTTAATATAAGCAAAATTAGACTTTCCCAATGTTATTAAATGCTTGTTTACCAAATATGTCCTCATTATATATATTTTCAAGGCCACTAATTCTTTATGTAATAAATGATACTAAGGGTATTTTAGAAAATTAAATCAAATATGTGGTAACATTAATGCAAATAACTACCTTCAACTACTATTTTTAATATGTATGAAGTTAGGTATATTTACTTATATTTAGAACCGGAGGTAGTATTATTTGAGATTGTAATCCATTCTGATCGGAAAACATGTTCCTCTCCCTCTCCCTCCTTATATTATGGTGGGACCATATTGAGTTTGAGGAGGCAGACAAAGAAATTGAAGGTCATATGCAAAGGTTGCTTTCTAGTCCCAATTATATGTGCATGCACCCTCTAACACCTACCAACACTACGCTCCATCTTCAACTCACCCTATTTGGTCACTATCACCTCAGCCAACGCCTGTTTTATACCTTCTACCTGTTTTTATTATTAGGAAGTTATCCATAAGTATTAAAAGGTGAATTTTTTTATTTAAAATTATATTTATGTTTACTCACGTGATTTATAAACACTTCTAAGATAATTTGCTATAAAAATTTCAACTTCTAATTCTTACAGTGATTTTAGGATACTAGTTGACAGTACCATTTATTATTGTTATTATAAGATTTTTTTATTGATTCTAGCTGTTATTTATACCCAATAAAGTTACATTTTCGTGTACCTTTTTGTTTGCACAAACAAAAAAGTAGGAGAGAAAAAAATACAAAGAATGATAATTCTTTTTGTTAAAGGAGAAATGAAGAAAAGAATTGATTCCGTGATATAAAAATTCTAAAATTTTCTCTCATTTTATTAATTTAAAAAATTAAAGCAAAGAGTGGCAAGTTAAACTTCCACTGAGGGTGTTTGGTTTGCAGTTGGGAAAACGGAGTTGAGTTGAAGTGAAAAATTTAAAGGTTGATATTAATTCTTCACGCCGTTCGAGACAATCAAAACTCCGTTGACCCGTAGGATCAAAAACTTGCTTCAATTTAACGGAGAAACCTCCGTTGCTTTTTCCATCCCAAACGTCCTCTGAACATACTCTTAAAAAAAACTAAAAAAGTTTAATTATAACTAAATCCAAATATAATTACTTCTCGTTATAATATGAAAAAAAGTATGTTTTCGTTGTGCTTCTATTGAGCATTGTTATTAATAATTAGACATCAACTAATGTATGTTTTTAATAATTCAGATTCTTTACAGGTCTAAGACAGGGTGATAATATGCATGTGCACCGCGGGGGTAAAGTTGTTTACTTTTGTAGCTGTGGATGAGACAGAGACAACCTCATAATCAGCGATTCCATCTTTGACTAAACAGATTTCAAATTTAAATTTTTGGATTAGTGGGATTATGAACAGGGTGATAGTACCATCGATCGTTTCAAAGTGGATAGATATCATTTAAAATTTTGATGGCGCGAATCTCCAATAAGTTTATGTCCTTTTTACGATTGCTGTAAGGGTCAGGGGCATGGTGCATGATATGTCAAAACAATGTCGGCTTCGATTTGAAATTCCGAATCATGGGAATCTTTGGAATATTTTGCTACAAACAATTTTATGTTCACCTTTTTCTTAAAAAAAAGTGTATCTCATATATATAAAAATTATATCGAACCATTATAAAAAAATGTTAAATCTATATATCTTCAAAATTATGGAGAGATTATATTGGTTATAATTTTGAATGGAAACTTTATATTTACAACCGTTTAATATATATTATTAGGCATATTAAACAACTATTTTAAAAATTATATCACTCATATTTTAGATAAATTATTTTAAGGTGACCCAAACCCTACTTTAAGAATTAAATGTGGTTCAAATTAGACCAAATCACAAAGCAAAATTGTCATTTGTTCCGCTATCTGCTTATAGCAATTGAGGGCAACCTACAATTAGGGTAACACTATATATTTCACTCGGTATCCTTTCATCACTAGTGCAAAAATTGGATATAACAACGGGATATATTCACGGGTTGAAGTGGATCAGTGATAAAAACATGCGCAGTGGCATTTTTAAAATTATAAGGTGAACGATATAATCAGATAAAACTATATATCCACAGTTAACATCATAACCGTGATCGTACCCATCAATATATATTACCGTGGATATATAGTACCTGAAATATATATCCACGGTTATGTGCACAACCGTGACTATATAATCATGGGTACGATCAGTGTTATGATGTTAACCGTGGATATATATTGATGTCTATAATCACGGTTGTATTTCCAACCGTGGATATATAGTTCAGGTTTTAGGGTTTAATCACTGGGTACTGTATGTCCACGGTTGTTTCTATAACTGTGATTATAGATTTAATATTTATCCACGGTTGGTGTAACATCCCAGATGTTTTGATAATAGAAAATAAATTGGAAATGAGTAAATTATTATTTGGCTTATAATGAAAATGGTATATGAAATGTTAAGTGGGGAAAAGCAATTTTAAATGAAATTTTAAGGAAAATGGCATCAGGACCCTGACGCGTAGCGTGGATGGGACGCGTAGCGTCAGGTGTGATTTAGTGAGCTGACGCGTAGCGCCAGGCTGACGCGTAGCGCCAGCGTCGCGATCTGTTTTATAACAGGGTCAAACAAGAACAGAACCTGTAAACCCTCTCTTTCATTTTCTCTCTTCTCTGAGGCGATTTGGCTAGGGTTTTGAGGGAAACTTGGATTCTTGGTGGTTTTAAGCAATTTGGAACCAAGGTAAGGCATCTAGGGCCTCTAATCTTTAGTTTCTTCTCCTTCCCTTCATGAAATCCGAGTTTGCATGTGATGATTGGGGTTTTGATTCTGAGTTTCAGTGGCTTGTGAAGCTTGGGTAATGAGTTTGGAAGTATAAGGAAGGTAACGTACTAACTAATTTGATGTTTCGGTGACCGTAGGTGCCGGAACGAGCGTTAGGCAAGTGATCGACGAAGTGGACGTCGGAAGCGAAAGAGGAACGGTGAATCTAGTGGCTGTAGGACGCTATCCACCCCTTGAGCAAACTATCGGAGCTCGGGATAGAGGTAAGGGGGGTGTTCGGGTTATAATTAATTAGAATTGATATGAAAACGGATTATGGGAAGTTTAAGAATTTAATAAGAGTTGTCATAAATACTATAAAGTAAATGAATATAGTAGTTGTGAATATATGAGTATGTGGAATGAGATTAAATGGCTGAATATGAAAGAGATATGTTGATTGAATTGATTATATAATGAAATAAAGATTAGAATGATGGAAGTGAAATATATGTGTAATATTCCCACTTTGAGTGGTGTATGTATATTTGATTATGAATAAAAATGTGGAATTTTAAATTATTGATGATATATGCCATAGCATTGTATGGATGGGTTTGACAAGTCGGTCGCCCTGTATTGTGAGCACATGCCAGTTTCTGGTAGTTGCACATGTGGGTTGTTGATGATATGCTATGATTATGAGATATGATATGTGAATATGTGGTATGGGATGGCCAACGGTATGTATACCCCTCGTTTTCTGGCTCCCGTGGTCTTTGTACCCAGTTGAGCTACCCAGTGGTCAAGTCGGACCCAGTGGTTGAGGTGGAGAGCCAAGTCGGGCTCGGTGAACCAAGTCGGGTTCACGGGATGTCAAGTCGGACTCCCAGCTGAAGGCCAGTCCTTTAGTATCCGGATACTAGGCGTCAAATTACATGAGAGTCAGTTGTGACTTATGTGAATTTTATATTGATTGATGATGGAAAATGAATTATGAATTGAAAGTAAAACGTGAATGAATGAAATGTGTGGTTTGAATAAGTTAAAGATTGATGTGTATGTGTGTAATTGTATTGACGTGGATAAGTGCAGGAAATCGAAAGAGATTATGTAATAACAAAGAGTAGTAGGTATTGTTAAGTTTAATATTTCATTCTATATTAATTATGATATTCCAAACACTCACCCTTGCTGTTGTTTAATTTTAGTGACCAGTGACAGGGAGGATGCTAATGCTGCGGAGGTGCGCCAAGAGGAAGTTTGATGCCAAGGAATGGAGATGTATATAATGAATGTAATATTTTGAGTGTATGTGTTTAAGTGTGTAATAAGTAATGTATTAATATGGTGGGTGGTAGATGATAAAATATGTGTGATGAACTTGCCATGATTATGCATGTTGTGGTTTGATGACTTATTGATGAGGATGAATGATGGCACGGAGCCAGTGACATGTGTGAATGTGATGGGCAGGTGTTGTATTGATGCATGATTGATATGTGTGCTATGTGATTGATGCTAGGATGATGATTGGATTGATTTAGATAAGTTATGCATATAGTTGGATATTGAATTTAAGGAATTGGATAGGTGAAATTAAGATTCGGTGGGTGTAAGAAACCCCAGAATGCATCAATAGGTCTTCCATGACATTCAGAATTTAGATGCATTGGCTTTTGGTCCATTGGAATCCATTTAGGATGTTTGGTGTAAGGGTTTTGCACCTAATTGGGTTAAAATGCATTTCGCGCATAACTTGCGCATATGTTGGAATTTTGGCAAACGGACAACGCCAACAGTTCCGAAATAGGGAAAACAGGTGGCCCGTGAAGTTTCATGACAATCAGATCTAAAACGGGCCAATTGGATAGGTTAGAAGTTAGTAAAGTGGTTTAAATGTGTAGCAGCATCAGGTGCTGTCACTGTCATGTCCACGCTACGCGTGAGGCTGGCGCGTAGCGTGAGGTGCGCAGCA
Organism: Clitoria ternatea; assembly: GCA_037962975.1. NCBI lineage: Eukaryota > Viridiplantae > Streptophyta > Magnoliopsida > Fabales > Fabaceae > Clitoria > Clitoria ternatea. The sequence goes on from CM075673.1 coordinate 140,692,977, forward strand.
GATGGCTGACGCTACGCGTGGGAATGGCGCGCAGCGTCAGGCCCCTGTTTTATATTTTTGATTCTTTTCTAAATTAAGGGAACTCTAAGGTTTTGTCAAACTATATAATTATTATTTTGAGTATGTTTAGTGAAAATAAATATTATTATGAAATGAGAAATAATTAAACTTTATTAAATGCGAAAAATTTATTGTGAAAATTAATTAAATGGATATAAATAAAGGTAATTTGACGTAGGCCGTCACAGTTGGGGTCGTAACCGTGGTGATAGAGTTAACATTTATCCACTGTTGTTTGTTCAACCGTGAATATATGTGTAATATATTCACGGTTTCAAGGGGAACCGTGAATATACATCTTTTCTAAAACTTCAAAAGCCGCGCCTTTCAGTCTTTTTTCACTTTCTCTTCTTCTTTCGCACTAGTTGTCATCTTCCCCACTCGCACAAAGGTTGGAGGTTCCCTGAGCTTCGTGCCCTTCTCTGTTCAGCATCTTTGTCGTTTCTTCATTCAGGTAGGTTCCCTCTGTTCCCTGAAGCCTCATTGTCATGCGTACGTGTTGTCATTCGTTCACTTGCTGCTCAGAATCTGTTCCCTGAACCTCCCGTTGTCATGCGTGTGTGTTTTCATTATTGAAGCTGAATGTACATTGCCTGTGTTGTTAAAGTGTTATGCTGAACATGTTAAAGTTGGTTAATAGTTTGTATGAGTTTAGGTTATTGAAATGGTTAGTTTCTGTGAGTTTCTGTTCTGCTCTGCTCTTCGTTCTCTATCTCTTCTCTTCCCCCTCTCCTACTCGTATTCTCCTCTCTTTATTTTTTCAGCTCTGTTTTTTTCCATTTTTCTAAAAACAGTTTCCCCTCCTCTGTTTACATTTTCATCTGCTGATATTTTTAATTTCTGTTTTGTATTGTGAAAATGAATTTTTTTAAAAAATCGGTAATGTATTTAATCTGCCTCTGGGTGGTTCTTTTATTTCATATTGCAACTTCCACCATTGCAAGGCTGCAGACCTTAAGGAACCAACAAATTAGGCATGATTTTTTTTAAAATTTTATATGACTGATCAGATAAAATCTAAGTGTGATAAATCACACAAACTTATATCATTATCCCTGAAGAGTTTTATAGGATCAATTTATGAGATAAACTTAATATTATTCATTGAAGTGAACAAACTGAATGGTATAATATGAAGTTTTATAAATTACAAATGGGTTGGTTGGTATGTGTTTGATTTCTCTTAAGCATGTACTATTTATGGATGAAAAGAATATCTTCTTAAAAATTAGCTTTATCATAATATGTATATTTTCGGTTTAAATAGGATTACCTTTAATAGAAATTATGTTTTTATGTAGCATAATTAAACTAATTTATAGTTTATTTTACTAGCTTAAAAGTTTATTAGATAAAAATAACTTTGATAAATAAAATAAGTTTAGTAATTTTTTTTAAAATCCTTACAAATTATCTTATACACTTTTTTCATTGTTCACATTATTGATTGGACCAATAGAATAGATTAAAATTTTATGAACTAAATATCACAAATTAACTAGTTTATAGACTAAAATAGTAAAATTTTAGATTAGTGGACTCAAATCAATATTTAAAGAAACGTAAAGTAACAAAACTAAAATTAATAACAATATTAAGATTTTAGATTTTTATATGTTGCTCCGCAACCATAATCCATCATCCAACACCATAGTTCTACTTGAAAATAACACAAATTAAAAACATCATACTAATTACTAAATAAAAGTCTAAAGTTTAAAAGTCTTATAAATCAACATCATAATCCATAATCCATAATCCATACTCCAACACCATACTTCTACTTCAAAATAACACAAATTAAAAACATCATACTAATTTAGGAAAAAAGTTAACTAAATTATTATACATTTTATTTCTGTTGTTGTTGGTTGCTCTTATATGTTATTTTTATTGCTATTGTATGTGTGTGGTTGTTAATTAGTATGAAAGTTGTTGTGCATGAGTGAACCGTAGTTCCCCGTTTGAGATTCGACACAAATGGTCATTAAATTAATTAATTTCATCGTTTGTGTTGAATCTTGAATTGTCTGTTTGGACAGTTTGGGATGAACAATTATTTTTTATACGTCATTAGTATGTACAAGTTAGAAGTTATTTTAAAATTTGATAAACTTTCAGTAATTTGCATTTTGTGTTGTTCTTTAGGTGCATATTTGGTTGTGGTTGAATTTGATTTGACCACTCTTATTTTGTGTACTTAGAGACCAATGCGAAATGCTACCGAAATTTCATCAAATTTTAAAATAACTCCTAACCTGTATATATGAATGACGTATAAAAACAATTGTCATCCTGAATGGGTATAGGACCACCACCTTTGTAGAAAAAGTGAGATTGATCATAGCACCTTGTAAACAGTTGGTATAGATCGGAGTTGGATAACTGCATCACGCCTAAGTGTAGAGTACGAGGGGGGAGTTGAATCATTTATAGAATTCGTAGCGAGGAATGCAGTAGAGGTGATTGGAAAATATTTTTGCCCTTGTGTTAAATGCTTGAACCTGCGTCGGGTAGACTTGGAAGAGGTGCGAGAACATCTACTGTGTGACGGTTTTCTGCGTAGTTATACACGTTGGATATGGCATGGTGAAGATGTGGTGGTGCCAAGTAACAGCTCTCAAACTGAAAATCGAAGCTCGATGCATGACACCGATGTCGACATGGATGACCGACTCGAGGATATGATCCGTGATATGGGGGTAGAAGGTTTTAAGAAAGCTCATGTATATATGACTCTGTGTGAGGATTCTGAGCAACCGTTGTATCCAAACTACGTAAATTTCACGAGGTTATTAGCACTTTTGCGATTGTTTAATTTGAAGGCCATAAATGGGTGGACGGATAAAAGTTTCACTGACTTACTGAAGTTGTTGAAAGAAATGCTCCCAGCTGGAAACACCTTGCCGAATCGTAACTATGAGGCCAAAAAGGTGTTGTGTCCTATGGGTTTAGAGTATGAGAAAATACATGCATGCCCAAATGATTGTGTATTATTTTGGGGTGAGTTAGAAATGGTGCATCGATGTCCTAGGTGTGGGGTGTCATGGTATAAGAAGAAAGAGGCGGATTCTGATAAGGTCTACACTAAAGGGTCTCCTACAAAGGTGTTGTAGTATCTGCCTATAGTTCCAAGACTAAAGCGTCTGTTTGCCAATGCAGATGATGCAAAACTTATGAGATGGCATGCTGATGAAAGGGTTGCTGACAGACTACTTAGGCATCCGGCCGATGGATCGCAATGGAAGAAAATGGATACGATTTTTTTGGATTTTGCTCATGAACTAAGAAATCTTAGGCTTGCACTAGCCACAGACGGCATGAATCCGTTTGGGAACCTGAGCACAAACCATAATTCGTGGCCTATTTTGTTGTTTGTTTACAACTTGCTGCCATGGTTGTGCATGAAGCGGAAATATGTCATGTTATCAATGATGATTTCTGGTCCACGACAACCGGGGAACGACGTTGATGTATATTTAACTCCATTAGTTGAAGACCTCAAAAGGTTGTGGGAAGACGGGGTTGATGTGTTTGACGGGTTTACCGGGCAGTTATTCAAATTGCTTGCCATGCTATTTTGCACGATCAATGACTTTCCAGCGTATGGTAACTTATCTGGGTACAACGTGAAGGGTCATAAAGCTTGTCCAATATGTGAGGAGGGGACTAGTTCTGTGCGGCTGCATCATGGTAGGAAAAATGTTTATCTTCGACATCGAAGGTTTCTTAAAGCGAATCATCTGTTTCGGAGGTTGAAGAAGTCGTTTAACGGTGCCCAAGATTTTAAAATGGCTCCTCAACCACTATCTGGTCACCAGGCATATGAAAAGGTAAAAGACGTCAACGTGCAGTTTGGTAAGTGTGAAAAACAGCAACCGACACAAAATAACTGGAAGAAAAAGTCAATATTTTTTGACCTGCCATATTGGAGGGAGCTTGATGTAAGACACTGCATTGATGTAATGCATGTGGAGAAAAATGTGTGCGACAGTTTGGTTGGTACACTCTTAAACATACCCGGGAAGACTAAGGATGGCCTAAATTCACGTATGGACTTGGAGTTGATGGGTATACGTCAGGATTTGCATCCACAATCAAAGGGAAAAAGAACATATTTGCCCCTAACATATCATACGTTGTCCAGAAAAGAAAAGGAAAGTCTGTGTGAATCGTTACAAAGTGTGAAAGTTCTGTCTGGTTATGGCTCCAAAATCAACTTTTGTGTTTCCATGAAAGATTTGAAGTTAGTTGGGTTGAAGTCTCACGATTGCCACATGTTGATACAACAGTTTTTGCCTATCGCCATTCATGACATTCGTCCTAAAAATATAAGAAATGTCATAACAAGGTTGTGTATGTTTTTCAATGCCATATGTTGCAAGGTAATGTGCCCGTCGAATTGGATGTGTTGGAACAGGAAGCATCACTTATATTATGTCAGCTTGAAATGTATTTCCCGCCCTCTTTTTTTGACATAATGGTCCACTTAATCATCCATTTGGTAAGAGAGGTCCGTTTGTGTGGTCCAGTGTTCTTGTGGTGGATGTATCCCGTTGAGCGATATATGAAGATATTGAAAGGGTATATGAAGAATCAACGTTGTCCCAAAGCTTCAATTATGGAAAGATATATTGCAGAGGAAGTAATTGAGTTTTGTACTGAATACATGTCACATGCTGCAAGCATTGGTATTCCAACGACTCATCATGAAGGGAGATTGGATGGGAAAGGAACGATTGGAAAAAAAATGAAGAGCATGCCACGTGATGATGTCCTTCAAGCACACTTGTATATTTTAAACAACACGGATGACGTGCAACCGTATCTAGCCACTCACAAGGAGCTAGTCAAGAGAACCAACCCTAAAATGACTGAAAAGTGGTTGTTGAATGAACACAACAAGAGTTTCATACAGTGGTTCAAAAAGACCGTTCTGAAAGATGCATCTACATCCTCGACATTACATCGACTGGCATAGGGCTCAAACTTTGATGTCCTTTTGTGGGTATAACATAAATAACTATTCATTTTATACAAGGACACAGGATGAAAAGAGTACAAATCAAAATAGTGGAGTGATGGTTATGGCTCAGTCAATGCATTTCTCAACTTCAAAGGACAACAACCCTGTCATGGCCGAGTCATGCTACTTTGGTGTGATTGAAGATATATGGGAAGTCGATTACGGTCCCTTCACCATTCCTGTGTTTAAATGCAAATGGGTTGACAATAAGAACGGTGTCAAAACTGATGATTTAGGAGTTAATTGGTGGACCTCAACAAGATAGGGCATAAGGACGAACCATTCATTATGGCAACACAAGTGAAGCAAGTTTTTTATGTTGCTGACCTAGCTGACAAACGGTGGTCAATTGTTATCTAAGGTAGACACATTTGAGACCCCAATCTTGATATTGTTGAAATTCCATCTACCACAACACGTATTCCAACATCTATCGTGGAACATGACATAGATGATGTAGTTGCCAGTCGTCATGATCACCATGAAGGCTTGTGGGAAAATATTTCATCTTCATAGGGTATTAATCATGTTAATGAATCATTGAATTACATGTTATATTAATTATTTGTTGTATTAACTGTTATATTAAATATTTGACAATTGTGTTTCCTTGTTTGGACAGATACTCATGGCTGACCAGGATCAACGATCTAGGTATGACTCACAGGTTACTGATTCCTCTGCTCGGAAGAGTAGAGGTGTTACCCGGATGGCAGACATTGCACTTAGGCGACACCGGGGAGAGAGGTTACGTGTTGACATGGATGTCAACACTGGTAGATTTGGAGGACCACATGCCGCGAAGTTTAGCAGTTATTTGGGAGTTGTGGCTTGGTCGAAGGTGTCCATTATTATCCCCGACTGGGATAATGTCGAGGAGGTGGTGAAGAACCAGATTTGGAGTGATATTTTGGTAACTTAGATATCATTTAAGTTTTATTTTAGTGTATTATTTCATGTAATTCATAATAAGGACTCTTTTATGGACTAACTCCTTTCATGTAGGATTCTTTTGAGATACCAGCACATGACACAGTGAGGAGGAAGACCCTCGGTATTATTGCTGAGCGATGGAGGTCGTTCAAATCCATACTCACCAAGAGGTATATTTGGACTTTAAATTCTTAATCAACGTTTTGCCAAATTGTACCAATCCTTAGTTTAAATGTATATGAATTGTAGGTATGTATTCGGGGAGGACCGAGGAGAGTTCCCTGGAGAGAAATATGCCTTCATTGATCAGGAGACTTGGGATGCTTTCGTTGCATCTAGGCATTCTGACCAGTTTTAGGTACGTTGGTTTTTAAATGATTAAATTATGTATGATTTAAACAGCTAACTCTGAATATTTTTCTTTCTTGTTGTAGGCGGTCAGATCGAAAGCCCAGAGCATTAGGAAGCTGAATGACTGCCCCCACACACTGTCACGTGGGGGTTACCGTAGATTGGAGGAGCGGCTGGCCCAGGAGAAGCTGAGTCAGTGTCAGACTAGCCAGCCTGATACTGGTATAGTGGATCCCCTTTCCCCACCTACACGCCATGAGAAATAGAAGCGGGCTAGGATCAGGAAGAGTGAGGGATACACTTCCTCACAAGCTCAGAAGGTTACCTCACGGATTGTAAGTATTCACCTTGTATCAGTGTCTATTTTTGGTTTACGTGAAGGAAGTGAATACTAACTTGTTTGGTTTCAGGATTCCTTGGTTGAGCAATCAACGCAAGGGTCTTTCGTAGCCCATGGTAGGCAGGATATTTTGACTACCGCCATCGGCAGGCCAGAGCACCCAGGAAGAGTGCGTGCTGTTGGTCGAGGTGTAGGTAAATTGTAAATAACTGTATCCTTTCATTTTGTTATCTGTTAAACAATTATGGGCTAATCATTCATATTTTACAGGCCTCCGGAGCTATTACAGTGCTCCCGACCTTGGCCCCTCCTTTGAGAAGTTGGTGGAGCAGAAGGTGGCTGTTATGAAGGCTGAGTATCGGGAGGAGATATCTAGGCTCCACCAGGAGATGGCCCGATTCAGGGAGGAGATGAAGGCCTCACTCAGCCACCACCAGGAGACTAATGCACCAGCTAGTGACTCACAGGTAAGATTCCTTATTCAATTTCCTCGGTATTATTGTTTGTAATCACTTTCTTTCATTGTTGAATAACTTCTGCTTGATATGTAAATATGTAGGTATGGAGGGTTAGCACTAAGGGGTCGTGCGCTGCAGCTGACCCTGATGATGATGGGGTCGAGCCTGTAGATACCCGTCAATGTGACCTGTTCATTAATAAGTGGGAGGAGCAGTTGCCACTGACATGGTCTACAACTTAGGCCCTGTGGTTCACCATCAGTCATTACCTGATGGTATGTCCAGGGTCTCTGTTGTGCTCGTCCTTGAGGAGGATGCTGCTGTGCCAGTGGCAACTCCAGAGGTGTAGACCGTCGGTCAGGCGGTGGGCCACTTTTTGATGTGGCCCAACAAACTTCTGTCGGTTGCTCCTGTACAGGTAAAAACCTGAAACACTAACTAATTTTGTTATATTGTCAATTATGGTACAAACTGTGATGGTTGTCAATTGTTCAACAGGAACTGACATTGAAGAAGCCAGACCCCGCCGACGATCCGATTCGGATGCTATGGCAGATCGGGGCTGAGCAAGGAGAGGACGCTCTTCAGGTCCCATGGCGGCCACTGGTGTTCGACCGTCCAAGTTCACTACCGGTTTACATTACATGGAGTGACTTGTGTGAGATTATGATGGGGATGACACAACTGAACATCTCCATCATTCAGTTGTGGGAGCTGTAAGTATATCATTTTATGTCCAATTTTTTCATTATACAAGTTATTTGTCGCTAACCATGTCTTAACTTGTTTAGGTTTCTGACAAAAATCTGTGTGGACTTGGGTTTCGATGGAACTTATGGTTTCTTAGAGCCCTCTTTCATACAGAGGCTAGGAAACAATACAGAGGACACCCAGGCATACATCTAGAATTGGATATTTAAGTCTAGGAAGGGTGTATACATGGGCCCCTATCATAAAGGGTAATATTCTATTCCATAATTATTGTCATTAATTTTTGCATTTTGAAGTCTCACTTATCACTGGTAACTGCAGCGCTCATTGGACGCTTGTGGTGATCTGTTCCCGGGCTTATCTTGCTCTGTACTTTGATACTATACATGGGACAGTTCCACAAGACCTGAAAAGTATAGTAGACGGGTAAGTTAATCCCTAAAAAATAAGTACAAATTCGATTATATCATTTTTGGACCTATACGATTTTAACTTATCTTGTGTTTTATTTGATGTAGGGCGGTGGTTGGATACAATCGACTGCTTGGAATTAAGTCCAGCGGAAGAAAAGTTGCGTGGGTGCACCCAAAAGTAAGTCAATCGTATTCATTCAAATCTTCAATATATATTTTTTAAGTTGTGAATTCACTTATTCTATATATTATGTCCATTGTAGTCTTACAGGCAGGAGGGTACCTTCGAGTGTGGCTATTACGTCATGCATACCATGCTGACCATCGTCCAACAACATTTAGTAGATGGATGGATAGATGTAAGTCTCATCATTTGGACTACTTTTCTACCAATTTCATCAATTTCATGTAATAAATATAGCTTTTGTTCTAATTGTTTTGTGCATTGTTTGCAGTACTTCAAGGACTGGTCATACTTCTCCAAGACACTTGTAGATAATGTTAGAAACCAATGGGCCTCATACTTCTTTAAAGTCAAGAAAGGACTTAGCTAGATATAGGATCTTTATTCTCTTATATATGTATCTAGTGTAGGATTTAGGGTTTACATTTTATTAGGTTACATTCATCTGAATTGTATATAGTTTCATTTTTTAGGTTGTTATGAATTCATATCAAAATAATGTTATATACATACCATTCTTTTTATATATTGTTGCTGGATATGCTGGGATATACTGTATATTGTGCTGGTTGTCTGATTGCAGGTTTGGAAAACAATAAAACAGAAACCATATTAAAAAAAAACCTCACTATTTATTCACGGTTATGGTAACAACCGTCATTATAGACCCTATTTATCTACGGTTACTACCATAACCGTGATTATACATAGTTTGTAAGTGAATTTTTTTGACTACTTATATTCACGGTTACGCTACACAACCATGATTATAGATGTTCTTTATCCACGGTTTATGCTCGACAACCGTGAATATACATAGTCTGTTATATTCACGGTTGTTCGTAACCGTGGTTAGATGTAATTTATAACCACGGTTGTTAACTGTGGTTAAAGGACCTCATCTACTACCACGGCTGCAACAACCATGTTTCATTAACCGTGATTAAAGGCCATTTTTAACCGTGATTATATCCATTTTTTCCACTAGTGCATACTGAGGGTAGTTACCTAAATTATTTAACAACTAACTGATATATCATTGTCACATAACATTATACAAGATTTATGACGCCTTGTCTATGACATGAACCTTAATCTGATGTATACTTATAATAATACCATATGAGGATATTCCTTTCATACACTTTTTACACTAAATATACTGTAAGGAGTGTTTAGGGTTTAGGGTTTAACGTATTAATCAACATATTAATCAATCTCAAAACCACCAAATTCACCATCATCCGATCAAATCAAGATCATGCATCACATAGGTCTCAATAACTCAAATCATCATATAATGCAAGCATCATCATAAACATACATATAAGCCAAGGAGTGTAAAACACAACTGACTCTCAAATAAATAATATGACGCCCTAGTATCTGGATACTAAAAGGATCGACCTTCAGTTGAGGGTCCTACTTGACACCCCGTGAACCCTGCTTGGTTCACCGAGCCCTACTTGGCTCCCACTTAACCACTGGTTCCTACTTGACCACTGGGTAGCTCAATTGGGTCCGACTTGACCACGGAAGCCAAAAGCGAGTTTAGCATATACCGTCAGTCGTCCTCCACCATATAAATCAAATAATCATATAATCAATTACTTACCTTAGTTTCTCTGCTCAAATGGAACCAAGTCTCACATCTCCATCATCTGGGGCGGCCACATAGGCCCGACCCATAAATCACCACCAGGACGGCCACACAGACCAGGCCCCAAATATATCTCCACAGGGCGGCCATACATACCCGACCCAGATATAACATCACATATCACTAGTATCATCTCAGCAATAATCAATTATTACCACCAATCTCAATCATCAGATATACAATATAAGCCACACCACTTGTTCACATAATTGCACCTACATAATCATCATACCATATCATACATATACGCATTACATCGTTAATACATTATATCATTGTAATCATTAACTCATATAAGTTCCAGGTATGCAAATCACCACATATATATATATATATATATATCGTTATAAACATCATCACATAAATATTATCCTAGTTTAATCATCAACTCGATAACAGCTATCAACGTCAATCATATTGTTTATCACCTTTAATACTTACACCACTTATTATAGAATTTCACTGAATATAATTACCCTATGTATCCCTAAATTATACATGTACGTACCAATATCATTATTTTGTCCATACTTAATCCTTGTCATTTTATTATGGGTTCCATCCATGTTAGTTTCTTATCAGCCTCATTCATTATGAATTATGACCATGCATTTCCTCATATAAACTTATTTTCTCACCAACATTAATTATGCATTACTAATTACCAATTTCCCTTATTCCTTGTTATTTGTTTCTCACTCATTCCCCGTTACCTCTCTCTCTCTATATATATTTATGTTTTCCTACAAATCAATGAGTTGCCATTCATATCATAATCAGTTACCTACTCACTTATACTTAAATCTTCTTAATATCATACAATGTTATACTACCTAATCTTTAGTCAATTACTAATTATCCTACCTTCATCCCTTTAATATTCCCACTAAATTACATTTCACATAGTTTGTAGTTCCTAATAAATCATTCAAATTAATTTAAAACAATTAAAATGGCTATAACATACCCTTTTCCTATACGCCACTGATGTAATTATATTTCTATATTAACCTTAACCCAGCACACCCTTACCTTGATTCTGAGCTTTTCAATTCTTTAAACTAATTGTCGGGTCCTTCCAAAATTCATCAAGCTTATTTCTATTTCCAACTCTTATCTCCAAGACTCACTGTATCAAACGGCCTCTTAATTCCTAAATTTGAACCTCACTTCCTCAAAGCCAAATATGTGATTGGGTTTGAAAATTCCCCAACAATCCCCTTGGATTGAGCTCCTAGGGTTCAGAAGAGAAAGAGGAAAAAGAAAAAGGGTGTTTGCATGCGTTTCTGTTCTATACTGCCCCAAGGTTTTAATTCTGCTCGCGACGCTGGCGCTACGCGTCAACTTTAAAATCCCACCCTGACGCTACACGCCAGGTAAAGTCCATAAATCCCTTTAAAAATTCACTCTTAAATCACAAAAATACCATATTTACTTAATTATCATACTTATGTTCAGTTATACATTTATTATCCCTTTTCAAATATAAAATTACACAGGATGTTACACAATATATATATATATATATGTGTGTGTGTGTGTTTAAATGTCAGCAAATGCATCACTTGATTGTTAGCCCCTAATATTCCATCGAGGTTCCCCTCTTAATGAGATTGTGATGAATGATGTGTAAATGATGTGTAATTATGTATGTGTTAACAACCAATTTTGATACATTTTTATAGTGAAAATGGCCTAGATTTAGTGGTCATTGCTTGTATTTTGTTTATTTTCCACTATGATATGTATAAGTATTGATTAAATTGCAAAGTTATCAACTAACAATAGGGTTTTCTCCTATTTTATCAGAAAAAGGTGCTACCTTAAATTATAGAACAAACGAGGAATCTAAATTTCTAATTATTTGCTTGAGTGAAATAGAATTTTCTTAAGAGAATCTGGAAAATTTACAGCACCAAAATTCACAATTTCGCTTGAGGGAATATTTCCCCCTTAAGCGAATTCATCAAAACTTATTTGCACCAAGCTTCAATTGGAGGCCTAAAATGGCTAAACACATATTTTAGGGCTTCTTTAGTTGCGAGGGAAAATAAGAACATTGTGGGAGACGTCCTGACACCGTGAGGAGGCTCGAAGACAAAAGACTTCTTCTGAGTTCCTTCATTCCTTTCTAGATATGTATTGAAGACTTTTGTATGTTTTATGTATTTATATCAATGTTAGAATATTGTTCTTGATATTAATATTTTTTTGAATGAGATAATGATTCATTTAGATGTTTTAGGTAGTCATTAGGAAATGCTTTCTAATTTAGGAAATGGAATGAGATACCTAATGGTGCGTGCCTAGACATAGGATGTTGCATATTAGTTGCTTAGGGCCAAACTTTAATGTAAAGACTTATGATAAATATTTGAGACATTGCTATTTATGGAAAGAACCTCATAATATTTAGAATATTGGGCTTAGTGACGTTTAGACCATATTAACTTGATATTTATGTTTATAGTACAAAGTAGGATAACATATACGTAAGAGTGAGGGTGGTGAAACTAATCTTAAAGTTTTTGTTTATATTTATTTCTTTTTATACTTTTTGCATTATAAAAATATCCTTCACTAACAACAACCATTTATGCACATGTATAAATATATTGTACATAGATTTATAGTGATTTAATAAGTATAGATTGTTATTTGCCACTTATCATACAAGTTCATGTGGATACAATACTCTTTCTCCCATTTTAAAACTACAATAAAATGGGTACATTTGCTAAGGTCTCATAAGTATGTTGTTTAGTAACAACAATATCAGCTTCTTCTAGCTTGGCTCTAATCCTTGTAATCCAGTAGCTTCCTATCAATAGTCATTGGTTGTGCATAGTTTGGGCATCTTTGGGAGAAAGTTCACACTTATTTCTATGATCAGACAAAAGCAAACACAAAGAAAGATGCAATCTCCAAATACATTATATGAATAAAAGCTATCATCAATTCACTTCTATCGATTAAAGATGTTTTGTTAGTCAATCAATTAGATGCACTTCTTGATAACCTCTATCATGAATATGATTCCCTAGTCATTGTGATAAATAATTAAAGTGACTAATATGATATAGCAAAGATTGAATCTTTGCTTCTTACTCAAGAAGCAATAATCAACCTACTCTTGCAGAGTTTCCATCATTGACTGATGCACGTGGTCCTGGTTCCACAGGTTTGTCTTCACACCAATCATCTCAGGGTATTCTTACTCTTCCTCAAGGTAATCTTACATAGTCATAAACATAGAATTCACATTAGTCACAAGACTTTCAATAGAACTATGGTTCTTATTCCGATAATCATGGGAATTACGATGGTTATCGAGGATGGTATGGTTATAGTTCAGGTCAATTCGCTTATAGTGGAAGCTATTATCAATGAAAATTTCCATACGTTTGGTCATGAGGCCAACAAAATCTATTATTAGTTTAATTTTTCTTTCACCTCTCAATCAGAACTTGCGTAACATTCATTTTCTTTGTATTTTATAATGCTACATTCTTGTTCTACTGCTCCTATACTTAATCATCCTTCCATATCACTTATGGCCTATATAGTTGAAGCATTGTCCTACTTATATTTCTAGGTTACAGATTCTTAAGTAATTCATGAGACGTCAAATCCATAACATTTTACTTAACCATGCCTCATTCACTAGACAAGGGCAACTGATTGTTCAGAATTAGACTTAGAAGTGGGGGTTGAATAAGTCTTAGACTCTTATGCGGAATTTGAACTTTTAAAGCGCAAGTAATCAAACTCGTGAAACAAACTTGTTAAGAGAAAGGAAAGAGAAGAATAAACACAAGGAATTTATATTGGTTCACTTCCAACACAAAAGCTACGTCCAGTCCCTTCCAACTTGAAGGATTTCCACTATTATAAAATCTCCTTTACAATAACTGCACCAGACTTGTGCCACAAGTATTCTTGACTCCTGCCACTCCTGACTTAAACTCAAGTATTCTTTCAACAAGCCACTCATGGCTCAAACCCAAGTACTTGGACACAATCTCTATGGGAACGATATTTTTATTACTGTAATACCCTGTGCGCTTGTAGTTGGCTATCAAGTTTTTGGCACTGTTGCCGGGGATTGTCCCCTAATATTGGCTAAGAAGTGTTTTGATTAGACTAGATATTCTTTTATTTTATTTTTTTGCATAATTTTTCTGGTTTTTGGTTTCTATTTTTTTGCATAATTAACTTGGGTGTTCTTTGTTGTTTTGTGAGTTTGTGCAGCCCCTTTATGCGAAGAAGTGCTAGCTTTGAGCATATTTTTGATCCTGAGATAGAAAGAACTCTTCGAAAGATCCGAGCTCTTAGGAAAAAAATAGAACAAAGCAAGTAAACGGCTTCAAGCTGAACAAGCCAAGCACAAATGGATAATCCAGACAATAGAGCCCTTCGTGATTTTGCAGTGCCCAATGCGATGGGCCCAAGGTCTAGCATCACTAGGCCAACCATCAAGGCAAATAATTTCGAGTTGAAGCCATCCTTGCTCTTGATGGTTCAAAAAAGTCAGTTTGGAGGATTGCCATCCGAGGATCCCAACTTGCATCTTCAGATTTTCCTTGAGTATTATGACACACTCAAGGTAAATGGGGTCTCAAGCAACGTAATCTGGCTTAGGATTTTCCCATTCTCTTTAAGGGTTCCGGAAGGGTCAATCACTACATGGGTGTTGGGATCTATTTTTCTGGTTTTTGGTTTCTATTTTTTTGCATAATTAACTTGGGTGTTCTTTGTTGTTTTGTGAGTTTGTGCAGCCCCTTTATGCGAAGAAGTGCTAGCTTTGAGCATATTTTTGATCTTGAGATAGAAAGAACTCTTCGAAAGATCCGAGCTCTTAGGAAAAAAATAGAACAAAGCAAGTAAACGGCTTCAAGCTGAACAAGCCAAGCACAAATGGATAATCCAGACAATAGAGCCCTTCGTGATTTTACAGTGCCCAATGCGATGGGCCCAAGGTCTAGCATCACTAGGCCAACCATCAAGGCAAATAATTTCGAGTTGAAGCCATCCTTGCTCTCGATGGTTCAACAAAGTCAGTTTGGAGGATTGCCATCCGAGGATCCCAACTTGCATCTTCAGATTTTCCTTGAGTATTATGACACACTCAAGGTAAATGGGGTCTCAAGCAACGCAATCTGGCTTAGGATTTTCCCAGAAGGGTCAATCACTACATGGGAGCAGCTGTCTCATGCCTTCCTCAACAAATATTATCCAAGGAGCAAAACAGACCAGTTGAGGAAGCAAATCATCACTTTCACTCAGAAAGATGATGAAACTCTATATGATGCCTGGGAGAGGTACAAAGAAATGCTCCAGGAATACCCACACCATGGCATTAAACGCTGGTTGACGGTACATATTTTCTATAATGGGCTCACTCTTAACCAGAAGGTAACCTTGGATGCTGCAGCTGGCGGTGCCTTCATGAGTAAGAACATGGAGGAAGGTTACAATCTCATTGATGAGGTTGCCCAAAATACATACCAGTGGTCTTCTACATGGAGTTTACCATTAAAAACTCCTTGTAAGTATTCTTTAGATGCTATTTCCCTTCTTACTGCTAAGGTAGAAGCACTATCTATTAAATTTCATAAGTTGGGAACAGGTACTTTTAATGTGGTTTGTGAAGGTGTTTCAGGACATACCATTACAGGTTATTAGCTAGAAGTATCCCAAAGTATCGAAGCAGAGGTGCATCAAGTTGAGGCGATTAGGAACTATAGTGGTAACTATGGAAATAATTTCAGACTACCACAAGGCCCAACTGGTTTTCAAAATAGATCACCTCCATTCCAAGGCAATCATAATAACTACAGACAACCACAAGGACCCTACATTCCATACAAATCAAAATTAGAGTCTTTGATAGAGACGTTTATGGCTACTCAACTGAAACAAAATGATGAGTTCTCTGATGCTATCTAGAACCTAGCCTCAAAGGTGGACTCGCTAGTCACCCATAACAAAATATTGGAAACGCAGATTGCTTAACAAGCTTCCAGCTCTACCAGAATTCTAGGGACATTTCCAGGAAAACCAGAAGCAGGTCCATCCAACCACGCCATGGTTGTAACGCTTAGGAGTGGTGCACAATATAAAGGTCCAATACCGCCAAAGGAAAAACAAGTTGAGAAGGACCCTAAAGAGGATGAGACCATATCACCTATACCTATTATGGACGAAGAGAAGTAAAAGAAGAAGGATGAGGTTAAGCCATATCAACCTCCTATTCCATTTCCTCAGCGCTTGGACAAGACCAAGTTGGATAAACAATTTGGTAAGTTTCTTGAGGTTTTAAAAAACTCTGCATTAATATTTTTTTCACTGATGCTTTGCAGTAAATGCTTACCTACGTGAAGTTTTTAAAGAATATTTTGTCCAATAAGAGGAAGCTAGAGAAAAATGGTATAATAACACTTACTGAGGAGTGCAGTGCACTGATCCAAATGAAGCTACCACCCAAGCTTCAGGATCCAAGTAGCTTTTCTATCCCATGCATGATTGGTGATATGTCAATAGATAGAGCTTTATGTGATTTAGGAGCTAGTGTTAGCCTAATGCCTTTGTCTATTTCTAAGAAGATGGGATTGAGTGAATTGAAACCTACTAGGATGTCCTTACAATTGGCTGATAAATCTATCAAGTATTCTCTAGGTATTTTAAAGGATGTTCCTATTAGGGTAGGACAAATTTTTATCCCTACTGATTTTGTTGTGCTAGAGATGGATGAGGATTCTATGATCCCTATTAAATTAGGCAGGCCATTTTTAGCCACTAAAGGTGCCATAATTGATGTTAAAAATGGTAAGTTATCTTTGACTATAGGGGACCAAAAGGTTGAATTTAATTTGATAGATTCTTTGAAAAAACATTTTTATGATAATGTTTGTTATAGCATTGAATTAGTTGACTAAGTGGTGAAGGAAGAGATTCTTCCTAAGGACCTACTTGATTTTGTTTTTTTGAATGAGCCTGCAGGAACATCAAAATGTAGTAAGGGTTATGCATCACTGAAACATGATACTTAAGTCATGTGTGACAAAGTGGTTAACCCAAATGTAGAACTTTAGCCTTTAAATTCCACACCGAGGTATGAATTTCATGGCTCTAATAGGTTCTTGGTTGTAATTTAGGTATAACGTCCAACTGAAGACCTTAAACTTAGCACTGGTGGGGAGGTAACCCCATAGTTGTTTATATCTCTGTGTTTTCTTTGAATGTTTTAGTTGGTAAAAAATAAAAAAATCAAACAAAGAGAAAAACAAATAAACAAGAACTTGTTGAATTGCTATGTTTTGGAGTAAGGCATAATTTTGATTACCATGATATGTCTTAATTTGGATCATATGAATGTATGCTTAACTTGGTGTTTTGCATTTATTTAGTGACATAAGACAGTGGCAACCACAAGCCGTGGATTGCCATCACCAGTAGTGTTTTTACCCAATAATTTTCATGGAATATGTAAGAGTTTTTTGGGTGACAAATAATGCCAACCACTGGTTGTGGTTATTCACCACTGACAGTGGTTTGGCCCAGGTTTTTCCTCTTTGTGAACATGGAATTTTTGGGCACAACACAGTGACAACCACTGGTCGTGGTTTCCCACCATTGGCCGTGGTTAGGTCCAGGGAGTCCTCTTTGCATTTAAATTTTTTTGGGCACGAAACAGAGGCAACCACTGGCCGTGGTTTTCCACCACTAGCCGTGGTTGCCATCAGGTGCATGGTTTAAGTTGCATAATAATGTTTGGGGCAAAACAGAATAAACCACGGGCCATGGTGTAGAACCACTAGCCGTGGTTTGGCCTAGCATGGGGAAATTCAACATTTTAAACACCCCATGCCCTGGTGCCTCTTTTATGTGTTACACTCTTGTTTCCCCTTACTTCTCTCTTTTAAAAACACATTTTTGCATGGGTTGGTTATGAATTGAGTCTAATACACACCACATTGTATCTATTTGTCCATATATGACTTAAAATCTTTCTTAATAGATACTTTTGATGTGTGACACCATTCTTATATCCCGTGCCATTTATGATATATGTAAAACTAAGATATTGGACTATATGCATCCTAACTTCTTTTTGTGTTTTGTTTAGTCCATTTCTTAGTACCCATATCAACATGTCTTCTAAGGCGATAACAAAAGCTTAAAATAAAAAAAAGGAAGACTAAAGGGTTATTTTCCCCCCCCTTCTCCATGACAGGTATCTGTTAAGATTTTGTGTTCTTCTTCACTCTGAATTAGACATTGAGGACCATGTCCGTAATTAGTTTGGGGTGGTAGGTACACAAAACCTTAACTTCACTTTATTCTTGCTTTTTATTCTGTTTTTCTTCTATTTTTGTTTTTGTTCATTTTCATGGTTGAGTTATGTTTTGTTTGTGTCATAGGATATAACATTGATTGCCTGATTGCAATTACTGTTGTTTGTATGACAAATGATTTAGACTGGCTAGATCTTGAACATAACTTGCTGGAATCTTAATAAAATAAATAAATGAAAAACATAATAAATATGATTACTAGTTTTACTTGAATAATCTACCTTCATGATGCTATGTTTCTCTAATTTGGCTAGTTACCATTCCATTGTGAGCTTTTGAGCCAAACAGGTATTCATTTCAAAATTTTTATTGAATTTATTACCCATGTTTCCTTTTTTGAGAGAATCACACATCTTTAGGCATTCTAGAACTTGGCTTTTGACCAATTCAAAACGGTTTATGAATGCATGCTGGGAATGAAAATGGCACATTAGGTCTTGTTACTTTAAGCCTCAGAATTTGTCAAATGCATGATCCATTAGTTGCCCCTTTTGAGCCATGAAATGTTATGATTTTCTTTCAAAAGCCTAAACACATAATGGTTTCTGATATATATGTAGAAGAGGCAAAAAGGTAAGGCAAACTAAATAAGGTTTGAGAAATATTTGAAAACAAAATCATGATAGTTTTGGGTCAGAAATGTAAAGAAAAGGAAGAAAAGGGTGTTTGAAAAAAAATAATAAGGAGTTGAATTCAAAATAAAAAAGGTGTAATGAATAAAATCAATGATGAAAATAACTGAATCATACTCTTGATAATCTGAATGTATAAGAGTTATTGAATTGAGGTTTGTCGTGTTATATTGCTCTTCTTAGAGGATTAAGCCCTTTGCATTTCCCTTTTCATAGTTTCCATTCCCATGTTATGAATCCCTTGGCCCCGTTACAACCATTTGAAAGACCTTTTAACTAATGCATGTTTTCATGATAACTGTAGAGTTTATGGTCAATTGCCAAGCATATGGTAGTGATTAGGATGATGTGATCTGAGTTAATTGAAACACAAGCACATGCACTGAGGGGAAGTGAGAAAGAGTTGGGTGGGTGCTATTCTGGAATTCTATGCGATCATTCAAAAACACAAAAACAAAATAATTAAACATAAGATTCCTTAAGTTTGTTTGGGTTTGTTATTCTTCATTGTTTGTTTGTATGAATACAGTGATTGCTTGAGGACAAGCAATGCTTTAGTTTAAGGTATTTTGATAAGTGTGCATGTTGTCTTGTTTTTGAGTTTTTTAGATGTAGTTTTTATTTATTTTTACCCTTATTCCTCCCGATTTCCTTGATTTTGCATTTAGTTCCACACAGGCTACTCGGTTGTCTCTATTTTTGTAGGACTATTGAAGTTTTAGGTTCTTTTTGATGAGAAATGGTAGCTTGAATGCAAGAAGAAGCCTTCGGGAACCTTAGTTGTGTAATTGGGCAAAGTCAGAACAAACCATTGGCAGTGGTTATCACTAGAACGAAGAAAATAAAGAGAACCAAGTGGCAGAGACCACCACTGGCCGTGGTTGTCACTGTGATGCCATGTTACATTGAAATTTGGGAGATTTGGATCATCAGACCCCGAACCACTGCCAGTGGTTTGCCACCATTGGCCGTGGTTGCCCGCACGAAGCCCTGTTTCCTAGTTTTTAGGAGGCATATTGGGGGCAGTTGACGGGGGGCTCTGAACAAACCTTTGAAGAGAAGAAATGAGGAACGAAAAGGAGAGCTTTCTCAAGGGGATTTTGGAGGAGATTCAAGGACCAACACGAAGAACACTTGGATTTATAGATTGGGAGGAAGATTAAGAAGAGTTAGTAAGAGCTTGTCTTCTATTTTCTGAACCCTATTTTCTATATTTGGGTTTTCATGTATGTTGGGAATGGGTTTCTTAGTTTTTGGTTATATAATTAATTCTAAGTTGAACTAAACCCCTTATCCTGGGATTAAGGGGGCAGTATACATATATATTGAAAGGATTGTTTTTCATCTTCTCCATTTATGAAATTTATGTTTACTATTTGATTTCATGAATGCTTAATGCTCTACAAGACTTCTAGAGAAGCGTAGTTGATTCCAAATGATGTTGGCTACGAGAGTAGGTATATTGTTTGAAAGCATGAAATTGAACCTATGGTTTTGAGTTACGAGAGTAAGAGAAACCATTTGATGGCTAATGGGTTTTCACAAAATGTAATGGACTTAATTAACATATTAAACGTAATTCTTTGGGAATTAGGTACATTAGTAAGGCTTTGAGAGAAGGTTTCTAATTACTTTATGAAAATCTACCTTAGAAACTAAATTTCATAATTGGGGAAATGAATTACATGAAATTTGATACTAGCATATGCACCTTTTTAACTCCCAAGAGTTTTCCTTTGATTGATCCTTAGAAAGCATTTGATTTCCATTCTAAAAGAATTAAGTTTTTTCTATCATGCTATTGCTATCATTTAATTTACTGCACTTTTTCCATCCTTAAAGGGTTTTTGTAGATAATTAAACTACCGTTAAAACCAGTACTTGGGCACAATCTCTGTGGGAATGATATTTTTATTACTGCGATACCCCGTACGCTTGTGGTTGGCTATCATGGAGGTGTTGAAACTGAGATTATAAGGACAAGCTCTTGTGAGGATAGTTGGTTAGGTTGAGAGGGTTGGTCTGGTTGAGAAATATGGTTTGGTTGGGATGGAGAGGTAAACTCTAGTTGAGGAGAAGAGGTGCTAACAACATCAGACCTTGCCCTTTTCTGACTTGGCTCTTCCTGCATCTCACTTCTTTTTCTTTTTTCCACTATCTGCCTTCTGAGACCATCTTTATCACTGTTGAAGGGGTGAGAGAAGATGACCTTTTCTGCTAAGGAGGAGGAGGAGCAGACTTCTATTATTGGGCCATAACCTTGCTTTGCAGCTAGCTGAGAGGGATGTCATCATCAGAATCTGACGACTGAGTAACTGCTTCTATGCCTTTAGGAACAAACACATCCTTCTGGGGAGAGGGATGAGGAACCATATTCTCAGGTTTAGATTCAAAGGGTGAGTCAAAGCCATCAGACTCATCAGACTCTTCCACCATAAACTTAGCAGTTCTGGCCTTCTTAATTCTAGCTACTTTAACTCTGGAACCTTACCAAACTTTCTCTGGGGGTGGCTTTGACTTGAGTAGGGATAGGAGTAGGCTTCTTCTTTCGCTTCATGTCTGTAGGGGCATACATTTTCTTGAGGGCTGAAGTATAGGTAGACCTTTTTGAGGTCTTGTCTAACATGGGTGAAAAGGTTGGAAGCTTGCTCACTAAAGATGAGCACTGTACTAGGTTACCAACAGTCTTAGTTAGGATGTTTTCCAAAGCAAATACCTTTATCAAAATTGTAGGGTAGGGAATTTTGTTTTTCTTCTTCCCTACTGAAGATATTAGATATGTCATGATGACATTTGGTAGGCTAACCTTTTCTTTCACCAATAAGTGGTACATGTAGAACCTGTCAAGCTTCGTAACTATGTCTTTTGTGCTTTTCCTAAGATAGAAGACTTGCTTCATGAGGAGATGAAGCATCTTCACCTTAGGAAGAAGATTCCTAAACACCAACTTGGTAGGGTGAGACTTCCCATACACCAACTTGTTTATCTCCAATGAAGAAACAACTTCAACTCAAAATCATTTGTAAAAATGTTTCCTATAGCAGGGTAACCACACATTGTTGCGAGAACGTCTTTAGAAATCTCAATGGTCTTTCCTTTGAGACTGCCAAGAATGAGAAACTCAGACTTATTAAAAGAAACGCTGTTCTAGAACTCTAAAACCAGCGAAGGGAAGAAGGGTTCCCTATCCACGTAAAAATGGGTCCACCCGATTCCTTCTATTTCACCAATGACAACCTTTCCATCAAGCTTGTGTTATTCTGGATGAAAGAATGAGGATTCCATAATGTCTCCAATTGAAAACTTTGGTGCTATGGTAGAGTCCAAGAGAGGTGAGGAAGATGAAGGGTTTAAGGTTCTAGAAATATGAAAGGCTTTAGCATATTGAGAGAGAATGCTTTTAGAGAAGAAAACTTAAGAGGTTTTGCAAGGAGGGAAATGCAGTGAAAAGGCACTTGATTTAAAAAGGCAAAAACTATTTATGTGAGAAGAGAGAAAAAATGGTTCGGGTGATTGTTACACAAAAAGATATTAACTTCTGCCATGTGGTACGTTTTAAAGTTAATGACAATAAAACATGAAACCTCTCAGTTAACATAAATCCCAAAAGATCTTTAACATTTACCTTTCAACATTAAATAAAAGCAGACATTTATGGGTTCAGACATATTAAGCAACTAAGCATACATTATGAAACCCAGACCTTTTATGCAAACATTCATACTTTTTAAATAAAACAGGTTCACACATAAAGCAGACATGTTCAAGTAACATTTCTTAAATTTAAATTGTACTTGATAAAAATAAAACCTGGCCTCAGCCAAAGGCTTTGTAAAGATGTCTGCTTATTGATGGTCTGTGTCCATACATTTCA
Organism: Clitoria ternatea; assembly: GCA_037962975.1. NCBI lineage: Eukaryota > Viridiplantae > Streptophyta > Magnoliopsida > Fabales > Fabaceae > Clitoria > Clitoria ternatea. The sequence continues at coordinate 140,715,976 of CM075673.1, forward strand.
TGTCGAAAATCCCTTTTTGTACATAGTCTCTGATGATGTGATACTTCACCTCTATGTGTTTGGCTTTGGAGTGCTGAATGAGGTTCTTGGAGAGATTTATTTCACTCGTGTTGTCATAGAACACATGAATCTCTTCTTTCTTGATTAAGTAATGCTCAAGCTGACACTTCATCCAAAAAAGTTGAGAAAAACAACTTGCTGTAGACATGTACTCAGCCTCTGTTGTTGAAAGAGTAATTGAGTTCTACTTTTTGCTTCCCCATGATATCAGACTTTTGCTAAGAAAGTGACATCCACCACTTGTGCTTTTCCTGTCAACTCTATCTCCTTCAAAATCTGCATCATTATATCCTGATAAAGAGAAAGAGTTTATTCTTTCATAGAAGAGCCCAAGGTTAGTGGTACCTACAAGATACCTCAGAATCCTTTTCATTGCAGACAAGTGTGATTCCTTGGGTCTGATTGATATCTTGCACACATGCAAACACTAAACATGATATCTGATAAGGTCTGATCCACTGATATACCAGACTCATGTTTATTGATTATGCAATTTGGATGCATAAGAGTGCTCATTGGCTTAGCATCAACCATAGAGCAGAAGACTTTCTCTTGAATTAGCTAGAGACAATGACTCCATAGAGCATCTGCATGATCTTCTGTTGGATTATGAGTTAAAAGAATACTCTTCAGAGATGCCTCAGAAAGCTCATGGGGTCTGAAATCACCTTTGTAGTAAACTGGCTTTGGGGGCATAGGCTTCTTTAGTCTTCCTTTCTTAATCTTTACAGTTTTTGGATTTAAATGATCTGGTGCAATTAGAATCTTTTTTCCAGGAGAAACAACTACATGAAGCTTGTGAGACTCTTTCCCTTGCTGCATATCCATCATAACTCTTGTCTATTATGCCTTGAGAGCATAAAACATAGCAATGTCTGATGTTGAGGTAAGGTGGGGGTTGAGCAAGACTTAGTCAAATGGCATGGGTGAGGGAAAATAGGGGGCTAAGGGAAAGATTTTGATCTTCTTAGAGTCAAATCTAGGTGCGTCAATAATGGCTAGCTTAGACGGGTGATGGTATCCTAATTCTTCTTTATCTAAGGCTGGTCTGGTGATTTTAATAAGAGGTGTAGGGTAGGGGCCGGATGGTCTGGTATGAGGTCTAGATGGAAAGATTTGTCGATACTTGGAGGAGGGGGTGTTGAAACTGAAGTTGAAAGAACAAGCTCTTAAGATGGTGGAGGTGTGGTTTAGTCAAGATTAAAAGGTTGATCAGGTTGAGGTTGAGAGAGGTTTGGGCAGGTTGGGTTGGTGAGGTGAACTCTGGTTGAGAAGAAGGGTTACCAACAACATCGGACCTTGCCCTTTTTTGACTGAGCTCATCTTGCATCTCACTTCTTCTTCTCTTTTCCACCAGCTTCCTTCTGAAACCATCTGCATCACTCTTAAACTCAACCATGACTTCATGAAATCTGTTGATCCAGTCAATGTGGTTCCAACTCTGAGTGTTAAACTCAGGAAAACATTTCAAATGCCCTTCAATAACCTTGATGAATTCAGCATAGCTAGAATAGTTACCAAACTTCTACAATTTTTCCTTCTAAGCCCTCATGTCATTGAGATAGGAGGTTCTTATTTCTTGATACTTCTCTTGCTAGAACTTAGTTGTCTAGCCTTGAATAGACACAAAAGGATGTAAAATGATAAAAACACGAACGAATTGCTTATATTCTTTTGGGGTGAAAGTTGACGACCTTTTCTACTGATGAGGAGAAGGAGGAGGAGGAGAAGGACCAGACTTCTATTTTTGGGCCATAACCTTGTTTTATAGCTGACTAAGGAGGATGCCATCATCAGAATCTGATGATTGAGTAACTACTTTTATGCCTTTAGAAGCAGGTACTTGATGAGGAACCATATTTTCAGGTTTGGCCTCAAGGGGTGAGTCAGACCTATTAGACTCATCCAAAAGAAACTTAGCAGTTTTGGCCTTCTTAATTCCAACTACTTTAACTTTGGAACCTCCACTAAACTTTTTCTTGGTGGTGGCTTTGACTTGAGCAAGGTAGGAACAGGCTTCTTCTTTTGCTTCACGTCTATAGGGGTAGACTTTTTCTCAAGGGCTGAAGCAGGGGTAGACTTTTCAGAGATCTGGTCCAACAGGGGTGAGAATGTTGGAAGCTTACTCACCAGAGAGGAGCACTGTACTAGGTCACCAACATTTTGAGTTTGGTCATTTTCCAAAGTAAATACCTTTATCAAAACAACAAGGTAGGGAATTTTGTTTTTCTTCTTCCTACTGAAGATATCAGATATGTCATGATGACATTTGGTAGGCTAACCTTCTCTTTCACCAACATGTGGCATATGAATAATCTATCAAGCCTTGTAATAGTATCCTTTGCACTTTTCCTAGGGCAGAAAACTTGCTTCGGGAGGAGATGAAGCATTTTCACCTTAGGAAGAAGACTCCTAGACACCAACTTGGCTGGGTGAGACTCTCCATACAACAACTTGTTTATCTCCAATGAAAGAACCACTTTAAACTCAAAATATCTACAAAAACATTTCCAATGGTAGGGCAACTACTTACAGTTATCAAGCAACTAAACATACATTATCAGACCTAGACCTTTCATACAAACATTCAGACTTTTTAAATAAAATAGGTTCACATGCAAAGCAGACATGTTTAAGTAACATTGCTTAAATTTAAATTGTACTTGATAAAAGTAAACTTGGCCTTAGCCAAGGGCTTTGTAAAGATGTCTGCCCATTGATGGTATGTGTCCACAAATTTCATGTCCGGAATCCCTTTTGTACATAGTCTTTGATGAAGTGATACTTTACCTCTATGTGTTTGGCTTTAGAGTGCTGAATGAGGTTCTTAGAGAGATTTATTGCACTTGTGTTGTCATAGAACACATGAATCTCTTCTTTCTTGATTAAGTAATCCTCAAGCTGATACTTCATCTAAAGAAGTTAAGAACAATAACTTGCTGTAGACATGTACTCAGCCTCTGCTATTGAAAGAGCAATTGAGTTATACTTTTTGCTTCCCCATGATATCAGACTTTTGCTAAGAAAGTGGCATCCACCACTTGTGCTTTTCCTATCAACTCTATCTCCTGTAACATCTGCATGACAGTATCCTGATAAAGAGAAAGAGTCTGTTATTTTATAGAACAACCTAAGGTTAGTGGAACGTACAAGATACCTCAGAATCCTCTTCACTATAGACAAGTCTGATTACTTAGGGTTTGATTGATATCTTGCACACATCCAAACACTAAACATTATATCTAGTCTGTTGGATATTAGATATAGAAGGGAACCAATCATTCCTATGTATAAGGTCTGATCCATTAGTGTACCGGACTCATCTTTGTTGATTATACAACGTGGATGCATAGGAGTGCTTATGGGCTTAACATCAACCATTTTAAACTTTTTAAGCAACTCCTTGGTGTACTTCTGTTGATGGATAAAAATACCATCATTATTCCATTTTATCTACAAGCCTAGGAAGAATTTGAGTTCTCCTATTATACTGTTGTGATGTTTTGTGTTGGTTGTGGTGATTCGTGGCAAGTGTCCACTATTTGTGTAGTATATGTTAAAATAGAGTGTCGTTCCACTTAGATTCAGTATTCAAAATGATGATTCTAAAATATTATGACGATCAAAAGAAATTGTTTTCATAATATGACCATAACATAAAATGGGTAAAATGCAATCAAACATAAATTAAGAAACACAATAAAATATGATGAACTAACAGTTGATAAAAACTGGGACTAGATTTCATCTATCTCACCCTTCGACACACTATATATATGTATATAAATGGGTTTCAGACTATTGCTTTTTACGTCACAATCTAAATCATTCGTATCGATTCCTCGACTATGAAATTCATAAGAATAATTCCAAATATGTTGATTCCTCAATCATTTTAAAAATATTCTAGCATTAAGAGCGATTATTTCGACTATGTTGATTATTATTCCTAATAATCTCCGTAATGAGTATTCCACTTAGATCCATTTTCAAAAGTCATTTTTCAATAACTAACGAAAACTAAAAGCAAGAAGCTATTGATCAGATAGATTCAAGTATTAAACATCAAAGGGAAGACCAAAAGCCATAGAATGAAAGTACCAAATATATAAATATATGACAAGCGTACGTCGGGTTCGAGTTAATTACATCCAATCCCAAATAAAGAATTAGCTACACATGGTAGCTATGAAAATCAACCACAAAAGATAAAAGGAAAACAATGATAAGAAAGAGAAAAAGGGTCTTCAATGGAGCTTGGAAAGAGAGAAGATGAAATATGCCTCCTATTCATCGTCTGTCAAAATTTCTTCTTCTTTCCTTAAATATTAGTCAATTGGCTCAAGCAAATTAATGATTCGCTCAAGTGAATTGGTTGCTTCACCATGAAGAAAGGTCTTTTCCTTTACTTTTTCCCTCGATGATTAGCTTAAGCGAGTGGTTTTCTTAGGCGAGTTCACCAATACTCTGTTTCCCCTGTTCTTCATTCGCTTAAGCCATTCTAATTCTTGCTCAAGTGAATTCTTTCTATTTGGCCTCTAGAAGAATTTTGCTTGAGCTAAGATGGTTCACTCAACTGAATTAACCTGGAATTCAATTCTGCCTGATTTTCGCTTGAGCTGATTAATCTCGCTCAAGCGAATTCCTTCAATTTACTCTTTGGACTTATTTCTCTTAAGTGGAAATAGATTCACTCAGGCAAAGCTTGCGTCTGATGTTCAGAACCTTGAATGCCTTGATTCGCTTGAGCGACTCTGGTATTCGCTTAAGTGAATTCACCAAATTTTGACTTTTCTTGACCTAAGTCGGGGAATTTGCCTTTGAATTTCTTCCTTCTTTTCTTCCTCATCCTTTTCACCTAAAATTATACAAAATTTGGGATAAGAAACACATATTTACATCAATTATGTTGAGAAATATCTAGATTTCAAATTTTATCAAATACAATACACAAAACAGTCTAGATACAGAAACATTCTATCAAAATCATACCCAAATAACACAAAAAATATACACCATTTGGGCATTTATCAACTCTCCCTGACCTAGAACTTTGCTTGTCCTCAAGAAAAAGGTTAATAAAGTACCAAAGTGAAAATTAGATTTCTTTTAATCATAATGATGCATAAGAAAAGAAACAACTTAAACTATGTACAAATAACAGTTCTTGGTATCCTTTAAAATCCAACAAGATAAATGCCCAATCCTGCAAATCACAAAATAATTGAAAGTAACCAATGGCTATAAAAACAAGAAATCCACTCAGTATTCCACAGGTGAGTGTTTACTCAAAGCATCACTGATTATGCATTAGTCAAAATTGCAATTCATTTCATTTCAGAAGAACAATTACCTTAACATCAAGGATCAAGAGGTCTTCAAAAAGGTTGTACTGAGGCTTGGTTAAACAATAAAATTCATTATTTTTCTATGAATTCAAAGAGCATGCTAAAAGGGAAGAGATTATGATATTTATACAGGACTTTAGCTGCCCTATTTTCACAGTTTTCTTTTTATCACTCTCATGTTTTGTTTTTCTTTTGTTTTCAATTTTCTCCAATTCCTCTTTTTTATAAAATTCTATTTTGCAAATGATTTCCATTGAGGAATTTCTTTTTCTTTTCATCTTCACTATTTCACCATAGCTATTTATTTCTCTTTTTCTGCCAATGAACCAGTAAGTATAACATAACCCCTTTTATATACACATATCATATTCTCTTTACCTTTACCATGCTATTTAGGTAGGAAATAAATTTTGAACATGCTGTATATAAGGGATTTAGAACAAAATTTAAAAGTTCAAAGGGTTACAAACAAAATGGAATTTAATTTATTTACAGGTTAGATTTTTGGCTCTGGCTTAACCCTAAATCTATGCAAAATTTCCTCTATCATATCCCTACTTGTCTAAGTAATAACTTCTGATAGAAAATTATGCAATAACAACTATACAATAATCAAAGAATTCTCGGTGTTTATTTCTGACAACTTTACCTCATTCATCAAGCTTATTTCTAAACACCCACGTAGTTCCAATAATGCCTTTGTTTTTGGGCCTTGGGACAAGTTTCTAAACCTTATTTCTCTCAAACTAGTTTAGTTCCTCTTGTATGGCAATGACCCAATCAGTATCCTCCAAAGCCTCTACAATAGATTTGGGTTCTAGTTTAGAAATAAGAGCTATGATGGATTGATTGAGAAGTTTGGATTTGATCCTTATTCCTGTAGCTTGATCTCCAATGATAAGGTCTGAAGGGTGATAAGCCTTGAACTTCATGTCCCTAGGCTTTTCTGGTTCAGATATTGATGGCTATTGTTCAGATTCTCAATTTCCATCTTCTGTTGGTTTTAATTGAGCAGGGTCTAATCTTTACAAATCTTGTTTAGATTCTTACTGCACCACACCTACATCATCAAGATCTAGATCTGCTAGTCTCCTGTTAGTCTCTTAAAGATCATTAAACCTTATATACATTGATTCCTCAATGGTCTAAGTTCTTGTATTAAAAACTCTATAAGACTTTGATGTGGTTGAGTGCCCCATAGATATCCCTTTATCACACTTTGGGCATTTATCATATACTCATTTCAAACTCAGGTTGCATTATTTCATAAAGTTCTTTGCATCGACTTACATCAGTAGCATAAAAAACAATGTCATCCATATAAATTTGCACAATTATAAAGTACTTGTGAGAGCTTTTCCTGAATAGGGTTGTATATACTTTTCCTCTAGTAAAGCTTTTCCTGAATAGGGTTGTATATACTTTCCCCTCACGCTTGGGAGCAAGGGCTTTTCTTTTTAAACCCAAGAGTTCCCTCTGAATTTCAACTTTACTTTTTCTTTTTGATAAGGTATTTGTAGAATGCTTACTTAGAGAAGTATCATTGACTAGAATATCATTCTTTGAAGGCTTGTTTGGAGAATTAAAGAGTTTATGGCTGTCATCATTCCATCCCAGGTCCTTAAGAAGTGAAAGATATATTGCATCAGACATATCTTGACCTGTTACATCATTTTCACCTTCTTTCCCATCAGGCAAATTTCTGTTGATATTCACATGCTTGTGTCCAGTATGTTGAACATTATCAGAAGTATTAATCTGTGATGTTTTAAGATTCAAAGCCTTGTCTATTTCCATCAACTGACACTTAAGAACTGCACCTTTCTGCATTTCTTCTTCTGCTTCATTCATATTCCCTTCCCTTCTCAATGTAAGATCTTTCTTTTTCAAACTCAAAAGCTTTCTCTGAATTATCAATTTGCTTTTTGGTGCCACTGTGGAAGCGTCACTGTTACTGACATTCCTATTTATAGTGCTTCTCCAATCCAATTGAATGGAATCTGATCCATTACCAAAAAATTCAGAACTCATACTTTCCCTCACAGCAATGGATTTTTGTAACATGGTATTATCATCTTCAGGCCCAAAGCTGTTAAAGCTCCCTTCTAGTAACTTTGCCTTTTTCAAGAATGTTGTTGCTTTTTTAGTCTTACCTGCTCACTTTTGATTTAGAGCCTCTTTTTTAAGAGACTGAATTTTAGTATGAAATGCTTCTTTGTAAAGGGTTTCAGACTTGGGAGATTTATTTTCAAGTTCAGTCCAACCATAAAACTATGGATCATTTGTCTCACTTATAAAAATACTTATTTATGTGTTTGAATATGATAACAGGTTCAAGGATTTTGATAATGACAAAGCACTCTTGGAGAAATTCTTGCAAAAACAAAGACTCGGAATCAGACCCAGAAAAACTGCGCAGCTAATCGATTAGAGAGTCCAAGCTAATCGATTAGGCAGCTTCTATTTTGAATTAAATGCATCAGGAACATAAGCTAATCGATTAGATGGAGAATGCTAATCGATTACCAAGCTACTGGAATGACACTAATCGATTACCCAAATGACATAATCGATTACCAACATCAAAAACTGAATTAAATGCATCAGGTACATATGATAATCAATTACAGGACTTCAGCCAATCGATTACCAAGCTACTGGAACATCACTAATTGATTACCCAAGTATCATAATCGATTACCAGATCAAGAAATGAATTAAATGCATCAGGTGCTATAGCTAATGGATTACTGGGCAAGCTATAATCGATTACCTGGTCTCTGACTTGAAGCTAATCGATTAGGTAGTGAATGCTAATCGATTACAGCACGAACTGAACTGAAAATTTTGAAATGTAATCGATTACAGCTCGAGGCGCAATCGATTACGATAGTGGGAAAACACATTTTAGTGGGAAGACAGCTCATTTCTTCACTATTTCTCAGATGCCCACTACATGCAACGGCTAGGAACTTCTGCAGCTCAACCATGGCTCTATAAATGCAAGGAAAACGCAAGCACAAAATACACAACAAGAAGCAATCATTCCTTACCTTCATTTGTGCTTAGTGAGTTTATTCTTGTGTATACTCTGAAATTTTAAGCCTAGAACTTGTATATCCTCTCATCTTGAGAGTCAGAATTTGTGTGAGCTTTCACTTGTACATCTACTCTATTGAGAGAGTTATTTGCTTGTAAACACTACACCAAACACAAAGGTTTTCGCTCTAGGTTGAGTGGTCACAAAGGTTGGGGTTCAACCTTTGGGTATTGAGAGTTTGAGAGATTGGGTGGGTTACCCTTGTGCTAGTGAGGATTGAGTTCTTGAGTGTGGGACACTAGGAAGCTGCAATTGCTCATAGCTTGTAATCTCTAAACTTCAATAGTGGAAATCCTTCAAGTGGGTTGCTTGAAGGCGAGACGTACACTGGGGTTGGTGGAACTCGTTAAATTGGTTTGCAAGCTCTTCTCCCTTACTCTTTTATATTTATATACTGCACTTAATTGATTTGGATTGATTGATTGTGATTTGGATACTTGAGTTTTCTTGATTTAGTTAACTTTGAACATTGCATACAAGTGTTTGATAAATTGTCTCAGCTATATCTATCTCTTATTTTGCATTGTCTTTTGCATTATACTTGACTTCACTTGCATAATTTCTAAACTTGTGATAAAAGAACTAACTTCAAAGGCATTCCAAGCAAAGTTTTAAAAACTCAATTCACCCCCCCTCTTGAGTATTGAGGCCACTTGAATAACAAGTGGTATCAGAGCTTGACTCTTGGTAGATCAAGCTTAACAGCTTCAAGAGATAAAGATGGCCTCAAGTTCTCTAAACCTTTTTCCCGAGGGTGGCGCCATAAATAGACCTCCCGCTTTCAATGGGGAAGGCTATGCTTTTTGGAAGGAAAGAATGAAAATCTTCATTCAATCTATTGATTTAAGAATCTAGAATGCAATTTAAAATGGTCCTTACATGCCAATGCATACTGTTGATAATAAAAATGTTGAAAAACCTATGGACGAATGGACTAGTGATGAGGAGAAGAAAGTGCAAAACGGCTATAAAGCTAAAAATCTCATCACTATGGCATTAGGTCCCGATGAATTTTTCAAATAATGACTTGTAATTTCTCTAAGGAAATGTGGGATACCCTTCAAGTAACTCATGAAGGAACTAGCGATGTTAAGGACTCTAAGATTAGTACTTTAACCAGTCAATATGAAAGTTTTAGAATGAATTCCAATGAAACTATTTTAGAACTTCAAAAGAGATTTACTTTGATTATTAATCATCTTATTACACTTGGTAAATCTTATACTAACAAGGAACTTATCCACAAAGTTCTAAAAAGTCTTACTAGGGAATGGAACCTCTTGTTATGGCCATTAAGCAATCTCCCAATATAAATGATATGTCTCTTGCCACTTTGTTTGGTAAACTCCAAGAACAAGAACAGGAATTGAAAGACTTGAAACAAGTGGAAGAAGAAGAAAAAGTCTCTAAGAAGAAAGGCCTAGCTCTCAAGGCCACCTCCACACATGAAGAAGAATCTTGTAGTGACCTTGATGATGAGGAGGAATTTGGATTGTTTGTGAAGAGATTCAGAAAGTTCATGAAAAATAAACGATTCCAAAAGAATTTCAAACCTCAAGGTAAGAGACCTATTCCCAATGAATCATCTTCTTCACCTAATTGTTTTGAATGTGGAAAGGAAGGGCACTTCAAGGCGGATTGCCCAAATCTCAAGAAGAAAGGCAAGGAGAAAAGAGGAAGAAGAAGAGCTTACATTGCATGGGATGAAAATGATGTAAGTAGCTCCGATGATTCAGACAATGAAGAAGCAAATCTTTGTTTAATGGCCAATCACTCTGAAGAGGAAAATAAGGTAAGTCTCCATGACCTAGATAAAGAAGAATTGCTTGATGCTCTTAATGAATTGTATGATAAATTTACAAAAGTCTCTAATAGGCTCAAATTGTCTAGAAAAACAAGCGACACTCTAGAAATGCATCTTATGGAAGTTTGCAAAGAAAATGAATGTTTAAAAAAAGAGTTAGAAAATGTCCAAGCATGCTCTAGGAGTAAACCTTGTGAATTTGCTAAGAAATGCATTGATCTAGAAGAGAAGGTCCTAGACTTAAACAAAACCTTAGAGAGATTCACTAATGGTAGGGATAATTTAGATGCACTTCTTGGAAAACAACGTTGCATGTTTAATAAAACCGGATTAGGATATAATCAAGGATCACATGCTAGCATGAAAGAAAAACATTACAAAAGTTTCTTTGTACCACCTAGTAAATCATCTACACCTTTCATGAAATGTAACTATTGTGGCTTCAAAGGACATAATGCATCTAATTGTAATGTTAGAAAGCTAGGACCAAAGGTTGTGAGAAAAGTATGGGTTCCTAAAGGAACACTACCACAAGCTAACATTAAAGGACCCAACATACAATGGGTACCTAGTTCTCTAAATTAATCTTGTTTTGTAGGTATGCTTCAAGGCAAGCAACACCCATTGGTATTTGGATAATGGGTGTTCAAAACACATGACGGGAGACAAAAGTAAGTTCATATCATTTACTCCATGAAATAAGGGATTCGTTACTTATGGAGATAACACGAAGGGAAGAATACTAGGAATCAAAAATGTCAGTAAAAACTCTTCCACTTCTATAAACGATGTATTATATGTTGAAGGACTTAAACATAACTTGCTTAGTATTAGTCAATTATGTGACAAAGGCTATAAAATTATTTTTGAATCAAATGGTTGCATAATTGAAAATAAGCTAAACAAGGAAATAAAATTCGTTGGTCAAAGAGTTGATAATATTTATATTATTAATCTTGATTGTCTTGCTTCAAATGATGTGCAATACTTCATAACTAAAGAGGATGAATCATGGCTATGGCATAGAAGAATTGCTCACATTCATATAGACCATTTGAATAAACTCGTTTCGAAAGATTTAGTAATTGGTTTACCAAAATTGAAGTTCGAAAATAAATTCTGTGACGCATGTCAAAAGGGAAAACAAGTAAAGGTTTCTTTTCAAGCGAAAAATATTGTTTCAACAAATAGACCTTTACAACTTTTACATATGGATTTATTTGGACCTTCAAAAATTAAAAGTTTTGGTGGAAATTATTATGGTCTTGTGATTGTGGATGATTATTCTAGATATACATGGACTCTGTTTCTTACTCATAAACATGAAGCATATCATGCATTTAAGAAACTTGCCAAGATCATCCAAAACGAACAAAATTTGAAAATAGCATCCATTCGAACTGATCATGGGGGAGAATTTGAAAACCAATTTTTTGAAAAGTTTTATGAAAAATTTGGCATTGATCATAATTTTTCGGCTCCAAGAACCCCACAACAAAATGGAGTAGTTGAAAGGAAAAATCAATCTTTAGTGGAGCTCGCAAGAACTATGATAAGTGAAAGTAACATTTCAAAACATTTTTGGGCCGATGCGGTAAATACTGCTTGCCATATTATGAACCGATGTTTGATAAGGCCTATATTAAAGAAAACCCCCTATGAACTCTATAAAGGAAGAAAACCAAATATTTCTTATTTTCACATATTTGGATGCAAATGTTTTATTTTAAACAATGGAAAGGATAATCTCGGCAAATTTGATGCAAAATCTAATGAAGCAATATTCTTAGGTTATTCATCTACTAGTAAAGCATATCGACTCTTTAACAAACGAACATGTACAATTGAGGAATCTATACATGTCAAATTTAATGAACTTAACCAAAATTCTCTGAGAAAGGAAATTGATGATCTTGTAGGTACCTTCCAAGAAATGAACTTGGAAGATGAAGAAGGAAATAAAAATGAAGGAGATACAACACAAAATGAAGAACCTCAACAAAAGGAATGGATCACCTTAAAGAATCACCCCTTGGACAATATCATAGGTGAGATAACAAAAGGTGTAAGTACTCAAAACGCTATTAGAAATGCATGTAATCATTCAGCCTTTGTATCACAAATAGAACCCAAATGCATTGATGAAGCTATTATTGATGAACATTGGATGTTGGCCATGCAAAAAGAATTAAATCAATTTGAAAGAAATAAAGTTTGGGAATTAGTACCAAGACCCAATGATCACCAAATAATAGGAACAAAATGGGTGTTTAGGAATAAATTAGATGAGAATGGCATAATTACTAGGAATAAAGCTAGGCTAGTAGCTAAGGGTTATAATCAAGAAGAAGGCATTGATTATGAAGAAACATATGCACCCGTAGCTAGGTTAGAAGCCATTAGACTATTATTAGCCTTTGCATGTTGTAGGGACTTTAAATTGTACCAAATGGATGTCAAGAGTGCTTTCTTGAATGACTATATTCAAGAGGAAGTGTATGTTGATCAACCTCCAGGTTTTGAAAACTATCAATTTCCAAATCATGTTTTCAAACTAAAGAAAGCCTTATATGGTTTAAAACAAGCTCCAAGAGCTTGGTATGAAAGATTAAGCAAATTCCTTTTAGAAAACAACTTTGAAAGAGGCAACGTTGACACAACATTATTCATAAAGCACAAAAAGAATGACATACTATTGGTGCAAGTATATGTTGATGATATAATTTTTGGTGCTACTAATGAGTCAATGTGCAAGGAGTTTGCTAAGTTAATGTAGGAAGAATTTGTGATGTCCATGATGGGGGAACTTACTTTCTTCCTTGTACTACAAATCAAGCAAACTAATGAAGGCACATTCATTAGTCAATCAAAGTACTGCAAGGAATTACTTAAGAAATTCAACATGGACAAGGAAAATGACATTGCCACACCTATGGGCACTTCATGCTACTTGGACAAGGATGAGAAAGGTAAGGATGTTGAACTTACAAAATATAGAGGTATAATAGGATCCTTACTTTACTTAACCGCAAGTAGGCCGGACATCATGTTTTCTGTTTGTATGTGTGCAAGATATCAAGCATGCCCAAAAGAATCACACCTAACTGCAGTAAAAAGGATAATGAAATATCTAGTGGGAACTCAAAATGTCAGATTATGGTACCCCAAAGGGGTTGAATGCACTTTAGTTGGATACTCTGACTCTGACTTTGCTGGATGCAAGCTTGATAGAAAAAGCACTAGTGGAACATGTCAGTTGCTTGGTAGTTCTCTTGTATCTTGGCATAGCAAGAAACAAGTGAGTGTTGCATTATCAACAGCTGAGGCAGAATATGTTGCAGCTGGTAGTTGTTGTGTTCAAATCCTTTGGATGAGACAACAACTTCTAGATTTTGGTGTTATATTAGATCATGTGCCTCTCAAATGTGATAACACAAGTGCTATAAATATTTCAAAGAATCCTGTTATGCATTCAAGAACCAAACATATTGAGATTCGACATCATTTCATTAGAGATCATGTTTTAAAGGGTGATTGTGTGCTCGAACATGTTGAAACTTCTAAGCAATTAACAGATATCTTCACCAAACCTCTAGAAAAAGAGCAATTCATTCATATTAGAAGAGAATTAGGAATCCTTGATATAACCAATTGTGTTTGAATAAATGGATGATTTTGATGATTGCTTGATTTTGATGATGTTTTATTTAGTTTGAAATGTTCTAAAGAATAACTTAATAGATTTCCAGTCCTCTGAAATGAAATCTGCAAAATCTGGGAATTTTTGAGTCAACTAATCGATTACCACTTGACAGATAATCGATTACCAAGCTTCTGTTTCATGCATAATCGATTACCTCTTGGTCCATAATCGATTACAACGCCTCTGTTTTAGGTCCAAAATGTTTCATCTTTTCACTAATCGATTACCATCCTTCCTCAATCGATTAGGACGGTTCTGGTTCTTAGCCTAATTGATTACCCATCTTACCTAATCGATTACCCTCTGTACGAAACGATTCAAATTCCTCAAAAACAGTTACCTAATCGATTACCTATGCCTCGTAATCGATTAGCATCGAGTCTGTGACAGTCAAACGTTGTTTTCCGAGGCCTGCTCGTTTTCTCTTCCCATTCAACTCCCAATAAACCACTTTCTCTCCTTTCTAAACCTACATTTTCCTATAAATACATCCCTACTCACCTTCTCTTCTCACACTACCTCTTCCACTTCCTCAAGCCTTAAAAAGCTCTCACTCTCTTCTCATCTTCTTTCCCCTTCTCTACCACCATGTCTTCCTCATGCAATGTCAAAAGGGAAAGGTCCTCCATGGCCCAAGCCAATAATCCCCTTGATTTCTCCAGGTTTTTCTCAAGCCATAGAGACCTTCAACACTTTATCAATCACTTTTCTGAAAAAGACATCATGACCCCCCACTACACCATTGCTGAAACTTTTGACAACCACAACCTCACCTTCACCCAATGCCTCTACCACTACAACCTCTCCCCTTCCTCACCCTCAAGGAAGAACTTTACTATCCGGAACTCATCCGGGTATTTTACTGCAACCTCAAGCTTGTCAATGGGGTGATAGAATCAAAGGTCAAAAATGTGACCATCAAACTCACAAATGCCCAGTTGACAGAAATTTCTCTTCTGCCTCTCAATGATACAGAGTTCGACGGAGGAGATCCTGAGGATGAATGGGGTTTCAATGCTCTCACTGCCCGGCAATCCTTATGGAAGGCTGATCGCCCTAGAAGCAACCACAAGCTGGTGGGTCACTTGACCATGAACAACTGCCTCCTACACTTCTTCTTGGTCAAGATGTTGGTTCCCCGTGGCGGGAATTATGCTTTGGTGGAAGAGGATGATGTCCTCTTGATGTGGGCTATGCTGAACCAAAAAGAGATAAATTGGGTTCAAATGATCAAGCTCCATATGCGCCAAGCCAAGGATCAGCAAAAACTTCCCTACGCCATT
Source organism: Clitoria ternatea (assembly GCA_037962975.1). Classification (NCBI taxonomy): domain Eukaryota; kingdom Viridiplantae; phylum Streptophyta; class Magnoliopsida; order Fabales; family Fabaceae; genus Clitoria; species Clitoria ternatea. The sequence goes on from CM075673.1 coordinate 140,731,274, forward strand.
CTACTCACCAAAATCTTCAAACATTGTGGAGTAGACTTGGCTGGAGAGCTATCAGAAAAAGTGCCTCCAAAGGCTTGCATTGGCACCCATCACCTCACCAAGATGGGTCTTGCTTTTCTGAATGGAGCTTGGTATTCAAGGATGGAAGGCTATCATGTTAACATTCCCTTTGAAGCCCCTGCTGATGAGCCAGTCCATCCTCCTCCTGTAACACAACCTACACCGGAAGGCCCCTCTGATCTATTCGCATCTCTCTACGCTCACCTTGACCGCCGCTTTGACTTCATTGAGAACTCTCTTCAAGAGTTTTCCATGACTGAGCAGCAGCACTTTGAGCTGATGCAACAGCGCTATGAGGAATTCTCACACCAAATTTTCAAGCTTTGATTTTTTAATCCGGATAACTAAATCTGTTTTCATGTTTTTGATGAATGTGTTTTGTGTTCTGCATTAGTTTTCTTAATTCTGCAAAGTTTCCTTTGATGTACTTTCCCCTCATTTTCAATTGAATAAAGTTTTACCTTTCATTACATGACTCTAATTGCTTTATTATTTTTGATGATTCCAAAGGGGGAGAAGAAATAATTGTTCATTGTTCATCTGTTTTGGCTGTTAAAACAAATATGCTAAAATGATTAATTATCTCTAAGTGGTTAATTATCTTCAAAAGGCATAGATTCCTAAAGATAGGGGGAGATTTAAAAAATGTTTAAGAGATAATGTATACCAGATATTTTTTTAAGAGATAAACTGCAAATATACCAGATATTTTTTTAAGAGATAACTTGCAAAAATCTGGCTAAGAGATAAGAGATAAGAGATCATGCAGAATTCAAAAGATATGTTTTTGCAGAGATAGAATTAGAGATATGCTTGTTGTTTAAACTAACAACCCTCAAGAGATGAACATGGTTGTCATCATCAAAAATGGGGAGAATGTGTTTGAATATGATAACAGGTTCAAGGATTTTGATAATGATAAAGCACTCTTGGAGAAATTCTTGCAAAAACAAAGACTCAAAATCAGACCCAGAAAAACTACGCAGCTAATCGATTAAGGAGTCCAAGATAATCGATTAGGCAGCTTCTGTTTTGAATTAAATGCATCAGGAACATAAGCTAATTGATTAGATGGAGAATGCTAATCGATTACCAAGCTACTGGAATGACATTAATCGATTACCCAAATGACATAATCGATTACCAACATCAAAAACTGAATTAAATACATCAGGTACATATGATAATCGATTACAGGACTTCAGCCAATCGATTACCAAGCTACTGGAACATCACTAATCGATTACCCAAGTATCATAATCGATTACCAGATCAAGAAATGAATTAAATGCATCAGGTGCTATAGCTAATCGATTACTGGGCAAGCTATAATCGATTACTTGGTCTCTGACTTGAAGCTAATCGATTAGGTAGTGAATGCTAATCGATTACAGCATGAACCGAACTAAAAATTTTGAAATGTAATCGATGACAGCTCGAGGCGTAATCGATTACGATAGTGGGAAAACACATTTTAGTGGGAAGATAACTCATTTCTTCACTATTTCTCAGATTCCCACTACATGCAACGGCTAGGAACTTCTGCAGCTCAACCATGGCTCTATAAATGCAAGGAAAACACAAGCACAAAATACACAACAAGAAGCAATCATTCCTTACCTTCATTTGTGCTTAATGAGTTTATTCTTGTGTATACTCTGAAATTTTAAGCCTAGAACTTATATATCCTCTCATCTTGAGAGTCAGAATTTGTGTGAGCTTTCACTTGTACATCTACTCTATTGAGAGAGTTATTTGCTTGTAAACACTACACCAAACATAAAGGTTTTCACTCTAGGTTGAGTGGTCACAAAGGTTGGGGTTCAACCTTTGGGTATTGAGAGTTTGAGAGATTGGGTGGGTTACCCTTGTGCTAGTGAGAGTTGAGTTCTTAAGTATGGGACACTAGGAAGCTCCAATTGCTCATAGCTTGTAATCTCTAAACTTCAATAGTGGAAATCTTCAAGTGGGTTACTTGAAGGCGAGACGTACACCGGGGTTGGTGGAACTCGTTAAATTGGTTTGCAAGCTCTTCTCCCTTACTCTTTTATATTTATATACTACACTTAATTGATTTGGATTGATTGATTGTGATTTGGATACTTGAGTTTGCTTGATTTAGTTAACTTTGAACATTGCATACAAAGTGTTTGATAAATTGTCTCAGCTATATCTATCTCTTATTTTGCATTGTCTTTTGCATTATACTTGACTTCACTTGCATAATTTCTAAACTTGTGATAAAAGAACTAAGTTCAAAGGCATTCCAAGCAAAGTTTTAAAAACTCAATTCACCCCCCCTCTTGAGTATTGAGGCCACTTGAATAACAATTTAATCATTTTAATCAAGATAAAAGGAATCAATTTTATCATTCTTTGTTGTTTCTTATAGTTACAGCTTTGAATTATGTACTTCATTGCTTATAGAATTGTTAACTAATTTCTTTGTTGTTGCTCATAGTTACAACTTTGAATTGTTAAACACATGCACTTAAATTATTTAAATCAGAATGTACCCCTCAAAACAAACTTAATATAATGATGGACATTTATTCCACCAAGTCTACTTGTTGCTCACTGGACACTTGCTATAGAATTTGTTGATGTACAATCTAAACTTAGCAATTTTGTAGTTATCAACTTATCAAGAATTTTATGGGATCATGCAACAGGAATTGGTTGGGATTTGTCATGACAATAACTTGTCCTCGTTCATTATAAAGTTGCAAAATTTTCCACCAGCATAGTCAATTATCTTGCATTATTCAATTCTTAAATATTACCTGATTGGATCCCTAAAATATAACAATCAACAATTTAGGATAAAAATGGCTCATTGGGTGGACCCTTGGCTACTGGCCCATCAATCATGCATACAAGGTAGGCTTAGAATCATTTTAAATTCAAAACCATTATTAACTACTTGAACCAATAATTAACATTGTCCTTTAAGCCATAGAAGATATAGAATCTGATGCAGGCTCATTAGTCAACAAATATGAGTTTTTGAATTCAGGATGAATGATTGAATAGTTGGAACTAGCTAGCAACATAGTATGATTAAGTTGGCTCATCTTATTCTTCTCTGAAACTTTTAAATCATCTTTAAGTAAAATTTGTTTAATTATTGTAATTCTTTGCTAAATAAAACTAGTACTCTGCTCAATACATAATAAAACAAGTTTTATTTAGAAAAGCATAATATTAAAAAGGAAAGTGGTCCCTTAGAATGAAATCACCTCTTAAAGGAGGTAACTAACTAGAAGATACACTCTAGATTAAATCAAATGTGTATTCATATTTACTCATTTTAATGGAGACATGCATACCCATATTAAAATATAGACAAAATTAATTTTCATAAATGTCGTAGGTGCTTATTGTGACACCCTTGATTAACTATGACTAATTCCCACACTGGAACGTCCTCATAACATAGTTCGATTCTTCATAACTAGTGTACTTAAATGGGGCTCGCAGACTCCCAAGAACAGTTAGTACAAAATAACGTAACATAAGATAAACGTCGGGACCTACAATAGTCTTGACACTAACAGAAAATATGAATAGTCGATGCCCACGGTCTAACGTCCTCTACTGCAAGTAGTCCAATCCCTACTCGTGTTCACCTTGACCCTCAGTTGATGATCACAGGAAAGGAAAACAACATTCAACATAAAAAGAGGTGTGTATAAGCTCTCAACATATATAATCCACATGCAAGGGAAACTTTAATATTTAACAGTTATATATGTACATACTAGTAGAAATATCTTGTAAACATACCTCAGAACAACCATACAATATTAGGGAACATACAGAAAAAGGTACATCAACAGAGTTAATCACACAATCATGATATGTTATGCATGCGTTGGTTCCATTTATTACTTATCTTGATTTATTACCAGTATGAAATGGGGCCCAACTTCCACTTATCGATCTCACATACCAATATTCATATGCACAACCATCCCACCTTATCCTCCCTGCTCAACTAGAGTGACTAGAGTTCGCCTCGTTCCATTTTCACAAAAATGGGTAAAGACTCACAGTCCCATCAATAACAAATCAATCACACATCTTATTAGAACGGGCACTACACGGCCATAGAAACCCTCACCCTGAGTCAAAGTACACCAGAGTTTGCCACGGGAAGTCTGACATCGGGCGCGAATCCGAGCCATTCGAGGTTCTTCCATGATGTACTCCCAAGACTGCCAAAAGGGGATTGAGACCATCACTGTATGCTCTAGGGGATCATTGCAACATCCTTCCTTATCTCCAAATGCAACATGCCATATGCTAGCCTTATCATTAGGGTGCCCGAGTATTAGACAGAACTTACCCGCTCAACGTGTTTGTCCTTAAAGCGTGTAAGCTATTGTAAAAAAATCTTTTTGTGTAGCGAACATTAAATACCAAGGCCTAAGTGCTACCTAAATCACTTTTCTTAGGAGCATTGAGGTTGGTTTCTAAATAAGACTTAAAAGAAAATTTCTAGAATTAAAAATATCTAATTTATTTCTCAAATCTCTTTTTTTTCCTAAAAGAATATTTTGGGGCAATCTCGTTTCTTAAACTTTTAGGGAGCAAATTTTTCTAACTTATTTTATTTCCTTATTTCAAAAATATGATTTTATAATTAGATATTAGTTTAAGAGAAGATAAGAACAAAGTATATTTCTTACGATTTTTCAACTATTTATCAATGTCGTTCCGTCGTATTGACTTACGATCAACGAATTAAATTGACTCCGACTCTTTAAAATTTCCAAAACTTTAAGTAAGATACTTTAACATGATTTTTAAAATCCCTTCTAGGTATACATTGAAAACAAAAATTTTCTTTAGTTAAACCCAAGGCATAAAGTCACTAGTTCTCGCTGTTTACTAAAAACTTTGTTTTTATCGTATTTTATCTACAAATTTTTGAATTGAGTGATTCCAAAGTCAAAAGTGTTTAACTTTTAAAATACTAATTAAATATAGTAAATTTAGACATTAATTCTGCCCAAAAACATCCCTACATGAAAATGTATCAAGGTATCAAAGTTCATCATTTTAGCGTTCATAAAAATGCGTTTAAGGACAAATCGCACGTCGAAAATTCTTCAAACCAATTTTACTCATTTGGGTATTTTTCTCTTCAAAATTCACCTCTCATACCATAAAATAAACCTCCAAAATAGTTTTTCCAAATTCCTCCATTTGTCCACGAAAACACATTTTATACCATTTCTATCTTGTCGTTCACGTCTAAACTCGGGTCCCCTTTTAAATCTTTCATTTAATGTCACATCCACGAAATTTTGTGATTAACTATAGTACTAAAACATCAAAATACAACAGCTCCATCATCTCATAATTTTCCAAGAATTAAGCTTTAAACATTCTATAGATTACTTTCTTAAATTTCAAGCATATCACACAATTAGGATAAGTGTAAGCATTTTAATTTCTTAATTTAATAAAATTCTAGAATTAAACATACATTTAAAACTCCATTTTTATCAATAAAAATCCAAAGATCAACCCATGTAAACAAGTCTTAAGCACTAGATCATTTTAAAGTGAGATTTTATGTTAGAATCCATGAACGTTAAGTCTTTTAACTTAAGAATTTTTTTTCCAACAACAACACATAATCAATGTAGGCTTCAAATTTATTTTTTAAAGCGAGTCCTTTAAAAATATAATAATACCACAAGCCACCATTTAAACCCAAGAAAATACAATATGTTGACATTTATAATGACATGCATGCACTTAAAATAAATTTTGCAGCAACACAATTTAACAAGTTAGTAACCTTATAATTTAATCTTCATAAAATCAAAGAATTTAACTTGATCATGGTGCGGCCATGATACTTGACGTGTACTGTCACGACCAGTCAAATTAAAACAATTAAAAATAGTGTAGTACTAGGGTGTGAGCCTAGGTCTTCTCTGGAGGATCAACAAAAATTAGGAAAATCAAGTTCAAAATTTAACAAACAGAACACAACAAACTTACAAAGATATTTTGGTGAAGGGGTTTGAGTTTGGTTGTCACAATTAAATTTAAAATAGAATAAATATAAAATTAGAACAAATAAATAACAAGCGACTGATTTTCTTAGAGTACTGCAATGAGATTTATCCTTGGTTTACAAAAGATGATTTGTACACTTTTACTACTGTTAAGTTCTTAGCTCAATTTGAATTAATCAACTAAGCGTTTTTTAATTCACAATTCCTTTACTTACATTCAGACTGAGTGAAAATATTAATCAAGCATCCTAATTAAGGACACAGAGTCAAGATCGTAAAATCTAGGAATTATTGAGCATACATAAGAACATCGCCTACATACATAATCTAGTCTCACTGTATGGAATTAAGTAAACCATAATGATTAAAAGTGATTCTAAAAATATTCATTAAGCATGCATACTTTCTGAATCAATTTTAATTAGACCTTCTTCTATTCCATTTATATAATTAAACCGATTAAGCATACAATTTAATTAAACAAAGTAGAATTAAAATAAGTAGACTAAGATTATGAAGAAATCAACAACAATAAAAAAGTACTTTGTTAAAAATAGGAACCTCAAAATCATATTACAATAACCTCCAAGAAAATCAATCTAAGGATTTTAGTCTTCCATAAATGAAAAACCCAAACTAATACAGAAATTCAAACTAAAAATGCAAACCAAAAGGGGAACTTCAAGGAGGAGTTCTTCCTGATGCTTCTCCGTTGTTGAAAATTGATGTTCTCTTTAGATTTCAATGGCTATATATAGCCTTTTCTCCTAACTCTCATTAAATCACGTATTAAAAAAATTGTGGTGCTACTCTGTTAATGGCCCATTTCCATTCAGTTTCATGTTCCAATTGCTTAGTGCTCCCACGTTGGAATTTTTCATAAAGAGGAGAAATTGCAAGCTGGGACATTTCCTTACGTGATGGGCATGGTAGATTAATTCATCAAGTTGGCAATATTAAACTTCTAAATGTTGTCCATATGCTTTAGCAACTATGCACTTGGACCTATTTAAACATTGTTGAATAAACATGTCTCCTTTTTACTTTAATTATATTATTTAATTGTAATGGACCAAGCGTATGTTGTCAACAACTCCATTTTGTTGGCTTAAAGGACAACTGCATTTGGTAATTTTAAATTGGTAATTATTCTCCTTTTATCCTTGCAATTCACTTGGATTCTCATGGAGCCACGGGCAACTTCACCTTTTCACTATAATTATATTATTCAATTGCAATGGACTAAGTCAAGCTTCACTTTTAATTGGAACTACTTTCACGTGAATGGGATTTGCATTTTAATTGAAGTGCTTTGATTAATTGTACCAATTGTGTTCTCCTTTTTCACCTTTAGACATCCTAAAAATGAATTAAATTATATTTAGTTGATTTAAATTCAATTAATTCATTTTAGGATTAAATATCAATAAATGCTTAAGTTGTCAAATTATATAAAAATGTAGTTCATTAGGTAACAACTTTTAATAAAGAAAATGCATTAGAGTGAGGAATTAAGTATAAAAATATACATTATCAAATACCCCCACACTTACTCTTTTGCACTCCAGGGCAAAATCAGAATAAAATCGAAGTCTCATAGTTTATTGAAAACATCAAGTTGGAATATAGTAAATAAAGAGGATATGTGTATTATGGAATTTTGAAATATATAGAGAAACAGATAATGTCTAACATACAGGGTATAGTGAATCAAGATACTCATGAAAATCATTCAAACAGTTAATAATTTGGTCTCGATACCGGCACATGGGCAAAAGCCTAATTTCATCTGTTCTTGCACTTACTACCGGTGTCGTAGGTACGCCTCCAGACTCTAACCCCGTATCAGATCCATATCTATACTGGAAGTCCAGGTCAGCACCCTGCATACTGAAAAACTTCATGTCACCCGAAAAAAAGTACAAGGTACAGTTACAGGGGAACGTTCGCAAGAGATGCGGAGCCACCCGCATCGTGTGTCAAAATTGTACATTACACAGTGTACGATTAGCCCTCTAGCCCTAACAGACTGTTCATTCTCCGCATGCACATATTTAAATACCAATATCTTCACTACTCTGGTACGTTAGACTCATTCTTGAACTCATACTTCAGAAACCTTGAATTCCTTTTCTGGTTACTGACTTGAGCGTCGGAGAATCTTTGTAGGTGACACTACCTTTCACCCCTCTTTAACGTGAAAGCTTGGTGTGAAGGATCTCCAGGACAACAAGACCTTTATTCTCGCACTGAGATAAAGGGCATAATACTGGATACCCACTGTACTGGTGTATAAATCTCTTTTATCCAATATCATTTGTGGCTGGTCCCATATCGGATCCTTGACCCTGGTCCAAGATAATAAAAAAGCATTGCCCAAGTGGGTTTAAAGTTAAAGTGCTCACCCAACACTTCTAGAGCATAGATCAAACCCCATCCGTTCAGATGCACTTGAGAGGGAGCGCAATCCAAAAATCATAGCACTCTTATTTGGAACTCTATGAGGGGAAAACAGACCCCAATTTGAAGGAAGACAAAGTCATATATATATATATATATATATATATATATATAGATCTCTCATCTGATAGGCGGTGGCAAATCCTGTCATTAGGCCAGGGTGCGAGCACCATAAACCGTTCTTTCAGTCTCTCTTCAGCGTAATCTGGGAACCTCGGATCTAGCCTTATCCCGTCTTCCTTAGCGTGCCGGTACGCTATCTGATGGATTTCTTCCTCTACCCAGCAGTAAGGGTACTTTTCGTTGACCTTCACCCAGTCTAATGGGTGTGCCACCAGATTGACACACCCCTCGACGGTCTTGAGGGTGAAGGGATTTTCAGAAGTACCTTCGATGGCCATTCTGTTTATTGTGAGGTTGAAAGCGTCTGTGTTACTATAAAAATCCATATTGTTAGAGAGGTAACACTGAGCACTCACCTCACTCTCAGAAGAGCGGCTAGCCCCAGAGCTAGAGGAGGAGTCAGATGGGGGGTGTACCATCCTCCGCCTTAAGTGAGATGCGTTGCCCTTTTCTAAATAGTGAGGCCTGACCCTGGGAGGATTCACGAGGATTCTTCCCCCTCTATAGCTAGAGGGCCACTTAGGGACTCTTCTCCCTCTATAAATGGGACCAGTGCGACCTTACCTAGAGCGCATGGTGACTACACTAAATGCAGAGCAATTGAATTGAAGAAAAGGAGAAGGTTGGTTACCTAAAAAAGTTTTTAAAGATAGGAGATGATGGATAACACAGAAGCAACAACTTCTTCTTCAAGAGGAAATTTGAGCAAAGTTTTTCTCAGGTTCGAAGCAATGTGGCTTCTAGAAAATGCCTAAGTCCCCTTTTTATAGTTATGCAGGGGCACAACCATCGGTCAGAAGACACGTTGTTTGTCAGAAAACACAATACTTTGAGGGCCAGCGATGGAGTCGTTTCAATCCAAGACGCATGAAAATGGCATCGTTTCATAAAAAGTTGAAATCTAATAGGTGAAATTTTTGAATTCTGGGCCCAGTACCCACGACCCGTAATGATTGACAATCCTCGTGAGTGTAACCATCAACATTAATATGTTAATGGCAATAACTACTCATCATTGGTGCGTCTCAATGCCAGGAAGTTACAAAACTTTAATGTCAAGTGTTATGAATTTCAAAAACTCTCGAGTTTCACATGTAAAAACAAGATGTTGTCTTAAGCCGGTGTCCATAACAACAAAAGAGGACTCTAGAAAGAAATTATCTAGACGGTATCCATATCCACAAGATCGACTTCGGCAAGGCAGTGTAGCTTATATGAGTAACTTACTCAGTCCCTCAAACAAGCTAGAGGCAAATGATCCGGTCTCGATACCTGCACATGGGCAAGAGCGTAATTTTATCGGTTCTCGTACTTTCTACTAATGTCGTAGGTAAGCCTCTGGACTCTAACCCCGTATTAGATCCATATCTATACCGGAAGTCCCGGTTAGCACCTAGCGCACCGAAAAACTTCCATGTCACCTGAAAAATAGTCAAGGTTCAGGTACGGGGGAACATTCGCAAGAGACGCGGAGCTACGCACATCGTGTGTCAGAATCATCCATTGCACAGTGTAAATACCAATCAGACATAAGAAGAATGAAGAGTCTGTTAGGGCTAGGGGACCAATTATACACTATGCAGTTATAAATACCAACATCTTCACTACTCTGGTTGTAACATCCCAATTTTTTAATAATGTACCGGGTGAATAAAACCATCAAAATAATAATTCCAAAAAGGGGGGAATTTGTTTATTAATTGCCATTAACTTAAAAAGTGTACTGATTAAAAAGGATGATTGGCTTAGTGGATGCTGATGGGACTGGGTGACGTGAGCAGACTGCTCCTCACGTTTTCCCACCCCACCATTCCTTCCCTCATACATGTGTTTATAAGTGGACGATGGCCTTCCTTGCCATTCGTTCTTCAGAATCCCCTGCGAGTTTCTTCTTCTTCTTCCTTCTTCTTCTCTTCTCCTTCTTTGCTCTCTGTTCCATTCCCTGTTTCGAAAGCCGAGTGACGGTGCTGTAGAGGAGTCAAAGCTCCCTCACACGAGTAGAAGACGAGCGTCGAAGTAGAAGCAGAAACAACCCTGCACTACTCATGGAGGGCAATAGCGTTCAAGTAAAGGCTAAGCGAGTGGAAGCGTTGAGTGAAGCAGCGAGGAAGAAAACCAACACCCAAGCAGAAAAGTCTCTCGGAGTCTCGTAGTTGGTAGGGGGAGTACCTTACATGTTAAATGCATGGGTTATGAACGGGTCTCGAGTGTTGATAATGATGGTTCTGTATCCTGTTGTATAATATGCTTGCATGTGGAGTACCCGAGTGTAAGATAAGTGAAAGTGAATGTTGCCTGTTATTATCATCCTTGAAGATGCATGCGTTGTTTGAGTTCAGATACCATAGAACCCGATTGCATGTTATGTTGTGTTGACTGGAATGCTTTGTTGAATCTGTCCATGTTCATATGTATGCATGCGTTGATTAAGTCCTGACACTATTGTATACCGATTGCATATTATATTGTGCTGATTGGAATGTTTATTTGAACCTGTTGATCTTCATATGGATGCATGTGTTGAGTAAGTTCTGATACTGCTGTATGCCGAGTGCATGTTACGCTGGAGTTGATAAGAATGCTGTTAGAAGCTTGATATTGATTGACACCGGTTGCATTGGACTCATATGTTACTAATAGAACTATGATGATGATTGCATGGAAGCATGTGTGTGTCAAATTAATACGTGGAATCTTGGAAATGCGTATTACTGACTGCATGTGAAATATGTGTATCTGAGTGAAGGTTGTGTGTATGAATTCTATGTTGTGTGATGAATCTGCGTGTGGCGCATGGGATGCATTGTGCTGAGAGCACGTAGTGTGGGACACTACCATCGGTTATAAAGCGTGGGACGCTATGAAATCGTTGACTGGGACTCAAGGTAGCCCTTGAGTGGGACTCGGGCTGCCTGTGAACACCTCCGTTGGCGCTGAGAGCGTTGGTGTCACCTGTGGGCAAACGGTTGGGTACCTGTAAAACGGCCAAACAGCTGGGAGCTGATTTGATAGCTGAGAGCTATGTATAAAAAGGCTGAGAGCCTACGTTGCAACGTCTAAACTGATACACACAAATGCGAAACCGAGTGAAATGCTATGTGCCTATTAACTGTTGATATTGTTTAGAATTAGTTATGCATGCGAAGGTGTTAATGAGATGATGAATGTTTATAACCGAGTGAATTACTCTGTTTTAACTGTTGATATTGTTTGGAATTGGTCAGGCAAGTGACAACGTTATTGAAAGGATGAATGCATATAACCGAGTGAATAATCTGTGTTTATATTGCTACTGATGTTGTGTAGAATTAATTATGCTTGTGACGGTGTTAGTGATATAATATATATATATATATATATGCTCATGACCGAGTGCACTATTCCGTGTGTATATGCTGTTATTGCTGATTGAAATCTGTTCTAAGAATGTATGTTATGTATTGGAGAGTTATATATATATATATAGCCGAGTGAGGATTGTGAATTCTGACTGATAAATGTTCCAAGGGTGCATTCTAATTCACGGGTCTTAGTATAATACTACTGATTGTTGCATGTTGATATTATCGAGTTGATGCGTGTAAAGGGCCGAGTGATAACTGATGGATTCTGATTGGTATGGATCTTGTGTGTGTTCTGGCTGATTGGTATTTCCCTGACTATAACTGTTGCCATGTATAATTGTGCATGTATATATATATATATATATTGTTGTATAAATGTGAAGCAACCTGAGTCAGTATCTATCATTTAAAATTTAAGATACTCACCCCTGCTGTGGCAACTTTCAGTGAACATCTCTCGTAATAAGGATTGGAGGAGGAGCTGAAATGCCAGGTGAAGTGCTGATGCACTATGGAATATCATGACTGTGCATATGTTGTTTATAGTGTTTTGAGTTAAGCCTTGGCCGACTCGTGTTTTGTTGTTAGCCTTTTGATCAGAGTTGAATCCCTTGGAATGGAAGCATGACTTCATAATTGTAAAATTGTGATATATACTTCTATATATATATATGCCTATGCTTATGCCATATGGCATGTCTATCTCATGCTGTGAAATGTTGGGGTGATCCTTATATATATATGTGCGTTCATATTCCCGAACGTGTAGGAAATAACATAACTCAACGTGAAGGAAGTCAATTCTTGGTCTAGAGGGCGAGTTTACGATTCTGTCACCGAGTGGAAGAGATTTAGAGGTTCTGAGTGAGTGAATTCAGATAGCTCCGAGTAGGGATTGACGTAAAAGACTGTCTCCAACGATGAGCTGTTAGGATTCGGAATTGAGAGTCCAGAGATGCTTTCTGAGTGACAACTACTGGGATTTCTCCCGAGCGTAGGATAATCAACGAACCCCGAGTGAGAATCTGCCGAATGAAGGTTTTTCCCACCGGAGAGTGATACCTTAGATTCTAAGGGGCCCCACTGTAGCAAATGGTTGGTAACAAAAGAATCCGAGTAAGTCTCAACTTAGTAGAACGTTTAGAGTAGGAAGGTTATGGCCCCGAGTGAAAACTAAGTAAAATACCCCGAGTGACAAATAGGGTGCGGAGGTTGATCCGAGTGAGGAATTCTCATAGATCCCGAGTGAGTGATAGTGAGGACCATTCCCGTATTATTCGTGCATGTGTTCTGATTGTTGAAGCGTAGAATAAATTACAATTCCGAGTGAACTGAGATCAGATTCTTCCGAGTGAATTAGACGCTGGAATCCGAGTGCGGAATTCCGAGTGAAATAAGCGGATACCGAGAGAAGCTTTCGCTTGAGCGGGTATGCGTTGCTGCGTGGTTCGCCTAAGCGATTTTCCCCTTTCTTCCATCGTCAGCTCCTTTGAATCGGTTTTCTCTCCCTTGTTCTTCTTCTCCTCTCATTTCTTGTGCCAAGGCATCCTGATCTTCTTTTTATCGTGAAAAGAAAAAAAAAATTCCTCTATTTTTTTTTACCGTCTATGATTCATTTACATTAGGGTGTTACATTTTGGTATCAGAGCAGACCGAAAGGTCCAAGGCCAAGGTATGCTTACCGAGTGTGAGCGGTTGTGTGCTTTCTGACCGAGTGGTCATCCAGATTGTGATATTAGTTAATCCTGATTGATATTGACTTGTGGATAGGAGGTTGTTCCCCTCCTGGTCTGATTGATTGTGTAGCATATGGAAATAGTATGATGTGCTAAGTTACTGAACATTAGGCTGAAATCCGATTGGTGGTAAGTGGCTTAGTGTACTTATCCTTGAAGGGTGTTAATTTCAGGATAAGGATGACGCATCATCAAAGCATGGAGGCTATAGCCACAGCATTCCAACGCTTTGTAGACGTGTTTGAGAGGCAGGGCCAGCCTCGAGCTGAGGAGGGCCAAGTGCTGTACCGCTTCCTGAAGAGGAAGCCGAGTGAATTTTTAGGTGGACGGAATCCTGAAGCAGCGTTTAAGTGGACTCAGGAGCTGGAAAGAATTTTTCGGGGTCTTCGCTGTACCGAGGCCCAGAAGGTAGAATGTGCAGTGTACATGCTACGAGACGAGGCGGAAAACTGGTGGAAGATAGCCAGAAACCGATTCCCTGACGATGATGCTCAGCTGACATAGAACGACTTCAAGACCTGCTTCTTGGAGAAGTACTTCCCCGACACAGTAAGGAGTCGGAAGGAGTTAGAGTTTATGGTGTTGAAACAAGGCTCCATGACGGTGGAGGAGTATGCGACCAGATTCGAAGAGTTGTGTCTATTCTACCCACCTTTCCAACAACCTGGGACGGAGAGTTCCAAGTGCCTTAAATTTGAGAATGGATTAAGATCTGATATTAAGAGAGCTTGTGGATACCAAGAGATACAGAGTTTTCCTACATTGGTAAATAAGTGTAGGATATTTAAGGAGGATGACAGGGCCCATTCGGGCCAGAGTAGCAGAGCTAACCATTCTTTGAGGCCCCAGCAATCCCGCTTCAAGAGGTCAAGCAACGTTGGTAGAAACAAATCTTTTCCCAGATTTGGGGGATGGAATCAGTCTGAAAGACGACCAGTGGTAGGAGACGGAAGATGTTTCAAGTGTGGAGGAAATCATTATGCCCGAGACTGCAACAACAATGGTGAAATGGTGTGCTTCCATTGCAATAAAAGAGGACACATTCGCCCCGATTGCCCCCAACTCTGTCAAGCAAACACCAGCGTACGTCAAGGAGTTTTCCAAGGGAGAAACCGGGTGAATGATAACCAACGACCGGGCGGTAGAGGTAACAGAGCCAGGGGAAACATAATGCTTGCTTTAAATAACTGAGAGAAGAATACCGACCAACCAGCAGTGGGAAGAGTCTACGCCGTTAACGCAGAGGAGGCTGCACAAGCAAATGACCTGGTACAATGTAAGTGCTCACTCGGTAGACATACACTTAATGTTGTTTTTGATTCGGGAGCCACCCATTCTTTTATAGCTGATGAATGTGTAAAGCGTTTAAAGTTACCGACTATGTTTATGGATCGGACTTTGGAAGTGGCCAATCCGACTGGCCCTAAAGTGTTGACATCGTCAGTATGTAAGGATGTGACATTTGTGTTGTGCGATCGGAGATTCACTTTCGATTTGGTGTGTATACCTTTAAAGGATCTTGATATTGTGCTCGGAATAGATTAGCTTTCAGCCAACAAGGTGTTAGTGGATTGCAGAAACCAAAGGATAATTTTCCCAAGGCAGCACAATAAGGACGACACAGCACAAGGTATAACCCAACTGTTTATGATGCTTTGTCTAACCGAGGGTGAGGGTAAAACCCGAGCGAACGAAATTCCAAATGTCTGTGAATTCCCAGAAGTGTTTCCTGAAGACGTACCGAGTGACCCTCCCAATAGAGAAGTCGAATTCTCTATAGACCTGATCCCTGGAGCCGAGCCAGTCTCCAGTGCACCTTATAGAATGTCCCCAACCGAATTGGCCGAGCTGAAGGAGCAAGTAGATGAGTTACTCAGAAAACAATTCATTAGACCGAGTGTATCACCTTGGGGCGCGCCTGTGCTGCTTGTTAAGAAGAAGGATGGTAGCATGAGGCTTTGTATAGACTACCGACAGCTAAACAAACTCACGATTAAGAGTCGGTACCCGTTGCCCAGAATTGATGACCTCATTGACCAACTGCGTGGAGCCTCAATTTTCTCAAAAATCGACCTGCGATCAGGATACCACCAAATCCGAGTGAAGGAGTCGGATATTCCAAAGATTGCCTTTAGGACTCGGTATGGTCACTACGAGTATGTAGTGATGCCGTTTGGTGTGACAAACGCCCCTGCTGTCTTCATGAATTACATGAACAGCATATTCCACCCGTATTTAGACCTATTCGTAGTTGTTTTCATTGATGACATCCTGATTTACTCCAAGACTCCTGAGGAGCATGAAGAGCATCTCCGAGCGGTACTTCAAGTATTGAAGGAGAAGTAGTTGTTTGCAAAGTTGTCGAAATGCGATTTCTGGATGGATAAAATCCATTTCCTCGGACATGTGATTCCCGAGGAAGGTGTCTCGATGGATCCTTCAAAGGTGGCAGCTGTAATGGCATGGGAGAGACCCAAGTCGGTCTCGGAGATAAGGAGCTTTATGGGCCTGGCAGGTTATTACAGAAGATTCATCGAAGGTTTTTCTAAGTTGGCCTCGCCACTGACTAAATTGACTCGGAAAAACATTCCCTTCGTATGGAGTCCCGAGTGCGAGAACAGCTTCCGAGAGCTGAAGGACAAGTTGACGACTGCTCCAGTACTGGCATTACCTGACTTGCGAGAGAACTTCGTGGTTTACTGTGATGCATCAGGACTCGGATTAGGATGCGTGCTAATGTAGAAAGACCGAGTGATAGCGTATGCCTCTCGGCAATTGAGGCCTCACGAGCAGCATTATCCGACCCACGACTTGGAATTGGCAGCTGTGGTGTTCGCATTAAAAATCTGGACGCATTATTTCTTTGGGTCTAGATTTGAAGTATACAGTGATCATAAGAGCCTCAGATACTTATTCGACCAGAAGGAGCTGAACATAAGGCAGAGGAGATAGATGGAATTTTTAAAAGATTATGATTTCGAGCTAAGGTACCATCCGGGTAAGGCAAACGTTGTTGCCGGTGCGTTGAGTCGAAAATCCCTTCATGTAGCAGTGATGATGGTGAAGGAGGTAGAACTATTGGAACAGTTCCGAGACATGAACTTACATGTTGACATCCCCTCCTCTCAAAAAATGACGATCGGCACGCTGAGGATTGCCAATGAATTCTTGAAATCCGTGTACGAGCAACAGCAGTCAGATACCTACTTGGCTGAGATGAAGGAGACTCAGGCCAAGGGTAAGGATTTGTCCTTGACCGAGGGATCAGATGGAATCTTCCGAGTAAGAAACAGAATATACGTACCGGGTGGAGGAGAATTGAGGGGAATGGTGCTTGATGAAGCCCATAAGAGCTTGCTAAGTATCCACCCGGGTGCCACGAAGATGTACCATGACCTGAGAACCCAGTTCTGGTGGCCCGGATTAAAAAGGAACGTGGCAGAATATGTGGCTCGGTGCATCACCTGTCAGAAGTCAAAAGTGGAGCACCAAAAGCTGTATGGTGCATTACAACCCCTGGAAATTCCCGTGTGGAAATGGGACTCAATTGCCATGGATTTTGTCATGGGATTGCCTAAAAACCGAGCGGGCGATGATGCGATTTGGGTCATTGTTGACCGACTAACGAAGAGTGCACACTTTTTGCCTGTGAGCATGAAGTACCCGATGCATAGGTTAGCTCAGATTTATATTCGCGAAGTTGTCCGACTGCATGGTATACCGATTTCCATCGTATCAGATAGGGATCCTAGGTTTATGTCCTGGTTTTGGACCAGTCTGCACCAGGAAATGGGTACGAAACTTTGGCTTAGTTCTGCTTACCACCCCCAATCTGATGGGCAATCCGAGCGAACAATCCAGAGCTTAGAGGACTTACTAAGGGCGTGTGTGTTAGAGCACGATGGGGATTGGGAGCAATACCTTTCCCTGATCGAGTTTACGTACAACAACAGCCATCACAATAGTATTGGCATGGCACCCTACGAAGCACTGTATGGTCGAAGATGCCGAACCCCGCTTTGCTGGTCGGAAACAGGTGAGAGTCTGCTATTGGGACCAGAGGTTGTGAAGCAAACTTCAGAACAAATCTGGGTGATAAGAGAAAAGATGAAGGCGTCTCAAGATAGGCAAAAGAGCTATCATGACAAACGCACCAGACCATTGGAATTTTCAGTCGGAGACAAGGTATTTTTAAGGACTTCACCGAGTAAAGGAGTCGGGCAAGCCTTGAAAAGCAGAAAGTTGAGCCCTTGATACATTGGGCCTTATGAGGTGTTGAATCGAGTCGGCTCCATGGCATACCAGATAGCATTACCGACTCATTTATCTCGATTGCATGACGTGTTTCATGTGTCTCAACTAAGGAAGTACCTGCCAGATTCTACTCATATAATGCCTGATGATAAGGTGGAAATCAAGGAAGATCTGACCACTGCAACTATACCGATTAGGATCGTGGACCGATTGGTAAAGCGATTAAGGAGTAAGAATGTGCAACTGGTTGAAGTGGAATGGCAGCAGGACGGGTATACCTCTTATACCTGGGAGCGCGAGGATGCCATGAGGAAGCAGTACCCCGAGTTGTTTGACCAAGGTGAGTTACTGACTGAATTTCGAGGACGAAATTCTTTTGAAGTGGGGGAGAACTGTAACATCCCAATTTTTTAATAATGTACCGGGTGAATAAAACCATCAAAATAATAATTCCAAAAAGGGGGGAATTTGTTTATTAATTGCCATTAACTTAAAAAGTGTACTGATTAAAAAGGATGATTGGCTTAGTGGGTGCTGATGGGACTGGGTGACGTGAGCAGACTGCTCCTCACGTTTTCCCACCCCACCATTCCTTCCCTCATGCATGTGTTTATAAGTGGACGATGGCCTTCCTTGCCATTCGTTCTTCAGAATCCCCTGCGAGTTTCTTCTTCTTCTTCCTTCTTCTTCTCTTCTCCTTCTTTGTTCTCTGTTCCATTCCCTGTTTCGAAAGCCGAGTGACGGTGCTGCAGAGGAGTCAGAGCTCCCTCACATGAGTAGAAGACGAGCGTCGAAGCAGAAGCAGAAACAGCCCTGCACCACTCGTGGAGGGCAATAGCGTTCAAGTAAAGGCTAAGCGAGTGGAAGCGTTGAGTGAAGCAGCGAGGAAGAAAACCAACACCCAAGCAGAAAAGTCTCTCGGAGTCTCGTAGTTGGTAGGGGGAGTACCTTACATGTTAAATGCATGGGTTATGAACGGGTCTCGAGTGTTGATAATGATGGTTCTGTATCCTGTTATATAATATGCTTGCATGTGGAGTACCCGAGTGTAAGATAAGTGAAAGTGAATGTTGCCTGCTATTATCATCCTTGAAGATGCATGCGTTGTTTGAGTTCAGATACCATAGAACCCGATTGCATGTTATGTTGTATTGACTGGAATGCTTTGTTGAATGAATCCATGTTCATATGTATGCATGCGTTGATTAAGTCCTGACACTGTTGTATACCGATTGCATATTATGTTGTGCTGATTGGAATGTTTATTTGAACCTGTTGATCTTCATATGGATGCATGTGTTGAGTAAGTTCTGATACTGCTGTATGCCGAGTGCATGTTACGCTGGAGTTGATAAGAATGCTGTTAGAAGCTTGATATTGATTGACACCGGTTGCATTGGACTCATATGTTGCTAATAGAACTATGATGATGATTGCATGGAAGCATGTGTGTGTCAAATTAATACGTGGAATCTTGGAAATGCGTATTACCGACTGCATGTGAAATATGTGTAACTGAGTGAAGGTTGTGTGTATGAATTCTATGTTGTGTGATGAATCCGCGTGTGGCGCATGGGATGCGTTGTGCTGAGAGCACGTAGTGTGGGACACTACCATCGGTTATAAAGCGTGGGACGCTATGAAATCCTTGAGTGGGACTCAAGGTAGCCCTTGAGTGGGACTCGGGCTACCTGTGAACACCTCCGTTGGCGCTGAGAGCGTTGGTGTCACCTGTGGGCAAACGGTTGGGTACCTGTAAAACGGCCAAGCAGCTGGGAGTTGATTTGATAGCTGAGAGCTATGTATAAAAAGGCTGAGAGCCTACGTTGCAACGTCTAAACCGATACACACAAATGCGGAACCGAGTGAAATGCTATGTGCCTATTAACTGTTGATATTGTTTGGAATTAGTTATGCATGCGAAGGTGTTAATGAGATGATGAATGTTTATAACCGAGTGAATTACTCTGTTTTAACTGTTGATATTGTTTGGAATTGGTCAGGAAAGTGACAACGTTATTGAAAGGATGAATGCATATAACTGAGTGAATAATATGTGTTTATATTGCTACTGATGTTGTGTAGAATTAATTATGCTTGTGACGGTGTTAGTGAGATGATATATATATATATATATATATATATGCTCATGACCGAGTGCACTATTCCGTGTGTATATGCTGTTAATGCTGATTGAAATCTGTTCTAAGAATGTATGTTATGTATTGGAGAGTTGTATATATATATATATAGCCGAGTGAGGATTGTGAATTCTGACTGATAAATGTTCCAAGGGTGCATTCTAATTCACGGGTCTTAGTATAATACTACTGATTGTTGCATGTTGATATTATCGAGTTGATGCGTGTAAAGGGCCGAGTGATAACTGATGGATTCTGATTGGTATGGATCTTGTGTGTGTTCTGGCTGATTGGTATTTCCCTGACTATAACTGTTGCCATGTATAATTGTGCATGTATATATATATTGTTGTATAAATGTGAAGCAACCTGAGTCAGTATCTATCATTTAAAATTTAAGATACTCACCCCTGCTGCGGCAACTTTCAGTGAACATCTCTCGTAATGAGGATTGGAGGAGGAGCTGAAATGCCGGGTGAAGTGCTGATGCACTATGGAATATCATGACTGTGCATATGTTGTTTATAGTGTTTTGAGTTAAGCCTTGGCCGGCTCGTGTTTTGTTGTTAGCCTTTTGATCAGAGTTGAATCCCTTGGAATGGAAGCATGACTTTGTAATTGTAAAATTGTGATATACACTTCTATATATATATGCCTATGCTTATGCCATGTGGCATGTCTATCTCATGCTGTGAAATGTTGGGGTGATCCTTATATATATGTATGTGCGTTCATATTCCCGAACGTGTAGGAAATAACATAACTCAACGTGAAGGAAGTCAATTCTTGGTCTAGAGGGCGAGTTTACGATTCTGTCACCGAGTGGAAGAGATTCAGAGGTTCTGAGTGAGTGAATTCAGATAGCTCCGAGTAGGGATTGACGTAAAAGACTGTCTCCAACGACGAGCTGTTAGGATTCAGAGTTGAGAGTCCAGAGATGCTTTCTGAGTGACAACTACTAGGATTTCTCCCGAGCGTAGGATAATCAACGAACCCCGAGTGAGAATCTGCCGAATAAAGGTTTTTCCGACCGGAGAGTGATACCTTAGATTCTAAGGGCCCCCACTGTAGCAAATGGTTGGTAACAAAAGAATCCGAGTAAGTCTCAACTTAGTAGAACATTTAGAGTAGGAAGGTTATGGCCCCGAGTGAAAACTAAGTAAAATACCCCGAGTGACAAATAGGGCACGGAGGTTGATCCGAGTAAGGAGTTCTCATAGATCCCGAGTGAGTGATAGTGAGGACCATTCCCGTATTATTCGTGCATGTGTTCTGATTGTTGAAGCGTAGAATAAATTACAATTTCGAGTGAACTGAGATCAGATTCTTCCGAGTGAATTAGGCGCTGGAATCCGAGTACAGAATGCCGAGTGAAATGAGCGGATACCGAGAGAAGCTTTCGCTTGAGCGGGTATGCGTTGCTGCGTGGTTCGCCTAAGCGATTTTCCCCTTTCTTCCGCCGTTAGCTCCTCTGAATCGGTTTTCTCTCCCTTGTTCTTCTTCTCCTCTCATTTCTTGTGCCAAGGCATCCTGATCTTCTTTTTATCGTGAAAAGAAAAAAAAAATTCCTCTATTTTTTTTTACCGTCTATGATTCATTTACATTAGGGTGTTACACTGGTATGCCAAACTCATTGTCAAACTTACACTTCAGAAACCTTGAATTCCTTTTCTGGTTACAAACTTGAGTGTCAGAGAATCTTCGCAGGTGACACCACCTTTCGCCCTTCTTCAACACGAAAGCTTGGTGTGAAGAATCTCCAGGACAATAAGACCTTTATTCTCCCACTGAGATAAAGGGCATAATACTGAATACCCACTGTACTGATGTATAAATCTCTTTCATCTGATATCATTTGTGGCTGGTCCCACACCGGATCCTTGACCCCGGTCCAGACCAGTTCAGTTAAGGATGCAAGAAATAAATCAAACCGAAAGGGAAATTAGAAATGACAGAACCTCACAAAGTGTTCTCTCTGCTCTCAAGTGTTTAGGTTTGTGTATACATAATGTACTTTCTGAAAACAAACCTTCTTACAAATTTGATAAATTTTTCAAATCCACAATTAACACAAATGCATGTACAGATCAATAGGGCTTTTCAAGGTTATAATGTGGCCAAAGTTAAGGTGGGTGGTAAAATATGGGATCAGCGGCAAGTACCAAAAAGAAATATAGGAGCAAATAATTCTACAAGCAAGCATGAGGATATAACAATTATGTTCAATTTACTTTTGGTCGCAATCATTCATCAATTTTTTTTATTTTTTTATCATTCATTCATCATTTTTTTATATATATTTTTCTTATATGATTGCATAATACGTAAACCAAGAGTTGTAACCTTTTTTAGTGCACCCCCATACTTATTTGAATTCCCATTTTTGAATTGATTCCAAAGCTCAATATATTCCTTAAGGTAAGGATATTTTTGGTTTTTCTGTCCATGGCTTATTTTGAGCTGTAACAAAGAAATGGTTAAATAGGCTCAAAGGTGCTAACAAATGATAATTTATTAATGGTAGGCTTATCTAGCTAGTGGCTTATTTTAAGAAAATGCCTAAGTCATTTCAAATATATGCATATGAGTTTCAAGTATCATTAAGAAACAAGACAAATTTTAAGGTGCAAGCATTCAAGAGTAAATCACTCATGAAAGACTTTGGGATCAAAAACTCAAGGTATAATTCCATCATATATGATCACCTTTCAATTATCATATCATTCTTAACATACCAAAATGCTTGAGTTCAAATCATAACATATCATGAAACTCATATCAAGCATGAAAGATATTACCTACAACTCATGCATATCCTAAAATCCCAAGAAAACATGCCAACAAAATCACACAAAAAATTTTTATAACTTTTTTTAACACATATAAATAGCACACAAAACAATAAAAATTATAAAAACAATCAAGAACTATCCCACCCATACACTTAAATCATGCATTGTCCTTAATGTAAAACATAATATATAAATTAGCCAAAAGGATGAAAGAGTAAAGAGATGGGAAGAAAACTCCCTTATCAAGGGGGTCAAGGAGTGGTTCCTCCAAAGCAAGCTTCTCTATCGTGACATCCACAAGTGAAGGATTTTCATGGAATTGCTTTAAGCGTTGTCCATTAACCTTAAAGCTCTTGTTGGAGTTTTCACTTTTTATCTCAATAGCTCTATAGGGAATACATTAGTGACTATAAAAGGTCCTTTCCATTTCGACCTTAGTTTTCTGGCCATAAGTTTTAACCAGAAATTAAATAGTAGCACTCTCTGTCTAACAACAAACTCTTTCTTAGCTATTGAGCTATCATGGAATTTCCTTGTTTTCTCTTTATAGAACTTTGAATTTTCATATGCTGCCAGACGTATCTCATCAAGCTCATTTAATTATAAGTTCCTTTCCTCTCCTGCTTGATTGAGTGCTAAGTTGCAAGTTTTCATAGCCCAGTAAGCACGATGCTCAATCTCTACTAGAAGATGACATGCCTTATGAAAAACAACTCTATAAGGAGACATTCCTAGGGGTGCTTTAGAAGCTGTTCTGTGGGCCCAAAGAGCGTCATCCAATTTCTTGTTCCAATCTTTTCTGTTAGGCTGCACAATCTTCTCGAGAATTCTTTTGATTTCTCTGTTAGAGACTTCTGCCTGTCCATTTGTTTGGGGGTGATATGGAGTAGATACTCTATGAATGACCCTATACTACTGGAGCATAACTTGCATGGTCCTATTACAGAAATATGTTCCTTGATCGCTAATGATTTCTCTCGGGATACCAAACTTGCAAAAAATATGAGATCTAATAAAATCTACAACAACCCAAGCATCATTAGTTCTGGTGGCTTTAGCTTCTACCCATTTAGAAACATAATCCACAGCCAATAAAATGTAAGTAAAGCCAAAAGATGAAGGAAATATACCCATAAAATCAATGCCCCAAACATCAAACACTTCATAAAACAACATAGGTTATTGAGGCGTTTGTTGTCGCCATGTGATAGCATTACTATCTCTTTGGCATTTCTCATAAGTGTTACAAGTCCTCCATGCATCCTTAAAGATAGTAGGTCAGTACAAACCAGAATCCAACACCTTCCTTACTGTTCTTTGTGGAGCAAATTGTCCACAACTAGTGAAGAATGACAGAAATAGAGCATTGATTCTATCTCATGATCTGGAATGCATCTCCAAATCACTTGGTCACTACACAACTTCCATAAATATGGGTTATCCTATACATAATATTTTGCATTACTTTTGAGTTTAGCAATCTAAACTCTATATGCAAATGGTGGAAACACAGAAACAACAATATAATTGACAATATTAGCAAACCAAGGTGTAAAAGAAGAGTTAGAAAAATACTCATGAGTTGTTCATCGAGAAAGTAATCCCGAATGGGTGCTGAATCAGGAGCATTCTTAATTCTGCTCAAATGGTCGGCCACCAAGTTTTGTGTTCCACTTTTATCATGGATTTCCAAGTCAAACTCTTGGAGTAAGAGCATCCAATGAATTAACCTTGGCTTGGATTCACCTTTCTTTAACAAGTACTTCAGAGCTGTATGGTCAGTAAAAACAACTACCCGAGAACCAAATAGGTATGATCTAAACTTATCTAATGCAAAAATAATAGTGAAGAGCTTTTTCTCTATGGTGGTGTAATTTACCTGAGCAGCATCTAAAGTTTTAGATGCATAATAGATGACTATATGCAGTTTGTCAATCTTCTGAGCAAGGACAACACCCAATACATAATTAGAGGCATCATACATTAACTCAAACAGGGCTGTTCAATCAGGTGTTTGGATTATAGGGGTAATGGTCAATGCTTGCTTGAGGCAGTCAAAAGCCTCTTTACACTTTTCATCAAACTCAAATACCACATCCTTTTGTAGCAGATTGGATAGTGGTCGGGCCTTTTTGCTGAAATCCTTAATGAATCTTCTATAGAAACCTACATGACCAAGAAAAGAACAGACCCCTCGCACATAAGAGGGGTAAGGCAAATATGATATAACCTCTATCTTGGCAAGATCTACTTTAATTCCTTTATTAGAGATAACATGCCCTAAAACTATTCCTTATTGTACCATAAAATGACATTTCACATAATTCAAGACAAGGTTAGTTTCAATGCATCTTTGTAAGACTTTATCCAAACTTTTAAGACATGCATCAAAAGAAGATCCATAAACAGTGTAATCATCCATAAACTCCTCTATGCAATTTTCAATGAAATCATGGAAAATACTTATCATACACCGCTGAAAAGTACCAGGGGCATTGCATAGGCCAAAGGGCATCCTCTTATAAGAAAATATGCCAAAGAGGTAGGTAAACATGGTCTTCTCTTGATCCTCTGAAGCAATATGAATTTGAAAATAACCAGAGAATCCATCAAGAAAACAGTAGTGAGACTTACCTATAAGAGTTTAAGCATTTGATCAATGAAGGGTAAGGGAAAATGGTCCTTCTTAGTTGCTTGGTTTAGTCTCCTGTAATGAATACAAACTCTCCAACTGTTTTTCACTCTGGTGGGGATTAATTCATCCTTGCCATTTTTCACCACTGTGATTTCTGTTTTCTTAGAAACCACTTGTATCAGACTCACCCATTGGCTATTAGAGATAGGGTAAATGATTCTGGCTTGTCGAAGCTTGGTAATCTCCTTCTTAACAACATCAAGGATTACTGGGTTGAGTCTCCTTTGGGGCTGTCTCATTGATTTAGCATTTTCCTCCAAGAATATTCTGTGCATGCACATGGATGGGCTAATTCCAGGAATGTCTGCTAATGCCCAACCTATAGCCTTCTTGTGATTTTTCAAAACTTGCAGTAATTTTTCCTCTTGATTTTCATCAAGAGAAGTGGAAATTATCACCGGGAGCTGTTCATCATACCCAAGTATGCATACTTGAGGTTCTCAGGTAGGGGCTTCAGCTCCAATTTAGGTGCTTGCAAAACAAATGGAACTAACAAAGCAGATTTGGATTCCGCTGCTTATAACTCAACAATTTTGTTAAAGTCTTCTTGAAATCTTGCATTCTGGTTAGTGCATTTTGGCTCCTTATGATTGAAAGTATATCTAAAGACCCTGAATCAGTATATATGTATTTATTAATTTTAGCACAAAAATCAAAACTCTCAGAATCATTGCATGCAAAACAATTGTATGAATTATCTATGCATTCAAAATCAGTACTTTGAGAAATATCATAAAGATGTTCACAAATCAATTCATCAATCATGTCAATATGAAAAACAAAATGATTTTCAGATGGGTGTTTCATTACATCAAGAATATTGAATCTAACCCTGGTATCACCGAATTCCATAGAGAGAGTTCCAGCATGGACATCTAATTTGGTTCGGGTTGTTTTCAAAAATGACTTTCCTAAAATTATAGGAATAAGAGTGTTAGACATTCCATCCTCCGTATCAAGTATGAAAAAGTCAGCTGGAAAAATGAGTTCATTCACTTGAACCTAAACATCCTCTATGACCCCAGCATGGAGAGTAATACTTCTATTTGTTAACTGAATTACTATACCAGTTGGTTGTAAAGTTCCAAGGGACATAGATTTGAAAACAGACATAGGCATAACATTTATTGAAGCTCCTAAATCTAACATAACATTTTCAAATTTGCTATTGCCTATGATGCAAGGTATATTAAACATACCTGGATCCTTGCATTTTTCAAGAATATGAGGATCTTCCATGCCAAGTAGTTTAGATATATTCCTTCCCATGCTCCTCCTCTCATTGCCCTTTAGTTTTCTCTTGTGAGTACATAGCTCCTTCAGAAATTTGGCATACTTGGGAATTTGCTTGATAGCATCAATAAGAGGTATATTTACTTCCACTCTCCTAAAAGTGTCTAAAATTTCCTTATCTACCTCTTCCATCTTCTTGCTTGGGATTTCTCTTGGTGGAAATGGAAGAGGAATTGAAGGTGAATATGTCTCACTATTTCTTATGCTTGAAGAAGGTGCATCATCTTCAACTATTGTAGGCCCAGTTTCTTATATAGGGGCTTATTTCTCAGGTTCCTTGGGTATGGGTGCTTCAAGGTTCTTAACTGATCTTAACTGAATTGTACTCATATTCCTTGGATTTACAACCAGTTGAGATGATAATTTATCAGAACTTTGAGACTGCAATTGGTTCAATGATGAAGCTAGCTGTTCAATTTGATTGCTCAAGTTTTGGATGGTTGCATCATTTCTTTGCTGGTATTCCATTGTTCTTTGTTAATGCTCCAAGTTTTGCACAACCATTTGTTTCACTAGTTTTTCTAGGGAAGTATTATTTATGGATGGTGGAGGTGTTGGTTTCTGAAATGATAGCGTATGATTCTGAAATGGGGCCTGAGGATTCTGTTGTGATGAGTTACCCTATCTCAAATTTGGATGATTCCTCCAACCTGGGTTATATCTATTAAAGGATAGGTCATGGTTGTGTTATTGTTGTGGAGGTCTGTTATGGTATATGTTGGCTACATAGGATTAGGGATTATCATCATCCTTCTCTTGTACAGAAGGACAACAATCAGTGGGATGCTCTTGTGAAGTTTAAATGCCACACAACTTGGCAGTTGTGGATTTTTGATTAACAACTAATTGTGTGACCAAAATGGTAAGAGCGTCAAGTTTGCTCTCCAATTTATTTCCAGATGCACTAAAATTGGAATCATGCATACCCTTAAGAACTATAGCATTACTTCTTGCACTTAATTGTTGGGAGTTGGATGCCATCTTCTCAATCAAGTTCCTTGCTGGAGCAGCGATCATGTCTCCCAAAGCTCCTCCACTTACCGCATCTAACATATTGCGTTCAACATGGTTTAGACCTTCATAAGAGTATTGAAGGAGAAGTTGTTCAAAAATTTGATGGTGAGGGCAGCTTGCACAAAGTTTCTTGAATCTCTCCCAATACTTATAAAGGCTTTCCCTAAAGAGTTACCTGATCCTGGATATGTCTTTCCAGATTGTAATAGTTCTTGAGCCAGGAAAGAACAACATTTTCTTCAAGTCATCCCAGCTTGTGATTAACCTCGGAGCTAGGTAGTAGAGCTAATCCTTAGCAACGCCTTCTAGAGAATGAGGAAATGCTTTCAGATACACATGATCTTCTTGAACATTTTGAGGCTTCATTGTGGAGCACACAATGTGGAACTCCTTGAGATGCTTGTGTGGATCTTCACCCGCAAGACCATGAAACTTTGGCAACAAGTGTATGAGTCCGGTTTTAAGCACAAAAGGGACATCCTCTTCAGGATATTGAATACACAAACGTTCATAAGTGAATTCAGGTGGAGCTAGTTCCCTAAGAGTTCTTTCACGAGGTACTTATCCAACCATATCAGAAAAATTAGCAGTAGTACTTTCAGCAAAATCAGATGAAATGTTGTCACTACTACTATCAACAGAGTTATTATCAGATGCAGAACTTCTAGCTTCTCTAACTAATCTATGAAACGTCCGATCTATTTCAGGATCAAATAAATGCAAATGTCCAGATGTTGTTCTTGTCACACATAGTATACAACAATATATTTCATGATCATGAGCAATACATCATAAGAATCCCAAATCATACAAAGAAATAAAGTAAAACAAATAAATAAATAATTATTTTTTATTTTTTTGATTTTTTACTTTTTGATTTTTATTTTTTGAAAAAATTATTTTAAAATAAGAATCTTCCTACGGATCATTGATCCCGGGCCGCGGCGCCAGAATTTGACGTGTACTGTCGTGGTCAGTCAAATTAAAACAATTAAAAATAATGTAGTACTAGGGTGTAAGCCTAGGTCGTCTCTCGAGGATTAACAAAAATTAGGAAAATCAAGTTAAAAATTTAACAAACAGAAAACAACAAACATACAAAGATATTTTTTAGGGGGGAGGGGGGTTTAGTTTGTGTATTTGCATATTGTAAACAGATTTTGATAATGACAAATGCACATGAACTAGCAAGGCCTCACAAAATAAAAAACAAGTGCAAAGAACAAAAGTACTCACAAAGAAAATATAAAACCCAAAGACAAGATCAAGAAACCATGAAGGATATGCTCCCAAATGATCAAATAATCAAGAGAGCAATGCATGAAGATGAAGGAAAGGAACCATGAAGCAAAATGAATCAAGGAAGCATCAAAAAGCATGGATAAACAACAAACAACAAAACATGAATCGATTCATGCAATGCATGAATCAATTCAAAGGCCTGGAAGTCCCAAAAACACAAAACAGCAAACCATGAATCGATTCACACTTAGCATGAATCGATTCACACGTGTTTGAAATTCAAAATGCCCAAAACAGAATGTTATGAATCGATTTGTATACACATGAATCGATTCAAGTAGTGGAAAACATCACTAAAAAGATATATTTAAGTGGGAAACAAAGACCCATAACCTACTATACGCAGAGACAAGCTGGAACCATGATGCACAACGGCTATGAGGACCTTAAAGGCTCTATAAAAGGATCCCCAACTCAAGCACAAAATACACAACAAGAGGCAATCAATCTTTACTCACATTTGTGCTTAGTGAGTTCATTTTCTTTGTATATTCTGAATCCTTGAGCTTAGAACTTGTATATCCTCTGTTGTTGAGAGTTAGAAATTTTGAGAGCTCTTCATTTACTTATCCACTCTTTTGAGAGAGTATATTGCTTGTAAACACAAACATCAAATACCAAAGTTCACTCTAGGATGAGTGGTTACAAAGGTTGGGGTTCAACCTTTGGGTATTGAGAGATTGTGAGATTGGGTGGGTTGCCCTTGTGCTTGTGAGAATTGGATTCTTGAGTGTGGGACACTAGGAGACAATTACTCAAAGCTTGTATCTCAAATCTTCAATAGTGGAATCCTTCAAGTGGGCTGCTTGAAGGTGAGACGTACACCGGGTTGGTGGAACTCGTTAAATTGGTTTGCAAGCTCTTCTCCTTTATCCTCTTGCATTTACATATTGCATCTGGTTGGATTGTTAATATTGATTATGTTCTCACTCTTAAACTTTCTTGAATAACTAGTTTTGAAGTACTGCATACCAAGTGTTTAATAAATTTCCTTAATAACATTTATCCTTTGTCTAGCACTATTTCTTGCATTATACTCACTATCTCTTGCACCAACACTTAACTTGTGACAAAAGAACAAATTTCAAAGGCATTCCAAGAAAAGTTTTAAAACTCAATTCACCCCCCCTCTTGAGTATTGAGGCCACTTGATTAACAAGTGGTATCAGAGCTTGACTCTTGGTAGATCAAGCTTAACAGCTTCAAGAGAACAATGGCCTCAAATTTTCTAAATCTTTTTCCTGAGGGTGGTGCCACAAATAGACCTCCCGCTTTCAAAGGTGAGGGTTACGCTTTTTGGAAAGAAAGAATGAAAATCTTTGTGCAATCTATAGACTTGAAGGTTTGGAGTGCCATTGAAAATGGTCCTTTTGTACAAATGCATACTGTAGATGGTAAGCAAGTAGAAAAGTTGATGGATGATTGGACCAGCGAAGAAGAAAAGAAAGTCCAATATAACTATAAAGCCAAAAATCTAATCACTTTAGCTTTAGGCCCTGATGAATTCTTTAGAGTAGTAACATGTAAATCCGCCAAAGATATGTGGGATACCTTACAAATAACCCATGAATGTACAAGTGATGTCAAAGACTCTAAGATTAGTACCTTAACTAGTCAATATGAAAGCTTTAGATTAAATTCTGGAGAAACAATTGTTGATATGCAAAAGAGGTTCACACTTATTATAAATCATCTCATTACTCTTGGGAAGACTTACACTAACAAAGAACTTATTCATAAAGTGTTAAAAAGTCTCACCAGGGAATGGCAACCTCTAGTCACTGCCATCAAGCAATCTCTTAGCATCAATGAAATGTCTCTCGCTACACTATTCGGTAAGTTACAAGAACAGGAACAAGAACCGAAAGAATTAAGGATGGCGAAAGAGGAAGAAAAATCTTCCAAGAAGAAAGGTCTAGCTCTCAAGGCCACTTCTATCAATGAAGAAGAATCCGGTAGTGAGCTTGATGAAGAAGAAGAATTTGGATTGTTTGTGAAATGTTTCAGGAAATTCATGAGGAACAAACGATTCCAAAAGGGCTTCAAATCTCAAGGTAAGAAACCTACCTCTAATGAAAACTCTTCTTCACCAAATTGTTTTGAATGTGGAAAGGAAGGACACTTCAAGATAGATTGTCCAAACCTAAAGAAGAAAAACAAAGATAGAAAGGGAAAGAGAAGAGCATATATTGCATGGGATGACAACAAAGTAAGTAGCTCGGACGAGTCAGAAAATGAAGAAGCAAACCTTTACCTCATGGCCAATCACCAAGATGAAGACAATGAGGTAAATTTTCATGACTTAGATAAAGAAGAACTACTTGATGCTCTTGAAGCATTATATGATAAATTTATAAAGGTTTCTAATAAACATAAATTATCTAGAAAGACTACTGATACTCTTGAAATGAATCTAGTAGAACTTAATAAAGAAAATGAATTTTTGAAAAAGGAAGTTGCAAATGTTCAAGCATGCTACAAAAATAATCCTTGTAATTTTGTAAAGAAATGTGACATCCTAGAAACCAAGGTCTTAGACTTAAATAAAACCTTAGAGAAGTTTACTAATGGTAGAGATAATTTGAATGTATTACTTGGAAATCAAAGATGCATGTTTGACAAAACGGGATTAGGATATAATTTTACCAAAAAGGAAAAGCATTACAAAAACTTCTTTGTACCACCTAGAAAATCTTCATCATCATTCACTAAATGCAATCATTGTGGTGCTAAAGGACATAATGATTTAAATTGCCATATTAGAAAGCTTGGACCAAAAATGGTGAGAAAGGTGTGGGTTCCCAAAGGGACACTACCATAAACTAACCAAAAAGGACCCAAAATAAAATGGGTACCAAGTTCTCTAACTTAACATGTTTTATAGGTATGCTTTAAAGCAAGTAACACCCATTGGTATTTGGATAGTGGGTGTTCAAAACACATGACGGGAGACAAAAGCAAGTTCATATCATTCACTCTAAGAAATAAAGGATTTGTTACATATGGAGACAACACAAAGGGAAGAATTTTAGGAATCGGAAACGTTGGTAAAAATTCTTCCACTTCTATAAATGATGTGCTATATGTTGAGGGACTTAAGCATAACTTTCTTAGCATTAGTCAATTATGTGATAAGGGCTATAAAATTGTCTTTGAATCAAATTCTTGCATAATTGAAAATAAGTTGAACAAGGAAGTTAAGTTCATTGGTCAAAGAGTTGATAATATTTATATGATTAATCTTGATTGTCTTGCTTCAAGTGATATGTAATGCTCCATAACTAAAGAAGATGAATCATGGCTATGGCATAGAAGAATTGCTCACATTCATATAGACCACTTAAACAAACTTGTTTCAAAAGATTTAGTAATTGGTTTACCAAAGCTGAAATTTGAAAACAAATTCTGTGATGTATGCCAAAAGGGAAAACAAGTAAAGGTCTCTTTTCAAGCCAAAAATATTGTTTCAACAACTAGACCTTTACAACGCTTACACATGGATTTATTTGGACCTTTAAAAACCAAAAGTTTTGGTGGAAACTATTATGGTCTTGTGATTATGGATGATTATTCTAGGTATACATGGACATTGTTTCTTACTCATAAAAATGAAGCATATCATGCATTTAAGAAACTTGCCAATGTCATACAAAATGAACAAAACTTGAAAATAGCATCCATTTGAACGGATCATGGGGGAGAATTTGAAAATCAATTTTTTGAAAAGTTTTGCGAAAAATTTGGCATTGAACATAATTTTTCAGCTCCAAGAACTCCATAACAAAATGGGGTTGTTGAAAGGAAAAATCGATCTTTAGCGGAACTCGCAAGAACTATGCTAAATGAAAGTAATATTGCAAAACACTTTTGTGCCGACGTGGTTAATACCGCTTGCCATGTTATGAACCGATGTTTGATAAGGCCTATTTTAAAGAAAACCCCCTATGAGCTTTATAAAGGAAGAAAACAAATATTTCTTATTTTCATGTATTTGGATGTAAATGTTTTGTTTTAAACAATGGAAAGGAAAATCTTGGCAAATTCGATGCAAAATCTGATGAAGCAATATTCTTAGGTTATTCATCCACTAGTAAAGCATATCGACTCTTTAACAAACGAACATGTACAATTGAAGAATCTATACATGTCAAATTTAATGAACTTAACCAAAATCCTCTGAGAAAGGAAATTGATGATCTTGTAGGTACCTTGCAAGAAATGAACTTGGAAGATGAAGAAGGAAACAAAGGTGAAGGAGATACATCTCATAACGAAAGAGATACACTTCAACAAAAGGAATAGATCACTATAAAGAATCATCCCATGGATAATATCATAGGTGATATAACGAAAGGGGTAAATACTTGAAATGCTATTAGAAATGCATGTAATCACTTAGCTTTTGTATCACAAATAGAACCAAAAGATATAAATGAAGCCATTATTGATGAACATTGGATGTTGGTTATGCAAGAAGAATTAAACAAATTTGAAAGAAATAAAGTTTGGGAACTTATGCCAAGACCCAATGATCACCAAATAATAGGTACTAAATGGGTATTTAGGAACAAGTTAGATGAAAATGGAATAATCACTAGAAACAAAGCTAGATTAGTTGCTAAGGGTTACAATCAAGAAGAGGGCATAGAGTATAAAGAAACGTATGCTCCCGTAGCTAGGTTAGAAGCTATTAGACTATTGTTAGCCTTTGCATGTTGTAGAGATTTCAAATTGTACCAAATGGATGTCAAGAGTGCTTTCTTGAATGGATACATTCAAGAAGAAGTATATGTTGATCAACCTCCCGGTTTTGAAAACTATCAATTTCCAAATCATGTTTTCAAACTAAGAAAAGCTTTATATGGCTTGAAACAAGCTCCAAGAGCTTGGTATGAAAGACTAAGCAAATTTCTTTTAGAAAACAATTTTAAAAGAGGAAAGGTTGACACAACACTATTCATCAAGCACAAAAAGAATGACATACTATTGGTCCAAGTATATGTGGATGACATTATCTTTGGTGCCACTAATGAAATACTTTGCAAAAAGTTTGTTAAGTTAATGCAGAAAGAATTCGAAATGTCCATGATGGGAGAACTTACATTCTTCCTTGGGCTACAAATTAAGCAAACAAAAGAAGGTACATGCATTAGTCAATCCAAATATTGCAAGGAATTGCTTAGAAAATTCAACATGGACAAGGCAAATGAAATTGCCACCCCTATGAGCACATCTTGCTACTTGGACAAAGATGACAAAGGTAAAGATGTGGAAATTACCAAATATCGAGGTATGATTGGATCTTTACTCTATCTTACTGCAAGTAGACCGGACATAATGTTTGCTGTTTGTATGTGTGCTAGATATCAAGCATGTCCAAAAGAATCACACTTGACTGCCGTAAAATGAATAATAAAATACTTGGTTGGAACTCAAGATGTTGGTTTATGATACCCCAAAGGGGTTGAATGCACTCTTGTTGGTTACTCTGATTCTGACTTTGCAGGATGTAAACTTGATAGGAAAAGCACTAGTGGAACATGTCATCTGCTTGGTAGCTCTCTTGTTTCTTGGCAGAGCAAGAAACAAGTAAGTGTTCCTTTATCTACAGCTGAGGTAGAATATGTTGCAGCTGGAAGTTGCTGTGCTCAAATCCTTTAGATGAGGCAACAACTTCTTGACTTTGGCGTTATATTAGACCATGTGCCTCTTAGATGTGATAATACTAGTGCCATTAATATTTCCAAGAACCCTATCATGCATTCAAGGACCAAGCATATAGAGATACGACATCATTTCATTAGAGATCATGTATTAAAAGGTGATTGAATGCTTGAACATGTTGAAACTTCTAAGCAGTTAACGGATATCTTCACAAAACCTCTTGCAAAGGATCAATTTATACATATTAGAAGAGAATTAGGAGTCCTAGATATTTCCAATTGTGTTTGAATATTGAATGATACACAGTGTGTTTGTTGAGCAAATGATTGATTGATAATTTGCTAGGAAGATGATTTTACTGGAAATTTGATGTTGGGTGAATGCTTTATGAATTTTATGACTCTTGAGTTTGGTCAATTGGTTGGATTAAATGATGTTCATAAGTGTTTGGTTGAATAAGAAGGCAAAGGGAGTCTTAAATTGAAGATTTCAATAACCCAAAATGTTGCCTAATATAAATGAATCGATTCATGGCCCTGGAACCCATATTTTTTCAAGACAGCAAGTCTTGAATCGATTCACACGAATGGGTGAATCAATTCATACCCCTGGAACTCATTTTTTCTTAAAACAGCAAGTGATGAATCAATTCATGTGTACCCCTGAATCGATTCATGAATGAAAACTTGCTTAAATGTGACAGTTTTTGAGTCAGTTTTTCAAAATCCTTCAAATCCCTCAACTTCTTTTCTCCTCTTTCTCTCTAAAAACCCCCCCTCTCTCTAAAATTCATCTTCCCTAACCCACTCTAATCTCATGGCCTCTTCATCCTATCCAAGGAAGAAACAAAGGGCCAACATTGCAGGGTCCTCCGTGCCTCAACATTCAGATCTTATCAGACTTTTCTCCACCCAAAAGGAATTGGAAACTTACTTGGAGACTTTTTCTGAAAAACTTCTCATTCCCTCACACTGGTTAGATCTTCCTTATTTTGAATCCTTCAACCTTCCTCTGCTTGATACTCTCAATCAACAACAACTTATTGGATTTCTCACACTTGAGTCCACCTATATTTATCCTGAATTGATCCGGGCTTTCTATTCAACTTTGCGCCTACAAGATGGTCGATACTATGCCAAAGTGAAAGGTGTCACCATGGTTCTTGATAATGAAGTCATGAATCAAGTTGGCAAGCTTCCCATTAAAAATGCCCACTTCTTTGGCAAAGAACCATTTCCATTGTGGAACTTCAATCCTTTTGAAGAAGAACATTCTTCAATCTTCCCTCCTCTACCACAAGCACCGTTGGCACACTTTGAGTTGACCACCGCTTACTTCACTACTTCATTATGAAGATCCTTTTACCATTAGGAAGCAACAATGCAAGAGTCAGTGAGACTCAAATTCTTCTCATGTGGGCAATCATAAACAACAAAGAAATCAACTGGATCAATATGATACGACATCACATGATTGATGTAAGGAATCTCACTCGGTTGTCTTATGCAGTTTTTGTGACCAAACTCCTTCGTCATTTCAAGGTGAATCTCAACAACGAAGTCAAGGAATCCGTTGGAAACAAAGGACTACTGGGCAAAACCCATCTCAACAAAATGGGAATTATTGAAAGGTTTGGAATATGGGAAATTCTTCACCGCCCAAACCTAACTGCTAATGAAGAAGATGCTGATGCTCCTCCTCATCCTCCTACGCCTGCTGCACCTTCTGATGACTTGTTTGCATGACTCACTGCTCATATAGGTCGTCGTCTTGATGCTATGGAAGCAAATATCAACATCAGGATTGATAAACTCGAAGCAAACATGGAGGAACACTACACAGAACTTGCTACCCAAATCTCCAGCCTCCAATTCCATCAGCCTTAGTTGGCCTTACTTTCCTACATTATTGTCTATCCTTTATATGTTTTATGGCTATTTTGATTGAAACTTTATTACCCTTCTGTTGCATTTTTCATGTTTATGTTTAATGTGCTTGGATTTTCTGTTGACAACTGTTAGCTATCCTTAATTATGCAATGCATATTTCCTTGTCTTAACTCACACTTATATTTTTTTGATAATGACAAAGGGGGAGAGATTATTGAATAAATTTTTGATACTTTTATAATAAATGAATCACAATAAAAGAGGGAAAGTAATAAAAGTAATGTATGACCATATAAATATGATTGAATACATACATACCAAATTGAAAAACAAAGGGGGAGACACATTCTACATTCTGTTTACAAGTGGTCCTCTCTCATTGTTACATGAATATTGATTATTGATACTAACACCCCAAGAGATGTCCATTAGTTGTCATCATTAAAAAGGGGAAGAATGTATTTGCATATTGTAAACAGATTTTGATAATGACAAATCCACATGAACCAGAAAGGCCTCACAATATCAAAAACAAGTGCAAAGAACAAAAGTACTCATAAAGAAAATATAAAACCCAAAGACAAGATCAAGAAACCATGAAGGATATGCTCCCAAATGATCAAATAATCAAGAGAGCAATGCATGAAGATGAAGGAAAGGAACCATGAAGCAAAATGAATCAAGGAAGCATCAAAAAGCATGGATAAACAACAAACAGCAAAGCATGAATAGATTCATGCAATGCATGAATCAATTCAAAGGCCTGGAAGTCCCAAAAACACAAAACAGCAAACCATGAATCGATTCACACTTAGCATGAATCGATTCACACGTGTTTGAAATTCAAAATGCCCAAAACAGAATGTTATGAATCGATTCGTATACACATGAATCGATTCAAGTAGGGGAAAACATCACTAAAAAGACAGATTTAAGTGGGAAACAAAGACCCATTGTGAACACCTATTTCGTTCCAGTCAATTTTCACCAAGAATGGGAAATTCACAAGGGAAAAGAATTTTTTTAAAAAAAAAAGAAAAAAAAGAAAAAAAGAAAAAAAGGGGAAGAATAAAAAAAAAAGAAAAAAAAAGAATTTAAAAAAAAGAAAAGAAAAAGGAAGGATAAAAAAAAATAAAAAAAAAGAAAAGAATTTAAAAAAAAAAAAACTCTGACTCGGAAATGATCATTTCCGAGTGAAAGGACTCGGAATGATCATTTTCGAGTAGTGGATCCTTGAATTACGGAGAGTAGTTGGCAATGAGACAAGGAGGAAAGTGATAAAGAATTGCCACCAGCCTTCATTGTCAAAGATCCAGGCTGTTTTCAACACCACCATGCAAGTTGTTTAACAATTTCAAAGGGCGGCTGGCAACAAGACAATGTGGAAATATTAAAAATCCTCACCAATTGGCAGCCAGGCTGGTCACGGGTTTGTTCAAGCAATCATGACGCTCCTCAAATGCTCTATAAATACTGCAAGTGAAGGAAGAAGAAGGATCCCTGGGAAAAGTCATTAAAAGAGAACTCATTCACTTTTCAACCATCCAAAACTCCTTCTCAGTCCGCCCACACCGTCCTCAACACCGCCCACACTGTCCCCAACACTGCCCAAACCAACACCTTACTCTCCACTTCGCCCCACACACTGCCCAAACCAACACCTTAGTCTCCACTTCGCCCCACACACTGCCCAAACCGACCTCACAAACCTCTCCACTCCGCCCCACACACTACCCTAAAACACTGTCCTCTTAACACCGCCCCTCTCCACTCCGCCCAACACCTTCCTCTCAACACTACCTACGCTGTCCTTTCCACATACCACCCCACACTACCCTAAAACAACGTCCCCACACCGTTCTCAACACCGCCCAACACCTTACCCGCACACTCCCCACACACCGCCCAACACCTTCCTCTCAACGTCCCCACACTGTTTTCAATACCGCCCAACACCTTACCCTCCATACTGCCCACACACCGCCCAACACTTTCCTAAACACCGCCCCAAAACCGTCCTTATAGCCTTTTCCAACATTGTCCCCACCTCCTCCCAATACATCACTACTCACATCAATCGACCTCACTCCCACTCAATACCGCCCATACGCACACTCCCCACAACCGTCCTCTCCACACCGCCTACACACCGCCCAACACTGTCCTCTCCACACCGCCCACACACCGCCCAACACCTTCCTCTCAACGCCGCCCACACCATCCTCAACGCCGCCCACACCATCCACAACACCATCCAACTCCTTTCTCACCACACTGGTCCCATTCTTCCCTTTATTATTTTTTTTTACTTGTATTTATTTTATTTTCTGTTAAATCAATTGTTATTCGGTGATTTTACCTTCCTTTTTAATTATCAATTAATCTTTATTGATTGATAAATATTAATAAAATGAGTGCCTCACACATTCTATTTAAATTAGCATAAAAGGTGTGACTATTGTTATTATCATTATTATTGCAATTTTTTTATTTCTTTTATTCTTTATTCTTTTTATTTTAAAAAGGAGGAGTGAGTTTAATTTGGACGAGACGTCCTGTTAATCTTATTTTTTTATTTTAAAAAGGAGGAGCGAGTTTAATTTGGACGAGACGTCCTGTTAATCTCATGTAAATATTCTGTGTTTATTTCTGTTTATTTATATATGTTTTGTCGTCTCGCATATTTTCTTTTCATGGAAAAGTTAAAATAATTATTGGGTTAATTATAATGCGCGCTATTAAATTGAGGTAACCGTTTTTATAACGGACAGCTGTGAGGTGCTAATACCTTCCTCACCTGTAATTAGACTCCCGGATCTGGAATCTCATTTTTTGACCAATGCTTTAATTAAAGGTTTTCCCGGTATTTTATCCTAAAAATATTGGTGGCGACTCCCTGTTCATTTTCAAAAAAAAATCGTTTTGAGGGTCGGCCGTGCCGTCGCGATCCCGGTCGCGACAGATGGCGACTCCGCTGGGGACCTAGAGAGTCAAGCCAGTCAATCTGATAGCGCATATTTTAATTAGCATATTAATTATTTGACTTTTTCCTTTATTTTATTTGGTCTCTGTTTTATTTGTATCTTATCCTTTATGTTCTGTAAATATATGTGTGATCATTGAACCCTAGGGTAGTCGACTTTATTTTGTTGCTCTGTGTTTGTTCTATGTGCAGGATGAGTAAGGTACAGGTATTGAATGCCTCTTTCACACACTACACTCACAACTTGCACATACTTTTGAGTGGGACCCTATACCCGGGCCCAAATAAAACTTAAGATTAGGGGAGATTGATAGCGGAGCCATTTGGGATGTACTTCCTATCTGGTTACTGTGAGAATCTCAGCTAGAGTTTGACTTATTCGTGGTGCCCACACTTAGTAGACTTCCTGCTATTTGTGGCCAACATCATGAGTAGGATCTTGGCTCTAGTGACCTTTAGAAATTTTAGAATCAACCACCCAATGTGAGACATCACTGATAAATAAACCTTAGAACCATTAAGGCATCTTCAGAAAAACCCGACTTAAGGCACCAAGAGGCAAACTTTACTTATACCTTTTCTCATTCTCGTTTTCTCTTCCAATCCAAACTAATGGAACGCTTGCCTGTTTAGAGGATTACTTTCTCAAAGAATTTTTAACCTGTGATCCTCTAATCGGCAAATGGACCTTTCTTTTTGTATTTGCTTAAGTCTTAGGATCTGGAGTTATGAACTTTCTAAAAAAAAAATAATCAGAAAATTCATAGCTCGTGTGATCCTTTATTTATTGCAAGTTTCAACAAATTGTAACTTCCCTAAATCCCAAAATGTTTTCAAGAAAGTTATTAGGGGAGTATCAATTTGCAAAGCATGTCAGTGATTGATTTTTCTTTTCTTTATGTCCCTACAGGAAGTTATTAAGGGTTTGGCCAGTATCTTTGAGTGAAATATGGAAATTAACATGAGGTCAGATGGTTGTGGTGGAAATGTACCCGAGTTGAAAAGATTACTGCATTTTAAGGTTAGGAAAGTTGATACAACCAGTCTACAAGCATTAGGGAAGAAATTGGACATGAATCAGAAGATGGTTAATCCTCTTAACACTCCAAGAGAAATTGTAACCTTCCTTGATTATTGTAGAGAAAGGATTTGTAAAATGAGGGCCATGATTGCCCGAGCTAGGAATGGCTGATTTACTTTTTCTGCATAAAAATAGGCTGGCAGCAGTAATCTATTCCGAAAAAAAAAGAGTTTTCTTCATGTCCTACAACTACCTCATGTTAATTTCCACTCATCACTTTTGAATGAAGTTCTAAAAAAGGTCGAAAGATACTGGCTGAATTCCGCGATTGCTTCACGTATCATTTGTTTTTCTTTTGCTGTTTTTTTTACTTTCTTTTTAACAATTTCTTGTTGACTTCTCAGAAATAACGGGTAAACATCCTTACGCGACTCGGCTTAATACCAGACTCATGGCTGAAATAGAAGAAGAAAATGAGAGTTTGAGAGCTGAAGTCAATCAACTGAAAGAGCAAATGGCTGAAATGGCCAAACTTCTTGAGAGAAGGGTCACAGAAGGGGATTCTTCAGCAGGAATTGAAGACACTAAACAACGACCGTCCACTCAGGGTCCCACTGGGGGACCAAGTTCAAACCCAGCTGCGCCCTCCCTAACCATTTATGTTAGGAAACCAAACACTGCTGAAGCCCAGCAACCCATCTTTGTAGATGCAGAAGGTAACGTCATACCTTACGGATTGCCACAGGGTTATTTCCCACCGCTTCAAGAAGAACCTGATTATCAAGAGGCGATTTTACATACGGCCCAGCCAAGTGTCCCGCCCGTCCGAGACCCTCAAGCAAATCCAATCCTTGCACAAGTTACGCAACCACAAGCTACCCAGACGACAGCCAGACCCCACATCTCAATGCCTAATGCAAACCCGACACATGTCGACCAACCAGTTAGGGATACCAGTCATCATGCCACTGCGGGTCCAAATACTGCTGCTACTACCCAGGAAGGAAGACTAGAATTCCTGGAAAGGCGATTCCGAGAAATGGAGAGAACAAACAGGTTTGGAATGGGCAGTGCTGCATAACTCTGTCTGATTCCTGATGTTGTCATTCCCCCCAAATTCAAAATGCTAGAGTTTGACAAATATCGGGGGCTAACCTGTCCAAAGAACCATCTAACCATGTACTGTCGGAAGATGGCCTCTCATGCCTCTAATGACCCTTTGCTCATTCATTGTTTCCAGGATAGTTTGGCGGGAGCACCTCTTACCTGGTACATCCACCTTGAACGATCTCATATACGCTGTTGGGAAGATCTGGCAGATGCTTTCATGCAACAGTACAAGTATAATCTGGATATGGCGCCAGATAGAGTACAGTTGCAAAACATGGCCAAGAAAGATAATGAGACGTTTAAAGAATATGCCCAAAGGTGGCGAGAAGTAGCAGCACAAGTTGATCCACCTCTATCAGAAAAGGAGGTGATTTCTACATTTATTGATACACTCCAGTCACCTTTCTATGACAAGATGATTGGAAGCATTTCCTCCCATTTCTCTGACATCGTCACTATCGGAGAAAGAATAGAGAATGGCTTGAGAGCGGGGAAGATTACTCGTAGCCCATCTGGGGCTGGGACAGCAAGAAAACCTTCTTTTGGAGAAGGAAAAAGAAGAGAGGGAGAGACTAACCTGGTCTCTCACAACCAAAGAAGGAACCAGCTCAGACCACCTACTCCCGTCACCTTTCCGTCAACTTACCATAACACACCGCACCCATATGTAGCTGCAATTCCAAATCCAAACCCACCACATTTTCGACCACCTGTCATGCGACCACCCGCACCACCACAAACACCATATCAACCACCCCAAATAAACCCACCAAATCCAAACATGAGGAGACAGAATGATGACCGCACCCAAGTGCAATTTGATCCAATTCCCATGACCTACACAGAGTTTCTCCCCCATCTTATTGAAAACACCTTAGTGGCACCTTGTCCTTTAAAACCGCTTCAACCACCTTATCCCAGAGGGTATGACCCAAATGCGCGATGTGATTACCATGCCGGTGCACCGGGACATTCCACCGAAAATTGCCTGGCATTGAAGTTTAAGGTAAGAGATTTAATCAGAGCTGATTGGATAAGCTTCAAGGAAGGAAGCCCGAATGTGACCACCAATCCTTTGCCTAACCATGGGAGACAAGGCGTTAACGCTGTGGAAAAAGATGAGGAATGTATTTCCAAAGTTTAGGACATCCAAATGCCGTTGAAAACCATTCATTCCCATATGCTTAAGATGGGATTGATAGAAGGATCATGGGATAAAGAGTGCAATGACCTCCTGTCTGCAAAGCGAAGGGACTTCCAGAAAACCCTTCAGGGATTTATGGACAGTCACGTCATAGAAGTTTACCGGTATCATGAAGACATAATAAATATGATACAAGAGCAAGGCCGAGTTCGAGCTCCAAAACCTCTAGTCATATTTTATAATAAAAATGCACCTGTGGCTTCAACCCCTGTTAAAACTGTCATCACGGTAAACACTCCAACCCCATTCCCTTACAAAGATTCGCGAGCTGTACCATGGAAGTATGGTACTGATGTGATCGTTACCAGTTCTGAGGCCGTTGAGCCTACTCCATCATCCCCTGTCACGAATATTGCCGGAATCGGGGGTGTCACCCGAAGTGGAAGAGTGTATGCTTCCCCAGAACCAAAACTTGACAAAGCCACAGGGAATGGGAAGGGAGAATCCTCCGGTGAAGCAAAGAAGGTAGTAACCGAAGAGGAAGCCCAAGAGTTTCTTAGATTCATTCGTCATAGTGACTACCAGGTGTTGGATCAACTAAACCACACCCCGGCAAAAATTTCTCTGTTGTCCTTACTAATGAGTTCTGAACCACACTGGAACACGTTGATGAAAGTTTGAGTGAGGCACATGTGAAACATGATTTACTGGTAGATAAATTCGAGGGCATAGTAGGACACATTGTGGCCAACAACTATCTAACTTTTACGGATGATGAGACACCAGCGGAAGGAAGAGGGCACAACAAAGCCCTTCATATCTCCGTAAAATGTCAAGATCATATCATGGCGAAGGTGCTGGTTGACAATGGATCGTCCTTGAATGTAATGCCAAAATCTACGTTGGCAAAGTTGCCTTTTGATGGGACCCATATGAGACCCAGTTCCATGGTAGTCCGGGCTTTTGACGGAACTCACCGAGAAGTCATGGGAGAAATTGAATTGCCTATACAAGTTGGGCCATGCACCTTTCAAATCCTTTTTCAAGTCATGGATATTACGCCCGCATACAGTTGTTTACTGGGAGGGCCGTGGATCCATTCGGCTGGGGTAGTTCCTTCTACTCTACATCAAAAGTTGAAGTTCATCATTGACAACAAGTTGGTGATTGTCTCTGGAGAAGAAGACTTGTTGGTTAGTAAGCCTGCCAACAGCCCATACATTGAAGCGACTGAGGAAGCCCTTGAAACCTTATTTCAGGCTTTAGAGGTGGCCAATGCAACGAGCATTACAAAGAAATCCTTCCCAAACGTGCCTCTGATGGTTGCAAAGACAATGTTGAGAGAAGGATACAAGTTGGGAAAGGGGTTAGGACGAGAATTGGAAGGGAGAACCCAACCTATATGTCTCCCAGAAAATAGGGATAGGTACGGTCTAGGATACAAGCCTACAGCAGCTGATAGAAAAAGGATGGGAGAAGAAAGAAGGGAGAGAAGGATCGCTCGCCTTACCGGTCAAAAGTTCGATACTGCTAGAATCCCTATCTGTGACCTCTATCAAAGCTTCAGAAGCGCCGGGATTATATATCCGGGTCAGGTGGCTATGGTTGGAGACGGACACAGCCCTAATATGGAATTAGTGCATGCTTGCTTACCCGGTCAAGAACTGGACAACTGGGAAATCATGGAGTTCCCCATAACTATCAATCCTTAGCCAAAGTAATTGTTGTTTTCAAAACTTGTCGATCCTCTTGCTATGCCTAAGGCTTTAGGATCTGTTTTGTAATAAAGGCGAAAACTTGCTTGTTTATTAAATTAAATGAATGCAGTC
Source organism: Clitoria ternatea (assembly GCA_037962975.1). Taxonomy (NCBI): domain Eukaryota; kingdom Viridiplantae; phylum Streptophyta; class Magnoliopsida; order Fabales; family Fabaceae; genus Clitoria; species Clitoria ternatea. The sequence goes on from CM075673.1 coordinate 140,776,163, forward strand.
TGATTTTATACCTCATCTTTGTTTAAACTCTTTCTTTTAAACCTTCCATTTGCTTGCCTTTCTTTGTTTTCATTCATTATGATATAACACTAAATGCAGATCTGAAAGCGATTCTTCTAAGAGCAATGAAAACTCGGTTCTATTTCATGACTCTGATAATCCAAATGATTATGCCTATGAGGATAGTGAGGAAGACTTTGAACCTTCACTCGAGTTGACAAAGTTAATGGAACAAGAAGATAAAGAAATTCAACCTTATCAGGAAAAGATTGAGACCATTAACCTGGGAGATGAAGGAGAAAATAAAGAAGTCAAGATAGGCACCCTTTTGAGCAAACAACGGCAGAGTGAATTGATTAGACTACTCCAGGAATTTCAAGACATTTTTGCATGGTCGTATCAAGATATGCCAGGTCTGGATAATAACATTGTGGAACACAAGTTGCCTTTAAAGCCGGAATGTCCACCGATCAAGCAAAAGTTACGACGAATGAAACCAGAAATGCTTCTTAAGATCAAAGAAGAAGTCAAGAAATAATTCGACGCTGGTTTCTTAGCCGTAGCTAAGTATCCGCAATGGGTAGCCAATATAGTTCCCGTTCCAAAGAAAGATGGGAGAGTAAGGATGTGTGTGGACTACCGAGACTTGAATCGGGCGAGTCCTAAGGATGATTTTCCTTTACCTCAGATTGACGTATTGGTTGATAACACAGCTCAACATTCCATCTTCTCATTTATGGATGGATTTTTGGGATATAACCAGATCAAGATGGCACTAGAAGATATGGAAAAGACCATGTTTATCACTCTGTGGGGCACCTTTTGTTACAAAGTAATGTCCTTCGGATTAAAAAATGCAAGAGCCACCTATCAAAGGGCAATGGTGACTCTCTTCCACGACATGATGCACAAGGAGATAGAGGTCTATGTGGATGACATAATTGCCAAGTCCAGGTCTGAGGAGAAGCATATTGCTGACCTGAGAAAACTTTTTGAAAGGTTGAGGAAATTCAAGCTTAGATTGAATCCCGCCAAGTGTACTTTTGGCGCAAGATCCGGCAAATTGTTAGGGTTCATCGTGAATGAGAAGGGGATAGAAGTTGATCCTGACAAAGTCAAGGCAATTCTGGAAATGCCTCCTCCTCGTACTGAAAAAGAAGTCCGAGGATTCTTGGGAAGATTGAATTACATCGCCCGATTCATTTCCCAAATGACGGTAACTTGTGAGCCAATTTTCAAGTTGCTTCGCAAGAATCAGCCTGGACAGTGGAATGAGGATTGCCAGATTGCATTTGAAAAAATAAAACAGTACTTATTGGAGCCACCAGTCTTGGTGCCGCCCGTTCATGGGAGACCATTAATCCTATACCTGACTGTGTTGAATGAATCCATGGGATGTGTATTGGGTCAACATGATAAGACTGGAAGAAAGGAATGCGCCATCTACTACTTGAGCAAGAGATTTACCGAATGTGAGATGAGGTATTCGTCTCTTGAAAGAACGTGTTGTGCATTGGCTTGGGCTGCCCGACGCTTACGGCAATACATGCTTAATCATACTACTTGGCTGGTGTCTAAGATGGATCCCATCAAGTATATCTTTGAAAAACCCGCTTTGACTGGAAGGATTGCCCGTTGGCAAGTGTTACTGACGGAATATGACATAACATATGTCACCCAAAAGGCAATTAAAGGGAGTGCGCTGGCAGATTACTTGGCATACCAACCCATTGAAGCTTATCAACCAATGCGGCATGATTTCCCAGATGAGGATATCTTGGCTCTTTCCAAAGAAGAAGATGGCCTGGAAACCAGATGGATCATGAGATTCGATGGAGCATCCAATGCACTAGGACATGGAATTGGGGTTATTTTAATCTCACCTGATAAGGAATTCATCCCTATTTGTGCCCGGCTGTGTTTTGACTGCACCAATAATATTGCGGAATATGAAGCATGTTCTCTAGGAATACAAGCGGCTCTAAACGTGGGAATAAAGGTTCTGGAGGTTTATGGAGATTCTTCTTTAGTTATCCATCAACTAAAGGATGAATGGGAGACTAGAGATAATAAACTAGTTCCCTATCATGCTCATATCAAAGAGATGATCAAAAGGTTCGATGAAGTTACCTTCCATCATGTTCCACGGGAAGACAACCAAATGGCAGATGCTTTAGCCACCCTAGCTGCTATGTTCGAGGTCAGCAATGATTAAGAAGTGCCTCTCATTGAGGTAAAGAAACAGCAAGAACCCACCCATTGCCAGGCCATAGAAGAAGAACCGGATGGCAAGCCCTGGTATCATGACATCAAAAGATACCTCCAATGCCAAGAATACCCTGAAGGTATCACGGACAATGACAAACGAACTTTGAGAAGGCTAGCTATGGGATACCTATTGAGTGGTAACGTGCTTTACAAGAGGAATTATGATTCCATTCTCCTCCGGTGTATTGATACCGTTGAAGCGAACCAGATCATGAAAGATATCCACGAAGGATCTTTCGGAACTCATACAAATGGGCATGCTATGTCAAGAAAAATACTGAGAGCTGGGTATTATTGGATGACTATGGAAGCCGATTGTTTTGCTTACGTACGGAGGTGTCATAAATGTCAGATTTATGCTGATCACATTCATGCTCCTCCCTCATCCCTAAATGTCTTGTCAGCACCATGGCCTTTTTCAATGTGGGGTATGGATGTAATTGGGCCCATTGAACCAAAAGCCTTGAATGGTCATCGTTTCATTTTGGTTGCTATCGATTATTTCACCAAGTGGGTAGAAGCAGCTTCATACGCCAATGTGACGAAAAATGTTGTGGTCAAATTCGTCAAGCGTGAGCTGATAGGCCGGTATGGCTTACCAAACCAAATCATCATGGACAATGGTACAAATTTAAACAACAAAATGATGAAGAAGCTTTGTGAGAGTTTTAAAATCTCCCATCACAACTCCTCTCCATACCGTCCGAAAATGAATGGAGCGGTTGAGGCAGCCAACAAAAATATAAAGAGGATAGTGCAAAAGATGGTAGTAACCTACAAAGACTGGCATGAAATGCTCCCTTTCGCACTACATGGATACCGAACCTCGGTACGAACCTCAACTGGGGCAACCCCATTTTCTTTGGTTTACGGAATGGAAGCTGTACTACCATTCGAAGTGGAAATTCCATCCCTTAGGGTGATCATGGAGGCTAAATTGCAAGAAGCTAAATGGGTCCAGGCCAAATATGACCAATTGAATCTAATTGACGGGAAGAGATTAACTGCCCTTTGCCAGGGACAATTGTATCAAAGACGCATGAAGCGGGCATACAAAAAGAAAGTACGCCCCCGACAATTCCAAGAGGGAGATTTGGTCCTCAAGAAGATTTTGCCAATTCAAAGGGATGTTCGAGGGAAATGGACACCTAATTATGAGGGACCATATGTTATAAAGAAGGCTTTCTCCGGAGGAGCCCTTATACTCACTAATATGGATGGAGACGACCTGCCAATGCCTGTCAATACCGATGCAGTGAAAAGATACTTTGCATAATAAAAAAAAAAGGAAAAAAAAGCTCGCTAGGTTGAAAACCTGGAAAGGCGACCTAGGCAAAAGTTAGAGCAGCAAGATGAGCCGAAAACCTAAAAAGACAGTTCTACAAATTCTACTCCACAACATAAACCCTTCAAGCCAAAGTCAAAGGAGGTCAAAACGGGTATTAGGGTCATTGTCAAATTACGCCCTCAGAAGCAAAATCAAAAGACGAACACAAAGTCATGATATGGGATCAAGTTTCTCATTGCTCGCGGAGGATCATTTGAGGATATATGAGCCTTTTCCTTTTATTTTGCCTTCAATTCTTTATATACCTTGTCACATCACTGTGTATATATCTGATGTTTATAAAATCTCCCTTCATCCTACATGTGTTCATTTTTTATGAATAAACAAGTTTTTGCCTAAAATTTTTGAAATTGGAAACAACAAGAGCATAAAGTTATGGGGGATGAAATGTTTCCTAGCGCCAAACTTCGCTTGGTATAAGCATAACCATTTCCGCTAAATACTCTCGCCAAAAGTCGGAGGATGTTTCTGTTTCATCCATGAGTTGTCTTAAAGAGCCAGTCGACAAGGAAAATTTACCTGTAAGTCTTTTTATACTAACTCATTCTTTTGTCAGCGGGACGCCAAATCCATCATCCAAAAGCAGGTAATCACCAAAGTTTTCTCTCAGCAAGACCTATAGACTGAACATCTCTCCCAAGGAGTTCCACAAAATGGGATCAGTTCCCTTAATCAGGATGTTTCTTTGATCAGGCTTAAGAGGACTTATCTTTCCCCAGTGAGCTCACCATTACCAAACTAGCATCCATCATACTCCTCTCACTAAAAAGCTCAAACTGGGGCATCTCCCCAGATTTCTTTCAAGGGGGCAGTTCCCCAACAACCTTCAGTTATGTCAAACTGGGGCATCTCCCCAGATTTCTTTCAAGGGGCAGTCCCCCAACAACCTTCAGTTATGTCAAACTGGGGCATCTCCCCAGATTTCTTTCAAGGGGGCAGTTCCCCAACAACCTTCAGTTATGTCAAACTGGGGCATATCCCCAGATTTCTTTCAAGGGGCAGTCCCCCAACAACCTTCAGTTATGTCAAACTGGGGCATCTCCCCAGATTTCTTTCAAGGGGGCAGTTCCCCAACAACTTTCAGTTATGTCAAACTGGGGCATCTCCCCAGATTTCTTTCAAGGGGCAGTCCCCCAACAACCTTCAGTTATGTCAAACTGGGGCATCTCCCCAGATTTCTTTCAAGGGGGCAGTTCCCCAACAACTTTCAGTTATGTCAAACTGGGGCATCTCCCCAGATTTCTTTCAAGGGGCAGTCCCCCAACAACCTTCAGTTATGTCAAACTGGGGCATCTCCCCAGATTTCTTTCAAAGGGCAGTCCCCTAACAACCTTCAGTTATATCAAACTGGGGCATCTCCCCAGATTTCTTTCAAAGGGCAGTCCCCCAACAACCTGCAGTCATATCAAACTGGGGCATCTCCCCAGATTTCATTCTCTTTCCTTAGAAGGACAGTTCCCCGACAACCCCCAGATTACTCTGTTCCAACTCACCTAATACTTTCCCAGTGGTACCATGAAGGTTACCAGGAGGAATTATCCTTTCCCAGTGGAGCTACACTTCCTAAATAATTCCAACAGGAGCATCACCCCAGGTTTCCCTTTAGACAAAAGGCAATGCCCCAAGAATATTTTCAGACTACCCCAAATTAGGGCATTACCCCCAGATTTATTCCCTTTCAATCCAGGGCCTCAGTCATGTCAACCGAGAGGCAACACCCTCATCCTTTTACTTTTCCAGTCAACCGAGAGGCAACACCCTCATCCTTTTACTTTCCTTGTTAACCGAGAGGCAACACCCTCATCCTTTTACTTTTTCAGTCAACCGAGAGGCAACACCCTTATCCTTTTACTTTTCCAGTCAACCGAGAGGCAACACCCTCATCCTTTTACTTTCCTTGTTAACCGAGAGGCAACACCCTCATCCTTTTACTTTTCCAGTCAACCGAGAGGCAACACCCTCATCCTTTTACTTTTCCAATCAACCGAGAGGCAACACCCTCATCCTTCTATTTTTCCAGTCAACCGAGAGGCAACACCCTCATCCTTTTACCTTTGCTGTCAACCTAGAGACAACATCCTCATCATTTCTGTTAATCAAGAAGTAACACCTTCACTTTCTACTTTTCCAATGGTGTTCACGTCTTTACTCCCTTTCCATTTCAAAAAAAGCAAGAAGAAACTTCATGCTTTTTCCTCATGAAAAAGAAGTAAAGAGGGGCATCTGTGAACACCTATTTCGTTCTAGTCAATTTTCACCAAGAATGGGAAATTCACAAGGGAAAAGAATTTTTTTTAAAAAAAAAAAGAAGAAAAAAAAAAAAAGAAAAAAAGGGGAAGAATAAAAAAAAGAAAAAAAAAAGAATTTAAAAAAAAAAAGAAAAGAAAAAGAAAGGATAAAAAAAAAAGAATTAAAAAAAAAAAAACTCTGACTCGGAAATGATCATTTCCGAGTGAAAGGACTCGGAATGATCATTTCCGAGTAGTGGATCCTTAAATTACGGAGAGTAGTTGGCAATGAGACAAGGAGGAAAGTGATAAAGAATTGCCACCAGCCTTCATTGTCAAAGATCCAGGCTGTTTTCAACACCACCATGCAAGTTGTTTAACAATTTCAAAGGGCGGCTGGCAACAAGACAATGTGGAAATATTAAAAATCCTCACCAATTGGCAGCCAGGCTGGTCATGGGTTTGTTCAAGCAATCATGACGCTCCTCAAATGCTCTATAAATACTGCAAGCGAAGGAAGAAGAAGGATCCCTGGGAAGAGTCATTAAAAGAGAACTCATTCACTTTTCAACCGTCCAAAACTCCTTCTCAGTCCGTCCACACCGTCCTCAACACCGCCCAAACCTCCTTCTCAGTCCGCCCACACCGTCCTCAACACCGCCCATACTGTCCCCAACACTGCCCAAACCAACACCTTACTCTCCACTTCGCCCCACACACTGCCCAAACCAACACCTTACTCTCCACTTCGCCCCACACACTGCCCAAACCGACCTCAGAAACCTCTCCACTCCGCCCCACACACTACCCTAAAACACTGTCCTCTCAACACCGCCCCTCTCCACTCCGCCCAACACCTTCCTCTCAACACTACCTACGCTGTCCTTTCCACATACCGCCCCACACTACCCTAAAACAACGTCCCCACACCGTTCTCAACACCGCCCAACACCTTACCCGCACACTCCCCACACACCGCCCAACACCTTCCTCTCAACGTCCCCACACCGTTTTCAACACCGCCCAACACCTTACCCTCCACACTGCCTACACACCGCCCAACACTTTCCTAAACACCGCCCCAAAACCGTCCTTATAGCCTTTTCCAACATTGTCCCCACCTCCTCCCAATACATCACTACTCACATCAATCGACCTCACTCCCACTCAATACCGCCCATACGCACACTCCCCACAACCGTCCTCTCCACACCGCCTACACACCGCCCAACACTGTCCTCTCCACACCGCCCACACACCGCCCAACACCTTCCTCTCAACGCCGCCCAACACCTTCCTCTCAACGCCGCCCACACCATCCACAACACCATCCAACTCCTTTCTCACCACACTGGTCCCATTCTTCCCTTTATTTTTTTTTACTTGTATTTATTTTATTTTCTGTTAAATCAATTGTTATTCGGTGATTTTACCTTCCTTTTTAATTATCAATTAATCTTTATTGATTGATAAATATTAATAAAATGAGTGCCTCACACATTCTATTTAAATTAGCATAAAAGGTGTGACTATTGTTATTATCATTATTATTGCAATTTTTTTTATTTCTTTTATTCTTTATTCTTTTTATTTTAAAAAGGAGGAGTGAGTTTAATTTGGACGAGACGTCCTGTTAATCTCATTTTTTTTATTTTAAAAAGGAGGAGCGAGTTTAATTTGGACGAGACGTCCTGTTAATCTCATGTAAATATTCCGTGTTTATTTTTGTTTATTTATATATGTTTTGTCGTCTCGCATATTTTCTTTTCATGGAAAAGTTAAAATAATTATTGGGTTAATTATAATGCGCGCTATTAAATTGAGGTAACCGTTTTTATAACGGACAGCTGTGAGGTGCTAATACCTTCCTCACCTGTAATTAGACTCCCGGATCTGGAATCTCATTTTTTGACCAATGCTTTAATTAAAGGTTTTCCCGGTATTTTATCCTAAAAATATTGGTGGCGACTCCCTGTTCATTTTCATTTTCAAAAAAGATCGTTTTGAGGGTCGGCCGTGCCGTCGCGATCCCGGTCGCGACACCCATAACCCACTATATGCAGAGACAAGCTGGAACCATGATGCACAACGGCTATGAGGACCTTCAAGGCTCTATAAAAGGATCCCCAACTCAAGCACAAAATACACAACAAGAGGCAATCAATCTTTACTTATATTTGTGCTTAGTGAGTTCATTTTCTTCGTATATTTTGAATCCTTGAGCTTAGGACTTGTATATCCTCTCTTGTTGAGAGTTAGAAATTGTGAGAGCTTTTCATTTGCTTATCCACTCTTTTGAGAGAGTATATTGCTTGTAAACACAAACATCAAAGACTAAAGTTTGCTCTAGGTTGAGTGGTTACAAAGGTTGGGGTTCAACCTTTGGGTATTGAGAGATTGTGAGATTGGGTGGGTTGCCCTTGTGCTTTTGAGAATTGGATTCTTGAGTGTGGGACACTAGGAGACAATTGCTCAAAGCTTGTATCTCAAATCTTCAATAGTGGAATCCTTCAAGTGGGTTGCTTGAAGGCGAGACGTACACTGGGTTGGTGGAACTCGTTAAATTGGTTTGCAAGCTCTTCTCCCTTATCCTCTTGCATTTACATATTGCATCTAGCTGGATTGTTAATATTGATTATGTTCTCACTCTTAAACTTGCTTGAATAACTAGTTTTGAAGTACTGCATACCAAGTGTTTGATAAATTGCCTTAATAACATTTATCCTTTGTTTAGCACTATTTCTTGCATTATACTCACTATCTCTTGCACCAACACTTAACTTATGACAAAAGAACAAATTTCAAAGGCATTCCAAGAAAAGTTTTAAAACTCAATTCACCCCTCCTCTTGAGTATTGAGGCCACTTGATTAACAGTTTGGTTGTCATAATTAAATTTAAAATAGAATAAATATAAAATTAGAACAAATAAATAACAAGCGACTGATTTTCTTAGAGTACTATAATTGGATTTATCCTTGGTTCACAAAAGATGATTCATACACTTTTATTACTGTTAATTTCTTAGCTCAATTTGAATTCATCAACTAAGCATTTTTTAATTCATAATTCCTTTAATTACATTCAAACTAAATGAAAATATTAATCAAGCATCCTAATTAAGCAAAAAGAGTCAAGATCGTAAAATATAGGAATTATTGAGCATACATAAGAACATCGCCTACATACATAATCTAGTCTCACTGTATGGAATTAAGCAAACTATAATGATTAAAAGTGATTCTAAAAATATTCATTAAGCATGCATGCTTTCTTAATCAATTTTAATTAGACCTTATTCTATTCCATTTATATAATTAAACTAATTAAACATACAATTTAGTTAAACAAAGTGGAATTAAAATAAGTATACTAAGATTATGAAGAAATCAACAATAATAAATGAGTACTATGTTAAAAACAGGAACCTCAAAATCATATTACAGTAACCTCAAATAAAATCAATCTAAGGATTTTAGTCTTACATAAATGAAAGACCCAAACTAATACAGAAATGAAAACTAAAAATGCAAACTAGAAGGAGGACTTCAAGGAGGATTTCTACCTGATGCTTTCTCGTTGTTGAAAATTGATGTTCTTTTTAGATTTCAATGGCTATATATATAGCCTTTTCTCCCAACTCTCATTAAGTCATGCATTAAAAAAATTGTGGTGCTACTCTGTTAATGGCCATTTCCATTCAGCTTCATGTTCCAATTGCTTAGTACTCCCACGTTGGAATTTTTCACAAAGAGGAGACATTGCAAGCTGGGACATTTCATTATGTGATGGGCATGGTAGATTAATTCATCAAGTTGGCAATATTAAACTTCTAAATGTTGTCCATATGCTTCGGCAATTGTGTACTTGGACCCATTTAAACATTGCTGAATAAACATGTCTCCTTTTCACTTTAATTATATTATTTAATTGCAATGGACCAAGCTTATGTTGCCAACAACTCCATTTTGGTGACTTAAAGGACAACTGCACTTGGTAATTTTAAATTAGCAATTATTTTCCTTTTATCTTTGTAATTCACGTGGACTCTCATAGAGCCATGGGTAGCTTCACCTGTTCACCATAATTATATTATTCAATTGGAATGGACCAAGTCAAGCTTCACTTTTAATTGGAACTTTCTTTCATGTGAATGGGCTTTGCATTTTAATTGAAGTGCTTTGATTAATTATACCAATTGTGTTCTCCTTTTTCACCTTTAGACATCCTGAAAATGAAAAATTATATTTAGTTGATTTAAATTCAATTAATTTATTTTAGGATCAAATATTAATGAATGTCTAAGTTGTCAAATTATATAAAAATGTAGTTCGTTAGGAAACAACTATTAATAAAGCAAATGCATTAGAGTGAGGAATTAAGTATTAAAATATACATCATCAATACCACCCAAAAGATCACACTTTTTCTCAAGAGATTTTTCAAGATCTAAGAAATAAAATAAGGATCTTTAAGGGAGATACCAAGGTATAACCATGCATGTGAAAATAACTATTTTAAACAAGCTAATACTCGCATCCTTACCTTAGGATTTTTGGCCTCAAGAAAAGAACACCAAGGGCTTTAAGGTTTGCTCCAAGATCACCTTTTGTTGCTTTACCAAAGAAAAAGGAAGATGGATGCTTGGTGAGTGGTAGGTAACATGAGAATGATGGTTGAATGGAGTAGAAAAGGTGGCTATTTTTGGGAAATTCTAGGAGAAGATGAAGTATTGAGGAGGTGGTGTCTTTCTCATGGAAGTTAGGAGAGGTAGTGGAGTGGCTTGGGCCTGATAATGGTGGATGGATAATGGTCTCTAACATGAATTGAGGGGGAGAAAGGAAGAAGAAAGCACTACTAGAATTTTTTCTAACTTAAAGAAAGAAGGAAATTATAGAGACAAGTGTAGTTTATGAAAGATAGAAGGTTTTTTTTTTGTATGGACCCTTGTTGGACAAGGAGTCTCACGACCATGAGTGGAAGGGAGAGGTGTCAATTTGCTCTCATGGCATAGCTAGGTGTCATATGCAGCAAATGGAGTAGTGAAGAAGGAGTTTTCCTAGGCTTGGCATATGGCAAAGGCATGGTGTAATGTGATTGGCTCAAATTTGTGCAAGGCTGATGTGTCAAGCAACAAAGGAAGCAACTTGTTTGAGTGTTAAGGGGTGTTGTAGGCCGAAATTGGAAAAAGTCCAAACATAAAAGTTTTATATCTTTTTCTTATATTTAAAATGGTAAATAACACAAAACTTTTTATCAAGAAATGAGTGAGATATGGCCCATTTATGGAAATAGTACAAAGTTATGACGGGATTAATGTTTCCTACTAGAAATAATTTCCTAGGAAAAATTGGTGAGGAGTTGGTCTTCATGCATTCATCAAAGTTGTAGGGAATTGAGTTTAGAAAATTTTGGTGAAAGAATCATTCGATTTCATGGTATACGAGCGAGAAACATGAAAAATATTGAACATAGTGCAGGCTCTAGGAAAACATGAAGCAGTGTGGTGTTTTAAATTTTGGGATTTATTGGGCAAGAATTGGCTCTCATGATCAACATCAAAGTTGTAGATAATTTTGATCCAGAGAGTTTGGGACAACAATTACTCGAATCCAATGACAGGAGAGAAACTTATGCTCAGAATACGTACAGGTGCGTAGTTTGGCCTATCTGTTAACTTAAAAATAAGGTCCTTAGGTTTGGATGACTGAAAACGGGCATTGAGCCCTTTATGAAAATTACTAGACACAATGTGAAAGACGTCTTGGGATAAAATAACTTACTCGAACACTCCAGATAATCTCTTGGGCAGAACCAGGGGAAATTGCACAATTTTAATAACTTCAAACAATAAGATTTAAATGTTCCCATTAAATCACTAACTCTAATTAATTTAGTCTTTGTTATTAAAATTATTATTACTAACACAATTATTATTATTATTATTATCATTATTATAACTATCATTCACATAATTAAAGTAAGGATACCTGCCTTTAATTCATGAAATCTTTCTAGAATATCGATTGGCTAACACACAAGCAAGTCGGGCGTAGCCCAGTTATTAGTCCTCAACTTTACAATAAAATTGTTAATAAAAAGTGTGTTAAAAATAATAAAAATTAGTTTAATTTATTAGAAATTTAGGTTTTAATTGTAATAAATGGAAGTTATTGGAAATTATCTGCCTTGATCAAATTTCTCTAGTTTTGTAGTGAAAAATTAAAGAATTCAAGAGAAAATTGAAGATCTAAAGAGCTGAAGCGTAGCGTGGGAAGTTCTAATGCTGACGCTAGGCGTCACATCCACGCGTAGCGTCAGAAGCTACGTGGCCTCCACTTCCAGGAGGCCAAGCACTCTGCCAAGTGGCCCATAATTGACCCACCCACCAACAGCTAATGTCCAAACGCTAATGAGAGACAGAGGCCATATTGTCTGAGAATTATTTGATTAAATTATTCTTAATCATGGCCACTTAATCATGCATTTAATGGAGGTTGAGCCAGGAACCTGATGCTACGCGCGTCAGGACCCTTCCTCAACCCTATAAATAGGCCACTTCCAAGGCATTTAAGGTATCCCATCTAATTCCATCAGATCCCATTCTGGTTTTAGAGCTTCTTTTCTCTCTTTTCACTTAAGTTTGAGTGTTCTTTTGTGAGTTTATAGTCTAGAGTAGTTTCTAGATACTTGAGAGTGTTATGTAGTATTGTGATCGTTTGTATCGTGAAGTGTTTCCATGCATTCGTAATGTCAAACTCTGTAAGAGTTGTTTTTACTTTTACCATGTGTAACTAATTTGTTTATATTGGAATTGGTGAACTAATCTATTGAGTATGATGTTGTGAATTCGACCTCTACGTGTTTATGATTCAAGTGCCATGTTAGTATTTCAATCTTTTATTAGTATGAACGTCAAATGGGAGAATGATTTTTATGCGTATTGAAAGTTGTTTTATTAGTGTGAATGTCAAACAGGAGAATGATTATTCATGTCATATTGAAACCTGTTTTAATGAAAGTAAAAGTTGAAATACCCTTAAGATACCAATTACTAGGGATAGAGTTGGTAATTATTGTTGTGTTAAGGCCAGGACTTAAAGCAAGTTTTTGCTAAGAAAGCATCTGAGGGATCAGACTTTATGGTAATTAGTTATAATGATTTTAAGCTGCAATGACATGAACTTGATGATTAAATATGTATGTCTTGAGTTCCTTCATTTTATTCTAGATTAGGGATCCAAATTCCAACATAATTTGTTCATCTATGTTGTTATCTCAAGTATCTTAGCTATTCTAAATTGCAACTCAATTTTCTAGATAGGTTATTTTTACTATCCTTTTATCATATGAACAACTCAACCATAAAATTCTGTGAATATTGTCCAAAGTGTGCATAAATTACTCTCTTTTTAAGTTTAGAAACTTTTACCACAGTAAATAAAGAATTACTACGACTACTGAATGTTCAATCCCAGTGGAACGATATCTAAATTTTGAAAACTACAAACGATTGGTACGCTTGCTAATAGAAGGTCTTTACAAAAGATCTAACACCAGTCATCAGTACACATAGAATTTTAACACACAAACAAAACATCCGGTCTTAGGGACCCATCACACAAAACGAGGGTTGTTACACTTGTATTATTATTCTTGTTGAAACATTACAATGTGCACTCATGTGTATGTTCATTTCATTTATATATAAACTATAAAAAAACATAATGGGGTAGCAAAACAAATTAGACATATATAATAAGTTTTTAAAGAAGAATAATACCCAACAAGCACTAGGGAGCCTTATTATTAAAATTATGTCTTCAAAATGACCATAAAGTATATTTCATACTTCATACAACTTTAGTTATTAAGCATTATGCCAACATTTAATTAGAGAATGCTCAAGCCTGCACTAGTGGAAAATAGGCCTTTTACACCGGGGATTTTACACCGGTTGTAATGTGACCGGAATAAAAAATAAGGCGGTGGCAATTTTGTAAATAATATACAACTTTATACCGGTTGGTAAATGGGACCGGTGAGAAAAATATAGTTTATACCTGTCTAATATTTGGACCGGTGAGAAATAGCAAAATTTATACCGGGCTAATATTTGGACCGGTGAGAAATAATAAGATTTGTACCGGGCTAATATTTGGACCGGTGAGAAATAATAAGATTTGTACCGGTCCTCTATTCAGGACCGATGAGAAACCTTCACTTTTAACTCGCTCTCTCTCCCCACACTCGAAAGCCCTAGCCCCCTGCAAGCTATCTGTGCGCGACTCTCCTCTCCTCCCACACTGACATATTCATGACCGCCTCTGCCTCCCTACCTCTGCCTCAGCGACTCTCGAAGCTCTATTCCTGTTCCTCTTCTCTTCCATACCAAAATGGTTCAAACCACCACCCCCAAACCTCACCACATCTACCCCCTCACACCACTTCAAACCTGCGAACCTTCTTCTCCCCTTTCCCTCTCCGATCCCGCCGCCACAGTTCCCCACTCCCCCGTTAGGGTTTCCACCGCCATCCGCAAGCGAAAGACCGACTCAACCTGTTTAGACCGCGCCGAAGACCATAGAGGAAAGGGTTTTCTCAACTTAAGATCAGGAAAAAATGTTCTTAAGAGAACAGAAACTGAAGATTCAGAAAACCGAAGCAAAAGCCAAAGTGAAGAAGAGGAAGAAGAAATAATAACCATCTCTCTCGTCTCTCTCTTTTCCCTCGATTGGGGTCTCCCTCCCCATCCTCTGCTTCGCCGCCACCATTCCCCTTAGCTTCCTCTCCCGCCTCCTCCCCCACGGCCTCCCCAAACACCTCTACTCCGCTAAATGTTATCCACCTTTGCAGGCTCTACTTCGCCGTCACCTTTGCAGGCTCGCTGATTATACTCAGAGCCATAGATCATGGCCCTAACAGCAAACATGCTTTTGATTGGGCTCTTATCCACCTTTGTAGGCTCGCTGATACTGTCCATCTCGTTCACGCCGTTTCTGGTTTGTTACTTTTCTTCTTTTCTGAATCTTTGTTTTAATTTTTGAATTTTGATTTTCTTTTTATCAATCATTTTGTAGATTTGAAGAACCAAGTTGTTCACGATATAACCCAGGGGCTGATGGAGAAATTAGCGGTTGAGGCTTTTGAAGTCGTCATGGTTAGTCATTCTATTTCTATTTTGTGATGAACAAAATCATTTTAATCGTTGGTCACTTGTGAATTGAACAAAATGTTAGATTTTACTTTGTGGAAATTCTCTTTCAGGTGAAAACAGTTGCACGGATTGTGGAAGGTGATCCTGGAATATAAAACAGAGAAAATTTTGTTATACAAATGAATGCAGAGCGACATATTAGAAGCTTAAAGTAACTACTACCAAAAGTATCACACTGAAACATATTGATGATCACACCTTAAGGTACGTGACATATGGAGATTTTACATGCCCTCCCTTATTCAACTCTGACATCATTGACAGCAATTTTAATATAGCACCTGCATTTAAACTTGATTTGTAATATGGCATGTGTGTTGCTTGGAAAAGTGTTAGTAGGCCAACTCACCAACTGACCTCATTAGAACCAGAGAATATAAGCCTCCATAAAAATGAAGGTTATTAGTTGATTTAAGAAGCTTTCATGCTAAGAAATGATGAAATTGTCAAAGGCTTACCTGAAATTGTTTCCCTTTGGTTTAAGATTTAAACCTGATAAATTGTATAAGTTGAGAATTGAATTAAATGAAGATGAAATATGTATTCTGTTTCAGGATTTTAATTCCGAAACAATAATTGAATTATAGTGTGATTCGTAAATATGGTGGCCCTGTGTGGAAGATTGCATGTGTTATTTTGCTTTTTGGAACCATTGTCATATTATTTAATAAGTGTTTTATTCCCTCCACACAATTTTAATCACATTCCCTCCATACATTGCTTTCAAGAAATTCCAAGACATGCTTATTTAGTATTTTATTTTTTTTGAAGTCTTATGAATATAAATATTGTTTCAAAGAGCAAAAACTGTTCTATTTTTATAAAATTGAATCTGATCAATGGATGTGATTGAGTTAATATTCAATAACTGCTTTGATCATTAGTATTACCAATTACAACGAGTTAGTTTTGTTTGCTACTATTCCAGCTATTGAGATTAAAGCCTGGTGGTACTTGAAGTTTGGTTTTACTCTTGACAATTTGCTTGCTCTGTCCAGGATTGCAGAGTATTTTCAGAGGAGTGAAACTTTAGGTGGTAGAACTAGAGATTGGGTTGGTATATATGAAGAATGTGCAGCGTAAGTAATACAATACCATATCCTACTTAATATTCATATAGTTTCAGCTTCCTTGAAACTTAATTTAACCCTCCAACCTACCTATTCTCCTGCATAATATATGAGAAATGTGTTGAATGTAGCATATATAAGTTGCCAATGTCTTGCACTAATTTTAATCTTAGACACATACATATGCTTCATTTCCATTTTGGTAGCTGGTTTATTGGGATTATACTGCAACAAAGGTGTTAACCTTGGAGCAAGTGCCATATAGATTCATATAGATTAAGATCCCAGCTTATATACAATTTGTAAGGTTAATTCTAGGCTAACAAATTCTAACTAATTTTAGTTTGGAAAACTAACTAGCCTAACTAACATTAACAAAACAATAAATACATCTAAACTAACATGATGTGAGGTTCTCAAAAAGCGTCAGGCAACAGATGAATAAAATCTGTCCATAAGACAACACCATTATTGGTTCTGAAATTATGTCATGAGTGCATCATTATTGGTTCTAAATGAATTGGTTTTGGATTTGACAAAATGACCACTAGCTGCTTGAAAATGTGATACAAGGTTTGTTTTGATGATCACATGTTTTTTTATCTTTTGTGTCCTGTCAGTGATCAGTGTTCAGCTAATGGAGTTGCCAATTTTCTGTGCAGGAATTTAGAGGTAGGGTCGCAGGTGTTGAAGTTAAACCCGTTGATACAACCGGTGCTGGTGATGCTTTTGTTAGTGGGATTATTTACAGGTTAGCTTCTGACCAAAGTCTTCTTTAGGTAATTCACAATTTTTTATTCATTCTGATTGTTGATTAAATTGTCCTGGCTCTATATGTTTGGAACAAGGACGGTCTTAGAAAAGTTTTTTTTTTTGCACCTGTTTCATAACCAATTATAAAAATGAAGTTGTAAAAATTGATCCTATATATTGTTTAAGGAACGAAATAAAAAGTTTCCTTTGACCAATCTTGGTCCAAGTGGAAACGAAATAGACTCTTTATTTTATTTTTATTAAAGTATTTATCATGGCAGAATGAGGAGCGTCTCAGAAAAGCTCTATATTTTGCCAATGTGTGTGGTGCCATAACCGTAACAGAGAGAGGGGCAATTCCCGCCTTACCTACAAAAGAAGTTGTGCTGCAATTCGCTGCAATATAGCAATATCAGTGACAGTTCTTTTGTCATAAAATGTAATATTTGTTTTTAAGCTATAGCTTGGTCATGCAGAGCTTCATGTATTCCACTTCTCCTTGTCTTTGGGCTGTATTTTCTTATACATAATAAATTCACCTTACATTTCTGGTTATTCATGTTGGTTTCATAGTTAATATGGATTATGGTTTGGTTATTAGGAGTAGGGTGGAGAGATTGGCAATTAAGAATCCTATAAGATAAGAAAAAGGCAATGGTGATAAGAAAATTAACAAATAAGTTAACACAAAATGAAAATTTTATAAAAATATTAAAATGTAAATGACTAAAGTCTAATGTCTCCTTTAGCTGAGTTTTGTTTTAGGCAAGAAGGGAAATTTTGTTTTTCTTTAGCTGATTTTCCACTATTGATTTTGAAAATTGAAGTTGATAATGCTTTCTAAAATTGTAACGTATGTGTACTGAATTGGCATAGCGGATTAAAATATACTGAATTAAAATTTTAAAAAAATAATATTTTTTGTACCGGGCCTAAAAATAGGACCGGTGTTAAAAGTATCTTTTTGGTACCGGGCGTAAAAATAGGACCGGTGTTAAAAGTTTAACTTTGTACCGGGCATAATCAACAGAACCGGTGAGAAAATAATATTTACACCGGTTGTAAAGAAAAGGACCGGTGTAAATATCATTTTTTATACCGGGCATTTTAAATAGGACCGGTGTAAAAACTATTTTTCTCACCGGTCCTAAAACCGGTGTAAAAGGTCCATATTTTTCTCACCGGCTCCATCCACACCGGTCCTAGAACCGGTGTAAAAAGCTAAAAGGGACCGATGTAAAAAGCTTTTTTTCCACTAGTGCTGTGCTTATAGAAGTAAAACTTAGTTCTGTTTGAGTCAAAGTAACTTAAAGATCATGCTTTGAATCATTGCACCTATACTTAGAAACTAAAACTAATAATCAGCTGAAAGACCTATACTTCATTTAATACAGTACAATGTTAATCATACTAGATAATTCATTGTTGGTATTGTTGCTAACAGAAGAAAGCATAGTAGCTCAGAAAGTATATGTACCAAATGTATTAATTATAGTACTATAAATTCCCTGCGGAGTGTCTAACAGAGCACCTGAAATATCAAAAGCAATTTTTAATCAGAAAAATATTGTTTTATTTTTTAAAAAAATTATATCAGAAATATCAAAACCAATTTTTTCCTTTCTTCACTTTTACTTAAGCAAGTTTTTGAAATTAGAATGGTGGATTTGTTCTTGTTGTGCTATCACTAGTGGAAAAAATGGATATAATCACGGTTAAAAAAGGCCTTTATTCACGGTTAAAGAACCATGGTTGTTGCATCCGTGGTAGTAGATGATGGTCTTTAACCACGGTTAACAACCGTGGTAATAAATCACATCTAACCACGGTTAAGAACAACTGTGAATATAACTTACTATTTATATTCACGGTTATGCTCGATAACCGTGAATATAAGAACTAAAAGGTGTCAGTTATATCCACCTATATTCATGGTTGTTCATCATAACCGTGAATATAAGTGTTAAAAGGTTTCAGTTACAAACTACCTATATTCACGGTTATGAAGAACAACCGTGAATAAAATGTATCTATATCCACGGTTGTCCATCATAACCGTGATTATAAGTAGTTTGTACTGAAACCTTTTAATACTTATATTCAAGGTTATGATGGACAACCGTGGATAAAATATATCTATATCCACGGTTATGGTAGTAACCGTGGATAAATATAGTCTATATTCACGGTTGTTGCCATAACCGTGAATAAATACTGAGGTTTTTTTTAATATGGATTCTGTTTTATCGTTTCCCAACCCTGCATTCAGACAACCAGTACAGTATACAGTATGCCACAACAACAGTATATCAAAAGAATGGTATGTATATATATAACAATTTATTTTCTATATCAATTCATAACAACCTAAAAAATGAAAGTATATACAATTAAGTTGAATGTAATCTAATAAAAGTAAACCCTAAATCCTACTAGATACATATATAAAAGAATAAAGATCCTATATCTAGCTTTGCCTAACTTCAATGAAGTGTGAGGCCCATTGCCTTCTAACATCATCTACAAGTTCCTTTGGGAAAAATGACCGGTCATTAAAGTACTGCAAACAATGCACAAAACAATTAGAACAAAAGCTTTATTTATTACATGAAATTGATGAAATTGGTAGAAAAGTAGTCCAAATGATGAGACTTACATCTGTCCATCCATCTACTAAATGATGTTGGACAATGGTCAGCATAGTGTGCATGACGAAATAGCCACACTCGTAGGTACCCTTCTGCCTGTAAGACTACAATGGACATATAGTATAGAATAAGTGAATTCGCAACTTAAAAAATATGTACTGAAGATTTGAATGAATACGATTGACTTACTTTTGGGTACACCCATACAACTGTTTTTCCTTTGGGCTTGTTTCCAATCAGTAGATTGTATCCAACCACCGCCCTACGTCAAACAAAACACAATATAAGTTAGAATTGTATAGTTCTAAAAATGATGTAATCGAATTTGTGGTTATTTTTTAGGGATGAACTTACCGGTCTACTATATCTTTCAGGTCTTGTGGAGCTGTCTGATACAAACTATCAAAGTACAGAGCAAGATAGTCCTTCGGACAGATCACCAGAAGCGTCCAGTGAGCCCTGCAGTTACCAGTGATAAGTGAGACTTCAAAATGCAAAAATTCATGACAATAATTATGGAATAGAATATTACCCTTTATGATAAGGGCCCATGTATATAGGCTTCCCAGACTCAAACATCCAATTCTGGATGTATGTCTGGGTGTTCTGCGAGGTGTTTCCTTGCCTCTGTATGAGAGAGGGCTCTAAAAAACCGTAAGTTCCTTGGAAACCCAAGTCCACACAGAGTTTTGCCAGAAACCTAAACAAGTTAAGACATGGTTAGCGACAAATAACTTGTATAATGAAAAAATTGGACAAAACAAGGATATACTTACTGCTCCCACAACTGAAGGATAGAGCCGTTCAGCATCGACGTCCCCGAAATAATGTCACACATGTCAGAATTTGTAACATAAATTGGAAAATCACTGGGACGGCCGAACACTAGTGGCTGCCATGGGACCTGAACAGTGTCGTCTGCTTGCTCATACCCGATGCGCCATAGCATCCGGATGGGATCCTTGGCCGGGTCTGGCTTCTTCAATGTCTGTTCCTGTTGAACAATTGACAACCATCACATTTTGTACCATAATTGACAAGGAAATAAAGCTAGTTAGTGTTTAGGGTTTTTACCTGTCCAGGGGCAATCACTAGAAGTCTGTTGGGCCACATCAGAAAGTGGCCCACCGCCTGACCGACGGTCTTCACCTCCTGAGTTGCCACTGGCACCAGCAGCATCCTCCTCGAGGACGAGCACAACCGAGACCCTGGACATACCATCAGGTAATGTCTGATGGTGAACCACAGGGCCTAAGTTGTACACCATACCAGTGGCAACTGGCTCCTCCGACCCGTCAATGAACAGGACACATTGACGGGTGTCTGGTGGCTCGACCCCGTCATCGTCAGGGTCAGCTGCAGTGCACGACCCCTTAGTGCTAACTTTCCGTAGCTACATATTTACACATCAAGCAGAAGTTATTCAACAATGAAATAAAGTGATTACAAACAATAAAATTGAGGAAATTAAATAAAGAATCTAACCTGTATGTCGCTAGCTGGTGCAGTAGTCTCCTAGTGGTGGCTGAGTGAGGCCTTCATCTCCTCCCTGAATCGGGCCATCTCCTAGTGGAGCCTAGATATCTCCTCCTGGTACTCAGCCTTCACAACAGCCACCTTCTGCTCCACCATTTGCTCAAGGGATGGGGCAGGGTCGGGAGCACCGTAATAGGCACGGAGGCCTGTGAAATATGAATGATTAGCCCATAATTGTTTAACAGATAACAAAATGAAAGCATAGAGTTATTTAGCACTTACCTACACCTCGACCAATAGCATGCACTCTTCCTGGGTGCTCTGGCCTGCCGATGGCGGTAGTCAAAATATCCTCCCGTCCGTGGGCTACGAAAGACCCTTGGGTTGATTGCTCAACCAAGGAATCCTGAAACCAAACAAGTTAGTATTCACTTCCTTCACGTAAACTGAAAAAGAGACACTGATATAAAGGGGAATACTTACTATCCGTGAGGCAACCTCCTGAGCCTGTGAGGAAGTGTATTCCCCACTCTTCTTGATCCTAGCCCGCTTCCATTTGTCGTGGCGTGCAGGTGGGGAAGGGGGATCCATAATACCAGTGTCAGTTTGACACTGACTCAGCCTCTCCTGTGCCAGCCGCTCCTCCAACCTACGGTAACACCCACGTGACAGTGTGTGTGGGCAGTCATTTAGCTTCCTAGTCTCCTTGGCTTTCTTTCTGGTCTCCTACAACAAGAAAATAAATATTCACAGTTAGCCGTATAAATTATACATAATTTAATCATCTAAAAACCAATGTACCTGAAACTCGGCAGAATGTCTAGATACAACAAAAGCATCCCAGGTCTCCTGATCGATGAATGGATATTTCTCTCCAGGGAACTTTCCTTGGTCGTCCCCGAATACATACCTACAATGAAAGGTACATTAAAACTAAGGATTGGTATAATTTGGTGAAGCGTTGATTAAGAATTTAAAGTTCAATATACCTCGTGGTGAGTATGGATTTGAACGACCTCCATCGCTCAGCCATGATACCAAGGACCTTCCTCCTCGCTATGTCGGAAGATGGTATGTCAAAAGAATCCTACATGAAAGGAGTTAGTCCATAAAGGAGTCCTTATTAAGAGTTACATGAAATAATACACTAAAATAAAACTTAAATAATATCTAAGTTACCAGAACATCACTCCATAGCTGGTTCTTCACCACCTCCTCGACACTATCCCAGTCGGGGATAATGATGGACACCTTCGACCGTACCACAACCCCTAGATAACTGCTAAACTTTGTGGCATGCGGTCCACTGAATCTACCAGTGTTGACATCCATCTCAACAACTACCCTCTCTCCCCGGTGATGCCTACGTGCGACGTCTGGCATCCGGGTAACACCTCTACTCTTCCGAGCAGAGGAACCACTGGCCTGTGAGTCGGACCTGGATCGTCCATCCTGGTCAGCCATGAGTATCTGTCCAAACAAGGAAAAAAACTGTCAAATATTTAATATAACATTTAAAACAACGAATAACTAATATAACATGTAATTCAATGAATCACCAACAAGATTAATACCCTATTAAGATGAAATATTTTCCCACAAGCCCTCATGGTGGTCATGACGACTGGCAACAACATCATCTATGTCATGTTCCACGATAGATGTTGGAATACGTGTTGTAGTTGATGGAATGTCCACAATATCAAGATTGGGGTCTCCAATGTGTCTACCTTGGATAACAATTGACCACCGTTTGTCAGCTGGGTCAGCCACATAAAAAACTTGCTTCACCTGCGTTGCCATTATGAATGGTTCGTCCTTATGCCCTATCTTGTTAAGGTCCACCAACGTAACTCCTAAATCATCAGTTGTGACACCGTTCTTATTGTTAACCCATTTGCATTTAAACACAGGAACGGTGAAGGGACCGTAATCAACTTTCCATATATCTTCAATCACACCAAAGTAGCATGACTCGGCCATCACAGGGTTGTTGTCCTTTGCAGTTGAGAAATGCATTGCCTGAGCCACAACCATCACTCCACTGTTTTGATTTGTACTCTTTTCATCCTGTGTCCTTGTATAAAACGAATAGTTGTTTATGTCATACCCATCATGAATAGTTGTTTATGTCCTTGTATAAAACGACTAGTCGATGTAATGTCGAGGATGCAGATGCATCTTTCAGGACGGTCTTTTGGAACCACTGCATGAAACTCTTGTTGTGTTCATTCAACAACCACTTTTCAGTCATTTTAGGGTTGGTTTTCTTGACTAGCTCCTTGTGTGTGGCTAGATACGGTTGCACGTCGTCCGTGTTGTTTAAAATATACAAGTGTGCCTGAAGGACATCAGCACGTGGCATGCTCTTCACTTTTTTCCAATCATTCCTTTCCCATCCAATCTCCCTTCATGACGAGTCGTTGGAATACCAATGCTTGCAGCATGTGACATGTATTCAGTGCAAAACTCAATTGCTTCCTCTACAATATATCTTTCCACAATTGAAGCTTCGGGACGACGTTGGTTCTTCATATACCCTTTCAATATCTTCATATATCGCTCAACGGGATACATCCACCGTAAGAACACTGGACCACACCAACGGACCTCTCTCACCAAATGGATGATTAAGTGGACCATTATGTCAAAAAAAGAGGGCGGGAAATACATTTCAAGCTGACATAATATAAGTGATGCTTCCTGTTCCAACACATCCAATTCGCCGGGCATGATTACCTTGCAACATATGGAATTGAAAAACATACACAACCTTGTTATGACATTTCTCATATTTTTAGGAAGAATGTCACGATGGTGATAGGCAGAAACTGCTGCATTAACATGTGACAATCGTGAGACTTCAACCCAACTAACTTCAAATCTTTCATGGAAACACAAGACTTGATGTTGGAGCCATAACCAGACGGAACTTTCACACTTCGTAACGATTCACACAGACTTTGCTTTTCTTTTCTGGATAACGTATGATATGCTGGAGGCAAATATGTTCTTTTGCCCTTTGATTGTGGATGCAAATCCTGACGTATACCCATCAACTCTAAGTCCATACGCGAGTTTAGGCCATCCTTAGTCTTCCCAGGTATGTTTAAGAGTGTACCAACTAAACTGTCACACACATTCTTCTCCACATGCATTACATCAATGCAGTGTCTTACATCAAGCTCCCTCTAATATGGCAGGTCAAAAAACACTGACCTTTTCTTCCAGTTGTTTTGTGTCGGGTGCTGTTTTTCACACTTACCAAATTGCACGTTGACGTCCTTCACCTTTTCATATGCCTGGCGACCAGATAGTGGTGGAGGAGCCATTTCAAAATCTTGGGCACCGTTAAACGACTTCTTCAACCTTCGAAACGGATGATTCGCTTTAAGAAACCTTCGATGTCGAAGATAAACATTTTTCCTGCCATGATGCAACCGCACAGAACTAGTCCCCTCCTCACATACTGGACAAGCTTTATGACCCTTCACACTGTACCCAGATAAGTTACCATATGCTGGAAAGTCATTGATTGTGCAAAATATCATGGCACGCAATTTGAATGATCGCCCGGTAAACCCATCAAACACTTCAACCCCGTCTTCCCACAACCTTTTGAGGTCTTCAACCAATGGAGTTAAATATACATCAATGTCGTTCCCCGGTTGTCGTGGACCAGAAATCATCATTGATAACATCACATATTTTCGCTTCATGCACAACCATGGCGGCAAGTTGTAAACAAACAACAAAACAGGCCACAAACTATGGTTTGTGCTCAGGTTCCCAAACGGGTTCATGCCGTCTGTGGCTAGTGCAAGCCTAACATTTCTTGGTTCATTGGCAAATTCTGGAAAAATCCTGTCCATTTTCTTCCATTGCGACCCATCGGCCGGATGCCTAAGTAGTCCATCAACAACCCTCTCATCAGCATGCCATCTCATAAGTTTTGCATCATCTGCATTGGCAAACAGACGCTTTAGTCTTGGAACTATAGGTAGATACCACAACACCTTTGCAGGAGACCCTTTAGTGCATACCTCATCAGAATCTGCCTCTTTCTTCTTATACCGTGACACCCCACATCTAGGACATTGATGCAGCATTTCTAACTCACCCCGGAATAATACACAATCATTTGGGCATGCATGTATTTTCTCATACTCCAAACCCATAGGACACAACACCTTTTTGGCCTCATAGTTACTTTTCGGCAAAGTGTTTCCAGCTGGGAGCATTTCTTTCAATAACTTCAGTAAGTCAGTGAAACTTTTATCCGTCCACCCGTTTATGGCCTTCAAATTAAACAATCGCAAAACTGCTGATAACCTCGTGAAATTGAGGCAGTTTGGATACAACGGCTGCTCTGAGTCCTCACACAGAGTTGTATATACATGAGCTTTCTTAAAACCTTCTACCCCTACATCACGGATCATATCCTCGAGCCGTTCATCCATGTCGACATCGTTGTCATGCATCGAGCTTCGATTTTTAGTCTAAGAGCTGTTACTTGGCACCACCACATCTTCACCATGCCATATCCAACGCGTATAACTACGTAGAAAACCGTCACACAGTAGATGTTCTCGCACCTCTTCCAAGTCTACCCGACGCAGGTTGAAGCATTTAACACAAGGGCAAAAATACTTTCCATTCACCCCCACTGCATTCCTCGCTACGAATTCTATAAATGATTCAACTCCCCCCTCGTACTCCAGACTTAGGCGTGATGCAGTTATCCAACTCCGATCCATACTAACTGTTTACAAGGTGCTATGATCAACCTCACTTTTTATACAAAGGTGGTGGTCCTATACCCATTCAGCATGACAATTGTTTTTATACATCATTCATATATACAGGTTAGGACTTATTTTAAAATTTGATGAAATTTCGGCAGTATTTTGCATTGGTCTCTAAGTACACAAAATGAGAGTGGTCAAATCAAATTCAACCACAACCAAATATGCACCCAGAGAACAACACAAAATACAAGTTACCGAAAGTTTATCAAATTTTAAAATAACTCCTAACTTGTACATACTAACAATGGCGTATAAAAAATAATTGTTCATCCCAAACTGTCCAAACGGACAATTCAAGATTCAACACAAACGATGACATTAATTAATTTAATGACCATTTGTGTCGAATCTCAAACGGGGAACTACGGTTCACTCATGCACATCCTCATACCAGTTAGCTAGTATGAGCCTACGAGTTCGCAACATTGACAACCATATACATACAAACGTAAACAAATAACATTATATGAGAGAAAAAATAGCAACAGAAATAACATTATATAATTGTGGTATTTTCAAGTAGAACTATGGTGTTGGATGATGGATTATGGAATTTGAGATATGAGGGTTGAACTTTTATTTTATGAATTATGGATATGGTGTTGGATTATGACATTTTTCAAGTTTTGTTTGGTATTGGATTTTTATTTTTTAAACATGGTGGCCTGGGTTGGGTTGGTCAAAAATCCATATTGATTCATTTTATTTTTGGGTCACTTTTTTTTGGGTCACTTTTAGTTAAGAAGAATTTTAGAGCATCTAAACTACTTCCATGGAGGAGTAACTATTATATTTTGTGATATGCTATATGTGATAGAAAACTCTTATAACAAATTCCATGTTTCCTCAATTTAATTTCTTAAAACACCAGCTATGATGTATATCTAAGTAATTTCCCTTTAAAATATTTTTTCTTAAAATGATTCTAATTTTGTAGATATTGCAACTTCAAAAACAGTATGATCATTATAGTTACTGTTTTTATTTCAGTACTTTTTTTTTGGTAATTGATTTCAATACATATTTTATTCTTAAGGATATCAATTCTTTCATTTTTTTGGTGCACAAACAATAAAATTCTCGTCAGCCATTTCAGCAGAGACAGAGACAGAGTTCAGAGGCAATGTCAAAATAGCAACAATGTCAAAATAGCAACAATGAAAAAGATATCAATTCTCGTCAGTCATTTCTCGTCTCCACAACAATGAAAATGTCACAGGCAATGTCAAAATAGCAGAGACAGAGTTCAGCTTCAACAATAAACACACAAACTTAGAGACAACGAAGCAAACCCATTACAATTATACAGCATAACAACGAAGCAGAGGTTAAAAAGTGAACGAAAGAAGAAGGGCAACGAAGCACTTACCTGACAATGGTGAACGAAGAAGAAGAAGGGCACGCGAAGAAGAAGGAAGTGAACCCAGAAGCCTACGACCAACAAAGAGCAGGACGAGGAAGAAGACGATAACCAGCGAAAGTAAGGAGAAACTGAAAAAAGAGTGAAAGGCGCGGCTTTTGAAGTTTCAGAAAGGATATATATTCACGGTTCCCCCTCACAACCGTGAATATATTAAACATATATTAACGGTTTAACAAACAACCGTGGATAAATGTTAACTATATATCCACGGTTATGATACCAACCGTGGATAAATATTAAATCTATATTCACAGTTATAGAAACAACCGTGGACATAGAGTACCCAGTGATTAAACCCTAAAACCTGAACTATATATCCACGGTTGGAAATACAACTGTGAATATTGACATCTATATATATCCACGGTTCACATCATAACCATGAACGTACCCATCAATATATATTCACGGTTGTGATCACAACCGTCGATATATATTTCAGGTACTATATATCCACGGTTGACTCCTCAACCGTGAATATATATTGATGGGTACGTTCACGGTTATGATGTTAACCGTGGATATATAGTTTTCTCTGATTAAAATGTTCACCTTATAATTTCAAAAATGCCACCACGCATGTTTTTATCACTGATCCTCTTCTACCCGTGAATAATATCCCGTTGTTATATCCATTTTTTCCACTAGTGTATTTTGGATTTGTTTCTTCTCTCTATCTCTCTTTTTTAACCAAAGTATCTATAGTTGAAGGGATTTATTTATGCATCTTATGAGTTGTTTTTTAATTTTTTTAATTGTCTTCATCTAAACCACTTAGGCATTAAAGACAAGAATTTGAAGTTGGCTTGGAGCTGAGATTATTCTTCCCAGCAAGACTATATTTTCAGGTTTTGACAAAATTACTTTCCTCAAAAGATCTCTTTGGAAGCTTTGTTTATATAAGCTGTTGTAAAAATAATTTAACCATGTACTAAGAGTTATTCATTATCCCTTTAATATAAGTTTCAATGGTTTGACAAAATTAGGAATTATGCATCGTATTACACATTACTTCAATGGTTTATGATTTTTTTTGATTGCATGATGTCAAATTGATTATTATTATTGAATATTAATGGTAAGTTAACCCTTTAGCGAAAATGGAGATTGTTATTATTGATTGCATGATGTCAAATTTCTCCTTTATCTTCTCTAAGTTAGCCCTTAGCGAATTATTTTTGAAACTTTACCTTCATTAAGCATGAAACCTTTATTAGATTCATTAGATTCAAATTTTCTAGTTGAAGGTTCACGAGCAGGCATTACTATATTTATGCAATTAATTGGTTTGGATTTTGATTTGTTATAACAACTAATGTGATGGAATCCAGTTACCATTGGTGCTTCATCGGCTTTTGGTAAGTTTAGATAAATAATTAGGTTCATGGTCTAAGAAATTTCTTGGTCTATATTTTCAAGCATTATTATTTAAGTAAAATGATTTGTAGCATCCATCTACTAAGGTACCTTGAGTTTGGTACATGCCATTATGAGAGACAATGAACTACTTTTATAACCAAACTCGCTCCATCACGGTGAATGATTTATAACCAAACTTTCTCCAAAGTTGCATTTTAGAGTGTTCCCAAAATAGATTATTATAGATGTGAACTTATCTAGTCTTTCTATAAGCACATTGCTTATGTCCATTCACGGCTAAGGGCTAACAAACATGTCTCCTTTAGATTATACTTATTTTATTATAGATGTGAACTTATCTAGACTTAAATTCATTTTGTACATTTTATGTATATGTATCTTAGCTTAAAGTTAAATAAACACTATAAACTAATTTTATCTTGATTAATCCTTAAAGTTAAATTATTATTTGAGTAAAATGAAAATAATATTTAGTGAGCTTAAAGTTTATTTAATACTTTTACATGGCATTTTTGTTTCTCAGGAACAAGATTTTTGTTTCTTCCCACCCAGTTCCCTTCTCGACCCTTTTATTCAGGTAAGTCTTCATAATACTTTTAGATGACTGATTTTAATACTTTTACATGACTGATTTTAATATTATGTTAGGGGAGGAAATTGAAAAATTCTTTAATTATGAATTGGGTTGTTAGCATTCCTTTAATGTGGTTACTTGTGCTCTGATGCTTGGATTTATAATTAATTTAGAAACTTATTTTGGTTTTTATGTATCTAGAATGTAGAATAAAATTGCAAATGAAAGTTGAAGATGTTTAGTATTTGATCATTAAGGTTATAGGTTCAAAATAAGCCTTTAAAAAATTCAAGTTATCCCCTTAATCAAGGTATCCCCTTAAACAATCCATAGTGTATATATTGAACTGTACTGGGCTATTTTCTATGTGTAACAAGGCTTGTGTTAAATTTGGAAATGTCTAGTTTATAGGGGAGACTTTGCCAAAATTTCGGCAGGCGCCCTGTGTCATTAGACCGTGTGTGTACCCACTAGGTACCCGTTCAAGATTCAAGACAACCGGTTGACATACTATATTGTGTTGGATCTTGAATTGTCCCGGTTGGACAGATTAGGATGAATCTATAACCAGTAGGGAATAACCCATAGATATTGGTGTTTGTGTGAAACTTATGTTGTTGATGTGCTTTTGGATTCCAGTTTTTACATTTCGTGTTGTCTCCGGGTGCATGTCTGCGTGGGGTCTTTTGACCCCCACGTACCTCTGTGTACTCGGGGACCAATGAGAAATGCTGCCGAAATTCTGATTGAACATCAACACACAAACTTCAGACAAACATACAAATGGGTTATGGATAGTTACATTTTTATTCTGAATGGGATAGAGCCCCACCTACTTACAACATCAAAGAGGTGGAGAGTGATTCACGAACGATAGTTAAGTCTTGTTTAATTAAACTAACCAATTCTATTATTGTTAGATATCGTGAATGGAGGTCCCACAATATCGACGATGAATGTATAACTGGCTGGATCGTAATCATCGAGTCACTGAAATGTTTTTGATGGGGTAGTGTGAGTTTATTCCATTCGCTACCGCCAACACCCCTGAGTTTGAAGTGACCCAGAAGATCCGTTATCCTTTCTCTAAGTGCGAATGCATGAATTTTGAATACGCGGATGATGTGATATGCCATTTAAGTGAGAAGGGTTTCATGAAAAGATATTATTGGTGGTACAACCATGGTGAGCAGTTACCGCCCAAGCCGCCGAACGTACTTGTGCAACCGTCTTATTATGAAGTAGAGGGCAAGAGGGATAATTACAATAAGATGGAGCAAATGGTGATGGATCATGTAGGACCTTCTACCGGCCGTGTTCTACAACATGATGATGAACTTAGGGATCATAATAAGGGTATAGAGGAGGATCTTAATCTGAATGTTAAGATATTGTATGGTTTGTTAATGGCGACATAGACCCTGTTATGGGACGGCTGTGAGAGTCTTACCGAATTATCTGCCTCCCTAGCTGCTTTAAGCATAAAGGCAGAGTATAATCTCTCAGGTGGCTGTTTTAATAGAATGGTGGATTTGATGGGGTCCACTATGCCAAACGGAAACAAAATGTTGTCAAACTTGTATTATGTTAAGAAAAGTGTAGCGAACCTGGGGTTGGGATGTGTGAAGATAGAGTGCTATGTTGACGGGTGTATGTTGTTCCAAAACGAGTTCATGTATAAGAGTATAGACAAATGTGTTTACTGTAGCAAGGATTGTTACAAAACCGTCAAGAGAAGAGGGAAGGTAACTAGAATGGTAAGGAAGAAAATATGGTACTTTTTGATTACTCTACGTCTTTAATGTTTATACGCCTCGTTGTCCATGGCAAAACAAATGCGTTGGCATGCTCTGAACCCAACATAAGAGGGTTTTTTTTTCATCCATCTGATGGGAAAACATGTAGGTATTTGGATGGGCTTTACTTAAACTTTTCACATAAGCCGCGCAATGTACGGCTTGGCCTATGTACTGACGGCTTCAACCTGTTTGATTAATATGGAAGAGCATACTCTTGTTGGCCAGTGATGCTGACCCCGTATAATCTGCCTCATGAGATGTGTATGAAGAGGGAGGTGATATTTCTATTTGTACTAGTCCCAGGACCCAAAATCCAAAGGCAAAAATAGACATTTTTTGCAACCGTTGATTAAGGAGTTGACAGAATTGTGGGATGTTAAGGTTATGACTTACGATGCATCCTTGAAAAATAATTTCATGATGAGGGCTATTTTTATATGGACCATTAATGACTTCCCTATGTATGGTATGCTTTCTGGATGGTCAATGTTTGGGAAGCTTGCCTGCCTCATATGCATGGAACATACCATGGGGAATCACTCCCCTTTAGTGGCAAGACAAGTTATTTTGATTGTCATCGTAAATTCCTACCATCGAGTTACCCTTATAGGAGATCAAGAACCGCCTTTAAGAAAAATAAGGTTGTCAATGAACCTCCACCCCATAGGTTATCCAGTCCACAGGTGTGGCAGAGAGTATTTGAGTATCCTTACATTTGGGATAAGAATATTAAGGAGTTTACGGGTTACGGGAAGGAGCACCATTGGGTGAAGCAAAGTATATTATGGGATTTACCATATTAGAAAGACATGTTGTTAAGACACAACATAGATGTCATGCACACTGAACGAAATATCTTTATGAACATATTTGACACTGTGATAGACATTAAAGGGAGAACAAAGGACAAGAAGAAAAACTGATTAGAGGTTGTAAGTTTGTGTTCAAGGAAGGATCTGGAATTAAGGGATACGGGACATGGCAAAATGTTTAAACCACAAGTGAAGTATGCATTAACAAAAGCTTAATGGATGGTTGTCTGTATATGAGTGAATGGGTTGACCATGCCTGACGGGTTTGCTTTGAATTTGAGTAGATGTGTCGACCTGAAGGAGGGCAGAATATTTGGCATGAAAAGTCATGATTGTCATGTGTTAATACAACGACTACTGCCATATGCATTTCATGCCTTACCGAAACCCATTTGGAAACCGTTGGTTGAGTTGAGTCATTTTCTTAAAGAGTTGACAACAACAGTCTTAACAGAAGAGACCCTTGTGAGGATGGAGGAAAGTATTCCAGTGTTGATTTATAAGCTGGTGTAGATTTTCCTCCTTAGTTTTTTTGATTCTATGGAACATCGAGGCTAGGGTTGGTGGTCTCATGCAGTATGATTGGATGTATCCATTTGAAAGGTTAGATGTTAGAATAACTTTACTTCTATTCCAAAATTTGTTGTAAAAATTAACTTATACATAACTTAATAATTCTTTATGTTTTAGTAGATTCCTACGTTCTTTAAAAGACAAAGTGCCAAGCAAGGCATGTGTTGAGGCGTCGATTTATGAGGCATAATTAGTTGAAGAAATGACTACTTTTATTTCATTTTACTTTCTGACGGAGATAAAAACAAGAATGAATAGAATCCCCCGCAACCTTGCAGTGGCACAAAACCCTGGTGTGGACGAACAAACCTTAATATTTAACTATCCCAGTCATCCTGGGGGCAAGGTAATAGAATGTTACATTAATGAGAAATATCGAAAGGTGGCCCACTTGTACATTCTTTTAAACTGCAAGGAAGTTGAACCATATCTCGAGTAAGTCACCTACTTTTACATTTTTTTGATTTCAACATAGGATTTTCGTGTAGTTAAACTATTGTTCTTTAAATAGTGTATATGCAGATATACTTAAACAAGAGCAGAATGATATAACTAACGACCCAATCCTTAGTAAGGTACTAAGTTCACCGATTGGTTTGCACAACACGTAAGGCCCGTACACTTTATTTTTTTTAAGTTGTATAGTTATATACATTCTAACATTGTTGTATGTTATGCTTTGAATATATTCAAGATCCAAACAACTAAATTGAAGACCCTTTACTCCAAGCTCTTTCTTGGGGGCCTGTGAAAACTATTAAAAATGGCCAATTTACTTCGTAAACGGCTATCAGTTTAACATTTTCTAATAGAGTAAAGGAATGCGAACACATAACTTTGGGGTATATGTTAAAGGCACAACTAAACATTTAGAGGAGGACTTCTATGGTGTGTTAAAAGAGATTATTCAAGTTTCTTTCTCTGGGCGGGTTAAAAGAGATTTAGTTTTACTCAAGTGTGATTTGTACGACAGCACAATCGATATGGGTACAAAAGTCGACAACTATTACGACTTAGTTGAGGTGAAAAAAGTGGTAGATATAAAGGGTTTGATTCCTTTATCTTTGCCCGACAAGCCGAGCAGGTTTATTACACAATTCCCTGGAGGGCACCGGGACTGGTATGCAGTCATCAAAGTCAGGTCTCCTATGAGGTTGAAGTTACTTATCAGCTAGCTTCGAGCAACCTCCACGATAGTCACTTAGTGTTGAATATTGATCCAGTTATACTGGATGAGACACTTGTGGCCTCAGGCGGTGAACATATTAACACACAAGCTGTCTTGTCATTAAAATGGTCCAAGGCCAATTTGGACAATGATAACACGTCTGAAACCAATTCTGAGAGTCACATTGACATCAAAAGCGACTTCTAAACTAAAACAGATACAGAGTATGTACTTGTATATATAAATCTTTATATGTATATATGATTGTTGAGATTTCTTGATGTTTACATTATTTCATTGACAGATGACTGGACACAGAGGAAGCTTTAGTTGGGGTAGTGGTAGACACTCCCTAGTTACACAGCTAGGTACCCCTACCACGCCGAGGGAGACCACATCGACCAATGACACTACACATGGGACGCCCACAGCAACCATTCCGGGTGATGCTGCAGGCATTAGCACCTCTGAGGTGTCATATCCTCAATAGTAGGAAGAGCATATCTGTGAGGCGACCCACTTCCCACTCTGGTCCATTATCGGCTGTAGACAAGTAAGTATTACTATAGTTCCTTAAGTTTATGTCTTTTTGTACTAGTGTGTGTGTGCTTGATAACATAACTAATGCAATTGTTGAGGTTAACATGATTAATGTTTATTAGTGGAGAGTAAAGCTCACTAGGTATTTTGGTGTATGTTGTATACTTATGTTATCTGTAACGTTGAGATTCCAAATAATTGTTTTTTGTTAGTTGAGATCAAAGCTCACTAGGAACTATTATGTGTGTTGTATACTTATGTTATCTATAACTTTGAGATTGATTTGATTATTGTTTGTTAGTGGATAGCAAAGCTCACTAGGTACTGGTATATGTATTGATAACATAACTTTTGCATGTCTGTTGATGTTTGTTTATGTCGCAACCTGGATCGCGACGGCGCGGCGAGAAAGAAAGAAGGGGTGGAATGAAACAGGGAGTCGCCACCAACGTTTTTATTCATAGGAAAAAACATTGGAAAAAAACTAGGTTCAGTAAAGCACTGGTTAAAAAATTGAAATCCAAGTTCGGGAGTCGGTTACGAGTAGGGAAGGTATTAGCACCCTACATCGCCTGTCAAAGACAGTACCAAGATTGAAAGCACAATATAAATAGCCTTAAATAAAACATGGTTTCTTCCCTTTTACTTGTATTTTGAAAATGATAGAATGGAGTAGAGAACTGTACAAACATAGAATGTCGAAGCGAGGTTAATGGAACGTTTCATCCGAATTAAACTCGACTTCGATATGAGACAGAGAGGGGAAGAGAATGCTAATAAGGCATCACGCCTAAATTAGACATTCTCGGATAAAAAAAAACAGGGATAGGAAAGAGATAAGCGGGACGTCTCATCCTAAGTATCCCTTCCCTATGAATTATGGCGAGGCTTGAGCAAAAACTAGGGGGAAATCAACAAGACGTCACGTCTAAATTGATTTTCACGGAAGCGACCAAAAAGAAGATCATTTATGAAAGAAACATGAAAGTGAGGAAATAAATCAAAAAAAAAAAGAAATAAGAAAGATGGGCCCGACAGGAGTTAAAGTCCTGCTCCTACGTATTCTTGAATTATCAAGAAATCAGGGTTACGTAGTTCTGAGAAAAAATACTTTTTTGACTCGGAACATGATGATGGAAGTTATTTGAGGTGGGGAACTCATACAAGACGAAGTTCTTCACACGTGTACGGATCCTAAGGAGATTGTGTAGACGGGGGTATCCCCGTACGACACTGTTAAAAAAAAAGAAATTTTTAGGCTAGAAAATAAAACATATGCAAAACTTATTACTTATTTTTTATTATTATTATTTTTTTATTTTATTATTTTTTTATTAAAAAGCATACTATATTTAAAATAACATGGAAATGAAAAACTTGGAAATGAAAAGAAACTTGCTGGAAGAAGAAATGAAACTACATAATAACAACTACAAAGAAAAGTAAAGAAAAGAAAAGAACATAATAATCTGGAAAAGAAACTAACCCGGAAATGAAAAAAACTTGGAAATGAAAAGAAACTTGCTGGAAATGAAAAAAACTTGCTGGAAGAAGAAACGCCACAGGGAAGAAGAAGAGAAGAAACAAATGGCTTCCCAAGACTTGATTGCCTTCAATCAAGACCCCCCCCCCTTGAATGAATGCTCATGGTGCCTATTTATAGGAATGCAAAAGCAGCCATTGCCATAAAAAATTTGTAATGGAAGGTGCACTCTCCAATTAACAAGTCCATGGTGCTCCATTATCAACTTAAGTGCTCCATTATGATCTTTAGTGCCCCATTATGATGCTTTAGTGCTCCATTATGATCCTTAGTGCTCCATTATGATCTTTAGTGCCTTGCCCACCATCACAAACTTGCTCGTGCATTTGAGGGCTGATGCGTGCCAAATTTGAAAAAGAGTCCAACATGAAAGTTGTAGATCTTTCTCTTAGATTTAATTTGATATATGGCACAAAAATTTTCATCAAGAAACGAGGGCGATATGACTCATCTACGAAAACTGCTCCAGACTGTGACAAAAATACCTTTGCATGTAAAATAAATTCACTGGGCAAAATGGGTAGAGAATTAGCTTTTGTGCCCTTCATGAAGTTTGTAGATCTTTCTCTTAGCTTTAATTTGATATATGGCACAAAACTTTTCATCAAGAAACGAGGGAGATATGGCCCATCTATGAAAACGGCTCCATAGTGTGACGGAAATACATTTGCAAGCAAAATAAATTCACTGGGCAAAATGGGTGGAGAATTAGCTTTTGTGGCCTTCATGAAGTTTGTAGATCTCTTTGATATGGAGCCAGAGAAAAACGAATGGGGTCATTTCAGTATCATATGAGGGAGATATGAATTTTTTCTTAAAGATGTGCAGAGCAGTCATGAAACTGGAGCAAGTCCAGGAAGATTATTAAAACTGTACCAATTGGTAAGGATTCAGCCTTCTAGGTCTTCACAAAAGTCGTAGACAATTTTGTTGCGAAAATTTAGAGACCGGGTTTGCGCAAATCAAAGATCGTATGAAGGAGTTATGAATTTTCAAATGAACCATGCGCATAAAAGAGTGCTCAAAGGATGGAACTATACCAATTGGCCGGACAAAAAGAGGTGTTCACAGATGCCTCTCTTTACTTCTTTTTCACAAAAGAGACACGAAGCTTCTGTGTTTTTGAAGTGAAAAGGAAGTAAAGATATAAACACCGATGTAGGGGGCCAAGTGGGACCTCTTGATCGGTATGGCAACTGATCGCGAGTTAGTGTGACCTTTTTCTTAAAAAAAACGAGCATTCTCTACTTCTGTTTCTCTTCTTTTCTCCTCTCTTTTTTCTTTGTTTTTTTTTGTTTTTTTTTTGTTTTTTGTTTTTTTTTTTTTGAACTCTGGATTGACCGGGAAAAATTCTTTCAGTGGGAAGATCGGGATTGACCCCTGGTAGACTAGAAGGTAAAGGGTGCCTGCATAGGTGAACGGAAAGTAAAGGACGCCTTGATAGGCGACTGGAAAATAAAGGATGCCTTGATAGGCGGCTGGAAAGTAAAGGATGCCTTGATAGGCGGCTGGAAAGTAAAGGATGCCTTGATAGGCGGCTGGAAAATAAAGGATGCCTTGATAGGCGGCTGGAAAATAAAGGATGCCTTGATAGGCGGCTGGAAAATAAAGGATGCCTTGATAGGCGGCTGGAAAATAAAGGATGCCTTGATAGGCGGCTGAAAAATAAAGGATGCCTTGATAGGCGGCTGGAAAATAAAGGATGCCTTGATAGGCGGCTGGAAAATCAAGGATGCCTTGATAGGCGGCTGGAAAATAAAGAATGCCTTGATAGGCGGCTGGAAAATAAAGGATGCCTTGATAGGCGGCTGGAAAATAAAGGATGCCTTGATTGGCGGCTGGAAAATAAAGGATGCCTTGATAGGCGGCTGGAAAGTAAAGGATGCCTTGATAGGCGGCTGGAAAGTAAAGGATGCCTTGATAGGCGGCTGGAAAGTAAAGGATGCCTTGATAGGCGGCTGGAAAATAAAGGATGCCTTGATAGGCGGCTGGAAAGTAAAGGATGCCTTGATAGGCGGCTGGAAAGTAAAGGATGCCTTGATAGGCGGCTGGAAAATAAAGGATGCCTTGATAGGCGGCTGGAAAGTAAAGGATGCCTTGATAGGCAGCTGGAAAGGTAAAAGATGCCTTGATAGGCGGCTGGAAAATAAAGGATGCCTTGATAGGCGGCTGGAAAATAAAGTGCCTTAATAGGCGGCTGGAAAATAAAGGATGCCTTGATAGGCAACTGGAAAGGTAAAAGGTGCCATTTGATCAGCGACAAGAAGGTAAAGGGTGGGGTTGACCCTTGGTCGACAGAAAATACAGAGATTGGGGGAGCTAACAGGACGTCTCGTCCAAATTAACTCACTGTTGGCAAGAAATGTAAAGGTTGGGGGGAGCTAACAGGACGTCTCGTCCAAATTAACTCACTGGACCTAAAGGCTCGGGGTGATGCCCCAGTTTGACATGACTGAAGGTTCTTGGGGAATTACTCTTTGACTGAAAGAGGGTAAACCTGGGGTGCCCCAGTTGGAGATGATTTGAAGGAATCTTGGGGAATTGCCCCTTGACTAAAATAGAAGAAATCTGGGGGAGATGCCCCAGTTAGGAAGATTGAAAGGATCTCAGGGAACTGCTTCTTGACTGGAAGGAAAAATCTGGGGTCCACTAGGGATGTATGGTGGGCTTACTAAAGGAAAGAAATCTGGGGATGATCCAGTTCAAGCTGTCTTGGATGATTCAGGGAACTGCTCCTTGATTGGTAGGAAGAGAAATGGGGGAAAATCTAGCTGAAAGAGCTAGGGATACTGCCCCTCGAACGGAGGAAAGATTTGGGGTGATACCTTAATTTTGGAAAGATTAGAAGATTTAGGGGTACCACCTCAAGGCTGGGAGAAGGATATGGGGTGATGCCCCAGTTAGGGCGGTTGAAGAAGCTTGGGGTACGTTCCCTTTTGACAGAGAGAGACCCGAGTGATGTCCCAGCTTAAACTTCTCGGGAGCGTGGGGTATTGCTCTTGGG
Organism: Clitoria ternatea; assembly: GCA_037962975.1. NCBI lineage: Eukaryota > Viridiplantae > Streptophyta > Magnoliopsida > Fabales > Fabaceae > Clitoria > Clitoria ternatea. The sequence continues at coordinate 140,814,794 of CM075673.1, forward strand.
TTGACAAAAAATAACATCCTGGGGGAGATGCCCCAGTTTGACATGATCTAAAGGGCTTTGGGGGAATCTAGGGTGATGCCCCAATTTAATTTGTCTGGGAAGTGTAGTTCTACTGGGGAAGAATTTAGTGATTCGGGTACTGCCTCTTGATTGAGAATGGAAAGTTTGGGATTCATTGGGGAAGAGATCTTGATAAGTGCCAGCTTTGGCGATTGATTTCACTGGGGATGAGAATTTGAGAGGTGCTGATTTTGGAGTTGAGTGGGAGACTTTGAAGATTGCCAACTTTGGCGAAAGAGGCTTAGAACGGTGTTTGCTTTGGAGATTGAAGAGGAGACTTTGAGAAGTGCCAACTTTGGTGACCTAAGGATGGAGTTCCGAGAAGTGCCAACTTTGGCGAGGAAGGTTCCACTAGGGGGATGAGAATTTGAGAGATGCTGACTTTGGAGTTGAGCGAGAGATTTTAAAGATGTCTGCTTAGGCGATGGAAGAAGAAAACACTAAAAGGTGCCAACTTTGGCGATTTAGGGAAGGAGTTCTGAGGCGATTCGAGGAGGGGACTTGAAGGACTTGATTGAGGTGTTAATGCCTAGCATGACTGTCTGTGAGATAACCTGCATAAAAAATGGTAAGTAGTGCAAAGATAAGTTCAAAAACTGGGTAGGTCCTGTGAAACCGCGACCCTTAGGACAACTCATGGACAGAGGAGAATGCAAGAGGCGATCATAGCTTTGAAGCGCATGCCTGGCTGAGTCTTTGTGATGATTGTCGAGGTCAAGTAGTGGGAGCGTCTTGTCCCTTACGACTTTAAATGTTCACCATTCTTTTATTTTATTTTTTATAAAAACACAATGTTTTATCAGATTAATGCAATTCATAACACGTATCGAAAAAGGATAAATTTTATTCATGTATGACAAACAGAATACAGAGAATGGACAATGGGGAAAATAGATGGGATGGAATGAAGTTACATAGGACAGGTCAAGGCCAGGAGAAACAGGGAAGGTTCGAGGATCCTCCAGTGAGTTCCTGAGACTAGTGAGAACCTTAATCTCACGTCACGACCTCAAGTACATCGTTCAACTCTGCCTTTGAGAGGGTAGTTTAACCATGGTCCACATGCCTCAGTTTGCACGTTTTGCATTGGAAACCTTAGTTACTCTGCCGAAATCTTGACCCTAATTTTTACCTGAGCTGCCTTTTCAGGTTTTCAACTCACCGGGTTGCTCTAACTTTTGCCTAGGCTGCCCTTTCAGGTTTTTAGCCTAGCGAGCTCTTTTCTTTCTTTATAATGTGTTCTTGTTCATTTTTGGGCTGCATCCTTTACAGTAAAAAGTTGAAACTGATCACACTCCAGTTGAGTCTGCCTATTCTTTTCCAAATTTAGTTTGATCCTTTGGGAAACTGATGTCACTTCAAATAGGAGACTCCACTCCTATGCCATGTACCCAAGGAAATATTGGTGAGTCTTTTGGCACCAATAAGAGGGAATTACTCTTGAATCATCATTCTGGCCTTTTGTTTTTTGTTTTTTCTTTTTATTTTTTTTCATTTTCCATTTCTTTTGTTTGCCCTCTTTTTTTTGCTTTTGTGTTTTTTTTTCTTTGTTTTTTTTTAATCCCCTTAATGACGCAACGACTCAATCTGACAGACTATTTCCTTGGCTACATAGGTATGAGGAATGGCGCACTCCTTAGGGTTGAGGTGTTGATGATGACAAGAATATGAGTTCTTGGCCTGACGACATTTGTTCCCCTTATACAGAAAATGACAGCTTGCTCGCGGATCTGGACGTAACCAGCTTTCCCTGCTTGGTATGTGCATTGGACTTCAAGCTTGACTTCTACTTTTCATTTTTTCATTTTTCATTTTTTTTTTGAATTTTTGGCCAAGTCTCCCTTGACTGTATCTGCATTTAAGGCATTAGCAATTTTCCCCTATTTATGCTGGTAACTGTTGTGGTTTTCTTAGTTGACTGGCCTACCACTTGTCCAATTTGGGACTTGGCAATGTTATCATTCACATAGATTATTTCCACGCCCTGAAACAATATTACTAATGTCTTCTAATATATTGCCCCGTGATTCCTTCAGTCATTCTTGACTCAGGGGTATTCCTTAACCTCTTGTTCTAACAATCTGGTTAACTTGTGTGGTGACTCACAAGCTTTCCTACCTTCTTTGTCAGCACAATCGACCGGGTAGTTGAGGTCGTAAAATAGGATTGTGATTTCATTAGTCTCAAGAGGATCATTTTTGGGTCTGCAATTTAGTGCGTTATGGCAAAAAATAAAAAGGAAAGAAAAAAGAGGAACAAGCAAGTAAAGAAAATGAATCAATGCAAGGATAAAGGGATGAAAAATTTTTTTTAGAATTTCGATACGCATTTATTGATTGACTGGTAAAACAAGTTTTTTCGCCTTTATTACATGGAAAGTCCCAAACCCTTAGGCATAGCAGAGGGATAAACAAGACTTTTAAGGCAATGACAAATTACTTTGGTGAATCATTTAAAATCGTAGGGAGTTCGACAGCTTCCCAGTTACTGAGCTCTCGGCCCGGCAGGCAAGCGGTCACCAAATCAACATTGTTATCAAAACTATCAACCACCACGGCATTAACTTCTGAGCTTCCATGATTAGGCAGGGGATTCTTGACCACGTTAGGGCTTCCTTCTTTAAAATCGATCCATTCGGCTTTGATCAAATCTCTCACTTTATATTTCAGAGCCATGCAATTTTCTGTGGAATGCCCCGGTGCCCCAGCGTGGTAATCACAATGAGCGTCTGGGTCATATCCCCTTGGATAAGGAGGTTGCAATGGCTTCATGGGGCATGAAACCAACAGACCTTCCTGAACGAGGATTGGAAAAAGTTCGGAATATGTTATGGGAATTGGATCGAACTGCACCGGGGTGCGCTCATTGTTGGGATTCCTTGGGTTCTGATTATGGTTGGGTGGTTGAGCTACTTGCTGCGGGTGATGGTATGGCATGGGTTGTGGCATTGGAGCTCTTACCATGGGTGGGCGGAAGTGAGGAGTATGAGCTGTCGGGCCATAAGTGGCTGCGGCCACATAAGGATTGGGAGCTTGAATCATGGTAGGAGTGAATGGTCTCGGCGGAGCCGTCTTTTGATTAGAAGAGATGGAATTAGTTTCTCCGTCCCTTCTCCCAGGTGCTGGCTTCCTCGTCATGTTTGCCCTAGATGAGCCTTGAGTGATCTTACCCGTTCGTATTCCACTCTCCACTCTTTCCCCAATAGTCACAATGTCGGAGAAGTTGGCTGAAACACTACCAATCATCTTGCCGTAGAAAGGTGATGGGAGTGTGTCGATAAACATTGTGACTATTTCTTTTTCCAACAATGGGGGATCCACTTGCGCCGCTGTTTCTCTCCATCGTTGGGCATACTCCTTGAACGTTTCACTGTCCCTCTTCACCATATTTTGTAAATGAACCCTGTTGGGTGCCATATCCATGTTATACTTGTATTGTCTAAGGAAGGCATCTGCCAGGTCTTTCCAACAACGGATACGGTTTCGATCAAGGTGAGCATACCATGTAAGAGCAGCTCCTGCTAGACTATCTTGGAAGCAGTGGATCAACAGTTGGTCATTAGAAGAGTAAGATGCCATCTTTCGACAATACATTGTGAGATGATTCTTAGGACAAGTCATTCCCCGATACTTGTCAAAGTCTGGCATCTTGAATTTAGGCGGGAGGATAACATCTGTGACTAAACATAGCTCCGAAGCATCTATTAGTCCAAAACCTCCGGCGCCTTCCATCATTCTTAAACGCTCTTCTAAGATCTCTATCCTTTCCCTCTGAGGAGCCGCGACCGCGCGGGTTGTATCTTGGAGGTTGGTCCCATAGGGGGTTCCGTATCCATACGGATAGCCGAATGACTGGTTGAACAGAGGCAACACATGGGACTGGTTTACTAGGCCTGTATTTGGTGAGGGACCTTGAGGATGGGCCATAGCATAAGTCGGCTGGGTTATCTGGGCTTGTGTATTTTGGGCTTGGGCGTTGTAGGTTGGTTGGGCCATCGGGGCTTATGTGTTTTGGGTTTGGTAAGTTTGTGGGTCATGGGCTTGCGTGTTTTGGGTTTGGTAGGTTTTTGGGTCATGGGCTTGCGTGTTTTGGGTTTGGTGGAGTGGTGGCATATTTGGTTGTGTGGGGTATGAAGCATGAGGATTTACCGCTTGCTGGTTGTGGGCGTCTTGTTGGTTAGCGAGCGGGGGATAGTACCCCGGGGGTAGGCCATAAAGTGGAAAAGGTACTGGGTTGCCGTCTAGACCGACAAATGTATGTTGTGCGTAAGACTGGCCGTAAGGTGGCTGGGTCTCAATGGCAGGGTTAGGTCTCCCGACATGAATGGTGAGAGGGGGTGTCGTTGTGTTAGGGAGTTGGGTTCTTGCTGGGTCAGAATCAAGGGGAGGTGGCGCGGTGGCAGGCTGCTGTTGGGCATCCTCAACACCTGCAGAGGAGCCTCCTTCGGTAAGTTTCTTTTCTAAGAGTTTAGTTAACTCCGCGACTCGCTCTTTCAGCTGATCGAACTCAGTTCTAAAGTTTCCTTCAACAGCTTCTGCCTCAACCATGAGTTTTTTTTGGAGCCGGGTCTGGTAAGGATGCCTACCCGTGACGTTGGTGTCCTTTTTTTTTTTTAAAAAAAAAAGAAATAAATGTTAGGCAGAAATAAAAAGAAGGAAAATGTTGTGGGAAACAATCACAGACTTTGGCGAGTATCCTTTGACCATTCCTTAGAACTTATCATTCAAAAGTACTAGGTATGGTAATCATAGAAATTAATATGGGATATTTGTGAAGACAGAAGAAATCTTTTATCCTGCGGCGGGAGCCTCTAGCTCAGACATCTTCTTCGGGCAATTACAACCCTTATTTCTTAAGTTCAATCCCATGTCAATTTCCATAGATACTCAAAGGGTACATGACCAAAGGAGGACTATCTATTCACCCGAAGAATACTGTGTGTTTCAAAATGAGTCATTATTTCAATAACTCAGTAAATCTGCGGGTGGTAGATAATTCATTTTCTTGGATAAAAGGGGAAAGCAAAAATGACATAAGGTAAAGTAAAGTTTGCCCTTTTGTGGCCTAGGTTGGGTTTTGTTGAAAGTTTTCTCTAGGCCCTATGGTTTGTCTAAAAGTGGCTCTTCACACCAGGTGGCTCATTCTAGACTTCTAGAAGGTCACCAGAGCCAAGATCCTACCCATGACAGGGACGCAACAGTGGGGAACCACTAGGTGCGTATATCATGAGAGGTCGAACTCTGGTTGAGGTTCTCACGAACACCGGATAGGAAGTACATCCCATACGATTCCGTTACCAACCTCTCCTAACTTAAGCTTCATTTGGGGCCCGGGTATAGGGCGCCACTCATAAGTGTGTGCGAGTAATTTGTGAGTGTAGTGTGTGAAAGGGCATTCAATACTTTTTACCTTACTTCATTCTGCACAAAGAACAAACACAGAACAAATATACAAAGTCGTCTACCCTAGGGTTCAATAATTACAGGAAAGTAACATGGTCCTCTACCCTAGGGTTCAACAAGCATGTAAACATAGATAATGTAACAAATAACAAGATACAATTAAAACAAGAATAAACTTCCACAACAATTAACAGAAAATAAAACAAGGGGGAAGAAATCCAAGCTAACAAAGGCTATATAAAAGAACATGCGCTTTCAATCAAACTGGCCTGACTCTCTTAAGTGTCCCCAGTGGAGTCGCCATCTGTCGCAACCTGGATCGCGACGGTGCGGCGAGAAAGAAAGAAGGGGTGGAATGAAACAGGGAGTCGCCACCAACGTTTTTATTCATAGGAAAAAACATTGGAAAAAAACTAGGTTCAGTAAAGCACTGGTTAAAAAATTGAAATCCAAGTTCGGGAGTCGGTTACGAGTAGGGAAGGTATTAGCACCCTACATCGCCTGTCAAAGACAGTACCAAGATTGAAAGCACAATATAAATAGCCTTAAATAAAACATGGTTTCTTCCCTTTTACTTGTATTTTGAAAATGATAGAATGGAGTAGAGAACTGTACAAACATAGAATGTCGAAGCGAGGTTAATGGAACGTTTCATCCGAATTAAACTCGACTTCGATATGAGACAGAGAGGGGAAGAGAATGCTAATAAGGCATCACGCCTAAATTAGACATTCTCGGATAAAAAAAAACAGGGATAGGAAAGAGATAAGCGGGACGTCTCATCCTAAGTATCCCTTCCCTATGAATTATGGCGAGGCTTGAGCAAAAACTAGGGGGAAATCAACAAGACGTCACGTCTAAATTGATTTTCACGGAAGCGACCAAAAAGAAGATCATTTATGAAAGAAACATGAAAGTGAGGAAATAAATCAAAAAAAAAGAAATAAGAAAGATGGGCCCGACAGGAGTTAAAGTCCTGCTCCTACGTATTCTTGAATTATCAAGAAATCAGGGTTACGTAGTTCTGAGAAAAAATACTTTTTTGACTCGGAACATGATGATGGAAGTTATTTGAGGTGGGGAACTCATACAAGACGAAGTTCTTCGCACGTGTACAGATCCTAAGGAGATTGTGTAGACGGGGGTATCCCCGTACGACACTGTTAAAAAAAAAGAAATTTTTAGGCTAGAAAATAAAACATATGCAAAACTTATTACTTATTTTTTATTATTATTATTTTTTTATTTTATTATTTTTTTATTAAAAAGCATACTATATTTAAAATAACATGGAAATGAAAAACTTGGAAATGAAAAGAAACTTGCTGGAAGAAGAAATGAAACTACATAATAACAACTACAAAGAAAAGTAAAGAAAAGAAAAGAACATAATAATCTGGAAAAGAAACTAACCCGGAAATGAAAAAAACTTGGAAATGAAAAGAAACTTGCTGGAAATGAAAAAAACTTGCTGGAAGAAGAAACGCCACAGGGAAGAAGAAGAGAAGAAACGAATGGCTTCCCAAGACTTGATTGCCTTCAATCAAGACCCCCCCCCCCCTTTGAATGAATGCTCATGGTGCCTATTTATAGGAATGCAAAAGCAGCCATTGCCATAAAAAATTTGTAATGGAAGGTGCACTCTCCAATTAACAAGTCCATGGTGCTCCATTATCAACTTAGGTGCTCCATTATGATCTTTAGTGCCCCATTATGATGCTTTAGTGCTCCATTATGATCCTTAGTGCTCCATTATGATCTTTAGTGCCTTGCCCACCATCACAAACTTGCTCGTGCATTTGAGGGCTGATGCGTGCCAAATTTGAAAAAGAGTCCAACATGAAAGTTGTAGATCTTTCTCTTAGCTTTAATTTGATATATGGCACAAAAATTTTCATCAAGAAACAAAGGCGATATGACTCATCTACGAAAACTGCTCCAGACTGTGACGAAAATACCTTTGCATGTAAAATAAATTCACTGGGCAAAATGGGTAGAGAATTAGCTTTTGTGCCCTTCATGAAGTTTGTAGATCTTTCTCTTAGCTTTAATTTGATATATGGCACAAAACTTTTCATCAAGAAACGAGGGAGATATGGCCCATCTATGAAAACTGCTCCAGAGTGTGACGGAAATACATTTGCAAGCAAAATAAATTCACTGGGCAAAATGGGTGGAGAATTAGCTTTTGTGGCCTTCATGAAGTTTGTATATCTCTTTGATATGGAGCCATAGAAAAAAGAATGGGGTCATTTCAGTATCATATGAGGGAGATATGAATTTGTTCTTAAAGATGTGCAGAGCAGTCATGAAACTGGAGCAAGTCCAGGAAGATTATTAAAACTGTACCAATTGGTAAGGATTCAGCCTTCAAGGTCTTCACAAAAGTCGTAGACAATTTTGTTACGAAAATTTAGAGACCGGGTTTGCGCAAATCAAAGATCGTATGAAGGAGTTATGAATTTTCAAATGAACCATGCGCATAAAAGAGTGCTCAAAGGATGGAACTATACCAATTGGTCGGACAAAAAAAGGTGTTCACAGTTTACATTGAACTATATTGGAAAGTTTTGTGTGTAACAGGGTATTTGTAAGAATTTGAAAATGTCCGATTCATAGGGGAGACTCTGCTAAAATTTTGGTGGACTCCCAAGGTTTATGTTTGTTTGATTCATTCAATTTTATTGGTTAATTGTTTAATTGTTTGAACTACAGTTACAGTGATAGTACTCGCACTACGAAGGCGATTACTAGGGTGTTGAAGGCCTAGTGGGATGGTCCTTACATCTCTTGGACAAATGTTGGTATGATTATCCAAGATAGATGGTTTGATACTTTCTTGGTGAGTTTCACCAAGAAGAACAAGGCTGGTCACTGGGTTAACCAGAAGACCACGAAGATGGAGGTAATTTATCTAAACTTACAAATGTCTTTAAATTTTTTTATACATTTAGATTTGATAACTTATTTGACTTTTCTAAACATATGCAGGAGGCGTGCTAGGCCATGCAGGCTTAGAAAAGAGGTTGAGCTGGCCTCTCAAACTTCTGATGGGAAGGCACCTCCCACCCTTTCTTCTACTAACGACAATGCCATCTATGTAGAGGCTGACAGTGATGTCAACAAGAAGGGGAGGGTGTTTGGCCTCGGTGGGGTTGGGACCCAGATAGCCAGGACCGTGAAGACCCCTGCCTTTTCTTCTATGTTGCCATCAGATATTGTTCAAGTTATTCAGAACCTGAACAATAAGCTCGTAGAGGAGTACAGACAGAGGCAGTTGGCGAAGCAACGAGCAGAGCAGTAGCTAGAGGACACTCATAGGCTGATGGCTCAACAGGAGGCTCTGATCCGCCGGTTGATAGAGTCTTTACCGGCTCGAAGTGACGAGGGAACCTTTGGTTCCTTGCCAGACCCACCACCCAAGATCCCCCCAATTGATGGATTTTGTATTTATTTTTTTTAGTGTTACATATTTTTGTACTTATTCTTTTTTTATTCTTTGAGTTGTAGATAATATGAGGACTATTACTATATTTTTTATTCGACTATGTTTATTGTTGATTGATGTTATATCTTTTTCTGTTTATTATATATGTGTCTATTAAATAATAAAAACACTATAAAAACTTAATATATATTTTAGTTTTATAAAAAAATTTCTTCTAAGTTTATAAAATATACTTCAAATAATAAAATTATAAATTACCTTAATTTTATGAAAAAATTTTAAAAATTAATTTTTATCATTAGCTGATGAGTACCTAAAAGACTCATTATTTAATATTTACTTAATGATAATTTTAAAAAAATTTGTGTAGAATAATTATATTTCTAATGATATTATTCATAAAATAAAATATTGATTTTGATTAGTAAAAATAGAGAATTATTGATAAATTAAGCATGTTTTATATAGGAAATTACAAATGGAGCAAAAAGGGAAAAAAGATGAAGAATAAGTTATGTTGTGAGAACCCCAGCGTAAGTACGCTAGTCTTACGCTAGGCTCTTATGCTAGGCCAGCGCGGGTACGCCCAAGACCAGCGTACTTATGCTCAGCATCAGAGTTGGAGTATTAGTCATTTACACGTGGGTACTCTAGACCCAACGCTCATTGAGTGATGAAATTTATGGCAAGCGCACCAATCGTTAAAAAGTAATATATTTGATCGTTCCCACGGGGATTGTGTTAAGTACCACAATCTTGAGAAGTCCCTGGCTGAACCTCACAACAAAGCCAATTAAGTCTTGCAAGTTTTCTGAATTTATATTGTTTTTGTGAATTTTCATATAGTAGTGTCACAAGCAGAATAAGTCAGTAATTGAATTACTTTAAACACACAGATTGGGATCAAACTCAGCACACCACAAATCAGAAATTCGTATAAACTCAACATCAGGCAACACATACAACAGAATTCAATCTCGCAGATGGGCAACTCCTAATTCCTTAAGTAATTATCACTAATCCAACCTAGACTAATCCTAATCCCTTAGGTATCAGCTTCCAATTGAATCTAATGCAAAATTATAGAGAACCTTAGAACTATCCTAATTCCTTAGGTATAATCACTAAGTTAGCAATTGCGAATAAGAATTCCTCACCATGATTCCTCTCTAGTGAAGACTTCATAATGGTCCTGGATTTCCCAATCCTAAGGTTGAAGATGAACAATTGCTATGTTCAGAACCTGCTCCAATGCATCTTCAACTTGCTCACTTGAGATGTGGAGGCTTCATTCAATCCCAATCCAAGAGAGTTACACACTTATGGAAGGGAAACAAAATTAGAGACAGAGGAGGAAGGTTGGGGATGAGAGAATTTAGAGAGAGATAGAGAAAATCTAGAGAGAGGAAAGAAATCTGAGAATGAAATTAGATCTGAAAATTAGTTAGTTAAACCTTTACAATACAACTATATATAGCTTTCCTAGGCTTAACTAAAATCCTAAATTAAAATAATTACAAAGAATGCAATTAATTAAGAGGTACAAATAAATAAATAACTTAAGTTACTTAAATTACAACATGTACAAGTTCTGAAAGTAACTAAGTTAAGTGGATATCAGTCATTGGGCATAAGAGTGAGCGTAAGAGTGGCGTAAATACGCTGAGTTCCTGGACTTGCTACCAATTTATGCATAACATGGGTGTAAGTACGCTAGGAATGAGTGTAGGCACGTTGGGCTACTGGATGAGCATTTTCTTGGTCTAAAACGTGCCTAGCGTAAGCCTACGTTGGGTAGGCGTAAGTACGCTCAGCCTCTATGTCTAATTTTTACCAAAAAGCTGCTTCTGGGCGTACCAGCGCTGGGTGTTAGCATAACCTCGGGTAAAAATATGTGTAACAGTTGCTTCTAGGCGTACCAGCGTTGGGTCTAGCGTACCCACGCGTAAATGACTAATACTCCAACTCTAGCGTAAGAGTAGCGTATTTACGTTGGGGTTCTGACAACATAACTTATTCTTTATCTTTTTTACCTTTTTGCACCATTTGTAATTTCCTACATAATACATGCTTAATTTATCAATAATTCTCTATTTTACTAATCAAAACCAATACTTTATTTTATGAATAATATCATTAAAAATATAATTATTCTACATAAATTTCCTTTAAATTATCATTAAGTAAATATTAAATAATGAGTCTTTTAAAGACTCATCAGATCCCCAAACTTAAAACTTGCTTGTCCTCAAGTAAGAACTTTAATCAATCAATGCACTAGGTTCATTTTTCATACCAAGCCAGATCTGCACAAGTCCAATTGCAATGCACAAATGATCAACCTCTTTAATGATCCACAATAACCTGAATACAATACTTAAGAGTGGAAGTTATGATGATGATGCTTTTAATCTCACAAGTTAAGTGTATCACTCTCTGCACTCAAGTGTATATGGTTCATAAATATGCACACTCACTGGCAAAGCAACATGTAAACATAGGCTTGCAACCCCCCTAGACATCATACATAAAGGAAACAACACAAGGATCAATAAGGACTTTATTTGGCTTGTAATGAGGTTAAGTTACAGGCTCTATTTTTGTTTTTCTAGTCAATGTAAAGGTACAGGATATGCTTCATTGAAGTTTTCTTTCCCTCAACCTTTGTTTCCTTTCTTCTTCTTTTTCTCTCTTTTTTTCTTTTCTTAACACTATACTTTCTCTTCTTGAATTCTTGGTGTTTATTATTTGCACATAATCAACTTTTTTGTTTTTTTTTTTGGAGCTTTACTCATTTTCTTTTGTTTTCTAGTCCTTTAGACTATCTTTTTCTTTAATTTCCTTTGCACCTTCATCAATTTTTTTTTTCAGATTGTGCCTTATTTTGATGTGGGGCACACTCTACATCCCCAAACTTAAGTGTTGCTTGTCCTTAAGCAACTAGTCAAGGCAAGACACACCACAATGTTGCATATCAAGGGTAAATGCATTGTTTTTCTCAGGAATTCAAAGCTTGTAATGTCAGGTATAAATTGCAAAACAAAAAGGCTCCAACTCAGTAATTAAGGTCAATGGATAAATATGCATAAGGTAGGTTGTATTTGGCTCTAGCTAATCCTTAGAAACAGGGCCTTTATCATTTCCAAGTGCTAATTACAATCATGCATAAGCAAGGAAAAAGGCAAGTTTTGCCACATTATTGCCAAACAAGCACACTCACAATAAACTTAGGCACAAGTCTCACAATTTACTAAGGTAAACATCAAACATCACGTCCCCAAACTTAAGACATTGTAATGATATCAAGTTATCATCCTAGGAACTAATAGGTACACTACAATCAAAGCATGACAAAATATTTCCAACAAAACCAGCACAAAAATGCAGTTATGATCAAGTATTGCTCAAGACAAGCTATCTTAACATTTAGAGGTGAAAGTTTGAAAGTTATTCATAGTACTAACAGCCTAGTATACATATCTACAATATTTTTTAGTTTCCAAAGTGTTAAGGATAGGGATAGAGCACTTCCCTTTATTACCTGTGGTATGGTGAATGGTTGATTCGTGTGTGGTGGAAATGGAATTATTTACAAGGAAATTAAAACTCACAACGAACCAACATGAAACACCCAATGAAAGAAATGCTTATTGTACAATGGATAAAATACAAAACACACAAGTGAAACTTATTTATGTTTGTTTTTTTTCAAATGGAGGAATTAGTATGCATGAATAGAAACTACCTAAATGGTGTAGAAGTGCGTATGCTAGAGGATCTTTATTCTTGGAAAATGAATAGGCATAAGAACGCTGCGTTGGAGCGTCAGAACGCTGACTTTCTAGATCAAGGTAAGTGTAAAGGCAGCACATGGGCTTAGTGACGTTGACTTCCCAGCGTACTGACGCGTGGCCTCTAGAGTGCATCTTGAGAAGGTGCTAAATTCACGCTTAGGCACACTCAGTGGCAAGCGTAGGTACGCTAGCCCACTGTGTGATCCTGAAAATTCTCATTTTCTTCTTTTTTTTTTCTTTCAAACTCTATTTTTCTCTTTATTTTTTTTCTTTTCTGAAAATTTTGTCACTACTTTATTTATGTACAAGAGAAACAAACATAGGCTCATACCCCTGGATCCTATTGCCTATGACCATAGATTCTTGGTCTTTTCACTCCTATTTTCTCCTTGTTGTGTTTAAGGCTAATGCTCAACAAACTTTCCTTCTCTTTTTCTTTTTCCATTCTTTTAGCTTTTTCTCCTTTTTCTTTTCTTCAATCTTCTTCTTTTTTTGTTTTGTGTTACTCTTCCTCTTTTTGTGCCACAAGCAATGTTCTTCTTGACTTGATGATTCATGTTTCCTTATGATTTCCATAGCTGCAGTAGTCACCACTAGCAAACTCTCTTCATATCATTGCTGAATTTCTTCTTCTCTTATAATCTCAACATCTAAACATGTTAACACTTCTTGTACATGAACCTCTTCTCCTTCATCTGCATTCATACTTGGCTCAAACCAAATTTCAACATTATTGTTTTGCCAAAATGTGGTCCCCATTTTAGCTTTGGCTTTTATTTCTTCTATTACTTCTTGCTTAACAATAGTATCTAATTGATTCTCAGCTTCCTCAATGGCTTCTACTGTCATTTCTTCAATCTGGACTCCTGCAATACTTGCCTCATTAAAGAAATTACCCAATGACAGCTCCTGCTCTTCTTCATTAGACCAATCTTCTTCATTCTAATCATCGAAGAACGCTTCACTTGGTATATCATCCTTCAACTCTGAAGTATAATCCATATCGCTTTCTTCTTTGTATTCTTCAATTGACTCTTCTTCCATCAAACAATCTTGAACTTCCTTCTTTTCTTTTTCTTCTTTTGTTTCAACATCAACTTCAAGTTCAGGTTAATCCATTTCATTGTGCCTTTCATTATAAATGTTTTCCAGCTGATCTTCTTCTTCCCCAAACTTAGTTTCTTCATCTAGACCAGCATCATCATCCCGTGGCTCTTCATATTGGTCCGCTCTTTGTACAACCTTTGTATTTCTTTACTTTTTGGTCAATTGTTCTATAATAAAATCCACTTGCTTTTGAATGTTCATGATTGAATTGAATTAAAACTTTTTCTAACTCTGATGGCTCTTCTTCAATTGGTTGTATCTCATCCACATGATACATGCACAAGCTTTATGATTATTGAAGAAACTCTGCTAAGGTGTTATCAAGATCCATTACCTGTAACTTTTCACTTTCCAAAGCAACTACAAAAACCATGAATGCAACAACTAAACACAAGCAAGCTACTGCAATAGTTAGTGTTAACAACTAACAGCTAAAATCAAAACAGTAGTAACAATGAACAACACTTCAAGCTATACTTAACAAAATTCTACTCCTACAATGAAACTCACTAACAGCTAACAAAAATCACAAACTAAAAAAATGGTTCAGTCTAGCAACTCCCTAAGGATTATTGATATTAATTAACAATCCCCGGCAATGGCGCCATTAATTTGATGCAATCTCATTGAGTGATGAAATTTATGGAAACTGCACCAATCGTTAAAAAGTAATATATTTGATCATTCCTACGGGGATTATGTTAAGTACCACAATCTTGAGAAGTCTCTAGCTGAACCTCACAACAAAGCCAATTAAGTCTTGCAAGTTTTCTGAATTTATATTGTTTTTATGAATTTTCATATAGTAGTGTCACAAGCTGAATTAAGTCAGTAATTGAATTACTCTAACCACACAGATTGGGATCAAACTCAGCATACCATAAATCACAAATTTGTATGAACTCAACATCAACCAACACATACAGCAAAATTCAATCTCATAGATGGACAACGCCTAATGCCTTAAGTAATTATCATTAATCCAACCTAGGCTAATCCTAATCCGTTAGGTAGCAGCTTCAAATTGAATCTAATGCAAAATTACAGAGAAGCTTAAAACTATCCTAATCCTTTAGGTATAATCACTAAGTCAGCAATTGCGAATAAGAATTCCTCACCATGATTCCTCTCTAGTGAAGACTTTAGAATGGTCCTGGATATCCAAATCCTAGGGTTGAAGATGAACAATTGCTGTCTTTAGAACCTGCTTCAGCACACCTTCAACTTGCTCACTTGAGATTCAGAGTGTGGAGGCTTCACTCAATCCCAATCCAAGAGAGTTACACACTTATGGAAGGGAAATGAAATCGGGGACAGAGGAGGAAGGTTGGGGATAAGAGAATTTAGAGAGAGAGAGAGAGAATCTAGAGAGAGGAAAGAAATCTGAGAATGAAATTAGATCTGAAAATTAGTTAGTTAAATCTTTACAATGCAACTATATATAGTTTTCCCAGGCTTAACTAAAATCCTAAATTAAAATAATTACAAAGAATGTAATTAATTAAGAGGTACAAATAAATAAATAACTTAAGTTACTTAAATTACAACATGAAGTTTTGAAAGTAACTAAGTTAAGTGGATATCAGTGATTGGGCGTAAGAGTGAGTGTAAAAGTGGCGTAAGTATGCTGGGTTGCTGGACTTGCAACCAATTTACGCATAACATGGGCGTAAGTATACTAGGAATGAGCGTAGGCACGCTGGGCTACTGGAGGAGCATTTTCTTGGTCCAAAACGTGCCTAGCGTAAGCCTACGTTGGTTGGGCGTAAGTATGCTCAGCCTCTATGTCTAATTTTTACCAAAAAGCTGCTTCTAGGCGTACCAGCACTGGGTCTAGCGTACCCACGCGCAAATAACTAATACTCCAACTCTAATGCTGAGCGTAAGTACGCTGGTCTTGGGCATACCCGCGCTGGCCTAACATAAGAGCCTAGCGTAAGAGTAGCGTACTTACCTTGAGGTTCTGACAGCATAACTTATTCTTCATGTTTTTTCCCTTTTTGCTCCATTTGTAATTTCCTACATAAAACATGCTTAATTTATCAATAATTCTCTATTTTTTACTAATCAAAACCAATACTTTATTTTATGAGTAATATCATTAGAAATATAATTATTCTACATAAATTTCCTTTAAATTATCATTAAGTAAATATTAAATAATGAGTCTTTTAGAGACTCATTATTAGCGACGGTCAAAACATCATCGCTAACATGGATCCCTGTTCAGCTACGACTCAGGTGTCATCGCTAACATTAATCCCTGTTCAACTACGAAGATGAGGACGGTGATTAACTAATTAAACATAGCTACGGATGAAGTACCGTTGCTAATATTGGTCTGTGTTCAACTACGAACATAGCGATGATAATTATAAAAACATAGCTATGGCAAGAACTCTGTCACTAACACCACTAAAAAAACTGTTAGCGACGGACAAAACCGGTCACTATTTTATGTAATCTCCGTCGCTAAAATTATTAGCGATGGACTTTATGATGGACACATTGCCGTCGCTAAAAACTAGTCGCTGACAGAACAACGACAACAAACATCGTCGTCGCTAATGTTGTCGACGGTATAATGTCGTCGCTAAAATGGTCCCTGTGCTGGTAACACTTGCCATCGCTAAGGGTGCTTATCAGCGACCGTCTTTTCTGTCGCTAGTTGTAACAATACAGCGACCACTAATCGTCCGTCGCTAATTTTTACCCTACAGCGACCACTAAACGTCCGTCGCTACTTGTTACCCTACAATGACCACCAATTTACAGTCACTAATTATTATCCTACAGCGACCCCCTATCTTCCGTCGCTACTTGTTAGCCCATAGCGACCACCGATGTCCCGTCGCTACTTGTTACCATACAGCGACCGCTAATCCTCTGTCGCTATTTTTACCAGACAGCGACCACCTACTCCCGTCGCTAGTTGATACCATACAGCGACCACCCATCGTCCGTCCCTAATGTTGCACTTAGTGACGACCTATTTGCCGTTGCTAATTATATTTTTTTAATTTTTTTTAACTTTTATAATATTAATAATATAAGTTTTGTTAATTTAATTTTAAACTGAAATATTGAATAACATAAAAATAATAAATAAAAAATGACAAAAATAAATACTAAATAGAATATAATATAAACTACATAAATACAATATGTCTATACAAAAAAATGAAACATAAAAAAAATAAATCATGGGGGAGGGGGATCCTGTGGTGGGGGTGGTAACGGGTCAGAAGTAGGGGGAGGGAGCCTCGCCATCAACTGCATCAATAGCTGCTGCTGAGCTGTCGACTAGTCTCGGCGTGCTGCTTCTTGGCCCGTCGTCGGTCCTCCTCAGCCCGTCGTTGGTCTTCCTCTGCCTGCTCCTCCAGAAGCTGCCTCTGGCATCGCTCCTTCTATAGCTCATTGTTTAGGTTTTGAATGACATGAAGAACATCTGCAGGAAGACCAGAGGAGGAAGAGGTCTTCCCCTTTCTAGCGATCTACGTGCCCATGCTGCCTAACTTGAACACCCTCCCTTTCTTGTTCACACTGCCAACAGCCTCATGTAGATGGCGTTGTCATCGAAATAAGACAGGGTGGGAGGAACCTCCCCCTTAGGAGTCGAAGCCACCAACTCCGCCTGCTTTTCGGCCCTCTTAGCCTGATACGCCTCTTGTAAATTCAAAGACCTTCCTAATCTCATCAATCATACCCTCTGCCCACTGATAATCATGCTGTAAAATAAAATGAGAATTCAAAATTAATAAGAGGTGTATTTTTTCCATAAATTCACAACAAATTTATATGGTAACTTACCGAGAAGGTGTCATACCACCTATCCTGGACAACCTTCCCAACATCTGTCCAAGGTATGTATGGACCATCCCACTGGGCCTTCAAAACCTTAGTAATCGCTTTGGTAGTATGACTACTATCAATAAAGCTGTAATCACAACAATTATAAGCAAATTTAACAACATACAACTTAGGGAGACTCTCAAAATTTCGACAGAGTCTCCCCTGTAAATGTAACATTTCCAAATTTGAATTGTTACCCCATTACAAACAAAAGAGTTCCCATACAATTCAATTTGTACAAGTACTAATTAAACTAACATACAATAAACCAACAAGTCTTTCCACTAAAGTAGTAAATAAACTACCATACAAATAACATAAAAGTATGAGTTTTATAATATAAAAGTATGTGAGTTTTATTGACTTACTCGTCTCGGACCGGCACTAGTACCAGCATGGGTAGAAGGGATGCTGGAGGTGAGGTAGCCTTATGGCCAGGGTCCTCCAAACCACCAACTCCAGGAGTCTGCTCTGGGGTGGTCTGCTGTGGTGGTGAAAGAGTGGTTTGCTGCAGTGATGGAGTGGTCTGCTGCAGTGATGGAGTGGTCTACTGAGGTGGTGGTGGCGTGATGCCCTGCTGTGGTGGTAGAGTGGTGCCCTGCTCTAGGGTGGGAGTCCCCAGACGGGATGCCAGGGTCCTGGACCCACTACCCCTACTAAAGGGTAGTCGACGTCCCGTCATCTGTGGATAAAACCATGAAAACAAATGTTAGTCTCACGATATAAACTTATGTATATATGTTTAATAACTACATACTCTGTGTCTATTTCAGTTTAAAATTCCCCCTCAGTTTCAGTGTCACTATGGCTATCTGTTTCAACAGGTTCCTCAGTCTCCAAATCCGCCCTAGACCATTTTGCGCGGGAGATAACCTGTATGTCAATATGTTCACTCCCTGTAGTGGCGAGTGTCCTATCCATTATGACTGGATTAATGTTGAACAACAAATGACTATCGTTGAGCTCGTTCCGTGCAAGCTGATAAGCATCATCAACCTCATCAGAGACATTATCAGTGATCTGACTTCGGGCCTTGGCCTTAATTACTGCATACTAGTCTCGATGCCTTCTCAGGAAGTCCGTGTAATAAACCTGCTCAGCTTGTTGGGCAAAAATGAAAGGATCAAACCCTTTATATCTACCATTTTTCTTGACCTCAACTAAGCCATAGTTATTGTCAACCTTTGTTCCTACACCGATTGTGTTGTCGTACCGATCACATTTGAATAGAACAATATCTCTTCTTAGTCGTCCAAAGAAAGAAACTTCAACAATCTCTGTCAGCCCTCCATAAAAGTCTTCCTCTAACTGTCTGGCTGTGCCTTTAACATGTTATCTTTCTACAAACTACAAAAGCATTTCTAACTCTTCGAGTATTGAAAAAACATCTTTCTTTTCCAAATATAAAGCTGCATGAACTTTTTCATTTCATCTCTGAAGCTATCATAAAAAAGATAATTAACTGAAAAGTTGAAGACTTTCTTACGCTTATCAAGAAAATTGCCTCACATGTCTCAAGGTGTCAGAAAAGCTAAACTTGTCAAGCACGGATAGCCTAAGGTCAACTGCTATAGAGTGTACAAGCTTTCCAAAAGTGCATAAGCAAAAAGGATCTTCTATTGAAGACTTTCGAAGCAAATCAGTTAACGAAATTTTTCTGAAGCATGTGTCTACACTCACTAATAAGAAACTTCCAAAGTTGAACCAACAGATATTTTTCAAAAGGACTATAACTACAAGAAACTTCCGAATTCAAGATAGAGAGGCTACTTAATTTCATACTTGAACACTCTCTTCTTTTCTTTCTAGAAACCAAAGTCTGAAGGACTTTTCTTTTAAAGTTTCTAAGTTCTTGTATTCACTACTTAAGTCTTCTTTGTAGTTCTCTTAGTGCACACCTTGACTTATAGTAGTCTGTAGCTCAGTGTACCTTGAAATCATTTCATATCTTTATACGCTGAGTTAATTGATTATAACTTCAAACACTTTACTACTACACTTTGTATATTCTGGTGTGCTGCCAGGATCTTTAAGTGTTGGGAAACACTATGGCCTAAAGAGGCTTTTGAAAGAATACTTAGGTTTGTAGTCAGAAGTGGCTAGTATCAAGAATACTTGGGTATTGAGCCATAAGTGGCTGGAGTCAAGAATACCGTTGTACTGGGTTAGTGTAGATTGTAAAGGCATTTTAGAATAGTGAAAAATCCTTCGATTTGAAGGGACTAGACGTAGCTTCTGAGTTAGAAGTGAACGAGGATAAATGTCATTGTGTGTTTTTATGCTTATTTCCTAGTCTGTTAAAATTGAATGTTTTCCTAGAATGGTCTGAACAAATTTTGGAAAAAGAGTTTAAGATTTATTCAACCCCATTCTAAGTCTAACTCTGTACCATCAATTGGTAACAGAGCTTGTCCTTTTGGGTTGATTACTCTCACGAGTAAAAATGAACAAGATCTATGGCCTCATCTTCTCATGATCAGCTAATTCAAGAAAGAGCCATTGACGTAGTAAATGGGCCATTTTTTAACAATTTTCACCGACCCCCAAGAAAGAGCTTGGAGTAAAGGATCTTCAATATGGTTGTTAGGGTCTTGTATCTATGTACAACATAACAAATAGGTCATCGTTAGATACCTTACGTTACAAGTATAGATAAAAAGCACATGATATGCGGGTCTTACGTGTTGTGCGAACCAACTGATGAATTTGGATGAGACCTCACTATGAATTTGGTCATTAGTTATGTTATTTTGCTTAAGTTTTAGCATATCTGCATATAAGCTATTTAAAGGAAAAAAATTTAGATACTGTAAAAGCTACGTCAGGAATGTAAACTAAAAGTTGGTGACTTACTCAAGATAGTGTTCCACTTCTGGGTAATTTAAAAGAATGTACAAGTGAGCCGCGTTTCGATATTTCTCATCAATGTAACATTTTGTGACCTTGCCCCCGGATGACCAGGATAGTTAAAAATTGAAATTTGATCATCCAACCCTGTACAGGTGGCCACCCTAAGATTGCGGGGAATTCTACTCATTCTAGTTTCTATTTCCGTTGGAAAATAGAAAGAAGCAAAAGTAGTCATTTCTTCGACTAAGTATGCCTTGCAAATTGATGCTTCAACGCATGCTTTGTAAGACACTTTGTCTTTTAAAGAGTGTAAGAATCTTCAACAACATAAACAAATGTTAAGTTAGAAAATACTATTATAAGAAACCATGTTTGCAAGAAAATTAAGGAGTTCTAGCGTTCACCTTTCAAATGGATACATCCAACGATACTGCACTGGGCCACCAACTAAGGCCTCGTACGCTAGATGGATAGGCAGATGCTCCATCGAGTAAAAAAACTTGTTAGGGAAATCTGCTCCAACTTACAAATCAAGACCGGGATAGTTTGTTCTATCTTTAGAAGTTTCTCCACAGTTAACAAAGTTGCTGTCAACTCCTTAAAGAAGTGACTCAACTTAACCAACAGTTTCCAAATAGGTTTCGGTAAGGCATGAAACACGTACGACAGTAGTTGTTGCATAAACACATGGTAATCATGACTTTTCATGCCAAACACCCTGCCCTCCTTCACGTCGACACATCTACTTAAGTTAGAAGCGAATTCGTTAGGTAGGGTCAACTCATTCATCCGAACACACAGCAATCTGTTGAGGTCTAGTTAAAATATATTTTGTATGGGGTTTAAACATTCTTCCACATCCCGTATCCCTCAATTCCAACTCCTTCCCAGAACACCAAATCGGAAGGTCTAGACGACTCTTCTCATTGTCTTTTATTCTCCCTTTGATGTCCATTACAGTCTCAAAAATATTGATGAAAACATTTCGTTCAGTGTGCATGACATCAATGTTATGTCTTAACAACAAGTCTTTCCAATATTTCAAATCCCATAAGATACTCTACTCCACCCAGTGGTGTTCCTTCCCATAACCTGTAAACTCCTTAACACTCTTATCCCAGATGTATGGATACTCTTCGACCCTCTGCCATACCCGTGCACCGGATAACCTACGGGGTGAAGGTTTATTAACAACCTTATTCTTCTTAAAAGCAGTTTTATTTCTCCTGAACGGGTGATCCAACGGTAGAAACTTTCTATGACAGTCAAAGAAACTTGTCTTGCCACTAACAGGGAGTGATTCCCCCGGGTATGTTCCATGCATACAGGGAACGCAAGCTTCCCAGATGCTGACCATCCAGAAAGCATACCATACGCCGGGAAGTTGTTAATAGCCCACATCAAAACAGCCCGCATCATGAAATTGTTCTTCAAAGATGCATCATATGTCATTACCCTGACATCCCATAATTGTGATAATTCTTCAACCAACGGTTACAAAAACACATCCATGTTCGCCTTTGGATTTTTGGGTCCTGGAATTAGTATAGATAGAAACATGACCTCCCTTTTCATACACATATTAGGAGGCAGATTGTATGGGGTCAGTATCAATGGCCAACAGGAGTACGCTCTTTCATATTGACCGAATAGGTTGAACTCATCAGTACATAAGCCAAGTCGTACATTGCGCGGCTCACCAGAAAAGTCTGGATATAGCTCATCCAAACACTTCCATGTTTTCCCGTCGGAAGAATGGCACAGAAGCCCCTCCTGTGTTTGGTTTAGAGCATGCGAACGCATGTGTTTTACCGTGGACAATGAGGCATACAGGCGTTGAAGACGTGGTGTTATAGGGAAGTACCATATTTTCTTCCTGGCCATCCTAGTTACCTCCCCTCTCCTTTTAACGGTTTTGTAGCGTTCCTCATTACAATGTACACATTTTGTGACACTCTTATCTGTAAACTCATTTCTGAACAGCATACACCCGCCAACACAACACTCTATCTTCACATAACCTAACCCCAGGTTTGCCACCCTTTTCTTAGCATGGTATAGGTTTGATGGCATTTGATGATTAATAGGCATGGTGGAACCCATTAGATCAACCATCCTATTTAAACAACCTCCTAAAAGATTATAATCTACCTTTAGACTTAAAGCAGCTAGGGAGGCGGATAATTCAGTGTGACTATCGCAGCCGTCCCATAGTGGAGTCTGAGCCGTCGCCAACAAATCATAAAATCTCTTTATCTCCGGATTAGGATCCTCCTCTACATTGTCGTCCTCATTCCCTACTTGGTCATCATGTTGTAGTATACGCCCAGTGGAGGGTCCAACATGATCCATCACCATTTGCTCCATGTTATTGTACGCATCCCTGTTTCCTTCGACCTTAGAGTAAGACTAATGAACGGTTACGACTGATGGCCTGGGTGGTAACTACTCACTATGGTTGTACCAGCAATAGTATCTTTCCATGAACCCTTTCTGACTTAGGTGGCACATGACATCATCCGCGTATTCAAAACTCATGAATTTGCACCTTGAGCACGGACAATGAGTCTTATTAGTCGCTTCAAAACCAGGCGTGTTTGCTATAGCGAATAGAATAAACTCCAACAGTCCCGTCATAAACTCCTCAGTCAGTCGCCGACTCTGATCTAGCCGGTTGTACATCCATCGCCGATTCACCGAAACCTCCATTCATAATATCTAACAAGTAGGGTTTTAGTCACTTTGATTTAAACATTATGTTATGGCACTATCATTCGTGAATCACTCTATCTCTTTGATGTTGAAAGTGGGTGGGGCCCTATCCTATTCAAGATGAATATGAAACCATCATAGCCCGTCGATGTTGTTTACGGTCTATCTTGAATTGTTGATGTTCATTTGGAATTTCGGTAGCATTTCGTATTGGTCCCCGAGTACACAAAGATACATGCGGTATGAAACACCGTACACAAACATGCACCCAGAGACAATACGAAACACAGTAACCAAAATTTGAAATGGACATTAACGACACAAGATAGACTATATACAACATTGATGGGTTACGCCCTACAGGTTACAAATTCATCCCAAACTATCCAACCGGGACAATTCAAGATCCAACACAACATGGTATGTCGGCCAGTTGTGTTGAATCTTGAACGGGAACCTAATGGTTACACACACGACTAAACCCTACATTGTTAAACTTGAGTTAACTTTTTTCTGTTCCCTAAAACAAGGAGCCCACCAAAATTTTGGCAGAGTCTCCCTTACAAACTAAACATTTCTAAATTTTTTACAACGCCCTGTTACACACAGAAAATTTTCCAGTACAGTTTAATGTATATGCTACGCATTGTATATGAAATCTATGGAGGTAATCACCACAACCTAGTGAGCTCTGCTCTTTATTAACAAACAACAATACACATGCTTTTTTAACATCATGTTATCAACACACAAAACCAATGCCTAATGAGCTCTGCTCTCCACTAACAAACAACAATACACATGCACACTTTTAACACATGTTATCAGTATATATAAGCAACGCCTAATGAGCTCTGCTCTCCACTAACAAACAACAATCAACATGCATACACAATCATCATAGGTTACAGATCACAAGAAAATTAGCATAAGGGGATTACCTAGAAAAGTGACACAACTATAGAGACAAAGCTGAAGAGACACGATCAGAAACCACACGGCATGTAGATCAGCATGGCAAACAAAAAAGAGGTTGACATGATATAAATTATTTGTTTTGAAAAGAAAAATTGAGAAGGCAACTGATCCTAACATGTTATAATTTTTTCCTTTAATGAATCCAAGACTAATATATCCTAACTGTACTTTAGAATGCTAGAAAAGGTCTTTTGTCCAACACTAATTTTTCCTTCTGATCATGTCTTGGCCTATTTCAATTTTGTTACATCAATTGTAGAAATAGACAACTCCACAAAAAATACCTTTACTCTAGAGGAACACAACAAACTAATGGATGAGGAAAAAATAAAACTCGCTCAACTCCAAGATGAGTATGTCAAGACCAAGGCTTTACTTTGAAGCATCAAATCAATAAAGTGAAATACTCTAATGACAAAACTAAGAGATCAAAAAGACAAGTAAGAAAAACATAATTTGAAAGCTAAACCAAAGGAATTAAGAAAGTGACAAACAAGAATGTGACAAGCAAGAAAATGTATAAGAAGGAAGGTACAACAAGAGTTGATTAAAATATGATAAACAAGGAATCAAGGAAGACAAACACAAATTAAATGCAAGAATAAAGGAAACACTTAAAAATTACAAACTAAAAACTCTAGAATGCAAGCAAGTCCACTATCTTTTTGTATGAGTTTCACAAGTATGTTTTCTTCAACAATATGTACTAAATCAAACAAATCAATCACTATAGGTAATGCACAAAAATTATATAAGGTGTTGGAATTTTTTTTATTTGCTAGGGGTTATACACTTTTTTTATGACAATTTTGCTAAGAAAGGACCCAAACTAATGCATAAATGAAGGGACCTTTGAAGGATTTTTCTTTTGTATAAGTTTTTTTTATTTTTTTAATGATTTTTCCTTTGTTTTTTAGTATTTTACTGCACCAAAATCAGCCCCAAAGAATTACAAGAAAGTGCACAAGAATGACAACAAAAGAAGGTAAAAAAGTGGCACTTATGCTAGCATCTTCTTCTAATACTTAAATGCAATGGAAAGAAAGGTGAAATGACATGAAACACAATAAAATGGAACAAACTATGACATGAAAAATATTGATGCAAGTTGCTGAAAATTGAAAAATAAAACTAGATACACTTCCTAGGAAAAAGCTAACAACTTACAAGATATAATGAGCAACAAATTTCACCTTAAAGTGAGGTGAATTGAGACACTACTAGGATCTTGTGAGACACTTTACTAAATGATAATAAAGTGTCAAAGAGTTTAGCACTTTAAACCAAGGCAAAAGCAAAGCAAATCACCTAGAAACTCAAAGGCACAAGCTCCAAAACCTAGAACTACAAATCTAGAAACTAAGAACACTTAAACAAATTGACAAACACATGGAAGACATGACTAGGTCCACACAATTTCATAGATGTGCAGCACTAAAATTTTATTTTAAAATGCTAAAATGAAACAAATGAGACATAATATGCAAGAAAGAGGCACTACAAAGACAAGAACACAAGTAACTTGAGTAATAAGGCAAGTAAAGGTCAACAATTTTGACTAATTTTTTCTCAAAATTACATGAAAATTTAAGATTATTACACCATATATGTAGCAACAATAGTTGTGAAGCAAGTTTTCCAAATTCCAAAGTAAAATAAGTAGATCTAAAATCTTAGATTTCATAATTTTTTGAAAATTTCATGGATTTTCACATATGATATGTCAAATTGAAGCTATGAAAAAGAAGATTAAGAATATGTAACTCAAATTTCAGAACAAGAATCTAAAGTAAATAAATCTAAGGAAAAGAAATAAAAAGGTTAGAGACACATGATACCGAATGATGTAGGAATTTCTTCAACTCCTAAGGAGAGAGATGGATCTTTCTTTTGATGCTTCTTCTAAATCCAAGCCAAGCACTCTAAATAAAGTGTCAAATGCTGAATTTGTGATGTATATGTATAGCCCATGACTTGTATGGAGTGGAAATTGTAAATAAAACCTAGATATAAGGCTAGAGAAGATGGAACAATGGAAAGACAAGGATAGATCTATGGAACCGCCTGAGAGAAGAGATAAGGTCAGTGTGATGTTTCACCACCTTTAGGAGGAGTCCAAAGGATAAGAAACTAGAAGAAGAGAGCTAAGTGCTCAAGATTCTAGAGAGAGGTCACACTCTATCTTACTAAAACTCAATTAAAATTCAAGTTATGAATGAAATACAAAGGAAATAAGGTATATATAGCTCTTAGAAAGGGAAAATTTAGAATTGGCTTGGGTGGGTTTGTAAAAGCTTCAGCCAAGGCCCAAAATCTAAAAATACATGGCCCAAAAATGGCCGAAAGCAAGTATATACTTATACAAGGCCCAAAAGTGGCTCAAAATAAAAATTATAACCATGCAAGACCCAAACTAAATATTATTTTCTAAACCTAATTAATTCCTAAGCAAATATAAAAAATACTAAAATATTTACAAGGTAATGGTAAAACCCAAAGAAGGCCCAAAGGAGGCCCAATGGGCTAGATCCTAATCATTTAGGGTCTCTAGTTAGACCCTCCTGAAGCTTTTGCTTATTATCCAGGTTCACCTAAGTCTTGGATACTAATTTGTGGAATAGGGTCCCGAGCCATATAGTGCTTCAACCTTTGACCATTTACTTTGAAGGTGCTAGACTTCTCACTCCATATATCTACCGCTCCATGACGTTAAGCCTTCACTACTTGGAATGGCCCTGACCACCTTGACTTTAGTTTTCTGGGAAATATCTTCAACTTGGAAAAGAATAGAAGAACCATATCTCTGGGATTAAAGGTTCTCCTCACAATCCTTTGATCATGCCATCATTTAAGTTTCTCCTTATAAAGCCTGACATTCTCATATGCATCCATCCTTAGTTCCTTTAGCTTACTTACCTGCAAAAGTCTTTTTTCACCTGTAGCTTTTAGAATAAGATTAAGCAATTTCACACCCCACAAAGACTTATGCTCAATTCAGTGGGCCAGTGGCAAGGTTTACCATACACAAGCCGAAAAGGTGTGGTACCAATAGGGTTTTATACACAGTCCTATATGCCCATAAGGAATCGTCTAATTTAATATACCAATCCATACGGGTAGTATTAACTATCTTGGATAATATCTGCTTAATTTCCCTATTTGATACCTCCACTTGTCCACTTATTTAGGGTGATAATGTGTAGTTACTTTATGTTTTACCCTATACTTTTTCAAAAGTTTTTTCAATGAAGTGCGAACCCTTATCACTGATTACAACTTTAGGAATCCCAAACCTTGGAAAAATTCTCTTCTTAAAAAGTTTAATAACTGTTTTAGCATTCGTATAGGGTGAAGCAATTGCTTCAACCCATTTAGATACATAATCTACAGCTACTAAAATATAGTTGTGATCCGGTCTGGATACCGGCCCCCATTCTTGTGACGTCAGAGTGACCTCATATAAGGAAAACCGGTGTCCTGGTTCAACGTTACCACACCGGATATCCGATGTCTGGCCGTCCGTCCTCATCACACGATTGCCTCACTTACATATTCCAGAACGGTTCTTTGTTCATTTTCACAGGACATTTATATAACTATTGGCTTTTCAGTCACAGAAAGATAAGAGCCCCTAATAACTTATCAGCGAAGACACTGTTTGTAGCAAAATACGTCATGTCAATGGCCTCAGAAAGCAAGTGGATGTGTCAGCAGATTATGCGGAAAAGGTGATTATCCTCTCCTCTTCCTAGAGGATCGTACTCTGATAATTGACCTACCCTCCTGACACATTCTGAAAGTTGAGCCACCCTGATTGACATAATATACACGCTATCAGAGCTAAGGGACCCACCTGCATCCAACGACTCATTTTCTCACGTACAACTATAAGTAGCATATTTCAATACACATGCATGGTATCGTTGTTCTATCTCACACTTTACTGTTACTTCGCTTAAGCATTCATTGAGTTCTTACACTCTTCTAACTTGAGCGTCGGAGAATCTTCACAGGTGGCATCACCTTTTGCCCCCTACAACGCGAAACGTTGGTGTGAAGGATCTCCAGGACAACAAGACCGGCCTCTCCCACTGAGAGACCGGATTACAACATCGGATATACACAGTTCCGGTGTGCAAACCCTAAAAACACCTGTATTCTTGTGGCTGGTCCCACACCGGATCCGAGACCCCGGTCCAGACCAGTTCATTGGCACGCCCAGTGGGACTCGTTAGAGTTATCCCCATTTTCACAGAAGTTTGGTTGTCACGATGGAAGGCGATGGGAGAGATTTCGTGGATGGTCACATGGAGGATGTGACCCATCAACAGGCTGGAAGAAGACTCGTCTTCGAGTCCCCTGTAACTCAAACCTGGAGGATGGTGCAAGTGCAGACGCCTGACCCTCGCGATGAGGTTATCAGGCAACTCAGGGAGGAGCTGATGGAGTTGAAGCGGGAGAGAGGAGGAGCTGGGGACAGAGTAGCATCTCATGCAGAGGATACTCATCATGCATCAGCGAGGGATAGATCTACAACCCTCCAGTATTCGAAGATCCCCACGTATGAAGAGAGGGAGCAGACGCAGGACTCTGGTGATAGAGTCAGTACCAGGAGAAGGGAGTAGGCGATGGTGACTTCAGGGACGTACAAGCTCAGTGTCCCTTTCTCAAGAAGGCTGATGAGCATTACCATCCCAAAATATTTACAAACAACTCAGCCACTGTCGATCGGGAAGTATAATGGAGAGACTGACCCCACTAAGCATTTGGATGCTTATGTTTATGAAGCTATGTATTTGGGAGCAGACGAAGATGTTATGTGCAGAATGTTCCCAAGAACGTTGACGGAGGAGGCTCTCAGCTGGTTTAAAAGCTTACCTTCAGGATCTATAGACTCTTGGGAGGAAATGGCTGCTGCATTCGAAAGCCATTTTGTCATATCTAGGGATATCCCAAGAACTTCTCACACCCTGGCCCAGATAAGGCAGGGAGAAACTGAAACTCTTAAGGAGTTTCTGAAAAGGTTTTATAAGGAGGCTGCCTCGGTCCCCAACCTCACAGAGGCCATACAACTCCATATTGTAGTGGAAGCTCTCCAGCCTGGTTCAGCCTTTGCCCTATCTTTGGCAAAGAGCCCCCCTACAACCTTCGAGGAGTTTCAAAGGAAAGCTTCCAAGTACGTGGGCATAGAAATGCATCTGGAGGCAACTGCGACAAGGATGAAGCCTTCAGGACCCACTCAGCAGCCACGGAGAGAAAAAGAGAGAGTGAGGCCTGAGAAGCATGCCTTTAGAGAAGACTTTGTGAACGCTCGTCCGCATCCACGAGATAGGCGTGTATCATCGTTTGACAACTATGCTTCGCTGAATACCAGGCATTCACAAATCATGAGGGAGGTTGGTTGGCCAACGCTGAACGTCTTTGGTATAAGGAAGCCAGCCCCAGTCAAGAGGGGTGGTAACCCACGTAAGTACTGCACTTTCCATGAACAGACAAGGCACAATACTGATGAGTGCAAAGCGTTAAAAAATACGGTGGAAACTCTTCTTCGGGAAGGAAAGCTGAAGCAGTATTTGTTTAAGGAGAAATCTATGGACGAGCCTCAGAGGATGGAGAAAAGGAATAGAGATCCTGATGACGAAGATGATAATACGCGCAACCCAGCAAGGAAGTTCACTGCAGCTGAGAAGCAGAAGGGAGTAGTGATTGCTGAAGGTGCCCAACAAAATAACATGCCCCAGCAGCAGAGGCAGGGCAGACGAGAAGTGATTGAGATGATAGCTGGAGGATTTGCGGGAGGAGAAACATCAATCACAGCACGGAAGAATCACCACAGGATGATTCTGTCTGTCCAGGGCAAACCGAGGGATAACCGCCCTTTTAGGGACGGTATGACAGCTCCGACGGTGTCATTTACTGATGATGACTTTGGCCCAACAATTCCAGGGGGTGATGATGCGGTAGTTATCGTTGCAGTCATAGCCAACAAGGATGTCAAGAGGATCCTCGTCGATCAGGGAAGTTCTTGTGACGTTATCTTTTATAATTGTTTCAAATGAATGGGTTTCAATGATGCAGATTTACAACCCTACAAACAAGAACTCACAGCGTTTAATGGAGCCAAGCAACCCTCCAAGGGGTATCTTGACACTCTGATTTCTTTTGAAGGAGAGCCCGGTGCAAGAACGGTCAAGTCAAGAATCCTGGTGATTGACGTGGAATCCCCATACAACGGTATCATAGGCCGTCCAACACTGAATGCGATGGAAGCAATTGTTTCCACTCCTCACCTTTTGATCAAATTCATTGACAAGGACAACGGTGTGTCTTCTCTCCATGGTGATCAGGAGATGGCTCGATATTGTTATAACCTGAGCCTCAACATGGTTAAGTTGGAAGCGTTCAACAAGAAGAGGAAGCTGAATGATGGAGGAACAGTGGCAGGGTCTGTCAGTCTTATTGATCTGGACCCCAGAGCGGAATTGAAGATTGATCCACTCAATCCCTCTAAGCCCATACCGGATGGTGGTTCCAGGGACGTCGTATTAGGAGATTCCCCAGAGAAGGTCACGCACATCAATGATAAGCTGGAGTTTGCTATGGAGCAACGCTTATTAGCCCTTTTGCAGGAGTTCAAAGATCTTTTCGCATGGACAGCAGCAGACATGCCTGGGATGGACCCTGATTTCTGTTGCCACAAGCTTGCAGTGTATCCTGAAACAAGACCGGTGGCCCAGAAGAAGAGGAGGTTGGGACCGGAGAAGCAGAGGGCGGCCTGCGAGCAGACAGAGGAGTTGTTGAAAGCAGGTTTTATAAGGGAGATACGCTATTCATCTTGGCTTTCTAATGTGGTCATGGTGCAGAAGGATAATGGCAAGTGGAGAATGTGTAAAGATTATGTGGATCTTAATCGTTGCTGCCCTAAAGATCCATATCCTCTGCCCAACATCGATCGCATGGTGGATGATTTATCTGGTTACCAATACCTCAGTTTCATGGATGCCTATTCGGGGTATAACCAGATTCCGATGTGGGAGGGAGACCAGGAGAAAACTGCCTTCATCAATGACCGCGGTGTTTTTTGCTACACCGTCATGCCTTTTGGATTGAAGAACGCCGGCGCTACCTATCAGCGCATGATTAATAAAGTCTTTGAAGGGATGCATACAAGGCTGGTCGAAGTTTATATTGATGATATTATAGCCAAAACGCCCGCTGGAGGAGACCACATTGAAGATCTGCGCCAAGTCTTCACTAGACTTTGGCAGTACAACATGAGATTGAATCCTTTAAAATGCACCTTTGCCGTTCCAGCTGGGAAATTCTTGGGATTCATGTTGACCCAACGAGGCATCAAGGCTAATCCTGGGAAATGTCAAGCAATCCTGGACATGCAGAGCCCTAAGAGTCTAAGGGAGGTTCAATCGTTGAATGGGAAAGTGGCCGCTCTAGCTCGTTTCATGCCTAAGATGGCGCACAGGTCCCTCCCCTTGTATAAGGCGTTGAAGAAACATAAGAATTTTGAGTGGGGAGAGGAGCAAGAGCAAGCCTTCCAGCAGCTCAAGGCCGTTCTCTCGAGTCCACCTATTCTGGTTAAGCCTGACCCTGGTGAGACTTTGACCCTGTACTTAGCAATCTCTGATGAAGCCCTAGGTATGGCCTTGGTTAAAGAAAACCCCGACAGGCAGAGGCCGGTGTACTTTACTAGTAAGACATTTCAGGGGGCAGAAGGAAGGTATCAGAAGATTGAGAAAGCTGCTCTAGCAGTCGTATGGGCGTCACGACGGTTGAGGCCCTATTTCCACGCGCACCCAGTACTGGTGAGAACGGATTTGCCTCTCCGTTCAGTGCTTAGCAAGCCAGACCTCGCTGGAAGGATGATAAAGTGGTCTACCGAGCTGTCTGAATTTGAAATTTCATATGAGCCTCAAGGAGCTATCAAGGCACAAGTGTTGGCTGATTTTGTTGTGGAGATGACTGGGGCGGACCCGGCCACCCCTCGAGCGCATTAGACCATTTATGTTGATGGCTCGTCGAACAGCAAAGGTTGTGGAGCAGGTGTGGTGGTAGAAAGTGATGATGGTGTGCATCTAGAAATTTCCCTCCGATTCAATTTCAAAACCTCCAACAACCAAGCTGAATACGAAGCATGCTTGGCCGGTCTCCGTGCGGCGATTGACATCGGAGCATTAGCAGTCACACTCTACAGTGATTCCCAACTGGTGATTTCGCAGATCCAGGGGGAGTACCAGGCGAAGGAACCATAACTTCAATTGTACTTGAATTGTGTTAATGAGTTGAAGGGAAGATTCGAAGTTTTAGAGTTCAAGCATGTGCCTAGAGAAGAAAACATAAGAGCAGACATCTTGTCTAGATTGGCAAGTACAAAACAGCCCGGCAGCACAACAACGGTAGTTCAAAGCACTTTGACATCGCCTAGCATACCTCTGTACCCTTCTCTGAATGCTATCATGGTGAGCTATCCATATGAGAATTCTTGGGTCATTCCCTATATTCGTTATCTGGCTGATGGTCAACTTCCCACTGATGAAAAGGAGAGGAGACGAGTGAAGAGGGAGCTGCCATATTTTACTATGGTTGATGGTATTCTTTACAAAAGGGGATTTTCTGTCCCATATCTTTTGTGTTTAAGAGAGGATGAGGTTCAAGCGGTTTTGGAGGAGGTGCACGAGGGGCAATGTGGGCACCATGCTGGAGGCCGAAGCCTAATGAGAAAAGTCCTCAGGGCTGGATATTAGTGGCCCACTGTGAAGCAGGATTCCACAGATTTTGTGAGGAAGTGCGACGCTTGTCAAAAATTCTCCAATCTCCACCATACACCGGCCCAAGAGCTATCTTCATCTGCTGTGCCTTGGCCTTTCTACCAATGGGGCCTTGATATTTTGGGTCTATTCCCCACTGCGCCTGGAGGTATCAAATATTTGATCGTGGGGGTTATTACTTCACCAAGTGGATCGAGGCAGAACCAGTAGTGCACATCACTTCTGCACGAACAAGACGTTTCGTGTATGAAAATATCATAGCTCGGTTCGGGGTGCCAGGGCGGATTGTGACTGACAACGGTACCCAGTTTACAGACAAAAAGTTCACGGATTTGCTTGAAGGACTGGGGATAATCCAGGTATTTTCATCTGTTGAACACCCCCAAACCAATGGGCAAGCAGAGGTAGCCAACCGAGAAGTGTTAAAAGGGTTGAAGAAGCGTTTGGGAGAAGCGAAGGGAGGATGGACTAACCAGCTATGTCATGTTTTATGGGCATACCGCACTACGCCTCATTCTTCAACTAACGAATCCCCATACCGGCTGACATACGGGGTTGAGGCGATGATTCCAGTGGAGTTACAAACAAGATCAGCTCGTGTGGAGTATTTTTTAGCTGAAGATAACAACGCCAACTTGGCATCAGAGCTGGACGTCCTCCAGGAGCTAAGGGAAAATGCTTTCGTCAGAGATCAGGCAATAAAAGCAAAGGCAGCACTCCGGTATAATAAGCGTGTCCAGTACAGAGCTTTCAACACCGGAGACCTTGTTCTAAGAAAGGCAAGTGTGGGGAATAAGTTCGCCCACCAAGGAAAGCTAGCACCGACGTGGGAAGGTCCTTATAGAGTTTCTGAGGTGACTAGAAGAGGGTCATACGTGTTGGAAGAACTTGATGGAACTCCAATCCGCAACAAATGGAACACTCAGAACTTACGTGTTTATTACAGCTAGTTGGTAAGACGGCGTGTACTCTTTTTCCTTACTTGAGTTTTTTCCCATTGGGTTTTCTCAAGAAGGTTTTAACGAGGCATGGCCCCAACTACGCTCTTCATGTAATGTACTTTCAATTTTAATGAGAATACATCTTAACTGCCCTATCATTCTCACCTTTCTTACGTGTTGTGATTTATAGCCGTAGTTTAATACGCATACACCTCAGGACGGATGAACGCAACTACCAATTCTATAGTTGATGAGATAATTCCTCGAGGAACTGACGAAGACCCCTCGGGACGGATGATCTCAATCACACATCGTGTGTTTTGACGATGTAACTCCTTGAGGTGGAATGGGTTGTAGGGCTGGTCCTTTTTCAAGGCCACAAACTGAACCCTATTCGAAGACAACATGGGTTGTAGGGCTGGTCCTTTTTCAAGGCCATAAACCGAACCCCATTCAAAGACAACATGGGTTGTAGGGCTGGTCCTTTTTAAAGGCCACAAACCGAACCCCATTCGAAGACAACATGGGTTATAGGGCTGGTCCTTTTTCAAGGCCACAAACCGAACCCCATTCGAAGACAACATGGGTTGTAGGGCTGGTCCTTTTTCAAGGCCACAAATCGAACCCCATTCGAAGACAACATGGGTTGTAGGGCTGGTCCTTTTTCAAGGCCACAAACCGAACCCCATTCGAAGACAACATGGGTTGTAGGGCTGGTCCTTTTTCAAGGCCACAAACCGAACCCCATTCGAAGACAACATGGGTTGTAGGGCTGGTCCTTTTTCAAGGCCACAAACCGAACCCCATTCGAAGACAACATGGGTTGTAGGGCTGGTCCTTTTTCAAGGCCATAAACCGAACCCCATTCGAAGACAACATGGGTTGTAGGGCTGGTCCTTTTTCAAGGCCACAAACCGAACCCCATTCGAAGACAACATGGGTTGTAGGGCTGGTCCTTTTTCAAGGCCACAAACTGAACCCCATTCGAAGACAACATGGGTTGTAGGGCTGGTCCTTTTTCAAGGCCACGAACCGAACCCCATTCGAAGACTACATGGGTTGTAGGGCTGGTCCTTTTTCAAGGCCACAAACCGAACCCCATTCGAAGACTACATGGGTTGTAGGGCTGGTCCTTTTTCAAGGCCACAAACCGAACCCCATGCGAAGGCTTGGGCGCAGTAGGCTGGTTCATATAGAAAACCGTGCTGAACCCCGAGTAACGGGCGCAGTAGGTTCAGCATTAGCCCTGATCTGAACCCCGTGTTGAAGGCTTGGATTGTAGGATTGCACCGAACTCCAAGTACGGTTAGTAGGATCGAACCGAACACCGTGTGAAGACTTGAGGAGTAAAACCAAACCGAACCTCAAGAGAAAGGCGTAAAAGCTTACCCTTGTCAAAGCTATACTAAAATTCAAAGGCAATGTCCGTCCTCAGTTGTGGAACATCCACCCCGGAGCGGTTGAACGCTAACGTACCCGCTCTACATCTTCGAGGACAGATAAGCATTTCTATCTTTTTAAGAAGTTAAAAAGTAATCCTTGAGATAAACTTTCCCTTCCCAATGTACTTACACTTGGGGACAGGGCATACTTTAACTTAATTATCAATTATTCGTTACAATTTGTTATCTTAATCCGGTGTGATAAGTACGCTCTAAGCAGCTAGGTAACCACGCAGAACGGATTCGCAAAGCATTGAAAACAATAAAGTGTTTTGTATAACACTAAGTTATTCAACAATCACACATTCGACGCAAGCAGTTGAAGAAAAGCAATAGTGAATTTTATTTTCAAAAATAAGAAAATGTGCAGGTTACAAAGTGTTTTAAAGCTGGAGCCGATCCCAGAACACGGCTATGAATGAAAGCATAAAATTAAGAGGCCGGTGCTTGATCCTCCGCAGTGGGCACTCCTGCCTTCTCCATTTTGTCCTCCACTCCAGTTTGGGCACCTTCTTGTGCTTCAGCTCCAGAGACAGCGGTGGACGTTGTGGGTTCCATACTCTGACCTTCTGGAAGGGGAGGCAATTCATACAGAGATGCATGGGGTTTATGGTGCGAGTCGTCCTTATGAACTTCGACAAGTCTTCCCCCATGGAATTCGAAGAACGGATCTAATCCGTACAAATTCAGCTTCACTCCAGGGTTACGATAGTAGACTTGACGAAGGGCCAGGCCGAAGGATTCATATGCCACATTTTTGCATATCTCCAAGGCTTTGGCAGCCTTGGCCTTTGCAGCAACTAATCTCCTTTGAACCTTGGCATAATCCTCTTCTGAAGGCCCAGCACTCACACCACCCTTCTTGAGTTCATCAATTTAGGCTTACATCTCCTTCCGAATGGTCTCCCACTCCCCAAGGTCTTTGTTGCGACCGTCCTCCATAACTTTGAGATCGTCAGCAAGCTTAGCCGATCTCTTCTTCTCCAGTTGTAATTCTTCTTCAAGGAGGGGTATGGATTTGTTCTTATTCTGGAGGTCGGCAACTTCCCGCTCTAGAGCCTTGTTCGCAAAATGCACCTGGCTCGCCTCTTCAGTTTTCCTCTGGAGCGTTTCCTTAGTTTTCTTCAACTCTGACTCGACGCCCCTATGAACTTCAGCTTGCTTGGTCGCCCATTTCTCCTTCACCGCGAGCTCGGTCTCAAGTTTTTCAACTTGGTCCATATAATCTGCTTTCTCGCTCAGGGACTCAAGGAGGCCGGACAGTTCATCAAGCTGCCAACGCCCAGCCTTGCAAGCACCTCGGACCCCAGCAGCGTCGAGGGAAGGGCGGAGGCAATACCGTGCCTTTGGAAGAGTAGGAGGCATAGACCCCTGGAACCACAAGTAAGGAGAAAGGAAGGAGTCACGCGGAGGTTCGAACGCCAGAGGAGGACCATTCCCAGAGTCCGGTTCTGAAGCATTCTGTGAAGAAGGGGCAGAGGACTCAGGAACGGGTTTCTTTCCCTTGTCCTTCTTCAGTTCAGCTTCTTCGGCTGTCTTCTGACGCTTCTTCACAGGGTCATCAGAGGAGGGCTTCTCTTGATCTGCCTTCTTTACAAGATGCCTCTTCTTCTTCTTCTTCTCTGGGACGGCCTCCTTGTCACCCACTCCAGTGGCCTCAGTTGCTTCTTCAGTTTCCTCCTCATCGAAGAGAGGAACCTCATCTCCTACCGCAGAGGTCAGAGGAATGAGGGGAGTTTTGGTGGCGTTCCTCTTCGCCTGGATTTCATTTTCCTTAGAGGAAGAGTCATCGTCAGCCATCATAGTCCTTAACGATAACATCTCTGGGCAAGCTTTTTCGATTTGTTCTGCAAAACAAGAAAGGTTGAATAAGCATACAAGAAGAAAAAATAACCAGAGTGGAATAACTATACAACAGAAAGAGATTAAGAGCGGATATTACGGAGGTAGGCGTTTTTGATGTCATCCTCGGCCAAAAGAAGCCTGCTGGAAAATCCCTTGAGGGTCTTAGAGGCCGTCTGCATGGCACTCAAGACCTCAACCGAGTGAGGGGAGAGTTCGCTCTCGTCTGTATAATAAGCACGGCTCATAAGAAGAAAATGCTCGTGCGTCCAGCTCAGGGGAAACTTGGTAAACCCCTCCTTATTCCGCCAGAAGACCGGCTTATTTGGTTGAATCTGGACCCGCGTGTAGTAGTGTTTGAAGGAGCGTCCATCCACCTTTGCGGATTCCGTATAAGACTTGAAATTTACAACCCTTGAGTCACTACGAAGAGTAATGAACCCAAGGCCGCCCTTCTTGTTAGCACGGCGGACCACCTGGCAGTAATAAAATAACTTGGCCATAGTGGCGGAGAAGTTGAAATGCTCCCCCAGAACTTCCAGAGCCCGGACAAGACCCCAACCATTGGGATGCAGTTGGGTGGGGGCGCAGTCTAGGAAACGCAGGACGGCCATCTGGAACTCCGTCATGGGGAAGCGTACTCCCAGTTTCAAGAAGACAAAGTCGTACATGTAGACCGACCTCACATCAGGGACGCTGTGGCATATTCTTTCAGAGGGATGTGGTGCCATCACAGCGTATCGTGCCTTGTACTTTTTATCCGAATATATTTTGCAACGGAAAGAGACCGTGCATTCCTCTTCACTTGCATGGTGCGAAGGGATCTCTAGGAATTCCTCCTCCACCCAGCAGTATGGTTTCTCCTTGTTGAGTTTCTCCCAGTCAAGCCGATGTGCAACAACGTTGACACACCCTTCAGCAGAGCGGAGAACCGGTGTTTTTCCACGTCCTGGAAGGTCCATGGTTGTACAGGCACGATGGAACGCGTAGGTACTGTGGTAAAAAGCAACATCGTCAGAGAGGTAACCTTCAGCACTTGACTCCTCATCAGAGCGGCTGGTAGCCCTCGAGTCAAGGGGAGCCTCAGAGCGACGTTGGGAAGAAGACGCTCGTGAGGAAGAGGCTTCGGCTCTCTCTGAGCGACGGGGCCCAGCCACAGGAGGATTCGCTGGAATCCTCCCACCACGGTGGTTAAGGGGGGCGCGAGAGCCAAAACTCCCCCTGTGTGAAGGACCAGCGTGGCCTGCTCTAGGGCGCATGATGGAAATAGAATGACAAAAATTGCAAGGAGTTGAAGGAAAGGGAGGTTACCTAAAGGAAGAAGATCTTTGAGAAGTTTGAAGACGACAGAGAAATTCCAAAGAAATTCGAGCAGAGTTTCACTAAGCTTGAAAACAAGAGTGGATTCCAAAATCTGCTAAGAGTTCCTTTTATAGGTAACGAAGAAGCACAGTGTTTCGTCGAAGGTCAAAAGGCTTGCATCAAAACGCAACCACTTCAAATTGAAACGACTCCGTCGTTTCGTCACGCACGGGCGCGAAAATGGTAACGTTTCAGTAAACATTTTGGCAAAATGGGCCCCCATTCAGTTTGAATCCAGGCCCAATAAGCCCAATCAACGGTTACACTCTTGGGAATGATGGCTCGTGCGTAAAAAACGCATTTACTGTCTAATCATACCATGCGCATTTAATGCATATCAACCACTTTTCAAATACCAAGGGTTTCGATTCTCAAAGACTCTTGGGATTTCCATCATTTATTTTATGCTGTCTGAATCCGTTGTACTCAACGCGAGAAGAGCGGTCACCCGTTTATTAGAGCGGATGCCACAGAGCTCCAGAGACCTTCCAGAATGTACTACCGGCATCCAGACTTCTCTAGAGTTGTATAGCTCATATGAGCAACTTAACAGTCCCTCATACAAGCTAGGGGACAGATGATCCGGTCTGGATACCGGCCCCCATTCTTGTGACGTCAGAGTGACCTCATATAAGGAAAACCGGTGTCCTGGTTCAACGTTACCACACCGGATATCTGATGTCTGGCCGTCCGTCCTCATCACATGATTGCCTCACTTACATATTCCAGAACGGTTCTTTGTTCATTTTCACAGGACATTTATATAACTGTTGGCTTTTCAGTCACAGAAAGATAAGAGCCCCTAATAACTTATCAGCGAAGACACTGTTTGTAGCAAAATACGTCATGTCAATGGCCTCAGAAAGCAAGTGGATGTGTCAGCAGATTATGCAGAAAAGGTGATTATCCTCTCCTCTTCCTAGAGGATCGTACTCTGATAATTGACCTACCCTCCTGACACATTCTGAAAGTTGAGCCACCCTGATTGACATAATATACACGCTATCAGAGCTAAGGGACCCACCTGCATCCAACGACTCATTTTCTCACGTACAACTATAAGTAGCATATTTCAATACACATGCATGGTATCGTTGTTCTATCTCACACTTTACTGTTACTTCGCTTAAGCATTCATTGAGTTCTTACACTCTTCTAACTTGAGCGTCGGAGAATCTTCGCAGGTGGCATCACCTTTCGCCCCCTACAACGCGAAACGTTGGTGTGAAGGATCTCCAGGACAACAAGACCGGCCTCTCCCACTGAGAGACCGGATTACAACATCGGATATACACAGTTCCGGTGTGCAAACCCTAAAAACACCTGCATTCTTGTGGCTGGTCCCACACCGGATCCGAGACCCCAGTCCAGACCAGTTCAAGTTGTTTCCAAAAGAATGAGGAAAGGGTCCCATATGGTCAATACCCCAAACATCAAACAATTCTACTTTAAGTATGTTATTTAGAGGCATCTTATGTCATTTAGAAATGTTACCTAAACATTGACACGAGTAACAAGTGAGAACATACTTACAAGTATCTTTGAAAATGTATGGCCAGTAGAACCCCGCTTGAAGTACCTTCGAGGCAGTCTTAGAGGTGCTCATGTGTCCTCTACAAGAGAAAAAGTGGCAGTGGTCTAGGATGGAGTAAACGTCATCTTCTGGAATACATCTTCTTATCAAAACATCCACGCATTGCTTGAATAGAAGTGGTTCATCCTAATAATAGTGCTTCATATTTGCTAAACACTTCTTTCTCTTTTGAAAACTAAGATCAAGAGGTAAAATACCACAGGCAATATAATTAACATAATCAACAAACCAAGAAATATACTGGACACAGACTAAAAATATGCTTATCTAGAAAAGATTCATTGATTAGAACAGTGTGATCTGTCTCTTCTTTTTTAGAGGGCAATCTAGAGAAGTGATCAGCAACTAAGTTCTCAGTACTTTTCTTATCCTTAATCTCTATATCAAATTATTATAACAAGAGAGTCCACCTAATTAATCTTGGTTTGGCATTATTCTTTTGTAAAAAGTATTTAATAACAAAATGGTCTATGTAAAATATTACCTGAGAGCCTACCAAGTAAGATCTAAATTTATCGAAGGCAAAGACAGCAACCAATGACTCATTTTCTATAGTAGCATAATTTATTTGTGTATCATCTAGAGTCCTATTGGTATAGTAAATGACATAAAGCTTCCTCTCATTTCTTTGTCCAAGCATGGCCCCCACAGCAAGTCACCAGTATCGCACATGAGCTTAAATGGTAAAGTCCAATCAGGGGGTTGAACAGTAGGAGCTAAGATCAATGCTTTCTTAAGCCTGTAAAAAGGTTCAAAATAATGTAAGTCAAAAATAAAAATGGACATCCTTACCCAAGAGATCCGTGAGAGGGTTGGTTATCTTGGAGAAATCCTTGATAGACCTCTAGTAAAAACCAACATGTCTAAGGAAACTCTTAAACCCTTCATATTCTTTGGTGGAAATAATCTCTCAATTAGCTTAATCTTTTCTTTGTCTACTTCAATACCCCTTTCGGAGACCAAGTGCCCCAAAACAATGCCTTCATGTTCCATAAAATGGAACTTCTCCTAATTCAAAACCAAGTTGGTTTTCTGATAAGACTGCAAAACTTTAAAAGATTTGTGAGGCAATTATCAAAATTCACACCATACACAACAAAATCATCCATGAAAACCTCCATCACATTTTCAATCAAATCAGAGAAAATAGCTTGCATACACCTTTGAAAGGTCGCGGGTGCATTACAAAGCCCAAAAGGCATACTACTATAAGCAAAGGGACCAGAAGGGCATGTAAATGTGATTTTCTCTTAGTCAGAAGAGTAGAAGGGTATTTGGTGAAAACTAGAGTACCCATCCAAATAACAAAAGTGAGAGTGCTTAGCTAGCCCCTTAAGTATCTGATCAATAAAGGGTAAAGGGGAGTGATCTTTCTTAGTGGCATTATTTAACTTCCTATATTTAATGCACATACACCAACCAAATGCTATCCTAGTAGGAATTAATTTACCCTTCTCATTCCTAAATACAATCACCCCCTTTCTTTGGTACCACATGTACCAGACTCACCCATTTACTGTTTATAGTAGGGTAGATAACACCAGAATCCAAAAGCTTTAGAATCTCTTTCTTAATAACCTTATGCATTTTAAGACTAAGCCTCTGTTGGTGTTCCACTGAAGGCTTATTATTTTCATCAACAACTATAGTATGCATGCAAAAGGATGGGCTAATCCCTTGAATGTCATCCATGGAATAGCCTATAACCTTTCTATACAACTTAAGTTGTTCTAACAACTTTTTAATTTCATCTTTATTCAAACCAGTAACAACAATCACAAGATAAGTAGAATTAGGTCCAAGAAATTTATACCTCAAAGTGTTTGGGAGAGGTTTCAATTCAATCTTGGCTTTTTCATTGTAACATCCCAAAATTTTAAAATAGAGGATTAATTAAGGAAAATCAATATTGACAAATCTAATATGAATTATTTAATGTCCCAATATATTGAAAATAATTAAATTAAGAATTTTGGGAATTGTTGGTGATTTATGGAGACCGGTTAAGCTGAAAATAAGCCCGGTTGAGATATGGGTGTCGGACCAAGTGTCTCTGATTGAGATGATATTGGTCAGGGCTGTTAAGAATAATATTGGGAATCCGAATGTGTGTTCGGAATAATTTTTAGATAAAGTATTGAGCCTGAATGGAGATCCTGTTAGTGGCAAAACGATGAAATTCTAATGAATAGAAATAAAAGTAAATCAAAAACTCATTTCTCCTCTTATTATTTTTGTGTGCATGCTGAGTGAAATAGGAAAAACACTCCACTTCTTCTCCTCTTTTATTTTCTTTTTCACTTCTTCTTCTCATCTTCTTCCTCCTCTTAAATCCTAAGCTAAGGTGGTGAACCCTCTCCTCCTCCCTCATTTTTGTCCTTGGGCAAGCTAGGAGGTTGAAGCTTTCTCCTTCTTCTTCTTCTTATTTTCATGCATCCTTCTATTCCCCTTGAAAACCCACTTTGTTTTGGGTGTGAGGTAAGCTATACTCACTTTCTTGTTGAGTTTTGGCTATGGGTATGTGTCATTATGTGTTGGGAGAGTAAAGCATGTACATGGGTATTTATTAGGAGCAATGAATGCTTGAACCCTAAGGTGGGTGGTTATAAATATGAGTATTTATGAGGAGATAATGGTGGTTGGTACATTAATGATGGTGGAAAGTGAAGATTGATGAGGTACTGATGAGAGTTTTTGGGTTTTGAGAAAACCCTAACTTTGAAATTTGGGGGAAAATAGTTAAGGTTAATTTAAGATTATGTGTTATGAAGAAATGTATGATATTGAGAAATATGAATCTTAGTAGATGGAGTTTTGTGAAGCTTGGGGCTAGGATTGTCTTGTAACCCTTGAACTTAATGCTGGTGGTTTAATGAGAAGGAATTCCCGAAGTCTAATAAAGGATAAAAATGGTATCTACAACATGTCTAGCACATGTTGTGAAATTATAGATATTAATATGACTAAATAGAATTGAATTGATGACTTGAGTAGTTGATTGATTGAGGTTTTACATAAATATTGATGTAGGGCCTATTCCGAACGACGAGGCGGGAGCGTCTTATCAATCAGAATTCTTCTCTTGAGATAGGAGAGGAGTCTTAAGTTCTAAATGCATGAATTTGAATGTTATTTGATTATGGTATGTATTTTCATGCATGTTAGCCTTGCTTGAATGTTATGAGAAATGATGATGTGGTGTATGATGTAGATGATAAGTTTGGCAACATGCTTTGAATGCATTTAGAAGAAATTTTGATGTGTGGTGTGGTGGCTTGAATTGTTTGATGAATATGTGTGGTTAGATAAATATAAGTCCACCGAGAAAGCATAACGAATGCTAATGATTTTGATAGAGAATGATTTGTATCCCTGTATGACATTAAAGTTGAATGATGTGATTGATAACTATTGAGAACGCCATACAAAGATTCAAATTAATTAGGATAACCAACAAGATTGAATCCATTAAAAACCTTATGGTGATGTTGGTGACGATGATGATGTATGTTGAGTGGCATATACAAGATGCATAGAGTGAGATATGCATATGATCTGCATTTGCATCCATGGCATACTGCATAGCCGCCGTTGTTGGAACATTAGGGGAGTTCCCTTGGCCGACCCAGTGGGAGGGTGGCTCGGTGCACGAGCAAGTTGTATTTTCCCCTGTGACTTAGTTTGAAGTCGCGAAGCCGCCCATGTATTGCTTCGGGGAGCTACATGTGGCCGACCCTTGTGGGGGGTGGCTCGTTATGAGCAGGTGACCTCGGTGGTCCTTGAGATCACAGCTACCATGATTTAATATCTGGCCGGCCCGCAACACCTTATGTTGATATGTTGTGTACCGCGGTCATGGTGAAAATGACCAGGTGTTGCAAGATGGGCGATGCGGTTTGGTACCAGTAAAACGATTGGTGATTGCATGCAATTTAATGAATAAGTGTACACATTTTACTACTGCAGTAGGGGTATGGTTGGATGACCATGCTTGAATCCCACATTCGGTGTTGTAATCCCATAGTCAGATCTACAATTGTTGAAATATTCCTTTGTGCATATGCATTAGCTTAAGAGCATTTACATATAGCGAGGAAGTATGCCGGAGATGATGAGATATGATGATGGATGTGATGAGGATGTAAAAATATATTTTAAGACAACATAAAAGATATGAATACCAAATAATGGTTGTGTGATAGTCCAATTGTCGAGGAACGTGAATATGTATGTGCTTGTGTACTTTGTTTGGAATTGTGTTGTTATTTATGATAATTGCATGATGGAAGTGTGATGGTATATGGCATAGTGTATGTTATGAATGTGCAAAGTATACATGTTGGATGCATATATACATAATCACATGGTATTCATATTCATACCTTTGGAATGTGGACTCACTCTCCCATGTTGTCTATTTTTAGAGTGGTGATGCAGGGTACTCATGGGAAGGGGTTGACATTTTGAAGTACATTTTGCTTGAGGAGGTAAATAGTGGTGTAGAAAGTGCCTTGGCCGGTGAGGTCTAGATTTTGTATAGCATGTCTGTATATTGATGTTTATTTTGATATCTAGAGTGGTGATAGATGAATTTGGTGGTCATAAAGGAAAATTGGATCTTGGTGTATGACCAATTTTCATTTATGACCTAATGATGTAATTTGATGAATGATGATGCTTGTTGATGTTTTATTTTAGGAATGAATGAACATCTATAGGAAAAATTTATGTTTTGGTGACCACCTACAATGGTGTTTGATTTATTATCATTTCATGAATTAGGATGGACTTTAATGGATA
Source organism: Clitoria ternatea (assembly GCA_037962975.1). Taxonomy (NCBI): domain Eukaryota; kingdom Viridiplantae; phylum Streptophyta; class Magnoliopsida; order Fabales; family Fabaceae; genus Clitoria; species Clitoria ternatea. The sequence continues at coordinate 140,859,761 of CM075673.1, forward strand.
ATGATGAGTGAGGCAAGTTATAAATGTGTCACATAATGAGTAAACCATGTTGAATTTAAATGAACTGTAGTAGAATAAGTTTTGACATGGTGTGTTGCATGTAAAGTGTACAATTTCACATTTTCTGCATAAACTCTGCAGAACTCGCCCAAGCGAGTGAGAATCTCGCTCGAGCGAGATTGTTGAGAATCAGAGTTTTGGCCTCTGGCCTGATTTCGCCCGAGGGGGTGTTTATCTCGCCCAAGTGAGATTGTCATGGAATCAGAGGTTAGCCTCTGGACTATTTTCGCTCAGGCGGAATGGCGGTCGCTCAAGTGAGGACGGAGGGAAATTGATACTGGATGATTTTCGCCCAGGCGAGAGATGCCTCGCCCAAGCGAAAATCGGCCAGAGAGTTGCCAATGTTTCTGGAGCAATCTCGCTTAAGCGGGACCTGTTCCGCTCAAGCGAGATTGGTATCTGATGCATACCTCCTTCCCTCGCTCAAGCGTCTCGCTGGCTCGCTTAAGGATTTCCTTCGCATCCCGCTCAAGCGAGATGGGGCTCGCTCAAGCGAGAGGAGCCCCTGATGCAAAACACCTCTCTTCGCTCAGTCTCACCTCGCCTCGCCCAAGCGTGACTACGCTGGCTCGCTCAAGCGAATGGGATTCTCGCTTGAGCGAGGGGCACCCTGATGCACACAATTGCTTGTTTCAAATAAATTTTTGATTCCTATGCATTAATTCTTCATTAAGCATTACCTTAAGGGCATTATTGATATAGCATGAATCATAGGACCTTATAACTCTCTCCTCTTAAATTCACCCATACATCAATCAAATTAAATTAATTCCTCCGCTGGCTCTAACTGAAAATTTACTAGGAAACCATCTTTTAAACTCACCCTCTCATATCTTTATATATGGGAGTGGCTTATCATAAATCCAGGTATTATATTAAAAGCTTCACCACTTATTCTCTTTTACTGAATTATGATTTACAAAAACGCAAAAAATTTTCCCGTATTTACGGGGGCGTCACATTCATCCATTTGGGGTAGAATTTCTTCATCCCTATTTTGAAAAAGATCACCTTTATAGTTAATAGAAGCCGCAAAAAAAAAATCTAGTGGATCCCGAGGAGGGCTTTTTAGGGCCTCTTCCTTCATCGCTAAATCACATACATCAAACTTGTAACAGCAATCATTTATTACTGACTTTTTCATGGCACGCTTAAGATTGAATTTCACTTTTTGGTGTCCTATACTAAGAGATAGCTTACTATTCTTTACATCTATAACCGCTCTTATAGTGGCAAGAAACAGTCTCCCCAAAATAATGGGAATCATAGAATCCTCCTCTATCTCTAAAACTACAAAATCGACAAGTATAAAGAACTTGCCCATCTTGATGGGGATATCCTCAAGGATACCCAATCTAATTGAAATGACATCTTTGTGGGTTTCAACTCACCTAGATCTAGTTTCTTTTGTCATCAAGCTAACGCTAGTTCTTAGATCATAAAGTGTTGTATCAATGTTCATATTCCCTATCATGCATGGTATTAAGAAACTACCTGGATCCTGAAGCTTAGGGGTAGCTTCTTTTAGATCAAAGCCTTGCGCTCCTCAGTAAGTACAATTGTTCCATCATCCTCAAGTATCCTTTTATTGGACAAGATGTCCTTTAGGAACTTGGCATACATTGGTATTTTTTGCAATGCCTCCGTAAACGGTACATTAATATAAAGTTTTTTAAGGACTTTGAGGAACTTACTAAATTGTTTATCTAATTTTTCCTTGGCCAACCTTTACAGATAGGGAATTGGAGTTTGATATGGCTTCACCTCCTCATTCTTTTCCATCATAGTTTCACTAGATTTCAGCATAGAAGTCACATCTGTATTATTTGGGTCTTTCTCCTCTTTTTATGTTGGTATAGGGCTTTCTAACACCTTATAACTCCTTGATGTAATCACCAAGGTGTGACCTTTCTGTTGGGCTAACTGACTCTCCAACCTTTTGTTGCGGGCGGCTATGGCATTTACTTTAGAGGTTAGGTCCTTTAAAGCCACTCTGAACTGCTTATTTTGCTTCATTTGTCTACCCATAAAAGTCTCTAGTAAGGATTTCAATCTTTACTTTTTTAGCGTAAAGGGTCTTCGTAAAGGTCTATAATTGCCTTGGTGGCTCCTTATTATATCCACTTGTTGCATCTCTTATTCTTGATCCTGCAAGAATCCTAGCTGACAAGCATTAGCCATATGACTTGCATCACCACATCACTCATAAAAAACATTAGAAACACTTGTACCAAGTTTATCAAATTTAACAGACAAGGCTTCAACTTTGGCAGTCAAAAGAGAAATAGCATCGACAGAGTACTTACCTAGAGTTTTAGAAGGCAAACTCCTTTCAGATGACCACTAGTAGGAATTTTGAGCTACCTTTTCAATCAAATTGTACCTTTCTCCATGTTTTTGTTGATGAGGGCGCCATCAGTTGCGACATCCAAGGTAACCCGGTGGCTAGAAGTAAGTCCATTATAGAAGATATGGACCGTTAGCCACCATTGCATCCTATGGTAGGGACACTCTCTAAGCAGCTCCTTATACTTCTCCCAGGCATTATATAATGTTTCGTCTTCCTTTTGTATAAATGAGATAATCTGCTTCCTTAAATGATCGATCTTTCTCCTCGGGTAGTATTTGTTGAGGGAGGCGGTGGAAAGCTCGATCCAGGTATAGATGAACCCTTCAGACAATAAGTATAGCTAGGCTCAAGCTTTATCCCTTAAAGAGAAAGAGAAAAAGCCTTAATCTGATAGCATCACTTGAGGCTCTATTTACCTTTAATGTATCGCTGTACTCCAAAAAGAATTGAAGGTCAAGGTTGGGATTCTTGGAAGGTAATCCCCTAAATTGGTTTTGCTGCACCATGGAGATGAGAGAAGGCTTAAGCTCAAAGTTGTTAGCCTCTATAGCTGGCCGAGTAATGCTTGGCCCTCTACGCATGGCGTGTAGTGCAGCAAAATCTCTTAAGGCCCGGTTATCCTATTCATCCATTTCTGCAGGTTGCTCCTCAAAGAGCTGTCTTTGAGTTCTCCTTCTAGCTAGGAAAATGTGCTCACTCTCTGGATGTAAGGCAAAATTAAGATCAGTGCTCTTGGTCCTCACATAAAAGTGTCTGCAAAAACATAAAAAAGATAGACCAAGCGTAATTTATATATTTTAAATTTATAAAATAAAATAAATAAAAAAAGAGAAACAAGCAAAAATAAATAGAAAAAATAAATAAATAAAATATAAAACAAAAATTATGAAAAATAAATAAGTAAAAATTTAAAAATAATAAAATTAAAACAAAATAAAATCAAGAAAAATAATAAAAGTGTCTAGTCGAAATAGGATCAAAATCGTCGAATATTGAGGGGAAACACAGTCCCCAATAACTATGCCAAAAACTTGACAGGCCCGCAAGCACACAGGTGGGTTACGTAATATAATAAATATCGTCTCCTTAGGGACCGTGTTCTTAAGTACTCTTGATTTAAACCCTAAATATCTAGATAGAAAATCAAGAGTAATTTTGATAAAGAAATTAAAAGGAAAATAAAATAAAAATTGCAATAGAAAGTTCTTTAGGAAAAGATATCAATTTAAACGCATCTTGGGATCTTAGAGTGGTGAATTGCTCTATGTCGATGTTTAAGTATTTTGTATTATCTTTTACTCTCATATAGACCAGGATAAATTTTCTAATCCTATTAGTTTTCTCTCCTCAGAGTTCCCCTAAAGTACTCTATTTTCAAATAACAACGTTCAATTTGAAAATAAAGCCTATTTTAAGAAAATTTTAAGGTCCTTAAAAGGTTTAGTTACTTTTGTAGTTTCAACCTTAGGTTCAATTTCTTGAATTGATTAAAAGGGTTCACTTTTTAGTTCCTCCTAATTTAATTGAAATTCACCCAAGCCCATCTCTAGATCATTAAGCGCATAAACATATCAAGGAATTGAAGGAAAATACGATTTCATTAATAAATAAAGTAAGAATTACATTCAACACATCATAATCCACCCCCTGAATCCTAAGAAAGGAAATCTAGCCACACATCATTTGGTAGAAATCAATACATAAAACTAAAAACATTGGTATTAAGAAACAAGGATTACAAGAATTCAACTAAGATACAAAGGAATCCTAAAACCAACCACTATGACATGCAGAATTCTTGGAGTTCCTCCACTTCTCTTTCACTTTCCCTTTGAAAAACCTTGAGAAAACCTTCCAAAATCACCTCTTTTTCCTCTACAATATGCCTTGGCTTCAGAATACGTAGAACCCCTGAACCTAGACCCAATTTTGGCTTTTATACATGTGAAAATATGCAAACAGGGTTTGCCTGTCAAACACAAACCACGACCATGGAATGACCACGACCATGGAATAAACCACGGCCTAGCCATGGATCATGCTGTCAGGCCCCTGTTTGCATTTTCTGACAGGTTGCTCCATGGCCATGGTTTGACCATGGCCTGGTCATGGTTCCCTTTACCTGGGCCATTAAAATTCTTTGTTTTTTATATCTTTTGGCACGTGATTGCTATAAATGATGTGTTTTAGAGACATATCAGTTGTATATACATCTATAGACATTCATGAGGCATTTTATTCTAAGGTCAGATGAGGCACCATTCATTTTACTATATGATGAGGACTTGAACATTATGATGACATGACCTAGGATAACTATGTCTTTACAAAGGATGAGGGAGCACACGGACACACATAAAGGGATGATGATGATGATTCTGGAGGAGAGGTATAAGATTACAATAACATGAACCTCAAGATTTAGAGGATTCAGATGATATGAGGTAGTATTGAGCCCTTTGATTGAATTTGATGACATTTTCTATAACTTAGTTCATATTTTGGCTATCTCATATTTTTCTTAATTTTTGGAGTATACTTATACTTATTTGCTTTTGCTTTAATAGTTTAGAACTTATATATTTTATATGCATACCCTAATAGATATACATTTTATCTTCTCTCTTTGTGTGTGTATATATATTTATAGTGTTGTATACATAGAGAACTATACGTAGATCCTCCAATTACTCACATATGCCATGTTTCTAATTTGATAAATTTTAAAATACCTCAGTTAGTATGATAGACTATTGCTTGTTAGAATTGATACATACTTTGCATGTATATAAAAGCTTTGAAAATCATTCTTGGACAAGAAATTTCAAAGTTCACCATGTTTTCATCTTTTTGAAAATTTGTATAGAAAAATTCTAAGTTTAGGGTGAGCAAGTCAAAAGTATTTTTGACTAAAATAATTGAATTAAATAGAGGTAGTATCCTATGCATTATTAAAGAATCTCATAACTTGATACGATAATTGAAATTGAGTTGTAATTGATAGACAACATTTAATATAATCAAATTATCTCCTTAAACTGGGTGAGTTACATGTTTTTAAATAAATGAGATATATTGAGTAGGTTGTTTGTTGATTTTGCTTGATTCTTTTACTTATAATTACCTCTCATGTGAAATCAAGATATGGTCAAGGCATATTTTTGAATCTGTAGGAACCCCTGGGCCAAATAACTAACCCTTTATAATAACATCTTTGGCTAGTCCAATTGAGCCTAAACTTGGATGTTTTTCTTGATTCAAACCGTTACCAACTTTTTTAAAAAACCAAAAATTTAATCAATTTAAAACTGCTAAAAGAGCATTTTGCGGAAAAAAAACACTTGAAAATTTTTAAGTGTATGCTATCTGTGGACAGAAGTGGTTTTTATGTGGAATCCTTCTAATATATTTCTAAAAGATACTTTATGAGTATAGAGAATAAAATAAAATAAAACAAATAGATTAAATAAAAACAAGAGAAAGCAAGATTAAATTAAAGGGAGAACCAAAGGTTCTAGTTAGGATAAACTATACTAAACTTGTTGAAGAAAAGTTTTAGTTAGTTGGAAAAGGTATTTGTTGAAAATTCCTTTTTAACATAACAAACTCATTTTGAATATCCATAAAACCAAGTTTTCTTTGTCAAACCTAGTTGTGTATATATATGTTTACATGACAGATTTTGATAATGACAAGAAAAATTCTCCAAGAAATCAAGTTCAAGATTAAAAGAAATGGAGTGATAGTTCAAACAAACTTGTATTTAATCATACTTTTTTAGAATTACATATATATGATCCATAAAGTAAAAAGAAACATAATGTATAGAGATCACTACCATGTAGAAATGCTTAAAGCTACAGCTGTCACGCATAAATCAATTAGCCAAAGCATCATAATTGATTAGATGATGAAACAAGTGAAAAGAAAAGCTGAGACATCAATGTAACCGAGTAGCCAAAGTATCATAATTGATTAACACTAGACAAATTGATTAGCATGTTAGACTAATCGATTAGTGCACGTAAAAAATGATAGATATTAGCTTAAAAAAGGTGACAAAGCTTAAAAAGAGAAAGAGATCATATGTTCCCAAAATAGAGCACAAACCCTAATCTTCTTCACTCACCGATTCAAGCTCTAATACCCTATAAATAAGGATTAAATCACAAGGAAACAACACACAAGACTTAAGAATGAATTGGTATTTCCATAGTATTGAGTTTCTAGATCTAAACCTTCTATTTTCTTGTGAGTCAAATAGCGTGAGCCTCAATTTGTTTCATTCACTCTATTAAGAGTTTATAGTTATTGTACACTCATATAAGTGATTTTTAAAGGTTAGGTTGTTAAACCTAAGTGTGATTTTTGAGAGATTGGGTAATGTGCCTAAATTTTGTGAGATTATGTTCTTGGTGTGGGACATTGAGAGACAGTAATTGCTTAAGAATTGTATCTCAAATCTTTGATAGTGAACCTTCTCCAAGTGGTTTGCTTAGGGACTAGATGTACACCACTAGTGGAAGTGGTAGAACTAATATATCAGTTTACAAGTATTCTCTTCCTTAACTCTTTACATTTGCTGTCATTATTTAAATTCTGCATTTTGTTTGTATTGTTCTGGTTGAGTATTAATTTGCGCTCTGATTATTGATTCATATTAAGAAATTTAAGTACATAAGAATAATTTTCAAGGCATTTTAACAGTTTTTTAAACACTCAATTCACCCCCTCTTAAGTATTAGCCATATTATAACCTTTGAAAAGACCTTCGCGATCCTAATGAATCATGTGTTGGTAGTTGTAGATATTATATGAAAATGAAAGTTCGACATGGATACTTCATTGTTTGGTTTTTAAGTGAAATAATAATCTATGTTATTGTGATAAAGAGAGTTAAACACTTATGAGTATAGTTTGAGATTTTTGATCTAGTAACCTGGAAACTTTACTTCTGTTAAGGACTAATGCAAATACTTTTACTATGTCTACATTATGTTTTGATGCTTGAATGTTATGATCTATCTGCTTGAATAATTGAATTCATGTAAATAACAATTTTGTTTTGGCATGCTTATTTTCAAACAAGAGGTGTAGAGGAAAAAAAAGTTTACTCGTGATCATTTTTATCTTACTTAAGGACCAGTAAAAAATTAAGTTTGGGGTGGTGTTAGTTGTCAAATTTACCATGTTTTAAGTAACAAAAACCACCCCAAATTCACCGCCCGTGCTTTAATTTTTATGCAAAAGATGATCATTTATGTAAATACTGAGTATGTGGTAAAGTTTTTAACTAGCTTTTATTTTTCTTAGTGTTTGTGGTTTAAAAGGGTTAATGTTAGGTCTTGAAGTGAAAAATTCTCTAAGTATAAATCTTGAAGGCCTTATTTCAACTAGGAAGCCTATGCTTTAATGAAAGAACTTAGGGCAGGGGGAATGGTAATGTGAGAGGTTGTTTAGCATAGAAGCCTATGCCAGACAACCTTTAACATGAAGGAATTCACCTAGACCTCTCTTATATGATGAACAGCTTGCTTGTGCTAAAAAAAGTCATAACTAGAGACTTTACCTACTAGCTGAAGTGAGTCCATGAATTTGTCTCTTGACCTAACTCGGGGCCTATGACAATTTTGGCTATATAAAGGAGGCATTTGTTTTCTTAGAAGTCGTTCATCTTAGAAGAAAGAATCAAAGTAAATCCTAAGTTGTCACATCTACTTCCTTGCCATTTATTACTTAAGTCCCAAAGAAGTTTTAGCCTAGGTGTGGTAGAGGTGGAAGTGATCCATTCGATAGTGGAGGCCATAAAAGTGATAGTTCTAAGACCTTATAATTCTCTTTTGCAGTACTTGTTATTTTTAGGAATATTCTACATGAAAATGTGTGGCTAGACATCTTTTTGTGTGGATTTAGTGAATCTTATAACATCCCTAATTTTAATTGCCTAATTTCTTGAGTACTTGTGTGTTTTTGGTCACATCCATTAGTGTTTGATCGTCATGATGCTAGGAATGTTCCTGACTCATGGATGTAATTGCTTTGCATGTACATGTGCTGTAACATGATCGGGATAAGGTTGCAGGTGTCAAATTTCGAGGTTTGAGTCCTTAGGGACCAAAGTGTTTTATTTTGAATATTTTAATATTTGTATTTTCAATCAAACATTTAGGAGAAAAATACTTTTATCTAGAAGTTTTGGTGTAACATCCCTGGTGTTTTAATAAAAATTATAAAAAAGTGGAAAATGTTAGCAAATGTTTTAGAAATTTCATTTAGTATTTGTTCTGTCTGAACCGGAGTCGAGAAATCCGGTGACGGGATCAGTCTCAGAAGCGCGGGCAGACGGGGTTGAAGATCGGTTGTACAGGGGAGAATGGACAAAGACGTATGGTCTTGGACTAACCGTTGTGAGGAGAGCGCCTCACTCAGAGCTATAGCCCGGATCAACCTCTCATAATGACTGAAACAACGGGTGTACGTAACCAAGAGGTGAGAGCGGATGAGATATCCGGCCTCTCAAGCAATAGCTCAGATTTCAGAGGTGCGGGCACTATGTTGGAATATCGGTTGGCCGGTATTCAGACTGGGCCTATACTCTTGCGAAGTATTAGAGAATTATGAGTAATTAAACGTTGTAGGAATAAATAAGTGTAATTGATTTGATAACTACAAAAGAGTTCAATATGGTGAAATTGATTAAAATTTAATAAGAATACAAATAAAATAAGGGAAAAGGCGATCTTGCCCCTGAGCTTTATATATAAAAGGAGATTCTCTTCCTCCCCTCTTTATTATTTTACGAACTATTTCTCCTGTTGGCCTGTCCCTTTTCTTTCGTTTTCCCCTCTCTTAGCACTAAGTTGCATGCGCTGGAGAAAGACTCCATTCATGTCTGAACTTCAATCGAACCCCATTCCTGTGATCGTGGCCTCAAGGTGAGTTCACTGATCCGTTTTATTTGTGACCCCTTATCCCATTCATTTCTCTGGTGGCCAAGGGCCATGCATGGCTATATTCGAGTCCGTTCTCCACTCCTTTGGTGAGTGTGAGCCCAAATACGGCCTATGAACTGAGGGCGTTGAAGTTAACGGGCTTTACCTTCTGACCCATAGGTAGTAGGTTAAGCAACGGAAGACTGAGAGATGGAGCTGAGACTGCGAACCCAGTGCTCAGAGGAAGGAATCGACACCGGGAGCAGATTATCGAAGCGTGGGACCAAGGTAAAGGGGGTGTTCGGGTTATGATTAATTAGAATAGGATTTATTCCTATCCGAGTCACTGAAAAGTATGAGCAGAGTAAGAAAATGTTAACGAGTAGTGGAGTGTGCTTGTGTTTGTGCATGTGTCATTGTGTACACCGGTCAGCTGAAGTTCAGATGCGTGATGGAATTAATCTTGTTGTGAAACTTAAATTATTTAATGCTGAAGTGATGTGGACATGTTGTATATAAATGCATGTGTAGATAACTTACAATAGCCTGAAATACGTGATGATTGAGATAATCAGTATGTTCTGTTGAGGGGTTTGAAGAGTCGGTCGCCCTACGCTGTGAGCACAGGACAGTTTCTGTCAGTTGCTAACAGTAATCGGAATGATATGTTTATGCTTATATAATGAAATTTGATTATGTGGTGGAGGACGACCAACGGTATGAATTACCCTGTTTTGGCTTCAATGGTCAAGTCAGACCCAGTTAAGCTACCCAGAGGTCTTTGACCCAGTGGTTGAGGGGGAGCCAAGTCGGGCTCGGTGAACCAAGTCGGGTTCACGGGATGTCAAGTCGGACTCCCAGCCGAAGGTCGATCCTTTTAGTATCCGGATACTAGGTGTCAAATTTTATCTGAGAGTCAGTTATGATAATGGAAAAGTTGTGATGTATATATTTGCCGAGTGATATTTCTTCTATTTTTCGAGTGAAGTTTATTCTATTGGCCAAAGTATGAATTAATTACCGAGTATGATGTGTCATGATTGCCGAGTGAAGAAAATGCAACTGGGCGTACTTTATATATATATATATGACTTGTTAAATTTTGTTCTATATTAATTATAATGCCAAACACTCACCTTTACTGTTGTTTCAATTTAGTAACCAGTGACAGAGAGGAGGAAGGAGCCATGGAGCCGCGCCAAGGGGGAGATCGATGCCAGGGCCCGAGTGACTTTGAGTGGTTTAGTAGAGTTATATGTGTGTATGAGTAAATTCCGAGTGTTATTATTAGCTGTGTGTTAACTAGAATTGAATTGGATGCGAATTTATATTTTAAAATACATTGCCATCTATTTGCATACTCTCATGGTTGCTATGGCGACTCGTTAGCTAACAGAATTATCCCCGAGTGAGGAGTAATCAAGCGAGTCGGGGGAGGTTAGGATGCTTCGAGTGGGATTGACTGGGGGAGAATTCCGAGTGAGGAAATGTATAGAGATTCCGAGTGAGAAGGAATTAGACGTGCCGAGTGGAAATTGAATTTCTTCCGAGAGAAGTGAGAATAGAGTATTCACCAAGTGAGGGTGTCCGGAGAAGCAATAAACGAGCGAAAGAAGTAGAATTATTCCCAAGGGAGTTGTGATTGAACGAAGCTTCCTAAGTGAGGAGTAGCAATGAGTCAAATGAGGAATGTCCGAGTGAATGGAAGTGGAGTGTTTTCCGAGTGCAATCCATTTGCCGAGTAAACCATTTTTCCGGGTGAAATCTCACGGGAGTCTGTTGGTGTGTATTATTTGCTCAGATTTCAGGATGGTGTTCGCTCAAGCGAGTCGACACTCGCTTAAGCGACTCTCGGGTCGTTTAGGTACCTTGGGGTTAGCTCACGCGGGTGATCCCTGTTTTCTTCTTCTTCTCTTCTGTCTTCTTTTCCTTCCTCCGTTCTTCTTCTCACGTCGCTCCTAATTCCACTTGGTCAAATGAGATATTTTCAATCGGATATTACCTTGCGTACGTTTTATTAATATTTCAAAGGTAATTAACGCCACTGTGTATTAGGAGCGAGTGAAACAGTTTCCGATCGGTTATCAGTTTCATTGGGTTTAAGAGAAGTAAATATTATTTTACATTAAGGCTTAAATATTTATTTAGCGCGAAAAAATTTATTGTGAAAATTAATTAATTAAATATAAATAAATGTAAATTGACCTAGGATGTTACAGTTGGTATCAGAGCGGTTTTTTCTAGAGCCGGGTGTATGGGTCGATCTAGTGATTGTATGAGTCTTATGAGGGCTGATTACATTTCATTGTATTGTGTTTTGTTTGTGCGGCTTGGCATCGTTCCCTTGGCACTCCACTGGCGTAGTATTCTAGTATCTAAGTTAAATTTCTGACTCCCTGGCTGACCTTGGTTATTAATGGTGATGTGTTTGCTCATTGTAGAATTATTAAATGGCCGAAGGAACTAGTTTCGGGGGAGGAGACGATTTCTTCTCCAAATTTACTCAACTGATGAGTAGGACCGAGTCTGGTCCCACTCTGGATAAATTCCTGAAAAGGAATCCTCCGGCCTACAAAGGCGGACACGATTATGATGGGGCATACATTTGGATCAGGGATATTGAGCAGGTCTTTGAGTATTTTAAGTGCTCAGAAGAGCAAAAGGTCTTATTTTCCACTTACCAACTAAAAGATGAGGCTAAAGTATGATGGTCTCGAGTGAAAGTGCAGATGAACGCAGCAAATGAGCCGTTAGTATGGGCAAATTTTCGAAGGAGGTTCCTTGTTAAGTACTTCCCGGATAACTACAAAATCCGGAAGGAAATGGAATTCCTAAAGTTGGAGCAAGGCTGACTGTCTGTGGCCGAGTACACCAGCAAGTTCGATGAGCTGTGTGATTTTTACCATCCTTTCTCGTTAGAAGGGACTGAGGGCAGCAAGTGTGCTAAATACGAGGCTGGACTACGGATTGAACTCCGTAGTGTAATTGTACCAATGGAGATTCGAGACTACCCGACTCTGGTGAACAAAGCGAGATTGACTGAAGAGGTACAGTTACAAAGGACGTCTCAGCCGAGAGACAAAAAGCCATTTAAAGCAAAGGGGTTCAGCTTCAAGAGGATGGGCCAATTCTTTCGGGGTGGCAAGTCCTCCGCCACCTCTTCATCCTCTTCCGGTTGAGGTTCTACTGGCCGATCGGTTCATTTGTCTGGTAACCGTGCGTGCTACAATTGTGGTCAGGAGGGTCATATTTCAAAACACTTCCCGGCCAATCAGATTGTATGCTTCCAGTGTGGACAGTCGGGACACCTCAGGCCCGATTGCCCTCAGAGGCAGCAGTAAGGCAGGCAGGCCAACCGAGCTAACTCTTCTGGAACTCGAGGTGCCAACTTTCTGAGAGGAGGCAGGAATGGGGCTGGTAGAGGGAGCCAACAATCAGGAAGATCTGATGCCCAGTCCAGTGGTGCCCAGAACGCCATGACCGGGCGAGTATTTACGTTTGATGCCTCGGAAGCCACGAGGAATGACAATTTGGTACAGGGTAAGTGCCTCATCTGTGGCTATCTTGTTGATGTAATTTATGATTCGGGCGCAACCCATTCATTTATTTCCGAGAGTTGTGTGTGACGGCTTGGGCTGCCGATCGGTCTAATGGAGAACGTTCTTATTGTTTCCACTCCAACCGGTTCCGCTTTCCACACAACCACGGTGTGTAGAGAACTGCCGATGCAAATCGAAGACCGTACTTTCTGAGTGAATTTTATCTGTATGCCGTTGAGGAACTTAGATGTTATTCTAGGTCTCGATTGGCTCGCTGCTAATCATGTGCTGGTCGACTGCTATCGGAAAAGTATTGTTTTCTCTCAGGAACTCGACACGAAGGATGTGGTGAGTGACGTCTCAACCACATATGTTATTTTATTTGCTTCGGAGAGTCAACATAACCTCCTGCTGAGTGATATTCCAATTGTTTGTGAATTTCCTGATATTTTTCTGGAAGAAATTCCAGAGTTGCCTCCCAGTCGGGAGATAGATTTCTCTATTGACTTAATTCCCGGGGCAGAGCCTGTGTCCCGAGTGCCATATAGAATGTCTTCAGTAGAGTTGGCCGAGGTAAAGAAACAAGTGAATGAGCTGCTGGAAAAAGGTTTTATCCGGCCGAGTGCTTTACCATGGGGCGCTCCGGTGTTACTGGTAAAGAAGAAGGATGGTAGCATGCGAATGTGCATTGATTACCGACAGCTGAACAAATTGATGATCAAAAATAAATATCCGTTTCCTCGGATTGATGATTTACTGGACCAGTTGAGGGGTGCTGTTGTGTTCTCTAAAATCGACTTGAGGTCGGGGTACCACCAAATCTGAGTGAAGTCGGAGGATATTCCGAAGACAGCGTTTTGGACTCGGTATGGGCACTTCAAGTACTTTGTAATACCCTTTGGAGTGACGAATGCCCCTGCCATCTTTATGGACTATATGAATCAGACTTTTCAACCGTACTTGGACCAGTTTGTGGTGGTATTCATCGATGACATTTTGGTGTATTCGAAGTCGGTTGAGGAGCATGCTCAACACCTTCAAATTGTTTTACAAGTACTCCGAGAGAAGAAGTTGTATGCTAAACTATCTAAGTGTGATTTCTGGGAGAGTAGTGTACAATTCTTAGGACATGTGATTTCCCGAGAGGGAGTCTCAGTTGATCCGACTAAAATTAAGGCGGTTATGGCTTGGGAAAGGCCGAAGTCGGTAACTGAAATCAGGAGTTTCCTAGGATTAGCTGGATACTATCGACGTTTCATTGAGCGGTTCTCTCGGATAGCACTCCCTCTGACTCAGTTAACGAGGAAAGGAAGCCCCTTCGTGTGGTCGGAAAAATGTGAATTAAGCTTCTAAACTCTCAGGCGGTGTTTAACGACTGCCCCTGTGCTTGCATTGCCCGATGTAACATAGGAATTTGAGGTGTATTGTGATGCATCCAAATTTGGATTAGGGTGTGTGTTGATGCAATCCGATCAGGCAATTGCCTATGCTTCCAGGCAATTGAGGCCACATGAGGAAAATTACCTGACTCATGATCTGGAACTGGCAGCAGTGGTGTATGCACTGAAGATTTGGCGCCATTATCTGTATGGAGCTCGCTTTGTGGTATTTAGTGACCACAAAAGTTTAAAGTATTTATTTGATCAAAAGGAGCTAAATATGAGGCAGAGGAGATGGGTGGAGTATCTGAAGGACTATGACTTCGACTTGAAGTATCACCCGGGCAAGGCGAATGTTGTTGCGGATGCACTAAGCAGGAAGGTATTACACGTGGCTTACCTAATGATTAGAGAACAGGAATTGCTGGAAAACTTTAGGAATATGAATATTGGGGTTGTTATGGACGCTCCAAACTGAATGACGGTCGGAATGTTGAAAATCTCCAACGAATTTCTGGAGTCTGTTGTTGCTGCGCAGAAAGACGATGAGGAGTCGCTAAGGCTGATTGACACTCAGGCCTGAGGCAAAAATATGGAGATAACTCGGGGTAACGATGGGATATGGATATTCAGGAACCGAGTGGTGGTGCCTGCACATGGAGGTTTCAGGCAAGCCGTGCTAGCGGAGGCACACAAGAGCTCTCTGAGTATACATCCGGGTGTGACGAAGATGTATCATGACTTAAAGAAGGAATTCTAGTGGCCAAGCATGAAGAAGGCAATAATTGAGTATGTGAAATCCTGTGTGATATGCCAGAAGTGCAAAGTCGAGCATCAACGACCCCCAGGTTTGCTTCGCCCCCCAGAAATTCTGATCTGGAAGTGGGAAAGTATTACCATGGACTTCGTGTCTGGACTGCCTCGCACTCAAACCGGATGCAACGCGATTTGGGTGATTGTCGATCGACTAACCAAAAGTGCCCACTTCCTGGCTATAAATATAAAATGGTCGCTGGACCGATTAGCTAAGTTGTATGTTGCTGAGATTGTACGACTGCATGGTGTACCCTCAAGCATTATTTCCGATCGGGATCCCCGATTCACTTCAAGATTTTGGGGGAGTTTGCAACAACAACTGGGTACTGAGCTCAAACTGAGCTCGGCTTACCATCCCCAGACCGATGGCCAATCAGAACGGACAATACAGACTCTTGAGGATATGTTAAGGGCATGTGTGCTGGAACAGGGCGGATCATGGGAGAAATACTTGCCCTTGGTGGAGTTTGCATATAATAACAGTTATCATAGCAGCATTGGGATGGCTCCATATGAAGCTCTTTGTGGTCGGAAATGTCGTACTCCATTGTGTTGGAATGAAAATGGTGATGCCATTCATCTGGGGCCTGAGATGATTCAAGAGATGAACGAACAAATTACTTTAATCCGAGAGAAGATAAAAATTGCCCAAGACCGATAAAAGAGCTATTATGACAATCGGCATAGGCCACTCAAGTTTCAAGTGGGTGACTGGGTGTTCCTGAGGATTTCACCAACCAAGGGTGTAGGTCGAATTTTGAAGAGCCAAAAGCTTAATCTGAAATATATTGGACCATACCAAATACTAGAACGGATTGGTGAAGTCGCTTACTGACTGGATCTTCCCCAGTCGTTGACTAACATCCACAACGTATTCCACGTATCACAACTTCGAGCCTACATTCCGTGTGACACAATGATTGTACCAAGTGACTCCATTGAAGTGAAGGAAAACCTGACGGTGGAGGCGGTACCGATCAGCATTGAAGAGTATCAAACGAAATGGTTAAGGAGCAAGGAGGTACCATTGGTGAAGGTGAAATGGCAGAATTTACATTGGATGAACTACACTTGGGAATTAGAATCCGATATGAGGCGGATGTACCCTCATCTTTTTCAACCGGAACACTGATTTCGGGGACGAAATCCCCTTTTTGGGGGGGTGGATGTAACATCCCTGGTGTTTTAATAAAAATTATAAAAAAGTGGAAAATGTTAGCAAATGTTTTAGAAATTTCATTTAGTATTTGTTCTGTCTGAACCGGAGTCGAGAAATCTGGTGACGGGATCAGTCTTAGAAGCGCGGGCAGACGGGGTTGAAGATTAGTTGTACAGGGGAGAATGGACAAAGACGTATGGTCTTGGACTAACCGGTGTGAGGAGAGCGCCTCACTCAGAGCTATAGCCCGGATCAACCTCTCATAATGACTGAAACAACGGGTGTACGTAACCAAGAGGTGAGAGCGGATGAGATATCCGGCCTCTCAAGCAATAGCTCAGATTTCCGGGGTGCGGGCACTATGTTGGAATACCGGTTGGCCGGTATTTAGACTGGGCCTATACTCTTGCGAAGTATTAGAGAATTGTGAGTAATTAAACGTTGTAGGAATAAATAAGTTTAGTTGATTTGATAACTATAAAAGAGTTCAATGTGGTGAAATTGATTAAAATTTAATAAGAATACAAATAAAATAAGGGAAAAGGCGATCTTGCCCCTGAGCTTTATATATAAAAGGAGATTCTCTTCCTCCCCTCTTCATTATTTTGCAAACTATTTCTCCTTTTGGCCTGTCCCTTCTCTTTCGTTTTCCCCTCTCTTAGCACTGAGTTGCATGCGCTGGAGAAAGACTTTATTCGTGTCTGAACTTCAATCGAACCTCATTCCTGTGATCGTGGCCTCAAGGTGAGTTCACTGATCCATTTTATTTGTGACCCCTTATCCCATTCATTTCTATGGTGGCCAAGGGCCATGCATGGCTATATTCGAGTCCGTTCTCCACTCCTTTGGTGAGTGTGAGCCCAAATACGGCCTATGAACTGAGGGCGTTGAAGTTAACGGGCTTTATCTTCTGACCCGTAGGTAGTAGGTTAAGCAACGGGAGACTGAGAGACGGAGCTGAGACTGCGAACCTAGTGCTCAGAGGAAGGAATCGACACCGGGAGCAGATTATCAAAGCGTGGGACCAAGGTAAAGGGGGTGTTCGGGTTATGATTAATTAGAATAGGATTTATTCTTATCCGAGTCACTGAAAAGTATGAGCAGAGTAAGAAAATGTTAACGAGTAGTAGGGTGTGCTTGTGTTTGTGCATGTGTCATTGTGTGCATCGGTCAGCTGAAGATCGGGTGCGTGATGGAATTAATCTTGTTGTGAAACTTAAATTATTTAATGCTGAAGTGATGTGGACATGTATGTAAATGCATGTGTAGATAACTTACAATAGCCTGAAATATGTGATGATTGAGATAATCAGTATGTTCTGTTGAGGGGTTTGACGAGTCGGTCGCCCTACGCTGTGAGCACAGGACAGTTTCTGTCAGTTGCTAATAGTAATCAGAATGATATGTTTATGCTTATATAATGAAATTTGATTTTGTGGCGGAAGACGACCAACGGTATGAATTACCCTGTTTTGGCTTCAGTGGTCAAGTCGGACCCAGTTAAGCTACCCAGAGGTCTTTGACCCAGTGGTTGAGGGGGAGCCAAGTCGGGCCCGGTGAACCAAGTCGGGTTCACGGGATGTCAAGTCGGACTCCCAGCTGAAGGTCGATCCTTTTAGTATCCGGATACTAGGTGTCAGATTTTATCTGAGAGTCAGTTATGATAATGGAAAAGTTGTGATGTATATATTTACCGAGTGATATTTCTTCTATTTTCTGAGTGAAGTTTATTCTATTGGCCAAAGTATGAATTAATTACCGAGTATGATGTGTCATGATTGCCGAGTGAAGAAAATGCAACTGGGCGTACTTTATATATATATATATATATGACTTGTTAAATTTTGTTCTATATTAATTATAATGCCAAACACTCACCTTTACTGTTGTTTTAATTTAGTAACCAGTGACAGGGTGGAGGGAGGAGCCATGGAGTCGCGCCAAGGGGGAGATCGATGCCAGGGCCCGAGTGACTTTGAGTGATTTAGTAGAGTTATATGTGTGTATGAGTAAATTCCGAGTGTTATTATTAGCTGTGTGTTAACTAGAATTGAATCGGATGCGAATTTATATTTTAAAATACATTGCCATCTATTTGTATACTCTCATGGTTGCTATGGCGACTCGTTAGCTAACAGAATTATCCCCGAGTGAGGAGTAATCAAGCGAGTCGGGGGAGGTTAGGATGCTCCGAGTGGGATTGGCTGGGGGAGAATTCCGAATGAGGAAATGTATAGAGATTCCGAGTGAGGAGGAATTAGACGTGCCGAGTGGAAATTGAATTTCTTTCGAGAGAAGTGAGAATAGAGTATTCACTGAGTGAGGGTGTCCGGAGAAGCAATAAATGAGCGAAAGAAGTTGAATTATTCCCGAGGGAGTTGTGATCGAATGAAGCTTCCTAAGTGAGGAGTAGCAATGAGTCAAATGAGGAATGTCCAAGTGAATGGAAGTGGAGTGTTTTCCGAGTGCAATCCATTTGCCGAGTAAACCATTTTTCCGGGTGAAATCTCACGGGAGTCCGTTGGTGTGTATTATTTGCTCAGATTTCAGGATGGTGTTCGCTCAAGCGAGTCGACACTCGCTTAAGCGACTCTCGGGTCGTTTAGGTACCTTGGGGTTCGCTCACGAGGGTGATCCCTGTTTTCTTCTTCTTCTCCTCTGTCTTCTTTTCCTTCCTCTGTTCTTCTTCTCACGTCGCTCCTAATTCCACTTGGTCAAATGAGATATTTTCAATTGGATATTACCTTGCGTACGTTTTATTAATATTTCAAAGGTAATTAACGCCATTGTGTATTAGGAGCGAGTGAAACAGTTTCCGATCGGTTATCAGTTTCATTGGGTTTAAGAGAAGTAAATATTATTTTACATTAAGGCTTAAATATTTATTTAGCGTGAAAAAATTTATTGTGAAAATTAATTAATTAAATATAAATAAATGTAAATTGACCTAGGATGTTACATTTGGTAAATACGGATATTTGAGCTAAATATTTATTTCAGCATATTCGTCATAAATAAATTCAATTTTTAGGAAAATGAAGGCTTTTACTGATTTCGAGGAAATCTGAAGGGCACTAAGAATATCTTAGTAACAAAATATTAAGATTTTGAGTTTTACATCACACCATAATGTTTTTAGTGAATATCGAATCCTTTTTTTCACTTTAACTTAGCTTTTAGGCCATTTTTTACTAATTTCACACCTCTTTCTTTTTCTCCCTCACGTGTAGCTCTCTCTTTTGCTTACCTACCTTTTTCTCTTTCCTTTATTCTCATCATTATCTCCCACCCTCTATCACCATTCATTTTCTCTTTTCTTCATCACCATTTCAATCCTTTCTGTAACATCCCCATTTTAATTAAAGCAACCGAGTTAAATAACAAGTCAACAAGTCAACACCTCCCTTAATTTAATTAACTAAGAAGTAATAGGATAATTAACGTGGAAGCATGGTGGCATGGGCAGGATTATCGCGTTTCCCCATCCCACCATCCTGTTCTCCACGCGGGTACTTATACAGGCGAGGCCATGCTCTTCACACAGAGAATTTCGCGAACTCCCTTCTTCATTCCTCTTGTTTTCTCCCTTGCCTTCTCCGCCCTCCAGTCCATCTCCTGCTTCGAGAACCAAGGCGACGGTGATACAGTGGAGTGGAACTCCCCACACGAGAAGGGACGATCGTCAAGTGACGCAGCAGGGAGGAGAACCACCACTCAAGTAGAAAAGTCTCTTGGAGTTTTGTGAGTGGTAGGGGGAGTATCTTCTATTTTAAATGCATGGGTTATGAACAGGTTCCGAATGATAATGCTTGCTGTACCCGTGCTCTGATTGTGTATTGTGTTGCATGTGAATGTGTACAATCCAGTTGTATGATGAGTGAAAGACGAGTGTTGCATGTTAGCACCTTTCTCACAGATGTATGTGTTGCAGGATCTCAGTTTGCATGTTGAGTTGTGTTGATATGAATGTCTGACTGAAGCTACCCAGGTTATAGAAATGCATATGTTGATATGACTGCTATAATAAATTGTTTGCGTGTAGGAAATGCCTTCTTTAAATGGATTCTGACACTGTCTTACATCGATTGCATGATAGGTTGTGATAACTTGAAATGCCTGACTGAACTTGTGATTTTTAGAATGATGCATGAGTTGAATGATGCTGTAAACCGATTGCATGTCTTGATTAAAAGAAATGTTATGAATGCTTGAATATGGATTGATACCGATTGTATGAGGCTCATACGCTACAATGGGATGGTAACGGATTGCATGAAAGCTCTGTACTGAACCTTGATAATGTGTATTACTGAATGCATGGTGCGTGTGTGCTTGAATGCGAGAATGCATGCGTGAAATAAATGTTGTGTGTCGAATCCGCGTGTGGCGCATGGGATGCGTTGTGCTGGGAGCACGTAGTGTGAGACACTACCTTCGGTCATCCAGCGTGGGACGCTGTAAAATCCTTGAGTGGGACTCGGCGTAGCCCTTGAGTGGGACTCGGGCGGTCTGTGAACACCGCCGTTGGCGCTGAGAGCGTTGGTGTCACCTGTGGACAAACGGTTGGGTACCTGTAAAACGGCCAAGCAGCTGGGAGCTGATCTGATAGCTGAGAGCTATGTATAAAAAGGCTGAGATGCCTACGTTGCAACGTCTGATCGATACACACGATGCGGAACCGAGTGAAACCTTCTGTGCTTATCATTGTTAATATTACTACTACTGTTAATGTTGTTGAAATTGGTTAAGTAGGCCGAGTGGGAAGTGAATGGGTAAATGCGTAGGACTGAGTGGATGCTCTGTGCATGTGTTATTGACTGAAATTTAATTATGCATTTGATATTGTTGTATGATTGGGAGATAGCCTGAGTCGGTATCTATCATTTAAAATTTAAGATGCTCACCCCTGCAGTGGCCATTTTTCAGTGAATGTCTCTCGAGATGAGGATCAGAAGCAGAGCCGGAACGCTGAGCAAAGTGTTAATGCATTGGGAAGGCTTAACTAATGCGATGTTAGATTAAGCCCTGACTGGTTCATGTCAGATGTTAGTGTTTTGGGATAAATAGAACCTTATGGACAAGGAGAAATCCGATTTTGTGTTGTAAATGTTGACATACGCTCTTATATGTATATATATGGATGTATGGTTTCGTGTGTGACATGCTATGTGCTACCTTGTTTCATACTTGTGCTTTAATGAATACGCAGGGACAGCATGATTTAGCAGGCTATAGCCAAGTCTGAGTGAATTATGAATTGTCTCTAGGAAGACTTATGTCGGATACGTTTGGGCGGAGTCGTACCCCGCCCGAAGTATGGGGGCAATTCGCCCAAGCATGAGGACTCGCGCTGGAGCGAGTAGTTGTTAGAATGGGACACCGTTCAATTACCTTTCCTCTCCGTCGTGATGCTAATGCAATCCAGATACCGGTGTTAACCCCTGATTTGGGCGTTGTGGTTGAGTCCGCCCAGGCGTTGTCATAATTAGCTGAGTTGGACGGAATAAGTTCAGGCTCCTCCTTCCTCCACAACCTACTACCGCATATGTACACTGCGACGTCCCAATTTTGAAGTTAAAACCGAGAGAGAGAGAGGAGTTCAATTAGTGGTTTAGGGTGGATTGGATCCTAAGTGTAAGGCATTGATAATCCGAATGAAAGATGTAAAGTCCGATTGAGAAATTACCTTGTGTTTGTGGGGCGTTGTGCTGACCTTGCTTAGGCGGTGTCATACCTCACCCAAGTAACTAGGACGGTTCGCCCAAGCGCGTGGAACCATGCTGAAGCAAGCAGATATCAACGTGAGACTCCGCCAATGTACCTTCCTCCTCCGTTGTCGCATTATTATCTCTCTCTGGGCGGTGTTGGACATCGTCTGAGTAAGTGGACGTTGTGAAGTAGTCCGTCCAGGCGTTGTTGTGCCTTGCCGAACTGGACGGCGGTGTAACCACTTCCTCCTTCCGTGGTTGCATTGTTATGCTTCGCTCAGGCGGTATCGGACCTCGCTGGAGCGAGTCAGTGTTATCTTAGTCCTCGTTCAGGCGCTGCTGTGTTTCGCTGGACAGTGCAGGTCGGTCCCAGCATTGCTCCCTTCTCTCTTCCCTTACCTATTCTCTTCCACTAAATGACCAGTGTTACTCGTGGAAAAGCTTCCTTGTGAAATCCCCTCTATCCGCTGTTGTGCTACCATACTCCGCCTAGACGGTGTCAGACCCCGTCTGAGCGAGCAAACGGTGTTGTGTAATCCGCCCAAGTGCTGGTGTGTTACGATAAACCCAATGAGCCGGTCCCAGTCTTAGCTTCTCTGTAGGTTGCCAGATGCGTGTGAATGCTCTTCATTCCCCCCTTGCCTGCTTCCTTCTATATCGAATAATACGTGACTTATTTTGTGAAAAATTTTCTCATATTTTTGGAATTTTTAGTCGCAAACAATAAGGTGTTACATTTTGGTATCAGAGCGGACCGAAAGGTCCAAGGCCAAGTGTAAGTGGTTGTGTGTATGATCATGATTGTTGTGGTGTGAATTTAGCTTGACTGGTACTCTGTTACTGACTCATGGGTGGAGGAGTTGTTCCTCCCGACCCGACTAATTGTGTGACATACGAGAACACATAATGGGCTAAGTTACTAAATGTTAGACTAAATTCCGATTGGGATTAAGTAACTAGGAATACTTATCCTTGAATGTTGATTTCAGGATAAGGGATGGCACATCGCCAAAGCATGGAGACTATAGCTACGGCATTCCAACGCTTTGGAGACGTGTTTGAAAGGCAGGGCCAGCCTCGAGCTGAGGAGGGCCAAGTAATGGACCGCTTCTAAAAAAGAGGAAGCCGAGTGAATTCTTAGGAGGACGGAACCCTGAGACGGCGTTTAAGTGGACTCAGGAATTAGAAAGGATTTTTGGGGGTCTTCGCTGTACCGACGCCCAGAAGGTAGAATGTGCAGTGTACATGCTGCGAGACGAAGCGGAGAACTGGTGGAAAATAGCCAGAAGCCGATTCCCCGAAGATGATAATCAACTGACGTGGAACGATTTCAAGGCATGCTTCTTAGAGAAATACTTTCCCGACACAGTGAGGAGTCGAAAAGAGCTGGAGTTTATAGAGTTAAAACAGGGCTCCATGACTGTGGAAGAATACGCGACCAGATTCGAGGAATTGTGCCTATTCTATCCACCCTTCCAGCAGCCTGGGACGGAGAACTCGAAGTGCCTTAAGTTTGAGAACGGATTGAGATCGGATATTAAGAGGGCCTGCAGATACCATGAGATACGGAGTTTCCCTGCACTAGTGAACAAATGTAGAATATTTGAAGAGGACGACAAAGCCCATTCGAACCAGAGCAACAGAAACCACTATTCCCTGAGGCCCCAACGACCTCGTTTCAAAAAGCCAAGCAATACCGTTAGGAACAAGCCTTTTTCCAGATATGGGGGTCGGAATCAACCTGAAAGACGACCAGTGGTAGGAGAGGGAAGGTGTTTCAAGTGTGGAGGAAATCACTTTGCCAGAGACTGCAAGGATGATGGTGATGTAGTGTGCTTTCACTGCAACAAGAGGGGACACATTCGCCCCGACTGCCCCCAACTACACCAAGCAAACGTTAATGTGCGTCAAGGGAGATTTCAAGAAAGGAACCGAGTGAATGATGACCAACGTCCTGGTGGCAGAGGCAACGGAGCCAGAGGAGACGGGATGCGAGGGAGGAATACCGGCCCAACAGCGACAGGAAGGATCTACACCATCAACGCAGAGGATGTTGCACCAGCAAGCGACCTAGTACAATGTAAGTGCTTACTTGGAATGAATACGCTTAATGTTGTTTTCGATTCGGGAGCTACCCATTCTTTTATAGCTGATGAGTGTGTGAAGCAGTTGAAGTTACCGATTGTGTCTATGAATCGGACTTTGGAAGTGGCCAGCCCTACTGGCGCTAATGTGTTCACATCGTCAATATGCAAAAATGTAGCATTTGAGTTGTATGATCGGAGTTTCACCTTTGATCTGATTTGCATGCCCTTAAAGGAACTTGACATCGTGCTCGGAATAGATTGGCTTTCAGCCAATAAGGTGTTAGTAGATTGTAGAAGCAGAGAGATAGTTTTTCCGAAACAGCCCACTGAGAATGACACGGCACCAGGTATAACCCAACTATTTATGATGCTTTGTCTAACCAAGGATGAGAGTGAGACCGGAGTGAACGAAATTCTGATTGTCTGTGAATTCACAGAAGTGTTCCCTGAAGACGTTCCGAGTGTGCCTCCCAATAGAGAAGTCGAATTCTCTATAGACTTGATCCCTGGAGCCGAACCGGTCTCCAGCGCACCCTATAGAATGTCCTCAACTGAATTGGCTGAGTTGAAGAAACAAGTGGATGAGTTACTCGAAAAGCAGTTCATTAGACCGAGCGTGTCACCATGGGGCGCACCTGTACTACTTGTTAAGAAGAAGGATGGCAGCATGAGACTTTGTATAGATTACCGACAGCTAAACAAACTCACAATCAAGAATCGGTACCCACTGCCCAGAATTGATGATTTAATTGACCAGCTGCGTGGAGCCTCAGTCTTCTCAAAAATCGATCTACGATCGGGATATCACCAAATCCGAGTGAAGGACTCGGACATTCCTAAGACTGCCTTTAGGACTCGGTATGGTCACTACGAGTATGTAGTGATGCCGTTCGGTGTGACCAACGCCCCTGCTGTTTTCATGAATTACATGAACAGCATATTCCACTCCTTCTTAGATCGGTTTATTGTTGTTTTCATCGATGACATCCTAGTTTATTCTAAGACGTCTGAGGAGCATGAGGGACATCTCCGAGCGGTACTCCAAGTGTTGAAGGAGAAACAATTGTTTGCAAAGTTTTCAAAGTGCGAATTCTGGATGGATGAGATCCACTTCCTCGGGCATGTGATTTCCGAGCGAGGCGTCTCGGTGGACCCTGCGAAGATAGCTGCTGTAATAGCATGGGAGAGGCCCAGGTCGGTCTCGGAAATAAGAAGTTTTATGGGCTTGGCAGGTTATTATAGAAGGTTCATCGAAGGTTTTTCTAAACTGGCACTACCCCTGACTAAATTAACTCAGAAAAACGTTCCTTTCCTGTGGAGTCCCGAGTGTGAGCACAGCTTCCGAGAGCTGAAGAATAAGTTGACGACTGCTCCGGTGTTGGCGTTACCTGAGTTACGAGAAAGTTTCGTGGTCTATTATGACGCGTCGGGACTCGGATTAGGGTGTGTACTCATGCAGAAAGACCGAGCGATAGCATATGCCTCTCGACAATTGAGACCTCACGAGCAGCATTACCCGACCCATGACTTGGAACTGGCAGCAGTGGTTTTTGCATTGAAAATCTGGAGGCATTACTTGTACGGGTCCAAATTTGAAGTGTACAGCGATCATAAGAGCCTCAAATACCTATTCGACCAAAAGGAGCTGAACATGAGGCAGAGAAGATGGATTGAGTTTTTAAAGGACTACGATTTCGAGTTAAAATACCACCCAGGTAAGGCAAATGTCGTGGCCGACGCATTGAGTCGGAAATCCCTCCACATGGCAGCAATGATGGCGAAAGAAGTAGAGTTGTTGGAGCGGTTCCGAGACATGAACTTGTATGTTAACACCCCCTCCTCTCAGAAAATGACAATCGGTACGTTGAGGATCGCCAATGAATTCTTAAAATCCGTGTACGAGCAGCAACAGGCGGACTCTTACCTAGCTGAAATGAAGAAAATTCAGGCCAAAAGAAAGGATTTATCCTTGGCCGAGGGGTCAGATGGGATCTTCCGGGTGAGAAACAGAATATACATACCGAGTGAAGGAAGATTGAGAAGAATGGTGCTTGACGAAGCCCACAAAAGCCTACTCAGCATTCACCCAGGAACCACGAAAATGTACCACGACTTGAAGAGACAGTTCTGGTGGCCCGGACTAAATAAGGATGTGGCGGAGTACGTGGCCCGGTGTATCACTTGTCAGAAATCAAAAGTAGAGCACCAAAAACTGTACGGTGCAATACAGCCTCTAGAGATCCCCGTATGGAAATGGGACTCAATTGCGATGGATTTTATCATGGGATTACCCAAAAACCGAGCGGGCCATGATGCAATTTGGGTCATTGTTGACCGATTGACGAAGAGTGCACACTTCTTGCCTGTAAATATGAAGTACCCATTGCATAAGTTGGCTCAGATTTACATTCAAGAAGTTATCTGACTGCATGGCATACCTACTTCCATCGTATCAGATAGGGACCCTAGGTTTACGTCCCGGTTTTGGACCAGCATGCACCAAGAATTGGGGACGAAGCTTTGGCTTAGTTCTGCCTACCACCTGTGTTTAAATGTTGAAACAGGTTTTGATAATGACAAACATGAAGACTAAGGCAAAGACCCCTAAAGGAAGAAAGGATATTACCATGAAGCCAATATGATGAATTTGCAACACATGAATACAAGCCATATGGAACATTAATTGTCATCATCAAAAAGGGGGATAATGAAGTTGCATATGTAAGTATGCAAAGTAGTTTTGATGAATGACAAAGTATTCATGATGATGATGGAATGGAAAAGGTTCAGAAACAAGAAGGTTCAAGCACAAAGACAATGGCTAAGAATAAAGAGATGAAGATGCCTCACAAAGAGTTAAAGAAACATGAGCTATGGAAGACAAGGTTGATGACATGAACTAAATCATGAAGAATAAGCTCATAAGTTGAAGAAGAATCAAGGAAACAAGCATGAGGATCAAAGGAATAAGCCATGGGTCAATACATATCAAGAACATATCAAAGACCTTGAAGAATTGTATCAGGTACATGTTCTAATCGATTACCACAATGGAATAATCGATTACCATAACTCTGTTTATGGTACAATCGATTACAATAAGAAGGACAATCGATTACAAGGGTTCTGGAATGTAACTAATCGATTACCGCTATACATCTAATCGATTACCAGTTAAAAGTTTGGAGATTGAGCATCAGGTATTCACTATAATCGATTACCAAGTCAAGCATAATCGATTATGTAAGTTCTGTTTTGTCCATAATCGATTGCATAAGTACCTAATCGATTACCATGCTGCGAGACACAATTAAGAGCATCAGGTATCATTCATAATCGATTACAAGAAAATGAATAATCGATTAGAAGGATTCTGTTTCTAAGATAATCGATTACAATAGAAATTCTAATCGATTACCTGCTGCATAATACTGAAGATTTCAAGATCTAATCGATTACAGCTCGAAGGCTAATCGATTACCATAGTGTCAGAACGTGGGAAAATGCTTTTAAGTGGAACTCCAGCTCATTTCTTCACTCCCACTTTATGCCCATGCTAAGGTATCCATTGGAGATAATGTACAACGGCTGGAAACCCTAAATATGGCTATAAATGGAGCATGGATTCAAGCAAGAAAAGACACACAAGAGGGGAGACCAAGGCACAACACAAGGCAATAAACATTTCTCTTCTTAAGGTCTTCTAACTAAATTTCTCTTGTATATTCTGCAACTCTTGATTCTAAACTTGCATATTGCTTAAGAGTTGTTAGATTGTGAGTTTCAATTTGCATATCCTCTCTTGTTGAGAGTTAGAATTTGTGAGAGCTTTCATTTGTTTATCTACTATATTGAGAGAGTGTATTAATTGTAAACACAACACCAAACATAAGGTATTCACTCTAGGTTAAGTGGTTGTTCACTCTAGGTTGAGTGGTCACAAAGGTTGGGGTTCAACCTTTGGGTATTGAGAGATTGTGAGATTGGGTGGGTTGCCCTTTGCTTGTGAGGATTGAGTTCTTGAGTGTGGGACACTAGGAAGCTGCAATTGCTCAAAGCTTGTATCTCAAATCTTCAATAGTGGAATCCTTCAAGTGGGTTGCTTGAAGGCGAGACGTACACCGGGTTGGTGGAACTCGTTAAATTTGGTTTGCATTTCTCTCTACCTTGAACTCCTTATACAACTGCGCATATAAACTGTTTGTTGAAATGCATGAGCTAAATATATGAATCAAAGTTATTGTTCAAGTAGAATACTTAACTCTGCATGCCAAGTGTTTGATAATTTGCTTAAATCAATATTTGGTGAAGTTCTTCAAAATTGGAAATTGCTATAACTTACTAAATATCTAATACATTGTTTCCTATTAAGTCTTGTGTGATACTTACTTGATTTCTATTACTTCTCACATTCACACAAGGTGTTTGATAACTTGAATGAGCTGAATCTTTATAGGAAACATCACATTATTGACAAATAAATCCGTGCACTCTAACTGATTGATAAATTGTTTAAACCAATAACTTGCCTTGTTTATCACACTTAAAGCTAAATATTGTCATTGCATATCAAGTGTGTCATAGTGTGATATGTGCATAAAAGTTGTTGTCTCTTCATCATTGCATCATTTGTATATTACTAACCATTTCCAAGGGGATTCCGCACGAAAATTTGAAACACTCAATTCACCCCCCCTCTTGAGCGTTGAGGCCTTGGCTAACAAGTGGTATCAGAGCTTGACTCTTGCCACAAGGCTTAACAGCTGCAGGAGATCAAGATGGCCTCCACTTCATATGATGCATCCTCGGAAAATGGCACACTAAATAGACCTCCAATCTTCAATGGCAAAGACTATGCTATTTGGAAATAAAGGATGAATATCTTTATCCAAGCCTATGATCTCAAGGTATGGAATGCTATTCAATTTGGTCCTTTCATTCCTAAGTACATTGTTGATAATATAGAATGTATGAAGCCCATGAACGTATGGACTAAAGAAGAGGAAAGAAAGGTACAATTCAATTTAAGAGCTAAAATTCTTATCACATTAGCATTAGAACCTAACGATGTTTCTAGAGTTATTACTTGTAACAATGCTAAAGAAATATGGGAAACTCTTGAAACAATTTATGAAAATGCTAATGATAATAAAGATGTAAGGATTAGCACCTTTTCTAGTCAAAATGAAGGCTTCAAAATAAGTCCGGAAGAAGAGATCAATGAATCGGAAGAAGAACTTGCATGCCTAATGACAAAGCTCTCCCAAGATGATGAGGTATGCTCTTTAAATGCTTCTAGTGATGATAATGATGATGAAATTGATAAAGATGAATTGTTAGAAGCTTTTGAAGAGTTGCATGAAAAATTTGTCTTGCTATCAAAGAAATATGCATGCTCAAAACAAACCATTTTGACTCTTGAAAAAGAATTGCATGATGTTCATATAGAAAAAGAAAATCTTAGAGTTCAAAATGATGAGTTAATAGCTTCAAATGTATCTCCTAGGACTTGTAATAATAATAATGATTGTATGCTCATTGATAAGTGTATGCTTCTTGAAAATGAGAACAAAGAACTAAAAGAAGCACTTAGCAAGCTCACACATAGTCAAATACCTCTAAGTGCACCTATTGAAAATCGAAGGCATACACTTGATAGAAGGAAAATAAGCCATTACAAGAATCCCTTTGTGTTCTATAAGGAAAAATCCAAATCCTCTCTAAGATGTACAAATCATGAAAGAAAAGGGAACTCATTGTCAAATTATTTTAAAAGAAAGCACATAGAACATAATAGGAACCATTACCATCATACCATGACTTATTCATTGGATGCAAGTCATATATCTTCAAATTGCTTTGTTAAGAAATCTCGTCAAAAGAGCATGAGAAAGGTATGGATTTCAAAACAATCTTGAAATCCCAAACTAACAAGGAAGGACCCAAATCTCAAAGGGTACCTTAAAATTTTGAAATCTTGTAGGTAAACTTCAAAGCAACAACTTCTCATTGATGGATGACCAAATCTCATGGCCTAAGGAGATATCAAGTATCTCAGTCTCCATTCCAAAAGACAAAGGAGAAGAATAAAGCAAGCCAAGATTATGATGACTCATCATACATCTAGAAGGAAATTAAAGTTTTTGTAAATACCCTTCAAACAAAGAGATGAGAAAGAAACTTCAATGAAACTCACACAAATTGGATTGCACCAAGACAAAATTCAATGGACAAACACTAAAGGTGATACAACAAAAAAGTGTAAGTACTTATCATACAATTTCTGCCAATGCTTGTTTATAATAAATATAAATGTGTGAAAATCCAACTTTGATTTGATATTTAAGCTTGAGCATGATTGGTATGAAGTTTTAAAATGGATGAACAAAGAAATTTAGAAATACCTTGAATTCATGAAAAACTTAGAATCAATGATGTATGTGCACATCCCTATATTTTTTAATGATTGATGATGAGCTTGATGAATGATTATTTGAATAACATGGTACATGAAAATCTTGAGATTAAAGATAATTGTGCATAAATCTTTGATGATGTTTAAACCCTTGATGATATATCATGAATTCTTGGTTATTGTATTGATTCTTAATGATGCATGAATTTTTTGAGTGAATATTAATTCTTGATGATGTATCATTTATATGTTGTTTAACTAGTGGTATCTAAATAACAAACATCTTCCTTTAACAATGGTATGAATTGAATTAGTAAGAGGAGAAGTCATAGGGACATAATCTTGTTTATGTGCTTGTCTTGAAAATAAATACATATATTGCTTGTACAAGTGGTATCTATGCTTTGACAATCTATGCAATTATATTCCTAGAGAGAAAGCATGAATGTTACAACAAGTGACTGCCTAGATTTTAACTTTGTGATTGTAACATCATAAGCATGAACATGATGATATGATAAGAAACAATGCATGATATGATAAGTGATAATGCATGCCATGATCAAATACCATGCTTGGGCAATTGATATCCATCTTGATTCACTCTATAATTCTCATCTATGTCGTATGTTGGATGATGCATGATCTTGATTGTGAAAAGAAATTCAAAAGTATTACATCATTGAGATTGAAAAGAATTTTTGAACTACTTTATGAAGAATGATGTATGCTTGAATAATAACAATCTTGTGGTAAATGCCTAACTTTTATTAATTGATATCAAGAGCTTAAATTGGCAAGTCAATCAAGTGGTATCATACATGACATCAAGATAATAAGTGGTATGACATACATGGCAATGAGTGTATGACTTGAATTACACATTTACAGTCACATGATGACCTTTTGTGACTTGTCTATATGTGTTACTAAGTATCTATGCAAAATGCTTTCTCTTACATATTTGATAAATGCTATATGTAAGTGGTTGACTAGACCTATATGTAACATCATAGGCACTAGATAAGAAGAGATTATTTGAGATACAAAAGTCATATGGAAAAGAGTGAATATATTGGCATATGTTATAATACACTTGCATGAGTAAGCCAACAAGTTGTATTAATCATTCCATCTTTGCTTTGATACCTAGACATAAATGAAATTGCATCAACTAGTGGTATCCATTAAAAGGGAAAGATTGTTACACTTGATTATTTACCTAAGTTGTAGTTAATGCTCACTCTACCACTATGCTCTAAATCATATGAATCATGTTAATTAACAAAGTGGTATCAACATCTATATTTATCCTTGTTAAATTGCATGATTAAGGGGGAGTTTCATAACATTTCTTTATAACAAGTGATATTTATTGATGATATGTTATCTCCTTATCAAGTGGCATGAAAAATTGAGCAAATCATTTTTAGAAAACTCTTTTCCAAAACAATACTGCATCAAAGACCCAAAATTGGTACAAACTCTTGTGAACTCAATGCTACTAACAATATGCTCTGCAAAGAGTTTGTTAAGATTATGTAGGATGACTCAAAATGGCAAATCAAACTACCATACTGGGCAAACAAAGAATTATTCAAGGAATACAACATGGAAACAACAAAATGCCACACAAGGATGTGAAAAAGGGTATAAAACTTGCAAAATACCAAGGTATGATTGAATTCTTACTCTACCATCATGCTCCGTAAATTATTCAAATCATATTAACAAGTGGTATGAACAACGAATTTCACAAGCTACATATATCACTTCATCCCTTCTCTGATACCTAGATATAAGCATACATTGTTGAAAAGCCTTCTATATTACTGCTCTGATACCTAGAAATGCATCAAGCCATATTAATGAAATGATTAACAAGTGGATTGTTATATGCAATGGTATCTAACCTTTGAGTGGTATTTATTCATATTATAGTATCTATTATTTCAACAATGGTATCTATTAAAAAGAGATCATATGCATTAAAAAGTAAACAAAGGGTATCAGACTTGATTAAATTGACCTACAAGTGATATCAAACTTGATCAAATTGGTATAATCAATTTCACATGTTAATAAGTGGTATACTTTTTACAAGTGGTATCAATTACAGTAGTAAGGGGGAGCATACACATGAATGATTATCCTTCATTTCACTTCTCTATGATTATGTTTATGGCACTCATGCTCTTACTCAACTATATGCTTACTTGGAAAATTATTCTTGTGCATTTGATGATGCCAAAATAGGAGAAAACTATATGCTTACTTGAAATGATATGTGAAAGAATCATGTGACATTTTTGAAAATGATACTCACTACATGATTAGAATAACTTAGAAATCAATCATATGCTTACTTGATGAATAAATTATGTGATTGCTTATTGACTCTAGATGTACTAAAATGGTATTTATCTTTGATCATGTTATGAGATTTGATTTGAAATCTCTCTTATGAAATGCTTAATCTCTCTTATTCAAATACATGAGTTTATATGTTGATGGCATAGAATATATTAAGGTGATAATCTTTTTGATGATGCCAAAGGGGGAGAGATTAGTGGAAGGATCAGTAAAAAGAATAGGATGCCATTTATGCTAAAAAGGGGAGAGATATCATGTTTTCATCATTTGATACGTTTAAAACAATTGGCATAAGTTACAAGATTAAGGGGGAGGATAACCCTTAACTAGCATTCATTACATCATATAGGGGGAGAATACATATCAACATTGATTGTCATTATTCTGTGAAACTAACACCCCATGAGATGAACATTGGTTGTCATCCTCAAAAAGGGGGAGAATGTGTTTAAATGTTGAAACAGGTTTTGATAATGACAAACATGAAGACTAAGGCAAAGACCCCTAAAGGAAGAAAGGATATTACCATGAAGCCAATATGATGAATTTGCAACACATGAATACAAGCCATATGGAACATTAATTGTCATCATCAAAAAGGGGGATAATGAAGTTGCATATGTAAGTATGCAAAGTAGTTTTGATGAATGACAAAGTATTCATGATGATGATGGAATGGAAAAGGTTCAGAAACAAGAAGGTTCAAGCACAAAGACAATGGCTAAGAATAAAGAGATGAAGATGCCTCACAAAGAGTTAAAGAAACATGAGCTATGGAAGACAAGGTTGATGACATGAACTAAATCATGAAGAATAAGCTCATAAGTTGAAGAAGAATCAAGGAAACAAGCATGAGGATCAAAGGAATAAGCCATGGGTCAATACATATCAAGAACATATCAAAGACCTTGAAGAATTGTATCAGGTACATGTTCTAATCGATTACCACAATGGAATAATCGATTACCATAACTCTGTTTATGGTACAATCGATTACAATAAGAAGGACAATCGATTACAAGGGTTCTGGAATGTAACTAATCGATTACCGCTATACATCTAATCGATTACCAGTTAAAAGTTTGGAGATTGAGCATCAGGTATTCACTATAATCGATTACCAAGTCAAGCATAATCGATTATGTAAGTTCTGTTTTGTCCATAATCGATTGCATAAGTACCTAATCGATTACCATGCTGCGAGACACAATTAAGAGCATCAGGTATCATTCATAATCGATTAAAAGAAAATGAATAATCGATTAGAAGGATTCTGTTTCTAAGATAATCGATTACAATAGAAATTCTAATCGATTACCTGCTGCATAATACTGAAGATTTCAAGATCTAATCGATTACAGCTCGAAGGCTAATCGATTACCATAGTGTCAGAACGTGGGAAAATGCTTTTAAGTGGAACTCCAGCTCATTTCTTCACTCCCACTTTATGCCCATGCTAAGGTATCCATTGGAGACAATGTACAACGGCTGGAAACCCTAAATATGGCTATAAATGGAGCATGGATTCAAGCAAGAAAAGACACACAAGAGGGGAGACCAAGGCACAACACAAGGCAACAAACATTTCTCTTCTTAAGGTCTTCTAACTAAATTTCTCTTGTATATTCTGCAACTCTTGATTCTAAACTTGCATATTGCTTAAGAGTTGTTAGATTGTGAGTTTCAATTTGCATATCCTCTCTTGTTGAGAGTTAGAATTTGTGAGAGCTTTCATTTGTTTATCTACTATATTGAGAGAGTGTATTAATTGTAAACACAACACCAAACATAAGGTATTCACTCTAGGTTAAGTGGTTGTTCACTCTAGGTTGAGTGGTCACAAAGGTTGGGGTTCAACCTTTGGGTATTGAGAGATTGTGAGATTGGGTGGGTTGCCCTTTGCTTGTGAGGATTGAGTTCTTGAGTGTGGGACACTAGGAAGCTGCAATTGCTCAAAGCTTGTACCTCAAATCTTCAATAGTGGAATCCTTCAAGTGGGTTGCTTGAAGGCGAGACGTACACCGGGTTGGTGGAACTCGTTAAATTTGGTTTGCATTTCTCTCTACCTTGAACTCCTTATACAACTGCGCATATAAACTGTTTGTTGAAATGCATGAGCTAAATATATGAATCAAAGTTATTGTTCAAGTAGAATACTTAACTCTGCATGCCAAGTGTTTGATAATTTGCTTAAATCAATATTTGGTGAAGTTCTTCAAAATTGGAAATTGCTATAACTTACTAAATATCTAATACATTGTTTCCTATTAAGTCTTGTGTGATACTTACTTGATTGCTATTACTTCTCACATTCACACAAGGTGTTTGATAACTTGAATGAGCTGAATCTTTATAGGAAACATCACATTATTGACAAATAAATCCGTGCACTCTAACTGATTGATAAATTATTTAAACCAATAACTTGCCTTGTTTATCACACTTAAAGCTAAATATTGTCATTGCATATCAAGTGTGTCATAGTGTGATATGTGCATAAAAGTTGTTGTCTCTTCATCATTGCATCATTTGTATATTACTAACCATTTCCAAGGGGATTCCGCGCGAAAATTTGAAACACTCAATTCACCCCCCCTCTTGAGCGTTGAGGCCTTGGCTAACACCACCCCCAATCGGATGGACAATCCGAACGAACAATTTAGAGTCTAGAAGACTTATTAAGAGCGTGTGTGTTAGAGCACGGTGGGGACTGGGAGCAGTACCTTCCCTTGATCGAGTTTACGTACAACAACAGCCATCATCACAGCATTGGCATGGCACCCTACGAGGCACTATATGGACGCAAATGCCGAACCCCACTCTGCTGGTCAGAAACGGGTGAAAGTCTACCATTGGGACCAGATATCGTGAAGCAAACCACAGAGCAGATCTGAGTGATACAGGGACGGATGAAAGCATCTCAAGACAGACAAAAGAGCTACCATGACAAACGCATCAAACCATTGGAATTTTCAGTGGGAGACCGAGTGTTTTTGAGAACTTCTCCAAGTAAAGGAGTCGGACGAGCCTTAAAAAGTGGAAAGTTAAGCCCTCGATACATTGGACCTTATGAGGTGTTAGAACGAGTCGGCCCCGTGGCATACCGCATCGCATTACCAACCCACTTGTCCCGATTGCACGACGTATTTCATGTGTCTCAACTAAGAAAGTATTTACATGACCCCAGCCACACGATGCCTGACGATGAAGTAGAGATCAAAGAAGACCTGACCACTGTGGCTACACCGATTGGAATCGTGGACCGATCGGTAAAACGCTTGAGAAACAGAAACGTGAGACTAGTGAAGGTGGAGTGGCAGCAAGGCAAGACCACCTCCTGCACGTGGGAACGCGAAGATGCCATAAAACAGCAGTACCCCGAGTTGTTCATTTAGGTGAGTTACCAACTAAAGCTTCACATGAATTACCAACTGAATTTCGGGGACGAAATTCTTTTCAAGTGGGGGAGAACTGTAACATCCCCATTTTAATTAAAGCAATCGAGTTAAATAACAAGTCAACAAGTCAACACCTCCCTTAATTTAATTAACTAAGAAGTAATAGGATAATTAACGTGGAAGCATGGTGGCATGGGCAGGATTATCGCGTTTCCCCATCCCACTATCCTGTTCTCCACGCGGGTACTTATACAGGCGAGGCCATGCTCTTCACACAGAGAATTCCGCGAACTCCCTTCTTCATTCCTCTTGTTTTCTCCCTTGCCTTCTCCGCCCTCCAGTCCATCTCCTGCTTCGAGAACCAAGGCGACGGTGCTACAGTGGAGTGGAACTCCCCACACGAGAAGGGACGATCGTCAAGTGACGCAGCAGGGAGGAGAACCACCACTCAAGTAGAAAAGTCTCTTGGAGTTTTGTGAGTGGTAGGGGGAGTATCTTCTATTTTAAATGCATGGGTTATGAACAGGTTCCGAATGATAATGCTTGCTGTACCCGTGCTCTGATTGTGTATTGTGTTGCATGTGAATGTGTACAATCCAGTTGCATGATGAGTGAAAGACGAGTGTTGCATGTTAGCACCTTTCTCACAGATGTATGTGTTGCAGGATCTCAGTTTGCATGTTGAGTTGTGTTGATATGAATGTCTGACTGAAGCTACCCAGGTTATAGAAATGCATATGTTGATATGACTGCTATAATAAATTGTTTGCGTGTAGGAAATGCCTTCTTTAAATGGATTCTGACACTGTCTTACATCGATTGCATGATAGGTTGTGATAACTTGAAATGCCTGACTGAACTTGTGATTTTTAGAATGATGCATGAGTTGAATGATGCTGTAAACCGATTGCATGTCTTGATTAAAAGAAATGTTATGAATGCTTGAA
Source organism: Clitoria ternatea (assembly GCA_037962975.1). Taxonomy (NCBI): domain Eukaryota; kingdom Viridiplantae; phylum Streptophyta; class Magnoliopsida; order Fabales; family Fabaceae; genus Clitoria; species Clitoria ternatea. The sequence continues at coordinate 140,896,924 of CM075673.1, forward strand.
TATGGATTGATACCGATTGTATGAGGCTCATACGCTACAATGGGATGGTAACGGATTGCATGAAAGCTCTGTACTGAACCTTGATAATGTGTATTACTGAATGCATGGTGCGTGTGTGCTTGAATGCGAGAATGCATGCGTGAAATAAATGTTGTGTGTCGAATCCGCGTGTGGCGCATGGGATGCGTTGTGCTGGGAGCACGTAGTGTGAGACACTACCTTCGGTCATCCAGCGTGGGACGCTGTAAAATCCTTGAGTGGGACTCGGGGTAGCCCTTGAGTGGGACTCGGGCTGTCTGTGAACACCGCCGTTGGCGCTGAGAGCGTTGGTGTCACCTGTGGACAAACGGTTGGGTACCTGTAAAACGGTCAAGCAGCTGGGAGCTGATCTGATAGCTGAGAGCTATGTATAAAAAGGCTGAGATGCCTACGTTGCAACGTCTGACCGATACACACGATGCGGAACCGAGTGAAACCTTCTGTGCTTATCATTGTTAATATTACTACTACTGTTAATGTTGTTGAAATTGGTTAAGTAGGCCGAGTGGGAAGTGAATGGGTAAATGCGTAGGACTGAGTGGATGCTCTGTGCATGTGTTATTGACTGAAATTTAATTATGCATTTGATATTGTTGTATGATTGGGAGATAACCTGAGTCGGTATCTATCATTTAAAATTTAAGATGCTCACCCCTGCAGTGGCCATTTTTCAGTGAATGTCTCTCGAAATGAGGATCAGAAGCAGAGCTGGAACGCTGAGCGAAGTGTTAATGCATTGGGAAGGCTTAACTAATGCGATGTTAGATTAAGCCCTGACTGGTTCATGTCGGATGTTAGTGTTTTGGGATAAATAGAACCTTATGGACAAGGAGAAATCCGATTTTGTGTTGTAAATGTTGACATACGCTCTTATATGTATATATATGGATGTATGGTTTCGTGTGTGACATGCTATGTGCTACCTTGTTTCATACTTGTGCTTTAATGAATACGCAGGGACAACATGATTTAGCAGGCTATAGCCAAGTCTGAGTGAATTATGAATTGTCTCTAGGAAGACTTATGTCGGATACGTTTGGGCGGAGTCGTACCCCGCCTGAAGTATGGGGGCAATTCGCCCAAGCATGAGGACTCACGCTGGAGCGAGTAGTTGTTAGAATGGGACACCGTTCAATTACCTTTCCTCTCCGTCGTGATGCTAATGCAATCCAGACACCGGTGTTGACCCCTGATTTGGGCGTTGTGGTTGAGTCCGCCCAGGCGTTGTCATAATTAGCTGAGTTGGACGGAATAAGTTCAGGCTCCTCCTTCCTCCACAACCTACTACCGCATATGTACACTGCGACGTCCCAATTTTGAAGTTAAAACCGAGAGAGAGAGGAGTTCAATTAGTGGTTTAGGGTGGATTGGATCCTAAGTGTAAGGCATTGATAATCCGAATGAAAGATGTAAAGTCCGATTGAGAAATTACCTTGTGTTTGTGGGGCGTTGTGCTGACCTCGCTTAGGCGGTGTCATACCTCGCCCAAGTAACTAGGACGGTTCGCCCAAGCGCGTGGAACCATGCTGAAGCAAGCAGATATCAACGTGAGACTCCGCCAATGTACCTTCCTCCTCCGTTGTCGCATTATTATCTCTCTCTGGGCGGTGTTGGACATCGCCTGAGTAAGTGGACGTTGTGAAGTAGTCCGTCCAGGCGTTGTTATGCCTTGCCGAACTGGACGGCGGTGTAACCACTTCCTCCTTCCGTGGTTGCATTGTTATGCTTCGCTCAGGCGGTATCGGACCTCGCTGGAGCGAGTCAGTGTTATCTTAGTCCTTGTTCAGGCGCTGCTGTGTTTCGCTGGACAGTGCGGGTCGGTCCCAGCATTGCTCCTTTCTCTCTTCCCTTACCTATTCTCTTCCACTAAATGACCAGTGTTACTCGTGGAAAAGCTTCCTTGTGAAATCCCCTCTATCCGCTGTTGTGCTACCATACTCCGCCTAGACGGTGTCAGACCCCGTCTGAGCGAGCAAACGGTGTTGTGTAATCCGCCCAAGTGCTGGTGTGTTACGATAAACCCAATGAGCCGGTCCCAGTCTTAGCTTTTCTGTAGGTTGCCAGATGCGTGTGAATGCTCTTCATTCCCCCCTTGCCTGCTTCCTTCTATATCGAATAATACGTGACTGCTTTTGTGAAAAATTTTCTCATATTTTTGGAATTTTTAGTCGCAAACAATAAGGTGTTACACTTTCTCTTTCTCCCTAAAAGGAACCTTGAGTTTTTCCCTCACTTCACTATAATCTTCTCCTTCTCTACCTATCTTTCTTGTTTTCTTCCTCCTCATCAAAACTCTCACTTCACTTTCATCACCTTCCTTTCTCTCTTTTTCATCACTTTGACTTCCTCTATCACCATCCAAAAATTATGGCACCTTTTTCCTCACCACCATCATCTCCCTCTCTTACCCAAATCCAAGGAAGAGCTCCCATCACTCTGTCATCTCCTTTTCCTTACATGGGTGCTAAAGGGAACAAGCTTCTTTTCCACTTTTTCTTAACCTAGGTAAGCACCAAAGAACCTTTGGGGGTAGTTGTTCCAATTTCTTAAATTAAGCTTTGATTTCTTTAAGTTCATACTTATGGGTTGTGTTTTAGATGATGCTTTGATTTGAGATTTTAGGGTTTAAGGGAAATGGGTATATCCTTAAAATTTTAGTTTGTTGAAAATTAATTATTTTGTTCTTAATTATGTTTTTATTTTGTTTACAGATTTTGGAATTTGTTTGAACAAAAAAGCAGAGCTCGGAGAGACCTTGGAGCCCCCAATTACAAATTGACCTCTTTTAGATAACAAAGAGGAGATAATGTTGTGAACAAGTGAGGAATAAGTAGGATTGTGTCTAACTATAACGTTTTAATGATTATTGATAGTTAAAAGTCAAAATATTATTTAGTATAATAATGTATGTAAATATATTGATATGTTGGATTTAGGTGGAGTGATGGTTTAATGAATTAATTAATTGATGGATTGATGAATTGAAAACTTATTAGATTAATGAATTGATGATTTGATGCTTTGGCAGACTTATGACTTAAGGGATTGATGACTTGAATGTAATTATATATGTGGCTTGTAAGGTATTTATGAAAATGTATGAATGAAATAAGAGAGTGAAGTAGGAAAATGTATTGAAGAATTAAAATGTTATTAGTATGGTGAATTATGGACTAGAATGGTTATAGGGTAAAGTGTTAGTATATGGTGCTATTATATATATAATCTAGTTTCCTGTGAGAATAAGCAAGATAGAAATGCTGGTGTGTTGATGTGTCATATTGTAACTTGTGAGAAATTGAGAAGTGCATAAATTGAATTGACTATGTTACTAATTGGTAGGGTGAGTTGTGAAATAGATTAATTATATTTGCAAATTGGTATAGTAAATGATGTATTAAGTAATAAGTGAATTGAATAGATAGTTGATGAATTATGTGGAGTGATGAATTGGATAAATATATATATATATACGATATATCTTAAGAGAAAGGTTGTATTAGGTGAGAATAAGAGGGACAGATCTGGGTCATACAACTATAAATGGACAGTCATGATTAAAAGTTTTTCAAAGTCACATAATCACTTAAAAAGTCATGTGACTTTTTCAAAAAGTCACATGATCAATATATTTTAATCTTAACGATCTATGATAAGATCCAATGGTTAAGATTTATTCTTCTCACTCTTACCTAAGAAAGTCTTTCTCATGTGATATATCATCTATACACACACAAGTGCATGAATAGGTAGAGAGGAATGATGTTGTTGAATAAGGAGAATTAACAAAACTATAGGCCAATTGGTGTAAAAAGTGGCTTAAAATGATTCTAATTGGCATAATTTAAATGTACCACCATGTAGGTTCTGTTTTCTTCATAAAATTGACCTAAATGCTGCAAGACCCGATCCATGATCGTGGCAGCTTCCACAACCAGACAGTGGATCACTCTGGGTTGTGGTAAATTATTGTGTGACATTGCAGGGAGAACCATGGCCAAGTCGTGGTAGCCACGATAGCTGTGGTTCCCTCCAAGGCCACAATGGATCATGTTTTCCTTACCTACTTGATGTTGAATGTTGTGTAGTTCATATTTTACCCCTATTTTCACATTGTAACTGATACTTAGCCTTGAATATCATGTGAATACATTCTTACATTTCTTTAGATGTCTAAAAGATATAGGGTATGATGCTTTAATGGATCAACATGGATTATATGACTAAGTAAATCGAGTAGTGATTGATGATACATGTATGCAAGGATTACATTTAAATGTGTTGAATTGATATGTGTATATCTTAATGAAATACAGATAATTGTGGTATGTTAATAATCATAATATTAAGATAATATATGTTTGAATGCCTTGTATGTACCAAATAAGATAGTCTATATCTTGGATTGATGTAAATAAACTCTTATGAGTTAGAAATGAATACATGGCCATGATTAGCTATTGTTATGATAATCCTCATGAATTTAAAAATATGTGATCAACCACTTGATAATGTATGGTTGCACAATGATGTTCACACATGATGGTTTCTAAAAAAGGGTTGATATTGATATCCCCTATGAATTATAATCTGGCATGTGTTGATTGACTGATTTGAATATTCCCTTAAGGATGGGAAATTGTAACATCCTAAATTTTTAGAAATAAATTATAAATATGATAGTGATTAATTTTTTGACATAAAAAATATATAGGATAGTTAATTAAATACCAATTATGATTTATTGGTAAAACAAAATTTACTAAACCCGAATAGTGTAATTAATGATGTGGGACCCATTAAATTATTTTTGGGCATTAGATTGCTAAAGATAGTAAGATAATTATGGTGAGTATGAGTATATGTTCAGATAATTTTTAAGTTGAGGAAGGATTTATATGGACATAGAACGTGTTTGTAGTTAGTAAAAATACGAGTGACAATGGAATTAAAAACATTCAAAATTCCCCCTTTTCACTAGAAATTGCCATGACACGTTGGCCCTTTTTTTTCTTTTTATGTTGGATAAAAGCATATGAGTGACCATTGGACAAAAGGCAAATACACATGGACCCTTAGATTGAATAAATGGCTAGGATTTGGAGAGAGGAAATCACTTTTTCTTCTCCTTTCCCCCTCATCTCACGCCACTCTCTTGGCATCTCCTTCCATCTATCTTTTCTTTTATTCCTTCGTCTCCATTGCAAGCAAAACTATGGGGGCTCTTTTGGTGGTTCGTTTCACCAAAATTTCTTACAAATACTTGTTTCATGAAGCACTAATTGGACTTTGGGGCATATTCCAACTCACTTCATCATCTTCTCTATCCTTTATTTATCTTCATCTTTCTTACTTAAGGCTTTGGCACAAGATAAGAGCTTTGCCATTTTTGTTGTTCTGAATAATTGAATTATAGCCCTTGAAGCATAAAAATGTTGATTTTGTTATTGTTGTGAAGAAAAATGAAAATGGGTCTTGAAACCCTAGGTTAGATGACAATGGATAAATAGGTTTTGTGGTGAGCATGTGGTACACGAATCTTAGCTTAAAATATACTTAAAATGTGAAATGGGAGTCAATGGAAATTGTTGTTTGTGGTTTGGTTGAAAACTCTATGTTTTGGTCAAGTACTTGGGTTATGGAAAATTGGGAAAAATATGATTTGTGTCATGAGAATAATTAATGATTATGGAAATAAATTTTAAAATCATGACATGAATTATGGGTGGTGAAGATTGGAGGAACTATGAAAGAGTATTAATGTCTTAGCTATTAAATGGAGCAGAAGATGTTTCCTTGGTGTAGACAATCACAATGATGCATGGTGAAATATATATAACACATTATGAAGGGTGGGTGAAGAGAATAATGTTGATTTGATATTTTTAGACATTGGGTATGATTATTTAAGTGTTAGAAAACATTAATGAAGGAAAAGAATTCCCAAAACCTAATAAAATATGAAACCAAGGCCTAGAAAATATTAAAAACATATTATAAATCATGAATGTAATTATTTATGAATTTAAGATTGAGAATGATTATTATCTAGGCAATTAATTGTATTTATACAAGTGTTAAATATAGGATCTAATCTAGTAGGTGAGGTGAGATCGTCCAATTGCCCGAATCTCTTCTCTTGAGGTATGAGAGGAGTTTTATATTATAAATGCATGAATTAAATGACTTAATGGTTGTTATATAATATTATAAATCATATTTACCTTGCCATAATTATTGACTTATTGGAATGTACGACCTTGTTATTGTCAATTGCTTGGCAAATATGCTTGATGTATTCAGAATATGAAGTGTGTCTCTTGTGGTGATTGATAAATGTTCTGAAGATTAGGCAAATATGTGCCAATATGTTGTGAAAATATGCATGATTCACCACTAGTATTAAACGTTGATGATTGATAATGAAATTGGATGAATTGTTGTCATGACACACCCATGAATGGTGATGAAATTAACAAATATTGTTGATGCCATTATCTGTGGTACAAAGTTATATACTTGTAATGGTGATGAAATTAAAGTTGTTAAAAGAGATAGTGAATGCCACAATTGATTATTGAAAACAATGGCAATACTATGTTTGTTTTATTAAAATCCACTAAGAAAAGGTGGTGATAATTATGAGAATAATTATTGATGGTTAGAGAGTGTCATGGTAGGATACATTAGTGTGAGAATGCATTTGATCTGCATCTGCATTTACATCCATGACATATTTGTCCAGCTACGTGGTTTAGAATGTTAGGGGTTCCACGAGTTGGCTCGGTGGGAGGGTGGCTTAGTGCACGAGCATATTTGTTACCTTAGTCGTGGTTGAATCATGAAGCTACCCATGTTTTATCATGAGGGATTTCATGTGGTTAAGCTAGTGGATGGGGGTAGCTCTTTGAGGAGCATGATTTCCCTAGTGGTTACTGCCATGGTGAAGAATCATGGTTGGCCCGCAACATCATTTTTATAATATCTTGTAAGTTATTGTCGTAGTCATAATGAAATGACCAACATTGTATTGTTGGATGATGTAGTTTGGTACCAGCAAAAATGTTGGATGATATATATGTGTGTGTGTAGACATTATTATTGAGATAGTACTTAGTATATACCTACACTGGTGATTATTCCCACAGTCGGATCTGCATTTGTTGAGAATAATTTCTTGTGCATATGCATTAGCTTAAGAACATTTACATATAGCTCAGAGATACACCGGTATGAGATTAAAACCTTGAAAGGTGATGGATGAAAATTGGTTGAAAACCTCTAATTGGATAAAATAATTAACCTTAATAAACATTAAGATGAAAACTATGAAAATACTTGTGATAGCCCATTGAGAAAAAAAGGAATGATTTGTGATTGTGTATGTTCTTGATGTGAGCTTGATTCAAGATATTTATTTTATGTTTGTGTTGACATAAATTAATGAGTTGATGATGTTAATGCTTATGTTGCAAAGAACATGAGTGATTTATATGCATGTATACATAGTCACAAGTTTCTAAGTTCATCGTTTTGAATGCATTATTCACTCTCCCATGTTGTCTCTTTTTATTATTGTGATGTAGGACCTTGTGTAGGATGAGGTGACCTTGTTTTGGGGAAATGATGCTTTTTGTGTAAAGGTAAATAATGGTAATGGAATGCCTTAGCCAGTAATGTAAATTGGATATATGAATTTGGTTGCCAATATGATGGCAATGACATTTACGATGATTAACACTTGATGATTACCAAGGTTTATGGACGGGTCTGAACCGGGGCCTAGGATCTGGTATGGGACCAGCCACAAATGTTCTTAGTGATTTACACACCGGTCTAGTAGGGATCTGGTATTATGTCCCCTATTCCAGTAGGGAAATAAGGGTCCTAGAGTCCTGGAGATCCTTCACACCAAGCCTTCACGTTGATGGGGGCGAAATGTGGTGTCACCTACGAAGATTCTCCGACGCTCAAGTCAATAACCAGAAAAGGAATTCGAGGTTATCGAGCGTAAGTTTAAGAATGAGTCTAACGTACCCGAGTTGTGAAAATGTTGGTATTTATATGCGTTCATGCAGATAATGCAAGAGTCCTTTAGGGTTGGGGGACCATTCGTACAATACGTCAGTACTATTCTGACACACGACGCGGGTGCCTCTGCGTTGCCTGCGAACGTTCCTCCTATGATTATACCTTGTACTATTTTTTAGGTGACACAGATGCTTTCCGGTGTATGTGATGCTGACCTGGACTTTCAGTATAGAAAGGTATTTAATATAGGTTAGAGTCCGGAGGTTTACCCGCCACACTTGTAGACTAGCAAAGGACAGGTGAAATTATCCTTTTGTCCATACGCAGGTATCTAGATTGGATCATTTGCCCCCTAGCTTGCTTAAGGGACTGAATTAGTTGTTCATATAAGCTATCATACTCTGTCGAGGCTGCCTTTGCAGGTACGGATACCAGCTCAGATGACATTCTTCTGAGGTCCCCTTTTGTGGGTATGGACATGGGCTTCAGATATCGTCTTACCTTTGCGCGAAAAACTTACGAGTTTTAAAATTCATAACTCCTGCCATTTAAAATTTGTAACTTCCTGGCCTTGAGATACCACCAATGATGAGCAATTATTGCTAATAACATATGAGTATTAACGATTATGCATAAGAGGATTGCCAATCGTCGCGAGTGATGGGTATTAGGCCTAAAATTCAAACATTACGACCCATTCAATTTCAGCTTTATTCAAAATGGCATTGGTTTCACATGCTTTAGACTTCAACGACACCGTCATTTACCTTCAAAATGACATGTTCCTTAAAAACGATGTGCTTCTTGACCGGTGGTTACCATGCCCCCTCCATAGCTATAAAAGGGGAACTTAGGCATTTTTCGGAAACCACTTGCTTCAACCCTAAGAAAACCTCTGCCAAACATTCTCCTCGAAGAAGTTTCTATTTGAGTGCCCTTAGTGAAGTACTTCCGTCATCTCCTACTTTCATAACTTTCTTAGGTAACCTTCCTCTTCCCTTTTTCCAATTCATTTCCTCTGTTATAATACTATTGCCATGCGCTCTAAGTGAGATCGCACTGGTTTTGGCCACCGAGGGGAAGGATCCCTGTAAAGTCCTTCAGATAACGGGGAGGAATAATTCTCATAAATCCGCCTAGGTCTGGGCCACATCGTATAGAAATAAGAGATGCTCATCCACAGAGACGGCGAATGACATTGCCCTCCTTAGAGTCCTCCTCGAACTCAAGGGCTAGCCACTCTTCTGAGAACGACGTGAGTGCTGACTGTTACCTTTCTAACGATATGGCTTTTTATAAAAGCACTGATGTTTTCCACCATGCCATAGACAAAATAGCTGTTGAAGGAAACTCTAGAACCATCCCAGTCCTCAAAACCGTTGAGGGGTGTATAAACGTGGTGGCACACTGGCTCAACTGGGTGAAGCTGAATGAATTGCACCCCTACTACAGGGTGAAGGACGAAATATGTGAGATAGCATCCTGGTATTCTAGGAAAGATAAGGGGCGGCTATCTCCAAGATTCATGGTGTATGCTGAGGAGAGGCTCAAAGAATGGTTCATGGTGTTTGTACCCTGGCCTACTGATAGGATTTGCCACCGCTATCCAGATGAGCGATCCATCTTTATGTACGACTTTGTTTTCTCCCAACTTAGGGCTCGTTTTCCCTTTACCGAATTTCAAATGGGCGTATTGAGATTTTTGGATTGTGCCCTTTCACAAGTGCACCCCAACGGATGAGGATTGATCCGCACTCTGGAGGTACTAGGATAACACTTTAACTTTTAACCCACTGTGGTGATGTTTTTTTACTACTGCCAAATGGCACACCGGGCAAACAAGAAGGGCAGACTGAGCTTTGTCACCCTCCGGTGTGACTCAAATATGGTCAACTTTGAAGCCTTCACAGAGTCTGCGAAGGTGGATGAGAGATCTTTCAAACATTACTTCGTGAGAATTTGGGTTCAACCAAACAATTCGGTCTTCTAGAGAAATAATGAGGGCCTTCTAAAATTTCCTGTGGAGTGGACTCACAAGCACTTCTTGCTCACCACAAAAGCTTACTTCACCGACAAGAGTGAACTATCTCCCCACTCAGTAGAAGTTTTGAGTGCTCTTCAGGCATACACCACTAATTATGGGAAATTTTCCTACAAATGTTTTCTTGGGCTAAACATCATTCGTAATGAATACCTAAGTAATTTCCTGTTTTTTACTTTTAACTATTTGAGTTTTGGTATGTGTTGTGTTTGAAACTAACGTACTTTCGTTTGCTTGTGCAGAACAAATAGAAGAATTGTGCCCTGCCATGGACAAGTTGAAATTCATGCTGGTAGATGAGGACTCATCCTCTGAGGAAAACAATATTCAACCCAAGAGGAACGCCATCAAGGTGCACACTAAAACAATCACCTTAATATCCGTTGTGAGTGGTGAGGTCCCTCTGTTGGACGAAACTGAACAGGCAGGAACCACGTAGCCTGAAAAAGGAAAAGAAAAAAGAAGCGGAAGATCCAGAAGGATGTTGGGGCTCAGAAACCAACTTCTCCCAAGCCATCCAAAAAAAGAAGACACTGGAAGAGGCCGGTATGACTAGCGCTGAAAAGGGGAAGAAGGTTGTTACTGCAGCCGAGACCATTTCTGACTCTAAGGCTGAGATCGAGCCAACCAAAATTGCTGAAGAGTCCTAGCTAATAGTGTCTTACTCCCCCCCGTCCTTTTCATTCCTGACTCCTTTTCTAAATTATAAGGGTCTTATCCCTCCAAAGCTTCCCAAGCCGACGTATAAGCTCAGCCCCACGCTTGAGGTCCCTAAAATCAATAAGGCTTATGAGGTCGACAGATGGCAATTAGTTGAACTATCTGGCCTCATTAACTGCTTGAGCAGAGTAGCGGATGGCATGGCGGAGATTGATAAAATTCATGCCAAGGTGGAGAAGCTCAACATTTCTTTTGCCAAGGATAGAGTGAACCTCGAGATAGCAGAAACACACCTAAAGCAGGCGAAGGATCTCATTGATGTATGCCATTTCAAAATCTTTGAGTTGAAGGCGATTGTGAAGGATCTAGAGGGCAAGATCTTCGACCTGAAAATGGAGAAGGAAAAATATGCCAAATTGGTCGAGGATCTGCGGGCATCGGAGGCCGACCACTTTAAACGAGTTGAGGAATGGGCCACTCGAGAGAAAGAGCTGCTTAGGCATACTAAAGAACTAAGGATAGGAGATGCTAATGCTAGGTCTCTGCTAGAGCAAAATACAAAACTGAAGACAAATTTGGTTGATGCAAAGGCTAACTATAAGAAAGCATTGGGAATCTGCACCAGGGTAATGCATGATTCCTTCAATGGGGCCTTGCGTCAGATCTCCTATCACAACCCCAGAGTAGAGCTTAACCTCAATGGAATTCATCCTCTATATGAGTCCCACGGTAGCAGGTTATTCTCTGTGGTTGATGGTCGGTATGAGGAACCCAAAGATGCCCTCTATGATATAACACCACTCCCGAAGGGCAAAGCCTCATGTCTCATTAAGTCTCTCTAGAACCTAATGAACAAGAGAAGGAAACTGAGGAAGGAGATGGAGAGGGCGGTACTACCCGAGAGCCTTCCAAAATTGATGCCACTGGAGGAGATAAAGATGCCCAGAAGGAGAACACTGAAGAGGTTCCCCCTTCCTGATTATATTTTTTGCTTTCTGTTGTACAAGCTGTGTACTGGGATCAGCTCCGGTATTGACTCATTTTGCTACTTCCTTAGAAATGCATTTTCTCTTGTCATAAAATCTTTTGATATATTTGTGCTTGCTCCGATATCACTTATTTAACATCAACGAAGTATTTACCTCATCAACTTTGTGTAAATGTTTTAACTTCATGTGACGCTTGCTTTTAGCCTTTATTTAACTTAGGCTTTACTGCTCAGCTGCACGAGGTGGTTTTATTTGAGAGAACAATGAGCTCAAAATGGGCCATTTAGGTTATGCCGCTCAAGAGAATATATCGTCAATTAGAGATCAAATAGCCCTTGCACCACTTGTTAGGGTCCGGTATGGCCTTAGAAAACAACCAATCCTCATTACTCGTTGGGGTGATGTTAATTGGGGTACCTCTCATGGAGTTATGTTGTCAATTTCAAAATGAATAATTGAGATTATCCATCCTGAAGGTTATTCTCCATGGCCAATTACAGAATAGGTAATTGGGGCGCCAATCATTGGGGTCCGGTATTGATAAATCAATTTTAATACACTTCTTATAATTTTACACTTGGGGTTTATCATATAATTACTATGTTTAATAATAGTATTTTAATTAAGTTTTATGTTGTTTAGTTAAATTGAAGTATTATGTATATATGTTTCAATTTTCATTTTTTGTATGTATCTTTAGTATCTTGCCTTGTTTTAGCCATAACTTGGGCTTTTGTGATCCAAATAGGCTAATCTTAGAGCCCATGGAAAGCTAAGACAGAGGCCTACATCATGATAGTCAGATTTGGTTATTTTGCATCTGAAAAAAAAGAAGAAATGGAGCATGAATCAATCAGCCCTTATGTGTCCCACCAGCATTGACATCGTTCACCAAAATACACATATCTGGAGTTGTAGATATCCAAATGACCTCATTATTATGCCAAATTCTTAATGAGATAGAGATATACAACTTTCATGTTGAAGATTTTCCAAAATTCAGCCATCTAGATGGTCATATTTGACTCGCAAGATGGAGAAGATAAAGAGGAGAATGACTTTCAACACCTACCATTATCTTCTTTTGAATTATTGTAATTTCAAGCCCACCAATATTGAAAAAATGCATTAATGATCAGAAATTGAATGTATAGTGTCATGATACTTTGCCTATAAATAGATGCTTGAAGTTGTAAGGAAGATACACAAGAGATACATAAGAAATACATGCTTTAGTTTTCATTACATTTCTATATCCTTGCTTTAGTTTCTTAAGTTTTAGTTCTTTCTCTTGCTTTATTTCTTTGTTCTATATTCCATCCCTCAAGTTATGGTTTTCATTTCCCTTACTCAATATTAAGTAAGTTAATTTTATTATTTGTTATTTACTTTTATAATTAAATTTATAGTTAATTTAATATTAATTTTCATTGTTAAAAATTATCATGGAAGCTTAATCTTTTAAAATCAACTCAAGGAATTTAATTTTTCTTTATGTTAACTTTGAGTTCTTGCTCTTAATATTTTGATTGAAGATAATTAATTTTCTTTGTTTCTCAAACACTTATGATGGTAAATTATTTAAGTGTATAAATGATTGGTATATAATTAAACAATCTATAATCTAAAATGATGTTGGTTGGTTAATCAATAATCAATTTGAGAACAAAAATTAAGTCACTAAATAAAATATTTCTATTTAGTTTCTTAACTCAATCAAATTATGGTTTTAAAGTTATTTTTGTAATTAATAAGAATATATTGATTGATTATTCTTATTAGTTCATTAATTCAATTCTAGAAGATGTTCTAGAATATAATCATTTAGGGATTATAAATGATTCAATGTTGAGAAATTAATTATATTTAATCATATTTGTGATCAATGATTAGTTAACTAAAGATTTATTAATTCCTTAGGTTGGTTATTTCTAAATTTGATTATTCACTCACTCATAAATTTACTTTTTGCATTATTATATAATTACTTAATTTTCCTTTCAATCTCAACACAAACCCCCTTTGTTATAACTAAATTGAATGTAACTAATTGAACTAAGGTCCTCGAGAGACGACTAAGGTTGTTCACCTTATACTATATTAATTTAACTTGTTATTTGACCAGACAACGACAACGTGTCAAATTTTGCGCCGTTGCCGGGGACCTTTGGTCCTAATTATTTACCTAATATGTTTTACATTTTTTTTGTAGGTGTGTTGAAGATATTCAAGTTTGGTTGAATGTGAGCTTATAAAAAAAATTTAAAAAAATCCACTTTATTATATTCTTATTTATTTTCTAGTAATCTCATTTTCAACCATTGAAAAAAATATAAATATAAAAAAATCTTTAAATTTTTAAATATATGTTTTAAGCAGTACATAATTAAAATGATAACTTTTTCCTTTTATTATGTAGTTGTAGTATTTTGTTACAATATGTGTATATGTATTATGCATGACTAGATCTAATACCGAACCACTATATTCTTTTGATCTTGAAATAGATAGAACATTTCATCAATTAGTTAGATCATCTAAGGGACTATTAGGCAATAATAATGAAACAAATAATAATATTTTAGTTAATAACATAAGAAGTGAAACTAAACCTTCAACTTCTGAGCATTTGTATAACATGGCTGAAAAGACATTAAAAGAACTAGCTACACTAGATGTCACTAATCAAACATCATGTATCTTATATCCTGAGGAATATGTTCCTTTTGTGCTTAAAACTGGTTTAGTTCATTTGCTACCAAAGTTTTATAGTCATGCAGGTGAAGATCCTTATAAACACTTAAAAGTATTTCATATCCTTTGCTCTACCATGAAACCTGAAGGGGTTTCAGAAGAACATGTAACACTTAAAGCTTTTCCTTTCTCCGTAGCAGACATCGCTGAGGATTGATTATTTTACCTTCCTCCTGGCTCCATTACAAGTTGGGATGACCTAAAGAAAATATTTCTTGAAAAATGTTTCCCTGCTTCAAGAACTTCCTCAATTAGAAAAGAAATATGTGACATCCGGCAACATGACCGGGAAAATCTTTATGAATACTGGGAAAGATTTAAAAGATTGTGTGCTAGTTTCCCATCACCAAATTACAGACCAACTTCTCATACAATATTTCTATGAAGGTCTTAATCCAATGGATAAAACTTTGGTTGATGCAGCTAGTGGTGGTGCTTTGTAAAATAAAACTACAAATGCAGCAAAAACTTTAATTGAGAACATGGTTGCTAATTCTCAACAACATGCCACTAGAAATAATTCTGTAGTAATTAGAGGAGTCCATGAAATTGAAACTATTAATGATGGAGATAAAAAATGGGAAAGTAAATTTGTTGAACTAGCAACACTTATGAAAAATATTATTGTGTCTCAAAAACAACAACTTGAAACCCCTGCTAAGGTATGTTCTATTTGTACTTCATTAGATCATTATACTGATTGTTGTCCTACACTGTAGGAAGGTAAAATTCCTGATGAAAATCTTTAAGTATATGCTGCCAACTTATACAATAACAGACTGCCACAACAACAACATAATAATTATGATCTTTCTTCTAACAGATATAATCCTGGTTGGAGGAATCACCCTAATTTAAGATGGGGTAATTCTTTACAACAACCTCATGCACCTTTTCAGGCAAATACTGGACCAAGCAGACCATATCAACCTCCTCATGTACAACAACAAGCTACACAAATAGTTACACCTTCCATTAAGAAATCAAATTTGGAGGAATTGATAAAGCAAATGTCAGTAGACAATTTGAACTTCCAAAAAAGAACCAAGGCTACAATTCAGACCCTTAAAAATCAGATTGGTCAATTAGCTATATCTTTAAACCATTTGCACTCTCAAGGTTCAGATAAGTTACCCGCTTAGATAATTGTCAATCCTAAAAATGTAGGTGCAATTACTTTAAGATCTAGTAAAGCTATCCATGGATCAAAAAAACAACAACAAACTGAAAATACTATTGTCACAGAAAAACATGAAGAAGAAGTTTTAGATAGTAATAATAGTAATGATATATCTCTTACAAACCCTCATTCTGTAGCTGATCCTGATAAACAACATATCCTTCTTCCATTTCCACAAAGACAAAAATCTATACAAAATAAGAAAATGGATGGGGAGATCTTAGAAACATTTAGAAAAGTAGAGGTTAATATACCTTTATTAGAAGCCATCAAGCAAATTCTAAGATATGCCAAATTCCTTAAAGAACTATGCACTAATAAAAGAAGACTAAAAGACAATTAAAGGATTAACATAAGTAGAAATGTGTCTGCATTAATTGAGAAACCTTTGTCACATATACCAAAAAAGTGTAAAGACCCTGGTACATTTACCATTCCATGCATAATAGGCAATAACAAATTTGAAAATTCCATGCTAGACTTAGGTGCATCTATTAATGTTATGCCTATGACTGTATTTACTTCACTTTCCCTTGTACCTTTGCAAACTACAGGTGTGGTTATACAATTAGCAAATCGAAGCTCTGCATATCCTGTAGGAATTATTGAAGATGTCCTTGTTAAAGTTAACAATTTAATTTTTCCTGTAGATTTTTATGTTCTAGATATGGAAAGTGAGACTTCTACCAATAAAGCTCCAATAGTTTTAGGTAGACCATTCTTAAAAACAGCTAGAACAATGATAAATGTGCATGCAGGAACACTTTCAATTGAATTTGGAGATAGTGTGGTTAGATTCAACATTTTAGATGCTATGAAGCATCCTACTAAGGACCATTCTGTTTTCCAAATTGACTTAATAACTGATTTAGTTGATGATAACATTATTAAGTTGTTTAATAATGTTGATTTTCCTGTATTGTCTGATTTTTGTGATTCATGCATGGATTCTCATTAATACAATATGTGTGCTAAAATTGAGAAATATCTGCTTAATGATAATAATGATCCACACTCCCTTAAAACAAAAAATATAGTTCTAGATGTTATTTCAAAAGAATCAGAGTGTAATAATTTGATTAAAGTAATTACAAATATATCTAATTATGTTGAAGTATAAGTTGCTGAGACAAATTCAACCAATTTGATTCCTTCAACAATGCAGCCTCCCATGTTAGAGTTAAAACCTCTTCTTGAACATTTAAAGTATGCATATTTAGAGGAAGATAAGAATCTTCTAGTGATTATTTCTAACAAATTAAATGTTGATCAAGAAACAAGGTTGTTGCAGATTATTAGGAAGCATAAGAAAGTAATTGGTTAGACTTTGGCAGATATCCCAGGTATTAGCCCTTCCATGTGTATGCATAGAATTCTACTAGAGGAAGAAGTTAAACCAGTAAGGCAACTACAAAGAAGACTTAATCCCTAGATCCTTGATGTACTTAAAAAAGAGGTAACAAAATTATTACAAGCTGGCATCATTTACCCTATATCAGATAGCACTTGAGTCAGCCTTGTACAAGTGGTTCCCAAGAAGTCTAGAATCACAGTGGTCAAAAATGAAAATGATGAACTAATTCCTACCAGAATCCAAAATAGTTGGTGAGTATGCATTGATTATAGGAAACTTAACAAAGCAACCCGAAAGGATCACTTTCTTTTACCTTTCATTGATCAAATGTTAGAAAGACTAGCAGGTAAGTCTCATTACTGTTTTTTAGATAGATTTTCAGGTTACTTCCAAATTTAGATTGCACCAAAAGATCAAGAAAAAACAACATTTACATGTCTTTTTGGCACTTTTGCTTATAGGAGGATGTCTTTTGGCTTATGCAATGCCCGTGGAACCTTTCAACGAAGCATGATTAGTATCTTTGCTGATTTTCTTGAAAATTGCATGGAAGTATTTATGGATGATTTCACAGTATATGGTTCATCATTTGATGCTTACTTAAATAGTCTAGATAAAGTATTACATAGATGCATTGAAACTAACCTTGTTCTTAATTATGAGAAATGCCACTTCATGGTAGAAGAAGAAATAGTTTTAGGCCATGTAATATCTAAAAAAGGCATAGAAGTAGATCCTACAAAAATTGATGTAATTTCTCAATTACCTTATCCTTCTTGTGTGTGAGATATTCATTCTTTTCTTGGTCATGCAGGTTTTTATAGGAGATTTATAAAAAACTTCAGTAAGATAGCCCTTCCGTTGTCTAACTTACTACAAAAAATATAATATTTGACTTTAATGACAAATGTAAAGAGGCTTTTGATTGCTTAAAGAAAGCTTTAACTACCATTCCTATCATCCAAGCACCAGATTGGTCACTTCCATTTGAACTTATGTGTGATGTATCAAATTATGCATTAGGAGTTGTTCTTGCTCAAAGAGTAGATAAAGTACATGTTATTTACTATGCCTCATGAACTTTGGATACTGCATAAATAAACTATACTACCACAGAAAAGAACTACTTGCTATTGTGTTTGTACTTGATAAATTTAGATCTTATTTGCTCGGTTCAAAAGTGGTTATATTTTCAGATCATGCAGCATTAAAGTTCCTTTTAAGGAAACCAGATGCAAAACCAAGATTAGTCAGGTGAATATATGTATGAAAATAATCAGGAGGATTTATTCTCATGTATTATCCTCCATCATGTTTTATTTTGCTAAGTATTGAGTTTCAAAATGAACTTCCACAATCACTAAATCACTTACTCCATTGCTCTTTTTCAACCCTAAGTTTAGCCATACTATTTCATTTTATCCACCCTATATCACCTTGGCCCCATTACAACCTTAATAAAGTCCTTTTGATCTCTGCATGCATATATGTTCAAATATGAAAATTAGAAATTTATCAAACCTATGGTAGTGCTAATTTATTTGGGTAATTTCTGAGAGTATACACAAACCCAAACAATTGAGATATAGAGAGCATGAAGAGAACATCTATCACATTTTCATCCACCCTTTGATTTGATCACTCAATTTGTGTAACTAGTATGTAATGCTTCTTATTCAAACTTATCATGACTTCTTGATATAAGGGATGATGTGTATTACTTATTATTTAAGACTTCAAAAAAAAGTCAAAAATCAATTGGAAAAAAATAACCTTTTTTTTGTTGTTTCTCATTTTAGTTTTTGGTTTGGTTTTGCCCTGGAGTGCAAAAGCTTAAGTGTGGGGGAATTTGATAAATCAATTTTAATACACTTCTTATAGTTTTACACTTGGGGTTTTCTATATAATTACTATGTTTAATAATAGTATTTTAATTAAGTTTTATGTTGTTTAGTTAAATTGAAGTATTATGTATATATGTTTCAATTTTCATTTTTTGTATGTATCTTTAGTATCTTGCCTTGTTTTAGCCATAACTTGGGCTTTTGTGATCCAAATGGGCTAATCTTGGAGCCCATGGAAAGCTAAGACAGAGGCTTAGATGATCAGATTTGGTTATTTTCTATCTGAAAAAAATGAAGAAATGGAGCTTGAATCAATTAGCCCTCATGTGTCCCACCAGCATTGACATAGTTCACCAAAATACACATATCTGGAGCTGTAGATGTCCAAATGACCTCATTATTGTGCCAAATTCTCAACAAGACAGATATATAAAACTTTCATGTTGAAGATTTTCCAAAATTCGGCCATCTAAATGGTCATATTTGACTCGCAAGGTGGAAAAGATAAAGAGGAGAATGACTTTCAACACCTACCATTATCTTCTTTTAAATTATTGTAATTTCAAGCCCACCAATATTGAAAAAATGCATTAATGATCAGAAATTGAATGTATAGTGTCATGATACCTTTCCTATAAATAGATGCTTGAAGTTGTAAGGAAGATACACAATAGATACATAAGAAATACATGCTTTAGTTTTCATTACATTTCTATATCTTTGCTTTTGTTTCTTAAGTTTTAGTTCTTTCTCTTGTTTATTTCTTTGTTCTATATTCCATCCCTCAAGTTATGGGTTTCATTTCCCGTCCTCAATATCGAGTAAGTTAATTTTATTATTTGTTATTTACTTTTATAATCAAAGTTATAGTTAATTTAATATTAACTTTCATTGTTAAAAATTACCATGGAAACTTAATCTTTTAAAATCAACTTAAGGAATTTAATTTTTCTTTATGTTAACTTTGAGTTCTTGCTCTTAATATTTTGATTGAAGATAATTAATTTTCTTTGTTTCTCAAACACTTATGACGGTAGATTATTTAAGTGTATAACCAATGGGTATATAATTAAACAATTTATAATCTAAAATGATGTTGGTTGGTTAATCAATAATCAATTTGAGAACAAAGATTAAGTCACTAAATAAGAGATTTTTATTTAGTTTCTTAACTCAATCAAATTATGGTTTTATAGTTATTTTTGTAATTAATAAGAATATATCGATTGATTATTCTTATTAGTTCATTAATTCAATTCTAGAAGATTTTCTAGAATATAATCATTTAGGGATTCCAAATGATTCAAGGTTGAGAAATTAATTATATTTAATCATATTTGTGATCAATGATTAGTTAACTAAAGATTTATTAATTCCTTGGGTTGGTTATTTCTAAATTTGATTATTCACTCACTCATAAATTTACTTTTTGCATTATTATATAATTACTTAATTTTCCTTTCAATCTCAACACAAACCCCCTTTGTTATAACTAAATTGAATGTAACTAATTGAACTAAGGTCTTTGAGAGACAACTAAGGTTGTTAACCTTATACTATATTAATTTAACTTGTTATTTGACCCGACAATGTGTCAGGTATATCCTTAAAAAAAGACCACTCATCGGGGCTATGTTCCACGGCATTCGTAAGGCTATGTCATCAGTTAGAGAATAGGTAACTGAGACTGAGACTCTACTTGCACCACTCGTTGGGGTCCGGTATGGCCTTAGAAAAAGACCAATCCTCGCCACTCGTTGGGGCCAAGTAGATAATTATTGAATGAGTAATTAGGGTGCCACTAGTTGGGGTCTGGTATGGCCTTAAATAAGGACCAGAGGGTTGTTCTTGTATGCTATTACCTCTCGTGGAGTTATGTCGTCAATTACAGAATGGGTAATTGAGACTATCCGTCCAAAGGGTTGTTCTTCACACAATTCACAAAGCTTAAAGACATGGAATAAAGAGAAGTGAAAAGAACACAATCGTTAATGTAATTTTTCATTAAATAAAATATATACAAAGAAAGCATAGTTGGGACATGCCTTGTTAAAACCTTCTTGAGAAAAGCCCAATGGGGAAAAGCACAAGTTAGGAAAAAGAGTACATGCCGATTTACCAACTAGCTGTAATAAATTATTAAATTCTGAGCATTCCACTTGTTGTGAATGGGTGTACCGTTGAGGTTTTCCAACTAGTATGACCCCTTTTCTGTGATCTCGATGACACGATAAGGGCCCTCCCAAGTGGGTGCTAGCCTTCATTGATATGCGAACTTGTTCCCCACACTAGCCTTTCTCAACACCAGATCTCTGACCCCAAAGGCTCTACACAAGATGTGTTTGTTCTACTGGAGGGAGGCCTTTGCCTTGATAGCTCGATCTCAGATGTATGCTTTTGCTTTTTCTCTAAGCTCTTGGATCACATCAAGCTTTGAAGCCAGATGGGAATTGTTGCTTTGCTCAGAGAAATACTTTATCCTTGTTGAGGCTGTTTGAAGTTCCACTGTATCATGGCTTTAACACCGTATGTAAGGTGATGTGGAGACTCATTCATTGAAGAGTGGGGTGTTGTACAATAAGCCCATAGGACATGGCATAGATGGTTTGTCCAGTCACCTTTAACTTCTTCTAGACGCTTCTTAAGGCCTTTCAATACTTCTCTATTAGCTACATCGGTCCGCCATTTGTTTGTGGGTACTCAATAGATGAGAAAACTTGGATTATACCCAATCCTTCCATTAACTCTATGAACTTCTTATCAGTAAATTGAGTGTCATTATCAGTTATAATCTCTGCTGGCACCCCAAACCGTGCTATAATATTTTCATAAATGAAACGCCAGGTCCGGGATGAGGTAATATGAACCACCTACCTCAATCCACTTTGTAAAATAGTCCACCCCCATAATAAGGTACTTGATTCCCCTAGAGCCGTAGGGAACGAGCCCAAGATATCCAATCCCCATTGGTGAAAGGGCCATGGTACAACGGAAGTGAATAGCTCTTTAGCCAGTGTTTAATAAAGGTTAGAGAACCTCTGACAAGGATCGCATTTCTTCAGAAACTCTATAGAATCCTTTCCTACGTGGGTCACCAATAGCCAGCTCTCAGAATTTTTTTCATTAAGCTCCGTCCTCCAAAATGGTGCCCATACTGCCCTTCATGCACCTCCTCCATAACCTTCTGAACCTCGTTCTCATTTAAACAACGGAGGTAAGGTACGGAGAATCCTCTTCTGAATAGAATTTCATCCACCATCGTGAAATAAGGCAGTTCTCTCTGAACTCTCTTTTTCTCAACTTCATCAGTGGACAGCTGTCCATTGACCAAGTACCAGACAAAAGGGATTACCCATGAGTCCTCGTCGAATGCACAAGCAGTAATGGCCATATACGACAGGGTCAAAGGGAAGTTGGGAGTAGTCAAAGTGCTATGGACTAAGTGGTAGTGCTTCCAGCCTACTTTGTGCTAGCCAGCCTCGAGAGAATACCGGCTCTGGTGTTCTCCTCTCTCGGTATATCTTTAAATTCTAACACCACAAAATGCTCCTTTAACTCATTTACACAATTTAAATACAACTAAAGCTGGGGCTCTCTAACCTGATACTCTCCTCGTATCTACGAAATCACCAGTTGTTAATCGCTACATAGGGTCATCTCAGAAGCTCCGATATCTAAAGTTGCCCTCAGTCCGGTGAGGCAAGCTTCATACTTAGCTTGGTTGTTGGATGTTTTGAAGTTAAAGCATAGAGAAATCTCCATATGCACCCCACCATCACTTTCAACCACCACACCTGCACCACTGCCTTTGTTGTTGGAGGAACCATCAATGTATACTGTCCAATGAGAACAAGGTATAGTTGGATCTGCTCCAGTCATCTCCACCATGAAGTCTGCTAGCACCTGAGCCTTTATAGCACCACGAGGCTTGTATGACACATCAAACTTTGATAACTCAATTGACCACTTAATCATCCTTCTAGCAAGGTCTGGCTTGCTCAACACTGAGCAAAGCGGAAGATCCATCCTTACAATAATCTGATATGTATGAAAGTATGGCCTCAGATGTCGGGAGGCCTAAATGATCACTAAGGCGGCTTTCTCATTCTTTTGATACCGGCCCTCAGCTCCTTGCAAAGTTTTGCTAGTGAAATATACCGGCCTCTGACCTTCAGGTGTCTCCTTCACCAAGGCCACTCCCAAAGCCTCATCTGAAACCACGAAATATAGGATGAGTAGCTCACCTGGGTCAGGCTTAACAAGGATAGGAGGTTTGGACAACACCTCCTTGAGCTCCTGAAAAGCTTGCTTCTGCTCCTGCCCCCACTCAAACTTCTTTGACTTCTTCAAGATCTTGTACAAGGGTAGGGACCTATGCATCATTTTGGGCATGAATCGTACCAAGGCTGCCACTTTCCCATTGAGGGACTGGACCTCTTAAATTTTTTAAACTCTGAAAATCCCAAATCACATGGCACTTTCCTGGATTCGCCTCGATGCCACGCTAGGTCAAAATGAAACCCAGAAATTTTCCCGCAGGAACAGTAAAAGTACACGTCAATGGCTTCAAGCGTATGTTGTATTGCCTCGGGATAGGGAAACTTGGCGTAAATCTTCTACGTGATCACCCCCAGCTGGGGTTTTGGCAATGATGTCATCAATGTACATCTCCACCATCTTAGTGTGCATGCCTTCGAATACCTTGTTGATCATACGTTGGTATATGGCTCCAGCATTCTTCAAACCGAATGGCATAACGGTGTAACAAAACACACTACGGTCATTGACAAATATCATCTTCTCTTAATCCTCTTGCCATATCTAAATCTTGTTGTACCCCGAATACGCGTCCATGAAAGACAAGTATTGGTAACCAGACGAATCATCCACCATTCTATCAATATTGGAGGGGATATGGATCCTTTGGGTAGCAACAGTTCATATCAACGTAATCTGTACACATCCTCCACTTCTCATTGGCCTGCTGCACCATCACCACATTAGGGAACCAAGAGGAATACCAGATCTCTTTAATGAACCCGGCCTTCAGAAGCTCTTCGATTTGCTCACAAGCTGCCTTCTGCTTTTTTGGGCCTAGTCTTCTCTTCTTCTGGGCCACCGGCCTCATCTCTAGATAGACAAATAACTTGTGACAACAAAATTCAGGGTCTATCCCTGACATATCAGTAGCAGTCTAAGCGAAAAGGTCTTTAAACTCCTTGAGGGGTGTAAGTAGGTGTTGCTCCATAACTTCCTCTAACTTGTCGTTAATGTACGTGACCTTGTCCGGGGTATCTTCTAGCACGACTTCCCTGGAATCTTCTTCCGGTGTTGGCATGGATGGATTCATTGGAATGATTTTAAGTTTGACCCTGGGATCGAGGTTGATCAAGCTAACATCCATCCATGGTTCCTTCATCGTTCAACGTTTCCTTCTTGTTAAACGCCTCCAACTTCACCATGTTGAGGCTCAAGTTATAGCAATAGCGAGCCATCTCTTAGTCACCCCGTACATATGAGACATTATTGTCCTTATGAATGAACTTGATAAGGAGGTGTGGTATGGACACAATAGCCTCCACAGCATTCAACGTTGGCCAGCCTATGACTCCATTGTAGGGGCACTCCACATCAATCACCAGGATTCTTGACTTAACAGTCCTCACTTCGGGCTCGCCTTCAAAAGACACAAGGGTGTCTAGATACCCCTTAGTTGGCTGCTTAGCTCCATTGAAGGCCATTAGTTCCTGTGTATAGGGCTGCAAATCAGAATCATTAAACCTCATTCTTTTAAAATAGTTATAACAAATGACATTGCAGGAACTCCCTTGATCTACAAGGATTCGCTTGACATCTTTGTTTGTAATTACTACTATAATGACCACTGCATCATCTCCTCCAGGCGTAGTCAGGCCAAAGTCCTTGTCGGAAAAAGAAATCACCAGAGCCACTATCATGAAATGGGTAATTATCTTGGGACTTGTCTTGAACCGAAAGAATCATGCGATGGTTACAACACCCCTGATTTTCAATACTCGAATCCCGATGTAATCGTCATATTTAATAAAAATGCGAATAAATTTTTTGCGTTTGAAAATATTTCCAAGACACCACCATGATCACATCAAGACCCGAATCACAGAAAACCAAAGAGTGAGATTTAGAAACCTATAACTGGATCGAGAAATAGTTTGCCCATTCGGTATACAAAAATAATAGAGTTTACAGCGGAAGAAGAATGTGTATACCGGGCACACGCCTAGTCCCATATATGAAGATATGAGAAAAGGCTCGGTAAGAATGCAATGGCATATCATAAGCCTAATATACAACCATCATCATTTTACATAATCACATAAGCATGCGATGCCTAAGATATAAGTATATATACTCATCTATATGGTTATGCATCATACATCATCAATGTTCATATTCATAATAGACCATAACCAGTCTAACCTCAATTCATATATCTCCACTATTAGTACATCATCCAAATGTATAATTATATTCACAATTCGTCCATCAATATCAATAATTACAACGTCATGCTATCCATTATATACATAACACATCACATTATAATTCTGCCGGCCAAGGCATTCCGTTACCACTATTATACCTTCACAAACGCTTTATTTTAAAAACATCCTCTTCCCATGGCATTCCTGCATCAATACTAAAAAGTAGACCACATGGGAGAGTGAGTTATACATTTCAAATGACGATATGAATACAATTGAAATTATGTGCATATGCATATCAACATCATGTATGCTTTGCTAAACACATCAACAATCATCATATATCATTAATTCATCAGTATGTACTTATACATCAAATCGTAGCAAAGCAAGCATATACACATCCATCACACCGCCACAATGGCCAACACATATCAATATAGACCATTTAAGTCTTTCATCAAAGCCACCACAGGCTAACATAATCATTATCATTCATAAACAATTACGCCCTCCGTTACATTGGGCCATATCATATATATCGTCATATCCACATCATTTCATTCATTCATATTATTTATTACTTTAATGTGGTCTTTCGGTATATTAATTACCCATCTCATCAACACCATACCATCGTCTCAATCATCATCATATTCTAGCATATCTCTATGCTATATGCAAATGCTCTTATGGCTAATGCATATGCACAATGGAATGATCAACAACAAATGCGGATCCGACTGTGGGAAAATAAACACCAAGTGTGGGTTCAAGCATGATCACATACCATGCCCCTACTGCAGTAGTAAAATGTGTACACATATATCATAATGCATGCATATTCACTATATTTTTACTGGTACCAAACCGCATCGCCCATCATGCAACACCTGGTCATTTTCACCATGACCGCAGTATACAACATATTCAACATATAGTGTTGTGGGCCAACCACGAATTATATCATGGCAGCTGTGATCTCAAGGACCACCAGGGACACCTGCTCCTCAAGAGCCACCCCCCACAAGGGTTAACCACATGCAGCTCCCCGTAGCTCAGCATGGGCAGCTTCGTGACTTACACACCGAGTCACAGGGGATACAACAAATTGCTCGTGCACTGAGCCGCCCTCCCACTGGGCCAACCGGGGGAATCCCCTAATATTCCAACACCGGCAGCTATGATATGCCATGGATGCAATGCAATGCAAATCGGATGCATTCTCACTCTATGCATCCTAAATGCCACTCATCAATCATCATCATCATAATCACCAACACCACCATACACCTTAGTGGATTTCATCATTATTGGTTTCTTAGTCATTATTTTCAAGTTTTAATGTGGCATTATCATCTCAACATATTTCACATACATTCCACATCATATACGCAAGTCAACACTTGCAATCAACCATAACGGCATTACAATATTATATAATATTCATCAATAATACCTCACTTTCATTTAGTGGGTTTTCATCTCATTATTCATTACCATTGCTCAAGTATACTTTATATGTAT
The DNA here is from genome assembly GCA_037962975.1 of Clitoria ternatea. Lineage (NCBI taxonomy): Eukaryota > Viridiplantae > Streptophyta > Magnoliopsida > Fabales > Fabaceae > Clitoria > Clitoria ternatea. The sequence continues at coordinate 140,923,807 of CM075673.1, forward strand.
ATATAATTGTGTGGCATTCACAACATTTTCAATTTCGTAATTCATACCACACCTACAAGACTATGCTTGTATCACACACAATGGAACACAACAATTTATCACTATCAATATGCACCTCTTTGTGCAAGAGAGTGCTCAACCTCATCATTTAACATTATTTAATATTACATTTTCTCTAATTTATCTACTTATAATTCATACTATGTCATTTATTTATCCCTTCATACATTTCAAATTCATTCGATGGTATATCTCATACTCCTGCCATCACAATTTCATTATCATCCTCTCATCATTCTGTTTCAGGTGGCAAATTCATCATAATTCATTATTTTAGATCAGGTGGTAAATACCTAATTAATTAATTCCCATGTACTAATCAACCTTAATCACCACCATGTTTTGCTTTCATCCAGTTATCTCTCATACATCCCCATATTCATCTCAGATTTACCTTATAATGCCAAGAAGTAGGGTCAAACATAAGCCTGCCACCATTAATATTGAGTAAAATCCATTCTGGTGGAAACTCGCTCAAGCGAGGTCCATATTCGCTTGAGCGAGACAGCCCATCTCGCTTGGGCGCCATAATTCGCTCGGGGGAAACCACCCCAGTGTCTATTTCCAGGTTGCTCGCTTGGGCGAGACACCACACATCCAGCCAATCGCTCGGGCGAAATTGCTCCAGTAGCTAATTCCACACTCACTCGCTTGAGCGAGGTATCCACTCACTTAAGCGGAATCCGACCAGAGGTCATCCTTCCCAACACTCGGTTTTTTACTCGGTGAACCTATTCTAGAACCGATTCCTCTCATTCGGTCCTTCACTCGGCAAATTACTTTAAAACCGACTCTTCTCACTCGGTTGTCCACTTGGTAAATTCAATCAAAACCGACTCCCAACACTCAGGTTTTCACTCGGTAGAATTTCCCTAAAACCGGCTCAAAGCACTCAGGTTTTCCACTCAGCCAGATAATCCTTACCGACCCATCATTCACTCAGCCAATTAATTCCAAATCCGAGTCATCTCACACTCGGCTTCCCACTTGGCATAACAATCTAGACCGAGCCATTTTTCATTCAACCAAATCATTCCAAGGCCGACTCACACTCACATAGTCTATCACTCGGCTAATTACTCCAAAACCGACTCATTACCTGATCGGTCCTCACTTGGCAATTCATCCCAACACCGACTCAACTCCTGATCGGTCCTCACTCAGTGAATTATTTCAAAACCCACTCTTCTCTCTTGTAGTCTTTCACTCGGCAAATTAATTCCAAGACCGACCATCGCTCACTCGGTCCTCCACTCGGTTAAATCAGTCCAGACCGAATCCTCTCTCACTCAGACTTCCACTCGATAAATTCATTCCAAATTCGAGTCTTCACTCACACGGTGTTCCACTCGGTAAAACATTCCAGAAACTGACTCACCACTTAATAAGTCACTCACTCGGCATCTCATTCCCAAAACTGACCTCCTTTCTTTTTCACTCACACAGAGTTATTCCAGAGTACTTCTGGACAAACTCACACTGAGTAACCCCAATCGGTATCATACCACTCGAAATTGCACATTCGAAGGCACTCCACTCGGGACAGGTTACACTGGACTCAAAAATTCCCCATTCGGGACTCTACTGCCCAGATCATCACACTCAAAAGCCTTCTTACTCGGATTATGTCCGTTTCCTCACTCGGAAGATCCTGACTCGGACATAGCTCACTCGGATTTCACTGGGAAGTTCACCACATCTTAGTTTATTTTCACAACACCCACTCGGACGGGATTCATCCAGGGTCTCACCCATTCTCTGTTCGCTCATCTCGCTTGGGCGAATACTATCCCCAAGATCCTTCGCTCGGGCGAATTTTATCCAGTGGCAAATCCTTTCGCCCTCGCTCGAGCGAAGCCCCATTCGCCTGGGCGAATTTCCTCCAGAAGCTATAATACTGATACAGGGATCCTCGCCTGAGCGAAATCCCATCTTGCTTGAGCGAGACTACCAGAACATAAACAGAATCAGTAATTCTTACAACTTAACGCATGAATTCTCACTCTAGGCCAACTGATTCACCACCATTACTTCATACACAGCACATAAGGCATATAACTCTCTCTGCCCATTCACACTCGGAAATTCTTATTTCCACTCATCAATCACTCTTTTAAATTCTGATTCATCAACTATAAAATGAAGGCTTTAAGACACCTCTCGTTACCACATTACTCATCTCAAAACAGTCCTCTACACTTTATTTAACTCATTCATTCATAAATTTTTACCATCATTTAGTTCATGTCCAACCAAGGGACCATCAAACACTTATCATCAACATTATATATATATACATACATTTTCATAACAATCAATATAGCTAAGCCATCATTCATCACTTCATCAAATCAATCATATAAGGCATTTATGGAAAGGCATTGCATGAGTTCACACATTTACATAATATTCAATTAATCACTCATGCAATTGAAATGTAAACTCCTCTCCTACCTCAAGAGAAGAACTGCCACGCGATTACATCGATCATTCCGCATCATCGTCCGGAATGCAACCCTATCAACAATTATACATACACATGTAATCAATAAACCATTACAAGACATCACATCTCTTAACTTATGATCAAGTCCTAGACTTGTCTAAGCTCCAAATTCATATGCCTATGTTAGGCTTCGGGAATTCCTTCCCCCAAAGCTAAGATCTTCTAAGTCTCAAAGGGTTAACTATACCCAATACTCATCAAGATCATCAAGTGGGTCAAAACCCCCAATTATTAATACTTAGGATTTCTTCTCCAAAATCACCCATCAACCATCAACAATCTCTATCAATCTTCAATCCATTTTATCTTATCATAATGACCTCATCAACCTCTAAATCTCACATAATCATAAAGCCCTAAATCAAGGGTTTCTCTTCCAAACATTCAAGCCTAGGATTTCCATTTCCACCCACATGCAAGGTTTCTAACATCACCATCTTCAACCCAATACCCCAAAATCATAATAAGACAAGGAAGGGGTGAAAGATCTTTACCTTAAGCTTAAGCTCCACAAAAACAAAAATGAGAGTGAAGAAGAGAAAGGAGATGACCCCACAAGCTTCCAATGCTCCATAGACGCCATTCAAGCCTCACAAATCCATGGTAACCATTTAATTTTTGAGTGGAGTGGCAAGGGAGAGGGGTGGCCATGGTTTGGGCAAGATAAGAATGGAGGAGAAGAAAAGGTCTCCACCGAAAATGAGAAAGAGGAAAGAGGAATTTTTGTGCAATTATGATACATTGTCCAATGGGCCATTTAATCTATTAACCATTGTATAATAGAGTGTAAAGTGAGTGGGGAGAGAGAGAAGAAGAAGTGGACGGCTGAAACATGGAGGGAAGAAAGGGAATTCTCATTTTCTTTTTAATCCAATTTGGTTCGTAATTTCCCCATTTCATATCCTACATCAAGTCCAATTAATTAGTCCCTTAATACTAAAAATTATTCCAAATACACCATCTCAACCATAATAATTTTCTAAACATTCTAGACCCATCAAATACTCAATTTGACCAAGTGGGTCCCACATCATCTGTTAATTCACCCGGTTCTGGTAAATCTAAATTTATCGATAATTCACCTCTAATGTCTAACAACATCTCCCATAATTATTTGACCATAAATGATTAATTGTCATTATCTAATAAATTTATTTTCCTTAAAATCCAGGATGTTACAATGGTGATTCTTCCTTGTAGTGATTGACGCTTCTCCACCAGTGAATCCTCTAGCAATCATGTCGATCACTTTACGCTGGCCTCGTTTCTACTGTTCGGGAGCCTTATCTTCTTGAGCCACAACAGTGATAACTATCCCTTTTTGTTTCTCAGTAGCGGTCAGTCTCTTTGTAGAACCCCGGTTGTTATCACTATCCTCATCGCAGTCACGGTTTCGCTTTTCCAATCGGTATGGCTTATCAAAAGACTTCTCCTTGAAGAGGTACTACTTTAACTTCCCCTCATGAATGAGGGTCTCCACAACGTCCTTCAGAGACCTACATTCCTCAGTAGAATGCCTCGCCTGCTCATGGAAATTACAGTACTTACATGAATTTCTAGGCCTCTTTAATAGAGTTGGTTGCCTGATGTCATACAACTGAATGCTAGCCAACCCACTTCTCTAAGGATCTGTGCTAGTCTAGTATTTAGCAGGGCATAGTTGCTGAACGCAGCCATGCATCTTTCCTGCTGCTGAGGTTGTAGGTTCCTGAACCTGTCCTTCTGAAAAGGCCTCTTCGGCCTAGCCCTATCTTTTTCTCTAGGTGGCTGCGACACCAAAATAGATGCCTTCATTCTCGCTATTGTGGCCTCCAGATGCATTTCAATACTAATGTATTTTGATGCCTTCCTCTGGAATTCTTCAAAGAATGCCAGAGGACTCTTCGCTAACAACAAACCGAATACAGACTTAGGCTGTAAAGCCTCAATGACGATGTGCAGCTGGATGGCCTCAGCAAGGTTAGGGACCGTTGCTGCCTCTTTGTAGAACCTCTTCAGGAAATCATTCACAGTCTCATTCTCACCCTGCCTAATGTACGCGAGGGTATGTGACGTCTTGGGAACGTCTCTAGAAATGACAAAGTGATCACTGAAAGCCATTTCCATTTCTTCTCACGAGTCAATCGATCCCGATGGAAGTCCCCTGAACCAGCTAAGGGCCTCTCCAGTCAAAGTTTGGGGGAACATATGACACATCACATCTTTTTCAGCCCCCAGGAACATAGCTTCATAAGAGTAAACATCCAAATGCTTACTTAGGTCAGTTTTACCTAAATATCTCCCTATAAAAAGGGGTTGTGTTGTCTGTAAGTGCCTAGGAATAGGCACGCTCATCTTCCTCCTGGAAAATAGGACATTGAGTCTATAAGTCCCTGAGGCTACCACCACTGGCTCCTTCCTCCTAGCAAAAAATCTCTCCCCAGAGTCTTGAGTCTGCTCCCTCTCCTCATACATGGGGATTTTAGAATACTGGAGGGTGGTTGATTTCTCCCTCCCAGAGGCTTCGTGAGTCTCCTCTACCTGTGAGACTACCTTCTCCACCAATTTCCTATGATCACGCTTCAGCTTAGCCAACTCCTCCCTGAGTTACTTAATGATCTCATCAAGAGGATCGATCGTTCCATAGGCATAATTCTCCAAGAGCTTCCCGCTGAAGATTCAAAGGCAAGGTGCCTGTTAACCAGAGGCATGACATCCTCCACGTGTCTATCCTGAAAGTCCCTCATGTTTCCTTCCATGGAAAAACTTCAAGACTTCTACGAAGAATGTGAATCAATCTATCACGTCCCACTGAGCATGTGAATGGATGGGTCTAAATTAGGGTCTAGGATTCGATGTGGGACCAGCCATAAATGTTCTTAGTTCTCAGTGATTTGTATACTGGTCCAGTGGGGATCCGGTATTATGTTCCCTATTCCAATAGGGAAATAAGGGTCCTAGAGTCTTGGAAATCCTTCACACCAAGCTTTCACGTTGATGGGGGGAAAGGTGGTGCCACCTACGAAGATTCTCCGATGCTCAAGTTAGTAATCAGAAAAGGAGTTCAAGGTTATCGAGCGTAAGTTTGAGAATGAGTCTAACGTACCAAAGTTATGAAAATGTTGGTATTTATATACGTGCATACAGAGAATGCAAGAGTCCCTTATAGTTGAGGACCATTCATACAATACGTCAGTACGATTTTGACACACGATGCGGGTGCCTCTGCATCGCCTATGAACGTTCCTATTGTGAATGTACCTTGTACTATTTGTCGACTGACATAAATTCTTTCTGATATGCGTGATGTTGACCTGGACTTCCGGTATAGAAAGGTATCTGATATGGGTTACAGTCTGGAGGTTTACCCGCCACACCGGTAGACTAACAAAGGACAGGTGAAATTACCCTTTTATCCATATACCGGTATCTAGACCGGATCAGTTTGGAATGCCATATTTATGAGTATAATGATGAATCCAAGTATGGATTGAAGGATAGGTGAGGAGAACCCCCTTTATATATGTATATTTGATTGATGATCCATGATTTAGGCATATTGTTATTGTTTTAAAATAGTGTGAGAGTTATGGTATAAAGGCCTAAAAGGTAGGCTTGATTTCCATGTCAAAATACCATGAATTAGGTGTTTAATATGTGTAAAAAAGGTTCTAGGCAATACATGGATTAGGCCTCCCAAAAGCAAGGCATTTTCATGCCCAAAATAGGGTCTAGTAGAGAGGGCCCTGACTAGTGGCAGGAACCACAGCCAGGTCGTGGCGCTCTCTGCCTCTAGGGCCCAAAACATTTCTTATTTCCCTCGTTAGGCGGTGTGAACCATGGCCAGTGGCAGGAAACACAGCCAAGTCGTGGAACACATTGCCAGGTGGCCAAAAATTTTAGGTTTTCACGCCCTCTGCTTGTTTATATGTGTCTTTTTCGTTAGGGATTCCATCCCTATGCTTCTTGGCTAGATCTTAATTCACATGTTTCCACGTAACTTTTAACATGAGTCTTGTTTTTCCTTGGATCTCTTCTCATATCTTTATATATATGAAGGGAAGGATACCCTTTATACACATTCCTTATTCTACCACTCTTGTATTTCTTTATGTATACATTAAGGGTTATAAATTAATGATCTAGTTATTTATTTTTTTATTTTATTGTGGCCTCTAATTCTCTATGGTTTGGTTCTTGGTGCAAGTGGTTATCTTGTGGAATTTTAACCTTGAAAAATTTATTCATAATTTTTATTAATTAGTTATACTTGCATCAGGATCTGGGTCTGAGGAATCAGGGTGCCACAGAAATGATGATAGGGATAAAAAGGATTATCTATTTGATATTGAAAGTAAGTTATAAAGAAATTAATAAAGATTATTAGCATACCATGCATCATATGCATTAAAGCTGCTTAAAGGATACTAGGGTCCTTTAAGTGGGCTCGGTCAAGGGCAGCTCTAGATGAGTAAGAGACCTTGTATATTTGGTTATGTAGGAACCTAGCTACTCTTAAGAACTTTGTAGTGTGTTCTTAAAAAGAGGCTCGCAACACTAGGTATCCATATTATTTCCAAAGTCACTGATGTGACAGTGTTGTAGATAGGCGTTTTGGTTCGGTACTGGTAAAATGGTCATCATTACGGATCATCGTATATGATGCCCACCAAGAAATGGATCCATTGTAACATCCTAAATTTTAGAAAATAAATTACAAATATGAAAATGATTAATTTTTTTGACACCCAAAATGTGTAGGATAATTAATTAAATACTAATTATGATTTATCGATAATGGAATTAAGAAAAATTTAAAATCCCTTTTCTTTTCCCCACCTCACGCCACTCTCTTCATTCCCCTCCATCTCTATTTCGTTCATTTTCTCTTCCCCTCCAAAGCTCTAAACCCTATGACATTCTTGGTGATTCATTTTTCCCTCAAAATTGCTTACAAAAACTTAGTTCATAAGGCACCAATTGCACTTTGGGGCTTATTTCTATTATTTCTCCATCCTCTTCTTCGATTGCTCATCTCCATTTTCTTCTTCAAGTCTTGGCACAAGGTAAACACTTTTCCATGTTGGGTTATTTTGATTCATTGTTTTGGAGTCTTGAAGCATGAAAATGGTGTTTTTGTTGTTGTGGTGTAGATAATGAAAATGGGTGTTGAAAACCCTAGGATAGATGGCCATAAGAAAATGGGTTTTTTGGTGAGCTTATAGTACACGAAATTGTGGCTCAAAATATGCTTCAAATGGTGAATGAAATTGATGGAATTTGTTGTTAGTGATTTTAGTTGAAATAAATGTTTAGGTTTATAAAAAATATGATTTGTTGTCGTGAGAATAACTAATGATAATGGAAATGAATTTTTGAATGAATGGCATGAATTATTGGTGACAAAAGTTGGAAAAACCATGACAAAGTGTTGATATCTTGGTGAATAAATAAAGTGGAAGGTGTTCCCTTAGTGTGAATGACATGAACAATTATAATGAGGCATTACAAAACATTGAGAACACATTATGGATGATGGGTGAAGAGAATGATGTTGAATTGATATTTTGAGAACATTGGGCATGATTATTTAAGTGATAGAAAACCTTAGTTATGGGAAAGGAATTCCCGAAACCTAATAAAATATGGAATTGAGGCCTAGAAAATATTTGAAGCATATTGGAAATCATGAATATGATTATATGTGAATTTAAGATTTAGAATAAAAATTAACTAGCAATTGATTATATTTAGACATGTATTGAATGTAGGACTTAATCCGGTAGACGAGGTGGGGCCATCGAATTGTCCAAATTTCTTCTCTTGAGGTAGGCGAAGAGTTTTATATTCTAAATACATGAATTAAATAACTTCATGGTTATTGTATCGTATGATAAATCATATTTTCCTTACCATGATTATTGTGACTGGTTGTATTGAATGGCCTTGTTGTTATTGTTGTAACGTCCCTTATTCTTGGGAAGGGCCTATAGGGTAATAAGTTATAAAATAAGGATGTATGATGTTGTTTACTTATGTGTACGGCTACGGCGGGTGATATGTGAACTGATTTGTGACATATATGTGGCCTTCGGCCAACGTTTGTGTGATAGTGTGAGGGCGGTGAGGCCCGGTACATGAAATGGCATGGTTAGGTGATGAAACAAGGTTGATGAATTGTAAAATATTGATATGAAGATTAGTGTTAATTAAATAATTAATTAGAATAGTATAGAGTAATTAATTAATAATCAGTAAAATAATGACCTTGTGTGTGTGTGAATGCTTCGTCACCTTTAGCCAAGCAAATGCCACAAGTGTCTGATCAGAGTCGTTCCCATTCCAAAGTGTCCGTATCGAAGGATACAATATTTCTCATGAAGGACCCGAGGTCCGATTCTTAACGTTCAGGTCCCTAAATTAAATTCTAAGAGTTTACGTCTGATAATTCACGCACCCTTTAGTATTTCTAGCATAACTCCTTCTCCTGATGTCAAAAAATTTTGATTCTTATTCCTAAATTCTCGTATTGAAATCCTTTACAAAGTTCACGCCGAGCACAAAGTCCAATTCCAAGCCTATTTGGCCTAGTTCGTGAAACAAGTCCGCACCTTATTATTTCTTCGATTTAATTGCGCATTTGGCAGTATTTTGATCATATCTCCTTTATATGTGATTGGAATTGAATGATTCTTTTCTTTTTAATTTCTAAATAAAATTGTCTACAAAATTTATATAGACACCTTGAGCTGATTCCCTTCCCATTTTTCCTAGTTTATTTTTGAAGACCTTACACCTGATTCATATTTTTACTTTGGTAACCTCTCACATTTTGGCTATATCTCTTGCTACCAAAATTGAAATTGAGTAGTTCTTGATCTCATAACTTCTTAAGAGAATTATCTACAGTTTTTATGAAAACCTCAAAAATTAATTCCCAATCGTTTGGTCCCAATTTTTATTTTAAGAACATTTTCCCTGATTCCCATGCCAATTCACCCAGTTTTTATATTTTGGCCATATCTCGCACTCCTGATGTCATATTTTGACTTGCTATAACTTGTTTTAAAGGAAAAATTAAGATCTAAAATTTTCATGTTGAGTATTTTACCTAACTCTTATCAGAACAAAAATTTATTTTCATAGCAAGATTCCTACGAGTTTGAGCCATATGTATGTCTCCTTGCACCTCATTGTGACACCTTGCCACCCTAAGGAGCTACCACCTGCCTTGCTACTTGTCCACTCCAATGCTCTTCCTTGGCCAGCAAGCTGCTTCAGCTTGGCCTTCAAGTTTCCCTTAGTTGGCCATCAAGTTGCCATATTCCTCTCTATAAATAATCACCTCACCACCTCTTATTTGCTCTTTTAGGCTCCATGACAGCTACATCCACACACACACCTCTCACTGCTCTCTTTTCCACCACCACCGTGCCTCATTTCTCCTCCTCTTGAAACCTTTATCCACCGCTAAGCCACCATGAACCACCACACAGCCACCACCAAAAACTTCTCTTGCTTCCTTACCACCATTCGAGACCACCCCTCTTCCACTATAATACTTTTTTAAGCTCTCCCTCTTCTTACTTTAAGCCATGGTTGAGAAACCCTAAGCCATTGAAGGGGGTCTTTCTAGCTCTCATAAACACCAACAAACAGCATCACCTCTCCATACAAGTATAGATTCTTCCTTTCCACCATAAACATAAATTCTAGAGCTTCATTTCCCCTTGATTTGGTAGCTTGGTTGAATCACCACTACCTTACCCAAGGTAAACCTTTACTTTATTCCAAGCTTGAAAAGCGTCACCACTATCACTCAAGGAGCACATGGAGGTTCACGGAGGAGCTAGGAAGTGAGAACTCATCACCCTGCCATTTTTACTCTTAAACCTAAGAGCTCTCTTAAGGTAAAGGGGGATCAATCCCATTAAACCTTGTCTCCTTACGTGTGTACGTGCGTGATAATGATCTGTGGTATATGTATGTGTGCGTGTGATGTTGGCTTGATAAGTCTTGAAGCTTGAAATTTAATTGATGATACAATGCTAGTTTTAAAGTGGTGGTCGTGAGCTTTTTAAACATATGCCTAAGGATTTTCTTGTAATTTTGTGTGTTCATTTTATAAAGTGCCAAATTAATGGTTTGATGAAAAATAAGAGCTTGATAAATGAAGTATTTTTTCTTGTATGGTCGTAAGATATAGAAATATATATGCATGATGTTTTCTTGAAGTTTTGTGAATTGATTATGTTAAATGCTAAACATATGCAAATATATTCTTGGCCCTATAAATATTGATGCTTTGTGTCAAATTTGAAAGGGTGACCGTCTATGTATGTTTTTAAGTTATGCATAATATTTCTCTAATATTTATGCCCTAACCATGACACCCTTGAATATGGTAGTATGAGTTTTTGGTGTGCTGAATTTAGTTAATGTCAAGTGTAAGCTTTGGGTGTTGGTTGTGGGTTATGTGATGTGTATATAAATGGTCCTTGGAATTTTTAAGTATGATTACAAATGACATGAGAATATGAATTTTATGTACTTACAAATTTTCTTGATGTTGTAGGATTGGTTTTGAAGGTTGGTCATAGACCTTAGGTGCATGTAGATTGATGGTTAGATTTAAAGGTATTAAAATTGAGATGTTAAAGAAAAATGATAATGTGCGGTGTGGGTTAACAATTTTGGGTGAAGAAAATTTAACGTACTTGATTTTCAAAAATGGAAGGATGATTTTGAACAAGTTAAGGAAAAATTTAAAGGTTTTAAATATTTTTTTAGAGTGGGTTGAAAACATGACTTTTATAGGTTTTCGGAATGATAACATGCCTAAGTGATTGTTTTCCAAAAAACAAAAAAAAATGGTTTAAGAAAAGTTCCATGAACTTAGTTTTGAAAATGGTGAAGTTGGTCTGGCTAAACTAGATAATGTGAAAAAGGGTCATTTTCTAGAAAAAGGATATTTTGGGTTTTGAAATAGTTAGCATCAAAAAATTTAAAAGTTAACATAAGAAAAGTTTAATAACTTTAAATTCTAAAAACAATGAAATTAATTTGGCCAAAATTGAGAAAATATGATAAGTTTAATGTTTTGAAGCTCTTAGTAAAAACAAATATGGAGTGATAGAAATTTTGAGTTAAAGTATTTATTTTCTTAAAGGCTAAAAATTTTGGGGTCACAAGTATATAAGGATTTTAATACTAAATAAAGACTAAAAATGAATTTATGTTCTGAAATTTTCTTAAGTATAATTGCCTCAATATAAAATTTTAAGATGTTAAGTGCCTGGTCGAGTGACTCTTTAGCCTTATGAATTTTAAGTTTATAAGTTGCATGTTTATGATAAATACTTTGAAAAATGGATGTATGAGTGTGGGTATGAGAATCGGTGAAGTCTGTGTGCTTGATGTGGAAGTGTTGTGTGTGAAAATACTTATGTGATTACTTGTATGTGCCATTAATTATGAGTAAGGTTTGATGTTGAGATGTTTCATCTATGGTTTGAGTATAATTGTGTTATGTGTATATGACAATGCTGCTATGACTGATAAAGTGTAAAGAATCATGACGTATTTGTATAATGTGGTTGTGTAATGCTTGTGGTAGTCCTTGAGGGACTTGATTGTGTATGCTTGTGTGTGATTACTATCTCTGTTAGTTGTTGAGTTGAGAAACCATGAAATTATGATATGTATACGTGAGAAATGCCTATGGTTATGGCTGATTATGATTATGGAAATAAGAAATAAAAATGATGTTGTGAATTGAGAAAATGATGAAAGTCCCAGTGGGATCCTCGAAAGAGAATACAACGAGGTTGGTTAAGATGTTGAATATGATTGTGTGATATGGTTTGTTTCGGATTCGAATTGTTGAGTTGTCGTGAATTACATAATGAAATGAGAATGATTGAATGAATTCTAGACAACATTGTCCTCAATTGTGGTTTATGATGTACTATGGTTTTGAGACTTGGAATTTTATATGATTTGAGAATTTACTAAGATGAGGCTCTATTATTGAATGGTATAACGGGATGGAGTCTATACTATTATTATATAAGGTTTTGTTTCAAAATTGATATTTTTATATAATGGGTCTTAAGGAAAAAGGGTATTATTTTAATTCATGTATATATATGTATGTTAATATTTTCTGATATGTGTATATGCATAATTTTGCTAAGAAGAAAGGTTATAAGGATTATGTAGTAAATTTAGAATTATGGAGATGAGCACTAACTCTCTGGATTAAGGATAATGGCCAATCTATATGGGGATCCCACTCGGTGACTAGATAAATAGGAAAAGTGATTACGCATTCATGCATCATTGTATTGGTAATTATGATGTGTGAGAGTCGTGGCCAGTTGCATTATAGTGACAAGTACACTGGAGAACCTAGTGTTGCGGTTCCACTACAAGAAGCCTCAGGGGTATCCTTAGGCCAGAACATCTAAGTGGTCCAGTGTAGCACGCGGTGCCGGATAGCCTGTGGCAAGCCTGGGATACCCTTGAACGGTTTCTATGGTCGTGTAATGTGAGTTCTGACCCTGTGTGTTGCCACACCTGGGGCGTGAGGTTTGGATCCATGATGATTGTGATGGGTCATGGTCCAGTACCCTTGTTTAGTTGTAAGAACCCAAAAAAACTCTAACTACACTAATTTACCACGATAGGTGTTCCTTCCAATAGACATACTGCGTAGATGTGATGGTGATTGTAATGATGATGAGATTAATGGGCCCCATTTGCATGCATTAGACTTAATTGAAAAAAAGAATCATAAACTGGCTAACTCATGCATAGCATCTAATTGACTAACAGCATGCGATTTATGATGTAGTGTTATGATTTGTAGTGATGTATTACTAATAAGTATGATTGTGTCTGTGATTGGTTCCATCTATGTTATAGTATTATGAACTGGTCTAATCCGGGATCAAAGATCCAGAGTGGGGACCAGCCTCAAAAGTCAAGGATAGAAGTGTTTGTACACCGGTATAGTGAGTATCCAATTTTATAGTCCAAACTCTCAGTGGGAGAATCCGGTCTTAATGTCCTGGAGATCCTACACACCAAGCTTTCGCGTTGAAGAGGGGCGAAAGGTGGTGTCACCTGTGAAGATTCTCCGATGTTCAAGTCAGTGGAATAGAACAAGGATTCTAGGGGATTCGAGTAATGTAACAGTAAATAGAGAATAAGGATAGCGTCCCCTTTTATGAGTGTGAGAATCGACTATTTATATGTGAGCATGGAGAATGAATCGTCAGGTTTAGCCAAGGGACAAATAGTACACTGCTCAGTGTATGATTCTGACACACGACGCGGGGAGAGCCGCGTCTCCTGGGAATCCCCTTGTGCTGTACCTTGTACCTTCTGTCAGGTGACGTGGATACTTTTCGGTGTGCAAAATGTAAACCTGGGCAATCCGATATCGAGAGCGTCTCACACGAACTTATAGTCCAGAGTTGTACCTGTGAGACCAGTAGCTCAGTGAGGTCAAATGAAATTACATCACTGCCCTGGGTACTGGTATCGAGACCGGATCATATTACTTGATGATGTGTTGATAATGGTTCGAGTTGTCATGTTGTGTGATGATATGTGATGATTTTGTTAATAAGATATATATCTATGAACGATAATATTGAATGATGGTACTTGCACTTGTGTTTAGGATTTTATGTGATATTTATTAGGTGTCCTGATAATTATATTTGTGACTGAATTTTGTCCTGTGATTCTTATAAATTGTGGTGTTCCCTAACTTATGATTATGAACGTGTGATGCTTATTTGTGTAGCTGAGGTTGGATGTTATGTACTGTAGTGTTCATGGGGAATTATATAATGTTTATATGCATGACTGAGACTTATTTGGTATAGACTATGATATTTGTGCATAATTCCATGATGCTTGAGTTATGATGCAATATTTGTTGAAAACGTGATAATACTGTATCTGGCTAGGAGTTATATCTGATATTGAGTATGATAGTGTAGGCTATGAAATGACTATCACTATAACATATACGATGATTGGGCTTGTAAGATAATAGTGTCATCTATGAATCAGGTAATGATTAAATGATGGTTTAGAGTCATATGATGCATGATAATGTTAGTCTTAGACATGGTTTGTGCTGCATATGATTGTAAAATACTATACGTGGAGTAATACTTAGATTGTGTATACATGTGGGGGTAAGTGTTTCCCTAGCCTTGTGTGTTCTCTGTGTATTATGTTGATCCTACTGTTTAGGGAGATGTCAGAAATGATGAACCTCCTGTTATGTGAGGAGCAAGTATGGATAGAAGATCTCTCCTTTACAATTTTGCAGAAACATAACCCGAGAAGAAAATGAAGAAAGATTCATGGCAAACTGGACAATAACAATAAGGTAATGCCTTTAATAGGACTAGGTCCCTTGTGTCTTATGGGAGCCTAGTGCTCTTACCATTCAGAGTAATGTAAGTATTGTTTCTTGATCCACCATTGTTTTATGTACAAAAAAAAACTTCCACACTTTTTCACAACTTATAACCTGTTAGTTAAGTAGGATGGTCCAATGGAAGGGATTTATCCTAGTTAACCGAGGGTGTTATAGTTGTCTCTTGTTGGACAAATATGTTTGATGCATTTAGAAGATGTGGTGTGCCTTTTGTAGTGGATTGATAAATATTATGAAGATTAGGCAAATGTATGCCTATGTATTTTTATGAAAATATACCTATGTATTACTGTGGAAATGTGCATGACCCACCACTAGCGTTAAATGTTGATGATTGATAATATAATTAGATGAATTGTTATTGTGTGGCACACCTATGAGTGGTGATGAAAATTAAGAAATGTTGTTGATGCCATTATGATTGGTACAAGTTATATACTTGTAATGATGTTGAAATTAAAGTTGTTAAAAGAGAAAGTAAATGCCACGATTTAACATTAAAACAATGGCAAGACTAGGTATAACTAAAATCCACTAAGAAAAGGGTAGTGATGATGATGAGAATAATGATTGATGATTGATGAATAGCATGGTAAGACGCATTAGTGTAAGAATGCATATGATCTACATATGCATTTGCATCTATGGTATATCTATTTAGTGCCTGGTTTGGAATGTTAGGGGTTCCACAGGTTGGCCCAATGGAAGGGCAGCTCAGTGCATGAGCATATTTGTTACCCTAGTGATTATATGGTTGAATCACAAAGCCATCCTTGCTTAATTATGGTGGAATTCATGTGGTTGACCTAGTAGGAGTGGCTCTTTGAGGAGCAGGATTTCCCTTGTGGTTCTATCAAATCACAACTGCCATGGTGAGGAATCATGGTTGGTCTACAAAACCATCTTTATAGCATCTTATATGTTAGTTGCATTGTTGCGCAATGCGGTTTGGTACCCGTAAAAGTGTTGAATAATATTGATATATATATATATATGTACACATTGTTGTTGAGATAATATTGTAGTATATACCCATATTGGTGTCGGATCTACAATTGTTGAGTATGATTTCTTGTGCATGTGCAATAGCCTAAGAGCATTTACATATACCCTAGAGATATAGGGGTATGAGATTGAGACCTTGAAAGGTGATGGCTAAAATTATGGTTAGAAACCTTAATTGGACAAATAATTAACCTTGATGAACACTAAGATGAAAGTTATGTAATTACTTATGATATCCTATTGTGAAGAAGGGCAATGGACTATAATTATGTATGTGCTAATTACGAACATGATTTATGATCATTGTGTATGTCTATGATGATAAAAATGAAAAGTTGATGATAATGGTACTTATGTCGCAAAGAGCATAAGTGATTTTATGCATGTACACATAATCACAAGTGTTTAAGTTCATCATTTCGAATGTAATGCTCACTTTCCTGTGATGTCTCTTTTTAGTATTGCGATGCAAGACTTCATATGTGATGAGATGAACTTGTTTTGGAAAATGATTCTTTTTGTGCGTAAGGCAAACTAGTGGTAATGGAATGCCTTGGCCGACAATGTAAATGATATTGATGGTGTTGATATTTATGTTGATAGTGACATCAATCATTTTGTAAATGAAATCTTTATTCTTTTGATGTTGTAAATGGGCCAATTCTTTTATATATGACGATGTATGACATGCGGACATATGAATTTGGTTGCCCATGTGACAGCAACGATATTTCTGTTGATGAATAGTTTATGATTGCTAAGGTTTGGAATGCCATGTTTATGAGTACATTGATGAATCCAAATATGAGTGTAGGACAAGTAGGTGAACCTCTTATGTATGCATATCTTAATGATAATCCATGATTTAAGCATGATGCCAATGATTAATTCAATACATGAGTTATGGTGCAAAAACCTAAAAAGGTTGGATTGATTTCCATGTCAAAATTCCATGAGTTAAGTGGTCAATATGTGCCAAAAAGGTCCTAGGATATGCATAGGCTAGGGTTCTCAAAAGTGTGATATTTTCATGCCAGAAACAGAGTCTAGCATAGAGAACCACAACCATGGCAAGAACCACATTGACATGGCCATCACCTAGGAGGAAGCCACAGACCCTTCATAGACTTTGGAGGTTGCCTTGGACAGTTTTAGGGGCCTTATGACTAGGTAATGAGGACACACTAAGGGAGGACCCTCACACCATCCTAGAGAAAGGATTTGAAGCATACAAAGGTCCTGTCACAAGGGCCAAGACTAAAAGGGCCAAAGAGAGCATCCATCGGGCCATATCTTCATTCCCCTCCTTGAGTAGGCCCAAGCCCAATGAAGACTTCTTGAGGATCTACTCATACTCTACTTGTAATATACTCTTTAGTTAGATTCTCTAGGCTTATAGGTTTCATTTGGGCCTTGCAAGGTCATTTGGGCCACTTTTGGGCCATGTACACTCACTTTGGGCCATGTATAGGTCATACTCCTTCCCATTTGCATTATTAGGCCTAGGTAACATAGAGAGGCCCATAAGGAAACCACTTGGCCGAAATCTTTGAGGCACTATATAAGGTGCACTCTTTTTGTGCATTGACACACTTGAATGCCATTTTGAGAATTACACACTTTTGAGTGAGTTTTTAGTGAGAGAAGCTCTCCCTTCTCTCTAGGTTAGAGTCTTCTCTAGCAAGCTCTCACCCAAGGGGAATTCCTCCCTCTTGGTGGTGAGTTCCAAGGGAATTATCTCCTCTTGGAGTGGCTTCCCCTTCCTTTCCTCAATTCCATCCTGCATCCTTTTCCTTCCTTCCATCCATTTCCACTTTCTTCTTCTCCTTTCCTTGTTTCCAATTTTGAATAGTGAGTCTTTTCCCCTTGGTTTCCATTTGGTTTTCTCATAAGCAAGAAGATATCTCAAGGTTAGAAGAGGCAAGAAGAGGAAGAGTTCCCTAGATCCACCCTTCTTCAAGAGACTAGAAAAAGTTCCTACATCATTTGGTATCACTTGAGCTTGGAAGGTTCTTTTCCTACTCTTCTTCCTCTTTTAGTTTTGGTTTTAGCTTTGTTTTGCTGGCTAGAATTTGTTGTTGATATCATCTATTTGCCTTATTGTTGCCATGTTAAAGTAGAAAAGTCATAAAAAGTTTATGTTCTTTTGAGCTTTTGTGTTAGTTATTGTCATTTCTTTAATTTCTTGCATATTAATTGTTGAGTTTCAGTTTCTTGTTGTTTGTGTTGTTAAAATTCAGATTTGGCACTTAGGTATTTTGGTTATAGTTTGTTGCTTAGTTTTTAGAAGTTGTTTGTGAACACCTATCTCAGTCCGGTCAGGTTTCACCAAGAGTAGGGATATGCCTTAAGAATTACTGAGGGCTTATGCTCGGGTTCAAGATTGTCTTCAACTCTGAGTAATATTCCCAGGCGAAAGGATCTCCGAGTGAGGACTGAGCTTTAATTCTGACTAATCCTTTTGGCTGTAAGATTTCCGAGTGAAAAATGGCTATTTCCGAGTGAAAAATGGCTGTTTCCGAGTGAAATATCCGAGTGAGCTGTTTCTGACTGACACGTGTCCGAGTAGGCTGCCTCTGAGGGAGTTATTTCCGAACGAGGAAAAGGCTCTGGATGGTCATTTTCGAGTAGGATGACTCGGAATGATCATTTCCGAGTAGGGAGTCTCCGAGTGAGACGTTGCCAAGTGGATTATCTCCAGGTGGGGTGTTTCCGAGTGGAAAATTCCCGATTGAAGCGACTCCAAATGAAAAATGTCTGACCTTGATCGAATACTTCCTGGTTGGAGATAAATTCGAGCGGAAGATTCCTGATTGCAGCCACTCTGAGAGTGGGATGTCTCCGAATTTCCGAGTGAAGGCATTCCCGATTAAGTTCCATATGTCCGAATGATTGTTACCGAGTGGGATGTCTCCGAGTGAGGCATTTCCGAGTGAATAATTCCTGATTGAAGCTACTCTAAATGAAAAAGGGACTGACTTTGAATGAATACCTCCCAGGTGGAGATACATCCGAGTGAAGGATTCCTGATTGAAGCGATTCTGAATGAAAAATAGCTGACTTTGAATAAGTACCACTCGGGCTGAGATACATCCGAGTGAATAATTCCCGATTGATGCCACTGAATGAAAAGTGAGTCTGATTTGGGATGTGCTTTTTCTAGGCAAAGATGTTTCCGAGTGGAGAATTCCCGAGTGAATTGATTCTGAACGAAAAGGACTTTGATTTCGAATGAGCACTTGTCGGGCAAAGGTATATCTGAGTGGGATGTCTCCAAGTGGGGCATTTCCGAGTGGATCATTTCAAGGGAATTACTTCCGAGTAAAGAAAGCCTCTAACTATGAATGAACACTTGTCAGGCAGGGATATTTCCGAGTGGTGTGTTTCCGAGAGAAGAAAATCTCTGATCTCGAGTGAGCCTCTTTCGGACAGAGACTCTCAAGGTCCATACTTTCGAGTGGCATGTCTCCGAGTGACGCATGTCCGAGTGGGTTGCTTCAAAAGTGAATTGCTTCCGAGCAAAGAAAGGCTCTGATTATGAATTACTGTTCGGGAAAAGATATATCCGAGTGATCCATTTCTGAGTGTCATTTTTAAGAGATATGTTTCCGAGCGAAGAAACACTTTGATTTTAAAGGAGCACTTTTCATTTCCGAGTGGTTTACTCCCGAGTAAAGAAAGGCTCTGACTATGAAGAGTACTTTTCGGGCAAAGATATATCTGAGTAGGGTGTCTCCGAGTAAGATATTTCCGAGTGGATCATTTCAAAGGAATTATTTTGGAGCAAAGGCTTTAACTATGAATGAATACTTTTCGAGCAAACATATCTGAGTGGGGTGTCCCCGAGTGAAGTATTTTCGAGTGGCTTACTTCCAAGAGATGTGTTTTCGAGTGAAGAAAGACTTTAATTTCGAAGGAATACCTCTCGGACTGAGACATTCGAGTGAAGAATTCCCGAATGAATGAATTTTAAGTAAAAAAATGGTTCCGACTTTGAAGGAGCTTGTCGGTCAGAGATATAGCCGAGTGAAATATTTTTGGAGGTGTTTCCGAGTAATACGTTCCCGAATGGTCCACTTTTGAGCGAAGAAAGGTATTGACTGAAACTTTTCACTCAAAAATATATATATCCGAGTAAGGTTTCTCCAAATAGTTCAGTTTCGAGCAAAGCACCTCCGATTGAAGCAATTCTGAATGAATTCTTCAAGCAGTGACATGTCCGAACAAAGTAATTCTGAGTGAAGAAATTCCGAATGAAAAGAAGCCCTGTTGAATACTTCTCGGAAAGCAATTTCTGAGTCAATAATCTGTGAATTCAAGCCTTCACACCGAGTGTCAAAAGGTCGGATTGGATCTATGAATTCAAGCTTTCACTCGGTCTTTTATATATGAGAGCATCTGTTCCACTCGGATTAATCCCCACTGAGGATAGATATTGGCTGAGACACTAATCCGAGTCATAAGAAGAACGCCGGTTCCATATTTCCACCATTCACCCACGCTAATTTGGAACCCCACCATCCAAGTGGAACCTTGAATTAAGGGGGGGCGGCTGGCAACAGACAAAAGAGAAAATAATAAAAAATTCCCACTAGCCGCCGTTCCCCATGATCGTCAATGTCCAGGCTGTTTCCCCAAAGCACCATCCAAGTTGATTTGTTAATCTTGTGGGGCGGCTGGCAACAGACAAAGAAAGAAAGCAATAAAGAATTCCCACTAGCCGCTGTTCCCCATAAATCATTGGTGGCCAGGCTATCTCTAGGCTGTTTAAGCAATCAGCCAACACTGGGATTTCTATAAATACCCCAACTGAAGAGAAAAGGAGGAGGGGATTCTGAAGCTTTTCTTTGAGTAAAAACTCTTCTTCATTTCCTTTACACTGTCCAGCTCCTCTTAAATCCTCGCCACACCGTCCTCTCAAATCCACACCATCATCTAGCTCCTCAAATTCACACCAGCGCCCAGTTCTCCCTCGTCACACTATTACCCACCTGTTCTCCCTTCACATCAGCGCCCAATCCTCCCTCGTCACACCGGTCACCATCTGTTCCTCATTTTCAATACTTGTATTTATTTATTTTCCTGCCAAATTAATTGTTGTTCAATGGGTCTACTTCCTTTTTAATTAGTAATCAATTTCTATTGATCGGATTAGTCACCCATCAAAACCTGTTCCTCATTTTCAGTACTTGTTATTATTTATTTTTTCGTCAAATTAATTAACTGTTATTTGATGGATCCATTCCCTTTTCAATTATTAATTAATTTATGATAATTGAATTAATCCCCCACCAGGATTCATAATAAATATTAACAAGAATGATTGCTTCATACATTTTGTTTGTACTGGCCTAAAATTGTAATTATCGTTATTATTATTATTATTATTATTATTATTATTATTATTATTATTATTATTATTATTATTATTATTTTTCTTTTAAAAATCAGTGTCGTACGAGTGTACTCTCGTCTACACAATCTCCTTAGAACTAATACACGTGCGAAGAACTTCACCTTGAATGAGTTCTCTTCAAAAAAAATATCACTAAGAACTACGTGACCCTGATTTCTCAGTAACCCGAGAATACGTAGGAGCAGGACTTAACTTCTGTCGGGCCCATCTTTCATTTTCCATTTTTATTTATTCATTTTTTTTAGCTGTTCCATTTTTTTATCACTTCTATAAAAATCAATTTAGACGTGACGTCTTGTTGATTTTCCCCTGCTTTTTCTTGTAAATAACAATAAAAAAGGAAGAAATAAAACATTTTTTGTAAGGCTATTTATGTTGCGTATTTTCAATCTTGGTAATGTTTTTGACAGACGATGTAGGGTGCTAATACCTTCCCTACTCGTAACCGACTCCAGAACTTGAATCTCATTTTTTAAACCAGTGTTTTACTGAACTAAGTTTTTTTTTCCAATGTTTTTTCCTATGGATAAAAACGTTGGTGGCGACTCCCTGTTTTTTTTGTTTGTTTCATCCTTTTCGACGGGTCAGCCGCACCGTTGCGATTCAGGTCACGACATTGTTCAATTGTTAGTTGGTACTTAGAGCCAAATAGGAGTTAGTTGTTGTATGCCATGTTGAACCTTGTCTAGTGTTCTAGGTTTTGTATTGTTTTCTCCTTATTAGCAAGTGCATAACCGTGTGTTTTAGGAGTTAGTTCAAGCATCTTGACTAATCTCCCAAGGTTCCATTCTAGTCTTGTTAGCAGGTCTCACTTTAAGACCCTCCAAAAGTCATCTCATTGTTAGGATTGTTAGTTTCCATTCTTAGTCTCTTTCTAGGTTAATTTTGTTTGTGAATGCACATTAGGACTACATCTCATTTTCGGTTTTCATTTTGTTGCATTAAAGAAAATTTTGTCAAAAAGAATTGAACAAAGTCCTTCCATTCTTATTGGAAGAAGGTTGCATGTGTTTTCCCTTGAGCAAGAAGAAACATTTGACCTTGTTTTGGCAAACTTCATTTCGGTTTTAGGAATTATTTTAAGTGGTGTTGTGAATTGAAAAACAAAAAGACAAGAGGCATTAGAAAGAAAAGAAAGTCTTCAAAAGAGAAAAAGAAAAACAAAATCCTTATACTCCTAAACATTGAAAAGGGTGTGAAAAAGAAAAACAAGCCTCATTAAGAGAAAGTGTGAAGTAAGACACCAAGTTCAATAACAATTTTCCAAATTCCATTGTACTTAAAATGAATTGTTTGCCTAAGTCTCCATTTAGTTTCAAGTGAACCTTACTTGCTTATTTGTGATTGCAACTTTAAAGTCTCTAGGTTTAGATTGTCCTTTCCTTTTATTGTTGCATTTTAGTTTCTTGTTTGTCTAGTTGTGTCTTCAATTTTGAAATCCTTATTCATAGTGTATCCTTTATTCTTTGGACATTTATTGCTTTAGTGTCTTGTCACTCAAAAAATCCAAAAACATTTTCCACTTTGAGTAGCCTTTTCTTCTTAAGCATTTTTAGTTTGTCATTGTTCCTTCTCAAGTTTTGTCTTTGAAGTTGTCTTTTCTTCAAACTCTTGATAATTCCCTTCTCAAAACCTTGAGGGTAGCATATTGGAACACTTGAGGTGAGAGTGTAAATTGCTTGGGTGAACTTGACACCAAAAGAAAGGGTAAGAGTTGTGAGGAGCTACTTAGAGATACACTTATGAGGTTTCATCTTTTTGCTTGAATTCATTAACAATTTCATTTGGAGTATTTTGGTTTGTCTTGTTTTGCTAGGTAAGGTGGAGCTTGCATATCAAGGAAGAGCTTGAAGAAAAGTGTAAAGGAAGAAAAGCCTTGTAACTAGTAGAATTTAGGCAAATTTTCAAATTCTTAGGCTTGGTGTATTAGGTTTTTGTCTTGTATTTTGGACAAACCTTTGGACATCGGACTTTGGACACTATTAACTTTCATTTGCTCTTGGTAATTTCGGCTAGAGCTAGAGCATTTGCATTTGGTTGTTATTTTGTTAGTTAGTTAGTTGTTAGTTATAACTAATAGTTGTTAGTTAGTTGCTTGCACTAGTGGAAAAAGGACTTTTAAGCACGGTTCTGGGGACCCTTTAAGCACGACCGTGCTTGTTCCCACCGTGCTTGTAAATAAGGGCTTTTAAGGACGGTTCTCAACCGTGCTCGTAAGGGGCTTTTAAGCACGGTTGAAATTAACCGTGCTCGTAGGTTGGCACTTTTAAGCACGGTTCCTCCTGAACCGTCTTCGTAGCTCTGACTTTTAAGCACGGTTCCTTCTGAACCGTGCTCGTATGTGGCACTTTTAAGCACGGTTCCTTCTGAACCGTGCTCGTATGTGGCACTTTTAAGCACGGTTCCTCTTGAACCGTGCTTGTTTCTGCTGGACTTTTAAGAACGGTTAAAGCATAACCGTGCTTAAAAGGGTGACTTTTAAGCACGGTTAACACCATAACCGTGCTTAAAACCTTAATTTTTTTTAAAAAAATTTTTATTTGATTTTTATTCTTTCCCAGAAACCTGTAAACAGTCCCAGACAGTCCAATGATAAATAATAATGAACGTTTAAAAAAATTCAATCAAACTGTCTAAACATCAAATATGGTATATAAAATGAACAATAAGTAATTAAGCTACACTAATAGGTATATACATTTCTAACTGGGATAGTATAAGAAACCTTTCCTGTTCCAACGCTCCCAACTCATCGTGGGCGATTACTTTGGCACATATGGCATTGAAAAATAAACACACCCTTGTTATCACATGTCTGACATTTTGAGGGAGAATGCCACGAATGGCAATGGGTAGAAATTGTTGCATCAGCATATGACAATCATGTGACTTCAAACCAACTAACTTCAGATCCTTCAAGGAAACACAAGTGTTGATATTGGAACCGTACCCAGATGGAACTTTGACACTACGCAACGATTCACACAAACTTTGCTTCTCTTTTCTAGACAAGGTATGACATGCTAGCGGTAAATATGTTCGTTTGCCCTTTACTTGTGGGTGCAACTCCTCACGTATACCCAACAACTCCAAGTCCAGACGCGAATTCAGGCCATCCTTCGTTTTTCCAGGTATGTTTAACAGGGTTCCAACCAAACTATCATACACGTTTTTCTCCACATGCATCACATCAATACAGTGCCTCATATGCTCTTTCCAATATGGCAGATCGAAAAATATTGACCTTTTCTTCCATGTGTTTTTTGAGATAGACTGCTTCTCAGACTTACCAAGAACCACATTCACTTCTTTCACCTTTTCATATACTTGTCGACCAGACAACGGCTGGGGAGGCATTTCAAACTCTTGTGCACCATTGAACGACTTCTTCAACCTACAAAGTGGATGATTAGGTGTGAGAAACCTACGGTGTCGAAGATAAACATTTTTCCTTCCATGATGTAGTCGATCAGAACTAGTTCCCTCCTCACATACAGGACACGCTTTATGTCCTTTGACGCTATAGCCCGAGAGGTTACCATACGCTGGAAAATCATTGATCGTGCAGAATAACATGGCCCTCAAATTGAATGATTGTCCTGTTAGCCTGTCAAACACATCAACCCCCTCTACCCACAACATTTTCAGGTCTTCAACTAACGGAGATAAGTATACATCAATGTCATTCCCTGGTTGTCGTGGACCAGAAATCATCATTGATAACATAACGTACTTCCGCTTCATGCACAACCACGGCGGCAAGTTGTAAACAAACAACAAAACAGGCCAAGAACTGTGGTTTGTGCTTTGGTTCCCATATGGGTTCATACCGTCTGTGGCTAGTGCAAGCCTAACATTTCTTGGGTCACGGGCAAAATCTGGAAACATCGTATCCATTTTCTTCCACTGTAATCCATCTGCCGGATGCCTAACTAATCCGTCAACAACCCTTTCATCAACGTGCCATCTCATAAGCTTTGCATCATCTGCATTGGCAAATAGACGCTTTAGTCGTGGAACTATAGGGAGATACCACAACACCTTCGCAGGAGACCCTTTTTTGCAGAAATCATCAGAATCAACCTCTTTCTTCTTATACCGTGACACCCCACACCTAGGACATCAATGCAGCATTTCGTACTCACCACGGTATAATACACAATCATTTGGGCATGCATGTATCTTCGTATACTCCAAGCCCATAGGACACAACACCTTTTTAGCCTCATAGTTACGATTTGGCAAAGTGTTACCAACTGGGAGCATTTCTTTCAACAACTTAAGCAAGTCAGTGAAGCTTTTATCTGTCCACCCATTTATCGCTTTCAAATTAAATAATCGTAAAACTGCTGACAACCTCGTGAAATTAGAGCAATTCGGATACAGCGGCTTTTCAGAATCCTCACATAGACTCGCATATACGTGAGCTCTTTTAAAACTTTCTACCCCTACATCACGGATCATATCCTCAAGTCGGTCATCCATGTCATCATCAACCTCATGAGCAAAGCTTTGGTCTTTTGTTTGAAAACTAGTACTTGGCACCTCAACATGTTCACCATGCCATATCCATCGCGTATAACTTTAAAGAAATCCATCACACAACAGATGTTCTCGAACAACTGTCAATTCTAGCCGGCGCATGTTTAAGCATTTAACACAAGGGCAAAAATACGTTCCATTCACCTCTTCAGCATTTCGTATCACGTACTCTATGAATGTTTCGACTCCACCCTCATATTCTGGACTTATACGTGAAGCAGTTATCCAACTTCGATCCATACTCACTGTTTACAATACCAGTAAATTTAACGGTGCTATAAATCTTACTTTCTTCACAAAGGTGGTGGTCCTACCCATTCAGGATGAACATTTTTCTATACTCATAGCTGCATACAACTTAGAAGTTATTTTAAAATTTGATAAAATTTCGACAGCATTTCGCATTGGTCTCTAAGTACACGAAATGAAAGTGGTCACATCATCTTTAACCACAATCAAATATGCACCCAGAGAACAATACAGAATTTAACTAACCAAAACTTCATCAATTTTTAAAATAAGTCCTAAAACTTGTACATAGCAATGACGCATAAAAAATTGTTCACCCCAAACTGTCCAAACGGACAATTCAAGATTCAACACAAACGATGAAATCAATTAATTTAATTACCATTTGTGTCGAATCTCAAACGGGAAACTATGGTTCACTCGTATAATTTAAACAATCATAAACTCATTTAAAAGGGACTAAAATATTAACATTAGTGTCACCAAATTCAAATTCAAATTAAAGACAATAAACAAAGGATTTTATCACTTAGCTATTAGTAACTTTTTATTTTGTCGGGTAGTATATACATTTAACATATCAACCTTTTTGTATTTAATTTTTTTTAATATTGCAACAAATATTACTCATGTTTTTGTATTTAATCTAAGTTGATTAATTTATAACTTTTGATCTATAACTAAGTAACAATCAATCTAAGTTGATGAATCTATAATCTATAACTAAGTAACAATCAATCAAAGTATTTAATTTATATCTAACAAAATTCTAATTCCTAATATACAATATTTTCCTAAAACTAAGCCTAATATTAAGAGTATACAAAATAATTTCAACAATCAACACTTAATCAACACTTATTTTATTACTTAACTATTAGTAATTTTTTATTTTGTTGGGTAGTATATACATTTAACATATCAACCTTTTTGTATTTAATTTTTTTAATAGTGCAACAAATATTACTAATGTTTATGTATTTAATCTAAGTTGATTAATTTATAACTTTTGATCTATAACTAAGTAACAATCAATCTAAGTTGATGAATCTATAATCTCTAACTAAGTAACAATCAATCAAAGTATTTAATTTATATCTAACAAAATTCTAATTCCTAATATACAATATTCTTATTTTCCTAAAACTAAGCCTAATATTAAGAGTATACAAAATAATTTCAACAATCAACACTTAATCTATAGTTAACAAATAATTTTAATAATATATAACTAACTAAGCCTAACAATGCATTAATCTCAACCATAAGCATTAAAAATGGAAAATGTGGGTTTAAGAAAAAATACCTCTTTCGGAACGCCCAACTTCAATGGAGACCAAGAAGGAGGTGGAGTGCTGGACGAATGAGGGGAACGTGCAATGGAAAGGTGAAATGGAGGGAGGGAGGGAGGAGGAAGACAACACGGTTTTGGAGGGAGGAGGAAGAAGAAGAGGGAGAATGGAAGGAGGGGAATGTTTAGATGAAAGGTGAAATGGAGGGAGGGAGGGAGGGAGGAGGAAGACGAAGAAGGAGAATGGAAGGAGGAAAATGTTTAGTTGAAAAGTGAAATTGAGGGAGAGAGGGAGGAGAAAGAGAACACGGTGAAATGGAGGTAATGGAGGGAGGAGGAAGAAGAGGAGGGAAATGAAAACAATTTTCGAGAAACTGCACCTATAAGCACGGTTCCCCTCAGAACCGTGCTAGTAGCTCATTATTTTATTACTTTTAAGGATGGGCCCCCTTCAACCGTCCTCGTAGCCTAAGTTTTAAGCACGGTTCCCTCACAACCGTCCTCGTAGCCTTACCTTTAAGCACGGTTCAAAGCAACCGTCCTTATAACCCTTTCAGAAAAAAAAATTAAAAATTTTTTCCAGTATTTAAGCACGGTTTGTTGTCAACCGTGTTCGTAGCTCTAGTTTTAAGCACGGTTGCCACTCAACCGTCCTCGTATGTGTTTTCAAAAATTTCAAAAATGCCACCGCCTCTTTTTTAGCACGTTTTTGACATAACCGTGCTCGTATCCTGTCCTCGTAACCATTTTCTGCACTAGTGTTGTCTTAACTAATTAGGTTAGTTAGTTAGTGGTTGGAACTAATTCTAGTTACTTCAACTAATCATAACCAAAATTAGTTTATGGCTTAGCTAGATCTTAACCGAATTAGTTGATTGGTTAGGGTTGTTAGGCTTTGTTATAACTTCCATAACTAAATAACTACTTCTAGTTAGGGTTTGTTAGGTGTTGGTTAGTTAGTTGAACTAACTTTGTTAGGTTAACTACTTGGTAAACTGAATTGGTTAGCTTGTCTAAGGTTAGTTAATTGTTAGAAACAACCTAGGATAATCATAATCAACTTAGGTTAAAGCCAGCCTAGGACTTTCATAAGCAACATAGGATTAATATAGTAAAAGACAACCTAGGATCTTGTTTTTCCCTTAGGATAGAAACCTAGTATTCATATTTTAGGATTGTTGTGTGTTTCTTTCACTTCTTTTGCATTCATCATCCTCGACTAGCTTGTCTACACATCTTTTGTTTGTGTCTTGAATTTCTCGACAACATTAAAAAATGTCTTCTAATGATAGGGAGAATAAAACCATGCTTCATAACATAATGGATAGCTTGAATAACATCAATGCTAGGTTAACAAATCTTAAGCATAATGAAAAACCTAGAACTAGACATAGAAATCAAAGAAATCATAGGCATAATAATAGTGATAGTGAAGAGGAGCCTAGGCAAAGAAGGCACCATGAGCATAAAAGAGAAGATATAGGCTTAAGAGAAGTCAAATTAGAAATACCCCCATTTCATGGCAAAAGTGACATAGAGGCTTATCTAGAATGGGAAATGATAGTAAAACAAATATTTAACTCACATCAAATAAAAGATGAAAAGAAGGTTAGGATAGCCACCCTCTCATTCCAAAACTATGCCTTTATATGGTGGTCTCAAGTGTGTAAAGAGAGAAAGAAAGATAATTTTCCACCAATAGATGATTAGTTGGATTTAAAAGCTCTTTTAAGAAAATGTTATGTTCCTAGCTACTATAGAGGGGAGCTATTAGCAAAGCTAAATAGACTCACCCAAGGGTCAAAAAGTGTAGAAGACTACTACAAATCTTTAGAGATAGCTATGATTAGGGAAAACCTAGAAGAATATGAGGAAACCCTAATGCATAGGTTCTTACATGGCCTTAATAGGAACATTAAGAATAGAGTAGAACTCCTTCCACATGTAGACATTGAAGAACTACTTCACCAATACACTAAGGTAGAGAGCCAATACAAAGAGAGAGAAGCCTATAGTGGGGAAAATAGAGCCTATAAACCTAAGTGGGTAGGACAAGATAATAAGGGTAAGATTGATAGAAACCCTAGGGAGAGGGAAGTGGGCGCTTCATCTTCCAAACCTCAAAGTGAGTTGCATAAAAATGGAAAAGTCTTTAGGAATCAAAGAGACAAGCATGAATCTACATCTAAACCACAATCCTCTAGATCATCTACCATTAAATGTTTTAAATGCCTTGGTAGAGGTCACATTGCTTCTGACTGTCCAACAAAAAGAACTATGGTTTTGAAAAATAATGGAACCTACTCAAGTCAATTAGAGTCTAATTCTGATTCTCACTCTTCAAGTGATGACTCAAGTAGTGATTCATATGACAATGAGCATATTTTAGGGGATGATGGTGAGCTTTACATGATTAGAAGATTACTTGGTAATCATGTTAAGCTAGATGATACTACACAAAAAGAGAATATCTTTTATACAAGATGTTACATAAATGACAAATTATGTTCTCTCATTGTGGATAGTAGGAGTTGTGCTAATGTTGTAGTCAAAGACTAGTGCATAAAATAGGCTTAGAACTAATAGATCACCCTAGACCTTATAAGTTACAATGGTTAAATGAAAAGGGAGAGATGTTAGTTAATAAGCAAGTCTTAATAAATTTCACCATAGGCACATATAAAGACGAAGTTAATTGTGATGTAGTACCTATAGAGGCAACTCATATCTTGCTAGGAAGACCTTGGCAATTTGATAGGAAGGTCATCCATGAGCGGTTCACTAACACCCTCACTTTTAAACTAGATGGTAAGAAGATAGTTTTACACCCCCTAACTCCATAACAAGTAGCTAAAGATCAATTACAAATGAAGATTAAAAGAGATAGAGAGTTAGGATCTTCTTTAAATCATCTAGGAAAACCTAAGAAAAATAAAAAAGAAGATAAAGGAAAAGAAGTTGTTGTCTATGATGACTCTAGTGCCAATTTTTTGGCCACTAAATATGATGTGAAACATGCTATATTTTCACATAAACCATGCTTGATCATGTATGCAAAAGACATCCCTAGCACTTCCTTGTGCTCAATGGGCAATCTTCCTCCTCCTTTGCCCAAAGGGATTCAAAATATTTTAAATGAATTCAAAGACCTCTTTCTAAAAGACATCCCAAAAGGCTTACCTCCTATTAGGGGCATTGAACATCAAATAGATTTAATTCCTGGTGCTAGTTTACCTAATAGGCCTGCATATAGATGTAATCCTAAGGAAAGCCTTGAAATTAAGAATCAAGTAAATGAATTACTTTCTAAGGGTTGGATTAGAGAGAGCTTAAGCCCATTTGCTTTACCTGTTTTACTTGTTCCCAAAAAGGATGGTTCATGGAGAATGTGCACCGATTGTAGAGCCATCAATAACATCACCATCAAGTATAGGCATCCTATACCTAGACTTGATGATATGCTTGATGAGCTTAGTGGTTCTACAATATTTTTTAAGATTGATCTTAAAAGTGGCTATCACCAAATAAGAATCAAAGAAGAAGATGAATGGAAAGCCGCTTTTAAAACCAAACTTGGACTATATGAGTGGTTAGTTATGCCTTTTGGCTTGACTAATGCACCAAGCATATTCATGAGACTCATGAATCATGTTTTAAGGGAATTCATTGGGCATTTTGTTGTGGTCTATTTTAATGACATTTTAATCTATTCAAAGACCATGACCTCTCATCTAAACCACCTTAGACAAGTTATGCTTGCCCTAAGAACAAACAATCTTTATGAAAAACTTGACAAATGTTCTTTTGGCATGGATAGCATTGTCTTTCTTGGATTTCTAGTTAGTTCAAAAGGTGAAGAGGTAGATCACTCAAAGGTTAAGGCCATCCAAGATTGGCCCACACCCAAAAATGTTAGTGACTTAAGAATTTTCCATGGGCTTGCAAGTTTTTATCAGAGATTTGTGAAGGATTTTTCTACTTTAGCCTCCCCTTTGAATGAATTGGTGAAAAAGAATGTTCCTTTTATTTGGGGGCCAAGGCAAGAAAAAGCTTTTCTAGATCTCAAAGATCGCCTCACTCATGCTCCAATTTTATCACTTCCAAATTTTTCTAAAACATTTGAGCTTGAGTGTGATGCATCTAATGTGGGTATAGGAGCTGTGCTTTTACAAGAAGGTCACCCCATTGCTTTCTTCAGTGAAAAGCTTAATAGGGCAGCAATCAATTATCCCACATATGATAAAGAGTTTTATGCCTTAATTAGAGCCCTACAAACTTGGGAATACTACTTGATTCCCAAAGAGTTTGTCATACATAGTGATCATCAATCCCTCAAATTCATTAAAGGGAAACATAAGCTAAATAAGAGGCACGCTAAGTGTGTTGAGTATTTGGAACAATTTCCCTATGTCATCAAGTATAAAAATGGAAAATCCAATATTGTGACTAATGCTTTATCTAGGAGGCACTCTTTACTTGCCTCCCTAGGAGCCAAAGTTATTGGGCTTGATGAGATTAGGTCTTTGTATCCAAATGACCTTGATTTTTCTAACATATTCAACTCATCTTCCACATCTTCATCTCATAAAGGCTTCTACATTTTAGATGGCTATCTTTTCAAAACCAATAGACTTTGCATTCCTAGAAGTTCTTTAAGAGATCTTTTACTTAGAGAAAGCCATGAGGGAGGCTTAATGGGCCATGTTGGAAGAGATAAAACATTATCCGTCTTACATGAACACTTCTATTGGCCAAAAATAGAAAAAGATATCCAAAAACATTGTGCTAGGTGTATAGTGTGTAGAAAAGCAAAATCAAAACTTTCGCCTAGTGGTTTATATACTCCTTTACCAACACCCACTACACCTTGGATTGATATATCTATGGATTTTGTGTTGGGATTGCCTAAGACCCAAAGGGGAATGGATTCTATCTTTGTGGTTGTGGATAGGTTTAGTAAGATGGCTCACTTTATCCCTTGTCACAAGGTAGATGATGCTAGTCATATTGCTAAACTCTTTTTTAAAGAGATTGTAAGACTTCATAGTGTTCCTCAAACCATAATTTCTGATAGGGACACCAAATTCCTAAGCCATTTTTGGAAAACTCTTTGGTCAAGGCTAGGAACAAAGCTTCTTTTTTCCACTACTTGTCATCCTCAAACGGATGGATAAACAAAGGTAGTAAACAGGACCCTCTCTCAACTTCTTAGGGTCTTAATGCTTAAAAATGTTAAATCTTGGGATGAGTGTTTTCCCCACATCGAGTTTGCATATAATAGGGTACAACACTCCACAACCAAGCATAGTCCATTTAAGGTTGTTTATGGTTTTAACCCTCTCACTCCTTTGGACCTTTTGCCTATTGAGGTTTTTGATTCTATCCTTTATATGGATGGAGAGGAAAAGACCAAATTTATCAAAGATTTTCATGAGAAGGTTAAAAACCAAATTCAAACTAAGAATGAACATTATGCTCATTGTGCCAACAAGAAGAGAAAGGATATCACCTTTGAGGTTGGAGATTGGGTTTGGTTACACCTTTGAAAGGAGAGATTTCCAAACTTACACCAATCCAAACTGATCCTAGAGGTGATGGGCCCTTCCAAATCATTAAGAAAATGAATAATAATGCTTATGTCCTTGATTTGCCAGGCGAGTATGGAGCGAGTGCTTCCTTCAACATTTCAGATTTATCTCCCTTTGACTTAAATGAAAAGGATGATGCCTTAGATTTGAGGAAAAATCCTTTTAAAGAGGGGGAGTATAATGAGGACACACTAAGGGAAGACCCTCACACCATCCTAGAGAAAGGATTTGAAGCATACAAAGGTCCTCTCACAAGGGCCAAGACCAAAAGGGCCAAAGAAAGCATCTATCGGGCCTTATCTTCAGTCCTCTCCTTGAGTGGGCCCAAGCCCAATGAAGACTTCTTGAGGATCTACTCATACTCTACTTGTAATATACTCCTTAGTTAGATTCTCTAGGCTTATAGGTTTCATTTAGGCCTTGCAAGGTCATTTGGGCCACTTTTGGGCCATGTACACTCACTTTGGGCCATGTATAGGCCATACTCCTTCCCATTTGCATTATTGGGCCTAGGAAACATAGAGAGGCCCATAAGGAAACCATTTGGCCTAAATCTTTAAGGCACTATATAAGGTGCTCTCCTTTTGTACATTGACACACTTGAATGCCATTTTGAGAATTACATACTTTTGAGTGAGTTTTTAGTGAGAGAAGCTCTCCCTTCTCTCTAGGTTAGAGTGACCTCTAGCAAGCTCTCATCCAAGAGGAATTCCTCCCTCTTGGTGGCGAGTTCCAAGGGAATTATCTCTTTTTAGAGTGGCTTCCCCTTCCTTTCTTCAATTCTATCCTCCATCCTTCTCCTTCCTTCCATCTTTTTCCACTTTCTTCTTCTCCTTTCCTTGTTTCCAATTTTGAATAGTGAGTCTTTTCCCCTTGGTTTCCATTTGGTTTTCTCATAAGCAAGAAGATAGCTCAAGGTTAGAAGAGGCAAGAAGAGGAAGAGTTCCCTAGATCCACCCTTCTTCAAGAGACTAGAAGAAGTTCCTACATCACTAGGTCAAGGGCCAAGAAAGCTCAAAACTATTTGGCTTCTTCTATGGATACCATGATTGGGCCTAAGTCCAAGGAGGGGTACTTGAAGACCCTTACTTTTTCTCTTTCTCTATAAAAGAGTAATGGGCTTGCTTTCATAGTTTGGGACTCCTTTGGGCCTCTTTATTAGGAAACATGATTTTTGTTTATATTTTCCATTTTAGTATTTTTAGGAGTATATTAGGGTATTTTTTTATAATTGTTTTTAGTTTTGGGCCTTGCATGGTCATATTTTCCATTTTGGGCCACTTTTAGGCCTTATATGATGTTATATTGTTTGGGCTCCTTTTGGGCGATGTAGTTTTAGTTTTTGGGCCTTGGGTAAAGCTTTTTCAAGCCCACCCAAGCCAAATCTGAATTTTAGCTTTCAAGGAGGTATAAATACCTTTCTCCTTTGTAATTAGCTCATAACTTGAATGATAAGAAAAGTTAGTATAAGAAACTCTCCCTTCTCTCTAGAAAGTAGAAGCTCTAGGCTCTTTTCTCTAGTCTTATCCTTTGGACTTTCTTCCAAAGGTGGTGACCTCACACACCTTATCTCTCTAAGTCCTACAGAGTGGTGGATCCATACTTCATACCTTACTCTCTATTTCTCCTTCCATCTCTCTTAATCTCCTAAGCTAAATCTTGGTTTTTCCACTTCAAATCCACCAATTCCTACTCCATACACTTCACGGTCAACACCGTATCCTCTTTAATTCCATGTGCATTCAACTCATAGGAACAAGGATTACTTGAATCTAAAGGAGCTAGAGAAGAAGATCCACCTCCCTAAGCTTGGAAAGGCATCCTTGCCTACATCACACAGCCAAGTCATGGAACTCTTTACCATTGGAACCAAAAAGTTTCTTGTTTTCTCCTTGCTAGATACTGTGAACAACGACCATGGTGTGAACCACGGCCAGGTCATGGAACACGTTCCTAGATGGCCCAAAAATATTAAGTTTTTACATTCTTTGTTTGTCTATTCGTATCCCTTTGATTAGTGATTCCATCCTTATGCCTTTCAGCTCGAATACGTAGCCTAACTCACATGTTTTCATTAAAGTTTAGCATAAGTCTTGTTTTCCCTTGGATATCTTCTCATATCTTCATATATGGGAAGGGATGGATACCTTGTATACATATTCCATATTCTGTTGT
Organism: Clitoria ternatea; assembly: GCA_037962975.1. Taxonomy (NCBI): domain Eukaryota; kingdom Viridiplantae; phylum Streptophyta; class Magnoliopsida; order Fabales; family Fabaceae; genus Clitoria; species Clitoria ternatea. Next base: position 140,959,081 of record CM075673.1, read on the forward strand.
TTTTGTATATCTTTTTATATATGTTGAGGGTTTTAGATTACTGATCCACTCTATTGTCATTTTTACTATATTGTGGCCTCTGGTTCTCCGTGGTTCAGTCGTGGGTGTAAGTGGGTGACTTACAGAATGTATCTGTGAAAAATTTACTTGTATTTTTATTAATTACTCATATTTGTATCAGGATTTAGGTCCGAGGAATCAAGACACCATATCCATCATAACATCATGGGCTAAAGTGAAAGATCATTAAATGAGTAATATGGTTTGGTATATGCATCGCATTGCATTCTACATGTGTTTACATATGAACTAGTTTGACATGATATGATTATGTGCTTGGATGAATTATCATGTTGGCATTATGTTTATGAGTGATTCTATTTTATTGTTTACTTATTCTATCCTTTATCTCACTCTTCCAATACTTGTGGTTTAATGTGTGAAACAAGAAAGGGTTGTAGCACGATTTTAGAAGTATCTACGGACTTATAAAGGAGTTTAGAAAATGCAGCGAAGACTAAGTGATGATGCATAGTTCTTTATAGTCCCTATTATTATTTTAGTTATTGTTGTTCTTAAATGATAATTAGTAATAGGTAGGTGTTGTATTCAGATATAAAAATGTTGCTCCAAACTACTTATTCAGTTCTATATAAATTGTTTTTATGAATAGAGCTAACACTTTATAAAGAAATCGTTATTTTATATTTTTGGAAAATTTTAAAGTAAGTACATGCCCTTATGTATACGAGATAGAAGTTTATGAGGAAACAAAATAAAATTTTACTAAATTAAGGGTCTCCATCTTATATATATTTAGGGGGATGTAACAAATCTTCAGTTAGGATCTATCTATTTACATGATTATGTATGCTTTCTACTTGATTAATTTTAGTCTCTATTTCTATACTTAATGCTTGTTTTGCATGAGAAAACCGTTGCATGATTGTGTTAATATTTCTGCTGAGAAGCTTTCGTTAGGGTAATACATATATATATATATATATATGTTTTTTTAAGAGTAGTGCATGTATATAGTTACTTAGACCATTGGATAAGAATAAGGGGATAGTCGTCGTTGGGAAGCGCTTCTTGAAACTATAACTGAAATAGCTTCCTAATAACTTATTCGTCTAGGAATAAAGCTTAAGAGGTTTGTTGATAAAAAAAATTGTTCAAATAATGAGGAGTTTTTTTTATGTTATGTTGTCTAGGAATTGAGACTTATAAGAATAGAATCTAGAATTTACCTGTCAAGGAATTAGGTTCAGTGAATCTTTTTCTGCATTAACACATCAAATTGGAACTATATATAACATGATGAATGTAATTCTTAGGGGGAGGGGGGAAAAACTTAAATCCCAATATTTTTTTCATTGATTATTTTCTAAAATATTTATAATTGTTAAAAATCATATCTTCAACTAACCAACCACTTTCATAAATTTATGTTTATAGTCTTCTTAGTTGCTACTTTTAAAGTTATTTTTACTTTTTGGCAAGTTATCTAATAAGTCTCTATGAATTTGACACTTTTCCTTTTTGAAACTACCGCATCATTTGGTCTACTTGCTCATGGTTTTTATAATACCCCGCACAGTCATCATTGAGCATGCATAGGAGTAATGCTATATGAAAATTCAAGAAAAAGAGCAAAAGAAAAAGAAACTATTTTTTTGTTATTGCAATTATAACATGTAATGGAATCACAACCAAGAAAGTCCAATCTCTTAGGTCATTGTTGCTACACAATTTTGTCCAGACCCATTTAAACTTTTCAAAAAAATAAGAAAAAAAAATTTATTTTTAAGGAAAAAAGTGAACTGTGGGTTTGTTTGAATTTTAAATTATCGATCCGGGCTTTGATTTTTAAAATTTTTAAATCCTTATCAGAACAATAAATTTTTGAACTTCTAGACTTAGAAATTTTTAAAATTCTAGAAAGAGGTTTAAAATTTGAATTTTAGAAGACTAGAGAAAGAAAGAGATAGAGCTTTTTAAATAGGATGAGATAAAGTTTTAAAATAAATGAGTATATTATAGAATGTGATAAGGTTTTTTTAATATATATATATATATGAGATAGAGTTTTGAATATATATATATATATTATATATAAACTAACCTCAGATTTTATAATTATATTAATTAAGATAATCCTATTATCTATATGCTATGAGATAATAAAAAAGGAGAAATGGATATTATTATATATTCACACATTGATAGGGCTTAATTATTATTATATTATAAGCCTAAGAGAATTAGAGATAACACAATTGAAAAAGGCCTCAACATTATATATATACTATTCATGTAAGCCATCAGGGGGGATTTTGGATACATTGGAAGCTCATTATACTATCCACGTGAGGCAACAGGGAAAAAAAAATTCAATTGGCAAACACAGCCAATTCACGTGCAGCTGCATGAAAGAGGAAGCACATTTACGATTGAAAAGAGAATTCACCGATCTAAAGGAAGATTTCACGCAAGAAAAAAGAAATACCAGGCACTCACGTCATTGAACAGTTGAAGCTTTGACATAAAATTCACAGCAAAGGAAAAAATCAGTAAGGTATATTTCCTTTTCAATTTGTTTATTGTGATTATATGTAATCCTAGCCTCTTAGAGAATTAAATTATAAAATCCTTTCCCCTTTAGAAATATTCTAATAATTTGTATGACATAGTACCTATTAATGTTTGTTACTAACCAAGTTTAGAGTATTTCATTTGTAAAATAGAGAATAAAATTAATATTGGTATGTGCCTAAAATTAAAATCTTTATGCTAGGGTTGGTTTAGACAAGACATCCCATTAACCTATGTTTAATTTCTAGACCATAAAGTATTCTAGCGATGCCAATAGGTAACAAAAATTAATATATTCACATTAAGGATCAATTTGGACGAGACGTCCTATTGGCCTAAGTTTTCAAATAAAAATAAGTCTTTAATTGTATCATAATTAATTTTGACCATAAAAAAAATATTTTGATAACAAATTTAGGGTCTTTATAGATTTTTTAGATGAGACGTCCTGTCAATCTATGTTAAATTTTCTAAAATAATTTAGACCGTAAAACACTTTAATAATATCGATAATATAACAAAAAATCAAAATATCTTTTTAAATTCTTTGGACGAGACGTCCTGTTAATATAGGTTTTCAAATAAACTTTTCATTCTTAAATTAATTTAGACTATTAAATTTCTCTCTAAAAATATAGTAAAATCAATAAAACCCAAGGTTCCTTTTTTTATACAACATTTGAAATCAATTTGGACAAGACGTCTTGTTGGTTAGCGTTTTAAATCTCGACATTTTTCAATCTACTTCGCATTTTTTTAAAATAACCCAAAGAACTACGTAACCCTGATTTCCCCTAACGCTTGGGGAATACGTAGGAGTGGGAACAATTATTCTTGTCGGGCCCAAATTTTAAAAAAAATATATCTCTTTAACTAGTAAAATAAAATCATCACGCTTTTAATGACAACTCGATTAATTTGGATGAGATGTCCTGTTAATTGCAAAATTTATTATTTTAAAAATCATTAAATCAACAACAAATCCATAAGACATCTCTAAGAGGTTTAAATTATAAATTAGTAAGATTATTCAAACTTAAACGATTTAGGGTAACTGTTTAGAATGGACAGTGTGAGGTGCTAATACCTTCCCCACCTGTAATCAGACTCCCGAACTTCAAATCTTGATTTTGGATCGGTACCTTCACGTTAAGGTTTTTCTGATGTTTTACCTTACAAACATTAGTGGCGACTCCACGGTTTCGGGAGGGAACTCGGGAAACCTTATTTTCTTTTTACGGCCAGCCTGCCGCCGCGATCTAGGTCGCGACAGATGGCGACTCCACTAGGGACCTTAAAGAGTCAAGCCCGTTTAATTTGTTGGAGTATATTAGAATAATCTATATAACTTCTCGCCTATGTTTTATGCCATGTGTTTTGTTGATATATGTTATTATTGAACCTTAGGGTAGAGGACATCATATTATTGTGTTATTGAACCCTAGGGTAGATGATTTTTTTTGTATTACTCAGTGTTTGTTTCTTATGAATGAAGGGTAAATTACATGTATATATGCCCCTCACACACTACACTTACACTTTTTCACACACATTTTGAGTGGGACCCTACACTCAGGGGTCTGAATAAACCATTAAGTTTAGGGGAGGTTGTGTAGCGGTGTCATTTGGGACATTCGTCTCCATCTAACATCGTGAGAGCCTCAACTAAGTGTGACTTTCTCATGGTGCCCGCACCTGGTAGACTTCCTACCGTTGTGGTCAACATCATGGGTAGAGTTTGAGCTCTAGTGGCCTTTAGTGACTTAAAATAGCCACCCAATGTGAGAGGACACTATTAGAGGAACCTTAGAACCAATAAGAGGCCTTCAAACAAACCCTGTATAAGGAACACAAGGGCCAATGACCTTTTATCTTTTTTTCCCTAAATTAAAAAGATTCCTTTTCCAATAATTTTTTTAAAAAAAAAGAATAAAAAAAAGCCCAATAATTTGACATGGGGCAAATGGTTGAAGCCCGTTCAATCTCCTGCTTTAAATTATAGGCCTTTTGGATCGTAAGTTTTTATGCAAAGTTTTCCAAAAAGAGGATGATCTGAGATGTCTGTAATTTATTCACGCAGAAAATATTTTTAAGAAATAATGATAACAAGCCCACAAGTTAATTTTTTTCCTCTTCTTCTTTTGTCTCCTTCTTTTCCTTTTCCTTTTCCTTTTCCTTTTCCTTTTCACTGATACATCTTGTTTAATAAGAAAGAAAGAAATCACGGGGAGACACCCTTATAAAACTCGGCTTCAGGCAAGACTTATGGCTGAGATAGATAACAAGACTGAGAACTTAAGGAGTGAGGTCAACCATTTAAAGGAACAGATAACTGAGCTGACAGGCTTCTAGAAAAGAGCGTCAAGGAGGGGGGCCCATCCATAAAAAATGAGCAACAACTAACTTCTCCGTTGTACTCTCCTGGTTTTACTCCTGTCCAGGCCCAGGATGCTCCACCTACTAATAATATCGGAAACCCGGGCAAAATTGTTGATCCTCGCACCATGCAACCTCCATCTTATGGCATGCCACATGGACGCATGCCACCTTAAACCTTCACCGATCAGGATGGTAACCTCATACCCTTTCCGTTGTATGGTTTACCTCTCAGTTATTTTCCTCCTGTAATCTCGGGTCCATAAGATGGGAATACAATACCCACAATAAATCCACAGATTCAGAATCAGATCCCGAGACCACAGGCCTTTGAGCCTTGAAACACCCAGTCACCTGTAATTCAAGCAACTACACTTATTCCAAACCCACAAGGGGAGACGCAGTCAAATCTGGCATGTCAAACACCACCCTTTCCTCACCTTCAGTCGCAGTATAATTATCCTTATGGGTATATGATGCCTCAACCTATTGTCATGCAGACCACCAATCCTGTAATTGCAACTCCTAAGCCAAAGAGAAAGATAGAGATTCTCGAGGAGCGTCTTCGTGTCATGGAAGGTATGGGAGGTTTTGGCCCAACAGACGTATCTGAAATTTGTCTAGTCCCAGATGTGGTGATACCTCCCAAGTTTAAAATGCCTGAATTTGATAAATACCGGGGCACGTCCTGTCCTCGGAATCATCTGACCATGTAGTGTCGGAAGATGGCTTCCCATGCCTTCGATGATAAGCTGCTTATTCACTGCTTCCAAGATAGTCTAGCAGGAGCCGCCTTGACTTGGTATACGCATCTAGAACGCATTCGCTACACTGTTGGAGAGACTTAGCTGATGCTTTCTTAAAGCAGTACAAATACAACCTAGACATGGAACCTGATAGGATGAAATTACAAAATATGACTTAGAAAGATGATGAGTCTTTCAAGGAATATGCCCAGCATTGGCGAGAAGTGGCTATGCAAGTGGACCCTCCACTGCTAGAGAAGGAGATTGTAGCAATGTTCATTGACACCCTTCAAGCTCCTTTCTATGACAAAATTAATGGAAGTGTATCATTAAAATTTTCCGATATCGTTACCATTGGGAAAAAGTGAAAAACGGGGTAAGGACAGGGAAAATTGCCCATACTGCATCCGGGGAACCTTCCATGAAAAAACATGTGCAAACTGAAAAAAGAAAGGAAGGTGGGACTAATATTGTCACCTATGATTTAAGGAATTCTCATCAAAAGCCGTACAACCCTGCATTTTTCCCCCAGGCTAACCCCTATAAGTTCACGCCATATTCTCAAGTAGTCACTACTGTAACACCCCCTAAAAAAACTTTTATAAAGATATACATATTTATCACTCTTTATCTCGCGTATACAAGGATGTATATACATCTGATTTCCTTTGAATATTGAAAGTAAAAAAAACATTGTCTTTCAATATTTGTCCATAATGATAAAATAATTTATAGAAATCATAAGTGATAAATCATTACAGTATTATATCCGGATGGGAAAGTTTATCAAAGTTTAACCTTTACCTTGTTATAATTATCTAACTTGATATTGTAATAAGGCAAGGTAAAACTAAACTATACCTCTACTACAAATGTGACCAATCATTTCCTAGTCCTTGAACCATCGAGTTTTGGAATCCTACTCTTGTCATATCTCTTCATCTATCTGATTGAGGATGAGACCACTTTACCCTCTTGTAATTACATATCCTCCCATCTTGAACCGCTAGCTATATATCACATAACATATATTTTGGACATAAAATTCAAACAAGAAGGAGTGAGAAACAAAATATAATACTTTATAGATAAGACATAAGCATAAGGGTTTTCACAAACTAATAAATTAATATCATTCAAAATCTTGTACACAATTAATTATAAATATAGGGTTCTCACACACATAGCAATCATACTTTCATTTACAACCATCCATATAGAATATCACAATCACATGTATAACATGTAATGCTTTCAATACTACCTCATTCAGTTTTTGCATGTGGGTCCTTAAAGTTTAATTTGCACTGGGCCAACCAGGAGTTTACATTGTTCTATAATTCCGGATAATAATATAAATGCCTTTATAGCATATGAACAGCTCAACTAGCATGGAAACACTTAGAGACTAGTCAGACTGAGAAGGTTTTTATTGTAAAAGTACCCGACACTAGGGAGCAACCCCAGGTCCCCTGAAGCACCCTTCCACACCCTCTCATCCCAAAGTTCGCATTTGAACCTCCTCTAATGTATCCTTGGTTTCTATAATCCGTCTCCAAGCAACATCACATCTCATTTCTCTTTAATGATTCATGATGCATGAACTACTCGCATATTTAGTTGGTTAAGACTTTTAGAAATTCAATTATTAAATACCATAAAGGTTCACAAATCATCTCAATAAACTATACATTCCCATAAGTTTTTCTTTGAACTTCTATTATACAGAATAAATTTAGTACAATCTTCAAATTCAGATCTCACTAAAATTGAGTTTCCAAGCCTTAAATATCTCAAAACTTTCTCTTACAAAAAACTTCACATATTTACATAATCTTTCTCAATTTGAATCTTAACTAGATTGAGTTTTAGAAATCTCAACAAAATATCCTTTAGTTATTTCGTTGGGGAAAACCAAAATAATTTACTTTAAACTTCTAATTTCTAAAAGAAAATAATTTTAAAATCATTAACTAAGAATACTTAAAACTATAAAAATTTTCTTTAATTCAAGAATTAATTATCTCAACCTCTGATTTTCATAAAATAGTTTCTTTCTAATTCTAGATTTTATTCTAGAGATTAAAAATAAAGTTAGTGAAAATTATTTCTAAGAAGAAATAAAAGACTAAAATAATTATAAAATACTTTCTCTTAGAATAAAAATTTAAAGAGTAAGGTAAGAAAATTCTTACCGAGTTTTAACTTTCTATCATGCTTGCTATATGTTCAAACTTCATATCACAAGGTCATCAATCATTCATCAACCATAATCAAGTATTATAATGTCATCAATCACAATCAAATATCATCAATCACAAATATTATCAATCATAATTACATATCATTAATTACAGTCTAATATTATAAATCACAATATCATTAATCAAAATCAAATATAATTAATTATAATCAAGTCAAATCAACTAAATATTGCTCATAAATATAATTCAAATTTTAATGGTTATTTAAATTAGTAGAGTTGATTTTGAGTCCTTATAGTCCATTCCTCGCATAGGTCTATATAAGTCCATATATATAATTCGGTCTTCGCATAGGTATAGTTCAGTCCATACAGGTCATAATAGTCCAAGTCCTTGCATAGGGTTAGTCTAGTTCGCATAGGTTATACAAGTCTTTGCATAGGTATTTCAGATCAAGTTATACAAGATACATAATTTAAAATTTATATAAATTTTAAGTTAAATAGTTATAATTTTAAAAATTTATTATTATTATTAAATTTAAAAGGAGTAGGGGACTCCTCCCATTATTCTTATGTCTTTTCATATTATATTCCAATCTCACTCCCCCCTTACCTTGAATTGCTACCAAAAGTGAGTTCGCTTTGCACCTCTGAGTTCTAGAAATATTAATACCAACTTATCTCAGTATAGGCATAAGATAAAAATAAAGATTACTACGTAAAACAGAAATGGTAAATTTTGAATAGTGAATAGTGAATAATGAATAGTAAAACGTAAATAGTAACAATAAATAGTAAAATGTGAATAGTAATCGTAAATAGTAAAACATAAATAGTAATAGTAAATTGTAAATTGTAAATAGTAACAGTAAATAGTAATTTACTATTTGAATAGTAATTTACTATTCGTAATAGTAATTTACAATTTGAATAGTAATTCACCATTCTCAATAGTAATTTACTGTTGACATAGTAATTTACTATTCAGAATAGTAACTTAAAATCATATTATATCCAGTATAATAATAGATTTCTAAAATAATATGAAAATAAACCTAAAAAGTATAAAAGAGGGTTATTCTTACCTTATGATTTTCGCAGAACCTCCTTCCATAAAAATTATTTCTCTCTCTCACTCCTACCACTATCTCTCTAACACTGCTATATTAAGAAAATTTAATCTAAACTGTGAATTTTCCCTTCGGTGCTCTCCTCTATTTATAGCAAAAATATGTATTATGCATTTCATTATTTTATTATAAAAGTACTATGCAATTTCTAAAATTTTCATTTCTGGTTACTGTGTAAGTTTGAAATTTTCGTTCATGCACAGTGTTTTGCATAGTAAATGTCGGCTGAATTATTAAACCAAATAGTAACCATTCACTCGGTATATTTTAAATATTCAAAATCGATCCTTTTCAAAATTTAATGATATTACATCAGTTCTCACTAATTTTATGATAAGTAATATAAAGTTTAAATTTTAAAAATCTAAAATTTTCTGTTAATAAAAATTTATTGATACGTTTTTGATTTTTTTATAATTGGTAAAAATCAAGATTTTACTTAAACCAATAATTTTTAGATAAGTCTACTTGAAATAGATTTTAGAAAATTTTCTTATAATTTAAATTCACTTTCTTGTAAATATTTTTAATTTTAAGTAACTTTATATGAATTTAAAATTATTTAAAATATTTCAAAAAATTCAAAAAATTCCAAAAAATCATAAATATTATGTAGATCAAAAAGTTCTAAAGAACCATAGTCTAATTCCTTCAAAATTTTATTTTAAAATTCTAATAAGAGTTAAATCACAAATATGTAAAAACATAAATATAAAAACATAAAATAAAAGTTGTGAATAATAAATATATTTAAAATTCTTAATATAATTTCATTAATTAATGAATACTAATTAAGTCATTTTAAAATTCTCATTCAAAATACATAAATTATTTTTATTATTATTATTATTTTATTTTATTTTAAAAAACAAATAATTAAATATAAATACCAAAATTTCATAAAAAATGATAATAATAAACTAACTAATAGTAAGTATTTCTCATTAAAGATATATTAATATCTATTTTCTATTTGTGTTGAAAATGGGATGTTACAGCTACCATTGACAGTTACTCTCAACCTTCCCCTCAACCACCGTGTTATCAGTCACCCATACCACCGCACAATCATCATCATATACCAGTACAGCCATGACAACAATGGACTCGGCCACTAAACCCTAATCAGAATCAAAGAAGGACAAACAATGATCGCAACCCTGTTCAGTTTGACCCAATCCCTATAAGTTACACTGAACTGTTACCGCACCTTATCCAAAACTCCCTTGTGGTGCCCTGTCCTTACACAACTTTTAGACCACCTTATCCCAAGGGATATGATCCAAGTACTCGATGTGACTATCATGCTAGGGCACTAGGGCACTCAACAGAAAATTGTTTGGCTCTGAAACACAAAGTGCAAGACCTTGTTAAAGCCAAATGGCTTAACTTCTCAGAAGGAAATCCGAACATGGCTACAAATCCCTTGCCTAACCATGAGGGCTATGGGGTTAATGTTGTGGAAGAAGATCAAGTAGCTGTTATTGAAGACGATTCCTGTGATAACGCAAGCTTTGTGCGCCCCCTGTTCACCGGGCACTTCCTACGACTTTAATTTCTAATTCAAAACAATTTGTAATTGCCTTAATAACTTCCCATTGTTATGCCCAAGGCTTTGGGGTCTTTTCTTTTTACAATAAGGGCGAAGCATGTTTTGTCATTTTTTTCTGTTAATAAATTCGTATTTGAATTTGGATAGCTATTTCTTTGCACCTTTTTACTAATTCCCCTTCCCTTTCTCCCTCATTCGACCATTCATTCAAATACAGACCCAAAAGTGATCCACTTGAAAATAGTAAGGTCGTGATCCCATTTCACGACTTTGAGTATTCAGTTGATTACGCTAACGAAGAGGGTAAGGAAGACTATGGTCCCTCGCCCAAATTAATTATGGAACAAAAGGCTAGAAATCTTCAGCCCTATCAAGAGGTAATCAAGATCATCAAGATAAAAAGGTCAAGATTGACATTTCCCTGAGTCAAGAACAATATGGGAAATTGATTAAGTTATTGATGTCCTTTGTTTGAAAATGCTGGGGTAATTTATCAGAGGGCGATGGTAACCCTGTTTCATGACATGATGAACAAGGGCATATTTATCATTTAAGGAAGCTTTGGTATTGACCAACATGGATGGAGATGACTTGCCGATGCCGATATATACAAACGTAATCAAGAGATGATTTGCCAAAAAAAGAAAAAAAGAAAAAATCAAAGAAACAAAAAACAACAAAAAAATCAAGGTTAGCGTCTTATGCACATACCAACTGGGGCAAGCTGATGCTCTCGTATTGCCATATCGGGGCATGTCCAGATCACCAAGTAAGTGTTACCTTTCTATATGGGGAATGGATGTCATCAAGCCAAGAACGCAACAAAAAACAACATTTCATCCTTGTTGCAATCAACCTTAAAGGGATGCAGCTACTCCTCATGCTAATGTAACCAAGGAAATGGTCTACCATGCTGAGCAATAAAAGTACCAAGGGGATCATTCAAAGGTTAAAAAAAAGAAAAAAACAAATGAAAAAATCAAGAAAAAAAAGAACAAAAACAAAAGAAAAAAAAAGAGACTCGAAATGGTCCTTTCTTATTGTGGCAAGAAAAAAGGGCTCATCTCATTTCCTTCGATACATGGTGTTGGGGAAAAGTTGCCTATTTGAAGTGATATCTGTCCCCCAAAAGGATGAAAGTAAATCAATGGAGGCCAAGCTGGTTCGATTTCAGTATAATCAGCTTAAACCTTTTGTTGTAAAGGATACAACCCTGATTTAAGAAAAACATGTCAGAAAGAAAGAAAAGCTCGCTAGGCTGAAAACCTAAAAAGGCAGTCTAGGCAAAAATTAGAGTGACCCGGTGAGTCAAAAACCTAAAAAGGCGGCTCAAGCAAAAATTAGGGTTAAGATTTTGGCAATGCAACTAAAATTCTCTGTACAAGCAGAATAGGATCCGACTGGGCATAAGGACTATAGTTGAATTACTTTCTCAGAAGAAGATCGAAGGATAAACTCGTCATCGTGATACAGGATCAAGATTCTTGTTGTTCTCAGGGATTCACTAGAGGATCTACAAACCCCATTACATCCCCCACTACCAAACTTTTTAACCATATTTGTTTATTTTTTTCATCTGATTTCCCTTTGTCTTTTCCGGTACTTGATCAAACCAAATAAATAAAATTGCTACCTTTTCAATACGTATTTATACATGAGTTTCATTAAATGTGACAAAACATGTGTTTTAACAAAATAAAACAAGGCAATGATAATTATTTTCACAAAAAGAAAAGGAAAGTCATGGGAGTGAGAGGCTTCTGTTATTTGTTAGCACCTCAGATAAGCATCACAAGGACCACGCTGAATACATGCTCAGAAGAGAAAATCACCTCGTTCATCCATTTCACACATGACTATAAACCTAAAATCTATAAAGATTGTAGTTCTAAAGGTTTCTCCCCGGATTTCAAACTTGATTTTAATTTCCTGTCGCCGAATATGGCATATTTTTATTCGTCGAGCGGGGCATTATTTTACTTTCCAGCAGCCGAACGGGCACTATTTTACTTTTCACCAGCCGAGCGGGGCACCATTTTACTTTCCAGTAGTCGAATGAGGCAGAATTTTACTTTCTAGTAGCCGAGTAGGGCACCATTTTACTTTTCAATCACCGAATGAGGCACCATTTTACTTTCTAGTAGCCGAGTGGGGCACCATTTTACTTTCCAGTAGCCGAGCGGGGCACTATTTTACTTTCCAGCAGCCGAGCGGGGCACTATTTTACTTTCCTGTAGCCGAACGAGGTAAAATTTTACTTTCTAGTAGCCGAGCGGGGCATCATTTTACTTTCCAGTAGCCGAGCGGGGCACCATTTTACTTTCCAGCAGCCGAGCGGGGCACCATTTTACTTTCCAGTAGCCGAACGAGGCACAATTTTAATTTTCAGTAGCCGAGCGGGGCACCATTTTAAATTTCCAGTCATCGAGCAGAGCATCCTTTTACTTTTCTATCGCCAAACATGGCATCCTTTAAATTTCCAGTCGCCGAGCGGGGCACCATTTTACTTTTTAACAGCCGAGCGGGGCACCATTTTACTTTCTAGTAGCCGAGTGGGGCATCATTTTACTTTTTAATAACCCAGCAGGGCACCATTTTACTTTCTAGTAGCCAAGCGGGGCACCATTTTATTTTCTAGTCGCCAAGCGGGGCACCATTTTACTTGCCGAGCAGGGCACTATTTTACTTTCCAGTAGCCGAACGAGGCACCATTTTACTTTCCAGTAGCCAAACGGGGCACCATTTTACTTTTTAATTGCCGAGCGGTGCACCATTTTACTTTCCTAGAGCCGAACATGGCATCTTCTAAATTTCCAGTCGTAGAGCGGGGCCTCTTTTACTTTCCTGTCACCGAACATGGCATCATTTAAGTTTTTAGTCACCGAGCGGGGCATTATTTTACTTTCCAGTCGCCAAGCAGGGCACTCTTTTACTTCCCTATCGCCAAACATGGCATTATTTAAATTTTCAGTCACCGAGCGGGGCACCCTTTTACTTTCCTGTCGCCGAACATGACATCATTTACATTTCTAGTCACCAAACATGGTATCATTTAAATTTCCAGTCACCGAGAGAGACACCATTTTACTTTTCAGTCTCCGAGCAGGGCACCATTTTAATTCCATTGTCACTCACGCCCTAGACAAAATGGGTTCGCTCAGTCTTTACTTATCCCTTACGACAACATAGTAAGGGAAAAGTAAAGAGGGGCAGGCTGTTGCTACACAATTTTGTCCGGGCCCAATTAAAATTTACAAAAAAATAAGAAAAAAACAAAAAATAAAATAACAATTTTTTTTAAGGAAAAAGTGAACCTGTGGGATTGTTTGAATTTTAAATTATTGATCCGGGCTTTGATTTTTAAAATTTTTAAATCCTTATCAGAACCATAAATTTTTGAACTTCTAGACTTAGAAATTTTTAAAATTCTAGAAAGAGGTTTAAAATTTGAATTTTAGAAGACTAGAGAAAGAAAGAGATAGAGCTTTTTAAATAGGATGAGATAAAGTTTTAAAATAAATGAGTAGATTATAGAACACGATAAGGTTTTTTTAATATATATATATATATGAGATAGAGTTTTGAATATATATATATATATATATTATATATATATATATATAAACTAACTTTAGATTTTATAATTATATTAATTAAGCTAATCCTATTATCTATATGCTATGAGATAATAAAAAAAGGGAAATAGATATTATTATATATTCACACATTGATAGGGCTTAATTATTATTATATTATAAGCCTAAGAGAACTAGAGATAACACAATTGAAAAAGGCCTCAACATTATATATATATATATACTATTCACGCAAGCCATCAAGGGGGATTTTGGATACATTGGAAGCTCATTATACTATCCACCCGAGGCAACAGGAAAAAAATCAATTGGCAAACACAGCCAATTCACGTGCAGCTGCATGAAAGAGGAAGCACATTTACGATTGAAAAGAGAATTAACCGATCTAAAGGAAGATTTCATGCAAGAAAATAGAAATACCAGGCACTCACGTCATTGAACCAAATAAGGAAGAAAACAATTGATGCTTTGACATAAAATTCACAGCAAAGGAAAAAATCAGTAAGGTATATTTCCTTTTCAATTTGTTTATTGTGATTATATGTAATCCTAGCCTCTTAGAGAATTAAATTATAAAATCCTTTCCCCTTTAGGAATATTCTAATAATTAGTATGACATAGTACCTGTTAATGTTTGTTACTAACCAAGTTTAGAGTATTTCATTTGTAAAATAGAGAATAAAATTAATATTGAAATGTGCCTAAAATTAAAATCTTTATGCTAAAGTTGGTTTAGACAAGACGTCCCATTAACCTATGTTTAATTTATAGACCATAAAGTATTCTAGCGATGCCAATAGGTAATGAAAATTAATATATTCACATTAAGGATCAATTTGGACGAGACGTCCTATTGGCCTAAGTTTTCAAATAAAAATAAGTCTTTAATTGTCTCATAATTAATTTTGACCATAAAAAATATTTTGATAACAAATTTAGGGTCTTTATAGATTTTTTAGATGAGACGTCCTGTCAATCTATGTTAAATTTTCTAAAATAATTTAGACCATAAAACACTTTAACAATATCGATAATATAACAAAAAATCAAAATATCTTTTTAGATTCTTTGGACGAGACGTCCTGTTAATCTAGGTTTTCAAATAAACTTTTCATTCTTAAATTAATTTAGACTATTAAATTTCTCTCTAAAAATATAGTAAAATCAATAAAACCCAAGGTTCCTTTTTTTATACAACATTTGAAATCAATTTGGATGAGACGTCCTATTGGTTAATGTTTTAAATCTTGACATTTTTCAATCTACTTTGCATTTTTTTAAAATAACCCAAAGAACTATGTAACTCTAATTTCCCCTAACGCTTGGGGAATACGTAGGAGCGGGAACAATTATTCCTATCGGGCCCAAATTTTAAAAAAATATATCTCTTTAACTAGTAAAATAAAATCACCATGCTTTTAATGATAACTTGATTAATTTGGACGAGACGTCCTGTTAATTGCAAAATTTATTATTTTAAAAATCATTAAATCAACAACAAATCCATAAGACATCTCTAAGAGGTTTAAATTATAAATTAGTAGGATTATTCAAACTTAAACGATTTAGGGTAACTGTTTAGAACGGACAGTGTGGGGTGCTAATACTTTCCCTACCTGTAATCAAACTCCCGAACTGAAAATCTTGATTTAGGATCCGTACCTTCATGTTAAGGTTTTTTTGATGTTTTACCTTAAAAACATTAGTGGCGACTCCACGGGTTTAGGAGGGAACTCGGGAAACCTTATTTTCTTTTTACGGTCGGTCTGACGTTGCGATCTAGGTTGCGACAGTCATGATCAATTGTGTTAAAATTCCTCAATTTTAATGAATAATCATGATGTCTTTATGTGAAATTTGAATGTTAACTAAACCTAGGTGTGAAACCTATGCATCAAACCCAAATAAAGAAATCCAATTGAATTTTGAAATTAAGATGTAATTCAATCATAGAACTCAATTACACATGTAGATCCTCTTTGACTTCATCCTAACCTATCCTAAAAGTCTAGCCTAGAATGGAAATTGATGAAAGTATAATGAAGAAATCCATGAACTTGAAGCAGAACTAGGAAGCTCTCCTTAAATTCAAGAGTAAGAGATAAAGAGAGAGTTACATATGTTCTCAAAGTGGGAAAAGATTACAAATATATGAAACATGGTGATGGAATGAAACATGTCTATTACACTTTAAATTACATATCTACAAATAAGATGATGCCAAATAGATGGCAAAGTGCACCGTGAAAAGTCCCAACACACATGTATCAAAAATCTTTGAGCTTCCGACATATTGATGTGAGCATCAAAATACCCATTCTGGCATGTTGATGCTATTAAAAGATGTATGAATATAATGGGAGCATAAAAACACACAATCCTGACGTTTCAACACTTGTACCAAGATGATTTTTCAAAGGTTGTTTGGCATTAAAATGTTCATGCTAGCATTTTGACGCTTAGAGCTCCTGACACTTACTTCCATTTCCTTGGCCTTAAGTGAGAAAATGCCCATGTGAGTGCTCAAACACTTAAAACACCTTATGATCTGCTTCCCCCTTTAGGCGTTGGGAGACTTGTTAGATTGGAGTGACTAGTCACCCACTTCCAATATCATTTATCATCTTTTAATTATTCCTAAAATTCAAAATAACTAAATAATTCATAAAAATATTATAAATAAGAGTTATCTTTCTTTAAATTATTTTAATCAATATAAAATTACAATGGATCAAATAATTGATGTAATTAACTTGAAAATAACTGTAATTAAGTGAATTAAACATAAATCAATGATAATTTCATATAAAAATAAGTTTAATGGATACCTAAACATAATGGATAAAAACAATAATTTTTTTAAAAAAAGAAAAAACTTTTTCTTTATTTTAGGAAGATATCTCTACCCCTCCGTAATCTTAGGAGATTATCATTATTTAATAAATGTCACACTGAAATCAAGGCCCTTTCTTGATGTATAAATAAGGCCTCAGAGCCCTCTCTGTAATTCAAGTGAAATTTTGAGAAACAAACCCTATTTTCCTAGAATAATTCTCTAGGGTTTGGTATTTCATACGCTCATAGTGAACATTTTGGCATCCACTGTGGGACTCGATAAAACAATTCCCATATCACATAGAAGAAAACTAGCTCTAAGAGGGAAGAAAATGATGACCACCTATAGCAATGCTGGCCAGAGAGAAGAATGAGACACCTGAGGATATCAAGAACGACACTAGGGTGGTGACAACCAATTAGAGGAGGTTTTAGCCCTCGTCAAGACACTACAGCATACCACGAAGAAGTTGAGCAAGGAAAATGAAGACCTAAGGAACCATCGGTCGGAGGAGAGGGAAGCCTCTAGTTATCACAATACGCAAGCTACAAAACCAAAAAAAAGACAGACTAGAACCTTTAGTCCCCAATTTAACATATTCATTCACAGAGGCTGTAATGGCCACCCTTACACCACTACATTACAAGCCGCCTACGATGGAGAAGTATGATAGAAGAGGCAACCTAGAAGAACACCTTAGCATGTTCACAACCAACCTTCTTATATCTAGGGCATTCGACGCCCTCCTACGTAGAACCTTCCCTATCACTCTCACCAAATCCACTTTGCTCTGGTTCTTGTACAATTACCTTAGGAGTATATAATGTTTCATAGAGCTCATGGAGAAATTCCTCACCCAATTTGCCTCCAGCTGTATGGTCCAGTAGACTTCACATAGCTTAGTCAACCTAAAGTAGGGACGAAGGGAGATGCTCAAGCAATTTATGATGTACTTTAATGAACAAGCCATACAGATCAGAGATCTCAGCTCAGAAGTGGCCCTCCATGCAATCCAGACCAGATTACACCTAGGTAAATTTTTTGACTCCTTAGCTAAAAAAGCCCTAACTAACATGGATGATTTTAGGCAAAGAGCAGCATGTTACATGAATATGGAGGAACGTGAAGCCGATCGGGTAGGAAATTTCAACCAAAGAGGAATGAGGAAAGAACTACGAAGGAAGAACCCCCAGCCAAACAAAGAACTAAAGCTTTGTAACATCCCAGATGTTGAATTAAATTAATTGCACTCTAGAGAATTAAATAAATTGATTAAAGGGGATTAATTAAGAAATTAGTTTTAAATTAAATTATGGTGGTGAATTATTAATTACCATGAGGTAAAAGTAAAATATAATTATTTATAAGGAATAAAAGAAATGAGAAATAAATTTAGGAAAATAAAAGAAAATGGAAATGGAAATAGAAAATAAGTGAAATGTTGATTTTTCCCTTGTGCATAAAAGTTAATTTCTCAATCCTTTCTTCCTCACCATTTCATGTGTGCTTCTTCTTTTCTCTTTTCCTTTTCATGGTCATTTGATGTAGAGCCAAATTAAAAACCAATTTGTTACAAAAACTTGAAATTAAGGACACCATTGCAATCGGGAGAACGAGGTGAGTCTATAGGTGAATTCAATTTTCATGATTTCCTCTTCTCCCTCTTTCTAAGGCCGAAATAGGGTTATTTGAGGGGTTTTTATTTTTTATTTGCATGGCATTATGGAGCTTAATAATGGTTTTAGGTGAAGTGAGTATTGAAGAATGATGAGTGGGGTCTTGTTTTTATGTTGTAAGTTGGTAGACTGAGTGATGGGAAGCCGCTAAGCGATGTGGGTCTCGAAGCGGAAGTCAAAACTAATGAAGGTAAGCTCCGAAAACTTTAATAGTGTGTTGGGACTTCTTTAGGGGTGATATGTTTTAATTTTGGAGGTCAAAAATATTAATCGCCGTGTGAATTTCTTGAATTTAGGTAATCTGTGAGTTTTGGTGATGTCGATGCTAGGAAGGGCTCGGTGGGCTAGGCCGGATTCACGGGTGGTCAGGTAGAACCCTTAGCTGATGGCTGATCCAGTTTAGTATACAGGTACTAGAGAGTCATATATATACTATTTTGACTGAGAGTCAGTTGTGAATTTATGTGAATGATATAATATGATGATATTAATGATGTGCATGAAGTATTGAGAACTTAGCTTGAATTATCAAAATGATGAATGGATAATACAGAGTTATGTTACAATTGATTAAAGATGTGATTGAGTAAGTAGTTAGCCATCCTAGGTTTTTCCCATTTATAAAATTTAATTATTTGCATTGATTTGTATTGCTAGTTACTCACCTTTGTTGTCTTTTTTAGTGACTAAAGATAGGGACATTGCCGACGCTGCAGAGATCAATGCCCGTTGAGCTGAAGCAATGGCAAGGAGTTTGATTTGTGATGTAAATACATGTATATATATATATATATGTCTGAGTTATGTTTTGAGTACTTAATAGCTTTAATGGTAGTCCGTGTGAGTATATGTATAGTGGATACTTGACGATGCATGATGCACCATAGTTGATGAGTATATAAGGTGGTGTGTTGTGAATGATGATGTCTATGTTGATTGATGTCCTGAAATTATGATATGGCACTGAGCCATTTTGTGTGATAATACATGATAATGGGTAGGTTATTGTGATTGTGTGTATGATTTATGATGTGAGAGAAGGTATAGGCGATGATTGAATGAAAGAATGGTTGAAT
This sequence comes from Clitoria ternatea, assembly GCA_037962975.1. Classification (NCBI taxonomy): domain Eukaryota; kingdom Viridiplantae; phylum Streptophyta; class Magnoliopsida; order Fabales; family Fabaceae; genus Clitoria; species Clitoria ternatea. Next base: position 140,978,870 of record CM075673.1, read on the forward strand.
TATAGTGAGAAATAGGTGATCTTCAGACAACTGAGAGGGTGAAATTGAGTTTCGGTAGGATTCAGAACCCCAGAGGGTACCAATGGGACCTAGGTATAATTAAAGTGTGTGTGTGTGCAAAAGATTCACAATTGTATTACAATTGAATGGTATTAAGTAGTAAAATGGTTAAAAGTTGTGTTAAGTGTGTTCTATGCATACACTAATGGAAAAAGAGCTTTTTACATTGGTCTTTTTTGGCTTTTTACACCGGTTGTAGGACCGGTGTAGATGAAGCCAGTGAGAAAAATAGGGACTTTTTACACCGGTTTTGGGAGAACAATGGTTTTTACACCGAGCCTTTGGAATACGAGCGGTGTAAAATGCAATACTTACACTGGTCCTATACATTACAACCGGTGTAAATATTATATTTTACACTGTTTCTATTGGTAACAACCAGTGTAAATATTATATTTTATATCGGTCCTGTTTGTAACAACCGGTAAAAAAAAATAGATTTTTAACACCAATTAGTTACTACAACCGGTGTAAAAACTTTTATTTTTATTTTTTCCTTTTTTTCTTTATTTTTTGCACTTTCCTTTTTTTCTACTACCAAATCTTGATGCTACAATGATTGTCCCCATTCATTCACTTTCCACATAGAATAAAAAGGACAACACTTATATCAAAATATATTCAAATAGAAAGAATTCTAATCATATAACTTTTAGTAAAAATTATCAAGTTACAAGATAATATAAAAAAATTACAAAGGAAAATGTAGAATTTTCACAAGTCAAACATTTAGTACACATTGTCATGGGCAAATGTTGCTATATACACATATAAAGCCCCACAAGATTGAGTTTTAGGTGATCTATTTTTATATGCACCGACTACAGTCAAAGTTTTAGCAAATGCCCATCCAATACCAATTGAGACAATGATTGCAAATCGATCAACTCCTCTTGATTTCATCCTTTGTGGAATGTACTACAAGGACATTAATTTCAAAATATCAATTTAAAATGTTAAGTTATTTTTATACATACTTAGTATGCATATCTTCCTACTTAAATTTTATTCTATGTTATGTAGAAGTTCAAATTCTTAAAGGAACATAGTTAAGGATGGGGTTTCAGTTGCACAAAGAATTTCTGGAACAATTACTACCAATCAACATAATTGTAAAAATACTATTTTCTTTAACCTGGTGATGATAGGAAGTACTTACCCTGTAAACATCCTGATCGATTAGCAACACCATCACCAACATATCCATTTTGACAAACACAATAGCTGTAGCATTGGCCATGTTTGTATTCCTTGCACAAACCTCCCTAGAGGTGTTCCACGGAAGAGCCCATTCCAGCTTGACCCCACGTTCCCCCCAAGTTGACCCTTTCAAAACAGGCCAACTAGAAAATCCTCAACATCAAAACTAAGAAAACACTGAAAATCCATTTCCAACATGCCATATGCTATGGTTAGAGAGTGGATAGCAACAACCAATGGAGCCTTCACCATTTCCATTACAACTAGGCAGGTCAAGTATTTCACAATCTACTTTGAACAGAGAAGAATCCTCACAAAAGGCCAAAAATGAGGAGGACAAGATTGATTAGTCATAGGAATTTCCTAATTAAAAATACAAGAAATCCCAAGAGCATCCCAATGATTTACACTAAAGGTGTTAACGTTTCATGCATCCGATTTTAATTACAAGACTAATTCAATCTTAATAGCACTAAGAAAAGAAACTTAAATTTGTTGCTATATTGATTTTTGAACATTTTTATTAAATTTATATGTATTTAAATTCAAACTCTAATGCCATATTAATTGCAAATAAGTTAAAAGATTCAATAATTCCAAAGAATATAAACATGAAAAAATAATAAACATTTTTGTGAAAAGTATCATAAAAAAGATCCATACAAGAGCTTTAGAAAAAGTTCTATAAATGAAACAAGAAAAAAATAATTTTTTCGTAAAAACCATTTTTTTCTTTCTTAACCATGTTCATTAATTCTTTAGAAGGTTAGTTAACATTTGCCAATTTTTATGTTATGATTTAGTAATTTCTTTAGAAACCAGAGTTTGTATTTGATTATATAAAAACTATGCATTAGTGCAAATCATTATTGAAGTGTGGCCTTCCATATATCCATGTAATGTTAATTAGCCTGCACTTACAAGTTATTAGAAGAAAAGTGTAAATTTATTGGTTAATTAGGGTCATGGGAATCAAGTTATGGTTAATTAAGGTCATGAGAACACTAGAAAAGTCTTACCCAACTTGCAGGAGAGTGTCATATCTAGGAAACACTTCTATGTTGCTAGAACAGAGACATGAAACTGTCATTGCCAACTGCATTGTCAAGTAAAACATAAGAATGGCAATACATATCCTTTTACCATCTAAGTATTAGAAAAAAAAGGAAAGAGTGGATGAATAGAAATTTTTATTCTCGACTATTCACCTCTACTAGACAACGATTATTTATACTAGCTAGTAGCTACCATGAGTCACACACCACCCATCACCAACTGACACTTAACAACGGTAACAACCAATTAACACAAAAGGGTTGGAGATAAAAGAGGCAAACGATGATAGTGATGGTGAAGCAATTAGCATGTTTCATCTCATGCATATTGGTTGTGGGTAGGTTGGTAAGGAAAAGGCAGTGGTGATGGTGAAAGATAAATTAGGAGAAGAACCAAAAACATGAGGTGGATGTATACTACTAACAAATTAAAAAATTTAAGGAAAATTCAGAATGTTAACTAGGATAATTGGTAGTGCTTTATACAAAGCCATTACTTGAGTTTTGTGATAATAGAATCGAAAAAGTTAGCAAGAAATTTATCAAAGCAATTACAAATGAGAAAATAGTACTCACTAGACAATGATCCAGTCAAAGCAGTTATTATTGGACAAAATGAGCTAGTCAAGTCAATGCAATTACCTATGGCTTCATAGAGATAAGAGTTGTAGTAGCAAACAATGTTTGGCCTCTTAAAACTCTATTGCAAAAGCATAATCAAGAAGGAAAAGGCTAAGTGCTTTATGACATTTTTGGGCCTCTTTAAACTCTGTCACCAACAAAAATAGCAAAGAAGCAAGACTGAGGGTATTAGAAAATCTTGTTTTAATTTTTTCTCTTAAATCACCAGCCAGCTTAAATGGTTACAAATAAGAGTAGTTAGTTAGCTTTCACCTTTAATGGTATCCTAAAGGTTCACTTTTTGAGCTTTTTCTCTGTAGCAGGCTCAGCAGTAGCTTACTCCTCTACACTAATGTTGGATGTCTTATTAATCCCATTATCAGTTTGCCCACTTTCATTGTTTTCCTTGAAACTGCTTGTAGCAGCAGATTCAACCGACACATTTGATAAAATAGTTGAATTCTCAACAGTCAAATTCATTCAACTAACTTCTGTCTGCCTGTAAACACCTCCAGATCCAGCTTCAGATATAATAGAAACTAACTTCTTACCATCCATAAAGAGCTGCTTTTTATGCATGTTGACCATCTCCATTATGACATCTTTACTAAAAGGAAATAAATACAAAGGAAATCAAGCCAGTATGAAATGTTATTCATCAAGATATAACGTCATACCAAAACTTAGGTTTTATGAGTCTGATAGGCCACACTCTTTCTGCTAGGGTCCCTCACAAGCATGCCTTTCCTTCCTATCATTTCTACAACATTCTCAGAGTGCCTAACTACATTAAAAACACAAATAATATGGTAGCATGCAGGAAAAGAAAATATATTGAAGAGGTATTTCTCATTAATTACACATAGCCACCAATGCGTACCATAAAACATAGTAAAATTCAAATTTTATATTGGATTTTTGTTCCATAAAAGTTAACATATTCTAACACCCTTAAATTTTAAAACCCAAATAAAACTAAAAGAAACAGCCTGGAAATTTTTCCAAAACAAAACACAAGGGACCGGGCACAATAAAGAAGGGAAAGGAAGGCAAGCGAAATAAAAACCATTCACAGCGGAAGAATAAAACGCCTAAGCGAACCCAACAGCACCACGCACACTCGCTCAAGCGCGATCCGACTCCGCTTGGGCGAGACAGCTCAATTCGCTCGGGCGAGCACTCAATCGCTTGGGCCAAACCACTCAAAAGCCTTCCATCAAAACCACACTCGCTGGAGCGAATCCTACATTCGCTGAAGCGAGAAGCCACACTCGGCATTCGATCACTCGATATCAAGACATCCATTCACTCAGAGTCAGGGGTTTCAATCGTTCAGAAATAACCCCAACACACATACTTCCCATAACTTAGTTCCTTATATTTTTATCCATAAGGCCACACAATAATCCACTCGGGAAATGAGGGTTATCCCACTTGGTATACATCAAACTTCCCTCACTCGGGATATCAACCAATCAAACGCCACTCGAGGTATCATCATTTCTCTTACTTCGGAGAACACATAGACCTCCCTTCACCCAGAAGGGGTCTCCACCATCATTTGTCACTCAGAATATCCTAGCCAGATTCACTCGGCATATGATATCTTACTTACTCGTGGAATTCACTAAGTTCCCACTCAGACTTGCCCAGATCCTAACCACTCGAGATATAGAATCTCATTCACTTAGATTATACATGGATCACATACTTAGCATATATTCCAATTTCAACCATTACAACAACTTTTCCCTCGGAAGAGAATCACTCAGATTTCCCACTTGGGATATTCAAATCATTCCCCACTCAGGGTTTACCCATATTTTTCACTCGGAATCATTCAAGCCTATTCACTCGGAAAAAGGCCACATATTTAGCCTCACTCGGCTCGGCTCCCACAATAATGCTTCACCCGGAATTCTTTACCTTAACATTATTCTATCCATCAACACTCAGCCAATCCCAATACACATTATCATTATTCATTCAACCACTCATCCCAGTCGATAAGAAGCATCAAATCAACATAAAACACTTACATGTATATATCTATTCATACACTCGGAATACTCATTATCTTAACATCATTCATTCATCAACACCTATTATCCGATACAAGCACAGGTTATCAACGTAAACCATATATGTATATAAACATGCACTCGGGTCATAATAGCTCAGATTACTTGTATATATAGATTTATATTTGTTATACAACACTGATATTATGAGCCGGCCAAGGCTACAACTGACTAAACGTAGTAAATACAATATAAGCACTCAACAGTCAAAGTGCACATCACTCGGACTTGAGGCCTTCACACTATTCCGAGTCCGACCTGCATACATTGAAAAAATGGTATAGGGGTGAGCATCTTAAATATTAAATGATAGATACTGACTCAGATTGTTCCTCAGTTATGCAACAATATATATATATATATATATATATATACAATTATACATAGCAACAATTAAGGTCAGAATAATACCAATCAATCAGGACACACATAAGATGTTTACCGATCAGAATCCACCAGTTATCACTCGGCCATATGCACATATCATTTCAATAACATTAACATAGCAACAACCAGTAACATAATAATACCAATGGATCATGACACACATAAAACATTTACCGGTCAAAATCCACCATCTATTACTCGGCTATATACACCTATCATTTCAACAGCATTATCACACACTAACGTAATCAAATTTCAATCAACATCAACAGTACATGTACACAGATTATTTCACTCGGTTCCGCATTCGTGTGTAATCGGTTTTCATCCGTTGCAATGTAGGCTCCCAGCCTTTTATTCAGCTCCCAGCTGACTTGGCCATTTTACAGGTACCAAACCGTTTGCCCACAAGGTGACACCAACGCTCTCAGCGCCAACGACGGTGTTCACGGGCAGCCCTGAGTCCCACTCAATAGGCCACCTTGAGTCCCACTCAAGGATTTAACAGCGTCCCACGCTTTAATAACCGATGGTAGTGTCCCACACTACATGCTCTCAGCATTAACGCATCCCATGCGCCACACGCGGATTCATCACACAACACAAGTTTCATACACAGCTTTCATTCAGCAACACATGCATCACATACAATCGGTGTAACACATCATCAGATTCACTAAATCCACATTTTCTCACATGCAGTCAGCATTTCAAACTCATAATATCCAGCATGCTACATAGGTCACACGGTGATCATCAACAACACTTTAACACATTCGTTTCATGCAACCATTCAACATTCTTGAGGCCATCAACATGCATTTCATGGACGGAACTAAACATGCGACACTAGATTCCTAATCATCATGCATCCGGGTATCATATGCTCTTCATGCAAATAAACACAAAATCAAACACAAATCAGCAAGTCATTAACACCCGGAGCCCGTCCATAACCCATGCATTTAAGATATAAGATACCCCCTACCAACAAGATACTCCGAGAGGTTCCCCTATTTTAACGTTGGTCATCTCTCAGTTTGCTTCGTCTAGGGCTCACACTCGTTCAGGCTTCCTTGAACGTAGTCGCACCGGGGAACAGGAAGCTGTTCGTCTTCCACTTCGACGATCGTTCTTCACCGGCAGAAGGAAGCTCCAGAAACAGAGAACAGTGAACAGGGGAGAAGAAGAAGAAGATAAAGAACGAGGAAGAGAAGAGAAGAGAGAACGAAGCAATAGAGGAAGAGGAAGTTTGAAGGAAAATGAATAATAATAGTGACCACGGCCGTATATATACATGCATGAAGAAAAGAAGAATGGGGTGGGAAAGCGTGAATCGGCAGTTCCACTAAGCCACACGCACTAATCACAATCAACCAGTCATCACCATTAATCATAATTAATCAGCCATTAATTTGTTAAGTTAGATTAATTAAGTTAATTATAATTAACAAGAAATTTTCCACTTTGTAATTATTATTTTGATGGCTTAATTCCGTTCGGTAATTAATTTTTAAATTGGGATGTTACACATATCCCTAGTATAGTAGACAACATTAGTATGTGACAATAACACAAAGATAATAAAAGAATTATAAAATCCAAGGATAATATAATCTAACATAAAGAAGGTTCTAGTCATATTAAAAAAATTAAAAACTTGAATCAAATAAATGACAGTCATAGAAAAATTCTTTATAAGAACACAGTCTAGAATCAATATGCAAAGCATTCAAGATTTATTCAAGTATCATTCAATTCCAAAAATAATCAAAGATTGGTTACATTTCAATTGAAACCTTCTAGTTTTTAACTTGGCTATCTATTAGCCATTTCCATAAACCAAATGGTCTACTCTATAAGTTTCTCACCTCAACAGAAATAATAGATACAAATTTAAAGAGGGAGGTAAGCATGAATCAACTCTAATGTTTTTCTCTTGTGCTCCAAGGCCATGTCATACCTATGTTGAGTGAAAGCATTCATCAGCAGTTTTACTATTCTTTTCAAATGCTTTAATTATAGTGTTTTGACAAATAATGTCTTGTAGATCCTTTCATAGGTAGTAATTTAGCATACCATAAAAATTAACCACTAGAAACTGACCAAAACATCAAAAAAATAATAAGTTCAAAACCTCTTCTAGAGTTCAGTAATGCAGACTGTAACATCCCTGTTTTTAGTAGCAGTCTTATCTAATAAAAATTGAAGTTTAGAAGGTCTGTAAGTGGTAAGAAGTGAATATACACCCCGTTGATAGTCTGTGGTATCTCAGAAATGTCATTTTTGTACATAATAATGGAATTTATACGGACCATTAGTGAAATTATGCAAATTCCGAGTGAAATAGACTCTAATCTGAGTGACAGAATGAAATTTCGAGTGAAGGATTAGAAATTCCGAGTGAAGGATGAAATTCCGAGTGTAAGGTTATGTTATCCGAGTAATATATGACCAAGAAGGTTACTACCGAGTGAAATCTTGGTCTTAGAGACAGCTGGAGTGAAGTGGGTTCAAGGGAACCACTTCTGGATGAATATTTTGAGTGAAAACACCTTTGAAAGACTCATTTCTGAGTCAAACTTTGCTAATTGCTTCTTTTTCGAGTGGTAATCTCTATGATTACAGTATACCGAGTGAATAGACTCAATCAAAATTATAACCAAGTGCAATCCGAGTGAGTTGTCCAACTCAGATCTTCCTAGAGAAGAAGGGAATAGCATTCCGGGTAGAAAGATCTTCGAGTGTGGTGTTTTGGGTAGTAGAGTTCCGAGTAAGGGCATATTTGAATCCAGTATAACCTGTTCTAAGAAGCATGACCCCAAATATGCAATTCTGAGTGAAATATAGAGTAATGGAAGCTCATTCCGAGTAGAATATATAGGGCAGAGATATTTCCAAGTAAGGTTTATGTCTGTTACTCATTTTCCGAGTGGTGAAAGACCTAAAAAGATTCTGAATGAAATGTATTTTGATGAAGGACTTAAAAGCCTTGAGTAGTTAAGTATGAAATAAAACCCGAGTGAATGAAACCCTTTAAGTGATAGAGAGTTTGAATGGTTCCGAGTAGACAAGAATTTAGTAGGTCTGAATGAGAAACCCGAGTGAATGCCGAGGAGTTCCGAGTGAATGAATGCATATATAAAGTTGATGCCTTCTACCGACTGAAATGTGTTATTAAAATTATTGAGAAATGTTGGTGGAAGAAATAGTCATTAAGTTATGGATTCCGAGTGGTTATATATATATATATTGTATGGTTAAAGCATTACTTGGCTTGAATATGAGTGGTGATGAATGAATAATGCTAATTTAGTAGATACCGAGCGGAAAATGGTATTTGAGAACCCATTCCGAGTGAATTACAGTAGGCAGGGCCATTTCCGAGTAAGTCTATGAGTATGACTCCTCTTCCGAGTGAGAAGTGCTCTACTGGACCAAGTCCAGGTGAGGCTCATACGTGTGTCTTTTCCGAGAGGTAATGACCTTAATAGGCTTCGATTGAAATTGTAGTTGAAGAGTTTGGATTCAAACCGAGGGAGAAATATGAGTGGACCGAGTGGAGAAAGTGTTGATTTCTGAATAAAGGATGTTATAATTCTGAGTGGAAACTATATGAATATGGATACCCTTTTCCGAGTAAGCCTAAGGTGTTATGAAGTCCGAGTAAAAAGTGATTTGATGTTGAGTTGGCTAAGGAATGATTTAGTTAAGTATGAAATAAATAAGAATAGGTTGTTTACCGAATGGAAATCCTGAGTAAAGAGAATCCGACTGAATCCAGAAGAAATCCGACCTAGAGAGGAGAAATCCGACTAGATGTTTTAAGAAGAAATAATCAAGAGTGAGGACCAAGAGAAACGAATCAGTTTTTGAAGATTTCCGAGCCATGAAGGGCGGACTCGCTCAAGCGAATCGGATTTCGCTTAAGCAATCCGATGTCAGCACTTCACACCGGTTGGCCAATTAGGTCGTCCTTAGAGCAGGAGTTCACACCGGACAGCTCTGAGCCGGTGTTCATCACAACACCGCCCTCTTTACACAGACGGTGTCCTTAAACTCCTTCATACACACCGTCTGTCACTACACACCGCCCATAACTACACTCCGCCTCACGTTTCACTCCGCCTTCACACTGTACTCTGCCCTCACTCAATACCGCCTCATCTAATACCGCCCTCACATTGCACTCCGCCCTCACACTGCACTCCGCCCCCACAAACCCAATACCGCCCCCATGCATGCAATACCGATCTCTTCAAATCCTCCAAACACCTTTTAATTCCACTTCAGATAGTGGTCAGCCCACTTAATCATATAAAACCAAGAATGATTGGCACAACGAACCAATCAAAGGAGAAAGTTGCCTCTATTACAATAACTTTATATATTTTATTCCAATCAAATGCAAAGCTGACTGTGAAAGGAGTCAAAAGGCTCCATTATTCCACCTAATTCTCCAACCGATGTTTCCACTTAGTTTCCCACTAACTCTCATTATTTAGCCCAGTACTATGTCTCTAAAGAACACACACATACATGAAACATAACCACAGACATACTTCTGTCATTCTTTCCTCTTCCTACAAGCTCTCTCTCTCAATTTCTCTCCCCTCTCACTCGGATTTAAAGCAGGACAGTGAGGGGAACCTCTTTCTTTCCATCCAGGAACTTCATTGAGGTAAGAGGGTATATTCTTGGGTGCTCTGTGGGAAAACCGAGTGGAGGACAGATTCAATGTTATGTGAATTACATGCTTTAATTATATACATATATATATATATCTATTACTAAATGCTTTATATTGTTATCTGTATATGCATATATATATATATATATATATATATATCTGTTACCGAGTGATGAATTGTGATATGACATGTACTTATTGGACTGAAAATACTAAGAATCATGGGTACCGTGTGATTTCCAGTGAAAAACTATGAGTTTAATGATAACAGGTTCTGTTTTAGGCCAATCCGATCGGTTTTGGTATCATTTCAATCGGATTCTTTAATTACCAACTCATTTTCATTCGGATATAACATATTTCACTCGGAAAACACTCTTTTTCTCTCGGACAGCATCTCCCAAGTCTTATTTTCCTCGAAAATCTTTTTCTTAAATTATTTCACTTGGAACTTGACTTAATTTCACTCAGAAAATATAATCATCTTTTACTCAGAACCCCTTTTCAGTAAATTCACTCGGAAAACACCCTATTGCTCTCGGACAGTAGTTTCCCAGTCTTATTTCACTCGACAAACACTTTATTTTACTCAGCAAGCAGTTATTCTACTCGGATTTGTATTATTTCATTCAGGAACTCATTTTCACTCAGAATTTAAGAAGCTTCACTCATGAAAACCTTTTCCAGTAATTTTAACTCGGTAAACACCTTAATTTCACTCAGAAAACTTCTTTTTGACTGTATACCACTCGGAAATATACTTTATTTCACTTAGAGACTCATTTTCACTCGGATTTACAAACAATGCTACTCAGGAAACCATTTTCCTACTGACTTCACACGGATTTATACTTTAATTCACTCAGAATTCCAGATATTTAGTTAAGAAAATTATTTTTCAGCTTCTGTTTCACTCGGATTACTTATTAATTTCAGTTAGAAAACTCTGCTCAGTTTATTTCATTCAGATTCATAGCTATCTCATGCGGAAAACTTATTTTTCACTCGGATTCAAGCTGTTCCAGTCGGAAAACAGCATTCCACTTCATTTCACTCTGATCCAAACTTATTGCAGTCGGAAAACAGCTTTTCCAGTGTCATTTCACTCGGATTTTTAGCCAGATCGCTTGGAGAACCCTTCTCTGTATGATTCCACTCGGAATCATACTCATTTCACTCGGATTTACCCCTGTTCCACTCGGAAAACTCTGTTTTTAGTGTTTTTCACTTGAATTTTCAATTGAATACTAATCTTCAATACTTTTTAAGTTAATGGTAAGTTATAATTATCATTCTTATTCTATTATTATCATTATTTATTGTTAAACTTAATATTGTTATCATTATTATTAGTTTTATTATTATTATATTATGCGTAATTACATAAAGAATATATTATTTTACTCTTTATGAAAGAATATATATAATTGATATATTTCTAAAAATTAATAAACGAATATCTTACAAGGATTAAACGATTTGATGAGACTAGAAACACATAAGATACCCAGGGATCTAATGATAAGAATAATGCATTTCGCATCATGAAAATATGTTTTGAAGAAGAAAAAAAAACTAGAGCATGCACCTGGTACGCTGGAGGACATTCACGTTCGATCTCAGTAAAAGAATCTTGGGAGTACAACTGGAACGGCAACCCAATGGCATCAGAGTCGCGCCTGATAGCCGGGTGAGACGATGCAATTCTAGTGTACTTCGACTAAATGACGGGATGTATCTATGATCGTGAAGAGCCAAGTCCCAAGATGAAATGATATATATAATGATGAGAACCTGTGAGTTCATTCATACCATATGATAAAAGAAAGGGGACTTGGTGAGCTCCGATCGCTCTAGAATGGAAACGTTGTGCCCAAGAAATAACTTGAGCAGGATGGAATCCAAAGAATGAAAGGATGATGATGGATTGATTTATTGGGCCCACATGCATCATGAGACCTAACCAAAGATAAATCGCAATAAAATCTGAACTCATGCATTTCATCACAGCATATTTGAATGTTATAATTATGAATATGTTATATGTACGATTTATTTCATGGTAATATGCTTGTTTGTTATAATTGTGAACATGCTAAATATACGATTATATGATGACAACATGCTTGATTGTTATAAATATGCTAAATGTATGATCTATGTGACATTGTATGTTAACTGGATTATGTTCGCACCGGATGAACCAATCAGGGTCTTGGGTTATACTCACCCTTACTGTTGACCATTTTTCAGAGGATTTAGAAACTCAAGAACCCGAATGTGAAGATCAGCAATGTGCTGAACCCATTGAGAATAATCATTAAGGATAGAATATTTGTGATTAATAATCAGACACCGGATGACTGTATAATATCTAAGGGTGCCTGCGTGCCCCATTCCGTTAAGAGTACAATTACTTACAGTTTGTGATTGACTATGTGATATAAACAATATTGCTTCCACTGATCTGCCACGTAAAAAAAAAATATTCACTTTTTCTGAAAACTGTTAACACACTCAGTTAAATAGGATGAACCTACAAAAGGATTTGTCTTATCTAACCGAGGGTGTTACAAAGGTGGTATCAGAGCATAGTCGATTCATTAAGCTTGTGGAGTGGACCATTAGGTTTCCACGTACTCTGATAGAAATATTAAACAGTCCATAAAACACCTAAGACTAGATTTCCTATATGGAATTCTCCACATAACATATACCCAGAACCGCTTTGTTGATATTCCATCAACAATTTCCTAATGACTCACTGAAACAATGATCAAGACGTGGAGGAATTCTTACTCAAATCGTGGAGATGATAGAACAACAAGAATTACCCCATATCTCTACTAAGCAGAGCCAAGGATTAGCTAACTTTCAGCGGAATGATCTTACACAATTCGAAGGAGAGCTACGACAGGAAATCCGTCAAACATTATTGGAACTTGAAGAGTTAAAATAAGAACCGAATTGAAATCTGAGCATAGGACCAAGTAGCTCCGATTGAGATACCATTGGTTAAGACTATTAAGGATATTAGTGGAATTTTTGAAGTTAGTATTAAGCCCAAACTGAGATCCTGTTCGAGAAACAAGAGATGACCTATTTCCTTATTCTCTCTTCATTTTTGTGCATACTAGAGCTTGGGATAGCTTGGAGCGTAAGGTAAAATTCTCTAATCTTTGCTTCTAGGTTTTGAATTTCTATGTGATTAAGAGCATGTCTTGTGAATGGGTTTTAGGAATAGAAACCATTTTCATGCAAAACCCAAAGGTAGAATACACTTATGAGTGTTTTAGGATGGATGTGAAGTGGTATACAAAAATTTCAAGATTTGAGACAGAAGATGATGGTTGTTAATGACGATTGGTTGATTCTAGTGGAACCCTAACTTAGGATTTAAGGGAAGTGAATAATAATGTCATGAGAGATGATTTTTAGCGAAAACCCATGATAATGTGTATGTAAGTGTTGTTAATGGAAATTGGTGATTATTAGAAATGATCATTGAATTTTGGTGAAAAACCCTAAGTGTAGTGATTTGAGGATTTTAACTAAGTTGATGATCTTGATGACTTTAAATACTCTAGAATGATTACATATAAGAAAATAAATATCTGAGGCGTTAGGTGTTGGTTATTGAGGATTGGTAAAGGAAGTGTATATAAGTAAGTATGTAATTGGAGTAATTAATTTAGACTATTGATGTTATGATAGTAGATTAAGGAAACAATTGATAGTGGATTAAGATATTTGAAATGATAAATAGGCATGTCATTTTGAAATAAGATGAATTGGTGATGATCTTAGATGAAACCAAGAGGCTTATAATGAGTTTGACTAAATTTTAGTAATGATTAAATGATTCATGTGATGATTTGGAAGTCTTAAGGCTAAGGAATCATAGTATTGTTATTGTTAGGTGTGGTTAGCATTTTAAGATTTAAAGAATCTTGGTTTTGGGTAAGGAATTCCCGAAGCCTAACACGAGCGTGTAAATTGGATCTAAACAATTCTAAGGCTTGACAACGAGTTTTGAGGGAATAATGCCCTGTAATGGTACATTAGTAAGTATTTCTCAAAGTTACCCCTACCAACTGAAATAGAGAAAGTTCTAAAGGTCAAGAAGTTGAAATCCCAGATATGTAAAACCAATCAGATTCTGCAAAAGATAGAAACCAATGTGTGCCGTATAGCCTTTCCAAACCTTCATGATATCCACACATACATACTAGGCCCTGATCATGTTCTGAGTCCCGATCAATTTGTTCTGAAAAGAAAACCTTACCTTTGAAGCATCACCGGTTGAGATTGTTAATTGATGTCAATAATAGTTAAGGGGAAAGGAAATCTCTTTGGTCAAAGTAGTTTGGAGTCAAATGATTGAGACGCTACTTGGAAAGTTGAGAAAAAGATTAGAGGATTGTACTCTCAATTATTCCAACCATGAATTTCGGGATGAAATTCCTAAAAGGGGAGGAGAATGTAACATCCCTGTTTTTAGTAGCAGTCTTATCTAATAAAAATTGAAGTTTAGAAGGTCTGTAAGTGGTAAGAAGTGAATATACACCCCGTTGATAGTCTGTGGTATCTCAGAAATGTCATTTTTGTACATAATAATGGAATTTATACGGACCATTAGTGAAATTATGCAAATTCCGAGTGAAATAGACTCTGATCCGAGTGACAGAATGAAATTCCGAGTGAAGGATTAGCAATTCCGAGTGAAGGATGAAATTCCGAGTGTAAGGTTATGTTATCCGAGTAATATATGACCAAGAAGGTTACTACCGAGTGAAATCTTGGTCTTAGAGACAGCTGGAGTGAAGTGGGTTCAAGGGAACCACTTCTGGATGAATATTTCGAGTGAAAACACCTTTGAAAGACTCATTTCCGAGTCAAACTTTGCCAATTGCTTCTTTTTCGAGTGGCAATCTCTATGATTACAGTATACCGAGTGAATAGACTCAATCAGAATTATAACCAAGTGCAATCCGAGTGAGTTGTCCAACTCAAATCTTCCTAGAGAAGAAGGGAATAGCATTCCGGGTAGAAAGATCTTCGAGTGTGGTGTTTTGGGTAGTAGAGTTCCGAGTAAGGGCATATTTGAATCCAGTATAACCTGTTCTAAGAAGCATGACCCCAAATATGCAATTCCGAGTGAAATATAGAGTAATGGAAGCTCATTCCGAGTGGAATATATAGGGCAGAGATATTTCTAAGTATGGTTTATGTCTGTTACTCATTTTCCGAGTGGTGAAAGACCTGAAAAGATTCTGAATGAAATGTATTTTGATGAAGGACTTAAAAGGCTTGAGTAGTTAAGTATGAAATAAAACCCGAGTGAATGAAACCCTTTAAGTGATGGAGAGTTTGAATGGTTCCGAGTAGACAAGAATTTAGTAGGTCTGAATGAGAAACCCGAGTGAATACTGAGGAGTTCCGAGTGAATGAATGCATATGTAAAGTTGATGCCTTCTACCGACTGAAATGTGTTATTAAAATTATTGAGAAATGTTGGTGGAAGAAATAGTCATTAAGTTATGGATTCCGAGTGGTTATATATATATATATTGTATAGTTAAAGCATTACTTGGCTTGAATATGAGTGGTGATGAATGAATAATGCTAATTTAGTAGATACCGAGCGGAAAATGGTATTTGAGAACCCATTCCGAGTGAATTGCAGTAGGCAGGGCCATTTCCGAGTAAGTCTATGAGTATGACTCCTCTTCCGAGTGAGAAGTGCTCTACTGGACCAAGTCCGGGTGAGGCTCATACGTGTGTGTCTTTTCCGAGAGGTAATGACCTTAATAGGCTTCGATTGAAATTGTAGTTGAAGAGTTTGGATTCAAACCGAGGGAGAAATATGAATGGACCGAGTGGAGAAAGTGTTGATTTCTGAATAAAGGATGTTATAATTCTGAGTGGAAACTGTATGAATATGGATACCCTTTTCCGAGTAAGCCTAAGGTGTTATGAAGTCCGAGTAAAAAGTGATTTGATGTTGAGTTGGCTAAGGAATGATTTAGTTAAGTATGAAATAAATAAGAATAGGTTGTTTACCGAATGGAAATCCTGAGTAAAGAGAATCCGACTGAATCCAGAAGAAATCCGACCTAGAGAGGAGAAATCCGACTAGATGTTTTAAGAAGAAATAATCAAGAGTGAGGACCAAGAGAAACGAATCAGTTTTTGAAGATTTCCGAGCCATGAAGGGCGGACTCGCTCAAGCGAATCGGATTTCGCTTAAGCAATCCGATGTCAGCACTTCACACCGGTTGGCCAATTAGGTCGTCCTTAGAGCAGGAGTTCACACCGGACAGCTCTGAGCCGGTGTTCATCACAACACCGCCCTCTTTACACAGACGGTGTCCTTAAACTCCTTCATACACACCGTCTGTCACTACACACCGCCCATAACTACACTCCGCCTCACGTTTCACTCCGCCTTCACACTGTACTCCGCCCTCACTCAATACCGCCTCATCTAATACCGCCCTCACATTGCACTCCGCCCTCACACTACACTCCGCCCCCACAAACCCAATACCGCCCCCATGCATGCAATACCGATCTCTTCAAATCCTCCAAACACCTTTTAATTCCACTTCAGATAGTGGTCAGCCCACTTAATCATATAAAACCAAGAATGATTGGCACAACGAACCAATCAAAGGAGAAAGTTGCCTCCATTACAATAACTTTATATATTTTATTCCAATCAAATGTAAAGCTGACTGTGAAAGGAGTCAAAAGGCTCCATTATTCCACCTAATTCTCCAACCGATGTTTCCACTTAGTTTCCCACTAACTCTCATTATTTAGCCCAGTACTATGTCTCTAAAGAACACACACATACACGAAACATAACCACAGACATACTTCTGTCATTCTTTCCTCTTCCTACAAGCTCTCTCTCTCAATTTCTCTCCCCTCTCACTCGGATTTGAAGCAGGACAGTGAGGGGAACCTCTTTCTTTCCATCCAGGAACTTCATTGAGGTAAGGGGGTATATTCTTGGGTGCTCTGTGGGAAAACCGAGTGGAGGACAGATTCAATGTTATGTGAATTACATGCTTTAATTATATACATATATATATATATCTGTTACTAAATGCTTTATATTGTTATCTGTATATGCATATATATATATATATATATATCTGTTACCGAGTGATGAATTGTGATATGACATGTACTTATTGGACTAAAAATACTAAGAATCATGGGTACCGTGTGATTTCCAGTGAAAAACTATGAGTTTAATGATAACAGGTTCTGTTTTAGGCCAATCCGATCGGTTTTGGTATCATTTCAATCGGATTCTTTAATTACCAACTCATTTTCATTCGGATATAACATATTTCACTCAGAAAACACTCTTTTTCTCTCGGACAGCATCTCCCAAGTCTTATTTTACTCGGAAATCTTTTTCTTAAATTATTTCACTCGGAACTTGACTTAATTTCACTCAGAAAATATAATCATCTTTTACTCAGAACCCCTTTTCAGTAAATTCACTCGGAAAACACCCTATTGCTCTCGGACAGTAGTTTCCCAGTCTTATTTCACTCGGCAAACACTTTATTTTACTCAGCAAGTAGTTATTCTACTCGGATTTGTATTATTTCATTCAGGAACTCATTTTCACTCAGAATTTAAGAAGCTTCACTCATGAAAACCTTTTCCAGTAATTTTAACTCGGTAAACACCTTAATTTCACTCAGAAAACTTCTTTTTGACTGTATACCACTCGGAAATATACTTTATTTCACTTAGAGACTCATTTTCACTCGGATTTACAAACAATGCTACTCAGGAAACCATTTTCCTACTGACTTCACACGGATTTATACTTTAATTCACTCAGAATTCTAGATATTTAGTTAAGAAAATTATTTTTCAGCTTCTGTTTCACTCGGATTACTTATTAATTTCAGTTAGAAAACTCTGCTCCGTTTATTTCATTCGGATTCATAGCTATCTCATGCGGAAAACTTATTTTTCACTCGGATTCAAGCTGTTCCAGTCGGAAAACAGCATTCCACTTCATTTCACTCTGATCCAAACTTATTGCAGTCGGAAAACAGCTTTTCCAGTGTCATTTCACTCGGATTTTTAGCCAGATCGCTTGGAGAACCCTTCTCTGTATGATTCCACTCGGAATCATACTCATTTCACTCGGATTTACCCCTGTTCCACTCAGAAAACTCTATTTTTAGTGTTTTTCACATGAATTTTCAATTGAATACTAATCTTCAATACTTTTTAAGTTAATGGTAAGTTATAATTATCATTCTTATTCTATTATTATCATTATTTATTGTTAAACTTAATATTGTTATCATTATTATTAGTTTTATTATTATTATATTATGCGTAATTACATAAAGAATATATTATTTTACTCTTTATGAAAGAATATATATAATTGATATATTTCTAAAAATTAATAAACGAATATCTTACAAGGATTAAACGATTTGATGAGACTGGAAACACATAAGATACCCAGGGATCTAATGATAAGAATAATGCATTTCGCATCATGAAAATATGTTTTGAAGAAGAAAAAAAAACTAGAGCATGCACCTGGTACGCTGGAGGACATTCACGTTCGATCTCAGTAAAAGAATCTTGGGAGTACAACTGGAACGGCAACCCAATGGCATCAGAGTCGCGCCTGATAGCCGGGTGAGACGATGCAATTCTAGTGTACTTCGACTAAATGACGGGATGTATCTATGATCGTGAAGAGCCAAGTCCCAAGATGAAATGATATATATAATGATGAGAACCTGTGAGTTTATTCGTACCATATGATAAAAGAAAGGGGACTTGGTGAGCTCCGATTGCTCTAGAATGGAAACATTGTGCCCAAGAAATAACTTGAGCAGGATGGAATCCAAAGAATGAAAGGATGATGATGGATTGATTTATTGGGCCCACATGCATCATGAGACCTAACCAAAGATAAATCGCAATAAAATCCGAACTCATGCATTTCATCACAGCATATTTGAATGTTATAATTGTGAATATGTTATATGTACGATTTATTTCATGGTAATATGCTTGTTTGTTATAATTGTGAACATGCTAAATATACGATTATATGATGACAACATGCTTGATTGTTATAAATATGCTAAATGTATGATCTATGTGACATTGTATGTTAACTGGATTATGTTCGCACCGGATGAACCAATCAGGGTCTTGGGTTATACTCACCCTTACTGTTGACCATTTTTCAGAGGATTTAGAAACTCAAGAACCCGAATGTGAAGATCAGCAATGTGCTGAACCCATTGAGAATAATCATTAAGGATAGAATATTTGTGATTAATAATCAGACACCGGATGACTGTATAATATCTAAGGGTGCCTGCGTGCCCCATTCTGTTAAGAGTACAATTACTTACAGTTTGTGATTTACTATGTGATATAAACAATATTGCTTCCACTGATCTGCCACGTAAAAAAAAAATATTCACTTTTTCTGAAAACTGTTAACACACTCAGTTAAATAGGATGAACCTACAAAAGGATTTGTCTTATCTAACCGAGGGTGTTACACAGACAACTCTTTCTGGGAGATATTCATGTGTTTTTTCCTTACACAAATGGCATGACCATTCCTCAGGAACTAAATTTTCCATCGGGGGCATCAAGCATTTTTGATGAACTAATTTGCCATAATAAGAACATTGGAGCAAATTCTCTCTTACCTACAGAGAAAATAAGAAGTGATTTCCATAATCTGGCATCAATAAACTAAAGAAAGATTGTTTTAAAAAATAAAAATAAAAAAATACCTCCTAAGCACTACAAATTTCACATGTCTGAAACTCATTATAATCAGAGCCACTAGAATCAAGTTCAGAGGCAACTGTATAAAACTAGTGGTTAAAGTTAATGGGGCCCATGATGAACTAATATTAGTGAATATTACCATTATAACTTCAACTAGACTTAAGATATTTCTCAAACAACAATTACATAGCAGCTCCTCACAAGAGTATGACATAATATCTTTTATAATAACCACTAGAAATAATATAAATATAATTCATAAAGGGTGAAACATATTTTACCCAATGGAAATCTTTTGTAAACACAATAAATAGGTTTGTAATTTAGGTATTATGTATGACAGAAAACACACCACTTTCATCCACTTCTAGTCCATAATCAGAGTCAAAAGTTTCGAGAGCAGAGGTGGCTGTACCAATCCAGCAGTGAAATAAAACAAGGATCATGTAATGTTGCCATATGAGAAATATTACCATTAATAATTTTATAGAACATTAGACATTTTTCAATAAACAACATTCTTGCAGGAGCCTCTCACAAGGCACAACAACAAATGAATTGAATAATATGTGATAATATCCATTGATACAAAAGATACATAAACAAGCTAGACATGAACAAAGTCAATCTTGACATAAAAAAGAAATAAACTAATGTTACATTGCATGAATTTTGAGATTCCTAATTTACTATAAAAGACAATAATGTGTACCTAACTTAAGGGAGATATCAG
The DNA here is from genome assembly GCA_037962975.1 of Clitoria ternatea. Classification (NCBI taxonomy): domain Eukaryota; kingdom Viridiplantae; phylum Streptophyta; class Magnoliopsida; order Fabales; family Fabaceae; genus Clitoria; species Clitoria ternatea. The sequence goes on from CM075673.1 coordinate 140,999,513, forward strand.
GAACATGATGCAAAATGTTTCCTAATAAAGATATAACAAGAAAATCATTATTCTCAACACCAGTGTTATATAGCACTATGGGTTTGAAAAGATCCATGATTATGCAAAACAAGATGCAACGATGGTTGCAGGCATGGCTGATGTTGTGGGCATCATCAAATGATAGAGCCAACTTAAGAAACTTCACAAGCAGGGCAAATGTGTAACAATTCGGTGATACAGCAGCACGATGGTGCATTTGGCGGAACAAAACAATGACATCATGATGAGACTTGGCTTGAGAGTACCCTCAACGTAGTGCATTCCATGTGGCGGTGTTTAGTTAAGGCGTTTTGTCGAACGGCTTTTGTGCGTGACACATTTCGGTGAGGTACGCGTATGCGGTGATAAAACTTGGGGTGACGTAATCGTTATGATGAAGTCCATGGGTTACTATCGAGCTTTGACAAATGGAGACGGTAGGGATTTTGAGAGGTAGGGCTACATAGACATGGAGAGCTTTCAAGAGGGAGAGCTTTCGAGAGGGAGAGCTTCAAGAGGTAGGGCTTTGAGAGGTAGGGCTTTTGAATTGGGAAGGCTTCGATAGGTAGAGATTCGAGAGGGAGAGCTTTGTAAGGTAATATGAGAGGGAAATTGAAAAAATATGAAAAGGTTTCTCACCGATCTAAAAAGCAAGATGGGTACAAAGTTTTACATTTCTCACCGGTCGAAACAGAGACTGATACAAACTTAAGCCTTTCTCACCAGTCCAAAACTAAGATAGGTACAACATTAACTATTTCTCCCTGGTCCAAAGAATAGACCGGTGTAAATTTTCATATTATTTACAAAATTACCATCGCCTAAATTTCTATACCGGTCAAATTATAATCGGTGTAAGAACCCCTATATAAAAAGTCTTTTTTCCACTAGTGATATCTTTATGATTCTGTTGAAATTTTGAGTACGAACTGCATATACATGTCCAAAATGAGTTCTAGATAGTGTCCACAAAATTTCATAGAAATCAAAATTAAATTGGACAAGATAGGGTGTAAGGAAGTTGGCATGGAAGCCAAGCCACTGTAGATCTCGCTCAGGCTCGCTTAAGCGAGTCCCTGAGAAAATGGAGGAGTGACTACTAGGAGAATCTCACTTAAGTGAGACTAGCCTTGCTTGAGCGAGAGTTAAGAAAAGGCTTCTAGTGTAATCTTGCTCAAGAGAAAATGAGCTCACCTGAGTGAGATTCTATGGGAGAGTTTCTGGTTGATTCTCGCTCGAGGCAGAAGGAGCTCGCTCAAGCGAGGGGTTTCTCGCTCAAGTGAGATATAGGGAAGGCATGCATAAAATTTAAGGATTAATAAGAGGGCTTAAGATGGCTCCGAGTAACGTAACCTTTAGGTTCTTACTATTTATGGCCAGGGAGGTTTCCACCATAAAAATTTTCTCTAACTTTAACCATACCCCGGGATAAACTCTAGGGATTGATTAGGGCATGTTACAAGCTTGCTGCCTATCCCAACTCAAAGTATAATACATTTACCCCACTGAACAAAAGGAGAGAGAAGATGATACATGAAGTTTACAGCACAGGACTACTCAAACTTCCCTCACTTAAGGAATAGGTGAAGGCTTCGACAGATCCAAGTTTTGTGAGTTCCACAGTTGGACACAACACCGAGGGTTGCTGGTCACTTAAAAACCAAATTGAACACCTTATCGACACGGATATTTGGAAAGGTTTATGGACCAAGGAAGACGGGCACCACAAGAAATAGGGAGAAAGCAAGAAAAGGGATCACCAATATAGGAAGAATTGAAGCCACATGAACGCCCCTGGCAAGAACGTGAGCATTCTTGATCTCTGTAACATCCTAAAATTTAGAAAATAAACTATTTATATGGTGATGATTAATTATTTGACGTCCCAAACATATAGGAAAATTATTAAATGCTAATTATGATTTATCGGTGGATTAAAATTTACTAAAATCAAATGATTTAACAAAAGGTGTGGGACCCATTAAATCTTTTTGGATATTTGATGGGCATAAAATGATGAGGATTTTATTGTGATTATGGTGGTATGTTCAAAATAATTTTTAGAGTTGAAGAGATATTTTCACGGACGTTGTATGTGTTGACAAACAATGAAATTACAAATGGAATGGACATAAAGAAAAATGAAAATTCCTTTTTTTTTCCCTCTTTTTTGTTGTCTAATTCCCTCTTACTCTCTTTTCTCTCCTTTAACCAATGGTTAACGGGGTTTCATGGACCAATGGGTAATTACAAAAAGGTGAATCTTGGACCATTGAGTAATAACCAATTTTGTCTCTCTTTTCTTATTCCTCTTGTTATCATTTCGATAACTCTTATCTCCTTCTTTATTCCTTTTTCCTTTTTACTCTATTCTCTTCCTCTCTTAGGAAAAAACGTTTATACCCGTCTGTATAACCATTTCTCTGAAAAATCAACTCCTAAAGCTTGATTTGTAAAGCACAAATTGCATTTTGGAACAAGACGTAGATTGCTTGACCATCTCTGACTTCATTTTCATTCTCTCTTGAAGCTCTGGGTTTAAGGTAAGACCTATAACCCATTAACACTTATAATCCTTGTTTAAGAGTTCTAAGAGCTTATTAATGGTGGTTTAGATGTTGTTAAGTTAAGATATGCATGTTGAACCATTGAACCTTAGGCTAGGTGACACAAAAACTTGATTTTTGGTGCTTGAATGGTAGTACATGAATTATTGGCAAGATTTATGCTTTAAATGGTGTAATAAAATTATTGGAATTGATTGTTGTTAGATTTGGTGAAAACCCTAAAATTTGGAATTTGAGGCTTTTGGCAAAATTAGTGAAATTGAGCTTTAAGACCATGAGAATAATTTAGATATGTAGAAATGAATTTTTGGAATGAATGATAATGAATATTGGTGTTAGAAGCTTGAGAAATCAAGAAATGTAATGATGCCTTAAGTTGTTAAATGTGGTAGAAATTGTATTATTATTATGGTTGGTTTGGATAATGAGAATGTGATATGTTAAGACATTGAGAGCCCATTATAGGTGATGGGTATAGTGTTTGATATGAATTAGCATCCTTGAAGCTTGGTGTGTTTGCAACTCATTAGATTATAGAAAATCTTGATTTATAGGAAAGAATTCCAAAACCTAATAATGTAAGAAATTAATGTTCATAAAATGTTTAGGACATGATGGAAGTCATAAATTTGTTATTATGTCTTTAAGGTTTTGAATGATGCCTTGATAGCCAAATTGATTGCATTATATATGTATTAATTATAGGACAAAATCTAGTTGACGAGACGAAGCCATCAAGTCGTCCAAACTTCTTCTCTTGAGGTAGGAGAAGGGGTTATATTCTAAATGCATGAGTTGAATAATTGATCATTATTGTCTATGATGTTACTATTGTTTTGATTCCTTGTAATGTTGGACATTGTGGTGGTTTCTTGCTTGGTAAATGTGTTGAATGTATTTAGAATATATTTGGTATGTCTTTATAGTGATGCCAATGCTATGTCCTTGGGAAAATTATACCTATGCTATGATGTGGAAAAATATGTGTGTTTTACCACTAATGTTAGATTATGATGATTGTTAATGAATTGTGGTTAAGAGATACCCATGAGTGGTGATGTGATTGTTGAGATATTGATTGAATGCCATTGTGAAAGATACAAAATCTTGTGTTTGTGATGATGATGAAAATTTAAGATGATTAAAGAGATTATGAATGCCATACTAACATTTGAAACAATGACAAGATTAATTGAAAGTGAAATCCACTAAGAGAAGGGTGGTTGACCCAGTAGGGGATGACTCTTTGACAAGTAGGTTTCCCTGTTGGTCTTGTTGGATCATAGCTGCCATGGTGAGGAATCATGGTTGGGCCGTAACACCATTTTACGATATCTTTATTGTTGTTGTTGCTGCTTTCATTGTGATATGACCGATGTTGCATTATGGGTGATGCGGTTTGGTACCAATAAAATATTGATTGATGTTCATATTTATACACATTGTTGTTGATACTGTAGTATAAACCCACATTGATGATTTATTTCCCACAGTCATATCTGCAATTCATAAGTATGATTCCTTGTGCATATGCATTAGCTTAAAAGTATTTGTATATAGCCTATTAATATGCCAGAATGAGAACAAGATTGAGGTGATGATAAATGATGGATGATGAATGAAATGGGAGATTGAAACTCTAAAACTAACAATTAAAATACTTCTAATAAGATATATGTTAATTTGAGGCAATGCTAGTGATGGCCCAATATGATGAAGGATAATGTTATGTGATTGTGTATGTGCTTGCTATGAGTTGTAATTGATGAGCATTTTATATGCCTATGATGATATATTGATGGTGACTTGATAATTTGATATTTGTGTTTGCAAAGCACATATGTATTTATATGCATGTAAACATGACCACAATGTATTCAAATTCATCATTTCGAATGTAATACCCACTCCCTCATGTTGTCTTTTTTAAGTATTATGATTACAAGATTTTCATGGGCTAAGATGCATTCTAGTTTGGAACTTATGTTTTGATGTAAAAGGTAAAATAGTTGTAATGGAATGCCTTGGCTGGCAATTGTTTAAAATTTAGATCATGTATGTATTTTTGTGACAATGGTATTGGTGTTGCTGTGGTGACAATGACCTATATTCTTTTGCACTTGAACCATTATTCTTTTGAGTATACATATGTATACAATGGCCAATTATTTTTAAATTTACTATGTTAATATCAAACAATGTGAATTTGGTAGCCATTGTGATGGCAATGATGTACGTGTTAATGAAAAACCCTTGATTTGATGAGAGTTGGAATGTTAGGGTTGAGGTATATGGTTGGTGCATTATTTAGACATGGTTTTGATGATTAATTTAATGAATGATTTATAGTACCATGGCCTTGATGAATTTATGATATTCTTCCATGGTTTTATGCCTTATTTTAAGTGATTTTTGTATGCCAAGTTGAACCCAAGAAGTGCAAGAGGCAAGGTCCCCAAAAGCATGTAAAAATGGTGAAAATTTATGGTTTTGACATAGAGAACCATGACCCTGGTGAGAATCACGGGCCGGCTGTGGAACTCTCTATTCCTGATGGCAAATTTTAGCTTATATTTCCTCTTGACAATAGTAGGAACCATGACCCAGGTGAGAACCATGCCCAGGCTGTGGATCACACTACTAGGAGCCTCAAAAATTTTATCTTTTCATGTTTTTACTTGATCCTTTGCATCCCTTTGGATACCGTATTTAATCCTGTTGCTTTACAGCTTAAATACGTAACCTAATGAGTATCTTTTCATTAAACATTGGCATTTATCTTGTGTTTTCTTTGGATCTCTTCTAATGTCTTCATATATGGGAAGGGATGGATGCTCGGTATACACTCAACTCTTTTTCGCTGTTTTAAATATTCTTGTGTATAAGTTGTGGGCTTTTTCTTTACAATCCACTTTTGTCATTTCTTTTAACCGATTTTTCTGTGGTTTGAGTTTTGATGTAAATAGTTTATTATGGGGTTTAAACTATGAAAATTTATTTGTATTTTTATTAATTATTTGTGTTTGCATCGGGATTAGGATCTGAGGAATCGGGGTGCCATATTGGGTGGTATTAGTGCATTGATTGCTTATTGTTAAATCTTTGTGATTTATTATCAAAGCATTGGTTATTATTATTGAGCTGTGATTGCTTTTTAATGAATTGTGGATGTTTTCCATTGAAATATGCTTGTTCATGATTGAAGTTTTTATTTATGCACTATTAGAGCATGGTTACTCAATGCTAAAGACTTGTTATTCATTATTTGAATAATGTATGTACTTACATGTGAATAAATTCTATTGGTGTGATTGATATGCTTGTTTATTCGAAGTCCGACCAAGTTCCTTACACCATTTACCTTCAATGACAAATATCTTATGATTATGCCTTAATATTTAATATATTTGATTATGAATTGATGTGTTGGTAGACCATGAGATGTTGGAACCTTAGTTAATGGTTAGAGATGATTACAGGGTCAAGATTTTTTATGTGTAAGCCATGTCTTAATCTATAGGTGTGAACGTTGACTGGTAGTTATAATTGAGATGATGCTGTTATGGCTTCTGCTTTGAATCGCTTTGTTGATCTCTCAGAAAGGCAAGGCCAACAACATGTGGGACAAGGTACCCAAGGCCTTGATCATTTTGTAAAGAGGAAACACTCTGAGTTCCATGATGGGTATAAGCCTAAAGAAGCGTATGTATGAATCAATGATCTGGAGAGGATATTTGCAAGCTTTGAGTGTTCTAAAGCTCAAAAGGTTGAATATGCGGTCTTTATGATCCGCAATGAAGCTAAATCTTGGTGGTGCCTTACTAAGCGTATGTTGGCTGCTAATATCCTATTGACATGGGAGAACTTCAAGATTGAGTTCTTGAGGAAATATTTTCCGAAAAGTTACAAAAGCAAGAAAGAGCTTGACTTCATCAAATTGAAGCAATGTGATACGTTTGTGGAGGAGTATGCCTCCAAGTTTGAAGAGCTTTGCATGTTTTATCCCTCTTATCAACAAGAGAGAACCAAGGCTTCAAAATGTGTGAATTTTGAAAGGGGCTTGAGGCCTGAGATCAAGTGGGCTATACGACATCAAGAAATTAGAAGTTTTCTGACACTTATGAACAAGTGTTGAATCTTTAAAGAGGATAATATGGCTTCTTCGAGTCATACCAAACATGAACCCAAGTTGAAGGGTGTTAGTCCTCAAATTTACAGTAATTTTCATAATAAAAATTTTGTGAAAATAATAAAAATTTGTTTAATTTGTTAGAAATTTAGGTTTTAATTGTAATAAATAGAAGTTATTGGATTTAATATGCCTTGATCAAATTTCTCTAGTTTTACAGTGAAAAATCAAACAAATCAAAGAGAAAATTCAAGAACTAAAGAGCTGACGCGTAGCATCAAGCTCACGTATAGCATCAGGGTTTCCATGCTGACGCTACGCATCAGTGCCATGCGTAGCGTTAGTTGTAACATGGAAAACACTTCCAGGTGGCTAAGCACTCAGTGAAATGGCTATTATTGGCCAACCCATTACCACCAGATGCCAAAAACACAGTGGGAGATAGGGACTCCATTGTGTGGGCATTATGTAATTAAAAATTGCTTAATTATGGCTTTAATCATACGTTTAATGGAGGCTGACTCAGGAACCTGACGCGTAGCGTCAGGACCCTTCCTCAGCCCTATAAATAGGCCATTCTCAAGGCATTCTAGGCATCCCATTCTATATTCGGTAGCTTCTTTTCTTTCTTTTCACTCAAGTTTTGAGTGTTCTTTTATGAGTTTGTAGTCTAGAATAGTTTCTAGATATTTGAGAGTGTTGTGTGGTATTGTGATCGTTTATATTGTGAAGTATTGCAAAGTCTTCGTAATGTTAACCTCTATAAGTGTTGTTTTTACTTTTACCATGTGTAACTAATTTGTTTATGTTAGAATTTGGTGAACGTATCTAATATATGATGTTGAGATTATAACTCATGCATGTTTATGATTCAAGAGCCATGTTAGTGTTTCAATCTTTTATTAGTATGAATGTCAAACAGGAGAATGATTTTCATGTGTGTTGAAACTTATTTTATTAGTATGAATGTCAAACAAGAGAATAATTTTTGTGCATGTATTAAAACTTGGTTTAACAAAAGTAAAAGATGAAGTACCCTTAATATACCAATTACTAGGGATAGAGTTGGTAATTATTGTTGTGTTAAGGCCAAGACTTAAAGCAAGTTTTTACTGAGAAAGCATCTGAGGGATCAGACTTTACGGTAACTATTTAAAATTTATATCACTAGGGATCGGTTATAATGATTTTAAGCTGCAATGACATGAACTTGATGATTAAATATGCATGTTAATAACTACTTCATTATGTTCTAGAAAAGGGGATCCTAATTCTAACATAGTTTGTTAATCTATGTTTTTACCTTAAGTATTTGATTATTCTAAATTATATTTATTTTTAGATAGTTTTTATATTTTTTTACCTCACATGAACAAATCAACCATTCAATCTGTGAATATTGTAAAAACTGTATATAAATCATTCTTTTGTTAATAAGTTTTGATAATTTTACTATAGTAAATAAGAATTACCGTGATTACTGAGACATTAAATCCTTGTGGGAACGATATCTAAATTTGAAAACTACAATCGATTGGTGCACTTGCCAATAAAAGACCCAACACTATTTATGGGCCAATAAGTTTTCTGGCACCGTCTCCGGGAATTGAATTGATTCAGTAAAATAGTAAATTTTTAATTACTGTGGTATTTTTTTTACTTTTTCTTTTAGATAAATTTTTAATTTTACGTTTTACTTATTCATTCATTTATTTACTTTTTCCTCAATTATCATTGTTACACTAACTTTCTTTGTCTAGTTTGTGTATGCAAACCCGATTCTACAGGAAAAATCTTCTTTGATCCTGAGATCCAAAAGTTTGTTAAAAAAATCAAATCTTTGAAATCTAAAACACAAACTACTTCTTCTATTTCATCTTCTTTTCAAAATTCTAAAAATTCAAACATGGCTGCTGAACAAAGAAGGACATTGGGATAGTTTGCTACTATCAATGGACCACCCCGAGTTTCAGGAATGTTCCAAGGACCTATCGCTGTGGTGGAAATTAAACCTGCGACACTAAATAAAATTCAAAACAATCAATTTGCTGGCCTAAATCAAGAAGAACCGTATGAGCACTTAACTGTTTTTTATGAATTATGCAACACAATTGGTTTTGAACCCAATCAAGAAGAATCTATTTATATGAGACTATGTCCTTTTTCTTTGATTGGGAAAGCAAAAGAATGGTTTAAATCTTGTCCGCCCAGTAGTTTTGCAAACTGGTCCGATGTTAAGAAAAATTTTTTGGAAATATTTTATTCCCCTTTAAAATACTTTGAAGCCATGATAGCAATTCATTCTTTTTCATAAAATAATGATGAGTGCTTAGGAGAAACATGGGAACGATTCAAAGCACTTCTTAGAAAATGTCCAAATCACAATTTGGATGATGCTAAAAAGGTAAGGATCGTTTATCATGGTTTATTACCTCAGTTCAAGATGATGTTAGATACTTGTGCAGGTGGTTCTTTAATGAACAAAATTGTTGAAGAAGCAATAGCTATAATGGAATCTATGTCCATTAGTGACCGACAAGCAAAACATGAAAGAGGTAATGTTCCTAGGAAGCCAGGTATGCTTGAATTGGGAGTAAATAATGAAGTTTTAGCTTAGTAAAAATTGTTGACTCAACAAATTGAGGCAATGAGTAAACAGTTAAAAATATTACAAATTGCTAAAGTATCATCACCACCCCCTGCTCAACTAAAACAATGTGTACATTGCATGGGTGAATAACCATGTGGTTATTATGCCCCTGATAGAAATGAACAAGAGCAAGCCAATTTTCTGATCCATCAAAGAATACCATTAGGTAATTTTCCTATCAATCTTGGTAATTCATTTCCTAACAATTTCCCACAGGGATGGCAGAATCAGAACTTTGGTTGGAGACAAGATGTTGGACCTTCCAACAGACCTCCTAACAATCAATTCAAATAACAATCACAATCTGATCAAGCATCAAGGCTAACAAGGATAGAGGAATCTATCCAACAATTGCTATAATACATGCAAACAAATAAATCCGCACGTAAAGCATCGGATGTGCAATTAGGACAATTAGCTAAAGAAGTAGCCGACATGAAAAGCTTTAGTTTTTCTGCAAATACTCAAAACCCGAGAGAGCAATATAAGGCTATTTTTACAAGAAATGGTAAAGTTGTAGGAAAAGATTGTAAAGAAAGTGAAAAAGAAAATGAAAAAAATGAAAAAGAAAAAAAGAAGAAGAAAAAATGGCAAAGAAGAGGAAGAAGAAAAAGAGAAAAAGAGTGAAGAAAAAGAAAATAAAGAAAAAGATATTAAAGAAATAAAAGATGAAGAGAAAGAAAAACAAAAACAAAAAATCAAAAAAATTGTTTTTAACTCTTTTTTTCTGGGCATGTATTTTTTACAATAAAATGAAATATGGATTTAAAAAATAAAAAATTAGTATTTAGGTCAAACACCTCCAGTCAAGGATCTACCTTATCCACATGCACCATCAAGAAAGGATAAAGAAAATGAATACAAAAGATTCCTTGAAATCTTCAAGCAATTACACATAAACATTCCATTTTCTGAGGCATTGGAACAGATGCCAACTTATGCCAAGTTTATGAAAGAACTGCTAACCAAGAAGAGGAAGTACAATGAAGAGATTATTGAATTTGAAGCAGGTTACAGTGCTATTTTACAATATAACATGTCGAAAAAGTCAAAAGACCCTGGAAGTTTCACCATTCTCGTCTCCATTGGAGGTGTAAACATTGGGAAGGCCTTGTTAGACTTAGGGGCTAGTATTAATCTAATGCCTCTAAGTATGATGAAGCGTATTGGTGATCTCGATCCATAGAGAACGGAAATGACTCTACAATTGGCCGATACATCAATCAAGAGACCCTATGGTATTGTGGAAGATGTACTTTTAAAAGTTGTTAAGTTCTACTTTCCCGTTGACTTTGTGGTTTTAGACATGGAAGAGGATACTGAAGTCCCACTGATCCTGGGAAGACCATTTATGAAGACTGCTAGGGTGCTTATTGATGTAGACAATGGGAAACTAGTAGTAAGAGTGCATGATGAATAAATGAACTTTGATGTTTTCAAAGCCATGAAACATCCCAACTCAAAACAAGACTATTTTAAAGTGGATGTCCTAGATGAAGTTTACCTTACCATATCCAAAGGCATGTCTATTTCTGACCCTCTAAATAAGTTATTAACTGATTCTGTAGAATGTTTGAATGAGAAAGAGGAGAGACAGATGGACAGGTATCTTGAAGAGCTAGATCAAGGGAAAGAAATTTCCCCAGAATCAAGAAAAATTGAAGAAATTCAAGAAGTACCTATTGAAGAAATCCAGAAGCTTGAATTGAAAGTGCTACCTTCCAAACTAAAGTACATCTTTTTAAAGGAAGGTAATCTCAAACCAGTTATTATTAGTAATTAGGAATTAATTTTGAATTATGGATAAATTAAAATTTACTGAAAACGGAAAATTTAACAAAAGGTATGGAACCCATTAAATAATTTTAGATATTTGATGGGTCTAGAATATTGAGGAAATTTTTGTGGTTATGGTGGTATGATTGAAATAATTTTTAGTGTTGAAGAGATATTTATTCGGACACGGTGTATGCAAATAAATAGTGAAAATACGAGCGGAATAAAAATAAAAGAAAATGTAAAATCCCATTTCTTCTCTTTTAATCACCATGCATCATTTTCTACTCTTTTTAGCTCTTTAGTCCATTGGACAAGGAGAATTATAGACCAAAGGTAAAAGTAAAAAGTAGCAGCATTACCCATTGGACAATGACTAATTTTGACCATTTCTCTCTCCTCACTCTCTTCAATTTCCGTGTGCCTTCTTCTCCTCACAAATTTTCTTTATTTTCTTTATCTTCTTCTTATTCCTCTCTATAAAGCAAAATCGTGTACCCCTCTCCACTTCTATTTTCTTGCAAAATCAAAACTTAAGCTTGGATTTGTGAAGCATATATTGGACATTAGAGCCAAGCTTAGGTTATCTTCCTTTTCTTTCCTTTCATTTTCATTTTCCTATTGGGGCTTAGTGAAGAGGTATGTGTTTTTGACTATTAATGGGATTTCTTGGTGGTTTTAGGGTTATTAAAGCTTAATAATGAATGATTGGTGTTGTTTTGTTGAGAAAATACATGTGGAACCTAAACCCTATGCTAGATGACCATTGGGATTTTTTGATTGGTTGTTGATGATTGAAATATGATATTGTTGGCTTAAGAATGCTTGAAATAATGTAAGAAAAATTATTAGAATTGATGTTTGGCACTTAAGTGAAAACCCTAGAAATTGGAATTTGGGGCTTTTGGCAAATCTTGAGAAAATTGTGATTAATTGATATTAGAGTGATTTTGTATATGGAAATAAGTTTTTAAGAGGTTGGCATTAATTATTGGTAGCGAAGGTTTGAGAAACCAAGAGAATTAGGTGATGACTCTAAGTTATTAAGTGTGTTAGAAGTTGTAGTATCGTTGTGAATGACTTAGAGAAAGAGAATATGGTATTTTGAGATATTGGAAGCCCATTAATGATGATGGTAAGAAGTTTGGTGTGTGTTGGTAACTTAGGTGTTATGTTGTAGCCATTTAATTATAGAGAATTTTAGTTAATGGGAAGGAATCCCCGAAACTTAATAAAATATAGAAATAAAGCTTATAAGATGCTTACAACATGATGAGAGTCATGTATATATATATATATGTATAATAAGAATTGAGAATGATGTTTGAATGGGTGATTGATGTGGTCCTATGTTTATTTAATGTACTTCTTAAGGTAGGAGAGGAGTATATTTTCTAAATACATGATCAATTGTGTGTTGATAATGTATATATTGGTGCAAACTTCCATATTTGTTTTGAATGGATGTGCTACTTCCTATTGTGAAGTTGTATGAGAATGAATCTTGTTGATGGTTTAATTTTAGATTGACAAATATGTTGATGTTATACATTTGAAGTATACTTGTTGATATGTCTTCTTGATTTCCATGTATGGATTGATATTGATGAGACTCTTGGCTATTATATTGTGAACAATGTGAGTAAATGCCTTAAAGGATTTTGTGATAAATTTTATGCCTTAGAGAGTATTGTGATTTGTCGCATGCCACTAACTGAAATGTTATGTGCAAAATGTACCATAAGTGAGAGGGTGAGAGATTCTTGTGAAGCTGAGGCTAGCATATGCATCCTTGCATTCATGACATGCATGGTATATCATATTATATGTGGTTGTGATCACTTGACATGTTGAAATGATAGAGGTCTTGCGGGATCTTGTGAAAAGGACCCTTGCGTGGGGGATAAATATTTAAACAATTATAAGTGGTTGGGATCACTTAACATGTGGAAATAATTGAGGTCATGCGGGATCTTGTGAAAAGGACCCTTGCGTAGGGGACAAATATTTAAATGATTATATGTGGTTACGATCACTTGACATGTTGAAATGATAGAGGTCTTGCGGGATCTTGTTAAAAGAACCCTTGTGCGCGGGGGACAAATATTTAAACGATTATAAGTGGTTGCGATCACTTAACATGTGAAAATAATTGAGGTCTTGCAGGATCTTGTGAATGGGACCCTTGCGGAGGTGACTGTAACATTCCAAAGTTTTAAGTAAAATTAATTAATTGGAGCAAATAAATAGAATAATTATAGAAAATAATTATTTGATGCCCTATACATGTAGAAAAATTAATTGAGGTGTCGTTGTTTAATTGACGAACAACGTATGAGCAGAATACAGAGACGGGCCCAATGAGCCGAAGAACGTTTATTAATTCTTAAGAATAAATATTTATGTCCTGACAATGAACTTAAATTAATTTGAGCATTCGTGGAATTTATCGCGAATTATTCAGGATTTATCGGCGTCGTTTAACATCGGAAAATAACCGATTTAGGGAACGGGCCTCAATTGGGCCTTAAAAATTCACTAACCCAAAAATAACTATTGAGTATTAGAAAACACTTAAATAAATATATTAAAAACAAAAATAAACCTAGAAAAATTTATAGATAATTAATTAGACATAAAAGGGGCCCTGAGCGACCAAAACGCTTCGTTTTCAATCCAAAATGTGATGAATTTCACCCGACCAAATGGGCTGACCATGAACACCTCAATGGGATGTTCCCATCAGCTATTTGGGCCCATGATGATGTATTTGCCAAAAATTTGGTCTTAGAGCCAAAAAAAATTAAATGAAGAGCACCATGGTAATTTAACATGTGACTTAAGTGACCCTTCTCCTTCCTCCTTCTTTCTTCATGCTAGAACAGCCCTTGCTATAGAGGGAAAAATGAAAATCTTCTTCTCTATTTCCTCCTCCACTCTCGCGTGAAAGCGTAGTCTTCCATGGTGATTCTTGAAGCTTTTTGAAGGAAAAACCTAAGGTAAGGGCCAAGAACCTCTAAGACTCCATCTTCCCCATCTTTTCTTCTCTTTTCTACTCACTTTTCCTCTTCCTCTTCTCCATACCCGAAACCGAAAAATCCATGATTTTAACCCACCAAGCTTGTGACGAAATTGGTAAGTCCTTGGAGGTTTGCTTTGCACATTAGAGGAGCTTATTCAAGCATTTGGTGTTTGGCTTCTTAATCTCCAATTTTCTCGCTCTCTTGAATTTGGAATTTAAGATTTCATTAGGGTATGTCATGAACCCTTAATAGGTTTTGTATTGGCAGCTTAAAGTATGTAGTTTATGATGTTAGTATTGGAAAAATATGAGAATTTACATGTGGAACCCAAAACCTAGGTTAGAAGACCATTGAGAACTTTGTGTGTTGTTAGAAACATGATTAGGCACTTGAATTAGATTATGATTGATTGTTGGAATTGAGTTTAATGTAAGCATTATGCTTTGATTGGGTTATATGCAAAATGGGAACCTTGATGCTTACTTTAATTAGTGGATAAATTGCAATTAGGAGATTTAAATTATTTTGGATGATTTTATAATGATTATGAGGCCTAAATTAGTGTATTGAAATGAATTGGTATGTTGGAATGAATGAATTGGTTTTGGATGGTATTGGGAGCAAAATCCCAAATTAGTAGCTTACTTTAATTTAGGGGAAAATTGTGTTTTGGACTTGAAATGGTTTAAGGATGATTTTGAGGTAATTATGGGACCTTGAATTATGCTCTAGAATTTATTTGATGATTTGTAGAAAAGTATAGAACTGACGCTAAGCTTTAAAATTCTCTTGAGATGGTAAAAGTGACAAAGAAACATAGTAGGTCCAATAAGGTAATAACCTTGTTAAATGAGCTTGAAACCTCTTATTGGATGTAGGTTAGTAATTAGAGTTAGTGTTGGGTAATTATTGATTGACAAGGAATATAAAGTGTCATGAATTAGGTGAAGGGTTATAAGGATTAGTGAGGAATAGGCACGTTACTAAGATGAATAAAGTTGTTAGAGCACTTTAAGACTTAAAAGAGTAATTATGGAATTGTGTGAGTACTAATAAGTGTAGTTTGAGAATTTGAATGGTTATTAGGTAAGAGAAGTTAAAAAGAAAAAGTGTGTAGTATAGAAGTGGATTTGATGATAAATATGGACTATTGAAGTTGAAAGAAAGATTAATGGTCTAGATAATATTATTGGATCACATTAGGCATGAAAAAGCTACTAGTTAAACTTAGAGAAGGTTGTTATTGGTGATAGGTAACTTGACCATGTAAGTAAGAAAATTTAAGTTATGATTTAGAATTAGATATGACCATGATTTTAGGAGAACTACTAGTGAATGAGAAATAAAAGTTATAGATAAGTTGTAGTGATTGGTAATGGTAGGAAATCATTAAGAATAAATGGTGTTTCCTAAGAATGATAATAAGATATTTTAATGTTTAAAGACCATTAGTGACAATTTGTTGTCTAAAAAGAATAAAGAGCAAAATTGACTAGAAATGCTAAGTGATAAAGGACTTGGTGCCTTCTATGGGAAAACTATTAAAAATGAAAAGTAATGAGGTGAATAATTTAATTAAGGCTTTGGAGAGCCCAATGGATAACCCTTTGAATTTTGTCTAATTACCAATAGTGAATTTTAAATCCTAAGACAAAAAAATGTGATAAGAATGGTTTAGGTTCCAAACCTCAAAGATGGAGAAGGCATAAGCATAACCAAGATTCACATACATGAATATACATATGTATCTCTAAAAAGAGACTTAGTTGTTAACATTGATTTAATGATAGAATGATGTTTGATGTGGCCTTATACTTATTAAAAATGTAGGCTTTGACCATTCTTGTGAAGCGGGACCATCCAACTCCTCCAACACGTTGGAGTACTTCTCGTGATGTAGGAGGAGTTTATTTTCTAAATGTATGGCCTTGGTGTTGATGATGCATGTATGTGTGATGTATATTTGCGTGTTGGCCTTGGTTGCTTTTATTGTTGCTATGTGTGATGAATATGTAAAGTAAGACTCTTGAATGACACTAGTGGTAAATTGATGATTGTGATGGTGATATACCTTTGATGTGCTCTTTTGGCTTATGTATGATAATGAAGTGGGATTATATGAAAGTTGAGGCCATCATGTGCACTTCTTGCATCTCATGGCATGCATAACATATCTCATATATGATGAATAATGATCTTGCGTTGATCTTGAGAATAACAACCTTGCGTTGGTTGATTTTATAAACGACTATGTGTGGTCGTAGTGTATACCATATGATATTTAATGATCTTGCGTTGATCTTGAGAATGAAACATTACGTTGGTTTAAAATATTGAACAACTATGTTTGGTTGTAGTTACATGAGTAAAATATGCACATACAGAGAAAATGGAATTTGTTTAAAATTGGTCTCGTTGCATATGTATTAATTATTGAATAGCATATGCATTATTTGTAAGGACATGGCATTTGAATTTGAGTACCCAAAATGAATATGTCATATAAGTACTTTAAATTAAGAAATGTTGTTCGTGTTGTTTGGCTATTGTATAAATATAGTGATGACTATTGATGGTGAAATGAGATTGATGTTTTGAGCTTTTGGCATGAGTTAGGCTTTAGGATGTATGAAGTGTAAATTTGATTGTCAAATTATAGTCTATGTATCATATCAATGAGGTTGGATATGTTGAAGGAAAATATGTAAGATTGCTTCACTATGCATGAAATTATCATTATAATTGTTCATCATTGAGAAAATATACTCACTCTCCATGTTGTCCATTTTAGCCTTGTGAAGTAGGTTGGATTGGTGGAGTGAAAAACTTTTTGAAGAGGCGGCATAGTGTGAAGAGGGTATTTTGTTTGCCTTGGCCGACATTCTTTTTTGGACTTGATGATCTAAATTCTTTTGTAGAATTTAATGTGTATAGGCATTATTTTGTATAGCTTGACTATTGGTGTAAATGCCTAGGTTTTTGAAATTATGGATGAGTATTGTTAAATTATTTGTTGATATATTTGGGATGTAGAGATTAAGTTATGATTTTGCTAGTATGTTGGAGGTTGGTGATTATGAACCTTTATGAATGAAGTTGTTATGCATGAAAGTTGAGATTGTGTCATGATATTGTATATGTTGCATGGATGTAGTTATGAAATAGATTTATGAGGCTTTAATTATGTGGGTACAATGCTGAATTTTTATTACATAATTGGTGTGTGGTGTGTAGGATGAGATAATGTGATGTTTTATTTCTAGTCAAGAATGTGTAAAGAGGACTAGTTGATAAGATGCAAAGATTGATGATTTACTAGCATGTATGGATGATATTGTCACCTATGTAGATTCTTGGAAAATTCTATTATGGATACTCATGATCATGGGCTATTAGGCTTAAAGAGTAGGACTATGAGTATGTACCTTGAATTTGAAGGATTAATGATCAATATGAGTAATAAGGGAATTAGTGCATGACAATCTTATATATTGAAGAAGTTAATTAGGTACTTGCTTAACTTTCACTTCTCATATCTTCACATATGGGTTGGTTTCTAATTAGATCTAGGGTAGTTATTATAAGTCTTGAATTGTGGTGTGCCTTAATTAAGTGATAAAATAAACGTGAAAAATTTTCACTACTTTTTATTAATTAGAAATAGATAACTATAATATCGAATAACAGATTTAGGGCGCCACAGTGACAAATATTTAAGGAATTATGCATGGTTGCAAATAATTGATAAATTGTGTACACATGTGTTATGAGCAATTGTTTCAAATTGGATCCGTTGTGTAACACCCTATTTTAATGAATCAAAGACGGTAAAAAGAGGAAATTTTTTTTTCCACAACAAAAAGAAGATCAGAATGCCTTGGCACAAAGAGATGAGAGAAGAAGAAGAACAAGAGAGATAATACCGATCCAGGGAGCTGACAGCGGAAGAAGGAGAAATTGCTTAGGCGAACCACACAGCAACACGTACTCGCTCAAGCGAAAGCTTCTCTCGGCATTCGCTCATTACACTCGGCATTTCCGCACTCGGATTCCAGCGCCTAATTCACTCGGGAGGATCCGATCTCAGTTCACTCGGATTTGGCTCTTGCACTTACCAGTCCCACTCGTGGATGGTCCCCACTATTACTCACTCGGAATTTATGAGGACTCCTCACTCGGAACAACCTTAGCGCCCTTTTTGTCACTCGGGGTATTTCACCTGGTTTTCACTCGGCAGCCATAATCTTCCTACTCTAAACATTCTACTAAGTTGAGACTTACTCGAATTCTTTTGTTACCAACCATTTACTATAGTGGGGCCCCTTAGAATCTAAGGTGTCACTCTCCGGTCGGAAAAACCTTCATTCGGCAGATTCTCACTCGGGGTTCGTTGATTATCCTACGCTCGGGAGAAATCCTAGTAGTTGTCACTCGGAAAGCATCTCTGGACTCTCAACTCCGAATCCTAACAGCTCGTCGTTGGGGGCAGTCTTCTACGTCAATTCCTACTCGGAGCCATCTGATTTCACTCACTCAGAACGTCTGAACCTTCCCCCTCGGTGACGGAGTCACAAACCCACCTTCTAGACCATAGGTTGGCTTCCTTCATGTTACGTTATGTTATTTCCTACACACTCGGGGATATGAACGCGCATATATATAAAGATTATCCAGGCATTTCACAGCATAAGATAGACATGCAACATGGCATATATATAGAAGTGTATATCACAATTTTACAACCACAATATCATGTTCCCATTCCGAGGAATTCAACTCTGTTTAAAAGTCTAACAACAAAACATGAGCCGGCCAAGGCTTAACTCAAAACACTATATACAGCATATGCACAGTCATAAAATTCCATAGTGCATCAGCACTTCACTCGGCATTTCAGCTCCTCCTCCCATCCTCATTACGTGAGATATTCACTGGAAAATTGCCACAACAGGGGTGAGTATCTTAAATTTTAAATGATAGATATTGACTCAGGTTGCCCCACATTTATACAACAGTATATATATATATATATACGCACAATTATACATGGCAACAATTATAATCAGGGCAATACCAATCAGCCAAAACACACACAAGATCCTTACCGATCGGAATCCATCAGTTGTCACTCGGCCCTTTACACACATCAACTCAATAATATTAACATACAACAATCGGTAACATGATATTAAGACCCGTGAATTAGAATACCTCCTTTGAACATTTATCAGTCAAATTCCATAATTCTCACTCGGCTATATATATATACAACCCTCCAATACATGACATACATTCATAGAACAGATTTCAATCAGCATTAACAGCATATGCACACGGAGCAGTACACTCGGTCATGAGTATATATATATATATCATCTCATTAACACCATCACATGCATAATTAATTCTACACAACATCAGTAGCAATATAAACACAGATTATTCACTCAGTTATATACATTCATCCTTTCGATAACGTTGCCACCTGCATGATCAATTCCAAACAATATCAACAGTTAATACACACAGAGTAATTCACTCGGTTGTAAACATTCATCATCTCATTAACACCTTCGCATGCATAACCAATTCCAAACAATATCAACAGTAAATAGGCATATAGTATTTCACTCGGTTCCGCATTCGTGTGTATTGGTATAGACGTTGCAACGTAGGCTCTCAGCCTTTTTATACATAGCTCTCAGCTATCAAATCAGCTCCCAGCTGCTTGGCCGTTTTACAGGTACCCAACCGTTTGCCCACAGGTGACACCAACGCTCTCAGCGCCAACGGAGGTGTTCACAGGCAGCCGGAGTCCCACTCAAGGGCTACCTTGAGTCCCACTCAAGGATTTTACAGCATCCCACGCTTAATAGCCGATGGTAGTGTCCCATACTACGTGCTCCCAGCATAATGCATCCCATGCGCACACGCGGATTCA
The DNA here is from genome assembly GCA_037962975.1 of Clitoria ternatea. Lineage (NCBI taxonomy): Eukaryota > Viridiplantae > Streptophyta > Magnoliopsida > Fabales > Fabaceae > Clitoria > Clitoria ternatea. The sequence continues at coordinate 141,019,620 of CM075673.1, forward strand.
TCACATAACTTAGAATTCATGCACACAACCTTCACTCAGTTATACATATTTCACATGCAGTCGGTAATACGTATTTCTAGGATTCCACATATTAATTTAACACACATATACTTCCATGCAGTCATCATCATAGCTCCATTAGCAACACATGAACCCAATGCAATCGGTGTCAATCAATATCAAGCTTCTAACAGCATTCTCATCAACTCAAGCATAACATGCACTCGGTATATAGCAGTATCAGAACTTACTCAACTCATGCATCCATATGAAGATCAACAGGTTCAAACAAGCATTCCAATCAGTACAACATAATATGCATTTGGTATACAACCGTGTCAGGACTTAATCAACGCATGCACCCATATGAATACGAACGGATTCAACAAAGCATTCCAATCCACAATATAACATGCAATCGGTACACAACAATGTCAGGACTTAATCAATGCATGCACCCATATGAATACGAACGGATTCAACAAAGCATTCCAATCAACACAATATAACATGCAATCGGTATACAACAGTGTCAGGACTTAATCAACGCATGCACCCATATGAATACGAACGGATTCAACAAAGCATTCCAATCAACACAATATAACATGCAATCGGTATACAACAGTGTCAGGACTTAATCAACGCATGCACCCATATGAATACGAACGGATTCAACAAAGCATTCCAATCAACACAATATAACATCCAATCGGTATACAACAGTGTCAGGACTTAATCAACGCATGCACCCATATGAATACGAACGGATTCAACAAAGCATTCCAATCCACAATATAACATGCAATCGGTACACAACAGTGTCAGGACTTAATCAACGCATGCATCTTCAAGGACGGTAATAACATGCAACATCCTCTCTCACTTATCTTACACTCGGGTACTCCACATGCAAGCATATCATACAACAGGATACAAAATCACCATTATTACACTCGAAAACCGTTCATAACCCATGCATTTAACATATAAGGTACTCCCCCTACCAACTACGAGACTCCGAGAGACTTTTCTGCTTGGGTGTTGGTTCTCTTCCTTGTTGCTTCACTCAACGCTTCCACTCGCTTAGCCTTTACTTGAACGCTACTGCCCTCCACGAGTGGTGCAGGGCTGTTTCTGCTTCTGCTTCGACGCTCGTCCTCTATTCGTATAAGGGAGCTCTGACTCCTCTGCAGCACCGTCACTTAGCTTCTGAAACAGGGAATGGAACAGAGAGCAGAGAAGGAGGATAGAAGAAGAAAGAAGAAGAAGGAAGAAGAGAGGAATCGCAGAGGGAGTTTCGAAGAATGAAAGGCAAGGAACCTTCGACCAATTATAAATACATGCACGAGGGAAGAAATGGTGGGGTGGGAAAACGTGAGGAGCAGTCTGCTCACGTCACCCAGTCCCATCAGCACCCACTAAAGCCAATCACCCTTTGATTAATTAAGTTAATGGTAATTAATAAACAAATTCCCCCTACTGAAATTATTATTTTAATGGTTTTATTCACCCGGTACATTATTAAAAATTTGGGATGTTACACGTTGCATATGCATTTCATGTTATGACGTATGCATTAGCCATAGGGACATGGCATTTGAGTCGAGATGGCCAAGAAAAGGGGTAACTTATTGACAGTGTGGATTGAGAGACGAAACTTCATTTATTAGACACTAACTAATCATGTGATCGTTGTTAATGATGTCTTAAATGCGGCCTATGGACTTTGACAATAAATGTGATGGTGATATGATCTAATGACATGATTCTATTTGGTAGTATCATTGTTATTAGAGTTTGATTATATACATATATATGTGATTAATGGAAATTGATATGAATTATGACAATGATGTTGTGATGATGAAAATCTATGAGTTTATGAGTTGAGGAGATATTAAATTGATATGATGTGACTCTATATTGATATGTGGTTTAGACAAGGGCGTAACCAATTAGCGTACTCAATTAGGACCATTCTATTTTAGGTGTAATCGATTAGCGTAATTAATTACGGACATTCTGGATGGTGGTACTTGTTTAGCTGGTCAGCATAACAGATTAACGTAATCGTTTAGGCCAGTTCCGAAATTGTATTTTCACTATTTTTGGGTACTTACCTTGTGCTTTTCTTGTGATTCTTGCCATGGTCTTGTATCACTTGATTCCCTATGCCTTGTTCTTCAATCCTTTATCCTATACTTGTTGTAGACCTCTTTGACATGTTTTCTTTAATCAAATGCATATACTTCCAATCATGGCATCTTTGCATAAATGAATGTACACGTTTTTATTGAATTTTGGCAATCACCTTATGCATACTTGAATCATTTCTCATATCTATTTTTGCCCTTGAATTAACATATATGCTCAGCAAACATTTGCATGATGTTTATGTAATTGATTACCCTAAGTAGATGTTTACTTAAACTACATACCTTCTCATATTGTCATATATGAGATAGGTCTTTAAAAAGGTCTGGGGTAAACTGCTAAAGTTTTTATTTATGGTATTCTTCTTACAACGGTTGTTTAAAATTACGAAAAATTTATTTTTAATAATATCATTAGTATCATTTACTGGATTAAGGGTGCCACAATATAGCTATAGGGAAAATGGTCAAGAGTGCCAAGAGAAAAGGTTGGTGAGGCTTACTATGCTATACCATTGTTTGGTAAAGGGGTTTCTGATTGGGCATCCCTTTATGGGTTTAGGGGAAGGTAGCTAGGATATAGTCTGTATGGTGGGAAGGGTAGTGTTTGGAAAAGGTTCCCTTCTTGGGAGATAAGGATTTCTAGGGGTTTATAGCCAAAGGGTAGGCCATATGGTGGGAATAGGAATATGTGGGCTTCTGTGGGTTGTGTTAGGGTGTAGCTTGGCTGGTGAAAATGGGTGGTTGGGTGTTCTTTCGTAGAGGTACTCCCTTTAGCTATACCTTCTTAATCAACTTTAGCACTTTCTCCATTTGCTTCTTTAGCTGATCGACCTCTTTCCGCTAGCTATCCTGGTTATGTTCCATTTCATCCATGATCCTTGCCATAATATAGGTCTTATAAGGATGTTTTCTTTTTTAAACGTCTCCCTATGATGCTAACAATTTTTAAATGAAATAAGTTAAACAAAAATAGAGGGAAATAAAATGCATAAACAATGAATGCATGAACTAGTTAGAACATGAAAGGAAAAATAAAGCTTGACAAGCATCTTCACAATCGTAAAGCCTTGGACTTAGTAGGATGGGAATTAATATAAGATCAAGATCATATCCTTGAGATGAGTCTCAAAAAGAAATTTGACCCCTAGCCTTGTTAGGTAATGGTTTTTAGTTTTACAGCTCCTACACCAGGATATCCTAATATGATAATAATTTCCATACTATTGTTTAAAGGCACTCTTGAAGTTTACGACCTTTTTGGGAAATAAAATAAAACATATCTGGTTAACTACTACTCCCTTAAACAACTTTGTTATCTAACTGCAAAGCTTTTTTCAAAATACCAAAGGGAGTGGCGATTAACAAGACTAACAATGGTAAAAAGACCTCATGGGTCATCAATCCTTTAAATGCTTTTTCCAAAGATGTTTTCCTTTGGACCCAAAAATGGTTTAAATGACTCATGACCCACAATGAGAAAGTGACCGGAAAAGAGGTTGTAGAAATATATCAACCATCAACCCTTTAAAGGCTAATTGGTTTTGAGAAACAACAATTTTCTTTTTGATATTTATGAAAGAAAACCATTTAAAAAGGTAAGTGATCCATGAGTTTATTAGAAAGAAAGAGGGGAAAAGTGTAGATAGAGAGGTTGTATGCATCTTCCTACCCTATTTAGGTTTGTCTGAAGGTTTCCTACCCAAATCTAAAGCTTCTTTAACAGTGACAACTCATGTTTGGTGGTCAATCTAACTAGTTTAGGCCTCTAGAACTAAGATCTCATCCATGATGTTGACCACAACAATAAGGAGTCTACTACTCATCCATGAATGTTATAGAAATGGTTTAAGGAAAAAAAGGAGATTAACAAGACGTCTCCTTTAAATTAATCTCATTATGAGAAGATTTATTTAAAAGGAAAGTGGGATTGAAAAAAATTGATCGTGCTCCTACTCATTCCCATGTACACCAGGAAATCAAGGTTATGTATTTTTTGGGGAGGTTTAAGAATTGATTTTTGGAATTATGGAAATGATTTTTAGTTTTTTAAAATTTTGATTTTTACTTAAAGAAAACATACTGTTGGGTTTTTATTTTTGGAAAGAGTTTGAATATTTTTGGACTTTTGTTTTAGAAAACTTTATTTGAAATAGGTTGATTTGAATTATTGATGATTAAAGCTGTTTTTATAATAATAAAGAGATTTTTTATGTTTTTGGGAATTTTAATAAAAAAAAGAGATTTTATGCAAAAGGAAAGTAGAAGATAGAATGCTCTTTACATGGCAGATCAGCGGAAGTAATATTGTATATATCACATAGCCATTCACAAACTGTAAGTAATTGTACTCTTAACAGAATGGGGCACGCAGGCACCCTTAAATATTATACAGTCATCCGGTGTCTAATTATAAATATTCTATCCTTAATGATTATTCTCAATAGGTTTAGCGTATTGCTGATCTTCACACTCGGGTTCTTGAGTTTCTAATTCCTCTGAAAAATGTTCAACAATAAGGGTGAGTATAACCCAAGACCCTGATTGGTTCATCCGGTGCGGACATAATTCAGTTAAAATACAATGTCACATAGATCATACATTTAACATATTTATAACAATCAAGCATGTTGTCATCACATAATCGTATATTTAGCATGTTCACAATTATAACAATCAAGCATATTATCATGAAATAAATCGTACATATAACATATTCACAATTATAAAAATCAAATATGATGTAATGAATGCATGAGTTCGGATTCATTATGATTTATCTTTGGTTAAGTCTCATGATGCATGTGGGCCCAATAAATCGTTTCATCTTCTTCTCATTCTTTGGAATATCACCATTCCAATCATCTAGAGCGATCAGGGTCCGCCCAAGTTCCATGTGGTACAAATGAACTCATTGGTTCTCATCATTAATTTAAATATTTTTGGAACTTGGATCCCTACGATCATAGTTACACTCCGTCATTTAGTCAAAGTACACTAGAATTGCATCGTCTCACCCGGTTATCAGGCGCGACTCTGATACCATTGGGTTGCCGTTCCAGTTGTACTCCCAAGATTCTTCATGGAGATCGAACGTGAGTGTCCTCCATTGTACCAAGTGTATGCTCTAGAGGTTTTTCTTCTTCAAAAATATTTTCATGATGCGAAATGCATTTATCTTATTAATTGATTCCTTGGGTATCTTATGTATTTCCAGTCTCATCATATCATTCTCAAGTTCTTTGAATTTCCTCAATCATTTAAACCTTGTAAGATATTCGTTTATTATTTTTAGAAATATATCTATTAAATATATTCTTCATAAAGAGTAAAATAATATATTCTTTATGTAATTACGCATAATTTAGATATTAACTATGTATAATAATAATAAAACTAATAATAATGATAACAATATTAAGTTGACAGTAAATAATGATAATAATAGAATAAGAATAATAATTATAACTTACCAATAACTTAAAAAGTAGTGAAGATTAGTTTCCAATTAAAAATTCAAGTGAAAAAAACTAAAAATAGAGTTTTCCGAGTGGAACAAGGGTAAATCCGAGTGAAATGAGTATGATTCCGAGTGGAATCATACAGAGAAGGGTTCTCCAAGCGATCTGGCTAAAAATCCGAGTGAAATGACACTGGAAAAGCTATTTTCCGACTGAAATAAGTTTGAATCCGAGTGAAATGAAGTGGAATGCTGTTTTGCGACTGGAACAGCTTGAATCCGAGTGAAAAACAAGTTTCCGCATGAGATAACTATGAATCCAAGTGAAATAAACTGAGCAGAATTTTCTAACTGAAATCAATAAGTAATCCGAGTGAAACAGAAGCTGAAAAATAATTTTCTTAACTAAATATCTTGAATTCTGAGTGAAACAAATTTCTGAGTGAATTAAAATGTAAATCCGTGTGAGGTCAGTAGGGAAAATGGTTTCCTGAGTAGCATTGTTTGTAAATCCGAGTGAAAATCATTCTGCTGACTGGAATACCTTTGAGTAAAGTAAATCCGAGTGAAATAATTCCTGATTCCGAGTGGAATCAGGTTGATACAAGTTTTCTGAGTGAAATTGACTACTTATTTTGAGTGAAATTAAATTAAAAGGGATTCTCCGAGTGAAAATAACTGTTTGCTGAGTAAAATGAATTATTTTCCGAGTAAAATCACTGAACGGGTTTTCTGAGTGAGAATAAAATGATTTCTGAGTGAAATAAGGTGTTTTCCGAGTGAAATCAACTAGAAAAGGTTTTCTTGAGTTAAGCTACTTAAATTCTGAGTGAAAATGAGTTCCTGAATGAAATTAAGTATGATTCCGAGTGGAATCAGTAGGAAAAGAGTTTCCTGAGTAAAAATAAGATATTTTCCGAGTGAAACATGAGTTTACCGAGTGAAATTAATTAAAAAGGGTTCTGTCTGAATAAGACACATGTGAATAAAGAAAATCCGAGTAAGATAATCCTGATTCCGAGTGGAATCAGGTTGGGAAAGGTCTTCTGGTGAGTTGACTTTATATACCGAGTTATATCAAGTTGAAAGGAGTTCTTTTAGTGAAAATAACTATTTGCTGTGAAATAAATTGTTTTGCCGAGTGAAATAAGGTTGGGAAGCTACTGTCCGAGTAAAATATGATGTTTTCCGAGTGCAATAAGACTGAGAAGTTACTGTCCGAGTAAAATAGTGTGTTTCCGAGTGAATTTACTGAAAAAGAGTTCTGTGTAAAAAGTAATTATATTTTCTGAGTGAAATTAAGTCAAGTTCCGAGTGAAATAATATAAGAAAGAGATTTCTGAGTAAAATAAGACTTGGGAGATGCTGTCCGAGAGAAAAAGAGTGTTTTCCGAGTGAATTACTATGTTTTCCGAGTGGAATCAACTGGAAAGATACTATCCGAGTATAAATAAGCAAAACCGAGTAAAATAAGTGTAAAACCGGTCGGATTATCATAAAACATAACCTGTTATCATATTTGTTTCACTGGAAATCACACGGTACCCATGATTCTTAATATTTTCAGTCCAATATTTCATAATTCATCAATGATTATATACACTCGGTAACAGATATATATACATACATGCATATACAGATACAATTTAAAGCATTTAATTCATACACACTGAATCTGTCCTCCACTCGGTTTTTCCACAAGGCACCAAAGAATATACCCCCTTACCTCAATGAAGTTTCTGGAGGAGAAGAAAGAGGCTCCCTTCACTGTCCTGCTTCAAATCCGAGTGAAATAGAGGGGATAGGAGTGGGAAAGAACTTGCTGGGAAAGAGAGTGATGAAGAGTGTTTGGGTCGTGTGTGTGGTGTGAGTTCTGAGGACCTTGAGCTCGTTTAAATAGGGAGGAAGTGAGTGGGAAGACAAGTGGGAGACAGCTTTTCTGAGTGGGCTGTTAGTGGATCGCTAATGGAAGGGTCACTAATGATTAAACAAAGATATATGCTGAGTCAGTGCCCATTACTGGTCGTCCACCTTCCATAATGCGCACGATTGGATTTAAATATCATTAAAAGACAAAATTGAAGTCAAAACGCACTTCTGTCAGTGAATACCGAGTGAAATTACACTCGGTTAACACTTCTGTCAGTGAATTCCGACTGGAATTCCCACTTCCGAGTCACAATTGCAATTCTTCACTCGGAATTTCTTCAAAACCGACTCAGGTACTCGGTTTCTCACTCGGTAATACCTCTTCAGACCGAGTCCTCTCTTTCTCAGTGAATCTTCACTCGGAAATCCGAGTCTTCCTCACTTTATTCACTCGGTTTAGGCCAATACCTCTCGGACCAATACCCACACATACTTCTCTCACTCGGTTTTGGTCCAGTGGAGTGTATCTCACTCGGAATTAGCTCCCTCCACTATTTGTACTCGGTTTCCTAAGTAAATTCATAGGAAACCGTTCGGAATCCTTCCCAATTGATTCCACAACGCACTTCAATCGGTAGGAAGCATCAAATCAACATAAACATGAGTATTTATACATTCTTTCACTCGGAATACTCCAATTGGAGTAGTCTCCTTCAGAAAAGGAAACATTCAACTCGGAACCAAGCCTTTCTAGGGTGTTTTCACTCGGATTTTCACTCAGAAGTGATTCTTTTGAACACTCTTCACTCAGAATTGCTTCTCAGGTCAGGACTCCACTCGGTGGTAGCCTTCTCAGTCATGTTTTACTCAGAAAACATGATACTGACTCGGAATTCTCTCTTTCACTCGGAATTTCTAATCCTTCACTCGGAATTCTTCTCTATCACTCGGAACAGAGCCTTTTTCACTCGGTTTTTGCATAATTTCACTAATATTCCATATAAACTCTATTATTACGTGCAAAAATGACATTTTTGAGGTACTACAGACCATCAACAAGGTATATATTGACTTATTCTTGCTTACAAACCCTCCATAATTAAAATTTACAAGGATAAAATTGTTTCTAAAAAAACAGGGATGTTACATTCAGCTTGACCCCAAGATTCCAATGCATGATTTACCTCACTACGGTGTTAAAGGCTTCAATGACAATGCTCTCAAAAGTAATCATCTTCTCTTGCCAGTCCTTCTTCTTATCAGTGTGTTTTTCCTTGAGAGCACTCATGCCAGCTTCTAGATCCTTTTCGTTATTATGAACATCGGTTTTCTCAATAAGAAGCTAGTCATACTTTTCTTGGAGACTTTCTAGATTTTCCTTAGTAGTGTTCTTCTTCAGCTCAGCATCCTTAACCCTTTTTGAGGATGATGCGAAGTCATACTCCAGCTATTTTTTCTTCTCCTGCTCTTTCTTTAAAGCCGTCTTAACATTCACCATTTATGCTTGGGTTTTCTTCATCTCACCAAAACATTGTTTCACCTCAAAGGCAAAAACATGAGACCATCCTAAGGAATTCAATACACCAGCTACCTTGGTCAAGTTCTAAAGATCACTTTCAGTTACGCTCTAGACTTGATGAGAAGGTAGATCCCTTTAGAGTCTGTAGGGTACTTAAAACTACACTGAAAGCCTACTAACCGATCCAAGAATTCTTATATGGCAGGATTTATTATTTTTCCCTCTTCCCTAGCTTGATCTAAGACTCGTTCCTACTCTAAAATGGTAGCTTATTGGTTCACAACACTAACCCCAACATCAGACAGGGTTAGCTGTTGTGTCTTAGTCTTTTTTTTTTAGGTTGCCCTGACTCTTTCCCAACACAGTGTTTCTTCTTTTTCTTTAAAGTTTTAATAACCCCTAGAGTTAGATTCAGTTTCCCTGACTTGGTTAGCCAAAATGCTCACTTCTTTGGCTTTAAACCTCGTCCCTTCATGCTTAGGAAAAATGTAGTTCTTAACATCAGCGGCAACGACATTCTATGCTTCTTTTTGTTGATGAAGCTAAGCTCAAGCATCTATCCTTGCAAGTTTCTCTACAATTACAAAGTAAAAAAGATTAGCATACCGGTCATAAAAGCTTGGTATTTACAAAGATGAAGTAAGAAATTATACATAAGTACATATCTCGACGAGAGGCATCTCTTAAGAACACCTTGTAGGAGATTTTGCTATATTTTTTGAGAAGGCACTCAATGTCTCCACCACCTCGCTAGACTTTGCCAAGAGTTTATTCTCACAGATGGAGAAGGTACTACTTGTAAGTAAGAAGTGCTTATGCGTCCACCCCGTGTAGAACTTCTAGGAGAAGTTAAAATTTTTCCAAAATAACAATTGGTTATCTTTCACTTTTACTTTCATAAAGGCATGCTTAAAGCTCACCCTATCTATTTTTAAGTACTTTGTGTACGTTTCAAAGTTTACAATGTTGTTGTTACACCAAAGATTAATGTATCCAAGGCTGCCACCTTTGTTACCATAGCACATCACACTGTAGTAGTAAAATAACATTGCTATTGTAAGGACGAAGTGGAAGTACTTTCCCAATACCTCCAAAGCTTTAGCCAAACCCCAGCTATTGGGATGAAGCTGCGATGTGAACATCAAATCCCAATCCCATGAAGACCATGATAAGAAGAATCAAGCCTCAGATCTCATCCAAGACATAAGTGGACCCATGACTAGAAGTAGGCTCAAGAAGGTTCAAGAAGAACTACAACACAAGGTGATCCATCCACTGAAGGCTCAACAAAATAAGGAAGCTAAGATGATTACATGCATAACATGCTTGGATAGCTAAGAGGGAGCTTAGATTAAGAGACTTATTAATTTTCCATTTATTTTAATTTTATAAGTGTGTTACTTCTTATTGCAAGAAAAGACATGTAAAAAAATTAATAAATTATATAGAATAGGTTTTGAACCCATAATCACAAGCATAGCTAATCCATGCCTAACCACTTGGACCAATATATTTTGCTTGTAAATTGGGGATTTTATTTTCTTTTATTTATTGTTTTCGTCAGAGTCATAAACTAAAATTGTATCAAGCAATTTGGGAATGAGGGATTAAACAAAACATGTATTTTTCAGAAAGGGAAAGTTTATTCTCTGCTAGGGTTCTTCTCTCGTCCATTGATCTTATTAAGAATTACATAGTTCTTGTGGCGATCCAAGGCTTATTAGATTGTCTGGTTTGTAGCACCTTTCTTTTTTGTGCTTCTTTTTCATTTGTGTCTTAATTTTGTTTGGCTAGTTCTAAAAAGATCCTAAACTCCATCTCTAGGATTAGCATTTTGTTATTTTTGTTTGGTACCGTTTCTATTGTTTCTGCATCTCAGTTGTCTGGGTTGTTATTTTATTTTTTTTTAAAACTGAAGTAACACAAAGAAGAAGATAATAATGGAGGTTTTAAAAAAAGAAGTAAAGAGACAGAAGTTAAAAAAATAAACTCGAATTTTGAGTTCACATGAAAAAGAAAAAAATCAAAAAAAACTTGAACGTAAATCTTGTTGCGTGAGGACGGTGAAAAGAAATTGATGTGCTTGATAAAGACAAAAAAATTAAGTTGCTTGAAAAAGACAAAAAAAATTATTTATTTTATTGTTTATTTTCTTTTAGTTTTTTTTTGAAAAAAAATTGTAGTAGTCCTTGTTTCTTGTTTCCATTGTCCTGTATTCCTGTTTCTTGTGTTCTGTTTCCTATGTTATCTATTTCCTGTGTCTGTTCCTCTTTCTTGTGTTATCTGTTTACTGTGTTCCTATTTTATTGTCTGTTTCTTGTTCCTAGATAAGTTGTTCTTCCCTGCTTGTTACTTGAATTTTCTCTATTTGAGCGCTTTGTTGTTTACCATATTAATTTTGAAATTTTGAAGAGAACTTTAATCCTTATAAGGGCTCTAAGAAGAGAGAGAGTGGTATAAGGCAAGAAAGATACATAAGAAAAAAGCTTGAATTGAGTGAAATACTGAGTGTTGAGTGTAACACGAGAGGGAGTGTAGTGAGGAGTAATTACTTGTTTTCACTAATCATCATTATTTTTTTAAGTATGGCAGAACGTTCAGATGCTCAAATGCAAGCCTTGACTTAACATCTTAAAAGTGCTGCAATGAGACTCACTGACTATGCTTTATTTTGGTGGGATCAAATTCAAAGAGATAGAAGAAATAATGATGAGCCTGAGGTAGACAGTTGGGGGGAGATGAGAAGGGCTTTGAGAAGGCGATTCATTCATCTCACTATTGGAATGATATTCGACTGAAGCTAGATATACTCACCCAGGAGGAAAAAATGTTAATGAGTATTACAAAGAAATTGAGATGTATATGATTCAAGCCAATGTAAATAAAGATCATGAAATTACTGTGGCATGATTTATACATGAGCTGAATTCTTACATTAGAGATATTATAGAGTTACAAAATGTTACCTAATTGGAAGAAGTGGTTCATTTAGCCTCTAAGGTAGAAGAATAACTTAAGAGAAAATGAGCAAGGAGAAGTTCTTCTAGTTACAATTCTTCTAGTTAATAGAACAAAAATAGGAAGGAAGGGGATTCTTCATCAAGTTATTCATATGCCTCATCTCAAAGGACTATACATAAGTCCAACGAGAGTCCAAAGAAGACCAAGAATAGTGAGATTAAATGTTTCAAGTGTTTAGGGAGGGGACATATTGCTTCTGAATGTCCCACTAAAAGGCAAATACTTTTAAGGATAATGGAGAGTACAATAGTGAATCTGAAAAGAAGAGCAGAGTAGGGAGTGAATATAAAGAGGAGGAAATTGCAGAAGGAGATTTGTTCATTATGAGGAGAATGCTTAGGGGTATGTCTAAGGAAAGTGAAGATGGTCAAAGAGAAAATATTTTTCATACAAGGTATCTAATACAAGGGAATTTGTGTTCATTGAATTTGGAGACGAAACCTTATCCTAGACCTTATAAATTGCAATGGTTGAGTGAGAGTGGAGAGTTAAAAGTGGATCAACAAGTGGAGATTGACTTTTCAATTGGGAAATATTCTGATAAGGTTTTTTGTGATGTGGTACCTATGAAAGCGAGTCATATGCTTCTTGGTAGGCTTTGGCAATATGATCGAAATGTTCATTGTGACGGTTATATAAATAAATATTCGTTTATCCATAATGATCGTAAGGTCACACTTGTTCCATTGTCCCCAAAAGACGTGTGTGAGGATTAAAATAAAATAAAAGTGAAAAGAGAGCAAGAAAAGAAAGAGAGAAAAATAAGGACAAGAAAAATAATAATAAAAATAATGCAGAAAAAAATAGAGAAAACAAGCTTTATTTGTAAGAACTAGAGAGGTAAGAAGAGTATTTCTGGCAAGGAAATCCTTGTACATTCTTTATAACAAGGAAATAAATGCATTGGCTATTGACCTAAACTTCCTAGTAGAGTTAAAACTATTTTACAGGATTATCCGGATGTTTTTCCAAAAGAGATGCCTCCAGGATTTCCTCATTTAAGAGGAATTGAGCATCAAATTGACTTGGTACCTGGGGCTATGTTGCCCAATCGACCAGCCTACAGGATTAATCCTCAAGAAACCCAAGAGATTTAGACATAAGTTTCTAAATTGATAAACAAAGGTTGGATAGAAGAAAGCTTGAGTCTTTGTGTTGTACCATTTATTCTGGTTCCAAAGAAGGATAAAAGTTAGAGGATGTGTTCAGACTGTAAAGCTGTCAAAAACATCACCATCAAATATAGGCATCCAATTCCCAATGATCATAAGTCTTTGAAATATTTGAAAAGGCATGGAAAGTTGAACAAGAGACATGCCAAATGGGTTAAATTTCTAGAACAATTCCCATATGTGATCAAGCATAAAAAAGGTAAAAATAATGTGGTAGCTGATGCACTTTCACATAGGTATCCTTTTTTTTCTATGTTTCAAAGTAAATTTCATGGTTTTGAGTGCATTAAGAAGTTGTATGAGCATGATGCTGATTTTTCTCATATATATAGAACATGTTCTCATACTGTATCTGATGGGTATTTTAAGCAAAATGGGTATTTATTGAGAGACAAGAGGCTTTGTGTACCTAAAAGTTCCATTCGAGAAGTTCTTGTTAAAGAGGCACATGAAGGGGGCTAAATGGGTCATTTTGGGATACAAAAACATATGGCATCCTGCATGAGCATTTCTATTAGCCTCAGATGAAGCATGATGTGTATAAATTTTGTGATAAGTGTCTTGTCAGTAAGAAATCTAAGTCTCGAGTCATGCCACATGGATTGTATACTCTATTACCATTTCCTGAACATCCTTGGATTGACATTTCTATGGATTTTGTGATAGGTTTACCTCAGTCTAAGGTAGGGAAGGACTCTATTTTTATTGTGGTTGACAAGTTTTCTAAGATGGCACATTTTATACCATGCAAGAAGGTAGATGATGCTTTCCATGTTGTTGAATTATTTTTCAAAGAGGTAGTTAGATTGCATGGATTGCCTAGGATCATTGTAAGTGATAGGGACTCTAAATTCCTAAGTCACTTTTGGAGGACCTTATGGGGTAGGGTTGGTACTAAATTGCTTTTCTCTACTACTTGCCATCCACAGACCGATGGGCAAACTAAGGTAATGAATAGGACTTTAGGAACTTTGCTTAAGACTTTTATAAAGAAGAATCTTAAGTGTTGGGAAGAATTCTGACCTCATGTTGGATTTGCTTACAATAGACTTGTTTATAGCACAACTGATTGTTCACCATTTGAAGTTGTGTATAGTTTTAATCCTTTGACCCCACTTGATTTGTTGTCTATGCCTAATATTTTTGTTTTTAAGCATAATGATGCACAAGCTAAGGTTGATTTTATGAAGAAGTTGCATGAGCGTGTCAAGGCTCAATTTGAAAAGAAAATTGAGAGCTATTTTTGAACCCTGATTAGGTTTGGGTTCATATGAGGAAAGAAAGGTTTCCTGAAAAAAGGAAGTCCAAAGTCCAACCAAGGGGAGATGGTCCTTTCAAAGTGTTAGAGAGGAACAATGATAATGCTTATAAAATTGGCTTACCCGATGAGTATGGTGTAAGTGCTACCTTTAATGTGTCTGATTTGTCTTATTTTGATACATGTGATGAATTCCTGGATTTGAGGGCAAATTCTTCCCAAGAGGGAAGGAATGATGTAAACATCAAAGCCTAATCTCATGAAGACCATGATAAGAAGAATCAAGCCTCAAATCTCATCCAAGACATAGGTGGACCCATGACTAGAAGTAGGCTCAAGAAGGTTCAAGAAGAACTACAACACAAGGTGATCCATCTACTTAAGGCTCAACAAAAAGAGGAAACTAAGATGATTACATGGATAATATGCTTGGATAGCTAGGAGGAAGCTCAGATTAAGAGACTTATTAATTTTCCATTTATTTTAATTTTATAAGTGTGTTAGTTCTTATTGCAAGAAAAGGCATGTAAAAAAATTAATAAATTATGTAGAATAGGTTTTGAACCCATAATCACAAGCATAACTAATCCATGCCTAACTGCCTAGACCAATATATTTTGCTTATAAAATGGGGATTTTATTTTCTTTTATTTGTTTTTTACGTCTGAGTCATAAACTAAAATTGTATGAAGCAATTTAGGAATGAAGGATTAAACAGAACATGTATTTTTCAGAAAGGGAAAGTTTATTCTCTGCTAGGGTTCTTCACTGGACCATTGATCTTATCAAGAATTACATATTTCTTGTGGTGATCCAAGGCTTATCAGACTGCCTGGTTTGTGACGCCTTTCTTTCTTTTTTGTGCTTCTTTTTTGTTTGTGTCTTCTTAAGTCAAAATTCTCAAGCTCTCAATTTTACTAACTCATGTGTTAATTTTGTTTGGTTAGTTTTAGATAGATCCTAAACTCTACCAAGCTGGCTAGGGGCACAATCCAAAAATTGAAGTACGCCCATCTCAAACTCTGCCAAAGGGAGAAAATTTGATCTTGGTGAAGATTATCTCATACATAAAGAGATAGCGCAAGCTCAGCTGAAAACATATACGCTCCATTATCGCGGTGAGACTACAACAAAGTAGGCCTTATATTCCTCATCGGAGTAGACTTCCAAGTTTGAAACTTTGATGTCATCCTCTTCCTCCGCATACTTAGAAACTATGGCTAACGACTTTACGTGCACCCAAAAATAAGGATTTCTAACCTTCTCCACAGTTTGGTTGATTCGATGTGCTACTACATTAGTCTAAATCAGACCAGTTACTACTACATTATCAGTATGGTATGATGAAGAAAAGGCACACAAACTATAAAAAGCCATATGGTCAGTTAGATATGATTTGGCACTCACGTCGGGCTCATTGGAAATACCCATAAAGTTAGAGGACGATGTGAAGGATCCAAAGGATGAAGCAACAGAATTGTTTATCTCTTTCATCTACTTATGACTTAACATCCCTATTGGATCCCAACGTCTCTTTGTCAATATGGTACCTCCATGAAGGCAGCTTAGTCACCGACTTTGTTAGTGTATGGACTCCCTCATCCCTATCTCACAAACAGCTCGTGTTAGGAGGTCACTGATGATAGTCCAGACAGGACCCTCACAGACTCCTCGCTTGTCATTTCATCCCCTATGTTCAATCTATGTTATTTGGCTAAGTATTTAAATGAAAGCCGATATAGAAAATACCTACAGAGGAAGCAGTACGAGCTATCTTCTTTGTGTGAGCCAACAAAGTCTCCTAGTAACATCAGAAGTTGTTAACACTAGAGGGGCAGAGTTTCAACATGGATTACAAGTGAGAAAAATGCTAAGTGCCCTATCTTTCTATATGGAAGACTGGGGGAAATTGGGTTAGAATATGAACAGACGCGTTGTTTGCCATTCTCTCTAACAAGCCCGTTGAAGCGAAGCGTAACAGCCAATCAATGCATGCCTACCACGGGCCTCACCTACACAGAAGTTTTTAATACTACACATAGCTTGGAGGTTATCTTAGAGAGCTTCAATGGCCCTTTGACAAAGTCAAGGGTCAAGAAAGCCAAGGAGCCCCTCCAAAATCCCTTGGCTTCTTTGATGACTTCTTCGGATGGCCCCCAGTAAAATAAGGTACTTTTAAAGGTCTTTACTTATTTCTCTTATACTATTTTAGAGTAAGGAGCCTTTAAGCTGTGTTTGGACCTCTATTAAGCTACCTTTGGGCCTTGCATTTTTCTTGCATACATTTTAGTTTTCATTTTATTAGTTTAGAAATTTATTAGGCCTAGGAATTAAGATTTAGTTTTGGTTTTGCATAGCCATTTGTTGTTGGGCTACTCTTTTAGGCTGTGTAGTTTGCACCTTTGTCTTTTGGGCCAATCTTTTTAAGCATTAGGGATTGGGCCTTGGTGAGTTCCCAAGACTTATAGTGGTGATTGAAATTTCATTAGGTGCTCATAACTTGAATTTTAAAAGAACTTTTAGTGAAATAGAGTGTGACCTCTCTCTAGAATTTGAGCTCTTAGCTCTTTCCTTATAAGTTTCTTATCCTTTGGACTCCTCCCAAAGGTGGTGAGGCCTCATCCAAACATTATCCCCCTTAGTGTGAGTGGCGGTTCCATATTCCACTTCTCTCTTCTCCATTTCTTTATTTTTATAGCCTTAGATCTAGGGTCTCTTTCAAGACTCCTTTCTATTTCCAAACCATTGAAGTCTCAGCCTGCACATTACTAGTCTATTTCTAAATTTTTTTCTTACTTTTGGAGTTCATTTGGCTTGGATCTCAAAGGAAACAAGAGGAAGATCCATTTTCCTAAGGATTCAAGAGGAATCCTACAACATTTGGTATCATGAGTCTTTAACCTTTTGCTTTTATTTTTGTAGATCTATTTTATTTGAGTTCTAATTCTAAAATTTGAGTTTCATATTTGCATCTTACTCTTCTTTAGCTTCAATTTGACATATCATATGTGAAAATCCATAAAAAAAATTCAAAAAGTTATCAAATTTTAAATCTTAGATCTGCTTCATTTTGCCTTTGATTTTTGCAAAGCCTTTTCACAAATTATGTTGTTGTATATGTCTGTATATTATCCTCAAAGTTTGAGAAAATTTGGAGCAAAAGATTTTTAGTCAACTTTGTTGACCTTTGGGTGCCTTAGGATACAAGTTACCTTCAATTATTGACTTCTAGTGCTTATTTCTTGCATATTGTGCTTTGTTTGAGTCATATACATGTTTTAAAGTGAATTTTTAGTGTTGTACTAGTGTGATTCCATGAGCTTATTTGTGTGCATTCTAAGTGTTTATGAAAAGGTTCAAGTGTTGTTAGCTTCCTTAATTGTGTTCTTAGGTTTTGGAGCTTGTTTCTTTATGTTTCTAGGCTTGTTTCTTTGGCATTTGCTATATGTTTGTGTTGTTGGACTCCAAAGCATTTTAATCACATTAATTAAAGTGCTTAACAAGCTCCTTGACATTGTCTTGTCCATCTTGTGTTCCTAGGATTGTGTTTCTAGCTTGTTTTAATTTTTCCAGCACTTTGTGTCACTCTTTTGCATGTTGTAATTCATCCATTTAATTGTTTTTCATGTCTTAATCCCTTACCTTCCATTGTATATACTTGTTGGAAGTTGATGCTAACATTGTTGCGAATTTATCACCTTTTTTGTATTTTTGTGCACTTGTTTCAATTTCGTGTGGTGCTCTTTTGGTATAGTATTTTACTTGAAAAAATAAGGGAAATATCATTAAAAAGTGAAAAAAATAGTGCAAAACAAAAAGGCTTGAAAGGTCCTCCAATTCGTGCATGTGTTTGGTCTTTTCTTGGCAAAAAAATTGTTAAAAATAAGTGTGTGGCCCCTTGCAAATAAAAAAATTCCAGCACCTTGAATTAATTTTGTGCAGTACCTTAAGTGAATCTTTTGTTTAGTTTTATTCACAATTATTATGGAAAAACTTCTTGTGGAAACCATATAAAAAGATAGTGGACTTGTTGGCATTCTAGAGTTTCTAGTTTACAGATTTTGTGTGCTTCCTTTTTTTCTTCTTGCATTTAATTGTTTGATTGTCTTTTATTGACTATTTGTTTATCATTTTCTGACTCTATTCTTGTGTATTTTCGTTCTTTATACTTTTTCTTGCTTGTCATATTTCTGTTTGCCATATCTTACTCATTTGGTTTTGCTTCCTAATTATGCCCTTTCTTGCTTTTCTCCTTCATCCCCTAGTTTTGTCTTTAGAGTATTTCACTTTATTGGCTTTCTTTGATACTAATTCAAATGAGACATTACTTTTGGGTAGCATATTGAAGGATTATGATTTTCCTTGAGGAGTGACCTAAGTTTCTTCAAGTATAGAGAGTTGGTTGAAGTGTAGACAACTTATGAGCTAAGAGTGTAAACACCTTTCTTTTTCCTTTCTTTTATTTGACTATATTCTTGTGCTAACCTTTGTTTTGAGTTTCTAAGTCGTTCTCTTTGTAGCTTGGTGAGTTCCTTGGACTTGGTGGACACCTGGAAGACATTGTATTTGAGAGCACTTTTTTTTGTAATAGTTTAGTAATTTACGTGTCTTTTTTTATTTTTATTTTTTTCCCTTGTATTTTGGGAGATTTATTCTTTAAGTACTTTGTCTTAATCCTTGTATTTGATCTTTTAAGGACTTTGGACCTTTTGGACATTAGACTTTTTAATTAGTTGATTAGGAGTAATGTGCTTAGGATTTTGTTTAATTTTTGTGCACCCGACTAGTTTTATTTTACTTGTTTTCTAGTGTAGTATAGTGCGCTTATTTGCATGTTAGGTTTAGTTTAAATTTTTTCACCTTCGACTAGTTTTCTTTACTTGCTTTCTTGTTTGCTTGCCTTGTTGTGTGTGTTTTTTCTTTCTTTTTAGGATAGTTTCACCTTGAGGGAACGACTAGTATCTTATTCCCATCTCTTGTATATCTTGCATTATAACATGTCTTCATATAATAAGAGAGAGAGGGAGAGAGAGAGAGAGATCCTACCCCCACCCCACACACACACACGTATGCGCCTTATTCTTGAAAAGTTAAATAACATGAACATTAGGCTAGATAAATTAGAAAATAGTGAGGAAAAAGAAAAACCCACTAGACATTATAGGCACCATAGACATAGACATCATGATGAAACTAGTGAGGTAGATGATAGGCGTCTTAGGAGGCATCATAGGCCTCAAGATAAGGGTGGTTTAAAAAAGGTAAAATTTGAGGTTGTCCTCTTCCATGGGAAGATGGATGTTGAAGCCTATCTTGATTGGGAGATGAGAGTAGAAAAACTCTTCAACTCCCATCAAACAAAAAATGAAAAAAAAGTTAGGGTTGCCACATTAGCCTTTTAAAACTATGCACTTGTATAGTGGACCTAACTTTGCAAAGAGAGAAAGAAATACCATTTCCCACCTATTGATGAATAGGATGATTTAAAAGCTTTATAAAGAAAGCATTATGTTCCCTCCTACTATAGCGGTGAGCTATTAGCCAAGCTCAATAGGCTCTCCCAATGTTAAGGAGGATGAAGAAATCCTCATGCATCACTTTTTACAAGGCCTTAATCATAATATTAAAAAAGAGTGGAACTTCTATCTCATGTGGACATTAAGGAACTTCTCCATTAATGCACACGAGTAGAAGCTCAACTCATGGAGGGAGCTTCTTATTATAAAGGGGACTCAAAACCCTTTAGGCCTAAGTAGAAAGACAAAGAAGACTCCCCCACAAAGAGAAGGATCTTGGAGAAAGGGTAAGGAGCATGAAGTGGGTGTAGAGGCATCAAAATGGGTTGTAACTCGTAAGCCAACACGCTCGAGGTGGGTTTTAGGTGAGTCGGGTTAAAAAATGGCTCGTTTTTTAAGTGAATCTTTTCTAGTTCGGCCCACTAAACTCAGTTCATGGTAGGCCAAACCTGTAGTAAGCCGGGTTGGCCCATGGGTTAGTAAATTAAAAAAATAACTATGGAATGTATTTAAGTTAAGGCTTTAAGCTAAAGTTTATCAATGGATACTTTAGACTTTTATTTAGTATGATGTTTTTAATTTTTATTATCATGAAGTTGAACTATGGAATGTATTTGGTTTTGTTTTATGGATTATGGATTATATGAATTATAGGTAATTTACAATGGAATATGTTATGCGTTTGTATTTTCATAATAATGGAATTATTATATGATATAATATTTATAAGGAATTTGGTTTTGGACTGTGAGGAAAATAAAAAAAATTCTATTTTCTCTATTTTTAAAAATAAGTTTTTTTGGTATTTTCCTATTTTTATTTGATTTTTATTTTTTTTTAAAAGGTAGGCCAACCCGTGAGCCACCCAGTGGGTTGAGTCGGGTTGAGAAAAGTGGCTTAGTCTAGAAAGCGAGTAGGGTTGGGTTGGGTTATAAAAATTTTCAACTCATGGTGGGTCAACCCGTGTGGGCTGAGTTGGCCCATTTTGACAACTCTAAATGAGGTACATAAAATTAAAAGTAAGGTACATGGGGATCATCTGCTACTAAACTCTCTAAACACACCCTTTCTACACTTGCCAACTTTTCATCCCAACCTTCTTCTAAGACAAGTTCAATAAAGTGTTTTAAATGTTTAGGAAAGGGCCACATTGCCTCTTAATGCCCAACCAAGAAAGCCATGATTTTAAGGGGCATTGATCATTACTCAAGCTATAAGGAGGCTTCCTCTTTACACTATAGTGATAGCTCAAGTAGTGATTTCTATGATAGTGAACATGTCATAGGAGATGAAGGTGAGCTCTTTATGATTAGAAGGCTTCTTAGAAGCCACATAAGGGATGATGACACTACACAAAGAGAGAATATCTTTTATACAAGATGTTACATTAAAGACAAACCTTGTTCTCTCATTGTGGATAATGGAAGTTGTGCAAATATAGCTAGTCAAAGACTAGTCCACAAACTTGGTTACACTCTAATTGATCACCCTAGACCTTATAAATTATAATGGCTTAATGAAAGAGGGAAAATGTTAGTGAACAAGCAAGTTCATTTATCTATATCCATAGGCACATACCATGATTAAGTTTGATGTGATGTTGTGTCTATGGAAGCCACACATATTTTATTAGGTAGACCATGGCAATATGACAAAAAGGTCACCCATGAGGGTTTCACCAACACCCTCACCTTCCTATATAATAATTAAAAGTTTGTCTTACATCCCTTGTCTCCTAAACAAGTTTTGGAAGACTAACTTTAAATGAAGTTGAAAAGGGATAGGAAGGTTAGGCCTTCCACCTCCCCTCCTCACCTATAAAGATCCCAAGAGGCACTCTTCCTTCTTTACCTCTAAGAATGATGTGAAGCAAGACTTGCTACTTCACAAACCTCTATAAATATTTTACCCTTCTTCCCTCCCTAACACTTCACAAACCTCTATACATGTTTTACCCTTCTATTGGCCCTATATGAAGCGTGGCGTACAAAGGCTTTGCTCTAGGTGCCTTGCATGGAAAAAGGCCAACTCTAAGGTTTCACCTCATGGCCTTTACACTCCCTTACCCATACCTACCTCCCATTGGTTTGACATTAGTATGAATTTTATGCTTAGTTTTCCTAGGACACAAAGGGCATGGATTCTATTTTTGTTGTGATGGATCGGTTTAACAAAATGGTTCACTTCATCCCTTGCCATAAAGTGGACGATGCTAGCCATATTGCAAAACTTTTCTTTAGAGAGGTAGTTAGACTTCATGGGATCCCTAGAACTATTGTTAGTGATAGGGATACAAGTTCCTTAGCCTTTTCTGGAGGACCCTATGGGCTAAGGTAGGAACTCACCTTCTCTCTTCCACCACTTGCCATCCACAAACAGATGGTCAAACTGAGGTTGTTAATAGGAATTTTTCTACTCTTCTTAGAGTTCTAGTTATGTGATAGTCGTGGGGTATCGCGTAATATAAAAGATTGTCATTCCCACAGAGATGGTGCCCAAGTACTGTTAAACAGTGAATTAACTATCCGGACTGATTTGATTTGCTAGTAATTAATGCAAAAAATAAAAACTTCTTTAACATAAAATTTTAAAACTAAATTCTTTTAAGGATAAATTTGCAAACTTTCTTGAAATCAAATGAAGAATTGATCAGAGGAGTTGGGTGGGTTGATATGACATGCATTAGTTTAACATAATCTTTCCTATGTATGAAATTCCGTTTCTAAGGTGAGAATTCCTAAAGTGATCAGTAGTTTCCTCTCAAAACCTTACTGACATATTCCAATACCAAAGAACCGTGTTTAATTTTCTACTCGATGTCATTAAGAACAATGAAAACTCAATAAACCATAAATAGTTACGTTCACTTTCGTAATCCAAAACCCTAGGTCCAATTTTATACAATTCCAATAACATGAAAATTTCTCAATTGCCCATATTAATTAGGATCATCTGAGCCTATCTCTAAGTGATTAAAACATTGATAGTTCATGAAAATGGATAGAAAAATAAAGATTCATAAATAGGAAATCATGATGTTCAATTAATACACAAACATATCACCTCTCTATCCTAAGAATGTAATTTAGTTCCATATGAAATCGATTACAAACCCAACAATAGTCATAGCAATGTACAACATCAGAAATCCCCAAAGTAGAAAACAAGGATTTAAGAAATTAGAGACAAAGTTCTCACTCTAAACCTCTAAATCTTGTGAAATTTGAATGTTGGTGCTCCAAAATCTCCAAATTCTTCCCTTGAAAAGCTTTCACATTTCCTCCAAAAATTGTGTCTCTTCATGTCCCCCCTTTTTTTCTGGTTTCCTTTTCTCCTCATGAAAATGCCCCAAAAATTAGAAAAACCGCTCAATCGTGCTAAATCGACGACCAGTGAGAAATTCCCACGGCTAGTGGATCGAGGTCTAGTGTTCTAGAACGCGAAAACCATAAAATCTTGGAGGGTTCCGTGGCCAGTGGGAAAAACCCACAGCCAATGGATCTGGAACAGAATGGTCCACGGCCAGTGAGAATTTCCCACTACCAATGTAATATTCTGCCTCACTCTATTCCAAACTTAGAAAGGTCCACGGTCAGTGGGAAATTCCCATTACTAGTGGATTTGTCAATAGCTTGCCAAATTGCATTTTTTAATTGTGCTAATGTCCGGGAAAGTTCCACTTGATTATATCATTCTTCAAAGGTCAAATGGCTTCAATTTTGTGCATTCTTGGCCTAAACTCCTTTTCATTTATTACAATGCCTTTCATGTACCTCTAATCCCTTCACATATAAACCTATACCATGACAAATCCTACACAATAGAAATACCTAAGTAGAATGTGCGTAATGGATTCAAATATCAAGGGAATTAGGAGAAAACTAAGACAAAATGGACTAAAAACTAAACATAATAGACTCTAAAACAATACAGACTAAACACTTATCAAAATACCCAAAACTAGAATATTACTTATCCCCAAGCAATCACTGAATTCACATGATTGAACAATAGAGAATAAAGAATTCAAGCCATCTTAAGGAACCCAACTGGAATTATTATTATCAAATGATTGCAGGATTATCAAAATAGAAACCAAACAATGAATCAAACCACACTTTACTAAGATTGTACCACAGGTACAGTTTCCGTAATTTCCCTTTTAGTGTTTAGGCTTGTGTATTAGTACTGCTCAAGTCACAACATTCCAAACATTACCATAGGCTTGACCATTAACCCTAATCTCCACAGTCATTAAGAAAACATGTTATGGTCTAAAGGTCTTTCAATTGGTTGTAATGGGGTCAGGGGTTCACAGAGTAGGAATGGACACCAAGAAAAGGAAAAGTACAAAGGGTTTAAAATTTCCTAAGAAAAGTGAGTTTTGGAAAGCAAATCAAAAACACATATTCCTTGTACATTTAGAAACTCTAAGGACTACCATTCATTTTCATTTTTAAACTTGACTCCTTATTCTATTCTCACTATCATCCTTTATTTTTGCTTCTGCTTTTCTTTGATCGGAACCACAAACTCAAATTTCTATTATTTTTGTTTCCCAAAACAAAAATGTTTTTTTTCGGCCTTTCCGTTTAGTTGCCATCCTTGACTCTTCTTAGAAATTTTGAAAATTATTGAACAAATAGGCTTTCAAAAATTAACATTTAAAGCTCAACAGGGGGTAACTAATGGTTTATACGACATTCAAGTTCTGTGGCTAAAGAACAAGACCTAGAATGCCTTTTTCATCCCATAACATGTAATCACAAACCATTTTGAATCGGTCAAAAGCCAAGTTCTGAAGTGTCTAAAATGTGTGAGTCACTTAAAGAAGAAAACAAGGGTTTTTGTTTAAAAAATTTCCAATGCATACCTTTTTAGCTCAAAAGCTTAAAATACAAATGACAATTAGTCTAAGTTAAAGAAAGCATGGAATCATGATCTGTAGTTCATCCTGACAATCTAGCAGGCATAGAAATGTATTGTTTTTTATTTTGGATTCCCAAAAATGCCTGAGATTCAATTATTCAGAATGAAACAAAACTTGCAAAAACAACAATCATAATCAAACAAACAATGTTATGCTATGTCAAAGAAAAACAAACAAAAAATGCAAAAATAAACCATAAAAACAGAAACAAATGCAATAACAAAAGTTCAAGTTAAGTTTCATTTTACCTAAACCACCCCAAACGTATGAT
Organism: Clitoria ternatea; assembly: GCA_037962975.1. Taxonomy (NCBI): domain Eukaryota; kingdom Viridiplantae; phylum Streptophyta; class Magnoliopsida; order Fabales; family Fabaceae; genus Clitoria; species Clitoria ternatea. The sequence continues at coordinate 141,044,792 of CM075673.1, forward strand.
GGACATTTTCCTCAATGTGCAAAAAGGAGAGATAAAGATAAAAAGAAACTTAACTAAATAGGATCACCTTTCATGGAGAGAAATAAGGGAAATAACCTTGTTGAGAATGCCAGTCATACAAGACTTCAACTATATGAGCAATATCATCAATCCTTGCCACTTGTCAAAGTTGCTTTGAGGTCATGGAGTCCAGTCGGGTGCTCATTCCTTGGATCAAGGAATACATGCGTTCTATGAAAAAACTAGAATCTTCAGCTGGCTGAGATGGGCCGTAAGAAGGCTCGGTATGAAGTGACATCTTAGTATCCAAAGGGGCCTCATTAGTAACATCTACATCTGAAAACAAAAAAAAGCCCTGCCTTCCAAACTTGTAAAAGTAGGATCTGGTAGGGGGTGATGGACATGTATTCTAAGGATAACCAAACAACGTATATCATCCTCATTTACAATCATACCCATATGGATGAGTTCATCCATATCAACCTTTTAGGGCTAACAAAAAAGGGTATCATTGTCCAGATCTATTCCTACATATATGGCTATTGGGTTTATGTACCCAGCAATGACAATCTTTCCTGATGTGGCCTTGCCGACACTGGTGAATTGGCTGCAAAGCCACTTTGTAGAATTTATTTTTTCATTGTTAATCTTGGCATATAAAAAACATAGCTCGGCAGCCTGGATGGTGCCTAGGCTGTTAAATCTCCCAAAAATGGAGCGAGCCATGAATCTTTGGAGATACCTAAACACAGAATGATGAATTGAAGAAGCCTTAGAGAAGGAGGGATCATAGTTACCCTTCCTTGAAACAAAGGAGCAAAAATATTTAGCATGAAATTTCCTGGGAATACGAACAGCACCCCTTGTGGGAAAACCATAAATAGAAGCCACCTACGCTAAGTCAAGCTAAAAGTCAGAGTTGTTCAGCCTGAAAGTGATTTCCCAACCGGAATCACCCTCACACATTTTAATTTCAATGGAACTAAGGAATTCCAAAGAAGTTCTCTCATATCATGTAATTGAATGAAATCCTCCCAACCCATATTTTGAAAAAAGTTTAAAACTATAATCAAAAGTCCCTAATTTGAGCAATGAATCTCTTTAGAAAAACCTTGAGGGAATGATTTCCCTCTTGGTTAAAGATGTTAGCCTCATACGTTGCTCCTCAGATGTGTATTCAATATCATCGATGTTAGAATAGGTAGAAGACTTACCTTTTGTCTTCCTTTTCTTGGGAATGGATTTGGTTCTACCTGAAGACATCTTGTTGTTCTAAGAGAAAGAGATGAAATGACAATGTTAGGCACAAGAATACTCGTTCCTTTCAAGCAAAATGGTGTAAGATTCATCCAAATATATTGCAACATAAAAATGGGAGTGTAATATGCACTATACCTTAAAGAAAAGAGTTCACATAGTCCAATTAGTGAAAATTTGTACTAAGTAACAAGAGGTAAAAATACCTTATTAATGTCACAAATAAAAGGTATCTAGTTAAGAAATATGAAGAACTAGATACAATGAATATGAGACTAAGTCATTTACATGCAACAATCATGTTATAAATGAACAAAGATTGTCTTGGGCATTTTTAAAAACACTTAGTGTGCAAGCATGTTTTGAACAATGATACCAAAAGCCTATCATCCAATGGTTCCTTTGGTTCACAAATGACCAAAGACACATCAATGTATCCCAAACAATGTTCAAATCACAGAAAAGAACAACAATCATGAAGAATAATCCAAATGGGGTTCATGGAATAAGATGTACATACATTCTTGTTTATGAGGTTTTTAAGCAATACCCATATGAATTTATAGCATTCAAAATCATCATCATGCATAAAGGAGTCTTCCCAATCAATTAATTTTGAAGGAATCACAAGAATTTGGAAAATTGCAAAAACCCCCTAAACCATAGGAAAAGTGCAAATAATGAGAAAACAATTATGTTCCTTACTTGTTTTGGAGGGGGAAAGTGATGTAATTGAAACAATGATGATGGAAGTGAAGAGATGCAAGTGGAAGAGTAGAATTTCTCAAGCTTTTGTGTGAAACTCTTCAAGAGGGCAAGAAATGTGTGCTTGTGTTTCTAAAACAAAGGGCTATGTGTGCGTGATTGAATTTTAAAAGCAATGGGCTATGTTCACATGATCCACGGCCAGTAGATAAAACCCACATCCCGTGGAACTCACTACCTGGCCTAAATTAATTTTTTTACGCATACATACACTTGAAATCACAGAGGAGTCAATGACCAGTGGGAATAATTCCATGACCATTAGAACTCACTGCCTGGCCTATATTAATTTTTACGCCCACACACACTTTTCAGATGATGATCCATGACCAGTGGGAAAAAACCATGGCCAGTGAATCTAACTATTTGGGCCAAAGAAAAATTTCAATTTTGAGGATCATTGAGGGACTTTTGATTCACTACTAGTGGGAAATTCCCATTACCAGTGGATCTCACTGACTTAAACCATTTTATTCCATGCAATGTGAAAAAGATCCTATGATTATTTATTTATTTTTATTTAACAAAAATGTTTACTTTGTTTTGTTTTTTGTTATTTTTTCAACTTATTTACACTTAAAAAAACATAAAAAAATGTGAAGATATAAAACATACATGGGGTTACCTCCCCACCAGTGCTAAGTTTAAAGATTTCAGCCAGACTTTTCACCCAATTGTAACTAAAAGCTCAAGGAATCAAGCAAGTCCAAGACACTTGCTTATTGAATAGGTTCACCTGCCAGATAGTGTTTGAGCCTTTGCCCGTTTGCCTTAAAGGCACCAGACTTGTCACTCCATAGTTCAACGGTACCAAAGGGGAAAACCTTAGTTACCTTAAAAGGTCTTGACCATCGGGACCTGAGTTTTCTTGGAAAAAACTTTAAACAGGAGTTAAAAAGAAGAACTAGGTCTCCAGGAGTAAATGACCTTCACAGGATACGTTAATCATGCCATCGTATTGTCTTTTCTTTATAGATTTTGGCATTTTCATACGCATCAAGCTTGAGTTCCTCTAGTTCATTAAGCTCTAACAACCACTTTTCCCCTGAATTCTTAAAGTCCAAGTTAAGCATTTTGACGGCCCAAAAATATTTGTGTTCTAATTCAACTGGTAAGTGACAAGGTTTTCCATAAATTAACTTGAAAGGTGTAGTTCCAATACAGGTTTTGTAAGCAGTGTGATACGCCCATAAGGAAAAATCTAACTTAATATACCAATCCTTACACAATGGTCCCATGAAATCAACACCCCAAACATTAAATAGTTTAACCACAAGGATATTGTTTAAATGCATTTTATGTCTTTTACTAATATTTCTTGAAAGTTGACATGAATCACAAGTAAGAACATACTTACAACATCCTTGAAGATGTGAGGCCAATAAAAGCCTGCTTGCAACACTTTTGAGGTGGTTTTCGAGGTGCTCATATGACCTCCATGAGACAGAGAATGGCAGTGGCCCAGTATGGAAAGAACATCATCTTCAGGGATACACCTTCTTATCAGTCCATCTACACACCATTTGAAGAGAAGTGGTTCATCCTAATAATAGTGCTTCACATCTACCAAGAATTTCTTTCTCTACTAAAAACTAAGAACAGGTGGTAAAATGCCACAATCAAGATAATTTACAAAATCAGTAAACCAAGGGACTTATTGGATACTAAGACTCAGGATTCATCTGGAAAAGATTCATTGATGGGAACAACATTGTCCATCTCCATTTTTTTAGAGGGCAACCTGGATAAATGATCAGCCACAAGGTTCTTAGTACCCTTCTTATCCCTTATTTCCATATCAAATTCTTATAAAATTAGAATCCATCTAATTAGTCTAGGCTTTGCATCTTTCTTTTACAACAGATATTTTGTGGCAGAGTGATCAGTGTAAACAATTGCCTAAGAACCTACCAAATAAGACCTAAAGTTGTCAAAGGCAAAGACAATAGCCAAGAGCTCCTTCTCCATAGTGGCATAATTCACCTAAGCATCATCTAAGGTCCTGTTGGCATAATGGATGACATGACGTTTTTTGTTTCTTTGCTGCCCAAGCACAACCTCCATTGTAGAATCACTTGCATCACATATCGATTTGAAAGGGAGTTCCCAATTGGGGGGTTGCACAATGGGTGCGAAGATTAAGGCTTCCTTGATTCTACAAAATGCCTCTAAACAATCTGAGTCAGACACAAATGGAATAACCTTACCTAAGAAGTGGGTGAGGGGTTTAGTGTTTTTAGAAAAATCTTTAATGAACCATCGGTAAAACACGGCGTGTCTAAGAAAGCTTCTTATACATTTCACATTCTTAGGAGGATGCAATTTTTCAATAACCTCTACCTTAGCATTATCAACCTCAATACCTCTCTCAGACACTAAGTGTCCAAGAACTATACCTTCGTTGACCATGAAATGTCATTTTTACTAGTTTAAGACCAAGTTGCTCTCTTCTCAATGTTGCAAAACTAAGCAAAGATTTGTTAAATAGTTGTCAAAATCAAAACCATGAATTGAGAAATCATCCATAAAAACCTTTATCATATTTTCAATTAAATCATAAAATATGGCTTGCATACACCTTTTAAAAGTCATAGGTGCATTACAAAGGCCAAATGGCATATGCCTATATGCAAATGTTCCATAAGGACATGTGAAGGTGGTCTTTTCTTGATCAGATAGGTGAATGGGAATTTGATGAAAATTGGAGTACCCATTCAAATAGCAAAAATGAGAGTGCTTGGCAAGCCTCTCAAGCATCTCATCAATGAAAAGGAGTGGAAAATGATCTTTCTTGGTGGCCCTATTTAATTTTTTATAATCTATACACATACACCAACCAGACACTATCCTTGAAGAAATTAACTCTTTTCTATCATTTTCAATCACCATCATCCCCAATTTTTTAGGAACAACATGAACGGGGCTCACCTATTTACTGTTTGCAATAGGGTATATTACCCCAGCATCTAACAATTTAAGGATCTCTTTCTAGACCACTTCTTGCATTTTTGGATTTAGCCTCCTTTATTATTCCATAGAAGGCTTACTATTATCATCCATTGTAATCCCATGCATACAAAAAGAATGGCTAATCCCCTTGGTATCATCCATGGTATATCTTATCACATTCCTATATAGCCTAAGTTGTTTTAAAAAATTTTCTATTTCCTCAGGGTTCAGATTCGCACTCACAATGACATGGTATGTAGATTTGGGTCCAAGGAATTCATACCTTAAGGAAGATGGTAAAGGCTTATGTTCAACATTTGGGCTTATCACTTTCTTGCACATGACCTCAGTATCATGTTTCAGTGGTGCATTATCTTCACTACATTGTGATGTTTCTACAGGTTCAGTCAAAAAACAGATTCAAGTGGGTCATTAGGAAGAGTTTCTACCTTCACCACTTTGTCAACAAATTCAATGCCACAACAAACATCATCATGAAAAGGTTTTCTCGAAGCATCTTTCAAATTGAATTCAACCTTTTGGTCTCCCACAATTAAAGACAACTTACCATTCTTTACATCAATCACTACACCTACAGTTGCTAAAAATGGCATGCCTAATATGATAGGAATCATAAAATCCTCATCCATTTCAAGCAAAATAAAATCAGCAGGAATAAAAAATTTACCTACTTTAATAGGAACATACTCAAGAATACCCACAGGGTACTGTACAGATCTATCAGCCAATTATAAGGACATCCTAGGAGGTTTTAATTCACCTAATCCTAGTTTTTCAGAAATAGACAGAGGCATCAAACTAACACTGGCTCCTAAATCACATAAAGCTTTATTTATTATCATATTACCAATCATGCATGGGATAGAAAAACTACCTAGATCCTGAAGCTTAGGTGGTAGCTTTTTTTTGGAATAATGCACTGCACTCCTTAGTAGGTGCCACTATTCTATCCTCCTCTGGTTTCCTTTTGTTGGACAAGATGTCCTTAAGAAACTTTGCATATATGGGCATTTGCTGTAAGGCTTTTGTAAAAGGGATGTTAATGTAAAGATTTTTTAAAACTTCCAAAAACTTATCGAATTGCTTGTCTAACTTAGCCTTGGCTAAGCATTGAGGGTATGGAATAGGAGGTTGGTATGGTTTGGCTTCCTCTTTTCTTTCTTGTTTTCCCTCTTCCACAACAGTTGGAGGAGATAGAGTCTCATCCTCTTTCTTGTCTTTCCTAGCTTCAACTTCTTTCATTCCGGTTGGACTCGCATATTGTGTACCACTCCTAAGGGTAATGGCCATAGCGTGGTTTGACGAGCCCACTTCTAATTTTCCATGAAATGTCCCTAGAATTCTTGAAGAGCTGGAGGCCTGTTGGGCTATCTAAGTTTCCAATATCTTGTTGTGGATGTCTAGTGAGTCCACTTTTGAAGCTAGGTTCTTTATTGCCTCAGAGAACTCATCATTTTGTTTTAGTTGGGTAGTCATAAACGTTTTCATCAAAGATTCCAATTTGGATTTTTGTGGAGCATGGGGTCCTTGTGGTTATTTGTAACTACTTTGATTATTTTGGAAGGGAGAGGGTCTATTTGGGAAACCTAGTGGTCCTTGTAGTTATTTGAAATTATTCCTATAGTTACCGTTATAGTTTCCAATTACATCCATTTGGTGCACTTCTGGTTCTATACTTTGGGATACTCCAAGCTGACATCCTATAGCTGTATGACCTGAAGTACCATACAACTCACAAACAACATTAGCAGTACCTACACCTAATTTATCAACTTTAACAGATAGTGCTTCCACTTTAGCTGTAAGCAAGGAAATAACATCAACAGAATACTTACCTGGAGCTTTTGCTAGTAAATTTCTTTCTTAAGACCATTGGTATGTATTCTGTGCCACCTGTAAGGGAATCCCTAGTACATGCACAGCGGAAATACAAGGATTTCTATAGGATTTTCAAAGCGCCGTGTTTCAAAGCATAAGATAAACACACACAAAAAATTCATTTTTAGGATTACCTCTTGAAGAACACCAAAGCAATCGTAGCCTTGTCCTTTAGGAGTCCACATGAGCACTCCCACCAGAATCACAACACTTGCCAACTCCTAGTTTGACGGCGTGTAGCTCTTGCAACTTTTGTGAATTTGTGTCTCTTTTTTGTGAACGGCCTATAAGCATCCTATGCTCTATTTATAGGCTTAGGTTTGACCTAATTTGTTCTTTCTAAAGAGTGGGCTCCTTACTCATTCTAAATGAGTTAGGCCCAATAACTTTATTTTAGTCCAACTAAAATAAAACAAAACATTTTCTGATGGGCTTACTCTATGTGTGTGACCCTATGGGTAAAATACCCGGTCATGTTAATAATAAATTTTATTATTAATATAAAATAATAGCAGCATCTAGCAATGCATCATTATGTCTGAATATTATTTAATATCAACATAACCTATAAGTGATAATTATTTTATATGTTTGGTCCTTTTGTCACGATATCCTAATTGGGCCCAAGGCATGGTCGCGTCATTCTTGTACGGCCCAATTTATTTTACTTGATACCAGAGTAGACTTGATCCGAATAAATATCTAATATTTATTCTTTCTAGCATGGCCATGCGTTTCCTTAGTCTTACTCCATCAAATGGCTTATCGATATCACTCCTCTCACATAGGAGAGATAAATCCCATCTACATCACTCACATCCCTCTACACAATTTGTTCATTGCCTAATCACAACCTTTATAGTCCTCTTGTTACAGAAGACATTTAATTGTATTAAAACAACAAACTCCTCATGTAGGAATCGTAGTGACTTCAGGTCGAAGGACTACATATACCATTATCACATTGAGAATCGTTTATGATATTCATGTAACGATCCATGCAACGTTTTCATGGTGGGCATGTCCAGTACATCATTACTCTTAATGTGTACCCGTGTAAAGACTTGATATCATCTATATCTATGATCTGTGAGATCAGGTCATTAGTACACTTATACACTAGTCTCAATGTATTTACATGTCCCCATGCAAATACTTGACTAGGGACATTTTAGGAATAACTTTCATATGACCTATTACTCCAAGGATAAATACGTTTTAAAATAATTTTAAACTGAAATACTTATTTTATTGATAAGCAGAAAAATGATACAAATGAAAAAGCATAAAAGCTCATAGTGCATAAACCAACAATCTCCCACTTGCACTAGAGCCAATCAGACATTTGCCTAATGCCTAATGATCTAGTGTTCCCCTCATGTTTTTGTTGTCCAAGAGGTTTTGTGAGTGGTCAACAATATTCTCATTAGTATGCACCTTACATTCTTTACATCTCCTCGGTCAAGGATCACTCGAATTAGATAAAATCGCCTAAGTATATGCTTGGATCGTTGATGTGATCTAGGTTCCTTAGCTTGTATGATTGCTCCACTATTGTCACAGTAGAGACTTATAAGGTCCACAATGCTAGGAACAATCCCAAGTTCTGTTATGAACTTCTTGATCCATACTGCCTCTTTTGCAAGATTTGAGGCAGCAATATACTCAGACTCTATAGTAGAATCAGCAACTGTCTTTTGCTCTGAACTTTTCCAGCTTACAACGCCACCATTTAGACAAAACACGTACCCAGATTACGATCTTGAGTCATCCTTATCAGTTTGGAAGCTAGCATCAGTGTAACCTTTTACAATGAGCTCTTCTTCCCCTCCATATATCAAGAATGGATCCTCAGTTTTTCTTAAGTACTTTAGGATATTCTTGACAGCAGTCCAGTGACTTTCACCGGGATCAGACTGGTATCTGCTCGTCATGCTTAAAGCGTACGAGATATCTGGTCAGGTACATATCATGGCATACATCATTGATCTAATAGCAGATGCATATGGAATCTTATTCATCCATTCTCTCTCTTTTTTAGTGGAAGGAGATTGAGCTTTTGATAAGCTTATGCCATGAGCCATAGGCAAAGTTCATTTCTTGGAATCTTGCATGTTAAACCTTTTTAACACTTTGTCTATGTATGTATTCTGACTTAGGCTAAGAAGTTTTCTTGATATATCTCTATAGATCTTAATTCCCAACACTTAGGTTGCTTCACCTAAGTCTTTCATAGAAAAATAGCTTCCCAACCAACTCTTCACAGACTGAAGAGTAGGAACGTCATTTCCAATAAGTAGTATGTCATCAACATACAGGACCAGAAAAATAATTGTGCAGTCACTAACCTTCTTGTAGACACAAGGTTCATCCTCATTTTTAGTAAAGCCAAATTGTTTAACAGCTTCATCAAAAAGAAGATTCCAGCTTCTGGAAGTTTGCTTAAGTCCATATATGGAACATTATAGTTTGCACACCTTCCTGGATGCTTCAGGCTTAACAAAGCCTTCGGGTTATGTCATGTACACTTCCTCAAGAAGATTTCCATTAAGGAAAGCAGTCTTGCCATCCATTTGCCATATCTCATAATCATGGTATACAGCAATAGCAAGCAGAATCTGAATAGACTTTAGCATAGGAACTGGGGAAAAAGTTTCATCATAGTCTATACCAAGTATTTGCTTGAAACCTTTAGCCATCAACCTTACTTTAAAGGTACTTATATTACCATCCATGTCAGTTTTCTTTTTGAAAACCCACTTGCATCCTATAGGTTTTACCCCTTTAGGTGCATCAACCAAGTTCCAAACTTGATTAGTGTACATGGAGTCCATTTCAGATTCCATGGCTTCTAGCCATTTCTCAGATTCTGGACTTGCAATGTTCTCTACATAAGATGTGGCTCATTTTGATCTATTAGCAATACGTCTCCTTCCTGAGTTACAAGAAATCCATATCTTTCAGGTTGTTGACGTATTCTACCTGATCTACACAAGTCTTGTGCTACTAGAGCTGGTGTTATCCCAACATTTTATGGGTCTTGCTCCATTTCCACCATTGGCTCTTCAATGCCTTGTGAGTCTTGAATTTATTCAACTTCTACTTTCCTCCCACTGATTCTTGTATAGATGAATTCTCTTTCTAAGAATACAACATTCCGAGCAACAAACACTTTACTCTCGGTAGGATTGTAAAAATAATAACCCTTAGTTTCTTTTGGGTATCCCACAAAAAGACATTTATCTGACTTGGGCCTGAGTTTATCAGAACTTTGACGCTTAACATAAGCTTCACAGCCCTAAATCTTAAGAAAAGACATACTAGGTCATTTCCCAGTCCATATCTCATATGGTGTCTTTATGACAGCCTTTGATGGAACACGGTTAAGTGTGAAAGTTGCTGTCAACAAAGCATGTCCCCAGAATGAGTTAGGGAGGTCAGTTTGACTCATCATTGATCGAACCATGTCCAACAAGGTTCTATTTCTCCACTCAGAAACCCTATTCCATTCTGGTGTTTCAGGGGGAGTAAGTTGAGATATAATCCCACACTCTTTAAGATATTCATCAAACTCTAGGCTCAAATGTTCACCACCTCGATCGGATCGAAGTGCTTTAATTGTCTTGCCAAGTTGGTTCTCTACTTCATGTTTAAACTCCTTGAACTTTTCAAAGGATTCTGATTTATGTTTAATGAGAAACACAAATACATATCTACTGAAATCATCAGTAAAAGTAATAGAGTAACTAAAACCTCCCGTAGCCATTGTCCCCATGGGCCCACATACATCACTATGTATCAAGCCAAGAAGATCACTCGCCCTTTCACCTTTCCCGGTAAATGGGGTCGTAGTCATCTTCGCCAATAAACAAGATTCACATGTATCTATTGATTCAAAATCAAAAGGTTCTAAATATCCATCTTGATGGAGTTTAGAAATGTGTTTCTCATTTATATGTCCTAGGCGACAATGCCAAAGATAAGTTGGGTTTAAATCATTTGTTTTAACCCTTTTAGTATTAACGTTATAGATAGGGGTTTCGAGATGTAGAACATAAAGTCCATTACTCAAATTTGCATAACAATAAAACATGTCATTTAAATAAATAGAACAGCTATTGTTCTTTATTATCAAGGAAAACCCTTTCTTATCAATACAAGAAACAGAAATAATGTTTTTCCTTATTGCCAGAACAAAATAACAATTGTCCAATTCAAGGACTAACCCTAAGGGCAAGGATAAAAAATAAGTCCCTACAGCTAATGCAACAACTCTTGCTCTATTTCCAACGCGTAGGTCTACCTCGCCCTTATCAACTGCCTACTCCTTCTTAGATCCTGCACATTAAGACAAATGTGAGATCCACATCCAGTATCTAATACTCATGATGTTGAAGTTGACATGCTAATTTCTATAACAAAAATACCTGAAGTGGAAGTCTCACTTCCCTTCTTCTTAAGCTCTTCTAGGTACTTTAGACAGTTTCTCTTCCAGTGTCCCTTTTGTCCATAATGGTGACATTTACCTTCTTTAGCCACCTCGCCCACAGATTTTAAGGCCGACGTACTTAGCTTATCCTTGCCTTTCCAAATTTTCTTACCATTTCCTGTAACAGCCTTTCCTTTACCTTTATACATACCCTTTCCTTTACCCTTGCCAGAATTGACCATCATTATGGCCTTGCCCTTTCCTTTAGAAATATTAGGCTCAGCAGTCCTCAACATATTGAGTAGCTCTGGCAATGTTTTGTCCAATGCATTCATGTTATAATTCATGATGACTGGCCTAAAACTGTCAAGTAATGATTTCAAAATGAGATCGGTAGCTAACTTCTGAGGGAAGGGGAATCCTAGCCTAGCTAGATTCTCCAAGTACCCAATCATTTTGAGCACATGAGGTCCTACAGAACCTCCCTCTTCAAGTCTACAACTAAATAAGGCTGAGGAAACTTCATATCTTTCTTGGTCAGCTTGACCTAGATATAGCTTCCTTAGGTTTTCGATCATATCGAAAGCCTCCATGTGCTCATGTTGCTTCTGAAGCTCGAGTGACATGGTAGCCAACATAAGGCATTGGACATCTAAAGCATCATCCTGATGCTTCTTATAAGCATCCTTGTCAGCTTTAGAGGCGTTAGCAGCGGGTGATTTCGGAACTAGACTTTCCAAGACATAATATTTTTTCTCTTGTTTAAGGACAATCCTCAAGTTTCTATTTCAGTCAAGGAAGTTAGAACCAGACAATTTTTCCTTATCTAGGATTGATCACAACAAAAGGTTTGAAGGTGTGTTTGATGTCACAGTTATCTAAAACAGAAAATATGTAGTAAGTATCATTTTCAAAACATATTTAAATTATGGTCATTTAAATTAAATATGTCTCCCATTATTTTGATTCAAAACAAAATACCCTCCACGAATTAGAAAATCCCATTAGAAGATTTTCTAGTGGGCTAAGATCCATATTTTGCCAAGTGTTAAGTCAGCTTTGGCTGATCACCTAATACTTGGTTATTTAGGTAGGAAACTTTTTCCAATTGTATCTTTATACAACTCTTAGTCATTGGGTTAAGTAACCATTACTAATTATTCATCTTATGAATATTTAGCCCAATGTTTATGCCTCTAGTTATATTCAATCCAATTGAAAACTTAGTTAAGTTAAAGCCCAATAAAATAGCTTGGATATTACCATTATCCCATCGCGTCTTACTAATATAAATGATAGTACCCTGCTTTGGCAGACCCACTATTTATTGACATTAGTGTTGACGAGTGTACTTATTGGAAGGCGTTTGTAACTTAATATTATTTTGAGAGATTTTAACTTATTTTAAAATTGTCGTCTTTGTTAAACGCTTTAACGTAATAAAATTATCCCCAAAGCATGCAAACGAAATTGTGAGATGGTTATGGTCTTCCTAGAAGAAAAATAAATAAACCTAGAGGAACTATGTTGCCATGGCTTCATGAAGTCCTACTTCTTGAATCCACCATCCTCTTAGAGTCCCCACTCCTTAGTTTTCTTCTAAGTCTCTACTTTGTTGGCCCGATCAAGATTACATGATTAAATAAAAACTCGCTTTACATACGAGTGAAGGGTTGAGAAAAGAAATACAACAAAATAGAGAGAGGCACAGCACGTAGGGTGTATTTAAATAAAATAATTAAGACCATAACCATTCACCATGCAACGTGTTAATTAATTGATTATAACCTATTTAAAAGCATTAAAAGAGTAATTAATTTTTTAAAATGGGCAATTAAACACATGGGGTCGGTAATAAGGCACTACGCAGAGAATGTACGGGGGTAATTAAACACGACAGGTTAGTTCTCAGGAAAGAGAGGTGTCCAGTGTGACCGCTTAAGTACCAAGTCTTTCCTAGCTAGAATGTCCCTCTGACCATTAACAGCTCTAAAATTTCAGCTAGGGTTTCAACCAATTTGAAACCCTAATTCCTTCTTACAAATGCTTCACAACATAGCCGTCAAGGCACATGGAGGCAGCGTCGTCTAGGGTTTCAAAACCTAGAATTCAACTTGCGCCAATGCTAATATGCAATGCCTTTCCATGACGTTCGTCTAGGTTTCAACTCTTGAACCCTAGATTAAGGAACGACCAAGGTTTAACACTTAAACCTTATCACTCAACGCCCCATAACATGAACCATTCATGTTCGAAGATCAACTCAATTGATTCATAATTTGTATGATGACCATCATATGAGTAAGGGAATCCCTAGTACATGAGCAGCGGAAATACAAGGATTCCCATAGGATTTGCAAAGCGCTGTGTTTCAAAGTATAAGATAAACACACACAAAAAATTTGTTTTTAGGATTACCTCTTGAAGAACACCGAAGCAGTCGTAGCCTCATCCTTTAAGAGTCCACACGAGCACTCCCACCAGAATCGTAACACTTGCCAACTGCTAGTTTGACGACGTGTAGCTCTTGCAACTTTTATGAATTTGTGCCTCTCTTTTGTGAATGGCCTATTAGCATCTTATGCTTTATTTATAGGCTTAGGTTTGACCTAATTTGTTCTCTCTAAAGAGTGGGCTCCTTACTCATTCTAAATGAGTTAGGCCCAATAGCTTTATTTTAGTCCAACTAAAATAAAACAAAACATTTTCTGATGGGCTTACTCTATGTGTGTGACCCTATGGGTAAAATAACCGGTCATATTAATAATAAATTATTTTATTATTAATATAAAATAAGAGTGGCATCTAGCAATGCATCATTATGTCCAAATATTATTTAATATCAACATAACCTATAAGTGATAATTATTTTATATGTTTGTTCCTTTTGTCACGATATCCTAATTGGGCCCAAGGCATGGTCGCGTCATCCTTGTACGGCCCAATTTATTTTACTTGATACCGGAGTAAACTTGATCTGAATAAATATCTAATATTTATTTTTTCTAGCATGGCCATGCGTTTCCTTAGTCTTACTCCATCAAGTGGCCTATAGATATCATTCCTGTCATATAGGAGAGACAAATCCCATCTACATCACTCACATCCCTCTACATAATTTGTTCATTACCTAATCATAACCTTTATAGTCCTCTTGTTACAGAAGACGTTTAACTGTATTAAAACAACAAACTCCTCATGTAGGAATCGTAGTGACTTTAGGTCGAAGGACTACATATACCATTATCACATTGAGAATCATTTATGACATTCATGTAACGATCCATGCAACGTTCTGATGGTGGGTCTGTCCAGTACATCATTACTCTTAATGTGTACCCGTGTGAAAACTTGATATCATCTATATCTATGATCTATAAGATCAGGTCATCAGTACACTCACATACTAGTCTCAATGTATTTACATGTCCCCATGTAAATACTTGACTAGGGACATTTTAGGAATAACTTTCATATGACCTATTACTCCAAGGATAAATACGTTTTAAAACAATTTTAAACTGAAATACTTATTTTATTAATAAGCAAAAAAATGATACAAATGAAAAAGCATAAAAGCTCATAGTGCATAAACCAATAATCTCCCACTTGCACTAGAGCCAATCAGACATTTGCCTAATGCCTAATGATCTAGTGTGCCCCTCATGTTTTTGTTGTGTAAGAGGTTGTGTGAATGGGTCAGCAATATTCTCATCGATATGCACCTTAAGGCTCTGTTATCTTGATTCTCTATGTTTTCTTGGCTTGTTGCAGCAGATTTTTATTGCTTCTTCTGTTCCCTTAATGTGTGGAGAGCTCGTAGTTTCTGGAGAGTCTATTCTCTCTCGAGGTCAAACATTGTCTCAAGAGTACTACTTCTTCGCATAAAGGAACTGCAACATCCACAAAGACAAAAGAAACCAGGCGTAATTTTGTAATAAAATGATAAAGGAACAAGTAAAATATATATACAGAAAATTTAAAGCATCCAATCTACTCAAATCACATTTTGCAAATATTAGGGGAAACACAATCCTCGACAACGGCACCAAAAACTTGATAGTCGTTCTGTAAGCGCACGGGGTATCGCATAATATAAAAGATTATTGTTCTCACACAGATTGTGCCCAAGTACCGGTAAATAGTGAATTAACTATCCGAATTGATTTTATTTGCTAGTAATTAATGCAAAAAATAAAAAATTCTTTAACACAAAATTTTAAAACTACATTATTTTAAGGACAAATTTGTAAACTTTCTTGAAATCAAATGAAGAATTGATCAGGGGAGTTGGGTGGGTTGATATGACATGTATTAGTTTAACATAATCTTTCCTAATTATGAAATTCCATTTATAAGGTGAAAACTCCTAAAGTGATTAGTAATTTCCTCTTAGAACCTTACTAACATATTCCAATACCAAAGAACCGCGTTTAATTTGCTACTCGAATTCATTAAGAACAATGAAAACTCAATAAACCATAAATAGTTATGTTCACTTTTGTAATCCAAAACCCTAGGTCCAATTTCATACAATTCCAATAACATGCCAATTTCTCAATTGCCCATATTAATTAGGATCATCTGAGACCATCTCTAAGTCATCAGAAGCATTGATAGTTCATGAAAATGGATAGAAAAATAGAGATTCATAAATAGGAAATCATGACGTTCAATCAATACATAAACATATCACTTCTCTATCCCAAGAATGTAATTTAGTTCCACATGAAATCGATTACAAACCCAACAATAGCCATAGCAATGTACAACATCAGAAATCCCCAAAGTAGAAAACAAGGATTTAAGAAATTAGAGACAAAGTTCTCACTCTAAATCTTGTGAATTCTGAATATTGGTGCTTTAAAATCTCCAAATTCTTCCTCCAAAAAGGTCCTAAATTTCCTCCAAAAACTGCATCTCTTCATGTTCGCCTTTTTATCCGGTTCCCTTTTCTCCTCATGAAAATGCCCCAAAAAATTAGGAAAACCGCTCAATCGTGCTAGATCCAGGGCCAGTGTATCGAAGTCTGATGTTCCAGATCGTGAAAACCACAAAAACCTAAAGGATTCCATGGCCAGTGGGAAAAACCCATGACCAGTGGATCTAGAACAGAATGGTCAACGGCCAATGGGAATTTCTCACTACCAGTGAATTTGTCAACAACTTGCCAAATTGCATTTTTTTAGTTATGTTAAGGTCTGGGAGAGTTCCACTTAATTATAACCTTCTTCAAAGGTCAAAATGGCTTCGGTTTTGTGCATTCTTGGCCTGAACTCCTTTTCGTTTATTACAATGCTTTTCAAGTACCTCTAATCCCTTCGTATATAAACCTATATCATCACAAATCCTGCAAAATAGAAATACCCAAGTATTATGTGCGGAATGGATTGAATATCTAGGGAATTGGGAGAAAACTAAGACAAAATGGACTAAAACTAAACATAATGGACCCTAAAACAATACAGACTAAACACTTATTATTAAGAAAAACATTAATTCTTGGGATGAGTGTCTACCAAATGTAGAATTTTCTTATAATAGGGTAGTTCACTCCACCATCAAGCATAGTTCTTTTGAGGTTGTGTATAGTTTTAACCCTTTCACTCCTTTAGATCTTTTGCCTCTTAAGATTTCTGATGACATCCTTCATATGGATGGTGAGGCTAAAGCATCTTTTGTACAAAAGCTTCATGAGGAGGTTAAAAATCATATACAAAAGAAAAATATCATTATTCTTGATGTGTTAATAAGAAAAGAAAAGAAGTTGTCTTGGATGTTGAGGATTGGGTTTGGCTTTACTTAAGGAAAGAACGCTTTCCTAACCTTAGCAAGTTCAAACTCAACCCTAGAGGTGATGGCCTATTTTCAATTCTTTAGGAGAGTGAACAATAATGTTTATGTACTTGACCTCCTTGGTTAGTATAGGGTCAGTGTTACTTTTAATGTTTTTGATTTAACCCCTTGTGTTGTAGAGGAGCTGGATAACGTTGCGTCAAATTTGAGGACAAATCCTTTTGAAGAATGGGAGCATTACACAAGCCTCACCCATACAGTAGGCCTTGATCCTACACAGAACATGGAGGTTGTCTTGGAAAGCTTTAGTGGCCCTTTGACTAGGTCAAGGGTGGAGAAAGCCAAAGAGGCCATCTAAAATCCTTTGGCTTCTTTGCTGAGTTCTTTGGATAGGCCCAACCCCAATGAGGTACTTTCAAAGGCCTTTACTTGTATCTCTTGTACTATTTTAGAGTAGGGAGCCTTTGAGCTATGTTTAAACCTCCATTGGGCCACCTTAGGGCCTTACATTTTTCTTGTATATATTTTACTTTTCATTTTATTAGTTTAGGAAATTATTAGGCCTAGGAATTAGGACTTAGTTTGGGCTTTATATAGCCATTTGTTGTTCGACCACTCTTTTGAGCTTTGTAGTTTGTACATTTGTCTTTTGGGCTTGTATTGGGCCAATCTTTTTAGGAATTAGGGATTGGGCCTTGGTGAGTTACCAAGGCCCATGCTGGTGACTGAAATTTCATTAGGAGGTATAAATACCTCACCTCTTTTGTATTAGCTCATAACTTGAATTTTAAGAGAACTTTTAGTAAGATAGAGTGTGACTACTCTTTAGAATTTGAGCTCTTAGCTCTCTCCTCATAAGTTTCTTATCCTTTGGATTCCTCCTAAAGGTGATGAGACCTCTCTCAAACCTTATCTCCCTTAGTGTGAGCAGTGATTCCATATTCCACTTCTCTCCTCTCCATTTCTCTATTTCTATAGCCTTAGATCTAGGTTCTCTTGCAATAATCCTTTCTATTTCCATACTATTGAAGTCTTGGCATACACATCACTAGTCCATTTCTGAATTTGTTTCATGCTTTTGGAGTTCATTTAGCCTGGATCTCAAAGTAAACAAGAGGAAGATCCAACTTTCATAAGGATTAAATAGGAATCCTACAACAATACCATATGTCCACGAACCCTTCACACACAGTTGCAATACTACAACACCAACTGATAGTTTAAGCCATTCCTATACAAAGGGCGCCACATTAGACAAGCAACAAAAATGCTTGAATTTATCATTTCTGACATCAAACTATAACTTACCCTATTGAAGAAACTCTCAAGTAACTACAACAGGATAGGGGGAAATGATCTAGGTTTGATACTGGCCCAGAAAGTACACTTTGAAGTACCACTATCTCGATCCCACACCGGACCTAGTCAGCTCACCGGACCAGATATATCGGTCTCATCGGAGTAAGGTGTCACATAAACCACCCCAGTTTTATCCCTTGTACACACTCCAATATGGATACCCCTGACAAGAGTCGGCACGGTATTCTGTGTGCTTCTATCAATATCAACCATGATCGAAGTCAGGGAGACCTTTGGAGGGAGTGTAGGGCACATTGGCTCTCACTCGTAGAAGGTGTTAAAAGGTCTGCAAGTGGTAACTTTATTTGTGATTTACAGAATTCGTACTAACACATGCCATGTAGGATTTCTCACCCTCACTCCCTATAAATACATCTCATTCATGCCTCTTTAAGGTACGTTCATCTTACCCACGCTTTAGTTCTGATATTAAGTATCCAGACTGACTTGAACATTGAAGTGCCCTCACAGATGGTACCCTATTTTACCCATTAACACGAGATACTAATATGATGACAGGAGAGACAATGGAACGTCAGCCCCTTCGTCTACACCAAAACCCCCAACACCAGCCCCTAGTAGGACCGACAAAACACGCAACCACAAAGATGGACCAACATCCTTGATTTGAGTCCTGTCCCCCATACCGGATAGAACAGTCATGTATTTTGTTCTATGTATTTTATTTATTTCATAATCTAGATGAAAAAAGGAAATAAATAGATAATAAGCTTCCTTCCATTGTGTGTATGTTTTAATTAATGTTACAAGTTCAAAAACTAAAAAATATGTTTTAAGAACTACTTAAAAAAACATTTTTATAAATAAAGTTAACAAAGTATATTTTTAGGTGTTTTAAAAATAAATTTGGTTTATGAATGTTATTTTGAAGATCATATTATTAAAATATTAAAAAAATATATTCTCATTAATAAATTATGCAATAATTTTATAGTAGTGTCGTATGATATACTTCATCTGCACTAATCCTATAAAGTTATCAAGGAAAGTAAACGTATAGATTACCCTATCACGTACTTTTCTTTGGCATTTAGCTTTTTTAAAAATATATTTAAAAACAAAAAACATTTTCATTTAATAAGTTATGCAGTATAGTGGTGTCATATGATGTACTTCATCACCAATGCTATAAAATTATGAAATAAAATGAGCATATAGATTACTTTATCTTGTACTTTTCTTCGGTATTGAGTTTTTTTAAAAAAAACTTAAAAAAACAAAAATATTTTCATTTAATAAATTATCCAGTAATTTTATAGCGATATTGTATAATGTACTTCATCTACACTCATGCTATAAAATTATGAAGGAAAGTAAGCATATAGATTACTTTATCTCATACTTTTCTTCGGCATTGAGTTTTAAAAAAAACATTTTCATTTAATAAATTATGTAATAATTTTATAGCGGTGTTGTAACATTCCTCATTTTTGTGTGAGGGATCCTCAGACTAAAAGGTTAGATGATAATATGTGTGTGTTTTGTGATATGAATATTTGGGCTTCGGCCAGACTTTTTTGATATATGTGTGTATGCGGGCGTGTTTTAGAAGTTTGTTGATAAGTAATTATAAGAGAAAATATTAATTGTGTAGTAGTAGATGCGATGAGTTGTGTGAATGGCCTGAGTGAGTAATGGATAGCTCAGTATAAAGCCAGAGACTGTTCATACCCTAAGTGAGTGTGGGAGCGAGGTTTGATAGTGATTTTAGTAAGTTTGGAATATCCAAGTGGTCCCTATATTGAAATTCAAATAAACTTCTTGTTCCCATGTGTTTTATACATGAGTATGTTTCATTGATTTTGACCTGATAAATATGACATTTTCCATGAAGAACCTGAGGCCTAATTCCAACTGGTTTTGATCCATGGAATTTATTTGAGAATTAAAGCCGATAACTTGTTTTGTGATTATGCACCCTTCAATATTTTGGGTCTATCTCATTCCACAATTATCGAAATTGAATGGTTCTTGTCCCTAAAGTTTCATATAGCAATTTCCAATAACCTCTGTGTTGACCTTGAAACCCAATTCTTGATGGATCAATACCAGTTTTGAAACTAGTTTGCTGATCCTGGAGTTTCCTGATTCAATTGATCCGTTCTCAGTGTTTTTGGCTTTCCTCTTTTATACGACATCAAAATTGAACGATTCTTTTTTTGTTAGTTCCTAAATTAAAATATTTACAATTTTTATGCCGGACTTGAAAACCAATTCCTTGTGCAATTTTCCCAGAAATTTTTCTAAGTATGCGGACCAATAATTAATTCCAAATTGGAATAGTTTTAGTAATCGGGGCATATCTCCCGCTCCTAATATTGGAGATTTGCATACTGTATATCATTTCGAAGAGAAAATGTAGACCTACAACTTTCATGTTTTTTAGTTTTTCCTAATTCTGGCCACATCACAAAGTTAAAGATTTTACAAGTTTCTGCCTTTAAGAACATGCCACATCAGCTTTCATTTACACTTAACCCAATCAAATGCAACACCTTGTGCCATGTGTCTTAGCCTGATTAGACTGAGTCACTATCTCTCTCTCTCGGTACTAAAATCAGCTTCTTAATCAAGCTTTATGCCTTGTTTTCATTTCCCTCTCAAGGCCTTGGCATTTTTCTTCCTTTTCTATCAAAAAAATTCCATTGTAATCTCCTAAGGAAAATCATCAAGTGCCCTTGATTCCTTCTAATCAGTACCACCTTTTCTCTTCACCTTTTCAATTCCACCTCCTTAGACATTAATCAAGCTTCAATTTCCCTCTTGTTGCATGCAAAACCTGAGAGCTTGGAGGAGCAAAAGTTACACCATTATCTTTCTCTTTTGTGGCGGATCATCACAAGCTAGGGGGAAGGTAAGCTCTTATTTCTACTCTTGATTTCAACATGCAAAGGGTTAATCAAACTTCCCCTAAGGTTTTCACTATATAGGGGTTTCATGAGCAGCTTGATTTTCAAGGAATTAAAGTTGAAATTTTACTTGATGCTACATGCAAAGATTGAATAATCATGGAAATGAAGAAGGTGATCATGGAACCCTTTTTTGGCCGAGACCCTTGTGCTTATTTTTCTTTAAAAATCTGAGTATGATTTTAATAATTGATATTGGTTTCTTTATGTATGTTATGTGATGATGATTAATCATGGAAATTATGCTCCTAAATGTTCATGCATGTGATGATTTATTTGCTAAGTGTTGGCTCATTTTGTTGTTCCTTGGCCGAGAGGTGTACATGAAAATGCTTTTGAACTTAGGAAAAGTTTCAGGCATAGAAAATAATCATAAGTATATTGAAAGTGTTGTTTGAGGTTTTCTTTCCTTGGTCATGATGATGATGGTGTAAAATATATTTGCATGTTGCTTTATGATTAATCAATCTTGAGGCTCTTCTATTAATAATTGGTCGAATAATATATATAGTGTTCCTACTGGTTTGAAATTAAATTTTAAAGCATAGTAAAGGGTTTTAAGATGTTGCTGAATGTTGTTTGGGATTTCCTCTTTAGACCATGAGTAATTAGTGTGATAATATTTCTTGGTTTAGATTTAAAAATTTTAGAGTTCTTGCTATGCATAACCGTGGTGTGAATTTGAGTTGTTGTACTCGATTGGAAATAATTAATTTAGGTACTTGATGAAGGTAAGGAATTAAATATCTTGTAATGTGTGGATGAATGTTATGATTGAAATTGGGTGTGGATTAAATTACAATTGTTTCGAAATAGCTAAATGATATGAAATTGATCTTGCTGGCTGTTTGAAAGAAATTTAAATTTGAGTGTCGGCGGGAACCTTAGTTTGAAAAGTGTATGAATTGAGGATCTATGAATTGTGAATATTTCAGGTGAAGTTGATGAACAAGAAGTTGTTTGATTAGATACACTTTTAAGAATGAGGAGTTATGGTATGGGCCTTTGCCTAAATTTGAGAAAGAAAATGAAAATGGCCTATGGTGGTATTTGCCCATGTTGATAGAATTATGTAATTGTGAAATTTGAAAATTTGGCAAAATAAGTACTTGGTTTTATTTTGTTGAAGGTGTTTATAAACAAAGGGTTTGAATTATTTAAAATAAGTCAATGAAAACTTAATCAAGTTTTCCTGAAAACTTAAAATGGGAAAAACTTATTTTTTATGAATTAAATTCTTTTAAACTTGGAAACTTTATTTGGCTAAGAATAATAACTATTTGTTAGTAAAGAGTTCTTTAGTAAACATGTTTCTTTGAGTTTCAGGCCTCGAGAAATATTACTATGTAATAAGGAAAATATAATAGGGAATATTGTAAGTGACCTAAAAGATACTTTCTGTTATTTTATTTTAACTACTCTATTTTATGCAATCTAAGAAGCTTCCAAATAAACTATTTTGAACTATCATGGTTTGAAATTAAATAAATTGTTCCAAGTAAATTATGAGAATTTATATTGAACATTTAATCTGTTGGTATTAGCCTTGATTTTCAGTACTCCTAAGATTAAAATTTAGGTGATACTTAATAGTTGGCATATATATAACTAAAGTGTTTTCATTATCGATAAGTTATGAGAAAGGTTCTTCGTATTTTAAGGACAAGGCCATTGGTTGTGAAGGTTCTGGCAGACACTCAATTAATATTATAAGAATAATAAAACTTGATATGGTAGTTGTACACTACATGTGAGAAATGGTTTGAGAAAGTTGATATGTTGAGATTAGTTGTTGGCTAGAGCTATAGTGATGGGTATACTAGAGAACATTGGCATCACGATTCTGGATGTGAATATTACTTGGGCGGGCATCCAATGGCTCGGAGTAACGCCCCGAGACCAGACAGTCCGTGGCAAACTCAGTGTACTTCAACTCAAGGCAAATGTTTCTGAGATCATGGAGTACTAGTTCTGTAAAAGGTGTAGTGATCACGATGGTGTTGTTAAATGGATCCATTACTGATGTTGGGGCGAGAGAACGTCCTTACCCAGATGTTATTATTGTGGTCAAAACTTGGCGAGCTCCGATAACTCTAGTGAGGTGATATTAATGATTATGTTGTGATTCATCCCAGTAGACATACTGTGAAGAGGTTTTGATGATGGTGATTTTATGATGATGATGAGATTTTGGGCCCCATTGCATATTTAAGCAAGATAACTCATAATGAACCTAACCCATGCATCATATCATTATAGTTGCTTGACTAATCCATGTGAATTTTGTTATGAATAGGGGATGACTATTTGTGTTGTATATCTAATTTCCTTGGCGATGATGCTTAAGAATACGCTAGTATAGTTCTTCTTATATTTGATATAAATATGTATTATATTGTGGCTTACCCCTTGCATGGGAATCTTTGGGTTGGGAGCTATCACTCACCCCTCTAGTTTTATGTTCTTTCCTTTACATGTGTATATCAGTTGAAGGACAAGGTGAACGTGGGTAGGATACTGAGTACTTGGAGTAGTGGGCATCAAGCTATTGCAAAAAGGGTATGAACTACTTCTTTCTTTTGAAAGTTTTAATGTAGGGACAAATGTTGAATTTTATGTTATGTTGACTGTGATGTAATGATGTTGATGGGTGCCTATGTGCCTTTTTCTTTTGAGAATGACAAAGTCCTGAAGGATTGAACTATATAAATTATGTTTTGACTCATGACTTGGTTATCACCATTGTATAAAAAAACTACCACTTTTTCATAACAAGTTATGACTCCTTAGTTAAGTAGGAGATTCCGGTGAGGGAATTTGTCCTAGTTAACCAGGGTGTCATAGGTGTTGTATGGTATACTTTATCTGCACCAACGCTACAAAATTATAAAGGAAATAGATTACTCTATCTCGTACTTTTCTTTGGCATTAAATTTTTTTAAAATTAAAAACAAAACAATTTCCTTCAATAAAATTATGCAATAATTTTATAACGGTGTTATATGTACTTTATCTGCACCAATGCTATAAAATTATAAAGGAACTGAACTGTTCTGAACCGGGGTCAAGAGATCCGGTGTCGGGTCAGCCATAAAAGTAAGAGATTTAGATTTTGTACACCGGTACAGTGGGTATCTGGTATTATAGTCTGATCTCTCAGTGGGAGAAAATTGGTCTTGCTGTCCTGGAGATCCAACACACCGGACCTTCGCGTTGGATGGGGGCGAAGGGGGTGCCACCTGCAAAGAGACTCCGACGATCAAGTTAGTGGTAGTGTGTAAGAAGCATGCGTATAATAGTGCAAGCAAAAAAACAAGAAGCATCAGAAGTCTAGAAGAGTAGAAGATTCGAAGCTGTAATAGCATGCACAGTTCAAGTATTTATAGATGCCCATGAATATAGGCCTGATTAGGCCAGGGGACTAGACATTGTTCCCCGGTTTTGGTGGCTCGAGGAAAGAGTAATGCCCATTCTATTTTGTCGGAGCATGGGAAAATATATTTATTTAATCTATCGTGGGAGACAAGCATGGGCTAAGTGGTGAAACGTGTGCCCCTCGTGGGATGGATTTATCATGGGAGACTGAATCGCAGCACTATTCCCAAGGCCACTTATAAGTGTCTATTGGCAATCCGATGTAAGAGGCATGGTGCATCTGATGTGGGATGTGTCAACATGGACTCACCAGTCTTGGGAGAATGCCCAGACGGTTTTGTAGGTTCGATGTATTACCTGCGAAATCCGTAGCACAACCAGATCGGATGACACGTCACCATTGTCTTAGGGCCGGTATCAAGACTGGATCATTTATCCCCTAGATTGTATGAGGGACTAGTAAAGTTGCTCATATAAGGTACATCGCTTGTACTTGGTCTGGATACCAGTTCGTCTATGTATGCAAAATATTTATTTAACGTGTGTTGGGTTTCAACATTATATTGTCATGTGAGGAGCCGTCCTGGGGACGAAGGCTCTGTTGTCGTAACGTTCCTTACAACAGATCCAGACAAAGATTTATTGTGCGAGAATCCCAAAAGTTTTTGAAACTTGAAACTCTTGGTATTCGAGTAACAGCTGCAACGTTTCTCATGATTGGTCATTTAATGCCTTTAAGCACGTGGGCGAGCCATTATTGTTTTAATCAGGTGTGTCTCTGTAACAGCTACTCAGGGGCTTTATAGGCCTGAAATTTGAATTTTAAGGCCCATTTGAGAGGCCTTTTGACGAATCGACACTATTTTCGTGCCTTAGGGTTTGAAATGACAGCCTTGTTTTTACAAAAGGGTGTCGTTTGGTGGTAAACGACATGACCCTTGAACTGGTAATTGAGACTCTTTACCCCTTATAAAAGGAGCACTTAGTGAATTCAGAAATCACTTACTCTTGCCTTCCTGACGAAACTCTGTAAAAATTTCGAGAAGACATTTGTGCTTGCTTCTGTGAAGTTTGTTCCACCAACTTCTCCTTCCTTAGGTAACCATCTCCTTCATCTCCTCGTATTTTTCCTTGAGTTTTCTGAATGTCTGGGAGAGGTTATACTAGTTCAAGCCGTGTTGGCCCTAGGATTAGAGGAGGAAGAGCTTCATCTCAAACTCCTGCACGTCGTAGTGGGAGGATCCCTGTGATACTCTCTAGCACCTGGCCACTTCATTCAGAGAGGGAAGCGTTCCTATTTCACGGCGGAGGGTGATAATACCCTCTTCAGAATCCTTTTCTAGTGAGAGTGAGGAGAGCATTGATTTATACCTCTCTGACGATGTGGCTTTTTATCGTAGCGCAAAGGTTTTCAATTTGGCTCTCCGTATAATAGCTGGCGAAGGAACATCCACTGAGGGGGCGGCGGAGCAATATATCCTCAAAACTGCTTCAGGTTTGTGCAACATTGTTGCACACCGGATTGACTGGGTGAAACTCCAACAAAGACATCCCTATTGCTGGGCGGCTGATGAATTTAGGGATACACCGTCTTGCCACGCCAGGGACGACGGGGCAAGACTGGAACCTCGCTTTGTAGTTCATAAAAAGGAGAAACATGAAAAGCGATTTATGGTGTTGGCGCCTCTTCCCTCAGAACGGATATGTCATATCATCCCGGATGAGAGAGCGATCTACATGTATGATTTCCTCTTCTTGAATCTGGGAGTATGCTTCCCCCTGACAGAGTTCCAAATGGGGGTCTTAAGATTTCTGGACTGTGCCCCCTCTCAGCTTCACCCTAACGGATGGGGGTTAGTCCGTTCTCTGGAAGTGCTTGGGGAGCACTTCAACTTCACTCTGACGGTCGCCATGCTTTTCTATTTCACGCAGGTGGTCCGTCATGCCAACAAGCAGAGCGGAGGAGTAAGCCTGATCACCCTCCGGACTCTGTCAAAATTTGTCAACTTCGAGTCTTATACAGATTCAGCTAAGGTTGATGGTCGCTCCTTTAAGTCATACTTCACCAGAATACGGATTCAGCCTGAGGACCCAATCTTCTGGGTGAATAAAGAAGGAATTAGCAAATTCCCGGTGTGCTGGTCTTATGAGCATTTTCTGCTAACCTCCCAGGCCTATTTCACTGATGAGGATGAGCTATCCCTTACTTCCGCCTCTGTTCTCTTTGCTCTTGAAGCATACACCGCCTCACATAAATTCTTCTCTTGCAGACATTTGTTAGGATCACAAACTACCCGCGAGGAATATTTACGTACTTTTCGATCATTCTCTTTGCTGTTATTTCTCTTTACATGTCTTGAAATTTTCTAATACTTACCATCTTCCTGTTTTGATTATGCAGTTGAGATTGAAACAGAATCTAAGGATATGGACAAGTTGAAATCTCTAAAGGCCGAAGGAAAATCTGTGGCTGCTGAGAACCAAATTCAGCCAAAGAGAAACTCCAAAAAGGCCACCGCCGAGACCATTATTCTCACTTCCTCTACTGGTGATGATGTCCCCCTGATCGAGGGCGGACCTGAAAATCCTACCTCCGGAGTCGAGGAAAAGAAGATCGGAGAGAGGAGGAGGAAACTAAAGAATGACCCCTCAAAGCAGGTGGAGTCACAAGCCCCTCCTTCCAAAAAGGCCAAATCTTCTGAAGGAGGGACCGATTCTGGGGGCTCCAAAGGATAAAACACAAAGGGACCAACTCCAGATGCCCTCAGCAAGGCTGCTGCTTCCGGCACTCTTGACAACCTACTTTGCGCCCAGGGTCTCTTTCCCTCCTCCTAACAATTCAAACCTTGCTCCGTTTCTAGTATATGCGGGTCCGGTGCCTGAATACATCCCTGACTCGAGGTACAAGCTGAAGACCACCCTTGAGCTTGAAGAAATAAAACGAGCTTACGAGGCCAGACGCTGGTAATTGGAAGAGTTGTCCAGTCTTCTGAGGTCGCTCTGTAGATTGGCTGACAATGGCCCAAAAGTTGATAGACTGACGGGTAAAGTCAATAACCTTACTGTGGAGTCTGCCAAGGACAGGGCGTCCATCAAGGTTCTTGAGGAACGGTTGAGGACGTCTAAGGACTATGGGGAGCGGATGTACGCGGAGACCCTCAGACAGAAATCGGTAATAAAGAACCTGGAGGGCCAATTGGCTGAGCAGAAAAAGGTTAACTCCGACCTCAGCGCGAGCCTCTATTTGGAGAAGGAAAATTCCTCCAAGCTGGATGAGGAACTAAAAGCGAAAATATATAGTTATTCGAAGCAAGCTGAGGAATGGACTCACAGGGAGAAGGAGTTGCTTTTGGAAATTGAAAGCCTGAAATTGGTGAGTCTGGATGATGATGTCGTTGCCTTGAGAGCGGAGCTAGCTGCTGCTAACACCAGAGCGGATGAGGCTGTTGACATCTGCGTCCAAGTTGCTGAGGAATCCTTTGGGTTGGCAGTGCTCAGATTCTTCACTGCAATCCTAAAGTAGAACTCGACTTGAGCGGTATTAATCAGTTCTATGAGTTTCATGGGGGAAAACTCATTGTAGTTGTCGACGATCATCATGAGGAACCGCCCAACACTCCATACGAGCTGCCTCCCCTTCCCAAGGACCAATCAGTGGGGCCCTCTCTCCTAGTCCCCATCACCCAGCAGCTCAGAGGTGAAGGAACAAGTGCTAATGCTGCTGCAGGTGACGCTGCTGGTGATAAGGGGGTGAGGTTGGAGGAAACCAGAAAGAAAAGAGCGAAGGAACGGGCCAAAAGAAGTAGCGACTTTTTTGTCTTATTATTTTTGTTGGATTAATATCGTTGTGTTCCGAGATCAGCTCCGGATTTCAATCAATCATTTATGTACTTTGGGATTTTGTTAATGACATGACAATTTTCTTTGTACGTCTGTCCATCGTGTTCATCTGACACCTAATCATTTCTAAGCCATTCCGTGAAAATAGTTTAAATAGAATCATTGTATGTGCAATGAATCAGCTCGGATTTACATAGTAGAATGTAAAATGGATAGTAACATATAAGTACTGTCCCCATGTGTGAGCACTTTAGTAACAAAGGCTCGTTTTATGGAACGTTACCTTTGATTTGGTAGAAAAGAGAGAGCTTATCCACCTCGTATTGTATTGAGATTGTGGCATGACGAGGTCATCACTTAAATCATAACATTTGGCATATACAAGATTTGTAAGGAGGGTACCTTAACCTTTGATGATTAGGCTTTCGACTATAAGCATCACGATGAGGACGGCCCTTGTGAGAAAACACGTGATCAGTGTGAGGATCGTTAGGAGCTTTCGTCTTGAGAAGAGACAATCGTGGAGGTGTTTATTGAATCTACATTCCATAAAAGAATTTCCCAACCAGAAGAACAGTGTCATGTCCTCACCAGCGTTCGGTCGAGCCTACTTGTTGTACTTGGAGTTCGGTTTTCATCCTACCCTCCAAGCCTTCAAACGGCAGTTTGGTTTTAACCTACTGGCCGTACCTGGAGTTTAGTTTTAATCTTACCCTTCAGGCCTTCAACACGGGGTTCAGAACAGGGCTAATCCTGAACCTACTGCACCCATTACTTGGGGTTTAGCATGGTCTCAAAAAGGGACTAGCTTACTGCACCCAATCCTTCACTGATGTTCGGCCAAACCTACTAATCGTACTTAGAGTTTGGTTTTAATCCTACTATCCAAGCCTTCAACACGGGGTTCAGAACAGGGCTAATCCTGAACCTACTGTGCCCGTTACTTAGGGTTCAGCGTGGTCTTGAAAAAGAACCAGCCTACTGCACCCAAGCCTTCACCGTATGGTTCACCCTTTTATACCCTCGAAGAAGTTCATCGCTAACAACGGATACGTAGTTAGGATCATCCGTCCTGAAATTATTTTGTCACAACGTTGTTGTGCTTTAAAATCATAAAGAAATGGGTGAACACACAAAATATTTCATTAATTGTGAATTACAAGAGGAGCTCGATTGGGGTCATGCCTCGTTAAAACCTTCTTGGTAAAACCCCATGGGAAAAACCCAAGTAAGGAAAAAGAGTACACGCCGTCTTACCAACTAGCTATAATAAATGCGTAAGTTCTGAATATTCCACTTGTTACGGATCGGGGTGCCATCAAGGTTCTCCAGGCGATACAAGCCATTTCCACAGACATTGGATATTCTGTAGGGACCTTTCCATGTCGGAGTGAGCTTGCTCTAGTGTGCAAACTTGTTTCCCACACTTGCTTTCCTCAGAACCAAATCCCCAATGTTGAAAGTCCTGGATTGGACTCATTTGTTGTACCAAAGGGCGGCTTTGGCTTTGATAGCCTGGTCCCTAACGAATGCTTTCTCTCTGAGCTCTTGAATTATATCCATCTCTGACGCCAAGTTGGCGATGTTGCTTTCCTCAGAGAAGTACTTGACCCTCACAGAAGTAGTTTATAACTCCACAAGTATCATTGCTTCTACTCCATAAGTCAAGCGATATGGGGATTAGTTGGTGGATGAGTGAGGCCTTGTCCGGTATGCCTAAAGGACGTGGCACAACTGGTCTGTCAATCCACCCTTGTTTTCCCCAAGACGTTTCTTCAGCCCTTTTAGCATCTCTCTGTTAGCCACTTCATCTTGACTGTTAGTCTACGGGTGTTCGATAGATGAGAATATCTGGGTTATTCCTAATCCTTCAAGCAAATCTGTGAACTTTTTGTCTGTGAATTGAGTGTCGTTGTCTGTAACAACTTATGCTGGGACTCTGAATAGTGTTATAATGTTTTCATACATAAAACGACGAGTTCGGGCTGAAGTGATGTGTACCACTGGCTCCGCTTCTATCCACTTAGTGAAATAATCAACCCCGACGATGAGGTACTTAATGCCCCCCGATGCTGTTGGGAAGGGACCCAAAATATCCAACCCTCATTGGAAGAACGGCCACGGGACAACGGATGTGAAGAGTTCCTCTGCTGGTGTATGATGAAGGTTGGAAAACTTCTGGCAGACGTCACACTTCTTAACGAAGTCAATGGAGTCTTTTTAATCGTGGGCCACCAATATCCAGCCCTAAGAATTTTTCTCATCAGACTTCTTCCTCCGGCGTGGTGCCCACATTGTCCCTCATGCACTTCTTTCATTGCTCCTTGTACCTCGTTTTCCCTCAAATAGATCAGGTAAGGTACTGAGAGTGCCCTTCTATAAAGGTTACCATCAATCATAGTGAAGTATGGCAATTCCCTTTTTATCCTTTTCTTCTCGTTCTCATTGGTAGGCAACTGCCCATCAGCCAGATAACGGATGTAGGGGGCCATCCATGTGTCTCCGTAATCAATTGCGATAGCATTTAGAGTAGGGAATAGAGGGATGCTAGGCGATATCAGCGTACTTTGGACTACCGTTGTGGTGCTGCCTGGCCGTTTCGTACTTGCTAACCTTGATAGAATATCCACCCTTGCATTCTCCTCTCGAGGGACATGTTTGAACTCAAGCGTTGAAAATTTTTCACTTAACTCTTTCACGCAGTTCAGATATAGCTGGAGTTGAGGCTCACGGACTTGGTACTAGCCTTGTATTTGCGATATTACTAATTGCGAGTTGCTACACAGGGTGACTTCAGATGCTCCGATGTCGATCGCAGCTCGTAAACCAGCGAGACAAGCTTCGTATTCAGCTTGGTTATTAGAGGTCTTGAAATTAAAACGGAGGGAGATCTCCAAAAGGACACCATCGTCATTCTCCACCATGACGCCAGCTCCACAGCCTTTATTCTTAGATGAACCATCTACATATATGGTCTAGTGTCGTCGAAGTGATGCTAGATCTATTCCCAGCATTTCCACTATGAAATCGGCCAGAATCTGGGCTTTTATTGCACTTCGCGGCTCATAAGAAACTTCAAATTCTGAAAGTTCTATGGACCATTTTATCATTCTTCCAGCAAGGTCTGGCTTGCTCAACACAGATCGGAGTGGTAAATCCGTTCTCACAACAATAGGGTGGGCATGAAAATACGGACGCAAGCGTCGCGAAGCGAAAACGACGGCAAGAGCGGCCTTTTCAATCTTCTGGTACCTAGTCTCAGCACCTTGCAACGTTTTACTTGTGAAATATATTAGCCTTTGACCATCCGGGGTTTCCTTCACCAGAGCGACCCCTAATGCTTCATCAGAAATAGATAAGTACAGGATGAGTGTTTCTCTGGGGTCAGGCTTGACCAATATCGGAGGTTTAGACAGCACCTCCTTAAGCTCCTGAAAAGCTTGTTCCTGCTCCTGTCCCTATTCAAACTTCTTGGTTTTCTTCAAGACCCTGTACAGAGGAAGTGATCTATGAGCCATCTTGGGCATAAATCATGCCAAGGCTACTACTTTGCCATTCAGGGATTGAACCTCCTTCAGATTTTTTGGGCTCTGCATGTTCAGGATGGCTCGGCACTTTCCTGGATTGGCCTCTATTCTACGCTGTGTCAACATGAAACCCAAGAATTTCCCAGCTGGGACTGCAAAGGTGCATTTCAAAGGGTTCAGCCTCATGTTGTAGTGCCTCAGACATGAAAATACTTGGCGCAGATCCTCTATGTGGTCACCTCCCGTAGAGGTCTTGACAATAATGTCATCAATGTACACTTCAACTATCTGAGTGTGGAAGCCCTCGAACACCTTAATGATCATACGCTGGTATGTGGCCCCAGCGTTCTTCAATCCAAAGGGCATAACAGTGTAGCAAAAGACACCACGATCATTGATGAAAGCTGTTTTCTCCTAATCTTCCTCCCACATCGGAATCTGGTTATATTCTGAGTACGCATCCATGAAACTTAAGTACTGATATCCAGATGAATCATCCACCATCCGATCTATATTAGGAAGAAGATACGGATCTTTGGGACAGTAACGGTTCAGATCCACGTAATCAGTGCATATTCTCCACTTACCATTGGCTTTCTGAACCATGACGACATTGGAAAGCCACGAGGAATAGCGGATCTCTTTAATAAATCCGCCCATCAACAATTCATCTATCTGTTCACAAGTAGCTTTTTGCTTTTCTGGGCCCATCCTTCATTTTTTCTAGGCAACCGACCTCGTCTCTGGATAAACAGCAAGCTTGTGACAACAGAAGTCTGGATCCATGCCAGGCATATCCGTTGCTGTCCATGTAAAAAGGTCTTTGAACTCCTATAAGAGCGTCAATAGTCGTTGCTCCATTACTTGTTCTAGTTTGTCATTAATATGTGTAACCTTTTCCAGAGAATCTCCCAGTATGATGCCCCTGGAACTTCCGTCCGGTGTAGGCTTCAATGGGTTAAGCGGATCAATCTTCAACTCCGCCCTAGGGTCTAAGTCAATAAGACTCACAGACCCCGCCACCGATCCTCCATCATTTAACTTCCTCTTCTTATTGAAGGTTTCGAGCTCTACCATATTGAGGCTTAGGTTGTAACAATACCTTGCCATCTCCTGATCCCCTCTAACAGAAGATACATTGTTATCTTTGTCAATAAATTTAATGAGAAAATGAGGGGTTGAGACGATAGCCTCCATTGTATTCAGTGTGGGACGGCCTATGATTCCGTTGTAAGGTAACTCCATATCAATCACCAAAATCCTGGACTTCACTGTTCTAGCCCCTGGCTCCCTTTTGAAAGATATCAGGGTGTCTAAGTACCCTTTTGTTGGTTGCTTAGCTCCATTGAAAGCTGTCAGATCCTGCGTGTAAGGCTGCAGGTTGGAGTCATTAAAGCCCATACGTTTAAAGCAGCTATAGAAGATAACATCACAGGAGCTCCCCTGATCAACAAGTATCATTTTCATATCTTTGTTGGCGATAACTGCCACAATCACCACTACATCATCTCCTACAGGGATAGTTGGTCCGAAATCATCATCAGAGAAAGAGATTATTGAAGCAGCAACCCCATTTCTATAAGGACGATTATTTATTGGTTTACCTTGTAGTAAAAGGACCATACGATGATGGTTTTTCCTGGCTGTGATGGAAGCTCCTCCTCCAGCAAAACCACTAGCTATCATATCAATAACTTCTCTACGGCCCTGGCATTGCTGTTGGGGCATAACATTCTACTGTGCGGGCTCACCAGCCATAACTCCCTTTTGTATTTCAGCAGCGGTAAATCTTCTGACCGGAGTGGGACCATCATCATCGCCGTCCTCATGATCTCTTCCCCATTTCTCAGTCCAGTCTGGCTCATCAAAAGACCTTCCTTTGAACAGGTATTGTTTGAGCTTGCCTTCTCAGATCAAGATCTCAATAGTATTTTTCAGGGCTTGGCATTCGTCTTTCGAGTGGCCCTTTTACTCATGAAATTCATAGTATTTCTGAGGATCTCCATGTCTTCGGATCTGGGGTGGCTTTCTGACCCTGTACACACTAAGTGTCGGCCATCCGATTTCCCTTAAAATCTGTGACGAATTAGAATTTAAAGGATCATAATGACTAAATGCATTTACCCATTTTTCTTGGCGCCACGGTGCAGGGCTATCAAAGACGTTGCCACGAAACGGTCTCTCTATACACTCCGATCTGGTCTTGTCCTTATCCCTCCGTTGTTGTTGGTGTGGCGCTGGGGATTTTCCCTTCACCGTTGTTGCTTCCAAGTGCATCTCAATGCCTACGTACTTGGATGTTTTCCTTCTGAACTCCTTGAAACTCGCAGGAGGACTTTTCACCAATGACAAGGCGAAAGCCGAGTTCGGTAGCAAGGCTTCTATCACAATATGCAACTGTAGTGCCTCTGCCAAGTTTGGAACAGCAACTGCTTCCTTGTAAAATCTCTTCAAGAAATCCTTGAGAGACTCACGTTCCCCTTGCCTAATCTGGGCCAGAGTATGAGATGTCTTGGGGACGTCTATAGAAATGACAAAATAATCCATGAATGTTGCTGCCATTTCTTCCCATGAGTCGATGGATCCTAATGGTAGCCCCTTGAACCAACCAAGGGCATCATCGACAAGGGTGCGAGGGAACATTCTGCACATGACATCCTCATCTACTCCCAAGTACATGATTTCGTATACGTATGCATCCAGGTGTTTGGTGGGATCCGTTTCTCCACCATACTTCCCGATGGAAAGTGGTTGAGTAGTTTGCAGATGCTTTGGGATGGCCACATTCATCAACCTCTGAGAGAAAGGAACATGGAGTTTGTAAGCCCCGTGGATTGTCGCTGGCTCACATTTCTGTCACTGGCTCTCTCTCCAGAGTCGTGTGTTTGCTCTTTTTCTTCGTAAGTGGGAATCTGTGAGTACTGGATACTAGCAGATTTCCTTCCCTCAGCTGCTTGATGTGCCCCCTCAGTCTAGGACGTTGCCTTCTCCTCCACGCTCTTTCTTTCACGTCTCAACTCCACCAATTCTTCCATTAACTTTCATATCATTTCATCTCTTGGATCGGGTGCAGACACTTGCACCATTCTCCTTGAACTCCCCACAGGCGACTCGAAAGCCAAGCGTCTGTTCACCGGTTGTTCTTGGGCAGTGACGTCTTCTACGTGCCCATCTGGTATGTTTCTCCCATTGCCTTCCATGATGCAAGACAAGGCTTCGTAAACGAGAGGTGGGAATAACTTTAGCAGGTCCCACTGGGGGTGCCAATGAACTGTCCTGAACCGGGGTCAACAGATCCGGTGTCGGGTCAGCCACAAAAGTAAGAGATTTAGATTTTGTACATCGGTACAATGGGTATCCGGTATTATATTCCGATCTCTCAGTGGGAGAAAATCGGTCTTGCTGTCCTGGAGATCCAACACACCGGACCTTTACATTAGATGAGGGCGAAGGGGGGTGCCACCTGCAAAGAGACTCCGACGATCAAGTTAGTGGCAGTGTGTAAGAAGCATGCGTATAATAGTGCAAGCAAAAAAACAAGAAGCATCAGAAGTCTAGAAGAGTAGAAGATTCGAAGCTGTAATAGCATGCACAGTTCAAGTATTTATAGATGCCCATGAATATGGGCCTGATTAGGCCAGGGGACTAGACACTGTTCCCCGGTTTTGGTGGCTCGAGGAAAGAGTAATGCCCATTCTATTTTGTCGGAGCATGGGAAAATATATTTATTTAATCTATCGTGGGACACAAGCATGGGCTAAGTGGTGAGACGCGTGCCCCTCATTGGATGGATTTATCATGGGAGACTGAATCGTAGCACTGTTCCCAAGGCCACTTATAAGTGTCTACTGGTATTCCGATGTAGGAGGCATGGCGCATCCATTGTGGGAGGTGTCAATATAGACTCACCGATCTTGGGAGAACGCCCAGACGGTTCTGTAGGTCCAATGTATTACCTGTGGAATCGGTAGAACAACCAGATCGGATGACACGTCACCATTGTCTTAGGGCCGGTATCAAGACCGGATCAGGAACATAGCACATAGATTATTCTATCTCGTGTTTTTCTTTGGCATAAAGTCCTATTTCACAATAAAAAATCCAAATTATTTTTAATCACTTTTTTCTAAAAGAAAAGAAACAAAAACAAAAATCAAATTCTTCCAAATCCTATCAAATTTAACCCTGGTTTTTTGATGTACCCGGGAATACATAGGAGCAAGATCAATTCTTATAGGGCCCACTTTTTCCCATTGTAATTTGCTTATTGGGTCAACTTCATAGTTATCATTAAGTCATATGATTTGGTTCGATATACTATTCCTTAAAATGGGTGAATAGAGGCGTTAATACATTCCCTATTCGTAACTAATGGGAGCCATAACGTGGAGAGAGAGAGAGAGAGAGGTGAAGGCACGATGGTGATGGTTCCTTTATGGCGGTGGTGTGTTGGTTTACACGTTAGGGGCAGTTTTGGGGTTTGGGTGTGGTTGTGGTGGTTGTGAAAGAGGCCATGGGTGGCTTGTGAGGTAGCTACGGGTGAGGGACATTATAAAGGAGAGGGTGGTGGAAGGTGGTCGTGGGTAAGGGACGATGGTTGTGGGTGGTTCTATTTTTTGTTATATTTTTTCTTTTCTGTTTTGCTTCCTTTTTTCTATGTTCTCCTCTACTGTGTATTCTACATCCCTCCTTCCTATGTGATGTGTGATCATCCATTTAAAATGTGGTGGGTCTATGAAGGAGGCACAAAATCAAATTTTGGAGTTGGTTTTAGGGTGTGGAAGAGATGGTGATAGAGAGATTGAGTGAATCACAAAAATAGGGTTTTGGGACTGTGTGTGTGATGGTGATATGGAGCATGGATGAATCTTAAAAATAAGGTTTTATGGCTATATGTATGATAGTGACAGAGAAAAAGAAAAGAAAATATTTTTCTATTTTGAATCTAAATTAAAATAAAGTAATAGAAGATACTAAAATAAAATAATAATAAATAGTAAAAAAACAAAAGATATTTTTAGATTTTATAAAGAAAAAGATAATTAATATCAACCCAAATTATTCAACATTTTTTGAAATTCTAATTTTTATTACTTTTTAGTATTCATTTAATTAAAAGAAATAGTGCCCGAACAAATAAGGGTGTTCACAACTGCCTCTTATGTCTAAAACCACAAAGTCTGCAATGAGTTTCATGTACCTTCAAGTCCTTTACAACCCTAAAAGGTTGTTTGATTGATCAATTTGCCAATTGAAGCTTCATGGTGGTCAGTGATAGTTTTAGGCCCTACATCTTTTGAGACAATTTAAGAGGCATCAGATTAACGCTTGCCCCAAGATCAAGAAGAAAATTACCAATCTCCAGGCCACCCAGTAAAAGAGGAAGTGTGAAACTGTCTGGGTCCACTAATTTTTTTGGAGTAGGGCCCTTTAGAAGGGCACTGCTATTAGTGTATGCATTATGAGCTATTATGCTTTTTATTGTATCATTTTATATTTATAAATAAAACAAGTCTTTTCAATTTTAAAAATATTTTAAACCTCTTTATCCTTAAAATAGTAGGTCATATAAAAAATATTCCTAAAATATCCCTAGTCAAGTATTTATATGGGAACGGATAAATACATTAATAACTAGTGTGAGTGTATTAATCATCTGATCTCACAGGTTATAGATATAGATAATATCAAGTCTTTATACTAGTACACATTAAGAGTAATAGTATATTAGATGGACTCACCATGAGAATGTTCTATAGATCGTTACATGAGTTTCATAAACGATTCTTAATGTGATAATAGTATATGTAGTCCTTCGACCTGAAGTCACTACGATTCCTACATAAGGAGTTTGTTATTTTAATACAATTAAACATCATTTATAGCAAGGTGACCAAAAATATTATAATTAGGCAGTAAACAAATCATGTAGAGGAATGTGAATAATGTAAATGAGATTTGTCTCTCCTATATGATGAGATTGATATCTATATGCCACTTGATGGAGTAAGACTAAAGAAATACATAGTCATGTTGGGGAGAATAAATATTAGATATTTATTCAAGTAAAGTCTACTCTAGTATCAAGTAGTAAAATGAATTGGGCCCTACAAGGATGACGATGACCATTCCTTGGGTTTAATTGGATATCATGACAAAAAGAATAAACGTATATAATGGTTATCACTTATAGGTTATGTCGATAATAATGCATTGCTAGATGCCGCTTTTATTCTATAGTAATAATAAAAGGGTTTATTATTAATATGACTAAGTATTTTTCCTATAGGGTCACACTCATAGAGTAAGTCCGCCAGAGAATAGCTTTTTTTAAGTTAGACTAAAATAAAGCTATTGGGAGTAACTCATTCAAAATTAGTTGGGAGCCCAATCATTATAGAGAACTCATGAGGTCAAACTTGAGTCTATAAGTAGAGCATGGGATGCTCATAGGCGTCTACTCTAAAATACACATATAATCTTATAATAATTATGAGGGTTGTGTATTATCGAACTAGCATTCAGAGGTGCAATTTTTGGTAGAAGTGCTCGTGTGGACTCCTAAGGACGAAGCTAAGATTGCTTCGATAGGCAACCTCATCTTATCTCTACAAAAGGTGCAAAGTTAAAAACGCAATTCTTATATGTGTATACTTTGAAACATGTTTGTTTACAAAACCGTTAGGAATCCTATGTGTTTTCCTTGTTTGACCCTGTCGGATTCCCTAACAACTACAACCTAGATCTATAGTTGGTGACTCCTTCATAACACATCTGTGCTTCTTTGTCAAGAAGTCCTTCATAAAACTAGTGTAACTAGGGATGTGCTCCATAGCCTCCATGAAAGCAATGGTAATCTACAAACCTCCCAAAATCTCCATAAATATTTTAAATTGTTCCTGCTTAGCCTTTCTGGAAGGGCTAGGAAAATATGAATCAAGCATTCTCCTCTCCAACTGTTTCTTCCCTTTTCAATTTTATTCTTTTCTTCACCATTCTTTTTCTCATCATCCTCACTCTTTTTTTCCTACTCACATTTTTATTATTTTCCTTATTCTCTTCCTCATTTTTTTCATCTTCATTATTCTCTTCATTTTCTTTCTTTTGTCTCTTTACATCCTTACCTTTATCTTTTTCAACAACATTTCCCTAATGATGTTTCTAATTCTAGTGAGAATAGCATTGTGTTAGAACCAAGAAAATATTTAAAACACTCTTAGATTTGTTGATAACCAACATCAAGCACTTTAATTGATCAAGTTATAAGTTATTAAATGTTTGATAAAGATCACTCAAGTGTTTTAGGATAAAAAGCACAGGTTATAAATCAAAGAGGGAGCTCGCATTCAATAAGTCTGGTAAAATAAAACTTTGAAGATGTTTGTTATCACTTAATGTGGGTATTTAAGTGGTTCAGGAAAAGGCCTAATATACAAAAGAAAGGGGGAGTCTATGCATAAAAAGCTTACGCATCAAAAGTCTGGAAGACTTAATCATAACTTGAACTCTTCAATCTAAGTCAAAAGAAGAATCTAAAAGGTCTAGCATTATGCTTCAAAAGAAATTCTCTCATCTGAGTAACTTACTAGACCCAGACTCAAATAGTATCATCTCGAGCTTCAGAAAATACAAAAGCATCGGACTTTGTCCCCTCATCTTGAATCATCTCAGAAATGGTCTAGTACATAAAGCATCAACAGTCACAAGTCATCTCCGTCAAAAGCTTATTGAAAAGATTCACAAAAAGGAAGACTGACTAAACAAAATGGATTTTAATTTAGTCTGAAAAGCAATTAAGTTTCACCTCCATCTCACATATTCAGAGATTCTTTGAATCAAAGCTTTCCTTCTTGGTGAAACTAGTGCTACATCTACTTCATCTACGACTGCACACTCCTCAAAGCTTGCATATCTATGTTGCGTGTACAGAACGTCTCTCTCTGACAACAAAAGTTCTTACCCTTTATGTAATTCCATCAAGAAAGACTTTTATCTCTTATACAATAACTCTCTCAACGGCTATATAAGTAACAAGTCTCTTCCTAAGCTCAATAAGATGAGTCTATATAAACAGAATCAACCTCTTCTCTGATGCATCTCTCTAGTAGAATAAAAAGAAATATTAGAAGGGAGAAAAACACTTATGAAAAGCAGAGCAGATCAAAGAACGTAAGAGAGCAAGAAGGATAGCTCACATTATGAGAAAGGAGAAAAATATAAGTCATAGTAATATGAGCTTGTATGCATAAATTATGAGCATTATATGACTCTAAAGAAAAGAAAAGAAGAATGGAGAGTTATATAAAAAGAGAAGAGAAAGAGAGAGCTTGTGAGATAAATGAGCTTATCACACAAAGATAGTGTGATGAAAAGAAAAGAAGAGTCACAAGCTCTAGTCATATATAAGCCGTGAAAAGAAGAAGGCTTATTTTGTTTTAATTTTTCCTACCTTTTGTAAATACAGGTCTGATCAATCTATCGGGAAACACCTTGGCCTGGAGAGGCTTTTGAAAGAATACTCGGGGTTTGAGCCAGGAGTGGCTTGTGAAAGAATACTTGGGTCTGCCCCAGGAGTAGGTGCGTGCAAAAGAATACTCGAAAGCACGGGGTGTGCTTAGGCCATGAGTGGTCAGGCTTAATAATACTCAGAGGCTAGGAATGGCCAGACTCTAGAATAATCTGGGGCCAAGAATGGCTGATGTCAAGAATACTTGAAGCACGAGTTATGCTTAAGCCACGAGTGGCTGGAGTCAATAATACTCGTAGGCTCGGTCTAGGCTGTTTATGTAAAAGTTTTTATATAGTGGAAATCCTTCAGATTTAAAGGTACTAGATGTAGTCTCCGAGTTAGAGGTGAACCAGTATAAATCTCTTGTGTATTGTCTCCTTCTCTCTTACTCTTTACTATCAAAAGTCTAGTGCATTATGATTGTTAAAATCGATAGTAATAGTCTGGCTAAAATACATTCACTTAATCAAAGTAAAATTCTTTCTGCCTCTTCAAAAGTTTGGTCCGCTGCATAACGTTCTAAACGTTTAAATATCACTTTTTGGTTTGAAAAAGTGAACAAACTCATTCAACCCCCCCCCCCCTCTTTTTAAGTCTATTCTCTGAACCAAGACATTGTAATGCTTTTTAGGATTGGGCTCAGTTTAGGCATTGAAGTTGGGTTGTTGTTGTTGCCTAACAACTTGTTTGGATAGTTGATCAACTTGGACTTCCAAGTTTTTTTAAGAAGGTATCAATATTCTTCTAATTGGTGATGACTTGACCTATGAATTCAGTGAACATATCCTCTAACCTAGTTATCTTGTCAGGTTATTATTGTTGTTGTTGTTGATATTGAAGTGGTGGTATGTTTGGTGGGTTGGCTCCTTAGTTATTCCACCCTTGTTGCCCTCCTTGATTGCCCATATAATTAACTTGTTTAGGGGAAAAGATTAATCCACTTAGAGCTTAGTTATCTGCTTGTTCAAGGCCTCCATCTGTTGAATAAGAATCTTGTTTTAAGCCACAATAGCATTATTAGTGCTCAATTCTAAGATTCCTACCTTTTTTGGATTGGGGCCCTATTACTCATATGCTGGTGATAACTAGATACCATGACTTCTACAATAGCAATAGCTTCCTCCATATTCTTTCCCCATAAGAGAACTCGCAACGAAAGCATCTAAAAGTTCTCTTGTTTGACCTTTCAACCTAGTGTAGAAGGTATGGAATTATGACTCTTGGTTAAGGTTGTGACTAGGACACTTCCTCAAGAGAACTTTATATCTTTCAAAAGCTTTACCTAATGTTTCACCATCCTCTTGGGTGAAGGAATTTATAGCATCTTTGCCATCATGTATTTGTTACGGGAGAATAATTTCTCCATGAACTTTTTCACCACCTTGTCCAAAGTATTAATAATTTGACTTTGGCATATGTTAAGGAAATCCTTGGCTTTTCCAACTAGGGTGAATGGAAAGATCCTTAACTACACCATTTCTTCTTGCTCAACAAGGAAGCCCATGGTGCTTTAGAGTTTGTAAAATGACTAAAGATGGGCATGTGGATCTTCACTATCCAAGCCAATGAATTGGAGAGATATATGATTTGAAGCACGGCTAGCTTGATTTCAAAGGCCACTATAGCTAGTTGCCCTTAAAACATTCCCAACACATGGGTTGGGCCTTTAATTCTAGTATATTCCCCTAGAGTACGCCTAGAAGGAGGCACCTCTACAGACACCATGTTGGGAGGTAAAATATGATAAGGTAAGAAGGGGAAATGACACCTTATATACAAAAACACTAACTAAAAAGGGAATTAGTGTGGTAAACTCAAAATGAATGAATCAAAACAAAAACTATACTGTGAACAAGAATGATGACAAACAAGCAAACAATTACCAAATTACTAAATATCTAGACGCAAGTCCCCGACAACGACACCAAAAACTTATTGGTCCTTTGGCAACTATACCACTTCGATTATAGTTTTGATAAGTATTAAAGTTCATAGAATAACTGAAGATAGGCATGTGGATCTTCACTATCCAACCTAGTGGATTAGAGAGATTGGATGAGTTGAAGGATGGCTGGCTTGATTTCAAAGGCCACTATAGCTAGTTGCCCTTGAAACATTCTTGACACATGGGTTGGACCTTTAATTCTTACATTTTCCCTAGAGTATGCCTAGGAGGAGGCACTTCTATAGCCACCATGTTGGTAGGTAAAATATGATAAGGTTGGAAAGGGGAAACGACACCATGTATACAAAAAAAAAACTAACTAA
Organism: Clitoria ternatea; assembly: GCA_037962975.1. Classification (NCBI taxonomy): domain Eukaryota; kingdom Viridiplantae; phylum Streptophyta; class Magnoliopsida; order Fabales; family Fabaceae; genus Clitoria; species Clitoria ternatea. The sequence continues at coordinate 141,087,695 of CM075673.1, forward strand.
AAAGGGAATTAATGTAGTAAGCTCAAAATGAATAAAGCAATAAATGAATCAAAATAAAAGCTATACTATGAACAAGAATGATGACAAATAAGGAAATAAATGCCAAATTCTCGAATATCTAAATGCAAGTCCTCAACAACGACACTAGAAACATGTTGATCCTTTGGTAAGTGTCTTAAATCGACTACAATTTTGATAAGTATAAGAGTTATCTCATCCACAACGGTGCATTATATTGGACAATAACACAATAATTGCTTCAAAATCACAAAGAATATATGTACAATATGTTCAAAGATTAATTCATTAATTGTTGGTTTGGGAATTGGTTGATTTCAAGAGTAAAGAGCAATAAAACAAAGTTAACAATTAACAAAAGATGTTAGGATCAAACTTCCCATTCTATTCATTCATTTGAGATCCTGTTATGTATAGTTACACATTAAATTAAGTTAATATGGCATAAAAGTTACTAAACTTAATCCCTTAATGAATAGATTATAAACCCTAACATTAAATCTCAATCCCAATCTAATTTTAGAATCTACATTAAGAAAAAGCTTTAAAAATTTTCAAAATCAATTCTATTCCTAGAAGAAGAATCAAATGAAAATTTCAATCTCAAAAGTCATTTAGTAACCCAAACAAATACAAATTATATTGTCACGACCTGGATCGCGACGGCGCGGCCGACCCTTTCGAAATAAAACGTGCTTCGAAATCCTTTCGAAAAGAAAACAGGGAGTCGCCACCAACGTTTTTATCCATAGGAAAAACATTGGGAAAAAACTAAGTTCAGTAAAGCACTGGTTTAAAAAATGAGATTTAAGTTCGGGACTCGGTTACGAGTAGGGAAGATATTAGCACCCTACATCGCCTGTCAAAAACAGTACCAAGATTGAAAATGCGTAACATAAATAGCCTTATAAGAGATGTTATATTTCTCCCCTTTTATTGTTGTACTTTGTGTAAAGAAAAACGGAAGGAACAAACTGAACAAACATGGAGTGTAGGTCAACAGGACATCGCGTCCAAATTAACCTCGGCTTTGGTATAAAACAGGAAAAGGGAAGGATACTAACAAGACATCGCGTCTAAATTAGTTGTAACATCCTGAATTTTATAAAAATGAATAATTGACAAGAGTAAATAATAAGTAACTGTATATGAGTGGATTTGTGCCCCAAAAATATTGGAATGATTAAATTGGGATTTATTAGGGATATTTATAATTTATTGAGCTTATGTGAGATAAAATTATACTCGAATAGAATATGGGTGTCGGACCAAGTATCTCCGATTGAGATGCCGTTGGTCAGGGCTGTTAAGAATATTATTGGGGATCCGAATCTATATTCGGAATAATTTTTGGAATTAGTAATGAGCCCGAACTGTGAGCCTGCTTATTTTAAAACGATGAAATTTTAATGGAGAATTAAAAATTAAAACCAAAAGCCTACTATTCTCTTCTTATTTTCGTTGGGCTCTTGCCCTCATTTGGAAAATGACACTTCTTCTTCTTATTCTCTTATTTCCCTTCTCCATTTCCTCTTTTCTTCTCTCCAAAAACCTAAGCCATGTGGAGTCTTCTCCTCCTCCACCATTTTCGTTCATGGAAGCTTGAAGGAGAAGCTCATGGTTGGGTCCTCTTCCCCTCTTCTCCTCTATTTTTGTGTGGATCTCTCTCTATTGGAAGCTCATGTTGCCTCTTTGGGTGAGATAAGTTCCTCATCATTTTCATGAGCTTTATGCCCTAGATTTTGGGTTCTTGGTATTTGGGAGAGTGTTTATTTCATATGGGTTGTTGGGAGAAGCTTTAAATGAGGGAACCCTAAGGTGGGGTGTTGTTATTATGGCATTAATGGTGGGTTGTTATAGGTGCATGGAATTAATACTTGGATGAGTGGAAAATTTATGAGCATTTATGATGTTAATGGGTTTTTGGTGAAACCCTAACTTTAATAAATTGGGGAAAGTGTGAAATGTGTGTAGAATGTAGGTTTAATGATATTGGAGAATGATATTAATGATGAAAGATGGCCATTGATGGTGATTAATGAGCATGGGTAAATGTTGTTGGGTTTTGATGAAAACCCTAGCCCTAAGAATTTGGGGAAATGGATATAATCTAGCTTGGAAGGTTAAGTTGAAAGTGAATGGATGATGTTTAAGATTAAATGTTGCTTAAAATAATATAGGACCATTGTGGTTATTGAAGGATATGAGAGCTAAGTTGAATATTAAGTAACAATGTGATGGTGATGTTGTTGGGTTTAGTTGGCCTTTTATGATCTAGAGGATCTTGGCTTTGGGAAAGGAATTCCCGAAGCCTAACACAACTGCATATGTTGGTGTTTAGCAAGTCTAGGACTTAGGGTTGAGCTTTATGATAAGCTAGCAAGTGTTTAGAATTATGATGGTTATTAATTACGTGAATATACTTGCATTTGGTCTGTAGATCATATTCCGGATGATGCGATGGAGCATTCAGAGCATTGGAACCGTTTCGGCTCTTCCCTCGAGGTAGGAGAAGAGTTAACATTCAAATTGCATGAGTAAATTCGATAGTGATTCTTGTATGTGATGAATACTCATTCCTGCCTTGCCATATAGTTATTGAGATGTTTGGAATGGCAAGTTGATGATTATTATGGATAGTATATGAGAATATGTTTGTTAAAGATGATGAGTTTGAGTCTTGCATGATTAATAAATTGCGAATAAAGATTTATAAGTATGAATGGGAACCGATTGTATATGCCTTTTTATGTGTATGAAATGTTGGTGATATCCAAATTTAGTTTATAATGAGAATTTCTGAGTGAGAATGCTTAGAACGAGTCGTATATGCCTCACATATTGTATATGATGTGCTGGAAGTGAGTGAATTGGCCTGAAATATGGTTTCATATGACAGCCTGTGTGAAATTACGTTTTCTGTCGAAATTCTGATTTTCTCGCTTAAGCGAGGTGGGATCTCGCTCAGGCGAGGATCCCTTGTGTCAGTATTATAGCTTCTGGACAAATCTCGCCCAGGCGAGTGGGATTTCCGCTCAAGCGAGATGCATGTTATGCAATCAGAGGAGTTACTCGGCGAATCTCACTCAAGCGGACGTGTCCGCACCTGAGCGAGTGAGAGTGTGAAGTTTGATGCTGGGTCAGTACTCACTCAAGCGAGTGACTGGTATTGTTGTGCCTCGACCGAGCGAGACGAGTGAATGGTGAATAGGCGAGATTCTGGACGAATTCCGTCCGAGCGAGAATTTTGGAAAATAATTTAAGATGTGGTGAATTTCCGAGTGAAATTCCGAGTGAGCTATGTCCGAGACAGAACCTTCCGAGTGAGGAAGTGCATATAATTCTGAGGGAAAGGTCTCCCAGTATGATATTCCGGGCAGTGGAGTTCCGAGTGGGAATTTCCACGTTCAGTGTAACTCGTTCCGAGTGGAGTGCCTCCGAGGGTGTAATTCCGAGTGGGATGGCATCGATGGGGTGTACTGTGTGAGTCTGCCCAGAAGTACTCTGAAATAACTTTTCCCGAGTGAAAGACTTAGTGCTAGGAAACCTCGCTCGAGTGGAAGAAAAAGGAGTCGGCTTTGTAATAAGTTTACCGAGTGGAAAACCGATCGAGTGATGGTCGGTCTTGGAATTAATTTACCGAGTAAAAGACCGCTCGAGAAATGAGTCAGTTTTGAAATAATTTGCCGAGTGAAGACCGATCAGGTGTTGAGTCGGTGTCAGGGTGAATTGCCGGGTGAATGACCGACCGAGTGATGAGTCGATTTTAGAGTAATTTGACGAGTGAAAGACCGAGCGAGAGATGGTCGGCCTTGGAATTATTTAGCCGAGTGAAGGACCGAACGAGAGGAATCGGTTCTGGAATAAGTTCACTGAGTGAAAAATCGAGTGTTATGAAGCCTCGCTGAGTGAGCGAGTGTGGAAGGGAAGGACGGCCTCTGGTCGGATTTTGCCTAAGCAAGTGGATACCTCGCTCAAGCGAGCGAGTGTGGCAATGTTACTGGAACATTTTCGCCCGAGCGAGTGGCTGGGTGTGTGGTGTCTCGCTCAAGCGAGTACTCGGGAAATGGTTACTGGAACATTTTCGCCCGAGCGAAGGACCAGGCATGTAGTGTCTCGCTCAAGCGAGTAATGCAGAAAATAGATACTGACGTGATTTCGCCCGAGCAAGCTGGGGCGCTCAAGCGGGATGGGCTGTCTCGCTCAAGCGAATGCGGGCCTTCTTCCCCTTATCTTGTGCGATACCTGAGGGAACGTATGGGGATATAAATATGCCTATAACATAATTGGGTAGTGATGGATAACGATTGAGAGATTGAGAAAATTTGTTTATACCCATAATATGCACGATGTGAAACATGAATCCTTAACCACCAAGAATAAAGTGTGTGAGAACAATGTCAAGGGTTGACGTTGAGTTATGAGATTGTACCTCTGAGTAATTATGAACCCTTCATGGGAATGATTGAATAGCAAGGTGTATGTTAATAACCGAATAAATCGGAGATGACAATTATGATGGGTTGAAAACCACTAAATGAATGTATAATGGCATTGATGAATAATGAGAAATATTATGACACCCTTGTGGTTGATACAAGTAATTGACTTGTATGTGTGTGAGGCAATGATGATTGCTATATATATATATATATATATATGTTCCAAAAACACCTTGTTGTTACATGTGTGGATTGATATTATGATTATTTGCTATGCCTTCGACATCCATGTGGGGATTGTTATGAATGATGTTTGTGGCCGATGAGATGCCAATTATATGAATGATGTGCCTTGAAGGGCTTTATAAATGATTATGTATGATTATTGAAATGCCAAATTAAAATATACCCTAATTGAGAGGGTGAGTTATCCTTGCGAGGTTGTTGGGCACATGCATTATTGCATTGTTGCATTCATGGCATAGCATGGCATTGATATGCATTATTGTTGAATACATCACCTTGCGGGGTGCCACGAAGGGTATATCCCGGAGTGAAGAGGACGTTGTCCTATTGTTGTTGATTTATTGTTGAATATATCACCTTGCGGGGTGCCACGAAGGGTATATCCCGGAGTGAAGAGGACGTTGTCCTATTGTTGTTGATTTATTGTTGAATATATCACCTTGCGGGGTGCCACAAAGGGTATATCCCGGAGTGAAGAGGACGTTGTCCTATTATTGTTGAATATATCACCTTGCGGAGTGCCACGAAGGGTATATCCCGGAGTGAAGAGGACGTTGTCCTATTGTTGAATATATCACCTTGCGGGGTGCCACGATGGGTACATCCCGGAGTGAAGATGATGTTGATCATATTGTTGAAATATATCACCTTGCGGGGTGCCACGAGGGGTGTATCCCTGAGTGATGATGGTATTGTGATAATTATTGTGAAGTGAATCACCTTGCGGGGTGCCACGAAGGGTGTATCCCTGAGTGATGATATTGTTATGATAATCATTGGGAAATGAATGGTATGGTGGATATGATCACCGTTGGTATGAAATCGGATCCGTTGCATATGCATTAAATAGTTGACATGTGCATTAGCCATCAAAGCATGGCATTTGTGATGGGATGACAACGAGTGATGAGAAACCCCTTGCGATGAGGTATTGAGTGAAGCCTTAATGAATTAATGATGACAATGATTATGAATGCCCTTGTTGGTAAGTGGCAATGTGATGGTGTATGTGATTGTGTATATGTTGTGCTTGTTTATGATATGAATTGCGATTCATGAGGCTTGTATGCCTGTTATAATAATGAGATGATGAATGAATGATGATTTAATGATTTTATAGCAAAGCACACATGATGTTTGTATGCATATACACATGATCACAATATATATATTATTATTCGTCATTTTGAATGTATAACTCACTCTCCCATGTGGTCTCCTTTTTAGCCTTATGATGCAGGTTGCCATGGGATGAGTTCGGATTTTAATTAAAGCTTTGGTGAAGGTAAATAGTGGTAGAGGAAGTGCCTTGGCCGGCATCATATATGAGTTCTTGTGTAATGAATGAATTGGATATGAGGATATAGATGATTTAGTGATTATGAATATGTATGAGATAATCCTTGAATTTGTGGATGGTGGATATATATGAGGAATGTAAGAGATGATTTGATGTATATTAGAAGGATTAAAAGTGAATGATGTTCATTGATGTTTGAGATAGTCGGGAGAAGATTTTCGAATGTATATGTATATATATCAGTGTCTATATATAATTATATCTTAGGCATTGCATGCTTATATAATTATGTAAAATGGTGATGGTTGTTTATTAGGCGTATAATATGTCATTGCGTGCTTTATCGAGCCTTTTCTCATATCGTCATATATGGGACTAGGCGTGTGCCCGGTATACACATTCTTCCGCTGTAAACTCTATTATTTTCGTATACCGTTATGGGCAATTTATCTATCGAGCCAGCTTTAGGTTATTTAATCTCACTCTTTGGTTTTCTGTGATTTGGGTCTTGATGTGATCATAGTGGGACTTCTTTATTATTTTCTATTTTGTCTGTTGCAAGCCGCCCCCCTCATAATTCAAGGATCCACTTGGATAGTGGGAATCCAAGTCAGCATGGGCAAATGGTGGAAATATGGAACCGGCGTTCTTCTTATGACTCAGATTAGTGTCTCAGCCAGTACCCATCCTCAGTGGGAATTAATCCGAGCGAAACAGATGTTCTTGTATATAAAAGACCGAGTGAAAGCTTGAATTCATAGATCCGATCCAACCTTTGGCACTCGGTGTGAAGGCTTGAATTCATAAATTATCGACTCGGAAATCCCTTTTCCGAGAAGTATTCATCAGGGCCTCTTTTCATTCGAAATTGATTCACTCAGAATTGCTTTGTCCGGAAACGTCACTGCTTGAAGCATTCATTCAGAATTGCTTTAATCGGAGGGGCTTTGCTCAGAACTCATCACTGCTTGAAGCACTCAATCGGAATTGCTTCAATCGGAGGGGCTTTGCTCGAAACTCGTCACTGCTTGAAGCACTCAATCGGCCCCTCTGCTTGACCCACTCAGGAACGTTTTATTCGGGAAGTCTTATTTAAAATTGATTCAATCGACGCCTCAAAAATATTTTACTCGGCTATATACCTGGCCGACAAGTCAGAACCATTTTTTTCTTTGACTTAAAATTGATTCAATCGGGAAGTAAGCTTCACCCGGAAGCACATCACTGGAATTGAACCACTCTGAGAAACCTTACTCAGATATACATATCTTTGCCCGAAAAGTATTCATTCCTAGTCAGGGGCTTTTCATTGCTCGGAAATATATCTCTCGGCAGCAAACCATTCAGAAACAGCCTTGCCCGACAAGTGTTCATTCACTCGGAGACACCCTTACTCAACAAATGCTCTTCTGAAGTTCAGAGTGTTTTTCATTCGGAATCAACTCACTCGGGAATCTTCCTTTCGGAAACAATTTTGTCTAGAAAAAGGCACTTGTCCCCAAATCCAGTCCCTGCTTCAATTGGTAATCCTTCACTCGGACGTATATCTTTGGGCGGTATTTATTCATATTCAGTTCCTTTTTCACTCAGTGGCTGAAACCGAGAATCTTCCACTCGGATTTATCTCCAACCGGAAAGTATTCGTTCAAGGTCAGCCATTTTTCACTTGTAGTGGCTTTAACCGGAAACAACCCACTCAGAGACATGTCGGTCGGAGGCATCCTACTCGGATATCTATCAGTCAGAGACATCCTACTCGGGCATGACCATTCAGAGCCTTTTTTCTCATTTAGAAACAAACTCCCTCAGAAGTAGCCCACTCGGAAACCTGTTAGTCGGAGACATCCTACTCGGATATGACCATCCAGAGCCTTTTCTCATTCGGAAATAACTCCCTCAGAAGCAGCCTACTCGGAAATCATCATTCAGACACATGGGAATTAAAAGAGTCTTTACCCGAGAGGTATTTACTCATAGTCAGAACCTTTTCTTCATTTGGAAGTAACTCCCACACTTGAAGCCCACTCAGAAATGCCTTGAAAGAGATGCTGCCCGAAAGAGGCTCATTCGAGATCAGAGATTTTCTACACTCGGAAATACATCTCTCGACAACACACCACTCGGAGACATCCTTGCCTGACAAGTGTTCATTCATAATCAGCGGCTTCTTTTGCTCGGAAATACATCTTTTCCGAAACACACCCCTTGGAAACATCCTTTCCCGAAAAGCCCCTGGAATCAGCCATTTGTGTTGATGCACTCGAGGATTGTTCCTTCTGAAAGCACTCATCCAAAGTCAGAATTTCTTTGCTAGGAGGTACTTCAGTCAGGAACTCTTCATTCGGGAATTCACCATTCGGTTGTATTCATCTGGAGTCAGACGCTTTCCATTCGGAATGGCTCTAATCGGCAATTATCCACCAACTAGAAAAAGCACTCATCCAAAGTCAGAATTTCTTTGCTCGGAGGCAACTCCCTTAGAAGCAGCTCACTCGAAAATGACTCAATCGGAGACATTCCACTCGGCAACATCTCACTCGGAGATAACCACTCGAAAATGACTCACTAGGAGACATTCCACTCGAAAATTATCATTCTGAGTCATTCCACTCGAAAATGACTCACTAGGAGACATTCCACTCGGAAATTATCATTCTGAGTCATTCTACTCGGAAATGATCATTCGGAGACGAAGTCCAGTCCTCTCAAAATTCTTCCCACTTGGGTCGGACCAAAAGAGGTGTTCACAGATGCCCCTCTTTACTTCTTTTCCATAAAAGAAACATGAAGCTTCCGTGTTTTTGAAGTGAAAAGGAAGTAAAGATATGAACACCGATGTAGGGGCCAGGTGGGACCTCTTGATCGGTATGGCGTCTGACGGTGTTGGCAATCACGAGTCGTTGTGACCTTTTCCTCTTTAAAGACGAGCATTTTCCACATCTGTCTCTCTTTTTCTCTTTTTTTTGTTTTTGAGTTTTGTTTTTCTTTTGTTTTTTTTTTGTTTTTTTTTTGAGTTTTGAATTGACCGGGAAAAATTGTCTTTCAGTTAACAGAAGGTGAGAAGATCGGGGTTGACCCTCGGTAGACTAAAAGGTAAGGGTTGCCTTGTTGGGAGAGTAAAGGGTGCCCTCTTAGGCGACTGGGAAAGTAAAGGGTGCCTTCTTAGGCAACTTGGAAAGTAAAAGGTGCCTTCTTAGGCGACTAGAAAGTAAAAAGGTGCCTTCTTAGGCGAATGGGAAAGTAAAGGGTGCCTTCTTAGGCAACTGGAAAGTAAAGGGTGCCTTCTTAGGCAACTGGAAAGTAAAGGGTGCCTTCATAGGCAACTAGAAAGTAAAGGGTACCTTCATAGGCGACTGGAAAGTAAAGGGTCCCTTCATAGGCGACTGGAAAGTAAAGGGTGCCTTCATAGGCGACTGGAAAGGTAAAGGGTGCCTTCACAGGCGACTGGAAAGGTAAAGGGTGCCTTCATAGGCGAATGGGAAAGTAAAGGGTGCCTTCTTATGCATTTGGAAAATAAAGGATGCCTTCTTAGACGACTGGAAAGTAAAGGGTGCCTTCTTAGGTGACTGGAAAGTAAAGGGTGCCTTCATAGGCGACTGGAAAGTAAAGGGTACCTTCATAGGCAACTGGAAAGTAAAGGGTGCCTTCATAGGCGACTAGAAAGTAAAAGGGTGCCTTCTTAGGCGACTGGAAAGGTAAAAGGGTGCCTTCATAGGCGAATGGGAAAGTAAAGGGTGCCTTCTTAGGTGACTGGAAAGGTAAAAGGGTGCCTTCATAGGCAAATAGGAAAGTAAAGGATGCCTTCATAGGCGAATGGGAAAGTAAAGGGTGCCTTCATAGGCGACTGGAAAGGTAGAGAGTGCCTTCATAGGCGACTGGAAAGGTAAAGGGTGCCTTCATAGGCGACTGGAAAGGTAAAGGGTGCCTTCACAGGCGACTGGAAAGGTAAAGGGTGCCTTCACAGGTGACTGGAAAGGTATAGGGTGCCTTCATAGGCGACTGGAAAGGTAAAGGGTTCCTTCATAGGCGATTGGAAAGGTAAAGGGTGCCTTTATAGACGACTGGAAAGGTAAAGGGTGCCTTCATAGGCGACTGGAAAGGTAAAGGGTGCCTTCACAGGCGACTGGAAAGGTAAAGGGTGCCTTCACAGGCGACTGGAAAGGTAAAGGGTGCCTTCATAGGCGACTGGAAAGGTAGAGGGTGCCTTCATAGGCGACTGGAAAGGTAGAGAGTGCCTTCACAGGCGACTGGAAAGGTAAAGGGTGCCTTCACAGGCGACTGGAAAGGTAGAGGGTGCCTTCATAGGCGACTGGAAAGGTAGAGAGTGCCTTCACAGGCGACTGGAAAGGTAAAGGGTGCCTTCACAGGCGACTGGAAAGGTAAAGGGTGCCTTCATAGGTGACTGGAAAGGTAGAGGGTGCCTTCATAGGCGACTGGAAAGGTAGAGAGTGCCTTCATAGGCGACTGGAAAGGTAGAGAGTTCCTTCATAGGCGACTGGAAAGGTAGAGGGTGCCTTCATAGGCGACTGGAAAGGTAGAGGGTGCCTTCATAGGCGACTGGATAGGTAGAGGGTGCTTCATAGGCGACTAGAAAGGTAGAGAGTGCCTTCATAGGTGACTGGAAAGGTAAAGGGTTGAGGTTGACCCTCGGTTGACAGGAAGTGTAAAGATTGGGGGAGCTAACAGGACGTCTCGTCTGAATTAACTCACTAGACCTAAAGGATCGGGGTAATGTCCCGGTTTGACATGACTGAAAGTTTTTAGGGAGTTGTTCCTTGAATGAAAGAGAGTGAACTTGGGGTGATGCCCCGGTTTGACATGACTGAAGGTTGTTGGGGAACTACCCCTTGAATGAAAGAGAATAAACCTGGGGGAACTTCCCCTTGACTGAAAAAGAATAAACCTGGGGTGATGCCCCAGTTTGACATGATTTGAAGGAACCTTAGGGAACTGCCCCTTGGCGGAAAGAGAATGGACCTGGGGTGATGCCCCGGTTTGACATGACTGAAGGTTGTTGGGGAACTACCCCTTGAATGAAAGAGAATAGATCTGGGGTGATGCCCCAGTTTGACATGATTTGAAGGAATCTTAGGGAATTGCCCCCCTTGACTGAAAGAGAATAGATCTGGGGTGAAGCCCCAGTTTGAGATGGTTTGAAGGAATCTTGGGGAACTGCCCCTTGACTAGAACAAAAGAAATCTGGGGAGATGCCCCAGTTTGAGTTATTTAGGAAGTGTAATTCTACTGGGGAAGGATTTGGTGATTCGGGGTACTGTCTCTTTGGGTGAAAGAGAATGAACCTGGGGTGATGCCCCAGTTTGAACTATCTGCCTCGGAACCTTGGGGGACTGCCCCTTGAGCGAGAAAAAGTGATCCTGGGGTGATGCCCCAGTTTGATTTGTTTGGGAGGTGTAGTTCCACCGGGGAAGGATTGATGGTTCGGGGTACTGCCCCTTGATTGGGAAGGGAAAATCTGGGGTCCACCTGGTATGTGTGGATTCATTGAGAGAAGTGTGCTGGGGCCCTTTGGGGAGAGTTCTTCTAAGCCTGATTAGAAAAGTGTTCTTACTAGGGGGAGAAGATGATCTGAATTATAGGCTCACTAGGGAGAGAGTTTGGTGATTCTGCTGGGGAGAGAATTTCGCTTGAAGCTATTCTTAGGTGGTATTTGGGCTTGTGAAGGAGATACGCTTGACTGTCGGAATGTATCAGGTAGATTCCTTGGAAGGGAGTTTGAAAAGTATCAGCTTTGGCAGTTGAGGAGAAGACTTCAAGAAGTGCCAACTTTGGTGATTTAGGGAAGGAGTTCTGAGAAGTGCCAATATTGGAGGTTGAAGAAGAGATTTTGAACAGTGCCAACTTTGGCAACTTGAGGAAGGGACTTTGAGGAGTGCCAACTTTGGCGTTTTGAGGAAAGGATTCTAAGGAGTGCCAACTTTGGCGGTTTGAGGAAGGGACTTGAAAGATTCTAGTTTTGGCAGTCGCAGTTCCCTTGAGGAAAAGGACTTGATTGAGGCGTCAATACTTGACATGACTGTCTGTTGTAATAACCTGCAAAAAAAAGAGTAAGTAGTGCAAAGATAAATTCAAAAACTGGGTAGGTCCTGTGAAACCGCGACCCTTAGGATAACTCATGGACAGAGGAGAATGAAAGAGGTGATCATAGCTTTGAAGCGCGTGCCTGGCTGAGTCTTCGTGATGATTGCCTAAGACAAGGTCGAGTAATGGGAGCATCTTGTTCCTCACGAATTTAAATGTTCACCATTCTTTCATTTATTTTTATAAAAACACAATGTTTTATCAGATCAATGCAATTCATAACACGTATGGAAAAAAAAAGGATAAATTTTATTCATGTATGTCAAACAGAATATAGAGAATGGACAACGGGGAAAATAGATGGGATGAAATGAAGTCACGTAGGACAGGTCAAGGCCAGGGGAAACAGGGAAGGTTCAAGGATTCTCCAGTGAATTCCTGAGACTAGTGAGAACCTTAATCCCACATCACGACCTCAAGTACATCGTTCAACTCTGCCTTTGAGAGGGTAGTTTGACCATGGTCCACATGCCCCAGTTTGCACGTTTTGCATCGGAAACTTTAGTTACCCTGCCGAAATCTTGACCCTAATTTTTACCTGAGCCGCCTTTTCAGGTTTTCGACTCACCGGGTTGCTCTAACTTTTACCTAGGCCGCCCTTTCAGGTTTTCAGCCTAGTGAGATTTCCTCTTTCTTTATAATGTATTTTTCCTTTCTTGTTTATTTTTGGCTGCATCCTTTACAGTAAAAGGTTAAAACTGATCACACTCCAGTTGAGTCTGCCTAACCTTTTCCAAATTTAGCTTGATCTCTTGGGGAACTAATGTCACTTCAAATAGGAGACTCTACTCCTATGACATGTATCCAAGGAAATATTGGTGAGTCTTTTGGCATCGATGAGAGGAAATTACTTTAAGTCATCATTTTGGCCTTTATTTTCCTTTTCTTTTTTTTCATATTTTCTGGATTTTTTCTTTTTCATTTTCCATTTTTATTTCTTTTTGTTTGCCCTCTTTTTTTGTTTTGTTTTTTTTAATCCCCTTAATGACGCAACGACTCAATTTGACAGACTATTTCCTTGGCTACATGGACATGAGGAATGGCGCACTCTTTAAGGTTGAGGTGTTGATGACGACAAGAATGCAAGTTCTTGGCCTAACGACATTCATTCCCCTTATACAGACAATGACAGCTTGCTCGATGATCTGGACGTAACCGGCTTGCCCCACTTGGCACGTGCATTGGACTCCAAGCTTGATTCTATTTTTTCATTTTTTCATTTTTCTTTTCATTTTTTTTGTTTTGTTTTTTTTTTTGGCAAAGTCTCCCTCAATTGTGTCTGCATTTATAGGCATCAGCAATTTGGCCCTATCTATGCTGGTGACTGTTGAGGTTTCCTTAAACGACTGGCCTGCCCTTGTCCAATTCAGGACTTGGCCGTGTTGTCATTTACATAAATTCCTACCACATCCTGAAACAAAGTTACTAATGCCTTCTGATAGATTGCTCCCGTGTTTTAAACCAAAGGACATTAATAACTTAAACAATTCCTTCAGTTGTTCTTGACTCAGGGGTATACCCATCTTGACCTTTTTTCCTGTCCATTTGACAATCTTAATCGCCTCTAAAAAGGGATAAAACTCTTTAACCTCTTGTTCTAACAATCTTGTTAACTTGGGTGGTGGCTCGTAGTCTTCTCCACCTTCTTCGTCGGCATAGTCAACTGGGTGATCGAAATCGTGAAGCGGGATTGTGATTTCATTAGTCTCAAGAGGATCATTTTTGGATCTGTAATTTAGCGTGTTATGGCAAAAAATAAAAAGAGAGAAAAAAGGGAACCAGCAAGTAAAAAATGAATCAAAGCAAGGATAAAGGGATGAGAAATTTTTTTGAATTTCGATACTCATTTATTAATTGAATGACAAAACAAGTTTTTTCGCCCTTATTACATGAAAAGTCCCAAAGCCTTAGGCATAGCAGAGGGATAAACAAGACATTAAGGCAATGAAAAATTACTTTGGTGAATCATTTAAAATCGTAGGGAGTTCGACAGGCTCCCAGTTACTGAGCTCTTGGCCCGGCGGGCAAACGACCACCAAATCAGCATTATCATCAAAACCATCTTCAATATCGGCCACCACGGCATTAACTCCTGAACCTCCATGATTGGGTAGGGGATTTGTGGTCACGTTAGGGCTTCCTTCCCGAAAATTAATCCAGTCAGCTTTGATCAAAGCCCTCACTTTATATTTCAAGGCCATACAATTTTTCGTGGAATGCCCTGATGCCCCTGTGTTTGAATATGATTACAGGTTCAAGGATTTTGATAAATGACAAAGGACTCTTGAAGAAATTCTTGCAAAAACAAAGACTTAGAATCAGACCTAGAAAAACTGCGCAGCTAATCGATTAGGGAGTCTAAGCTAATCGATTAGATAGCTTCTGTTTTGAATTAAATGTATCAGGTACATAAGCTAATCGATTACAAGACCTCAGGCAATCGATTACAGAGCTACTGGAATGACACTAATCGATTACCCAAGTGTCATAATCGATTACCAAGTCAAAATTTGAATTAAATTTATCAGGTACATAAGCTAATCGATTACAAGACCTCAGGCAATCGATTACAGAGCTACTGGAACGACACTAATCGATTACCCAAGTATCATAATCGATTACCAAGACAAGAATTGAATTAAATGCATCAGGTGCTATAGCTAATCGATTACTAGGCAAGATATAATCGATTACCAGGGTTCTGACTTGAATCTAATCGATTAGGTGGTGAATGCTAATCGATTACAACACGAACTGGACTGAAAAATTTGAAATATAATCGATTATAGCTCGATGCGTAATCAATTACGATAGTGGGAAAACATATTTTAGTGGGAAACCATCTCATTTTTTCACCATTTCTCAGATGCCCACTACATGCAACGGCTAGAAGGTCTCTCAAGTTGCTCCAAGGCTCTATAAATGCAAGGGAAACACAAGCACAACAATAGAAGAAGCAAGAGAGCAACAAGGAACAAAAGGAAATCAATTCTACAATCATTCTTGGTGCTTAGTGAGTTTTTACTCTTGTATATTCTGAGATTTCATTTGTATATCCTCTCTTGTTGAGAGCTAAAATTTGTGTGAGCTATCACTTGCTTATCCATTCTTTTGGGAGAGTATTTTTTCTTGTAAACACAAACATCAAACACCAAAGTTCACTCTAGGATTGAGTGGTTATTCACTCTAGGTTGAGTGGTTACAAAGGTTGGGGCTCAACCTTTGGGATATTATGAGATTGAGAGATTGGGTGGGTTGCCCTTGTACTTGTGAGGATTGGGTTCTTGAGTGTGGGATACTAGGAAGCCGCAATTGCTCAAAGTTGTATCTCTAATCTATAATAGTGGAAATCCTCTAAGTGGGTTGCTTAGAGGCGAGACGTACACCGGGTTGGTGGAACTCGTTAAATCGGTTTGCAATCTCTTCTCCCTTACTCTTTTACTTTCATATATTGCTCTTGATCGATTTGTGTTGGTTGATTGTGGTTTGCATATTTTAGCTTGCTTGATTTGGTTAATATTGAACATTGTACACCAAGTGTTTGATAAATTACCTTATCCATATTTGCCTCTTGTTTTGAATTATCTTGTGTACTTTACTTGATCTTACTTTCATAATCTCTAAACTTGTGTTAACAGAATCAAGTTCAAAGGCATTTCAAGCAAAGTTTTAAAAACTCAATTCACCCCCCTCTTGAGTATTGAGGCCACTTGAATAACAAGTGGTATCAGAGCTTGACTCTTGGTAGATCAAGCTTAACAGCTTCAAGAGATTAGATGGCCTCAAGTTCTCAAAACCTTTTTCCCGAGGGTGGTGCCATAAATAGACCTCCCGCTTTCAATGGGGAAGGCTATGCCTTTTGGAAGGAAAGAATGAAAATCTTTATTCAATCTATCGATTTAAGAATTTGGAATGCCATTGAAAATGGTCCTTATACACCTATGCATACTGTCAATGATAAAAATGTTGAAAAACCTATGGAAGAATGGACAGGTGACAAGGAGAAGAAAGTGCAATACGGATATAAGGCTAAAAATCTCATCACTATGGCATTAGGTCCCGATGAATTTTTTAGAATAATGACTTGTCAATCCGCTAAGGAAATGTGGGATACTTTACAAGTAACTCACGAAGGTACTAGTGATGTAAAAGACTCCAAGATCAGTACCTTGACTAGCCAATATGAAAGTTTTAGAATAAATTCAGGGGAAACCATAGTAGAAATGCAAAAGAGATTTACTCTTATAATTAATCATCTCATTACTCTTGGTAAAGTTTACACTAACAAAGAACTTGTGCACAAAGTCTTGAAAAGTCTTAGCAGGGAATGGCAACCACTCGTCACCGCCATCAAACAATCCCCAAGTATCAATGAAATGTCACTTGCCACACTCTTCGGAAAACTACAAGAGCAAGAGCAAGAACTAAGAGTTTTGAAACAAGCGGAGGAAGAAGAAAAATCCTCCAAGAAGAAAGGCTTAGCTCTCAAGGCCACCTCTATACATGAAGAAGAATCATGCAGTGACCTTGACGAAGAAGAAGAATTTGGTTTGTTTGTGAAGAGGTTTGGAAAGTTCATGAAAAACAAAAGATTCCAAAAGAACTTCAAACCCCTAGGTAAGAAACCAATCTCTAATGAATCCTCTTCTTCACCAAATTTTTTTGAATGTGGAAAAGAAGGGCACTTCAAAGTAGATTGCCCAAATCTAAAGAAAAAGAATAAGGACAAAAGAGGAAGAAGAAGAGCTTACATCGCTTGGGATGAAAACGATGTAAGTAGTTTTGATGAGTCTGAAAACGAAGAAGCGAATCTTTGTTTAATGGCCAATCACCAAGAAGAAAATAATGAGGTAAGTCTTCTTGATTTAGATAAAAATGAATTACTATAAGCATTTGAAGAATTGTATGATAAATTTGTTAAGCTCTCTAGTAAGTACAAATTATCTAGAAAGACCATTGACACTCTTGAGAGGGATCTTATAGAAGTGTGTAAAGAGAATAAATATTTGAAAGATGAATTAGAAAATGTTCAAGCATGCTCTAGGACCAAACCATGTGAATTTGTAAAAAAGTGTGATATTCTTGAAACCAAGGTTGTAGACTTAAATAGGACACTAGAAAAGTTCACTAATGGTAGAGATAACTTAAATATATTACTTGGAAACCAAAGATGCATGTTTGATAAAACCGGTCTAGGATACAACTCTACCAAGAAAGAAAAACACTATAAAAAATTTTTTGTACCACCTATGAAATTATCTTTACCTTTTATGAAATGCAATCATTGTGGTTTCAAAGGTCATAGTTCATCGAATTGCAATGTTAGAAAATTAGGGCCAAAGGTCATAAGAAAAGTGTGGGTTCCCAAAGGAACATTACCACAAGCTAACATTAAAGGACCCAACATACAATGGGTACCTAGTTCTCTAAATTAATCTTGTTTTGTAGGTATGCTTCAAGGCAAGCAACACCCATTGGTATTTGGATAGTGGGTGTTCAAAGCATATGACGAGAGACATAAGTAAATTCACCTCATTCACTCCCAAAAGAAAAGGAAGTGTGACCTATGGAGACAACACCAAAGGAAGAATCCTAGGCATTGGAAACATTGGTAAAAATTCTTCTACTTCTATTAGTGATGTATTGTATGTTGAAGGCCTCAAACACAATTTACTTAGCATTATTCAATTATGTGACAAAGGATATAGAGTTTTGTTTGAATCAAATTGTTGCATAATTGAACATAAGATTAATAAGGAAATCAAGTTTGTAGGTCAAAGAATTGATAATATTTACATGATTGATATGGATAGTTTGTCCTCAAATGATGTACAATGCTTCATGACTAGAGAGGATGAAACTTGGCTATGGCATAGAAGAATAGCTCATATACATGTAGACCATTTGAATAAACTTGTTTCTAAAGAATTAGTAATTGGTTTACCAAAGCTTAAATTTGAAAACAAATTTTGTGATGCATGTCAAAAGGGAAAACAAGTAAAGGCATCCTTTCAATCTAAAAACATTGTTTCCACCCAAAAGCCTTTACAACTTTTGCACATGGATCTATTTGGACCTTCCAAAATCAAAAGCTTTGGTGGTAATTACTATGGTCTAGTAATTGTAGATGACTATTCTAGATATACATGGACCTTGTTTCTTGCTCATAAGAATGAAGCATATCATGCATTTAAGAAACTTGCTAAGATTATCCAAAATGAGCAAAATTCTAAAATTGCATCCATTAGAACCGATCATGGGGGAGAATTTGAAAACCAATCTTTTGAAAAATTTTGTGAAAAATATGGTATCAATCACAATTTCTCAGCTCCTAGAACTCCACAACAAAATGGAGTAGTTGAAAGGAAAAATAGATCCTTAGTAGAACTTGCAAGAACCATGTTAAATGAAAATAACATTACGAAACATTTTTGGGCCGATGCGGTAAATACCGCTTGTCATGTTATGAATAGATGTTTAATAAGGCCTATCCTAAAGAAAACCCCCTATGAACTTTACAAGGGAAGAAAACCCAACATTTCATACTTTCATATTTTTGGATGTAAATGCTTTGTGCTCAATAATGGAAAAGATAATCTAGGAAAGTTTGATGCTAAAGCTGATGAGGTAATCTTCCTAGGATATTCACAATCTAGTAAATCTTATCGAATCTTTAATAAACAAACAAACACCATTGAGGAGTCCATTCATGTCAAATTTGATGAGAATCGCCATAACTCCCCAAGAAAGGAAGATGTTGATGATATTGTAGGTACTCTTCAAGTATTAACCTTGAATGACAAGGAAGAAGAGAACAAAGACAAAGATGCAACACAATATGAGGAACCACAACAATGGATCACTTTGAAGGACCATCCCTTACATAAAGTCATAGGTAAAATGACTAAAGGTGTAAGTACTCAAAACGCCATTAGGAATGCATGTAATCATTTAGCCTTTGTATCACAAATAGAACCCAAATGCATTGATGAAGCTATTATTGATGAACATTGGATGTTGGCCATGCAAGAAGAATTGAATGAAATAAAGTTTAGGAATTAGTGCCAAGACCCAATGATCACCAAATAATAGGAACAAAATGGGTGTTTAGGAATAAATTAGATGAAAATGGCATAATTACTAGGAATAAAGCTAGGCTAGTAGCTAAAGGTTATAATCAAGAAGAAGGCATTGATTATGAAGAAACATATGCACCCGTAGCTAGGCTAGAAGCTATTAGATTATTATTAGCCTTTGCATGTTGTAAGGACTTTAAATTGTACCAAATGGATGTCAAGAGTGCTTTCTTGAATGGTTATATTCAAGAGGAAGTGTATGTTGGTCAACCTCTAGGTTTTGAAAACTACCAATTTCCAAAACACGTTTTCAAACTAAAGAAAGCCTTGTATGGCTTAAAACAAGCTCCAAGAGCTTGGTATGAAAGATTGAGCAAATTTCTTTTGGAAAACAACTTTGAAAGAGGAAAGGTTGACACAACATTATTTATAAAGCATAAAAAGAATGACATACTATTGGTGCAAGTATATGTTGATGATATAATCTTTGGTGCTACTAATGAGTCAATGTGCAAAGAGTTTGCTAAGTTAATGTAGGAAGAATTTAAGATGTCCATGATGGGGGAACTTACTTTCTTCCTTGGACTACAAATCAAGCAAACTAATGAAGGCACATTCATTAGTCAATCAAAGTACTGCAAAGAATTGCTTAGGAAATTCAACATAGACAAGGCAAATGACATTGCCATACCTATGGTCACTTCATGCTATTTGGACAAGGATGAGAAGGGTAAGGATGTTGAACTTACAAAATATAGAGGTATAATCGGATCCTTACTTTAATTAACCGCAAGTAGGCCGGACATCATGTTTGCTGTTTGTATGTGTGCAAGATATCAAGCATGTCCAAAAGAATCACACCTAACTGTTGTAAAAAGAATAATGAAATATCTTGTTGGAACTCCAAATGTCGGTTTATGGTACCCCAAAGGGGTTGAATGCACATTAGTTGGATATTCGGATTCGGATTTTACAGGATGTAAACTAGATAGGAAAAGCACTAGTGGAACATGTCACTTACTTGGTAGTTCTCTTGTTTCTTGGCATAGCAAAAAACAAGTAAGTGTTGCACTATCCACAGCTGAGGCAGAATATATTGCAGCTGGTAGTTGTTGTGCTCAAATCCTTTGGATGAGACAACAACTTCTAGATTTTGGTGTTATGTTAGACCATGTACCTCTCAAATGTGATAACACAAGTGCTATAAATATTTCAAAGAATCCTGTAATGCATTCAAGAACCAAACATATTGAGATTCGACATCATTTCATTAGAGATCATGTATTAAAGGGTGATTGTATGCTCGAACATGTTGAAACTTCAAAGCAATTAGCGGATATATTCACCAAACCTCTAGCAAAAGATCAATTTATACATATTAGGAGAGAATTAGGAATCCTTGGTATAACCAATTGTGTTTGAATAAATAGATGATTTTGATAATTCCTTGATTCTAATTATGTTTCGTTAAGTTTGATATGCTCAAAGGAATAACTTAATAGATTTCCAGCCTTCTGAAACAAAATTTGCAAAATCTGGGCGTTTTTAAGCAAAATAATCAATTACAAAGATTGAAATAATCGATTAGTAAGCTTCTGGTTCTTACCTAATCGATTACTCCTTGACATCTAATCGATTACCAAGCTTTTGTTTTCTGCCTAATCGATTACCCCTTGGTCCATAATCGATTACAAAGCCTCTGGTTCAGGTCCAAAACGTTTCAACTTTCCTCTAATCGATTACCAGCCTTCCTTAATCGATTAGGACGATTCTGTTTCTCAAACTAATCGATTACCCATCTCTCCAAATCGATTACCCATGTGCGAAAATGATTCATCTTCCTCAGAAACAGTGAGCTAATCGATTACCCATGCCTCGTAATTGATTAGCATCGATTCCAGAGCAGTCAAACGACGATTACCGAGGCTCTTCGTGTTCCTACCCCCACTAACTCCACTTCACTCCTTCCTAAACCTACCTTTTCCCTATAAAAACCTACCTATTCACTCTCTCAACTCACACTACCTCCTCTCCTTTAAACTCTCTCAAGTTCCCAAAGAACTCTCTCCTTCTCTTCATCTTCCCTCTACACTTTTCTCCTTCCACCACCATGTCTACATCAAGAACCATCAAGAGGGCAAGGTCTTCAATGGCATAAACAAACAATCCCCTTGATTTCTCCAGGTTTCTCATAAACCATAGAGACCTTCAACACTTCATCAACCATTTTTCTGAAAAAGACATCATATCCCCCCATTACACCATTGCTGAAACCTTTGACAACCACAGCCTCACCTTCACCCAATGTCTCCACCACTACAACCTCTTCCCCTTCCTCATCCTTAAGGAAGAACTTTACTATCTGGAACTCATCCGGGTATTTTACTGCAACCTTAAGCTTGTCAATGGGGTGATAGAATCAAAAGTTAAAAATATGACCATTAAGCTCACAAATGCCCAGTTGGCAGAAATCTCTCTTCTGCCACTCAATGATGTAGAGTTCGACGGAGGAGATCCTGAGGACGAATGGGCCTTCAATGCTCTCACTGCCCCACAATCCTTATGGAAGGCTGATCGCCCAAGAAGCAACCACAAGCTAGTGGGCCACTTAACCATGAACAACCGCCTCTTACACTTCTTCTTGGTCAAGATGTTGGTTCCCCGTGGTGGGAACTATGCTCTGGTAGAAGAGGATGATGTCCTCTTGATGTGGGCTATGCAGAACCAAAAGGAGATAAATTGGGTTCAAATGATCAAGCTCCATATGCGCCAAGCCAAAGATCGGCAAAAGCTTCCCTACGCCATTCTACTCACTAGAATCTTCAAACATTGTGGAGTAGACTTGGCTGGAGAGCTGTCGGAGAAGGTGCCTCCAAAGGCTTGCATTGGCACCCATCACCTCACCAAGATGGGTCTCGTTTTTCTGAATGGAGCTTGGTACTCAAGGATGGAAGGCTATCATGCCAACATTCCTTTTGAAGCCCCTGCTGATGAGCCAATCCCTCCTCCTCCTATAACACAACCTGCACCGGAAGCCCCCTCTGATCCATTCGCATCTCTCTACGCTCACCTTGACCGCCGCTTCGACCGCATTAAGAACTCTCTTCAAGAGTTTTCAATGACTGAGCAGCAGTACTTTGAGATGATGCAACAGCGCTATGATGAGCTATCTCACCAAATCTCTGAGCTTCGCTTTTTCAATCTGGATAACTAAATCCATTTTTCATGTTTTGGTTAATGTGTTTTGTGTTTTTCTCAATTCTGCATAAGTTTTTTAATTCTGCCATCTTTCTATTAATGTACTTTCCCTTCCGTTTAAATTGAATAAAATTTTGTCTTTCATTATATGCATCTATTTGCTTTAATTATTTTTGATTATTCCAAAGGGGGAGAAGAAATAATTGTTCATCTAAAATTGTTCATCTAATTGTTAATCTGATATTGGCTGATTGTTCATCTAATTGTTCATCTAATATTGGCTGCTAAAATAAATTGCAAAATGGTTAATTTTCTAAAGTGGTTAATAGATTCCTAAAGATAGGGGAGATTTATTTTCTTAAGAGATTTATTTGATTAAGAGATAAGAGATCATGCAAAATTCATAAGAGATATGTTTTTGCAGATAAACATTCAAGAGATAAACTTAGAGATATGATTATTATTTAAACTAACAACCCTCAAGAGATAAACATTGTTGTCATCATCAAAAAGGGGGAGAATGTGTTTGAATATGATTACAGGTTCAAGGATTTTGATAAATGACAAAGGACTCTTGAAGAAATTCTTACAAAAATAAAGACTTAGAATCAGACCTAGAAAAACTGCACAGTTAATCGATTAGGGAGTCTAAGCTAATCGATTAGATAGCTTCTGTTTTGAATTAAATGTATCAGGTACATAAGCTAATCGATTACAAGACCTCAGACAATCGATTACAGAGCTACTGGAACGACACTAATCGATTACCCAAGTGTCATAATCGATTACCAAGTTAAAAATTGAATTAAATGTATCAGGTACATAAGCTAATCGATTACAAGACCTCAGGCAATCGATTACAGAGCTACTGGAACGACACTAATCGATTACCCAAGTATCATAATCGATTACCAAGACAAGAATTGAATTAAATGCGTCAGGTGTTATAGCTAATCGATTACTAGGCAATATATAATCGATTACCAGGGTTCTGACTTGAATCTAATCGATTAGGTGGTGAATGCTAATCGATTACAACACGAACTGGACTGAAAAATTCGAAATGTAATCGATTACATCTCGAGGCGTAATCGATTACGATAGTGGGAAAACATATTTTAGTGGGAAACCATCTCATTTTTTCACCATTTCTCAGATGCCCATTACATGCAACGGCTAGAAGGTCTCTCAAGCTGCTCCAAGGCTCTATAAATGTAAGGGAAACATAAGCACAACAATAGAAGAAGCAAGAGAGCAACAAGGAACAAAAGGAAATCAATTCTACAATCATTCTTGGTGCTTAGTGAGTTTTTACTCTTGTATATTCTGAGATTTCATTTGTATATCCTCTCTTGTTGAGAGCTAAAATTTGTGTGAGCTATCACTTGCTTATCCACTCTTTTGGAAGAGTATTTTTGCTTGTAAACACAAACATCAAACACCAAAGTTCACTCTAGGATTAAGTGGTTATTCACTCTAGGTTGAGTGGTTACAAAGGTTGGGGATCAACCTTTGGGATATTGTAAGATTGAGAGATTGGATGGGTTGCCCTTGTACTTGTGAGGATTGGGTTCTTGAGTGTGGGATACTAGGAAGCCGCAATTGCTCAAAGTTGTATCTCTAATCTATAATAGTGGAAATCCTCTAAGTGGGTTGCTTAGAGGCGAGACGTACACCGGGTTGGTGGAACTCGTTAAATCGGTTTGCAATCTCTTCTCCCTTACTCTTTTACTTTCATATATTGCTTTTGATCGATTTGTGTTGGTTGATTGTGGTTTGCATATTTTAGCTTGCTTGATTTGGTTAATATTGAACATTGCACACCAAGTGTTTGATAAATTGCCTTATCCATATTTGCCTCTTGTTTTAAATTATCTTATGTACTTTACTTGATCTTACTTTCATAATCTCTAAACTTGTGTTAAAAGAATCAAGTTCAAAGGCATTTTAAGCAAAGTTTTAAAAACTCAATTCACCCCCCCTCTTGAGTATTGAGGCCACTTGAATAATAGCCCCAGCGTGGTAATCACAATGAACGTTTGGGTCATACCCCCTTGGGTAAGGAGGTTGCAACGGCCTCATGGGGCATGGAGCTACCAGACCCTTCTGAACGAGGATTGGAAAAAGTTCGGTATATGTTATGGGAATTGGATCGAACTGCACAGGGGTACGCTCATTGTTGGGGTTCCTTGTATTCTGATTATGATCGGGTGGTCGAATCACTTCTTGCAGGTGATGGTATGGCATGGGTTGCGGCATTGGCGCTCTTACCATGGGCGGACGGAAGTGGGGAGTATAAGGTATCGGGCCCTGAGTGGCAGCGGCCACATAAGGATTGGCAGCTTGAATCATGGTAGGGACGAATGGTCTCGGCGGAGCCGTCTTTTGATTAGAAGAGAAGGAATTAGTTTCTCCATCCCTCCTCCCAGGCGCCGGCTTTCTTGTCGTGCTTGACCCAGATGGGCCCTGAGTGATCTTTCCTGTTCGTATTCCGCTCTCCACCCTTTCCCCAATAGTCACGATGTCGGAGAAGTTGGATGAAACATTACCAATCATCTTGCCATAGAAAAGTGATGGGAGCATATCGATAAACATCGTGACTATCTCTTTTTCCGACAATGGGGGGTCCACTTACGCCGCTGTCTCTCTCCATCGTTGGGCATACTCCTTAAACGTTTCACTGTCCCTCTTCACCATATTTTGTAACTGAACCCTGTTGGGTGCCATATCCATGTTATACTTGTATTGTCTAAGGAAGGCATCTGCCAGGTCCTTCCAACAACAAATATGGTTCCGCTCAAGGTGAGCATACCATGTAAGAGCGGCCCCCGCCAGACTATCTTGGAAGCAGTGGATCAACAATTGGTCGTTAGAAGAGTAGGATGCCATCTTTCGACAGTACATCGTGAGATGGTTCTTTGGACAAGTCATTCCCTGATACTTGTCAAAGCCTGGCATCTTGAATTTGGGCGGTAGGACAACATCTGTGACTAGGCATAGCTCAAAAGCATCTATTAGTCTAAAACCTCCAGCGCCTTCCATCATTCTCAAACGCTCTTCTAAGATTTCTATCTTTTCCTTTTGGGGAGCTGCGACCGTGCTATGACCGACTACCGGGTTCATCATGCGGGTTGTATCTTAGAGATTGGTCATATAGGGGGTTGCGTATCCGTATGGATAGCCGAGTGGCTGGTTGAATGGAGGCAACGCATGGGACTGGTTCATTAGGCCTGTATTTGGTGAGGGACCTTGGGGTTGGGCCATAGTTTGTACGGCATAAGTTGGCTGGGTCATCTGGGCTCGTGTGTTTTGGGCTTGGTAGGTTTGTGGGTCATGGGTTTGCATGTTTTGGGTTTGGTAGAGTGGTGGGTCATGGGTTTGCGTGTTTTGGGTTTGGTAGAGTGGTAGGTCATGGGCTTGCGTGTTTTGGGCTTGGTGGAGTGGTGGCATATTTGGCTGGGTGGGGTATGAAGCGTGAGGATTCATCGCTTGCTGGTCGTGGGCGTCTTGTTGGTTAGCGAGCAGGGGATAGTACCCCGGTGGTAGGCCATAAAGTGGAAAAGGTACTGGGTTGCCGTCAGGACCGACAAATGTATGTTGTTGTGCATAGGACTGGCCATAAGGTGGCTGGGTCTCAATGGCAGGGTTAGGTCTTCTGACATGAATGGTGAGAGGGGGTGTCGTTGTGTTAGGGAGTTGGGTTCTTGCTGGGTCAGAACCAAGAGGGGGTGGCGCGGTGGCAGGCTGCTGTTGGGCGTCCTCAACACCTGCAGAGGAGCCTCCTTCTGTGAGTTTCTTTTCTAAAAGTTTAGTTAACTCCGCCACTCGCCCTTTCAGCTGATCGAACTCAGTTCTAAAGTCTCCGTCAACAGCTTCTGCCTCAGCCATGAGTTTCTTTTGGAGCCGGGTCTAGTAAGGATGCCTACCCGTGACGCCTGTGTCACTTTTTTTAAAAAAAAAAGCAAAAAATGTTAGGCGGAAATAGAAAGAAGGAGAATGTCATGGGAAGCAATCACTGACTTTGGCGAGTATCCTTTGACCATTCCTTATAACTTATCGTTCAAAAGCATAAGGTATGGTAAACATGGAAATTAATACGGGATAGTTGTGAAAACAAAATAAATCTTTCATCCTGAGGCGAGAGCCTCAAGCTCAAACATTTTCTTCGGGCAACTACAGCCCTCATTTCTTGAGTTCAATCCCATGTTAACTTCCATAGATACTCAAAGGGTATTCGTTATGTTCTGAATAGCCTCCAACGAAAATGAGGATAAGGAAAAGAAATTAGTTGTTGTCATGTTTTTTGAAACCGGTACTTCCCCATTGATTTAACATAAAGCAATTTTTCTTGGGGAAACAACGATTACCAAGGGTCCAAGTCGCAATAGTCATAATTTTTCTAATCGTCATCGACGCCCCTGTTGGAGTGGAAATAAAGTTATACTTTTTGATTTTTTTTTGACGATTAGGAAAATCTATGACTCAGGACTCAAAGGTACACGACCAAAAGAGGATTATCTATTTCCCTGAAGAATACTGTGTGTTTCAAAATGAGTCATTATTTCGAAAACTAAGCAAATCTGCGGGTGGTAGATAATCCATTTTTTGGAGAAAAAGGGAAAGCGAAAATGATGTAAGGTAAAGTAAAGTTTGCCCTTTTGTGGCCTAGGTCGGGTTTCGTTGAAAGTCTTTTCTAGGCCCTATGGCTTGTCTAAAAGTGACTCTCCACACTGGGTGGCTTATACTATACATCTAGAAGGTCACCAGAGCCAAGATCCTACCCATGACAGGGACGCAAACAGTGGGGAATCCACTAGGTGCGTATATCATGAGAGGTCGAACTCTGGTTGAGGTTCTCACGAACACCGAATAGGAAGTACATCCCATACAATTCCGTTACCAACCCCTCCTAACTTAAGCTTTATTTGGGGCCCGGGTATAGGGCACCACTCATAGGTGTGTGCAAGTAATTATGAGTGTAGTGTGTGGAAGGGCATTCAATACCTTTTACCTTACCCCATTCTGCACAAAGAACAAACACAGAACAAATATATAAAGTCGTCTACCCTAGGGTTCAATGATTGCAGAAAAGTAACATGGTCCTCTACCCTAGAGTTCAACAAATATGCAAAACATAGACAACGAAACAAATAACAAGATACAATTAAAACAAGAACAAACATTCACAACAATCAACAGAGAATAAACAAGGGGAAGAAATCCAAGCTAACAAAGGCTATATAAAAAAACATGCGCTTTCAATCAAACTGGCCTGACTCTCTTAAGTGTCCCCAGTGGAGTCGCCATCTGTCACGACCTGGATCGCGACGGCGCGGCCGACCCTTTCGAAATAAAACGTGCTTCGAAATCCTTTCGAAAAGAAAACAGGGAGTCGCCACCAACGTTTTTATCCATAGGAAAAACATTGGGAAAATACTAAGTTCAGTAAAGCACTGGTTTAAAAAATGAGATTCAAGTTCGGGAGTCAGTTACGAGTAGGGAAGATATTAGCACCCTACATCACCTGTCAAAAACAGTACCAAGATTGAAAATGCGCAACATAAATGGCCTTATAAGAGATATTATATTTCTCCCATTTTATTGTTGTACTTTGTGTAAAGAAAAACGGAAGGAACAAACTGAACAAACATGGAGTGTAAAAGGGAAGGATGCTAACAAGACATCGCGTCTAAATTAGTCATCCTTTAATCAAAATACGGAGTTAGAAACGGGAAGGGGATAAACGGGACGTCTCGTCTCAAGTATCCCGTTCCTCACGAATCATGGTGATGGCCTACCAAAAATAGGGGAAAATCAACAAGACATCACGTCTAAATTGATTTTCATGGAAGTGATAAAAAAGGCAGTTACAAAGGAAACATAAAGAAAATAAAATAGAAATAAAATGGGAAAGGTGGGGAATTAATTCAATTAATAGAAATTAATAATAATTGAAAAGGAAATGGATCCATCGAATAACAATTAATTTGACATAAAATAAATAATACAAGTATTGAAAATGAGGAGCAGATCCTGGTGGTGGACTAATCCAATCAATAGAAATTAATTACTAATTGAAAAGGAAACAGTCCCATCAAACAACAATTAATTTTGACAGAGAAACAAATAATACAAGCATTGAAAATGAGGAACAGAGTAGGACCAGTGTGACGAGAGAGCTGGGCGCCGGTGTAACGAGAGAGAGCTGGGCACTGGTGTGACGAAAGAGAACTGGGAATCAAAGCGACGTTGTAGTGGCTGTGGAGTTATGGAGCCGGTGCGCAAATCGCTGAATGGACGGAGTAAGAGAATTAGAGGCAGAGTTTTTGACTCAAAGAAGGCTCCCCCTTTCCTCTTTCATTGAGGTATTTATAGAAATCCCAGGTGTGGCTGTGTGCTTGAACAGCTCAAAGACAGCCTAGCCACCAACAATTATGGGGAACAGCGGCTGAATAATTTATTATTTTCATTTTTGTTTTGTTACCAGCCGCCCCACAAGATTAACAAATCAACTTGGATGGTGCTTTGGGGAAACAGCCTGAACATTGACGATCATGGAGAACGGCGGCTAGTGGGACTTCTTTATTATTTTCTATTTTGTCTGTTGCAAGCTGCCCCCCTCATAATTCAAGGATCCACTTGGATAGTGGGAATCCAAGTCAGCATGGGCAAACGGTGGAAATATGGAACCGGCGTTCTTCTTATGACTTGGATTAGTGTCTCAGCCAGTACCCTTCCTCAGTGGGAATTAATTCGAGCGGAACAGATGTTCTTGTATATAAAAGACCGAGTGAAAGCTTGAATTCATAGATCCGATCCGACCTTTGGCACTCGGTGTGAAGGCTTGAATTCACAGATTATCGACTCAGAAATCCCTTTTCTGAGAAGTATTCATCAGGGCCTCTTTTCATTCGGAATTGATTCACTCGGAATTGCTCTGTCCAGAAACGTCACTGCTTGAAGCATTCATTCGGAATTGCTTCAATCGGAGGGGCTTTGCTCGGAACTCGTCACTGCTTAAAGCACTCAATCGGAATTGCTTCAATTGAAGGGGCTTTGCTCGGAACTCGTCACTGCTTGAAGCACTCAATCGGCCCCTCTGCTTGACCCACTCAGGAACGTTTTATTCGGGAAGTCTTATTTAAAATTGATTCAATCGATGCCTCAAAAATATTTTACTCGGCTATATCCCTGGCCGACAAGTCAGAACCATTTTTTTCTTTGACTTAAAATTGATTCAATTGGGAAGTAAGCTTCACCTGGAAACACATCACTGGAATTGAACCACTTGGAGAAACCTTACTCAGATATACATATCTTTGCCCGAAAAGTATTCATTCCTAGTCAGGGGCTTTTCATTGCTCGGAAATATATCTCTCGGCAGCAAAACATTCGGAAACAGCCTTGCCCGACAAGTGTTCATTCACTCGGAGACACCCTTACTCAACAAATGCTCTTCCGAAGTTCAGAGTGTTTTTCATTCGGAATCAACTCACTCGGGAATCTTCCTTTCGGAAACAATTTTGTCTAGAAAAAGGCACTTGTCCCCAAATCCAGTCCCTGCTTCAATCGGTAATCCTTCACTCGGACGTATATCTTTGGGCGGTATTTATTCATATTCAGTTCCTTTTTCACTCAGTGGCTGCAACCGAGAATCTTCCACTCGGATTTATCTCCAACCGAAAAGTATTCGTTCAAGGTCAGCCATTTTTCACTTGTAGTGGCTTTAACTGGAAACAACCCACTCGGAGACATGTCGGTCGGAGACATCCTACTCGGACATTTGTCAGTCGGAGACATCCTACTCGGGCATGACCATTCAGAGCCTTTTTTCTCGTTCGGAAATAAACTCCCTCAGAAGCAGCCCACTCGGAAACCTGTCAGTCAGAGACATCCTACTCGGATATGACCATCCAGAGCCTTTTCTCGTTCGGAAATAACTCCCTCAGAAGCAGCCCACTCAAAAATCATCATTCGGACACATGGGAATTAAAAGAGTCTTTACCCGAGAGGTATTTACTCATAGTCAGAACCTTTTCTTCGTTTGGAAGTAACTCCCATACTTGAAGCCCACTCGGAAATTCCTTGAAAGAGATGCTGCCCGAAAGAGGCTCATTCGAGATCAGAGATTTTCTGTACTCGGAAATACATCTCTCGGCAACACACCACTCGGAGACATCCTTGCCTGACAAGTGTTCATTCATAGTCAGGGGCTTCTTTTGCTCGGAAATACATATTTTCCGAAACACACCCCTCGGAAACATCCTTTCCCGAAAAGCCCCTGGAATCAGCCATTTGTGTTGATGCACTCGAGGATAGTTCCTTCTGAAAGCACTCATCCAAAGTCAGAATTTCTTTGCTCGGAGGTACTTCAGTCAGGAACTCTTCATTCGGGAATTCACCATTCGGTTGTATTCATATGGAGTCAGACGCTTTCCATTCGGAATGGCTCCAATTGGCAATTATCCACTAACTAGAAAAAGCACTCATCCAAAGTCAGAATTTCTTTGCTCGGAGGCAACTCCCTCAGAAGCAGCTCACTCAGAAACAACTCAATCGGAGACATTCCACTCGGCAACATCTCACTCGGAGACAACCACTCGGAAATGACTCACTAGGAGACATTCCACTTGGAAATTATCATTATGAGTCATTCCACTCCGAAATGACTCACTAGGAGACATTCCACTTGGAAATTATCATTCTGAGTCATTCTACTCGGAAATGAATATTCGGAGACGAAGTCCAGTCCTCTCAGAATTCTTTCCACTTGGGCCGGACCAAAAGAGGTGTTCACACATATTCTCTTGAATAGAAATGAGCATTAGGCATGAGAAATGAAATGCTAACAAGATATTAATGCATAAACATACACAAATATTCACTACAAAGTCATGAATAAAAATAGGTTTGTCCAATCTCAACAAAAAAAAAGGTTTAGTCACACATTGTCATGAGGGCTAACCCTTGAAAAATCAAAATACAAGAGGAAAATAGAGAAACCCTAGAAGAATCAAGTCCCCTATGTAACATCCCAAAATTTATTTAAATGATTAATTGAGAGGAATAATTAGTAAATAATTACTTATGAGTTATCAAATGTCCTAAAATTTAGAAATGATTAAATTGGGAATTTTTATGATTATTTATAATTTATTGTGGCTTAAAGAGCTGGAAATAATACCCGATTAAAATATGAGCGTTGGACTAAGTATCTCCGATTGGGGTACTGTTGGTCAGGGCTGTTAAGAATATCATTATAGATTCGAATATGTATACGGAATAATTTTTAAATAAAGTATTGAGCCCGAACGGAGATCCTCTTTGAGGAAAAATGGAGAAAACATTAAGTAAGGGTCTAAAACAAAACACTTACTCTCAATTTTCCCTCATACTTCATGTTTGCTTCTCTCATCCTCCTCTTTTGTCTAATTTTCATCACCCTCTTTCCCCCTCACATAAACCCTCTCATTTTCACTTCTTCTCCATCAAACACCTCAAATTTGTCAACCTTATTACATACCTATTTATTTTCGCTCTTCTTCTCCACTCTAGAAAGTGTTTTTGGTGCTTGGAAGTTCTCCTCTTCCTTTCCAAATCTCGTGGTTGTGCTAGGACTTGGGATTTCTTGGAGCTTGATGTAAGTTTATTCACTCTTTTGGTGTTCTAAGCCTTAGGTTATGGTGTTGGGTGTTAGGAGAGTGTTAAATGTGTATGGGTTATGGATTGGAAGACATTAATGATGCAAAACCCTAAGGTGGGGTGCATTTAATGTAAGTTCTATGAGGGTGTAAATGGTTACACAAATGGAAATAAATATGATAGAAGAAGATGGATATTAATGATGGTTGTTGGATTTTTGATAAAACCCTAACCCTTGGAATTAGGGGAAATGTAAAATGTGAGTGGAATATATGTTTAATGATATTAGGGAATATTATTAATGAAGAGGAATGGCCATTGATGATGGTTGGTGGTTATTAATGATGAGTAATGACCATTGATAATGCTAAATGATCAATAACGGTGGTTGGAAGCCTTTAATATGGAAACCCATAGATGGGTATGGTCCTTAAATGCATAATAATGATTTTGAGTACCCAACCCATGGTGGTTGTGGTGGATGAAGTGAAATAAAAGAGGTTTGAGGTTTAAAATGGTCTAAACACCAAGTAGTTAATTAAAAGCATTTAAATCTTCGTGGTTTGGATAGAAAATAATTGTATGGTACATTGTGTGATGTAGGAAACGACCCCATCGATGAAGCGGGACCTTCGAACCGCGGTGATTTCTACTTCTCTTGAGGTAGGAGGGGGTAACATTCCTAAATGCATGATTTCATCCATTATTGATGTGTATGTATGAATGTGTTATCCTAATTTGGCTTGGATGAATATCTTGATGTTTGTGATTGGAATGTATTTAGAATGAATTATATTATGTGGTAAATGTTATTGTGATGATGATTATGATGTTGAATTTGATTCATGGTAATTGACTTGTTTGTGAATGGTATTAAGACCATGATTGAATTAATTGCAATTATGTTGGACATCCTATGACATGTAATTTGATGAATAATAATTGTCACTAACTATTGATATGAATGAAATCTAATGATAATTGGTAATGGTTGAGAATGATAAGGATATTGAATTCCACTAAGTGTTAGTGGTCTGTTATTGATTGTAGAGTGGCATTTTAGGATGCACAGTGTAAAAAAATGCATTGATTGGCATTTGCATCCATGGCATATCATACGCTGTCTATGTAGGATGTTAGGGGTTCCAATAGGCGAGCCCAGTGGTAGGGCGACCCAGTGCACGGGTGAAATTATTGTTGTTCCCTAGTGATTCTTGGAATCATGAAGTTGTCCATAGTTCGGTGGCGAGGCACCCTATGTGGTGGGCCCAGTAGGTGGACGGCTCTACGGTGAGCAAGTGACCTCGATGTCCCTATGGGGCACGGCTCTCTCGATATGTGTTTGGGAGGGGCCCGTAGCACTTTTGGCAAGTAAGACCATGTTATTGATCCGCAAGTCACGGGGTGACTAATGCTACATATGGGCGATAGCGGTTTGGTACAAGTAAAAAGGGTAATGTTATGCATGCAATTAATGAGATAAATGTACACATTTACTACTGCAGTAGGGGTATAGTAGCACACCTATGCTTGACCTACATTTTATATGATGTTTCCCACAGTTGGATACGCGATTTGATAATGATTCCTTATGCATATGTATTAGCCATAAGAGCATTTGCATATAGCCGAAGATATGTCGAGTTTGGTAGCCCGTGGTATCAATGGATGACTGATAAATAAAGAGAAAGAGAAAGTGGAACTAACCTTAAATATGTGTTAGTAATTGATGAGATTGCCAATGATTTGATAAATATGTTGTGCATGTGTTGATTGAAACATGTGTTATGTTGAAATAAAATAATATGATATATGAAAGGATCATACGATTCTTTTTGAGGAATATATGTTGTGCATATATATACATATATATATATATATATCATCATAATGTATGATTTTAATTCATTTGATATATGTTACTCACCTCCTAGTTGTTATTTTTAAAGGTTGATGTAGGTATGTTGGACATCCTACCCCTTTCTGGAGGTTAAGCAATGGTGGAGGTAAATATGGAAAAGGAAGCCCTTGTTCCTTGGCCGTCAATCATGTCTGTAAAAAGCACAATATTTTTGTTTTGTATATGATATTTAAATAGTTATAGATATTGATTTTGAGGGTCATGTGTGAAAATTAGACCTTAGTGTTTTGGAAGGCTAATTTTTTGTTATGATCTTAACAATAGTTGATGTTAATTGAGATACAATGATTTTCATGCTGCATTGATGAATGAATATTGATAATGAAATTTTTATATCCAACTGATGGCATTGATGCTTATGTTGATGGGAATCCATGGATGGATGAATTATTTAAAGTGTGAGGTTATATTCATAATGTTTATGCATAATTAAGGAACTAATAGGGCCATATAGAGTTTTAGGAGGTTTAGATGCTACGGAATAGTTTCCATGGTGCCTATGCATGATTTACAACTTATAGAAACTGGAATGGGCAAATTCCATTAAGAATTGACCCTTGAGTTGCACAAAAATGCTTTAAAATGGGCTAAAAGCACTTCTTCACATAAGTCTCTTGTTTTTGGGAATTTTTGAGTGCGGTCAGTGGCTACACGTCATAAATGGTGTATATTAGGTGATGTCAAAATTTGGTGGTGATTAGATTTCATATGAAAGAGTTAGGGTGGTTGGAAGTTGGAATTTACAGTTTTTTAGTGCATTTTCTGCAATCTATTGCAGTTTGCTGTCATGAATCGATTCATGAGCTACTGGATTTGCATGAATCGATTCATGAATTATCTTGAATTGATTCATGGCCTACTGACTTCCATGGTGGTGTTTTCCAGAATTCCTTGAATCGATTTATGTAATTTCTTGAATCAATTCACAGTTTACTGTGTTGGTGTATGCACTATGAGCCTTTATGCTTTTTCATTTGTATCATTTTTCTACTTATCAATTGAATAAATATTTCAGTTTAAAATTGTTTTAAACATATTTATCCTTGGAGTAATAGGTCATATAAAAATTATTCCTAAAATGTCCCTAGTTAAGTATTTACATAGGGACATGTAAATACACTGAGACTAGTGTGTGAGTATACTGATGACCTGATCTCACAGATCATAGATATAGATGATATCGAGTCTTCACACGGGTACACATTAAGAGTAATGATGTACTGGACAGACCCACCATGAGAACGTTGCATGGATCGTTACATGATTGTCATAAACGATTCTCAATGTGATAATGGTATATGTAGTCCTTCGACCTGAAGTCACTACGATTCCTACATGAGGAGTTTATTGTTTTAATACAATTAAACGTCTTCTGTAACAAGAGGACTATAAAGGTTGTGATTAGGCAATGAACAAATTATGCAGAGGGATGTGAGTGATGTAGATGGGATTTGTCTCTCCTATGTGACAGGAGTGATATCCATAGGCCACTTGATGGAGTAAGACTAAGAAAACGCATGGCCATGCTAGAAAGAATAAATATTAGATATTTATTCGGATCCAGTCTACTCCGGTATCAAGTAAAATAAATTGGGCCGTACAAGGATGACGCGACCATGCCTTGGGCCCAATTAGGATATCGTGACAAAAGGAATAAACGTATTAAATAATTATCACTTATAGGTTATGTTGATAATATTCGGACATAATGATGCATTGCTAGATGCCGCTCTTATTTTATATTAATAATAAAATAGTTTATTATTAATATGACCGGGTATTTTACCTATAGGGTCACACACATAGAGTAAGCCCATCAGAAAATGTTGTCTTATTTTAGTTGAACTAAAATAAAGCTATTGGGCCTAACTCATTTGGAATGAGTAAGGAGCCCACTTTTAGAGAGAACAAATTAGGTCAAACCTAAGCCTATAAATAGAGCATAAGATGCTCATAGGCCGTTCACTCAAGTGAGACACAAATTCGCAAAAGGTTGCAAGAGCTACACGCCGTCAACCTAGCAGTTGGCAAGTGTTGCGATTCTGGTGGGAGTGCTCATGTGGACTCCTAAAGGACGAAGCTACGACTGCTTCGGAGTTCTTCAAGAGGTAACCTAAAATAATTTCGAAATTGGTTTTTATGCTTTGAAACACGGAACCTTGCAAATCCTATGGAATCCCTTTTATTTTTCCGCTGCTCATGTTTAGGGATTTCCTAACATACTGTCTGGATGGGCTTGCTTCTTAATTCGTATGAATTGATTCACACGGGTCTTGAATTGATTCATAGACTTCTGTTTTGCTGTCCTGGACTCTATTCTCATATAATCGATTCATGTCTTGCTCGAATCGATTCATGACTTGCTAATTGTCCATTTTCCAGAAGTCTTGATGCTTGCTTGAAGTGTGTTGAATCATGGCCTTGTTTCCTATCTTCTCATGCATGTTTTCTTGGATTATTCCTCATACCCACACTTGCTTTTAAATCAATATATGTTTCCGCTAAACACTCGCATGGTGACTGTGTAATTGTTTACTCTAAGTTAATATTTGTATAAAATATCTACCTTCTCATATCGTCATATATAGGATAGGTCTTTAAATGGTCTGGGGTTACTTATTGAAGTTTTTAATTGTGGTGTTCTTCTTCTGACAATTATTTAAATCGTAAAACTTTATCCTCACTTTTAATATCTAATTAATATTATCTTTAACAGTATTTACCGGATTAAGGGCGCCACACCCTAGGTGCTCTAATGACTTCAAGGTCTTGAAAAGCTCCAAAATCCTCTCCTTTATGCAAAAGACGTGTTTTAAAGCTTTTAAGTGAGCCCTACTATACAATTTTTACCTCAATGAGAAGCAAAGTCATTGAGACAAAATGCCAAAAATTTTGCTTTCTCACCCTAACAAGCAAATGTCTCGTTGAGGCGAGCTTCCTTTAGCAAAAACCTCCAAATTAGGATCCTACCATTCAAAATGAAGTTCCCAAATGTTAGGAACATGGTATCAAAATTTCAAGTCAATCCAACAATGAATGAAGTAGTAATGGTGAAACTAAAATTGTTGGACAACTTATCAAAACCTACCAAAAACCACAAAAATCAACCAGTGAATTGCCAATTAGGATACTGGTTCAAAATGATCAAAATAGGACTTTAAATCATATCAATTAAGCATCTTAACACCTAATCAAATGTGAAATTCACATGGAAAATAACCTAAAATTGGCAACTAACACTACTGTCAGTAATTCAAAACCGTAAGTGCTAACAATTAGTTTTTTTCTTACATGTGTCATTGTTGAGGTGATACCAACTTTAACAGTTAACAAAAAAATACTAGTAAGATATCATCTTTTGTTAACTCTAAAAATTACAAGAACTAAAATCAAACAATTTTTTTAGAAGAACTTTTTTCAAACCCTAAATTTTAAGAAGGTTGAAAGTGTATTTTAACATAAATTTAAATTTATTATAAAAATTACATTTTAAAAACATAAAAATTGATTTTTAGTTTTTAGTTAAGTTTTAAATTGTTTTCTTAAAATTTAAAAAATCAAAAAGTTAAATCCAAAATATACCCTATATAAATAGAAACTGTAACATTCTAAAATTTATATAAATATTTAATTGAGAGGAATAAATGGTAATTAATTACATATAAGATGATAAATTGATATTGAAATCCAATGATAATTGGTAATGGTTGAGAATGATGAGGATATTGAAATCCCCTAAGTGATGGTGGTGAGTTGTTGATTAGGAAGTGGCATTTTAGGATGCACAATATGAGAAATGCATTGATTAGCATTTGCATCCATGGCATATCCTATGCTGTCTATGTTGAATGTTAGAGGTTCCAATAGGTGGGCCCAGTGGGAGGGCGGCCCTGTGAACGGGCAAATTATTTGTTGTTCCCTAATGATTCGATGAAATCACAAAGTTGTCCATAGTTTGGTGGCGAGACACCCTATGTGGCGGGCCCAGTGGGTGGGCAGCTCTATGATGAGCAAGTGACCTTGATGTGCCTATGGGGCATGGCTCTCTCGATGTGTGTTCGGGAGGGGCCCGTAGCACTTTTGGCAAGTGAGACCATGATGTTGATCCACAAGTCATGGGGTGACTAGTGCTATATATGGGCGATAACGGTTTGGTACTAGTAAAATATGGTGTTATGCATGCAAGATTTAATATATAAGTGTACACATTTACTACTGTAGTAGGGGCATAGTAGCACACCTATGCTTGACCCACATACTATGATGTTGTTTTCCACACTCAGATCCACGATTTGATAATGATTCCTTGTGCATATGTATTAGCTATAAGAGCATTTGCATATAGCCAGAGATATGCCGAGTTTCGTAGCCCGTGGTGGCGATCGGTGATTGATAAGTAAGAGAAAGAAATTATGGTACTAACCTTAATTGTGTGGTTATACTTGATAAGATTGCCAATGATTTGATATATAATGTAAATGTGTTGATTGAGACATGTGCTATATTGAAGTGAAGTAATATGGTGGGTGTTTGGTTTATATGGTTCTATTGATGAACATATATTGTGCACATGTATATATATATACTATCATAATGTATGATTTTAATTCATTTGGTATATGTTACTACCTCCTAGTTGCCGCTTTTAAAGGTTGATGTAGGTATGTTAGAAGTCCCACTCTTTTGAAGGTTTAGCTTGAAGGAGGTAGATATTAGAAGGAAGCCTTGTGCCTTGACCGGTAATTGTGTTTGTGAAAAGCACAATGTTTATGTTTTGTATATGATATTTAGATAGTTATGGATATTAATTTTGAAGGTCATGTGTGAAAATTAGACCTATTGTTGGAAGGCTAATTTTTTGTTATGACCTCAACATTGATGAATGACTATTGTAGTACATTGGTTCTACGCCACATTCATGAATGAATGATGTTATCTATGGATCATGACCTATGATGATGCATAATGCATGATTTATAAGCATGTGGAATGTTGACATGTATGTCTAATAAGAAGTGGCATCGGATGATCAATACCTTATGAAGAGGCTACCTACAACCCATAATATATATATATATATATATATGAAACTTGTGTGTATGGTTGGTTATGGCCAAATAGGCTTAGTTTGCAATTTGGCATTCTTGGTTTAGCTAAAAAGGGGCTTAAATTGCCATTAGAGCATATCTTGAGCTAGGCAATGAGTTATTCGATGAGACTTGTTAGAGCAAGACACATTTATATATGTGAATATAGGTCCATAAAACTTAGCCAATTGCATTTTCGTATATCATGTAAAATGCCTAAAATATGTATAAAACTACCCTATAGCTTAGAGTTTGATTAGGATGGAATTTGGGCTTGAAACTTTGCCACATAATTTATATTAAGATAGGTAAGTTGTGTATAAAATTTTATACAAATTGGAGTTAAATAACCTAGTGGAAAGGGGACCCAAAGTTGGTAAAAACATAACGACCAAAAAGCTACAGAATAATGCTCGCAGTAGTGCCTTCCACGGCTAGTGGTTGCAACCACGGCCAGTGTGTTAGTCCTCAAATTTACAATAAATTTCTTAATAAAATTGTGTCAAAATAATAAAAATTAGTTTAATTTGTTAGAAATTTAGGTTTTAATTATAATAAATGAAAGTTATTGGAAATAATCTGCCTTGATCAAATTTCTCTAGTTTTGTAGTGAAAAATTAAAGAAATTCAAGAGAAAATAGAAGAACTGGAGAGCTGACGTGTAGCATCAACTCCATGCGTAGTGTGGAAAGTTTTAATGCTAACGCTACGTGTCATATCCACGCGTAGCGTCAGAAGCTACATGGACTCCACTTCCAGGTGGCCAAGCACTCTGCCTAGTGGCCAAACAATGGCCAATCCACTCACACCAGATGCCAAATCGCAGTGGGAGACAATTGGCCCAATGTCTGCTGATGATTTTAATTAATTAATATCAATAATGGCCTTAATCATGTGCGTTTAATGGGGGTTGAGTCAGGAACCTGACGCTACGCGCCAAGCCGACGCTACGCGCCAAGCCGACGCTACGTGTCAGGACCCTTCCTCAGCCCTATAAATAGGCCACTTCCAAGGCATTCAAGGCATCCAATTCAACTCTGAGTTTTAGAACTTTCTTCCTTTCTTTCGAGTTTTAAGTGTTCTTTTGTGAGTTTGTAAGTCTAGAGTGTTTTTTTAGATACTTGAGAGTGTTGTGTAGTATTGTCAATTCTTGTATCGCGAAGTGTTTTCCTTCGTAATATCAACCTCTGTAAGTGTTGTTTTTACTTTTACCATGTGTAACTAAATTGTTTATGTTGGAATTTGATGAATCAATCTATTATATGATGTTGTGATTATGACCTCTGCATGTTTATGGTTCAAGTACCATGTTAGTATTTCAATCTTTTATTAGTGTGAACGTCAAATAGGAGAATGATTTTCATGCATATTGAAACTTGTTTTATTATTGTGAATGTCAAACAGGAGAATGATTATTCATGCCGAATTAAAATATGTTTTAATGAAAGTAAAAGTTAAAATACCCTTAATATGCCAATTACTAGGAATAGAATTGGTGATTATTGTTGCAATAAGGCCAGGACTTAATGCAAGTTTTTACTGAGAAAGCTCACGAGGGATCGGACTTTACGGTGACTACTTAGAATTCATATCACGAGGGATTGGTTATAATGATTTTAAGCTGCAATGACATGAACTTCATAATTAAATATGTATGTTTGTAATCATTTTATTATATTTTAGTCTGAGGATCCTAATTCCAACATAATTTGTCAATCTGTGTTTTTACTTCAAGTATCTGAGATTATTCTGAATTACATCTCACTTTCTAGATAAATTTTATCTTTACCACCTTTTTACCTTATGAACAAATCAATCATCAAATTCTAACAATATTGTATATATTGTTTATAAATCATTCTTTTGTTAATAAGTCTTGATAAATTTGCCATAGTAAATAGAGATTACTGTGAATTACTAGAACTTTCAATCTCACTGGAACGATATCTAAATTTAAAAACTACAAACGATTGGTGCACTTGCCAATTAAAAGACCCAACAGTATTTTAGGGTTTAACATAGTGGTTGGCACTACCTCAAAATATGTAAAAAACTACAGTTTTGGTGTCCAAAACAGTGCCAACCACGGCCAGTAATGTGCAACCACGGCCAATGGAATAGCCGCTGTCAGGATTTTTCCAACTGCTGCTTTTCCCTTACTATTTTTGGCTCTTTTGGGTATCTTAATGAAATTTTTGGCCTCCAACTTGTAGATAATTATGTTATGTAGGTGTGAAAATTGGTCTTACCTCAATTAGAGTTTCTGAACTCTTATTAAGCGTAAAACACAGACCTACTGCATTGTAAAACTCCAATTTAAGAGGGGTTTGAACCCAACTTTTTATGATTTTCAATTTGGAACTAAACGGTGATATTTATGACATGTTCCACTATTTCTAAGACTAAAAATAAACTTTTCTCATATCGCTTCTCATACTTTCATATATGGGAAGTGTGACTAAACAAAGGTCTGGGCGCGATGTTAAACGATTTTCTTTAATTCGTGGTGTCTCTTAGGCAAGGTGATGAACTTTAAAACACGAAAAATTTATCCTCATAATTATTATTTCATATCTATCATATTTACTTTTATAAGACTAAGAGGCGCTACACGGGAAATCAGGGCGGAAAAAAAAATAAGATCATGATTTTAAAATATATTTTTTAAGATTATTTTAAAATATTTTAAAAATAAATTAAAACTAACTTTATCTTATTTTAAATTTATATTTAAAAACCAAATAAAAAACACCCTAAATATGGAGGAATTATTTTACGATCACTAACCATCACGTCTGATTGTGATTCAACTAATAATTACTTATTTGATTTTGCTAAGACATGTGATGCAATTTATATTTTTATAAAATGTTTGAACACGATAATTGAAATAACTGATGTGAAATATTGATTTTTGTCTTTTTTATAACAATTGTTTTAATAACTAATATGAAATATTATTGAAACAACCCATATCTTTAAAAAAAATATCTTTACGTGATTATTTTAATAACTATTTTAACAACCAGTGTTAAAATATTTAAACGTATTATCAATATTAACAAAATCTAACCTATATTAAAAAATTATTATTTAAACCATAACGTGATGTGATATTCTGGAATCGTAGAATTATTCCCGTGTGGCACTTCCTACTGTAATTCTTGAGTTAAAAGTTAACAATTAACTTTGACTTATTAAAAAATAAAACTCTGGAATCAATTCATGATATGTGATATTTTAGGTGTGTTCATGCACAGAAAGTAGGCACAAAACCCTATAGAATCTCCCTAGGAATTAGGTTTCTTATCTCTCTATAATGTGTCACTTAGTTTACAATGTGTGTATAAAGGGTACATTTATACCTATGTTAGAATTAAGAGGCCCCAGGCCCATTGGACTAAAACTAACGGGATTCCTCCTCTAGCTAAGATAAAGGGAATTAAGAAGACTAGTGGGACCCCCTAATCACGGGGGAACAAGAGCCCCCCAGCCATGAGCCCCAGGCCAAGAGCCGGGTGAGATGGCTGAGTGTAGTCATGTGACGTTTCTGTTAGGGAATCCCTAGAACATGAGCAGTGGAAAAACAGGGATTCCATAGGATTTGCAAAGTGCCATGTTTCAAAGCACAAAACAAACACACAAAAAATTTGTTTTGGATTACCTCTTGAAGAACACCGAAGCAGTCGTAGCCTCGTCCTTTAGGAGTCCACACGAGCACTCCCACCAGAATCGCAACACTTGCCAACTGCTAGTTTGACGGCGTGTAGCTCTTGCAACTTTTGCGAATTTGTGTCTCACTTTAGTGAACGGCCTATGAGCATCTTATGCTCTATTTATAGGCTTAGGTTTAACCTAATTTGTTCTCTCTAAAGAGTGGGCTCCTTACTCATTCTAAATGAGTTAGGCCCAATAGCTTTATTTTAGTCTAACTAAAATAAAACAAAACATTTTCTGATGGGCTTACTCTATGTGTGTGACCCTATAAGTAAAATACCCGGTCATATTAATAATAAATTATTTTATTATTAATATAAAATAAGAGCGACATCTAACAATGCATCATTATGTCCGAATATTATTTAATATCAATATAACCTATAAGTGATAATTATTTAATATGTTTGTTCCTTTTGTCACGATATCCTAATTGGGCCCAAGGCATGGTCGCGCCATCCTTGTACGGCCCAATTTATTTTACTTGATACCGAAGTAGACTTGATCCGAATAAATATCTAATATTTATTCTTTCTAGCATGGCCATGCGTTTTCTTAGTCTTACTCCATCAAGTGGCCTATAGATATCACTCATGTCACATAGGAGAGACAAATCTCATTTACATCACTCACATCCCTCTGCATAATTTGTTCATTGCCTAATCACAACCTTTATAGTCCTCTTGTTACAAAAGACGTTTAATTGTATTAAAACAATAAACTCCTCATGTAGGAATCGTAGTGACTTTAGGTCGAAGGACTACATATACCATTATCACATTGAGAATCGTTTATGACATTCATGTAATGATCCATGCAACGTTCTCATGTGGGTCTGTCCAGTACATCATTACTCTTAATGTGTACCCGTGTGAAGACTTGATATCATCTATATCTATGATCTATGAGATCAGGTCATCAGTACACTCACACACTAGTCTCAATGTAATTACATGTCCCCATGTAAATACTTGACTAGGGACATTTTAGGAATAACTTTCATATGACCTATTACTCCAAGGATAAATACGTTTTAAAACAATTTTAAACTGAAATACTTATTTTATTGATAAGCAGAAAAATGATACAAATGAAAAAACATAAAGCTCATAGTGCATACACTAACAATCTCCCACTTGCACTAGAGCCAATCAGACATTTGCCTAATGCCTAATGATCTAGTGTGCTCCTCATGTTTTTGTTGTGTAAGAGGTTTTGTGACTGGGTCAGCAATGTTCTCATCAGTATGCACCTTACATATTTTTACATCTCCTCAGTCATGAATCTCTTAAATGAGATGAAATCGCCTAAGTATATGCTTGGATCGTTGATGTGATCTAGGTTCCTTAGCTTGTGCGATTGCTCCACTATTATCACAGTAGAGACTTATAGGGTCCACAATGCTAGGAACAATCCCAAGTTCTGTTATGAACTTCTTGATCCATACTGCCTCTTTTGCAGCATTTGAGGCAGCAATATACTCAGACTCTGTAGTAGAATCAGCAACTATCTCTTGCTTTGAACTCTTCCAGCTTACAGCGCCACCATTTAGACAAAACACATACCCAGATTGCGATTTTGAGTCATCCTTATCAGTTTGGAAGCTAGCATCAGTGTAACCTTTTACAATGAGCTCTTCTTCCCCTCCATATATCAAGAATGAATCCTTAGTTTTTCTTAAGTACTTTAGGATATTCTTGACAGCAGTCCAGTGACTTTCACCGGGATCAGACTGGTATCTGCTCGTCATACTGTGTATGACTTTCCTTTTGTCTTCCCTCCCCCTACAGGTCTCGGGGATCGAGAGCGTGGGGCTTGTGATCTCTCCCGAGTCTGGAGTTCGACCTGATCGGGGTGCTCTATTTCTCTCTTCTGGTTTCCCTCCTTTGGTCTATCATCCTTCCGAGCGACGAACCTCGTCAAGTGTCCCTGGCGGATTAAATGCTCTATCTGATTGCGGAGGGAGCGACATTCCTCTGTTGCATGGCCATAAGCTCGATGGTACTCACAATATTTGGACGTGTCCAACCCTTTTGGTCCCTCTCCTGGGGGAAGCGTAAGGAGTCCAGTATTGTAAACTTCATGCATGATCTGATCGTGACGATCCTTCAATGGTGTGAAGTTGGTGTACCTAGAAGCA
Organism: Clitoria ternatea; assembly: GCA_037962975.1. NCBI lineage: Eukaryota > Viridiplantae > Streptophyta > Magnoliopsida > Fabales > Fabaceae > Clitoria > Clitoria ternatea. The sequence goes on from CM075673.1 coordinate 141,132,581, forward strand.
TTGTACGCATCAGCATGCTTGTCCCGACCCTGTTTGGGGCTTCTCCTCTTCTGGTTAGGCCGATAGGCGACCCAATCAGAGGAACCCAACCGATCGGCCTCTCGCTCGTCAACAGCGATATATCAGGAGGCCCTTGTCCGAAAATCATCCATGTCCTGGGTGGCTTCTTGGCCAAGGGGTCGGAGAACTTGCTCAGGCGAAGGCCAGTTTGTATGGCGTGTAGTGCCATTTCAGGACTAAGGTCCCAGATTTGGATGGCCTGCTTGAAAAAGCGAGCCATGTACTGCTTCAAGGTTTCGTTCGGAAGCTGGCGCAGGTTCGCCAGGCTATGTGAAATCTGCTGCACGGCCCTATTGGTGGAGAATTGGTTAAGGAACTTTTTTACTGAGGTCAGAAAAATTGGTAATGCTCTTCTAGGGAAGGTGGGAGAACCAGCGAAAGGGCCGACTTGATCAACGTAGTGGGGAAATTTCGGCAAAAGAGGGAGTCCGACGCCCTAGTAACCAGCATGGTATTGGTGTACATGGTAAGATGCTCTTCGGGGTCCCCTCTGCCGTCGTATTTTTCCATGGATGAGGGCTTGTAGTTTGGAGGGGTGGGGGCATCCATGATCTAATCGGACCATAGATGAGCAGTGAAGGGGAGCTCAGGCTCGTATCTCGTTGTCTCTCGCGTTTGGTAGGAAACATGACCGGCAACCTTTCGTTGGGCGGATCGGCCCCCATTGTTGCTGGAGGCCTCTCGCTCGTCATCCCTTTGTCCTCGAAGTTTCGCGTTCTCTTGCTGCAGGTTGGCTACTGTTTTCTGTAGGGTTTTCACCATGTTCGTGAGTCGCTGTATCTGATCATTGTGATTAGACGACTCTTGACGATGTCCGCTGTCTTCCTCTCGGCAGGTGTTTTGGGTGTTTACCATGGTTACGTTCAGAATTAGGATTAGGGTTGGAAAGAGGTGGTGTAGGATTCGTTTTACCAGGCCCCACGGTGGGCGCCAAAATGTTCACACACAGAAAGTAGGCACAAAACCCTAGAGAATCTCCCTTGGGATTAAGTTTATTATCTCTTTATAATGTGTCACTTAGTTTACAACGTGCGCATAAAGGGTGCATTTATACCTAGGTTAAAATTAAGAGAGTCCAGGCCCATTGGACTAAAACTAACGGGATTCCTCCTCTAGCTTAGATAAAGGGAATCAGGAGGACCGGTGGGACCCCCCGATACGGGGGAACAAGGTGTAATAGTGGAAAAAGAAAGAGCAAGATATAAATCTTCATGAAGCCAGCTTGTAGAATAATTAATCAAGTTAAATAATTATTTACAGCATATATGTCAAACAATTATTTTCATTTTTTAAAATTCTATGAAAAGACTTTTTATATTCTTTTCAGCATGGTGTTTCTCCTCCAAAGAGGATCGAATATAATGAAGAAGAACACCACGACAAGAATCTGTTCAAAATCTGTTTCCCATATATATATGCACTGTTTTTGGGGGGAAATGGAATCAAATCAAACAAATGCAGAAAAATTTTAAAAAAATAAATTTGAGAAATTATCATAATCTTCCATTTTGGATACCTTCTACATAGTCTTGAGAATTTGAATGTCACGTGCATGTATACTGATAATGAATTATCTTATCTTCCCAGTGGTAGTGCATGCCAACTGCCAAGTATAAATAAATTAAGAGCACTCCCACATGCTTATACTGACAGAATACGATACCAAGTGGGAACATAATTCACGCCATTGTTATTTTTAAAAGCAATATTCAAAGGTAAAAAATGACCGGAGGAAAATGGGAAAGTCAAAACAGTGTCATAACTCATAACTTGTAACCAAAGGCAATACCTTTACACGAATAATTACTTGTATACTTTTGGAGGTTTCTGTAATGTACCTGTATTCATTTGGCTATTAGCTTTTTGAGTTCTATTTCTATCCTAATCTTAAGGAACATATGTAAGAAATAAAAACAAAACAGTTTTTCTAGGCGATATAATGCACATCATAAGAAATAAAAAAATAAAAATTGTTTGATTGAAAATTGTGTTAAATCTACCTCAGATGTTTCACATGAAGGGGTTAAAATCAAAAGGGTTATTTCAACTTTTTGGAATAAGAATAAATACTACTCACTCTGAGAAAATGCAATTGTACATGGAGGGAAGGAGAAAATGAAATTGGATAATGAAGTCATATATAAATGTGCCTATAATAAATCATAGCACTAATCACTCCTCTAAACAGTATCTCCGTTTCCAAATAGTTTTGTTCCTAAAATTTGAAAAGTTTTGATTTACAACAAGAATATATAGCAAACACTACTAGTGGTCACTAGAAATGGAAGGCAGAACAGCCATCCTCATCTCCATGACTTTCTTGTGGGAATTTGAGTGCAAATAGCTAACAAAAGTAGGACTTTTGGCTGGCCTATACTCTGGTAGCAACCTACCAGACTTGTACCTCACACCACATGCATTGCATAGGGTCTTTGGACCCAATGGTCCTGCCCTCCACTGTGGGGTCCTCTGGGCCAAGCAATGGGTGCACCTCCTTGGTGCTAGGTGTTGTCCATTGTTAACCTCAAGCTCAGAGTCTCCAAAGCTTTCTTTGCTCTCACTCCCCTTCTCCACCACTTCTCCATCTTCTTTGGCCACCTCTTTTTGCTTAGGCACAATGAGTTCACTGTCAGCAAGCCAATAGGCTTGTTTGAGAAGAGGAGGGTCAGAACTCAGGGCTTCATTTTCAGGGTTCAAATGGTGTGACCATATGCTTAAAGGGTCTTTGGTTCTTGGAGCTGAAAGCCTTTTCCTCTTGCTCCTTGCCTTCCCTGGCACAGCAAAATTTTGCAAAGGAGACTCACTTAGTTGAGGCCTCTTCAGTGTGCCTGAAGAAGGTTTTGAACTTGTGCTTTTTGTTTGAACACCAGAAGGCATTAACACACAACTTGGAGGGCTTGAAAAACAGTCTTCAACAAACACTGAAAGCCATTCCAAACCAACATCCACTTCCTGCACACAGTTTTGGTTAAAGGTTGCAAAATTTAGCTCGCACAATAAACCAGAAAGGACTATAGACACTTGAATATACACCAATAAACATAGACCATAAGCAGCATAACATATTAACATTAAAGTTTAAAACTTTGTAACCAAACAGTTAGCCAAAACAGAATAACCACTCTCTCAAACCAAAAAAGAAAACCTTATACTAGAACTTGCAAAGAACTATGTGGCCAAGGGAATTAAGCTAGAAAAACACCAAAAGTAAAAAATACAAGGTAAAAAATGAAGAATCCCACATTAAAGTGACACACTAACCGTGTTCTGAGCAGAGAAAAGGTCATCAAGGCTGGTTAAGCATGAAGGGGCAAGGACTTGCTCTTGCTGGCACTCACCAGAAACTGATACATTTTGGCACACATCGATGTCCATAAGGTTAAAACCTTGAAGATTCTGTTATGTCGAACCTAACAAGAGAGGGGGAAAATGAAAGGGGAGAAAGAGAATAAGAGACAGCAAAAATTGGTGTTTCAATTTAGAACTCCACAACACCTCTCTCAGTGCACCCTTTATTAATATGGCCATTGGTTTTTTGTCGGCAGATAAAAGGTTAAAAGCAAAAAAGAAAAACAAATGAAATTAATTTATCAAACAGTGAGAAAGCTAACATCACTATCTCATGCAGACATACACCAATCACTATCTCTCATCTTACATTTAACTATGTTTACCCCAAAACATCACTTATTTATTTATAAGTTACTTTACCTTTTATATTTTCCAATTCTGCTATTACCTTACTTTTTGCTGCCTTTGGCTTATAAATAGAATAAACTATAAATATTTTTCTCCATTAAGCAAAATAATAAAATTTTTGGGGGAAATTTTCCTTGGTTTTGAGGGTAAATATTAAAAGGTTGCAGAGAGAAGTAAGTAGTAGGTGCTCCCCGCTTTCACTTTTGCTTTGCTAAACATCTCAAAAGATGCATCGGAAGAGTCCAAGAGGCCAGGCCACAGACTGCTACTGGCAGTTGGTATGCAGTTTCAGATTCATTTAAAATGTTTTTAACATTCAGATTCTTCCAAAATCTTTTAACTGTGTGAAGGGTAAATTACATTATCAACCTATTTTTAATTTTCATCCATTTGTTTTATTTTCTTACAGAATATTTCTTCTGTGTACACACTAAGGATATTATGAAACAGTTAATTATTAAGGTAAGTTTTGTTTCTTTTCATGCATATCACTAGTAATTTCTCAACAATATTAGCATTCACTTCATACCAGATATTATAAGATAAATAATGTAAAACTTTTAATATAATGAAATGATAACTTTTGGGTTATAACAATGAGAATATAGATTCTGATTTTAATATCATGTTAAAATTTCATTTTAAAATTAATTGGTGATAAAAGAAATAACTAACGCGTCATATTATAAAACAGGCAAGGTAGAATAATGATGCATATAACTTCTTAAATTTTGATAAAAATACAACATTGTATTTTGGTCAATTAAATTTAACAAGTAGTAATATGCATGTAAGAAGCATAACAGTGTTGGTCTTGTTGATCACTCAGTGCGTAAATTAATTAAGCGAGCAGTTCTGACAAAATAATAGTCGTCTTAAAATCAAAAAAATATTACCGAATTAAAGCATATTGATAGATGAATAATGTGATAGAGTGATCGGGATAAACCTCCTTCTTAAGGAAATTATTTTCAACAGAATTAATAATATGATTGGTTTTTACTTGAGGAAAGAGTTATAAAAATAAAAAAATTTAAAAATTAATATTAATCATTCATATTGTTTGAAATAAAATCTTATTTGACTATAAAATTAATTTTTTCAAACTCCCATGCTCCATTCCATTCACAAGAACAACAAACCAGACATGTTGTAAGTCATTTGGGTTGGATTTATATTAAGGATGACAAAAAATAATTTTAAAATGTAAAGGCTAATTTTGTAATTTTAAAATAGATCTTAATTCACATAGATTTTTTTCTTGATAAATTAATCACATAGATTAAACGTGAATCTAAGCACATCATTTAACTTTTGGTTTGATGTAATTTTAAATTTCTATTCTGGCAAGATTTTAAAGCCTTTAAATACAAGACTATATGTACTAATAACTTAGACCAAACCTATTGATTTCATGTGAAACACATTATTTAAAATAGTTTTTGAGAGGAATTATGTCTAATGTACTTTTTAATATGACTTGGAATAATTATTTTATCTTGAACTTTTTTTTTTTTGAGAGTGTCCATCTTTTTAATAGTAAATTTTAATAAATTTTTCAAGTAATTGTTGAAAAGAAGATATTAGACCTTTTGACCTAAAATTAAGGATTTCTTACGTAAAGCATAAATTTTTGGAGGAATTACACTTAAAATTTGAATTTAATCCAAATACACTAATAGTGTGAAGTTCCTTTATATTACTCACGTTCAATCATAAATTGCTACACGTAAATAATTATACTTGATTTTTTAAACAATTATTTTAAAAATTATATTTAAATTAAATTATGATTACTTAATAATATAAGGTTGTTTGAGTAGCGATTTAAATTAATTTGTAACTTATTTTACTAATTTAGAATTTTTTTAAATAAAAAAGTTATGATCCATAAAAAAATTTATCTTAATAGCATGTAACTTTTTTTTCAAAAAAACTATTTGAAATAGCATTTGAATTTATAAATTCCAAACTTATTTTACTTTTTACAGTATTATTCTCATTGATATATTTTTTAATCACTCATGTTTATTTTTAAAAAATATATATTTTATATCATTTTACATTTAACAACTGATTTTATTAAATATATTTTAATTTAATCAGTTAATTTATCAACTTTTAATTTTCAATTACCAATTACTAGTTTTAAGCTTCAAATTAACTTATTAACTTAAAATTAGTTTATTCGTTAGTTTTTCAAACATACCCTAAATTTTTAATTGAAAATATATACTAATTAAACACTTACCATTTAACCTAATATTGTTTATCCTAATTTTACTTTCTAAAATAAATTGCAGCAAAAGTGCAAAAACTGTACTTTTTCTTAAATTTAACGGGGGATACGCTTGCAAGGATAATAGTATTGAGTATTTCAAACTAAAGTATTGGGGTTTCTCATGTGCTTCTTACGTGCCAGCACAAAAGACAAATGTCATCATCATCCGGGAAATCCTTTTACATTTATTTATTTATTTATTAATAGTAAATTTCTTCCACCCAACTATTAACATAATTACATTCTCAACATCTTAAATTAAGTTAGAGCAATCCCTTCAAAATGAAGCTGGAACTTAATCGTTTTATGTTTATATTATCACATTGATCATTGCACGTATAAGAACTTAGAAAAATAGTTTTACTTAATCTCTAAATATACAGAAGAGTATATAAACATTTCTTTACCAAAAAAACATTTTATTACAAATAATACAACTGATTTCAATGATTTATACCTCTCAAAAGGATTAGTTTTTGACTATCAATTGGAAAAAATATTTGGTATCACCACTAAAAACATTTCTTCATGAATTCGTATGATATATGAGTCGTTATAAGCATATAAAGTATTAAACCCTAGAAAATTATTTTAGGAAAACAAAATTTATTTCTCAAAATTCCACTTAAATTACAAATAGGCCTCTGGGGCCATATTTATACACCAAAGATGGGATAGAGGATAGAGATAATCTCCTAAAATAAAAGGGATAAAGGGGACCTTGGCTAATTTTGGGGGAACATGAGCCCCAATCATGAGCTATTAGCCATCAGGCGAGCCGAGTAACTATATACCGAATTGTTGTATACCAAGCAGTTGTATGCATGTGATTTCTAGTCGTGAGCTTTGTCGTTTTTTCCAGTCAGATTTTCATGGTTAGAACTTGGAAATTTGGCGTTTTAGGACGTAACTGGAATTTTACCATTCAAAATTTGAACTTGGAAATTTAAAAATTTGTCGTTCTGGGACTTGACATAATTGGGCTTTTGTCGTTTGGAATTTCGTTGTTACTCCCTCAATTGGGATTTTAAGACTTAACATAATTGATTTTTTCTGTTACTCCCTCGGTCAGGATTTTAGGACTTAACATAATTGAATTCAATCGTTACTGCTTCGGTCGGGATTTTAAGACGTAAAGTAATTGAATTTTGTTGTTTCTCCCTTAATCGGGATTTTAGGACTTAACATACTTGATTTTTTTCGTTACTCCCTTGGTCGGGATTTTAGGACTAAGAATTTTGTCGTTACTCTTTCAGTCAGGATTTTAAGATTTAGTGTAAGAGAATTTTACCATTACTCAATAGGTCAGGAATTTATGACTTATCGTGAGAGAATTTTGTTGTTAGTCTCATTGTCGTTACTCCCTCGGTCAAGATTTTAAGACTTAACGTAAAAGAATTTTGTCGTTACTTTCTCAATTAGGATTTTAGGACTTAACGAAAGAGAATTTTGTCATTACTCCCTCGGTCAGGATTTTAGGACCTGACGTAATTGAATTTTGTCGTTACCTCCTCAGTTAAGATTTTAAGACTTAACGTAATTGAATTTTGTCGTTACTCCCTCGGTCGGGATTTTAGGACTTAACGTAAGAGAATTTTAGCATTACTTTATTGGTCGAGATTTTAGAACTTAATGTAATTGAATTTTGTTGTTACTTTCTCGGTCAAAATTTTAGGACTTAACGTAAGAGAATACCCTAGATGAGTTGGACAATGCTTGTGATGTTAAAACCTCTCGGAGGAAAACTCAATGGGTCAAAACCCCTTGAGTAGGAAAAAGAATGCCCCATGAATGATTACATGGTCTTACTTGGTGGCTCTGTTCTTGCTCCCTCATTTTTAAAGCTCACAGCTCAATCGGCTTCACGTTCCTCCATATTCACGCAACTTACTGGCCTTTGCCTGAAATCATCCATATTAGTTAGGGGCTTTTTGGCCAAAGATTCAGAAAACTTACCCAGGCACAATATCGTCTGTATTGCATGGAGGACCACCTTTGAGCTTAGGTTTTGATCTGTATGGCCTGCTCGTTGAAGCGTGCCATGAACTGCCTAAGTGTCTCTCTTTGTCCTTGCTTGAGGTTGACCACGCTATAAGAAGTCTATTGAACCGCTCGGCTGGAGGTGATCTGAGTAAGAAACTTCTCAGTGAGTTTTACGAAACATAAGACGCTTCTCAGAGGGATGTGTAAGAACCAAAGTAGGGTGAATTTAGTGAGGGTAGTGGACGCCTCAGAGATGAGGAAGTTAGTTATGAATAGGGTAAGGTGTTCCTCCGGGTCACCTTTTCCGTCGTATTTCTCCATTAAGAAGGCTTGTAATGGTGTGCATGGGAACTGCCATTACAGCCTTAGTAAACGGATGTGTGGAGTAGGGAGCAAAGGGCTCTAGTTTATCTTCCTTTAACTTTGTGGCCTGCTTTGATAGCCAGAGGCCTCCCGCTTCTTTGTCTAGTGGTTTCGTAAGTCTTCGTTCTCTTTTCTCAATTCTTCTATGATGCACTGTAGTGTCTTGACTAGAGTCAGGACCTCCTTCATCTTGTCATTGTCATCTCATCGTCTATCCTGATCTTTGTGGGTGTCGTCATCCTTTCTCTAGCTGGCGTTGCTGTGTGAGGTCATCATCTTCCTTCTTCTCAGAGCCAGTCTTCTCCTATGGGATGTGTGAACTGTTTTATTGGGCCTCATGGTAGGCGTCAAAATGTTCACTCCGAACGTATAAAGTATCAAACCTTAGATAATTACTTTAGAAAAACGTGATTTATTTCTTAAAATGTCACTTGGATTCTAAAGAAGGCTTTAGAACCTTATTTGTATATATAAAAAAAAGATAGAGGATAAATATAGCTTTTTAAAATTGAGAAGATAAAGATTAAAATAAAAAGATAAGAAGGAATTAACCAATTTGGATAAAACAATATCTAATGTGACCATCCTAATCACAAGATGTTGCTTATCCTAAGAAAGTATATTAATTTATATCTTTCTAAAATCAAACTCTCCTCATTTATAATTTGGGAGGAACGAGGATGGCGGGTAACCAACCTGGTGGGGCATACACCTTTATAATAACAAGGAACTATGTTGGATCCCAGCTTTAATTTCCAGTATAAACAAGAAAAAGAATTAGGGAGCAACATGTCCTTATATTCCAAAGAAAATCAGGCGTTTTGATGAAAAGAGGATTATGATTTTCTTATATCCAATTTCATAGTGTTTGTAGTGAATTAGTAAATTAAACTTGAAATGCTTAAATAAAAGTATAAAACTCGCCCTAGGGCCTGCTGTCACGGGTCAATGTGTCAATTTCCCCGTGTTCATGTACCGAGAAAATTGTCAAAGTTTATTAAACACTATATAAATTGATTTCCCAAGAGGGTTGAGACTTGAAGGTTATTGAAAGAAATTGCATTTTAAGGTAGCTGCAACTTTGAAGTATTATATGTAAAATTATAAACAACAAGGTTTATTTAAGATGTTTAATTTTATATAAAAAAATTAATGTAAAATTAAAATTAATGTTATACCATTTTATTTTCTAGAAAAATCTAATACAACTTTTAATATATATTTTTACCTTTTGATTTTTTATTAATTACAAAAGTTATACAAACTCACCTAAAATATAACTTGAGAAGTGTTCCCCCGAGTTTAGGGTGTGGTCCCCACAACCCCCTAAACTTTTTCACGCCATTTAGTGGTAGATTGATTTAGATTATAATTTAATGGGCCAAGGCCCATTTTGTAACCTAGGTATAAAAGTACCTGCTGTACGTATGTTGTAACCAAGTGACACATTATAGAGATTAATTGTTAGAGTTTTGTGTCTGTGTGTAAATAAGAAGCAAACAAAATGAAATTTCAAGGTTTCATATTTGATAATTTAAAATTCATCACGAATGAATGAATGCATGTTTGAATTTGATGGCATGGAAATGGAAAACTGCATAAACCTGGTCGCAATAACAGAACTGTTTCCGATTGATTGCTGGACAACAAAAGAATTAAAAGGAAACGTAAATCGACCACCAATATGTGCATGATGAATTATGGTGGGGTCAGAGGTTGGATGGGTAATTAATTGAAAATGAATGAATGACATTGAAACAGGACAGAGAGAGTAACATAACACACTTCATATGAATAATTTCATTAGTCCTAATTCCCGTGGCCTTTTACATTAAAATTGAAAATAACAAACCCGAAATCAACTCAAGAATCACAACCTTTTAAAAAAATATTTTGATTGTATTTTTAATTGATATGAAATTTTATCTTACAATCTTACCATACGTGAATACATATATATGCAAAGCCAATGGGCTTCTATTCTCTTTCTATCCAAAATCTTCCCATGCTATGCTGTCTAAATCAGAAGGGTTCAATCTCCTTTCAACCATCACAATAATACCCATACCTTGTATAATCCACCACCCATTGATGCATATATGGAACTAGCATGGTCAGAAGAACAGTGGACCCCACAAATACCCAGCTTCAAATTAACACCATTGGGTTACCTAAGTTAATTACCACACCAAGTACTTGAAAATGAAGCATGAAGCCTTTTGTTTCCTGCCACTGTAAAGTGACCAGACATACACACATGGTACTACTCAGCCCTCACATTACATTTAAAAAGTATTCAGTAAGTGGTCACTTATGCCTTTGACTTGGTTATACCCTCTCTAATATGACTGAGAATGAGAGAAGCTATAACTTAATGTTTATGGGTACCCTGGTTTGGAAGGAAAAGGGTACCTCTAAATAATGAAGGGAGCACTATTTCCTAGTTTGATTGGAAATGGGGTGATGAGGTATCTCATGAATCATGACTGTACAAATAACTAATAAGGGCCACCGCTAGCAATAATTTCACCGGATGGGGCGTGACACCAATTCAATGAAAGCCTTTGATTTTGAGCAAATAAATAATGAGACAAGTTAGGAATAAACTTTATCTGCATTTCTTATGCCTTTTTCATAATACATGCTAATAAAAGTATTAGAGAGGTAAAGGTTATGAAATTTAGCTAATAGCTACGTCCGTTAGTTTTCTTCCTTAAATTTGTTACCAAAGTCTGTTCTGAACTCTATTAACTGAGTTCACCATATAAGTTATATTTTTTTGACTTTTATCATTTCTTAAATTAATAGAGATGCTCTTTTCATGAATTATTTTAATTTTATTCTTCATATTCGGTTTGACTTATGTTTACTAACAAAAAGTTTGAATTTACTCATGAATAACAATCTTATTTAAGATTTAATCACTCTTAAAATTCTTTAACTCTTTGAAATAGGACTTCTATCATTTTAGTCTATATCAAAATTCTGATTTGGAGAGAAATGAGTAATCACCTAAACATAAGATTGTATATATTCATATTGAAAAATATAATTACAAAAACAACTATATGAGTATTTATATAATAGGATACTAACAAACTAGCTCACTCTAAAATCTCACTAACAAACTTTAACTAAACACTAACTAACTCAAATAATCAATAACGGACCAAATAACAACTCTACCAATAAATAGATATCAATTATTGGTTTGAAACACCATAAAAAATTACAACCAAATATCAAAAAAGGTGGGAAAGGAACATTAAACACAAATCTAACACAATCTTTAACTGGCATTTTATCACTCAGCTTTAGAGTGAGCACAAATTTGATTGGATCCCTGCGAGACATTTTCTTTAACAATACATGCTACACATAACACTAATTCCTTTTGGTTTCATCTTGAGCATGGTTAATGCATTGTTGTTTCTCATGCTACACAATAATGAATTTTGGGTAACTGAAAATTATTCTAAGTCAATATTAAAATAATATGATTGCGTTGTTCTTCACTCACTACTAGAAGCATTGAAATTAGCCACCAAAAATATTTTGTCGCCATTAGCTATCAACTTTTACCATTGCTTCTTTTTAGCGACCAAAAATATTTTTATATATGATTAGCGACCAAATTTGCCACCAAATTATGAAAAATGTCAAATTTCAATGGCTAATTTCGTCACATAATGGGACTGCAAAATAAAATGACTACAATTAACCATGGAATTTGCTTTCTATGTCTAACCATAATTTAGTCACAGAACTTTACAATAAAATTAGCCACAAAAATTATCCACAAAAGTTAACAAAAATATTAGTCACGGAATTAGATATCGATGACTAACACTAAGAAAATTTATTATTTGTTCTAATTAGCCATTGAATCTTGTTTTGTGCCTAATGTTTTTGTTTTACGCAACTAAAAAAACAGAAATTCAAATCCATTAGCCACAAAGTTTAATGAAAATATTAGCGACGGAATTAGATATTGATGGCTAACATTAAGAAAATTTATTATTTGTTTTAATTAGCCACAGAATCTTATTTTCGTGCTAATATTTTCATTTGACTTAACAATAGAAATATTTTCGTTTGACTTAGCCATAAAAACCTTTTTTTATCAAGCAACCATACTTATCCACGAATAAGTTTGGTGGCTAAATTATTTAACCTTAATCATCCATCTTAACCCATTTTGTACCATTTTATCATCTCTCTCAATCCCCTCTTTTTTGTTCTTTCCCTCTCAAAATCCAAAACTCAAATCTCCCTCCCTCCCTCTTATTTCTTCGTTTCAATCCTACTTCTCTTTAACTTTGTTTGTATTACTAATTCATATTCAAAGGCTAATGGACGCCAAGCCAAATTCCAACTCAAATTCTTAGATTTGTTGCCACTCACTTCTTTTTACCTCTAATAAATTTAGCCATTGGGTTTTTGTCACGATCAAAATTCGTGACTAGTCTAATAGTATTACAGGGCAGAATTAGTAGTTTTAGCCACTAAAAATTTCGATGGCTAAATCAGTTTGGTCTAGTAATAACTATAAATTTTCATCATCCTTTATATAACAATTTCTAAAGGGGTCAATCATCAACTCAGTCACATGATTAATCAGCTCCAAGAATATGATAAAAAACACCTTAGTGGTCAATTTTTTAAAAACCTTTTGCAAAGTCCTACACAAATGTTTATCCTTAGCTAACATCACAACCTTCCCCACCAACTCATTGAACCAATGCATATGCCTTCCATTGACACTAAACCTGAAAACATTATTCAACCTCTTGTTACCCAAAAAATTAGTGAATAAATAACTACCATCATTAGCATTAGGGGATTTCTATTACACCTTATTGGGAACCTATTGCACCTATCAAAAACCAGCACAACAAAAAAACACTACCAAAGTCTCTTTGCCTTACCAAAGGATCATAATAAAAAAAAACCCATCATCGTAAGAGTGTCTGTAACATCCCAATTTTTAAGATTTTTAGAAAAATAATTTAAAAGGATTAGAGAAGAATTTTTGAATGAATTTCCGAGTGAAAATGTCAAAGACAAGATTTTCCGAGTGAGAATTATTCGAGTCCGAGTGAAATGGATGTAATTCCGAGTGAAATAAGATTGAAAATTATTTGTAAGTGAATTTAAGAAGTTTCCGAGTGAAACATTATTAAGGAAATTATTCTAAGTTAAGAAAAACATTATCCGGTTGAAATACATTCGAATGAAGCAAATTCGAGTGAAACGGAAACATCTCTGAGTGGAATGATTCCGAATGGGTTATTTCTGAGAGAAGTGGAAGTACTTCTCAGACCGATATTTCTGATCAAGTAAACTCCCGAGTGGAGTATATCCGAGTGGAGTGACTTTCCGAGTGAAGTGTCACAGAGACACTTCCGAGTGATACATTCCGAGTGAGTCTTTCCAGGAAGAGTGCTTCTGGACAGACTTAAACTCTGATTGAATATGTTTAAGAATACATAAATCCGAAGAGAGAAAATATCCGAGTAACCTTTCAGTGGAGAAGTTTCCGAATGATGAAAGAAGTAAGACTCTGACTCGGAAAGAGGATTTGATAAGTCCTCTCGGAAAGAGATACTCAGAATGTGGAACCGAGTCAGAATATGTTGAAACCGAGTCGGAATACACAGAAACCGAGTCGGAATTAATAAATATTTTAGCTTTCCACGTCAATCTGTTCTTCTACGTTCTAGTAAATTCCTTTCCAGATATTTTCTAAGAATGGGACCCTTTTTGATGTGTTGTCCCCTTTTCATTAAATATCTTAATCCTTCATTAACTATTAAAGATACGTGTGTCAGAATACTTCAATTTATTCACGTCTCTTTCACGTGAAAGGTATATAAATACTTCTGCTATTGGATTAATGGAGGAATTCTTGGAAGTGAAATCATCGTTATATTTCCAATCTTTACTAGAACTAGTAAACGAAGAACACCAAATCTCCATTCTATTCTCTTTACAAAGAAGTTTGGACTGGTGCAGAAGTACAATTCCAGTCGGTATTTGAGAGCAGTGACTGGATATAATTTTAAAGGCTATTGGAACTCTTTAATTCCAGGTAGGGGGAGCGTACATCTCAAATAAATAGTTTATGAATGGATTTGGGGTGATGTTATGATGTGTATATGTTATGTGAGACCCCAATTGAATTACATGCTTTATGTTTCCTTATTTTCCATTCATATTGAGTTATATATGATGTTATTGTCCATGATACTGAATTCTTATGAGATTGATAAAGGTGATATGGTATGAATTCTAGGCATGAAATTATTATGTGTTATGCCTATTGTATTACCGATTGGAATGATATGATGATTATGTTAATGGTTGGATCGATCTTGGCCCGTGGCACTCGCCGTTGTCACTGAAGAGTGATGGTGTCACATAAGGGTGGAAACGGTTGGCCCGTGGCACTCACCGTTGTCACTGAGAGTGATGGTGTCACATTGGGTGTAAATGGTTTGGTATTAGTAAAATGACCAGTTCAGCTGAGAGCTGAGATATGGCTCGGGGAGCCAATGTTGCAACACAAATAGTATAATGATCCCATTTTGGTTGGTCATGTATACTGATGTTGATACATATTAATGGATCCATTTGGTTAAGCATGTGCATACACTGATTTATATGTTATTAAGAGAACATGCTGCTATGATGAGTATATGTATATGTCTCGGTTTTAAGAATAAATAATTTGTTATTTGCCGAGTGAAATTGTTATTTGCCGAGTGAAGTTTATTATATTGGCCGAGTGTGGATTATTATGTTTGCCGAGTATGATGTGCTGTATCTGCCGAGTGTGAAATGTTTTACTCGCCGAGTGCGAAATGTTGTAACTGCTGGGTGTGAATTAATTACGAGTGTGAGTTAGAATTGTCGAGTGTGAATTATTGGCCGAGTGTGATCAATTTTGGTTTTATAGTTATTAATTAGACTTTTAATCCAATTCAATAACTGCTATTTGATATGTTTTATGCTCACCCTTTACAGTTGTTATTTTTCAGTGGATAAAGGGCCCAACCATGATATGTGAAGACACTCAGCAGCTCGGAGTTTATTTTAGTGGAAGCCTTGGCCGGCTCCTGAATACCGAGTGTTTTTGGTTTATTTATTTAATTGTAAATTTAAAAGAGCCGGTCGGCTTATGTAAAATAGATATTGAAATTATTTAATTCAAAATCTATTTGAAATTTAAATGAATTATTTGTATTTTAAATAACCGGTCGGATTGATGAAAAACTGAGCTGGTTATTTATTGAATCCGACTCCTGTTTTTGGAAATTTTATTTGATTTATTGAAATTTATTTTAAAAATTAAGGATGTTATAATTTGGTATCAGAGCAGACTTGAAAAGTCCAAGGCCAAGGTTTAGCTACTGAATGATATGAGCTGAGTGGAAACATATCATTGTTGTTACGTGTTATAGTTGAGGAAATCAACTATAAATACATTGTTTTGATATTCATGAGAGGTATTAAACTGTGACGATTATTTCAGGATAGGAAAATGGATCCTCATGGTATGGATGCCATGGCTGCTGCCTTCCAGCGTGTTGCTGACATCTTAGAAAGGCAGAATACCCCTCAACTGAGTGACAATCATAGTATTGATTGTTTTCTCAAACGAAAACCGACTGAATTCCATAGAGGATTTCAGCCAGACCGAGCGTATGCCTGGATCCAGAATCTTGAATGGATCTTTGGCAGTCTGCAGTGCACTGAGGCACAGAAGGTTGAGTATGCAGTCTTCATGCTTCGGAAGGAAGCTGAAAACTGGTGGAGAATGGCTAAAAACCGACTGACGACCATGGAAATAGAGTTGAACTGGGAAAATTTCAAGGAATGTTTCCTTGAAAAGTATTTTCCGAACACGGTTAGAAGCCAGAAGAAGTTGGAATTTATGGAACTCCGACAGGGAAATCTGACTGTTGAAGAGTACGCAGCTAAATTTGAGGAACTCTGCTTATTTTATCCTCCTTTCCAGATGCCGGGCACTGAGGGTTCAAAGTGCATCAAATTTGAAAGCGGACTGAGACCAAATATCAAAAAGGCATTCAGACACCAAGAAATCAGGGGTTTTCTGATTCTTGTCAACAAGTGCTGAATCTATGAGGAAGACGATAAAGTTTCCTCTGGAATAAGCAGTCGGTCGAATAATTCTTCTAAGTTATCACCGATCAATTTTAAAAGGCAAGGGAAGTTTTGTAACATCCTAGGTTGATTTACCTTTTCATTTACATACGGCAAATTATTTTCACAATAAATTTTTTTTTCGCGTTAAATAAAAATTTGGATCTTAATGTAAAATAATATTTACCTCTTTTAGTTACATTCTAATTAATAAAATCGTACTCAGTATAAACAAAACCGTTCTAAAATAAATCCTTAAATAAAAGTATGTTAAAATAATAACCGATCAGAAATGATTCCACTCGGTCTTGATAATAAATAGTGTTCACTTAATTATAATCAAAATAATAATAAGAGTGTACGCAAAATAATATCTAATCAGAATACACCCTTGGGTAAAGTGGAGTTAAAACAGCGGAAGAAGAAGAAGAAGAAGACGACGAGGACAGGGGTCATTCGCCTGAGCGAGACCCTAAGGTACCTAGGCGAAACCCGAGAGTCGCTTAAACGAGTGCCGACTCACTTGAGCGAATGCCGCCCTGAAGTGTGAGCGAACAAGACGCACATGCGGACTTACATGGGGTTTCACTCGGAAAAATGGTTTACTCGGCAAAAGGGTTTCACTCGGAAAACACTCAACTTCCATTCACTCGGACATTCCACACTTGACTCATTACTACCCTTCACTCAGAAAGCTTCGCTCGGTCACAACTCCCTCGGAGATAATTCAACCTCCTTCACTCGGTTATAGCTTCTCCGGATATCCTCACTCGGTGAATGCCCAATCCTTACTTCCCTTGGAAGAAACTCAGATTTCCACTCGGACACATCCAACTCCTCTTCACTCGGAATCATGATACACCTTCTTCACTCGGAATCTTTATACACTTTCTTCACTCGGAATCTTTATACACTTTCTTCACTCAGAACTCTCTCCCAACCAATCCCACTCGAGACATTCTAACCTTCCTCCCGAAAGGGGATCTCTCGGTTATCCCTCACTCGGGAATGAATCCGTTAGTTAATGAGTTGTCACAGCAAACATGAGAACATATATATATCAATGTATTTTGAAATATAAATTCGTATCCGATTCAATTTAAGTTGGCACACAGATAATATTAAACACTCGGAAACTCCTTATACACACATATACTCTACACAATCACTCAAAGTCACTCGGGCCTTGGCATCGATCTCCCCCTTGGCGCGACTCCATGGCTCCGGCTTCCTCCCTGTCACTGGTTACTAAATTACAATAACAGCAAGGGTGAGTGTTTGGCATCATAATTAATATAAAACAGAATTTAACAAGTTAAATATACATATATATTCTATCCAAATGCATCTTTGTCCCTCTTTCAAATCATACTCAACAATCATAATAACGAATTTCACTCGGCAAACTTAATGACCAATCACGCTAAGTGTATATATATATATATATATATATATATGTATAAGTCTCATTCAGAAATCGTAGCAGTTCACGCAGCAAACCCAACGACAGCATTCAGTAAAGATATCAATTCATACTCATCAAATATATTAAATTTTCACTCAGAGATTTATCAAGTCATACTCAGAAATTATAACATATTGCACACAAGGAACATATCAACTCAACTTAGCAATTATATTAAATTCATCAATAATCACCACTGACTCTCATGCAATTTGACTCCTAGTATCCGGATACTAAAGGATCGGCCTTCAGTTGGGGGTCCTACTTGACACCCCGTGAACCCTGCTTGGTTCACCGAGTCCTGCTTGACTCTCCACCTCGACCACTGGGTCCTACTTGACCACTGGGTAGCTCAACTGGGCACAAAAACCACGGGAGCCAGAAATGAGGGGCTATAACATACCGTCGGCCGTCCCACACCATATAGTCATACATACAGTTCATATTTCACATGTCAAACGTGGCCATTAACATCAATTTCTCATCACTCGGGTGACCTGCTTGTCAAACCCGGATTCACATTATAACACCGATCATCTCAACATTAAATATTTCAAGCTCATGACACGATTAACTCAACCACACACACCCGATCCTCAACTGATCGGTGTACACAGTCACACATGTACAAACATAGGCACACAACAACATTCAATAACGTTTTCTTACCGTGTTCATACCGCTCAACGACTCAGATAGGAAGTAAGTCCTATTCTAATTAATCATAACCCGAACACCCCTGTTACCTCGGTTCCACGCTTCGATGATCTGCTCTCGGTGTCGGTCCCTTCCTCTGAGCACTGGATTCGCAGTCTCAGCTCCGTCACTCAGCCCTTCGTTGTTTAATCTACTACCTAGGGTCAGAATGTAAAACCCGTTAACTCAACGCCCTCAGCTCTAAGGGCCACATTTGA
Organism: Clitoria ternatea; assembly: GCA_037962975.1. Lineage (NCBI taxonomy): Eukaryota > Viridiplantae > Streptophyta > Magnoliopsida > Fabales > Fabaceae > Clitoria > Clitoria ternatea. Next base: position 141,151,512 of record CM075673.1, read on the forward strand.
GCTCACACTCACCAAAGGAGTGGAGAACTGACTTGAATACAGCCATGCATGGTCCTTGGCTACCAGAGAAACGAAAGGAATAAGGAACCACAGATAAAACAGATCAGTGGACTCACCTTGAGGCCACGATCACAGGAATGAGGTTCGATTGAAGTTTTAACACAAAAGGAGTCCTCCTCCGGAGCATGCAATTCAGCAACGAGAGAGGAGAAAATGAAGAAGAAGGAGAAATAGACCAAGAAGAAGAAGTGGTTCGTGAATAATGAGGAGGGGAGAGAGAGAGAGAGAGAATTTCCTTTTATATAAAGCTCAGGGGCAAGACAGCCTTTTCCCCTATTTCATTTGCATTCTCATTAAAAGTTTTAATCAATTTCATCATATTGGACTCTTTTATAATTACCAACCAACTACGCTTATTTGCTTTCACAACGTTTAATTATTCATAATTGTCTAATACTTCATAAGAGTATTGACCCGATCTGGATACCGGTCGGTATCCTGGCATAGTGTCCACACCTCGGAAATCCGAGCCAACGCTTGAGAGATCGGATACTTCATCCGTTCTCATATCCTGGTTACGTACATCCGTTTGCCTCAGTCATTATAAGAGGTTGATCAGGACTATAGCTCCGAGTTAGGCATTCTCCTCACACCGGATAAGCATCAGTCACAAGACAGTACGTCTTTGACCGTCCTCCAATGTACAACCGATCTTCAACACCTGTTTGGTCCTCACATCTGAGGCCGGCCCGACACTAGATTCCTTGACCCCGGTTCAGGCAGATCAAATATTAAATAAGTCTCTAAAACATTTGCTAATATTTTCCACTCTTCATAATTTTTATTAAAATATCAGGGATGTTACAAGTTTAATAAAGGTGAATCATCCTTTAAGTCTCGAGGCCGATTGAATTATGGTGACCAATCGGTGAGTTATCTGAGGAACATTAAATGTTACAAGTGTGGTGGTGAACATTTTACGAGTGAATGTAACCATAACAAAATTGTTTGTTTCGAATGCAATGAGGAAGGACATATTCGTCCAAATTGTCCCCATTTGCAACTGACCGAGCCTAATGTTGGTATAAACCGAGAAAGTTTTCAAAGACGAGGAGTCAGAAATAGAGGAGTCAGAAGAGGAAATGATGCACAAAGTAATTTAATGATTGGAAGAGACGACCCCGACCAAGATAGGAATGTTAATCCACAAGTTGCTAGTCGAGTGTTTAACATTCACATGGAAGAAGCCGAACAAGCTGGTGACCGAGTACAGAGTGAATGAACTATTCATGATTCTGAGCTCTTGGTAATTTTGATCCGAGTGTCATACGTCTTTTTATTTCTAAAATGTATATTAAACACTAGCCAATACCCGTTGTAATTATTAAACTGAGGGATTATATATGTATATACCTACGAGTTTTTTGTACAATCCTAAACCGAGAAATTATATAAGTTTTATGTATGTATATATATATATGAGTCATTTATAAGTGTTTACTCGGGAACACCAACTCCTAAGGTGGTGTTGACTCGGGTATAACTTATTTCTAATAATGAGTAATTTATTAAATTTCAAGGATGAAATTTTTTAAAAGAGGGGGAGAAATGTAACATCCCGATTTTTAAGATTTTTAGAAAAATAATTTAAAAAGGATTAAAGAAGCATTTCTGAATGCATTTCCGAGTGAAAAATGTCAAAGACAAGATTTTCCGAGTGAGAATTATTCGAGTCCGAGTGAAATGGATGTAATTCCGAGTGAAATAAGATTGAAAATTATTTGTAAGTGAATTTAAGAAGTTTCCGAGTGAAACATTATTAAGGAAATTATTCTAAGTTAAGAAAAACATTATCCGGTTGAAATACATTTGAATGAAGCAAATTCGAGTGAAACGGAAACATCTCTGAGTGGAATGATTCCGAATGGGTTATTTCTGAGAGAAGTGGAAGTACTTCTCAGACCGATATTTCTGATCAAGTAAACTCCCGAGTGGAGTGACTTTCCGAGTGAAGTGTCACAGAGACACTTCCGAGTGATACATTCCGAGTGAGTCTTTCCAGGAAGAGTGCTTCTGGACAGACTTAAACTCCGATTGAATATGTTTAAGAATAAATAAATCTAAAGAGAGAAAATATCCGAGTAACCTTTGAGTGGAGAAGTTTCCGAATGATGAAAGAAGTAAGACTCTGACTCGGAAAGAGGCTTTGATAAGTCCTCTCGGAAAGAGATACTCAGAATGTGGAACCGAGTCAGAATATGCTGAAATCGAGTCGGAATACACAGAAACGGAGTCAGAATACATAGAAACTGAGTCGGAATTAATAAATATTTTAGCTTTTCACGTCAATCTGTTCTTCTACGTTCTAGTAAATTCCTTTCCAGATATTTTCTAAGAATGGGACCCTTTTTGATGTGTTGTCCCCTTTTCATTAAATATCTTAATCCTTCATTAACTATTAAAGATACGTGTGTCAGAATACTTCAATTTATTCACGTCTCTTTCACGTGAAAGGTATATAAATACTTTTGCTATTGGATTAATGGAGGAATTCTTGGAAGTGAAAACATCCTTATATTTCCAATCTTTACTGGAACTAGTAAACGAAGAACACCAAATCTTCATTCTCTTCTCTTTACGAAGAAGCTTGGACTGGTGCAGAAGTGCAATTCCAGTCGGTATTTGAGAGCAGTGACTGGATATAATTTTAAAGGCTATTGGAACTCTTTAATTCCAGGTAGGGGGAGCGTACATCTCAAATAGATAGTTTATGAATGGATTTGGGGTGATGTTATGATGTGTATATGTTATGTGAGACCCCAATTGAATTACATGCTTTATGTTTCCTTATTTTCTATTCATATTGAGTTATATATGATGTTATTGTCCATGATACTAAATTCTTATGAGATTGATGAAGGTGATATGGTATGAATTCTAGGCATGAAATTCTTATGTGTTGTGCCTATTGTATTACCGATTGGAATGATATGATGATTATGTTAATGGTTGGATCGATCTTGGCCCGTGGCACTCGTCGTTGTCACTGAAGAGTGATGGTGTCACATAAGGGTGGAAACGGTTGGCCCGTGGCACTCACCGTTGTCACTGAGAGTGATGGTGTCACATTGGGTGTAAACGGTTTGGTACCAGTAAAGCGGCCGGTTCAGCTGAGAGCTGAGATATGGCTAGGGGAGCCAGTGTTGCAACACAAACAGTATAATGATCCCATTTTGGTTGGTCATGTATACTGATGTTGATACATATTGATAGATCTATTTGGTTGAGCATATGCATACACTGATTTATGTGTTATTGAGAGAACATGCTGCTATGATGAGTATATGTATATGTCTCGGTTTTGAGAATGAATAATTTGTTATTTGCCGAGTAAAATTGTTATTTGCCAAGTGAAGTTTGTTATATTGGCTGAGTGTGGATTATTATGTTTGCCGAGTATGATGTGCTGTATCTGCCGAGTGTGAAATGTTTTACTCGCCGAGTGCGAAATGTTGTAACTGCCGGGTGTGAATTAATTACAAGTGTGAGTTAGAATTGCCGAGTGTGAATTATTGGCTGAGTGTGATCAGTTTTGGTTTTATAGTTATTAATTAGAATTTTAATCCAATTCAATAACTGTTATTTGATATGTTTATGCTCACCCTCTACAGTTGTTATTTTTCAATGGATGAAGGGCCCAACCATGATATATGAAGACACTCAGTAGCTCGGAGTTTATTTTAGTGGAAGCCTTGGCCGGCTCCTGAATACCGAGTGTTTTTGGTTTATTTATTTAATTGTAAATTTAAAAGAGCCGGTCGGCTTATGTAAAACAGATATTGAAATTATTTAATTCAAAATCTGTTTGAAATTTAAATGAATTATTTGTATTTTAAATAACCGGTCGGATTGATGAAAAATCGAGCTGGTTATTTATTGAATCCGACTCCTGTTTTTGGAAATTTTATTTGATTTATTGAAATTTATTTTAAAAATTAAGAATGTTATAGTGTCTATTATTGGCACCACCTAATGTGGGATAAGAATCACTCCAAAGATTTGAGCTTTGAAGGGTGAAACCTCCAAAGCTATGACAACCATAACAAGGAGGAATCTTTGAGGTAACCTTTACACCAAAAAAGGGTTTTTTAACAAGGAAACGCCTGGGAAACGTGGGCCTGGCATTTCCGAGTCATTTCCCTGCAGACCCAAAATTCTAAACCACCATAAAAGTAGTCTTTCATTCATTTATTACTCAACAATCCATGGATGTGTACACCTCATAATACATGCATTCGTACAGTGTAACCCCACACATTAAATGTACACACGTGTACAGAAATACCCCATGCACCACTAATCACTTAAGATATATTAAATGATGAATTATATTATTTTCCTTCTTATTTTGTTTATTACTTTTAAATTACCAATAGACGAAGGGGGAAACGCTTCAGCCACATTTCCTAGCTGTTTTTGGCCATTTCCTATTTTTAGGATGTTCTCGGTATGGGGTATGACGACTAATTGACGTCTCCGTGCTACAAAGGCAAAATCAATAAGTGAGTAATTGAATAAAGACATAAACAAGGGAAGACGAGAAAGAGGGTTTTCTAGTTCTAGGGTTTGATAATAATGAGATTGCAATATGAAACTGCTAGAAACGAATGAGTTCAATGTTAGCCTCTATTCAAATGTTTCTTTTGTGAATTTGTTCATATTGATGTGAAGAGAATAAAACTTCTTATCCTTCTTTGTCATTCTCCGTAGATAAGCAATAATGGAATGGGGGGTGTAGATGGTTGCATGAAGCGATGGATGATTTGGGCATCGTTATTTGATTCTTGCAACTGCCATGAAAGCTTGAATGAAGAATGTATGTGTGGAAAAAAATAGATTTTCAACAAAAGCCTTTGGATTGTTTCTCTCTTCAAAGGAAAACTTTGATACCATACTAAAAGTTACATGTTTTGTACATTATTTTGTAATTTTGTCCAAACTATATAATAACACTTATTTTTTTTTAAATCTGTCCAGGCTAAAGGAAGAACTAGAAGACTAAAATATTGGCGACAACACTTAGTTTTTAATATTTATGTTATATTTTACATTGAACCTTATTTAAGTAGTATTTTATTTATTTTATGTTTGAGTTTAAATTGTTGAAAAGTTGAGATTTTCTACTTATTAATGATTCTATCATTATTGAGACCCTAAAATATTTTTTGAATTGCTATAATTATAGTTTTCATTTGATTTTACAAAAAAATATAAATTGAAAAAAAACCTGAATAAACCGATACAATCCGAATTGCATTTGATCGTATCAGATTGGACCGTGTCATTCATTTCAATTGAGCCGAACTGAACAGCAACTTAATAAAGTGATCAGATCGAATGATATTTTGTATCAAAGCGGAACCAATCCGGACCATGAACACCTCTATCCAATACACATTGACCATGATTCATGTGTCCTAAGTGTAAGCCAATGTTATTCCGACGGTTGTGTTTATTGATAGCTTTAGAAATTGAACTAGTCGAGGATTGCAGTAAATATACTAAAGCTGAAGTCAAACTAGTATATAAAAACATGTTTAATAATTTTAAAATTTTTAATTTTTCTTTCTGTTTGGTTTTCAAAAAACTAACAAAAATACGTAATAAAATAAATGAGTGTGATATTAAATATAATTTAATTAAATATTACTTTGTCTTTTAAATTCTAAAATCGTTTTAAAGAACTTCAAAAAAAGTTATTGCTAGAACAAATTTAGTATGCACACACATACATACATATATATATATATATATATATATATATATATATATATATATATATATATTACATTTTGGAGAGTGAACAATTTGTAAAGGTTGTATTATATTTTTAAGTTAAATTTTATTTTCTTTTCTTATAAGATTTATTTGTATCACTCACCCTTCTGATTGAGAAATGAAAAAAAAAATTATGGAGAAATAATGATAGGAATATTAAAATAAAAACTGAGAAATGGATGAATAGAAAATAATGAAAGCTATATACTTAAAAAAGCTAACATGAATATATTAAAATAAAAATATAAAAACTAATAAGACTAAAAAAGCGCTATATTGAACGTATGATTTAAATTTAAAAGTGAAATTAATTTTCAATGTAATTTAAATAACATTTATGTTAAGAACAGTTATATACATTTATCCATCTAGACATAGTATTGTATTAGTATCACTATAAAAATAATAGTTGAAAAACAGAAAAATCGTATTTTTTTTTGTCCGCTTCTAGTAAGTTATTTAGAGAAATAAATACAACCAATTAGACTTAAAAACCATGTATACGTTATGCAAAAGGCATATAATCAATTACCTTAAAAACAAAGAGAAAAAATTTCTCGCTGGACATTATTCAAGATAACTGATCATGGTTACAGTAATAAAACATCCAATGGAATATTCCTTCTAGGTTTGAAACCTGGAGAAAGTCATTATAATTTCACAAATAAAATGGGACGAAATGTAATATCAAGAAATCTCAAAAGGTTCAGTGTAATTGGATATGTAGGAATTAGGATGGATTATTTGGATGATCCATCAATCCTCAGCCACATGCAACTTTGAAATCTGTCCCTCTATCTCTATCCTTAAGACATGCTACTTTCCACATCACTTTCACACCGATCCCGCCTTCCATTTTTAACACCGTTTTAGGATGCATCAAATAAGTTGAATAGTTCAATAATGCATCCTACAGCTACATGATAGAAAATTAAATAATTGTATATGGGCCTTTACCAATTTTCATTCAACTTTTTTTGTTCTGTCAATTCTTCCAACTATCTAAACTAATGACTTGATCAATTTTCATTTCACCCAACCGGTATTTGCCAACTTTTGATGTTTATCAGCCTCACAAGCACATACACTAATAATAAAGCCCCGCCCCTACCACATTACACATAGATGTGGTTGTAAATGGCATAACTACAGGTCACGTGTTAGTCCCTCTACTGCTATTTTCAGATCAACATATGTGGCTCCATTCAAACTCACAACCATGTGCATTGCCATAAGACTCCTACTGCTACTGGTCTAGCACATAAAATGTAGGTGGCATTTATTATTTGTGAAAATACCTGTCTCATACTTTGAAAGAATATACATCCTACTATATAAAGCACGAAACTTTAGATGGATCAGAACTCAATATCTCCAACCTGTTAAAAGGTTTCTAGTAAGGTTTTGAAAAGAGTTCATTTTTGTTGAACAACTAAAAATTCATACTGAACTGGACACTTTACATAATTATCTCTCACCTTTTATGATTATATATATATATATATATATATATATATATTTGATATACCATATTCGAGCTCAAGTTGGATAGGATCATTATGAACGATAACACTTTCTCTACCAAAATTTAACAATATTAAGCCTGAGACTCAAACCTGACACCACAAGCTAAGGTAGCATAGTCTCCTACCAACTTATCTACTGCTTAGTGATATATATGAATTTAATTGGAATATAATGTCAGTGCAAAGTTTTTTACACTTGCATCCAATCATGAATTACCTGTACGTAAACAAAAATCATTAATGCAATAATTTTATTCATTAAGATACTGAAATAACTTATATGAAAAATGCTTACATATCAACATGTGCTTTAACAAGTTTAGATAGTGTGAATTAATGACGAATAATTTCTTTTATAGAACCATATGAGGATGAAGATTTCTACTAATACCAAGATTCTCAGGTATGACTGCATTTGCATTAGGACTAGTATAAGCTTCCTAAATTACTACCACCCATTTGTTTGGTGTTTGATCAGGCCTTGCATTACTTACTAGGAAGGATCTAGCACCAACTCTGCATTTTCACCTCATATGATATTGAATGAGAATGCAATAAAGACTACACGGTGAGTGATCCCATTACTATAATCTGAAAGCAAGATAATCAGTTTTAACTTTTTTAGGTGAACAATTCAATTTAGAATGAGTAGGTGGCTGCCCTGGTCAAGGTTAGTCATATGAACCAGAGTGCCATTGAAGTAGAGGAGAAAGAAGAGAGCTAAGCTGAAATTTGCATTAAATGATTTCTCACATAATGGGAAATACAGAACTCCTTATTTATATGTGAAGAGTTGGTTACAAGATAACTAATCACTAACTAATCACTCTAATTAGAAAGTGACTAACTAACCCAACTAATTACTAACATAATGCAAGCTATCACCCCCCTCAAGCTGGCAATCGTGGGAACAGATTCACCATGCCAAGCTTGGAAACAAAAATAGAGAAGTACTTAGGGTGTGAGGCTTTGGTAAACAGATCTGCAACCTGATGTTTGGTGGAGACTGGGAGAAGCTTGAGGATGCCTTGCTGTAGTTTTTCCTGGACTATGTGGCAATCAATATCGAGGTGTTTGGTGCGTTCATGAAAAACAGATTATGGGCAATGTGGAGAACACTTTGGTTAATCACAAAACAGGACAAGAAGCTTGGTACAAGTAAGGTGAAGATCCCTGAGAAGGTATAGCAGCCACTGCAATTCACAAGAAGCAAAAGCAAGAGATCGATATTCAGCTTCAGAAGACGACTTAGAAACTGTTGACTACTTTTTGGATTTCCAACTAACAAGTGAATCACCAAGAAAGAAACAATAGCCAGAAATCAATTTTCTGGTAATGTGGCACTGGCTCCAATCTGCATATGAACAACCATGGAGCTGCAAAGCTGAGGAGGCAGAGAAAAATAAGCCATTTCCTAGTGCTTGCTTCAGATACCGAATGACTCTCAAAGCTGCATGGTAGTGCTTAAGCTGTGGATGGCTCAAAAACTGGCTAAGTTTATTAACAACAAAGCATATATCAGGCCTAGTGGTGGCGAGATACAAGAGCCTTCCAATCAATCTGCGATAACCTGCAATATCCTCATAGAGTTAGCTAGAATCAGAGGTGAGGTTAATAGCAGGGTCCATTAGAGTGGAGGCAGGTTTAGCACCAAGCAAGCCTGTGTCATTTAGAAGCTCAAGGCAATATTTTCTGACACATAGAAATGCCAGTTCTGGATCTAGCAATTTCCAAGCCCGGAAAATATTTAAGAGGGTCAACATCCTTGATCCCAAAAGTCATGTGCAAATTTCTTTTCACCAGGTCAAATTCGGTAAGGTCATTCCCAATTAACATGATGTCATCCACATATAGTGTGAGTGCTATGAAAGAGGATTCTTGGAACTTAAGAAATATAGAAAAATAACTATGAGCAGGATGGTAACCATAGGTAGCTAAGGTTTTGGTGAGTGTTTCATACCATTGCCTGTTGGCCTGCTTCAAGCCATAAAGGGACTTCACAAGTTTGCAAACCTGATTGAGACTAGTGGATGTGATCCCAACAGGAAGATGCATATAGACATCCTCAAGCAACTCTCCATGTAGAAAAGCGTTGTCTACATCAAGTTGATGTAGATGCCAACTTTGAATAGCAGCCAAGGCCAAGAGCATCCGCACTATTGTGATTTTCACCACAGGAGAGAAAGTTTCAAAATAGTCCAGGCCTTCAAACTGGTTGTAGCCTTTGGCAACCAATCAAGCCTTGTATCTGGCCACACTACCATCAACATTCCTTTTAATTTTGTATACCCATTTATTGCCAATGGGCTTCGCACCAAGGGGCATGTCAACAATGATCCAGGTTCCATTTCTGTTTAAGGCATTAATTTCATCAGTCATGGCCTGAACCCAAGCACGATTGGTGGAAGCTTCAACATAGGTCAATAGTTCTGAATCAGTAGTAATGGCAAGAGAAAATTGCTTGTGGGAAGTAGTTAGTTTGGAGTAGGAGAAACGGACAGAAAGTGAATGGTGAGTGGAAAGCTGTTGGATGGAGCGACAAATAAAATCTTTGAGATGAGATGGAGGCTGTTTAGCTCTAGTGGACCTTCTAGGGACAGGTTGAGGTGAGGATGTAAGGGAAGGTAGTTCTGAAGTGGGATTAGGAGATTCAGGGAAAAAGGATTAAGGTGTGTAAGGTGTGTTGTGGATCAATGACAGTGGAGGATTGAGGTGTGGCTAAAGGTTGGGAGTCAAAAGAAGGTGAGGTCTCAGTTGTAGGGTCAAGACAAGTGTGGAGTGGTGACCGAAGTTTCTGCCTGGATGTGAAAGCCATGTACCTTTCGTGGAATTGTACATCTCTGAAGACAAACACCTCATTGCTATGAAGATCCATAACAATGTATCCCTTCATGCCTTCCTTGTAACCAAGAAAAACCCCTTTCCTTGCTCTAGAATCAAATTTTCCTCTTTGTGCCTTGAGGGTAGAGGCAAAGCAAAGACAACCAAATACCTTCAAGTTTTCCAGATTCGGCTTCTGTCCATATAACACCTCATATGGGGACTGATTATTCAAGACCACACTAGGTATTCTATTAATTAGGTAGCAAGCATGCTTCACTGCTTAAGTCCATAAATTTTTGGGAGCATGTGAATGGAACAAAATTGCTCTGGCTACACTTAGTAGATGCTGATGTTTCCTCTCAATCCTGCCATTCTGTTGAGGAGTTTGGACACAACTCTAATGCAGAATTCCCTTAGAAGAATAGAATGTTGGCATATGGAACTCTCCACCATTGTCAGTTCGGATTTGCTTTACCCTCTTTGCAAACTGTGTGCTAACCATATGGATGAAGCTCTTAATGAAAGAAGAAGCTTCAGCCTTGGTCTTCATCATAACAGTCCAGGTGAACCTGCTATGATCATCCAAAGTTGTAAGGAAATACTTGTGCTTGTGTATTCCTTGGACACTAAAGGGTCCCCAAATATCTGCATGAATTAGATCAAATATCCCTGCAACTTTGCTATTACTTAAAGAGAATGGTAGCCTTTTTTGCTTGGAAGCATGACATGAATCACACAACAGACTTTTATTGATAGTGATGGAAGGGTAATCTTTGATAATGGACTATACACGAGTAAGTGAAAGATATCCCAATCTATAGCGCCATAAAGCACTCTCAGGTATGATGTACATAGAATTGATAACATTAACAACACTATGCAAACTACTATGCAAGGAATCTAAAGGTGGTTAGACCTCCATTTGATACAGACCTTCTTTAGCACTAATCAAACCAATCATCTTCTTGCTCCTCACATCCTGTATGCCACAAGTATCATGATGAAACACCAGCTAACAATTATGACTCATGACCAATTTATGCACAGAAATCAGGTTGAATGTGAACTTAGGCAAATAAAGAACATCATGGAGCAGAAGAACAGGATATAGTCTAACAAAACCACTACTTCTAGTGACAACTTGACTGCCATTTGGTAGATGAACAGAAAGAGGAGGTATGTGGTTGAGAGATTCAAAAAACTGTGTGAGCACAGATATGGTCTGTTGCTCCTGAATCCAGAATCCAAGTCCTAGTGTTGTGTTGTTCAAAACAAGACATCACAAAGGTGGTCATACCTATCCCATGATGTGTGGATGAAATGCCAGCAGAACTAATGTGATTTGTTACAGGTGCTTGATAATTTGCTTGCTGGATCAACGCCATGATGCTTTTGTATTGCTCATCAGTGAAGGGAGTAGCTCCTCCTGATTTCTCTTCCCCTTTCATCGATTTCCTCTCATCTAGATCTGCTTTAGAACTCTCAACATAAGCATGATTAGTTTTATTTGAGTTTGTAAATTTGAAATTGGAAGGAAAGCCATGTTTTCTATAACATGTGTCAACTGTATGTCCAACTTTGCCACAATATGAACAAACTTTGCTTCTCTGGTTTCCACTATAACCTCTTCCTATGCCGAAACCTTTCTTCCCTTCCATCATGTTAACTAGCACATCTGAATCATCCTCCTGAACACCTGAATCAAGATTAGTTTGCCTTTCATGTTGCAAAACTAGAGAGAAAACCTTGCTAAGGCTTGGCATAGGATCCATAAGCAAGATTTGAGATTTCATAACATTGAAATTATCATTGAGACCTATTAGGAACCTGATTATACAGTCTTGAACTCTATACTTTGCATTCTCAACAGCCTCACACATGCACCTCATAGTGCAAGTACACAATGGTAATGGTCTATAATTCCCCAGTTCTTTCCACAAAACTTTCATATTCGTAAAATAAGAGGTTACAATGGAATCACCTTACTTAAAACTATAAATCTCTTGCTGCAACTCTGAGATTCGCACGAAATCTCCTTGAGAAAACCGTCCTCTGAGTTCATTCCATGTTTCTACTGTAGTTTCGACGAACATTATCGATTGGCCGATGGATTGCGAAAGGGAACTTACGATCCATGCCGTCACTAAGTTGTTACACCTTTCCCAAGCTTCATACATTGGATCAAATGGATCTGGCACCTGGATCGCTCTGCAAACAAACTTCCACTTGTTCTTCGGGATGAAGGCTCTCTTCATCCCTCTTGCCCAAGCGTGGTAGTTCTTGCCATCTAAGATTGGATTTACAAGAGAAATCGAAGTGGATTCATTCGGATGCACATAAAAAGGACTAGCTGGATTTAATGATGGATCTTGAGATGGGGGAGGAGCTGAACTTTGATTACTGTTGCGAACCATGAAGCTACTGGATAGCAGATAGCGCTCTGATACCATCATATGAACCAGAGTGCCATTGAAGTACAAGAGAAAGAAGAGAGCTAAAGCTGAAATTTGCATTAAATGATTTCTCACAATGGAAATATAGAACTCCTTATTTATATGTAAGGAGTTGGTTACAAGCTAACTAATCACTCTAATTAGAAAATGACTAACTAACCCAACTAATTATTAACATAATGCAAGCTATCAGTTAGGATAAGAAAACATAATAGATGAGAGGTAAAATATGAGGATAAATTAGTTTTATATCAATTATGTACACACTAATCCATGTACCAACAAACCACTATGAAACCAAGTTTTCCAGGTGAAGAGGTCTGGCAATGTTAAGATACAACTTTAGACAGGAACTTAATAAATTTTAATATTTTACACAATCATTGGGGTTGAAGTTCACTGTTTACAATGAATCTTTTTTTTTATGAATTGAGGTAACTTAATCTTGAGATTTTATTTTTTTTGGGGGTGAGCAAGTTGAACAAGTACCACCAGAGACTAAATCAAGGGGACCTTAGATACTGACGCCATTCTTCTGGTGTTCCTTTTCTAACTCTCAGCATTTTTAGAGCTGCCGCAGTCAGAGGTATGGCAAGAATGTCATAATCTTTCGGTGCCTGAAGAACAAGAGTAACATTCTACTTAATCAAGAAAAAGGGAACATTCAAACTCGTGAATGTGTTGAAATTGGTAGTACGTCCGAGTTTCAACTAACAGATCTACTTGAAACTTGAAAGTTGGAATTTAACATTGGCAACCCCGTGGCCATCGGGTTGCTCTTTTATACGAAGCCAACATTCCAAAGAAGTATAAACGTTTTAGTTAAAGTAGGTAGTACCTTTGGGACTTTAATCAACTTCATTTTTGCTTCCTCTAAAGTCTTTTTACCCTTTTTTGAGTTGCATTTGGCACAAGCAGTCACCTGTCATCAGAAAATTACTATTTTGAGTTCTATATCATGTGAAAGGTTGATGCTGCCAAACATCAATCCATTGAGTCATTGAAAGATATTCCCTCTTTTGTTTGGAAGTTACAATTTAGGAAGGGATGGGAAATGGAGGGAAAACAACCAAAACCTCCCACAAAACCCCCTAATTTAGGGGAACTACTAATAATAAAGGGAGGAGAGTCTTGAATGGTCTTAAAAAATCTCCAATGTTCCCCTCAATTTTTTAAAACTCCCGAACAAGGGAAAAACTTCTGGAAATCTTCCCCTCCTTCCCCTTCACCCCTAAATTTAACTCCCAAAAAAAGTCTTGGGGTATGTTTGTAAGTTGATTTTCGGAGGGAAGGAGAAGGCTAATGGAATCCTTTTCCCTTTTTGTGTTTGGGGATTTCCTTTCTTTCCTTCCCTTCTCCCTTAAAACCTTCCCCTTCCCTCCTCTACAAACTCCCAAACATACTTTGCCAAATGAAACTCTTCATTTGTAGATAGATTTTCACTCGCTTCCCCTTTCCTTGTTAATGATGATGGCAGAGTAAAGTGAAATGCACTGGATACTAATTATTATCTAGGCTCTAGGTTTGGAATCAAAGTAAATGACCATCATATTCATTCTTAAAGGTCAAGTTCACTTGTGTTTGCATAGTATATGTTCATTTAACCATGTTAACAGAAGATTTCTATTTCTACTCACATTATGTCTCAAATTTTGATTGAGCATTCAGTCAGCTCAAATCAAATCAACTACAACTATAGGCTGGCCATTTCTTTCTTCCAAAACAAACATTTAACAAAGAGTACCAATGGAACCCCTGATGAATGATATTTTAGTTAATCTGGCCAAGAAGAGAAAAATGATAGTAATTGAATCATTCATTGTATCATTTACATTAAATCTCTCTTCAGCTATTTTATGCACAGAAATATTTTTTAATCTTCTCTATGGATATATTATTTTGTTCTTCAGCCTAATTTCACAGACAAATGATTCTGAGACTGACAAACTACTCAAATGCGTATTTGCTAGAGAAAGCTATGGAGAAAGGTCATATATATGGAGAACAAACACAAAATTTTGTCAATAAATCATACCAAGTGTTATACAGAAACTATGGTGAACTTGGCAGTAATTCTCTTGATGACCTTGCATACCAAATTTTAGAAAAATAGGACAACAATAAGTGATCAAAATGTCACTATTTTCTATATGCATAAAGATTATCTTACTAGATTTTCCCATGTCCATTCTCCGCCTAGGGCAGCTGGCACCACATGATCAATTGTCAAATTCTCACGTGAAGAGCAATACCTGTTGAGAAGGTAATATCATATCAGAGCAACTTGTATCTCAATTAACATGATTACTTGAAGAAAATACAAAATTACCATTACATCCCTCTGCTCTTGGTAATTTCATAGAAAGACTAGTGAAACATAAAAACCAGGAACCTGTTTCTTCAAACTGATAATTACTCCATAAGCATGAAATGTTGAGAAGGGGTTACATCCATTACACACTGTTCTCAACTATAGAAGCACCAGACTCATGCTAGCTAAGGGCTTCCACAAGGAACAAAATAACAATTTATAGTTATAATAACTATTCAGACTACCTTATTCTCACATATTTTGCTGTGAACTAGTCTTGCTGTCCCAAACTAGCAACTAGGGAACAAGATTGAGGATTTTAAGTTTGAAACCATCCCAACTAAACATAAATTTCAGTAGGATTATGGTTATAGGCTTATGGATCTGTTATTTGATGCTAAGCTCAATACTTCTATTTTGAAGCCTGAAGGTAAAGGTGGAAATAATTCTTTCCTAGGTAGAAGGTATCATGCCCCTCACAACTCAAAAATAAAGAACTTTTCCTTTTTTAAAATAAAAAGAAAGGACAAAACTGCATTCCTTTAAACGCTTTTGGAGTTGTTCTACAATCAGAATAACAATTTCATCTCTGTAGAATAAATGTCAGCTCTAAATGTTGGTGAAAGTTACTAAGGTGAAACTCCAATTTTGATAGGAGAACAACACCTAAGGAACTCCACCCAAATTTTGTCCCAAATGAAAAAACAACTTCTAGGACTTCCGGACCAAGCTAAACCAACACATTTACTTAAATTACCATAATGTGAGAAAAACCATAAATTGCACAACTAAAGACAAGATCAGTTATGACTTTTGTCTAGACTATGCACTTCAACTTATCATAAAGTTTGTTTTACACAATTTGCCATGTTTGTAGTCTTGTCCTAGAATAAATTGTTAACACTTAAAGACCATGAATATAATCCATTCACATAATATAATGCCCTATTTGCAATTCTAATTATCTACTATCTAGAGAGGATGTTAGGAACCCATGATGAATATTATTGAAAACGTATAAGGGGTGTCCATAACAATGGGTAGACAATGAGGAGAGCAAGCTCACAAGTGTTGGATTCCACAATACAACCCATTACCTTAAGGTATCAAGTGCATAGGTCCTTACACTTATAAATCACTTACCTTACTCACATCTACTCAATGTGGGACTGAATTACACTTGGATTCTTCACTCCCCCTCAAGTGTGACTTTCGGTATGCTTCCCCTCAAACATGCTAGGCTAGAACCGCAATTTAGGTGGTTGGGAGTAAGTAGAATTCCATGTAGATCCGGAGGCTCTAATACCATATTAAACATGATTTTATTGCTTGACTGTAAGTGATCAGAACAAGGAGAAAGATCTCTCCTCCATGGGTTTCTCTCCAAATACAATTCCCTGAACATTTCTCAACCCTTGCTTCCCCAGTTCATCCATCTAATTGACTCCCTTTAAAAACCTGTCTTAACTAACTCCCTTGTACCCATTGATACTTCCAAGCAACAACCATTTTCTCCAAACTCCGATCACATGGTTGAATCTTTGGAGCAGCATGATCTATGTAATATCAGTTTTACCGAAAACATATGAAGACGACTAAATTTACTTCAGTAGTGATAATCTTGATTGATTATTTAACCTTGCCAACTTACAATATCAACTAATAAATTTATAAACAAGGAATGTGTTATGCTGAATGACTGAAATTAAACATGATTAGATCAATTGGAAATTGAAGTTCATTATAGAGCACTTACTGACAGGTGTAATTGTCCCGAAATAGTACATTTTTCCTACTAAGATTGTTCTTGACTATTCTTCTTTTAACAACTTGAAGTAAATGAGGAACCTGTACCAATAACCAAAATAAAAGTAAATTCAGCTCATCTGTATTGGAGCAGACAAATAACAAGAAAATTTTCAGATTTTACAAAACTGTTTGCTTAATACTAAATATTAATTTATAATAAAATACAAAAAGTATACATGCTGATAGAAGTTGAGTCAGTGGTTTTGCTAGAATTATGACAAAGTGCCATAAATATTAATAAACCAAAAGCATTATTGAGCACATACCCTCAATACAGCTGGTATATAGAAAGATCCACTGGGGGAGTTCACTGTCTTAGCATAATACTCCAGTACATCAGCCTGGGAAATCAAGATTTGAAAACATAACTTCATAACCATATTGTCAGTGTCTTCTTAAAAAGCAGAAGAAAAGAGTCAAAAATTGTGGGTAGAATTAATATTTCTGTCCGTGTCTTCGTATGTACAACTACAAACTGACCACTGGAACTAGGAAAAAAACAGGTTTAGATTACATATTCAAATACAAAGCAAACAAAGGGAACCTAGGTTCAGAATATGCTATTCCACTCCCCACCAATATATTATGCAACCAATTCTACATGCTATCATTGCTATGGCATGAGTTAGTCATGCATAAGTATCCGCCAACCTTTTGTCAACCTTCACATTTATTTATGTCAATCACAAAACGATACATTACAATGAGCCTAATTGCATGCATCACAATAATTAACCTAACAAATGAAAAGGTTGAGCAATAATGTCTGACCTTCTCCATAAACTCCAAACATATAGCACGTTTCCAGCCTACGACATTTACTGGCCTGGAGCAGGATGACAGCAGTCAGAACCATAAGCAAACAACTGACCAGGTGTCTTGATATTGGTGACTATACAAGAGAAAATAAGACGTCACAATTTCATACTATTCACCCACACTAGACACTGACGCTATAAAGTATTTCATCCCTGAAAACCTGATACAAACTGATATGAAGAAACACCACCTACTTTTGGAAACATGCATAATCCACAAACTCTATAAATTTTGGTTCTTATTTTCATGTTATATCTTGATTGAACAAAAAAACTTCGACAGTGAGAAATACAAACCCATCTGTTTGTATGACCCATACCTCAAACAATGCAAGTGCTCCTAGATACTGATCCGAAATTCCCCATAGCAAACAACAAATACGCCTTCAATAGTTTACAAAAGATAAAATACACAAATCATGTTTGCATACTAAGAATCTTAAATTTGGGTTGGACCTGATACAACCCCAAAACTAGCTCACCAGTATTGAGCAAACCTTAATAAACTTTACTTTAGTCACATTTGTAATCAATGTGAGATCTCAACATAACCCTTTCTCACCCAAGACTAGACACGTGAAGTTTGGAGATTGTAGGATTGATTTTGTTATATCACACACACTTGGAAATCCATGGGGTCAAGTTGAATGCACATGGAAATTTAAGGATGGCACTATTATATCTATGACATCCTCTAATACCATCTTGAATTTGAGCTAAGTCTAACTCAACCCCAAAAACTAGCTCACGAGACAAGGATTGTCTAAGCACTAAATACGTAAGCCACATTGGTCATACACTCATACATGTAATTGATGTGGGATCTCAACAAAGGAAAAACTAAAAAGGAAAGAAGTATGCATTTATACATCTATAGATAGATTCCATACTTTTCCTCTTATAATGTCAAACACACTTCTTTTTCTATCAATTCATTAATATGCCATGCAGGCACCAAGCTTCAAGATCCTTCTACTTTTGGTAATTAATCAAACAAACTGCTTCTCATAGGTTTCCCACGGGACTTTCCCCTAAATACAAAGGAATTATTATTGACACTCCAAAGCACTAAGCCCTGAAGCCTTCCTAATATGTCACAAAAATCAACCAAAAACGCTCACTAGAAAACCAGCTGGAAAAGTTTTGAATCAACAAACTACAGACACTGAATTACAAAAAGATAACAACACAATAAATGCAAGACTTCCCAATCCCTGTAAATTCAAAGTTGCAAAAAACAAATTCAGGGAAGAACACAAGTTTTTGCAACTTTATATTATTGCTGTGCATAGCAATAAAGAAACAAAATATCGAACGAAACAAAGAAGTGACCTGTAAGATATATCCAACACCAAACCCCGGAAGCAAGACAAGGCATCTCCCTCGTACACACCATAATCATCATCATAATCATCATCATCCTCCTCCTCCTCATTATCATCATCATATTCATCATGAAGACTCCCATTGCCAGTAGAGGGGCGTGCCTCCGCATTACAACGGATGGTTTTGCTACTCATAGAAGATGCATAATAAATTCTAGAAGAACCTATGTACCTTGTTCTTCTCTTATGGGTCTGAACTGATCTGCACTTGTAGTGAAAAGGGTCCTTGTGTTCCAAAAAAGAAGACACACCTTCCCCATTGAAGAGCATCTTCAAACGACCTTGCGTAGTGAACTGTGCCATACCCTTCTCCTTGAAAGTTGGAAAGCTTGAACCTTTCTTCTGAAACTGTGATGCAAACAAACACTGATTGGTTGATCATTCAACAACAACACCCCATTACAGGTGGAGCAGAAGCTTGAAAAACAGAGACACTGATCTTTGCGAGAAAGAAACGAAAAATACTTAGAAATGCATTTGTGCCACGGAAAAAACCTTTACCACATATATTATCCAATGCTACGAATATCCTCTTGACCTGGTCTGAATTTACAAATATGCCATTTTAAAATTAGGCCCTGAATTTGAATTTAAGAAGATTTCTCATGGTTTTGTCAAACCAAGGGGCCAATGTGCGTGGATTTAGATTCACTAGAGTTAAGAATGGTAAAAATTACAGTAAACTTTTAAAATTGGTTATTTCTTTAATTGGGGTAAAAAGTTATTTTTTAAATTGATTTTTTAAGCGACTTTTTACATTAGATAAAGAGATAATCAATTTTATAAGTTGACTATATTTTTTTATTATACCCTTGTTGATTGTCGTGAATCCAAGTCTAATATTTGTAAGGTTAGTTTGGTTTCTAATTAAAATTTTCTAATTATAGTTGGTCAGAAATAAATTTTTAATTTATTGAACAGAATTTGAAATGTGTCAAATAATGTATTAGATTAATATTAACCAAACTTAGTTTCTGTAACTATATACCAAAACAACATGTAATAAGATTATAAGTCTTTAATAATGCTTAGTTTAATTAAGTTGTTAATTAATAATGCTAACCCATGTTACATGAATTGAAATTAAAAGTAACGCTGTATAAAAAATTTCATAGAAAAATTTAGATGAGTTGGTGAAGTGCTTATGAAGAACTCATCAGGGGTCTCTTTATTTGTTTGGGCAAAACAAAGAGGACGGAATTTAAGACATAAAAAGTTGAACCTTAATAAGAGATTCACATGGACTGAGAGAATTTCAAGTCATTAACTTTAGTAAGAGATATGGGGTGGATTTGAATTCATCAACTTGTAATTATTAGCTTGGAAGACAACTTAAGTATGGTGACATCGGTTAATGTGGTCTAACTATTTATTACCTTTTATGTAGGGATACCATGTAAACATGATGCATCTATCAAATACCTGAGAGATAAACCCGCTAAACACTATGATCCATGATACTTTAAAGTTCGCTATATGAGCATGTGGTGCATCTAGTACACGATTTAAGTATGGTGGAAGTCCATGAAGATCCTACTGACAAGGTCCTTCCACCCAAGTTGAAAAGAATCCTAGGAAGGCCAAGAAAGAATAGAGAAAGGGCCGTTGATGCAAGTATTATCCAAGCTAGGAGGTCTGCCACATTAAAGTGCATTAACTATCAATGATATGGCCATAACAAGAGGACTTGTCAAAGGGTAGAGGTTTCAAGCATACAAAGAGCAAATAGGTGTGTTGTTGGTTCAAGTACACAGACTTTGGTTGGAGGCAGTGTAGTTGGAAGCACTGTAGCTACAGGTAATGCAACTGAAGCAACCAGGGAAAGACAATAACCAGTGGCTGAGAGTGTGGTGTTACCAAAGCCAAGCCCCAATTCCATCTCAGTGATATCTTAACAGATCAGTTGTAGTTTAATATGTCTGTCTATATACGTTAGTTTAAAATTTGTGTCCTGGTTAACCTATGACAAAGTACCAAACTTATGCATGCCTTTCTCACAATGTGATTAGGTTATGGCATTTTTTTTTGTTGATCATGTAATTGAATTTGGAGTTTAAATCATAATTGGTTTTGTTGCTTGATGTTTATGTATGGTTTGATATTAATTTAAGTTTCATTTTTAGCTCACACACTATTTTAAATCAGCACTATTTCTGATCATGCCTTTGAATGGTAACATTCCTTACATGGAAACGCAATTGCATATTTAGATGAGTTGACATTTATTACATACATAAGTGCATACACATTGAAAGGCAACTGCATTTTCATTTAATACTTTTATAACATAGAAAGGCAAATGCATACACAACAAATTACATCAATTGCATTAGGCAGAACATGCTGAACATGAACGCTATACCCAACAACACTCTAAACTCCTCATCTCCTATATAACATCCCATTTTTAAAATTTAATTATATTCGAGTATTTTGTCTGGTTTCGAATAATTTAGGGGTATAATTTATTTTGCTGAAATATTTTAAAATTATTATGAAAAATAGAATGTTAAGTTTAGGTTAGAGAGGGGTATAATTGAATTTTTGTTTCGACTTATTTATAGAATCAACCACAACTAAAATATATCAGTTACCTAACGTAGTTTAATTAAAAAGCTTCACTTTCTCTTCTTTTTTTTTTCACTCTCTTTGATGGCAAAGAAGATGAAGATGTTAGAACAATTCAAAGACATGAATTTGGTAGTGGAGGTGAAATCTCCAATTAGCATGATTTTGGGAACCTTGAAAATCACTAATGATTTTTTGAAAATTATGTACAGCAAGCAAGGACTGGACCTATGTCTAAATGGGTTGATAGAAGCTCAAGCTAATGGAGACGATGTAGACTTACAGGAGGGCTTAGATGAGATTTGGAGGATCAGAGGCAAAATTTATGTACTAGATGATGCTGATATAAGGAAGCTGATCTTAGAAGAAGCGTTTAAAAGTATGTTAAGTATCCATCCTGGATCAACAAAGATGTACCAAGATTTGAAGAAGAATTTTTGGTGGCCCTGGATGAAGAAGGAAATAATCGAGTATGTATCTTCTTGTTTGATTTCTCAAAAGGCGAAGGTGGAGCATCAAAAGCCATCTGGTGGTTTGCAACTGTTGGAAATACCAGTTTGGAAAGAGGACGATATTACCATGGATTTTGTGTCAAGTTTGTCGAGGACATGGTTGGGCAATGATGCTATTTGGGTTATAATGGATAGACTGACTAATTTTGCATTTTCTTCCAATGAATATGAAGGATTCCTTGCAAAAGCTAGCCTAGTTGTATGTAAAAGAGATAATGTGACTGCATGGTGTGTCATCAAATATACTATTGGGCCGAGATCCAAGATTTACTTCTCATTTTTATGGAAGTTTGCATTAGGAGTTAGGAACTAGACTCAAGCAAACTTCAGTTTATCATCCCTAGGCAAATGGGCAATCAAAGAGAATTATCCAAAGCCTAGAAGATTTGTTGAGGGTTTGTGTACTAGAACATAGTGGCAGTTGAGAATAATTCCTTCCTTTGGTCGAGTTTCCTTACAAAAACAATTAACATAATTTGTTGAGGGTATTACCTGACAAAGGCATTAGAAGAGCATTGAAGAGTTGAAAGCTTAGTTTGAGGTACATTGGACCTTTCCAAATCCTAAAAAGGATAAGTTTATTAGCATACTAGATTGCACTTCCTCCTCATTTTTCTAATATGCACAATGTGTTTCACATGTCATAATTGAGGAAGTATATACTCGATCCATGTCATGTTATAAAGACTAATGAAGTTGAAGTTAAGGAGAATCTTACTATTCCAGTTTTATCAACAAAAATAGTAGGGCGAGATGTCAAACGCATAAGGAATGAGGAAGTTCCACTAGTAAAGGTGGCATGGTGACAAGTGGACAACGTCATCTTGACTTGGGAACGAGAAGATCAGATGCAGAGGCAATATCCCAAGTTATTTTACTAGGTATGTTGGAATTTCAAGGACAAAATTTCTTTTTTAGAGAAGGAGTGTTGTAACATCCCATTTTTAGAATCTAATTATATTCGTGTATTTTGTCTAGTTTTGAATAATTTAGAGGTACAATTTATTTTGTCAAAATATTTTAAAATTAATATGGAAAAATAAAGTGTTAAGTTTTGGTTAGAGGGGTATAGTCAAATTTTTGTTTTGACTTGTTTAGAGTCAACCACAACCAAAAGGTACCAATTACCTAACCTAGTTTAATTAAAAACCTTAAAAACCTCTTTCTTTTTATTTTAGGTTAACCTAGGTTTGATTTTAAACCCATGTGGTGTTTGTTCCATGTCTTGAAATCAAAACCCTCTTTCTCTTCATTTTGTTTGACCTAGGTTCTTGTGTTTTTGGAAACCCTTTTGAATAATCTTTCAATTTCATGGACTCAACTTCAAATTCCTTAAATTCTTGCTTCTAGGAAATTTTATTTTCTTGTTGTTGTGGCATGGTTTGCTAAAAAGAATTATGTGAACCTTGCATGTGGTGTGTAGGTTAGAACTAGAGCCAACAAGGGTGCCTCATCATACCTTGTGATTATCTTCCCTAAGGTAAGGAAGATGAGATAATATAGTGAATAGGTAGAAAATAGATAGAATTGTGAGTTTGTTTGTAGTATAAGGTTAAAATTCCATTAGCTTTAGAAGTTTCAGGTTAGGTGTTTGTAAAAATATGTGAATGAAGTGAGGAAATGGTGAAAAAGTGAAATAGCTAGAGATTAAAGTATTTGTGTGTGGATTTATTATATGAAATATGGTTTGAACCTTCAAAATTAGTGTCTAGAAGTGATGATGTGTTGTGAATATGATTGTAGATTGTATGGTAAACTATAGATTTGTGTGTATTAAATGGTTTGGTTGAATTAATTGCACGAGGAAAGGATTGTACATAGTGGATTGTCAAGTTTCTGTTTGGATTTGAGGAATTGATGCATTTAAATGACTTTGTGAAGTTAATGAATATATTGGAATGATAAAGAGATAACCCATTATTGAAATCGTTGAATTAATAGAATGAATTGTAAGTTTGGATTAAACTTAGGAAATGATGAACATGAACTTTTTACATATATGAAAGTAATGTACATATATGACATGAATCTAGTAGTAAAATTATGTAAGAATTGAATTGAAATTGTTCCATATGATATTGATTGAAGTTGTTATAAGTAAGCCCTACTTTTACATTAAAAATAGATGAAAATGGGTATCAAGGGTCAATCCAAGACTGTGGCAAGTTCCACAGCCAAGTCGTGGATCATGCTGGAAATTGTGGCAAAGTTTGAGGCTTGGAAGAGGGGATCGTGGCCAGGTCATGGTGGCTACAACGATTATGGTGTCCCCCATGATGTTAATGTGATCATTTTCATGTTATTCCAAGTATGAAAGCCCTATAACCTTAGTTCTTTCCTCATATACTCATGTTGTGATCACTTCCTAGCTGGTATAATATATGAATGTGTTACTGAGGTGCTATTGGGTCCTTGAATGATGAAGAGTATAGTAATTAGATAGTGCCAAAATGCTAGTATATGACTAAGGTAGTGAGTGATGATTGATGATATATATATATATATATATATATATATATATATATATATATATATATATGTGTGTGTGTGTGTGTGTGTGTGTACGTGTGTGTATAGATTCATGTGGAATTTGATTTAGACTTGTGGTGGATGGATATGATTATATCCTAATGGAATGTAGGTGACATTATCACTATGATAAATTATCGCGTCGAGAATTAAAGATATTATAGTGTTCTTGTAACATCCCGGATATTTATAGAAAAATTTTGTGTAGTGGAAAATATTAAAAATTGTTTTAAGGATTTATTTGATATTTTTATGAATTATTGGTTAATTATAAAAGGTGTGATTAGAAGAAGAGAAAAGTTTAATTAAAACTTTTAATGAAATTGTAAAGGAAATGAAGAAGTGACCGGTTAAGGAAGTAACTGGTTGGAAGTGACCGGTTGGAGAGGTAACCGGTTGCCATGAGTTTTAAATAAAGGTTTCTTTCTCTTTCCTCAATCATTTACGTAATCATTCACTCTTTCACGTGAATCTCCTTCTTCTTCATCTGTTACTTTTCTTCTTCTTCTTCCTCCATCGCTGTGAGCTTTAGGCTCTAAAGAGAGGTCCATTTTGCATCAAAACCTTGAAATAATTACATTTCCGTGACAGTGGTTTCAAGGTGAGTCCATTGAACCGTTTAAATTTGTTACCTCATCTTTTTTGTTTCCTTTTCTGGACTGAATGGTCATGAATGGTGGGGTACTGTTCCGATCTCCATTCCTCTTGGGTGTGAGCCTAAAAATGGTCTTTTGACTGTGTGGGTGGTGCGACGTTAGCGTGTTTCACATTCCAAACCCCGTAGGTAATAGAAGGAACACTGGTGGAACAATTGAGGAAGCTGGTGCTGGACCGGGAGGTGGAACTATGAACCCAACGATTGTTGAAGCTTGGAACCGAGGTAAGAGGGGTGTTCGGGTTATAATTAATTAGAATAGGACATACTGTCCGAGTCGTTGGAATGATTGTGAACCGGGTGTGTGTGTGTATGACTTAAGAAATATTTGATGTTGTGATAATAGAGATGATGCTGGATGAGTTGTATGTGAATGTGTGTATGAATGCATGTATGTGTATGGACACCGATCGGTTTAGGATCGTGTGTGTGGCTTAAGCGATTTAATTTGAAATATTTAATGCTGTGACAATCGGTGTATAGTGTCAATGTGATACTGGGCTTGACAAGCAGGTCGCCCGAGTAATGAGTATGTGATGTTGTTAATGGCCACTTAATTGATGAGAAATGTGAATTTTATAAGTATGATAAGTGTTTGCCGTGTGAGAACATTATATTGATGGGCTTGACAAGTCGGTCACCCTACGTTGTGAGCACAAGTCAGTTTCTGACAGTTGCAATAATGATCGTAATGAAATGGCTGTTTATATAATGGAATATATGATTATGTGGTGGAGGACGACCGACGGTATATGTTACCCTCGTTTTTGGCTTCCGTGGTCAAGTCGGACCCAGTTGAGCTACCCAGAGGTCTATGACCCAGTGGTTGAGGGGGAGCCAAGTCGGGCTCGGTGAACCAAGTCGGGTTCACGGGGTGTCAAGTCGGACCCCCAGCTGAAGGTCGATCCTTAGTACTGTGATGTATGCAATTTACTATATTTGCCGAGTGCAATTTGTTATATTTACCGAGTGGTGAATTGTTATACTTGCCGAATGAGTTACTTGCTGAGTGATTTGCTAAAATTGCCGAATAAGAATTGTTATATTTGCCGAGTAAGATTGGTTATATTGCCGAGTGTTAATTGCTATAATTGCCGAGTGTGAGTTAATTGCCGAGTGTAATGTGCAATTTGAGGATAAAGCAATCAGACGGAGTTTATACTTGTATTTTGTTATTTAAATTCCGTTCTAGATTAATTATGATGCTAACACTCACCCTTGCTGTGGTTTTCAATTTAGTAACCAGTGACAGGGAAGAGGTCGGAGCCATGGAGGTGCGCCAAGCAGAGGATTGATGCCAAGGCACCGAGTGATTTTGAATGAATGGTGTAATATATGTATATAATGAGTTTTCCGAGTGTGTGATGCTACAACATGTTGCCTGTATGTTGAACTAAATTTTAATCGGTATGTTGATTGACGTGAGTATAAATTCTTGATGTTTTGTGATCGGTGTTTATTTTATGAGTGAATTTGCATTGCTGTAGCATAGTCGATTACCGGGCGAATCATGCCGAGTGGATTCATTCTTGTCCGAGCAAGGGCCGATTGATTTGGCGTCTGTTTCGCTTAAGTGAGTATTCCTCGTTCCTTTCTGAGTGAAGAATAACCGAGAGATCCACTTCCGAGTGGAAGGTTAGGGTGTTTCCGAGTTAATTATGCCCGAGAGCCTCTTCCGAGTAAAGCAAGGTTAAGCTGTTCCCGAGTGAGAGATGACTGAGTGGACTTATTTCCGAGTGAAACCCGACTTGTTGACTTTCCTTGTAAGTCTTGTTCGCTCAGGTTTAAAGAGTAGCATTCGCTTAAGCGAGTCGGATCTCGCCTAAATGAATCAGGGTCTCGCTCAGGCGAATGACCTCTGACTCTGTTTTCCTTCTTCCGCTGATTTTTAATTGAATCCTATTTTATTATTGATTTATTTCCGATCGGTTATTGTTATTTTGAGTATGCTTTTATTATTTTGAATGTATTTAAGAAAGGTAAATATTATTTTATATTAAGACCGAGTTAATTTTTATTAAACGCGAAAATCTATTACGAAAAATGATTAAATTGACGCGGGTCGTCACAGTTCTATAACTTGAACTAAAGCATCATGCATCATATGCATTAAAGTTACTTAAAGGATGCAAGGGTCTTTTGAATGGGATCGATAGGGGTGGCTCTAGATGAGCAACAGACCCTACATATATGGTTCCTATAGAACTTGGCTCCTCTTAAAGCTTTGTAGTGTGTTTTAAGAGGGGGCCAGCGACACAAAGCTATATATGCATATGAGTCACTAATGGTGACAATGTTGCAAATGGGTGCTTCAGTTTAGTACTGGTAAAATATTATTACTGATTATGGATCATTGTATCATTTTCCACTAGTTACGAATCCATCATAGCATCATTCAAATTAAAAACAAGATACTATATAATCAAAACAACCTTGTTTGCCATTTGCATCATATTTTATCCTTCTTGTGATAGTGCATGATACTATTGTATTTTGTACTTATTTTATACCATGTCTCACTCTTCCATTTACTTGTGGTTTAGTGTTTGATCAGGGATACGCTTGGTGATGACTTGAAGTGCTCATTGTAAATAGATGGTCATATAAAAGATGTTTTGATGATGTATATGTACAATGCATGTTGATAATGGATATGTGTAAATATTTATATGCTCATAGTTTTGAATAGTCTATTTAGCCTTGAGGTTGTAAATATATTAATATGTTTTGATATGATGACTGGTGAATATATAATGATGGGCAGGTGTTGGTAGTTTGTGAAATGCCCCAACGTGATGCCCGAGTTTGATGATAGTGTTTACAACAATTATACTAAGATAAATCAGATATATCATTAAGTGATTCTGGGACTTGGATCATGGATCTCAAGATAATTGTCCTAAAAATTAAAAATTTATTATTGTGAATTTCATAGTGTGTCGAAAATTACCTCGAGATTCATGATTTGAGATCAGGGCATCACACCCTACATCCTAAAGACATTAACACTTAACAAGATGACCACAACTAACATGCAGGAAATGAATCCCACTCCTAGCAACCCACTATTTGGAGTACCTTGAACTCCTTTCATCTGATACTTTGAGAACTCCAAATTATCCCTAAGAGAGCTTATTTCTAACTATACTTGGTCACTAAACCGAGTCAGCCTCATTCCAATCAAACCCATTTCTTGTGCCACATCTTTATTACTGGGTCTACCTAAACCAATAGGAACATTGTCCTATATGTTGTTGGTCTTTCCTTTCCAAGAGATCCACAAAGCGATTCAAAGCACTAGCCATAATGGAAACATCATGATTATGTCTACCAGCCATGTTTCACGCCTATAGATTAAGACATGACTCACACATAACTAAGCTAGACCATATAATCAATTCTAATCCATATCTAAGGTCTCAATGTCTTATGGTCTACCATTATGTGAATTCATAATCAACATATTAATTATCAATGCATAATCACAAGTTATTCGTCATTGAAGGTAAATAGTGTAAGGAACTTGGCTGAACTTAGCACAAACAAGCATATCAACCTCACTAAAAAAATTCATTCACATGTATTCAATCACATCATTTGAATAATGAACAATAAGGCTTTAGTAATGAGCAACCATACTCTAGTAAGGTATAACAAAACTTCAATTATGAATAAACATATTTTAGTGAAAGACAATTATAATTTAATAAAGAACAATCACACTTTAATAACAATTCGCAAAGATTTAATCAATGAGAAACCAAAGCTTTTATAATGAATAACAAAGTTTTAACAATGAGTAATCAATGCTCTGATACCACCCATTGTGGCGCCTCGATTCCCCGGATCCAAATCCCGATGTAAACACAAATAGTCAATGAAAATACAAATAAATTTTTCGCGGTTTAAAGCTCCGCAACATCCCAATTACATTAAGATTCAAACTATGAAAGATTGGAGGCCACGTTTTAAAGAAATAAGAAAGAAGAAGATCGTAAAACAAAAGCCCACAATATATACACAACAGTATTTGAAACAACAGAAAAGACTTAAATGTAGATCGGGCATCCATCTCATCTCATATATGAAGATATGAGAAGAGATCTAAAGAAAACACAAGGTAATTGTCAAAGATTAATGAAAATGTACATATTTGGTTAAGTAAACATGCCATGAAGCAAATGGGTGCAAACCCTAACCAAAAAGGGTATAAAGGATCAAGCAAAGGCATGAAAGCATAAAAATTTTATGTGTCTGGACAGTTTGTTCCACGGCCTGGCTATGGTTCTCACTAGGGTCATGGTTCCCACTATTGCTAGACAATAGAAAACAGCATCAGAAATAGAGAGTTCCACGGCCTGACTGTGGTTCACACCAGGGTCATGGTTCTTTCTATTAGAACCACCAAAATACACCAATTTTTAATACTTTTGAGATCCTTGCTTCATACACTTCTTGAGATCATTTTGGCACACAAAAATCCTATATTTTAAGGCACAAATCATGGGGAAAGATCACAAATTCATCAAGCCCTTTTGTATCGTAAATCATCCATCAATAAATTCGTCCACCAAGGTAAGCTTGCATCGTCTTGGGAAGGACCATACTGTGTCTCAAAAGTTTTGGGCAAAGGTACTTACCGTCTTGAATGCTTGGATGGAACAACAATCAAGAACAAGTGAAATATTTTGAATTTATGCATTTATTATAGCTAACTGAACTTCATGACATGTACTCTTTTTCCTAACTAAAGGTTTTTTCCTATTGGATTTTCCTTGAGAAGGTTTTAACGAGGCATGTCTTAGTATAACTCTGATGTATATTCAGTATATTAATAAAATGTTTGTCAAGTTTTCTGTCTCCCTTTATCTCTCTAAGTAATTTGTTTATTCATTTTGCCCCAACGAGTAGGAGGATTAGACCTTGAATGAGGCCATATCGGACCCCAACAAGTGATACCCCAGTCCCTTAAACAAGGATTGGCTACTTGGCCCTAACGAGTGGCGGGAATCGAACCTCTTTGAGGCCGTACCAGACCCTAACGAGCGGTGCAAGTAGAAACAATGAAGCCCTAATGAGTGGCGAGGATCATACCTCTTTGAGGCCGTACTAGACCCCAACAAGTGGCGCCCCAACCAACGGTTGGTTACTTAACCCTAATGAGTGGCAAAGATCGGTTATTATTAAAATCGTACTGAGCCCCAATGAGTAGTGCAAGTAAATTACTTAGGTTTTTCACCTAAGTCCTTTTCTTGTAAAACAATTTATGCAAGTTGCTTCACAACGGATAATACACACTTTATATAATGTCCTACGTGACTTGGCACATTGTGTTCGAGGTCGCTGGTAAAAGTAAAGATGAATTTCCTAGGTTGCTTCTACTGCAATTATTTAGATATAGCAAGAAAAGAGCATGTTCACGAAATAAAGTGCTTTCATTCATATTAAAGAAAAATTACAAAACTGGAGCCTATCCCGGGACAAGGCTACAACGTTCTACAAAAATAAATTAATAAAGGACTAAGGGAGGAATCTATCAATACCGGAGGTAGTCACAGATGTGAAGCAGTCTCTTAGCCCATCCCAGAAGCATCATCAGAAGTACCTTGAGCATTTTCTTGTTGGGAAGAGGTGTTTCTTGAAGTTATTGATTGGTTGGGTGGCAGAGAGGCGAGCTCAAATGGGATATCATCAGGCTCCCGGTGTTCATTGTTGGCTATGGCCACCAACTTCCCTTTGTGAAATTAGAAATATGGGCTAATGTCATTCAGATTAAGAACCACACCGGGGTTACAATGCTTAACTTGGTGGATGGCAGCACTGAACATTTCAAGCGCCACTGTCCCACAGAGCTCCAGCGCCTACGCCGCCCTTCCCAGATTTACCCTGACTTCTTCCCGTAGCCTATCATTCTCTTCACTAAGGAGGGCCACATCTTCAATCTTTTTGTTCAAAGAACCAATTTTAGCTTCATACTACTTCTAGTCTCTCTTGCGACTACCTTGTGCTCTCACCAGTTCATTTTTGGTAGTCAGGAACTCATCTTGTATTTTTTCACAGCATCTGTGGCCTTCTGTGTAACTTTTTTGTTCTCCTCCTCCAGCTTCTAGTTCTCTTCTCAAAGCTGCTCCACCTCTACTTTTTCAACTTTTAACTGCTCCAGCTCGTTCAGGGCGGCAACAAGAGCAGTTTCCTTCTCGCCCATAGTCTTGTCTCTGGCCTTGACTACCTCTAACAACAAAGCTTTTTCTTTGGTGACAACCCAAAACTCAGCGTTCAGGGCTTGAATTCGGTCATAATAGCTTGAGCTTTACTCACCATAATCTACAAGACCCTTGTAGGATTCCAACATCCCTTCCATTTTCCACAAGTGCCACCGTCTAGCATCTATAACTGTCCTCACATCGCCTATGACTAAGTCGGTGCGAAGGCAGCACCGGTGTGTGTAACATCCTATAATTTTATATTTTTTTAAAAGGATAAAATTGTAAAGAAAATTATAATTTAAAATTTTGACAAAATTAGCTTAAGGTTCTTTAGAACTGATTGATCTTTGTAATTTATAGGATTTTATAGAAATTTTTGGATATTTTTAGAGATAAGTGAAAATAATCCAAAATAGAGCAGGTTGGATCTAAACCAGTACAGAAAATGTTATCAAAAAATTATGAAACTTGATAGGAAGTTTAGATTCGTGCATGTGAGCTTAAGTTTAAAATTTCATAAAGTTTAGAGATCGTTTGGTTAGAAAAGTAAACAGATGAACTTATAAAAACGGGTATTTAAACATTTAGTAATTGAGATATTTAGAGTAAAAGAAATTCGTTAAAAAGTTATATTTATTTTATTAAATACATTTTGAGTATTCATAACAAAATTTTAAGTATAAAATTTATCTCATAAAAATACTCATAGTATAGTTATGGATAATTATAAAAAAAGTTAATTAAAAAAAAATAATTTTACGCCTATAAATAGGCGTTCTTGTGCTTCCATTTTCACGCTACAAAGCTTTCTTAGTTGCTGCAGAGGTGCTTCCCTTTTCCCTATGCTTTGCTTTTCTAACTTTATTTAAATATATATATATATATATATTTATATTAAACGTTTCCATAGTAAACGTTAACATATATATATTTATTTTATTTATTTGTTTATTTATTTGTTTAATTATTTAATGGTTTAGTTATTTATTTAATTGTTTAGTTATGTAGTTAATTACTTATTTAGTTGTTTAATTAATTAATTGTTTATCTATTTATTTAAAATGTTTAATTATTTGTTTATTTAATTTACTTTCTTAATTAATTAGTTAATTGTTTAATTATTTGTTTATTTTTTTTGTTTCATTATTTAATTGTTTATTTATTTATTTAATTGTTTAATTATTTATTGGTTTATTTATTTACTTAATTGTTTAATTATTTATTTAATTAATTATTTAATTTTTTAATCATTTGTTTAATTGTTTATTTATTTATTTATTTATTTGTTTAGTTAATTTCTTAATTAATTATTAATTTTCTAGTCATTTATTTAATTGTTTAATTTTTTATTTGCTTAGTTATTTATTTACTTGTTTAATTATTTATTTATTTTGTTATTTAATTATTTACTTAATTGTTGAGTTGTTTACTTAATTGTTTAATTATTTCTTTATTTATTTATTTATTTAGTTATTTATTTAACTCATTTATTTACTTTGTCATTTTTATTATTATTCTATATTATTATTTATTCTGTTATTGTTTTATTATTATTATTAATTCTGTTCTTAATTGATTAATTTATATATATTTGTTTTATTTAATGTTTATTATTTATTATTGTTGTTATTTAATTATGTATTTATCTATTTATTCATTTACTTATTTAAATGTTGGTTCATTTATTGACTTATTTAAATATCATTCTTATTTATTTGTTTTATTTATTTCTATTATTATTGTTCATCTATAACTTAGTTTTATCATTTTATTCATTTCTCTAATTAGTTAGTTTATAGTTATCTATCAATTATCAATTCATTTATTTACATTTTATTTACTTATTTACTTAATTGAACTATTTCTATTGTCATACATTTATTATTTATTTTGTTTATAATGTTTATTTATTTATCATTTATTTAGTTATTTACTTTATTTCTTAATTATTTATTTAATTGTTATTTTGTTTATAATATTCAATGGATGTTTTATTCTTATTAGGTACTTTTAAAATTTATGACAATATCATTTTGAATATTATTGTATTAGTATAATGAATATGCAACTATATAAATTTTTTTTATTAATATCGCTATATTAAGTGCCAAATAAAATAAAAGTATAACCAAATAAGATGAATTAAACACTAACAATAAGAACCTATGTGTTTAGGTTAACTTCAGAAGATTCACTTAGAAGCTAGTTTCTCGGGTAAAGGGAGGGTGAGATAGGAATTTACTAAATATAAGACATGTTAAATAATAGAAGGGACTCCCTGACCTTCTCAATATTTATTTTAATTATTATTTTTATGTCTTTACTTATTTACAATTATTATTTATATGTCATACCTTACTATTTGTATATTTTTATAATGAGAATTTATAATTGTTAGACTATGTTAAGTTTGATGTTTGAATCAAAAACACATATTAATATGATTGTATTATACTATCTGGGAATTTTCTGAGTGTAATAGGTCAAAGACAAATTTTGGAAATATTCAATTTACATAGGAAACTCTGCCAAAATTTTGACAAATTTTATGAACAAGAATGGAAAGTATTTGCTAAAAGTTTGAGTTAATTAAGTATGAGACATGCATCATATAACAAGTGAAAGACAAGAATGTTTTAGGAGATACGGTTATAATCCGAGAAATGCATTAGGGATGGTTCAATAGCGAACCTTGGGATGGGAGGGTGTGAAGAGAGGCTTAGGAGACCTAGGGTCGCTCCCTAGTGTCAGGTAAATTCACAACAAGCTCTTGCCAATCTGACTAGGCCCTAAGTGCATATTATGGTCAGAGGAGCTGTTCCTTAGCCATATTGGCAAATTATCATGAAACAGTATTAACTCCTAACTGCTCCCAATAAAAGAAGATTTAAGGGCCCACATGCATTGCAT
The DNA here is from genome assembly GCA_037962975.1 of Clitoria ternatea. NCBI lineage: Eukaryota > Viridiplantae > Streptophyta > Magnoliopsida > Fabales > Fabaceae > Clitoria > Clitoria ternatea. The sequence goes on from CM075673.1 coordinate 141,185,855, forward strand.
CTTCATCCTTCATAAAAGAATTGATAAAATATTTATTATTTTAAATTAAGAACTGTTAGTCGTCTTTACATTTCTATTTCATGCTAGAAAATAACATGTATGAAGAAATTCTTATTAAAACTTTACTGTTTGTAAAAAAGAAAAATCTATTATTTATATGTGTCTTGTATAATATTGTATGTTCTGTTTCTTACCATTTTTCTTCCTTGTTTACATTAAATGGGATATGAATCGATCATAAAGCCATTATGGGCGATGATAACCAGCCCCATATTACAGATATTAGAATAAGGCCAAGACAGCCGGACCCAGGTCGTTGGAGACATTATTGGATGGGTCACGTTCACGTATACCATGGGATTGTCATGGTGCGACTGTCGCGGGCTATTTTAGGAGTACCTGACCCCGTAGGAGCTCTCACTATTACCTTTAGAGCTAGGTTTATATTAGATCTTCATGATGTGGACCCTTTCTTCCCTATTATCCCACTGCCCCCACCCTCGCCAGCTGATGAAGAAGATATGGAGGGAGCTTCATCTGGAAGTGACTCCACTATAGAGGACGCTTAGTTACCTATAGTTAACCCAGTAGGACGTTATGGGTAGTTTGATGACTCCAGCTGTACTTGAGGGTTGAGTAGTCTTTTTGTATACTATTTAGCTACTCACATGTTCTGGAGTTTCGTTTTGTCATTAGCTAGCGTCTGACTCTTAGGGTTACTGCTAATCTGAAACTATATTTTGTAATAAAAAAAATCAAAATCATGTACAGTTATATAAATATCTATAAAAATGTTTATATAGCAAAGTATTTTAGATATATGTAGTTATGTCTGTGGAATTATTTAAATATCTTTAAGTGAAATTTTTATTATTTATTTATTTAAATTTTGGTAGTTATTTAGGGATGTTATTGTGTGCCTCCAGATGCCCCTGGTCTTCTTTATTTCCACGCAAAGCCAGATAGGTACTCAATCTCTGCCTCGAAGATGGAGCATGTAACTGCTCGGACGTCGTTATTCTTGGGGGGACGCTTCCGTCTCTTGTTCAGTGGCTGAATATGATAGGTCTATGGTGTTATCAGGAACCTCTTCTTCTTCAACCACTTCTTCGATCACCTCTTTATTTTTTGCCTTCTTGACAACAAATGATAGCTCTTCCCCTTGGTGATGCTTCTGCCTCTTCTGCTTAGGCTCGCCATTATTATTCTTTTTGTCGTACTTGTCTAGCACAATGTTGTCAGTCTTAGTGGTGTCCGCCTTGATGCGAGGCATCGTTCCGGCGTCATAGGGAAACTTTATTGTGGTTTCGGGAGCCTTAGGAATATTCCTTTTGGCTTGGACTTAGTTTTTTACCTGAGCTGCCGTCAGGTATTCTTGGAGTTTGATGAGAGCCTCTATGGGTGCAAATCGTGCTATTTCACCTGAAACCACATAATAACACAACGTTAGTAGATTGTAACGGTAAGCCTAATAAAGGAAAATAAATACAGGAATCCTAAATCATTACACAAGTAGGCCTCCCGCTAGGCAGTAGAGCCAAGCAGCCTTTTGCATGAGAATTTCCAGCGTACAACATTGAAAGCTTACAAGACCCTAAAGACTTCAATAGACACCGGGGAAAGCTCGATCTCGGTACACTTGAAGGTGGCCCCGATTAGAAGAAAATGTTCATAGGTCCACGATACTAGAAACAGCTTGATCCTGTCCTCGTTTACCCAGAACACTAGTTTATTGGCCTTGGTTTACACTTTGAAGAAACATTTCTTCAAGGAGACGCCCTCAGATTTAGCCAACTTTATAAATGCTTCAAAATTTACCATTTTTTAGTCATACCGAAGTATGACGAAGCTTAGACCATTGTCAGTGTTGGCTCAACATACCACGTGGTAGTAGTAGAAGAAGAGTGCCATCATGGGTTTGAAGTGAAAGTGCTGCCCAAGCACCTCCAAGTTGCGTACCAACCCCCACCAATTGGGATGTAGTTTGGTAGGGGCACACTCCGAATATTGGAGAACACTCATTTGGAATTTTGTAAAGGGGAATCTTACCCCAATCTTGGTCACCAGGAATTCATGCATGTACATTGATCTTTCATCTGGAGGGGTGTGCCAAACTCGTTCTACAGGGTAGGGATACAACACAACAAAGCGTTCCTTGTATTGCTCCTGGGAATGTAGGGGGCACATAATGTTCATCTACCCACCAATTGATCTGGCATTGTCGGGAAACCATCTTGCAGATTTCCCTTTGCACCCAAACACAAAGGTTTTCCCTCAGCAGCTCAACCCAGTCTATTTCGTGAGCAATCACTGTCGAGCACCCCAGGACATTTTTTTCTACACCCTTAGTCACCATCTTCCCCACCACGTTCGTAAACCCACCTACAGATTTGTAAAAGTGGACATCGTCAGAGATGTAGCAATCAAAGCTTTCTTCATCCGATGAGGGGTTCCTCCCATGTAAAAATTGGTGCCTTGGTATTCGCTTTCCTCACCTTGAGCTTTCTGGTCTTTGGTGCCTAACAGAGATTCGACCCCATAGTGTGTTGAAGAACTTCCTCTGGCCTTCATTTTTCAGCTCTTACAACACAAAAAAGGATAAGCAATATGGTAACTGAAAAGAAAAAGAGAAAGGTTTAGGGACGCTACTTGAGTTTCTAAAAAGCTTAGAAATTTTTGAAGCAACTACGAACACTTCTCCCTCTAATAAATTTCTAGTGCTTGAGTTTCTCAGAATTTTGGCAGAGTTTCAGTAAGGAAGATGCAAAGGTGATTTTTTGAGTGCCTTTGGGTTCCCTCTAATAGACGGGGCTAGGGATCAACCAGTACAACGTCGTTTGGTGTATTTCACACATTTCAAATTTTTGGGCCGAGTCTTTTCAATTTCCAAGGCCCATTATCCAAAAAGTATCTGCCAAAATCAAGTAAAGAGAGGTAACCATCACACATGATTAGAAATTAAAGTTGCATGATTGGCGCAACCCACTACGCATGAAACGTCACGTTTTATAAGAATAATAAATGCGATACAGTTGCGAGTATGAAGCAAGTAAGCAAAAATTTTTATAAGTTACAAACAGTCTCAAAGTTACCTACGTCTACAAGAGGTACCTCGGTCAAGAGTTTATAGCTCATTGAAGCAACTGGCATGATCACTTTAAAAAGCTAGAGGGCAAATGATCTGGTCCTGGGACCGGCCCTGGACTTAAAGGTAATTTGACTAAAATCTATCTTTTGGAACCGGTTTGAACTGATGACTGGTGTGAGTTATTCTCTCAACGGTAGCATCTCACGTAATGAAATGATTTAATGCCAGAATCCATTGTCACGTGAAAGGTCCCTAAACTGACCCCATTGCAAGTTATCCACTCAATATCGGAGGGTCAAAGTTGACCTATGCCCTAGCTTGCCTAACAAGTAGCCTGTAAAGTGACTGATGAGTAAGTAGAACCATTATGAAATGTCTCCATCATGAGTCAACTTTACTGCAAAAGAGCAGAGTAAGTACTAACACCATGCATAGAAGACTTAGAAAGTAAGAAGGCTCTTACACTTCCTCCAGGTATAAAGATTCATGCATTAATGTAACATGCAAGAACGTTCTCTCTAACCTTACGCTTGAGCTCTGAAATTCCTTTGAACTTTCACTGAGTTAAGGGTCGAAGTGTCCTTGCAGGTGACACCCCCTTTCTCCCCATAACGTGTAAGGCTATGGATTCGGTATGAGGAAACACTCTAAGACCTTTATTCCCCACTGGAATCGAGGATACAATACCAAATCCCCACTGGACCGGTGTAATATTAGAGAGTGATCAAGAGATTTAAGGACTGTCATGAGGACGGATATTGGACCCCGGCCCAGACCAGTTTATATATATATATATATATATATATATATCAAATCTCAATTTTCTTGGTACCAAACTGCATCGCCCATTGTGCAACATCAGTCATTTTCACCCTGATAGCAGTAAACAACATAAATAATAAAATGGTGTTGTGGGTCAACCATGAACCTCGCCATGGCAGTTGTGATCCAACGGAGCACCAGGGAAACCTACTCCTTAAAGAGCCACCCCCACCGAGTCAACCATATACAATCCTCCATGATTAAGCATGGGCAGCTTCGTGATTCTACCACTGAATCACTAGGGTAAATTAATGCTCGTGCACAAAGCCACTCTCCCACTGGGCCAACCGGAGGAACCCTTAACATCCCATATCGGCAGTTATGCAAATATGTCATGGATGCAATGTAGATGCTAAACATATATAATCTCACACCATACATCCTATCATGCCACTTATCAAACAACCACCATCATTCTCATCAACATCACCACCCAATTCTTAGTGGATTTTAAGTTCAAAAGTTATTGCCATTGCTTAAAGGTTAAGCGTAGCATTCACAATCTCTTTTAACAACACAATTTCACACACATCACAAGCTCACAGTAGCATTAATTTCAATGACATTGACAATTCTCATAAATAACAACACTTATCACTTTTCATCAACATTCAAAGGTATACCAAATCAAAAACATCCATATCAATCTCATCAATAATCCTTATTCAATACTAATGGTGAACATGTATATCTCTGTACAACACAAGGCACACATTTTCCCAGATTTTCAAAACAATCATAAATCACCACAAAGGCACACCACCAATATTCTAAATGCACATCACATATTTTCCAAGCAAACACCATTACCATATCCAATGTTACAAGGTATCAAAACAACAAAAGCAAGACGAACATGAGCAACATCACATACAACAATCTTCAATTATTCAACTTATGCATTTAAAATATAAACTTCTCTCCTACCTCAAGAGAAGTAATCCGAGCGATTAGACGGTCTTGCCTCGCTTTCCAGATTTTGTCATATAATTAGTACATGTATAATGCAATCAATTTCTCATTTAAGTATCATTCTCAATTCTTCAAGTACATAAATAATTATATTCATGATTCACATAATGCTCTAGATATTTCATAAACTTTACTTTCTCATTTTATTAGATTTCAGGAATTCATTCACATTAATTAAAATTTTCTATAATCTAATGGGTTACAACACCAAGCTTCAAGATCACCAATCCACACCTACACTTACCTATCATCCATAATGGGTCTCCAATGTCTCAAATCACATTGTACCAATTTTATTTATGCCAATACTTCCAAGATACAACTTCTACCAATTTTTAACACTTAGAATACTAACACCTATATCCATCATTACTCATTCAAAAATTCATTTCCACATACAAAACATTCCCATGACAATTAATTTCCAATTTCACCAATTTTGCCAAAAGTCCTAAATTCCAAATTTTAGGGTTTCCACCAAATACCCAAACAACAATCCTAATCATTTTATTGCATCAGTTCAAGCATTTTTAAGCCACTAATTTCGTGTTCCAATTATCAACAACAAACATCAAATCCCAATGGTCTCCTAACCTAAGGTTCAAAGGTTCCACATGCATATTTCCTCATAACAGCACCCAAACAACCCTTACCAAGCTTCAACAACATCAAAAAGCCCATTAAAAGCCATTAAAGACATGATCCCTTACCTAGACTCTAAGCTCCAAGCCTAAACAAAAATGAGGAAGAAGAAGATGCAACCCCTCAAAACTTGCTCCAAAGTGCCTTTTTTACCTCAAGAATTCAAGGAGTCCATTTGATTTTGAGTGGAAGAATGGCTATGGAAAAGGGTGATGATTTTGGCACACAAGATAGAGAGAAAGAAGTGAAAAATAAAAGTGAATAGGGAGGGAGAGTGAGTACCAAAAATTAAAGGGGAATGAAAGAGGAAAAATCATGCAAATTGGGTATTACCCATTGGATAAAGTGCTACCTTTTTGCTTTTTCCTTTTGGTTTAACAAACCCTATTAACCAATGGTTAAACAAGAGTAAAGAGAGTGAGAAAGAAAATCACGGTCAAATGGAAGAGAGGAAGAAGGAATTTGCATTTTCTTTTAATTCTATTTCGTTTGTAATTTTACCGTTTGCTAACATACGCTGTGTCCGTATAATCACCTCCTTAATTCCAAAAATTATTTTAATCATACCACCATAACCATAATATTTATCTTATTATTCTAAACTCATCAAATATCTAATTTGACTTAATGGGTCCCACACCTTCCGTTAAGTCATTCGATTTCAGTAAATTTTAATTTACTGATAAATCAAAATTTATACTTAATTAATTTTTCCATATATTTTGGACATCAAATAATTAATTATCATCATCTAATAATTTATTTTCTAAATCTTTGGGATGCTATAACACACATAATAAAGCCATTTCTGTAACTCTCTAACTTGGCGATACATGTAACACCCCTCGATCATTCAAGGCGTGTCTTATGAGGTTCCAACACGACTTTGCCTCAAATAATCAAGTAGCATCACATGTTTTCAAAAATAGGTCATTTTTTACAGTAGTGTAAAAGCAAAAGACATTGAGTAGTCACTAAGCAGTTCGATAGATTAAAGACTGGAAGATAAAATAATAGTCTAATACATCACAAGGACAAATGGTCCTTTTAAATAACAAATACATCCAAAAGAAGAAAACATAAGGAAAGAAAAGATAGCAAGCATCCTCTGGCGACAACTTCCTAGCTGACTCTGCCTTAACTACCTCTTCAAGGTTCCTCCTAAACTTCAATATTGGATCCTAATGTAGATGCCTCACTCCCATGAGCCATCAAGCTCCTCTTCTGACACACTATCAAGTAAGCATAGTCAATTAGCAGCTTGTCATTATTACATATAGTGTCCTAGACTCCCAAGCATCCTTCTTGGTATGCCACGTAGATACATCGCCAGTCGTGGGGTGTGAGCTCATCCATGGGAGTGTGTAACCTTTCTTCATCCTTTAGAGCTACGCATTTAAGAACTACTCCTTCTAAGGATGGCTCTTCGTTGACAGTCCCTATCGACATCTCTTCTAGATCCTCTTCGAACTCAAGTGTAGGAGTGTCCTCTTCTTCCATTGGTACTGGGAGATCGCTCCTAGCTAACTCGTATCATTATGCATCCTCTGGTGAAATTGGTTCCAAGGCATTGAAAGAAGATGAAACAAGGTCCATATCTTCAATCCACACAGGTGTAGTGATTCACGGCAGGCCATAATCAGGACATGCATAACGGCCTTCTGTAGCATAGGGAATTTAACAACCCTGATTTTTGGCAATAGGAAACCAGACCCTCAAGACTCTGAGGATATTCTGTTGAGCTTTTGGTAAGAAGCTCGAGGCTTTGGCCTGTTCCCTGAACTGTTTAGAATGAGAAAATAGAGAGAAGTAGAGTTTAATATGAAAAGTAAGAACACCGAGAGAATGTAATGAGTGAGAAAGGCAGAAATATGAAAATAATAAATAACGTTCGACAACGCTGTTTAATCAAAAATAATACGTTAACGACAATTATTTTGGGTACAAATTAATTTATCATTATATTTATTAGATAATTATTTTTTGTCGACAATATTTAGTATATAAATAATTATAATGATTTACTTTGAAATTATATCTATTTTAAGTTATATATATTCATTTATTTGATAATTATATTTAATAATAAAATATTGTCGGGTTTCTCGAATTTAAACTGTGGGACTCAGCTTGAGGTCAGACTCTGACCGTTTGAACCAAGACTAGTGATCCAGTAGGGATACTAGTCCTGTTAGAATCTCTCTGTGAAGAATCAAGGGTGTCTGACTTAGCCTGATAAGCTTAATCAGAACCTTTGGCGTCTCTTACGTTTGACCGTTCATATATCTCGGGATATTCGATGGTGACACGGTCAGTTTTTGGTGACTCATTTTGACATTTGGAAATTTTTCTTGAAGGGACCGAAGCTTGATTCGGACTCTATCATCCCTGTTTTTCAATAAGTTGATTTCCTTAGAAATCGCTTTAAAACTCGACCCAAATACCTCTGGTGTTTTGGACCCATATTTTTCATACGATCTTAGAATTGAATAATTTTGGTGTTGATCTCTTTGTTTTGAAAATATTTTCAATCTCTATTTCTAGCTCCGAACTCCAATTCTTACTCTGTCAACCCCAAAATCAAAGATTAAGTAAATTCATCTCAAAATTCCAATGTTTAGACATTTTCTCTGCGCATGGTTCAGAAAAAATTCATAACTTTCTCAAAGAACCTTCAATTTGTGTAAACTTAGTGTCTAAATCTCCGTAACAAAATTTTCTACATTTTCCGTGAAGACATCAAAAGCTAAATCCTTATAGATTGGTACAGTTTAATAAATCTTTGTGACCCCCTGGCTGTTTCGTTTCAATGCTGGCAACCTTTGATAAAATTCACGTATGTCCCTCTTCCGGTGCTTGAATCATTCTATTCTTTTTTCTATGGATCCTTATCATAGATATATACAATTTTCAAGAAGGGCACAAAATCAAAATCCTAAAGGAGAATTAGTGGTGAATTTATTTCGAAGGCCCTAGCTGATTCGGAAAGCTTCTAGAGCACCCCATCGTAAATCGGGTATATCTCGGGCTACAAAACTTGGATATTTGTAAATAATCTATCAAATTAAAGAGGAAAGGAAGATCTAAAAACTTCATGAAGAGCTCGAAATGAAATTCCCACTCCATAAATCCCAGAATTTAAAACACTACACCAATTCATGTTTCCCCAGCAACAGCTTGCACTAGGTGCAGTATTTTCCACATATCTCTCTCATATGGCCATGAAATTGAAGGAGGCCTTCACAAACGTTTCCTAACATATTTCTACACAACTTTGATGAAGAAACCAAAGTCTAATTCACAGCCCATTTGGCCCATAAAAATTATTTTTTCAAGGGACAAAAATCCCGTCACAACCCTGCACTAGTTCATTATTTGGGCTATATCTCACTCAATTCTTGATGGATTTTTCTGTGCTTTATATGGATTTAAAGAGGAGAAAAAGTTATATAACTTTTATGTTCGGGCCATTTTCTAATTCGACCCAGAAGGGGCCGAAAAACCACGCATAAATTAACACCCAACACCTTGACACATCAGCTCCCATGCAACATGAGCCAATCAACTTGCAACACCAATGGACACTTGTCTCCTTCACCTTGAACTCTTCCTCCATGCATTTCCACAGCTTGATACATGTCCTTCTATGTGTCCAGCAATGGTTAACTCCTTTCCCAACAAGCTACAACAGCTTGCTTCACAAGGAGAAGTAATGACATGGTATCATGTCATGATAAGCCATCACCTAAATCATCATGCCATACCCTATACCATGCCACATCATTCATTAAGATTATCTTCTTTTCCTTAACCATTCACGTTCAGAATTGCAAGCTTAGGACCAAGACTTTAACACACCACATTCTTTGATTTCACCATGCCTTATGCCATACACATGATGCCTCCACTTCATCCAACACACTTACCACTAACTTACTCTCTTCTCTAAAATTTCAACAGCCACCTCTTCTCTATTCCAGCCACCACATCTCCTCCTTAATTATCCAAATCAACCACCACACTTCTCCTCCCTCATGGCTACACCACCACCATCACCATTACTCTAAACCAACACACATTGTCTTGCTCTCTTTCTCTCCTTCTTGGCCAACGTATGAACTCCTTCCAGGCTGCAAGAACTTCTTTATTTCCTCATCATCCAAGAGTCAAAAATATAGCATTTAAACCCCTTTGTTCATCCCTTCTAGGCCGTGACTTCCTTGGCCCAAAGGTAAGGCCTTTGCACTTGGAATCTTTGGTTTATGATCATTTATTTCCTTCTAAATTTTATTGCGCCATGCATGCTTATTGATCATCATTCTTTTTCTATTATTGGGACTCAAAAACCATGTACCATGGCTGTTCTTGGAGCTGCATGTTTGACCTCACACTCCTCAAAAATCACCGATAAGAACCGGCACCTAAACGAAGACTATTAGAACTTTAGAAAAGGTTAAATCTTCCACTCTTCTTGGCAAAACCCTTGCTGTTTGTTGACTGTCCATGGCTCCTAAATTCTTGAAATTGTTGCATGACATTTTTTTTAGCATTCAAGAGGCAATCCGCGGCGATCGGTGGCAAGAACGGTGATCGGAAAATTTTTTAAGCAAACCACTTTTTCCCCTTTAAGGCCGTGAGGTACCATGAGGTAAGGGGGGCTTTCACCTCGTTAAATCTCATTTCTAAATGTTCTATAATATTACTTGTACGCTCATGAGCCTCCGTTTTGAATTTCGTCACGATCTAACGGTTAAATCTTAAGTTACGAAAATTTCCGTCGACAACGATTAACTTTAATAGAATTTATCATTAAAATGAATTTCCAATAAATTTAATAAGTGTATTTTGATAAAGGTATATATATATATATGACAATATATATATAAAATTTATGACGATCGGTATTAAAACGAAAAACTTAGAAAAATTTAGCGTTAGGCGGGCTCGGTTTAATTCGATATGGTTGTATTATTTATTTTAAAATTTTGATAATATTATGTAATTTGTAAATTATTTCACCGGTAAGCCCCGCTATTAGAAATTATTATTACCATTAAGCACCCCGGAGTTGTTTGGAAGATATCGCGCACTTCGTAAAAATTTACCAACCGAACGGTTACGACGCGTTATGTTACTAAGCATTATAAATGGCATTGCCTAAGTGGTTATAAGATTTTATAGAAATTTACTAAATAAATGACTAAATTCTTTTATGAAAAACATTACTAACAAGTAACTTGATAATTATGAAAAAGGAAATGGAAATACAAGAAGTCTTTTAGTGTAGCAAATTCCAGAATTTAGAAGGAGAATTTCGTGGCAAATTTTAGTGACCATTTTGTGACCACTTGAGGTAAAAATAAAAAGTGACTTTAAGCACTTGATTAAATGGAATGAACTTGAAATTGAGAAGGAAATGAAATTTTGGGTTAAATATTTTAATAGATTAATTAGGCTAAGAATGAAAAGAAATAGCCAGAGTCTAACTTGGAGTAAATTATAGAAAAAGATTTTTATGAATTAATTAGGGAAGGAATTACGTACCTAAATAAAATAAGTCTAAAGTTTGGAAATCTAATAAAAGAAAATAATGTTAAGAGTTAGAAGCCTAAGAAACCATTAAAATGCAAGTGAAGGGAATTAAAGAAGTTTTAGGCTTAAAGATATTAGTTAGTTAAATAAAGAGAAGATTTTAGGATTTAGACTTATAATAAAAAGGGACCTTAGGTAATTTTAAAGTAAATGGTACAAACGTTCAAATAATTCAAAATAAGTTTAGAAGTTTAAAGAAGAGGCAAGCATTAGAACTTTAAAATATTGATAACTAATGATAGTAAAGGACATGGAAAGATTTTTTTTGAATTTAAACTGTAGACTAACAATAAAAAGGAGTAACTTATAAATTAGATAATGATTTTTAGGGAGGAAATATCCTAATTAAGCATTAAAGCATAGAAACTAGGATAATGACTAAATACTTAAGTAACAACATGTCATCAATCTTAGTTGATTAAATAAAGGTAACTAAATAAATTAGTAATGACATAAATAGAGAAATAATACTAAAGGATAATGACTGAAAGTTAGGGGGGATATCGCTAAGGGAAAACTTATGTGCATGAGAAACTAGTAACCTAGGAAATAAATCGTTCAATTAGTGAAGCTTATTGACGAAAGAAAACAATGGATAATACTAAAGGATGACTTAAATTCCTTAATTTAAGAGTAAATTAAACTCCCTAATTACTAAGAATTAGAATAGGGAAATAAAAAGGAATATAACAATAATAATTGGAGGAAATAAGAAAAGCTAAGCTAATCCATAAAACCTTGTTAGTTAAAGTATAAGACCTAAGTATCTAAGTTAAACTACAGAAGTCACATAGTAGTGAGCTAGACTTCATGATTTAACATAAGGAGTTAAAATCATGTAATAAAATAATGAGTGCAATAATAATAATAAAGGAATGAATAACTTAAAGAGAGTAATAGAATCCCAACTACTTCATAAGGTATTTTGAGTAAGCACGAACGATCTGATGTCTAAACTAGTGGCAAATTAATGTACGAATTAGTGTACCAAGTTTAATGCCAACAATTACCTTTGATTTTGTGTAACTAATACTACTGAATGAGTATTGGTGTAATTATGTGAATTGAGTAAAGCATCTCATAAGTATATTGTAATGATGAATGTTGCGTCTGATGATTGCTATGCAATTGTGTGCATGAATGAATATGTGTTAATTATATGTGACGAGTATGTGTACTGAAATATATGGATTGTAATGTTGTAATTGTATGATGCATTGAATGAAAATGTTAAAATAAATAAGAAAAGAATGAATAAAGAGATGTCTCAGTAGGGATCCTAAGATGAATAAATTATGAAAATAATATGATGAGGTTGGATCGGATCCGATGTGATGATGGGTGTGGTAACGTCAATGTACCCATGATTTCTGGAAAATATAAGATCTCATTTCATTTCTAAGCGTTAGATTATACCGTTATGAATTGAAGAATTTTGAGAAAAACAAGGAAAAGAATTAATCGAAATTTCAGGAAAGGAAGAAGTCCGACGTTAGAAATGAAATGGAGCCGTCAAAAAGGACCCCACCGACGACTAGTAAAACGAAAATTGTGTATTGTATGCATGATATATGGAAGCTAAGGAGGGATGTTGGAATGATCCCCTAGAACATACAGTGATGGGTACACTGAAGAATCTGTTGCGCCTCGATACCCGAGGGCAGTCTAGGGAGTATTACCGGAGGCGGGAATTCCAAGTGGCATCGGATTAGCGCCCATCGCCGGACAGCCCGTAGCAAACTCTGGTATACTTCAATTAGAGGCGGGATTTTCTATGACCTTGGAGTGCCCGTTCTGTGGTGATGTATGGTATGTGTGATTGGCCATTTTGATGATTGGGATTGTGAGTCCTTACCCCTTTGTGAAAACCAGAACGAGGAGAGCTCTGGTCGCTCTAGTTGGGGAGGGGAGATAAGGGTGGCGTTGTTGTGCACATGGATATTGTATATGAGATTGTTGAGGAGGAGATGGGCCCACATGCATCATGATGACTAATAAAATATTTGAATAATGAAATGAATTCATGCATTGCATCACTATGTTAAGATTGCGATTGCTTGTTATTTAAATATGATCGTATAGATATTAGTAACCCTGAGAGGTGACTGGAAAGATGGGAATGTCCAGCTAAGATGAAAAGTGGTGAGATAACTTAGAGTGTATTTTAGGAACCCCAAAGAGAGTGGTGGGACTCGATCTTAGATTGTTTGTGTTGTATGTGGGCAGGTGTTGATGAGACACCTTCCCGATTTTTGTGGAGGTGAAGACTCACCCTTACGCTAATTTTTCCAGATGTCTTGGGGATGAAGACAAACTTCAAAATGAGGATCACGCGAGCTCTTCTTGGACCGAGGACGGGAAGATTAGGATAGATTATTTTATTTTCATTTGTCGGAGCCTGCATGCCCCTTCACTCTCAGTTTGTACAATTAATGTTAGGACCATGTATTGTATATGACCATGTTGTATATAAGGTGTATCTGTTCCACCAAGTTTCCTTGTACAAAAAAAAAACTTCCACATTTTTCTAAAAATCGTAACCTCTCAGTTGACTAGGATAATCTAGTGGAAGGGATTGTCCTTGTTAACCGAGGGTGTTACAGGGAAGACCATCCCTTACTTCACTTTTATAATCTATCAAGCTAAAAGGTCTAAAGGGATCACCGAAATATCAGGTTGATGCCTCAACGACGTAGATATCCTTATATTCCAGCGGTGGCGAAATAGCTAAAGTAGCAATCATGACAAATGGTTCACCTAGGATGGGGTCTCTATTCTTGAAAGTGACCCTACCTCTGGTCATTGTGAAAGTAATAAATCATTGCGAGCCTTTGTTTTAAAAAACGGTCGGGGCCTTGCCCTTGTCCAATCAGGTGCTCTATATTTAAACACATACATCATATATACAAGCAATATACGTAAGGGGTGAGTTCATCGTTCCTGTCTTGTAGGACATATCATAGCCAAGGGTGTATAAACATGGGTTATCATATATCAAGCGTATTCCAACACAATACCAGGACAACAATTCACATATAAGTCATTCAACCAACACACTCCAACAACTTAACAAAATGACATACCACACATCATTACAATCCATATATTGAGTTAATCAAATAAGTATGAATACATAAGTTAGTTCATCACTGAACATATTCCATGATGATTATGCATGCAGGCCTGATATCCATCACATTCATAGGGAGTGACCAAAGACCATCGATCCTAACCAAGGTAAAGATAAACATGACATGCAGTCTAAATCATAGCACACTAGTGCAAAAAATAGCTATGAGGACAGGATACGAGCACGGTTATCCCAAAACCGTGCTTAAAACAACGCGGTGGCATTTTTGTAAATACAAAGAAACGTGTTTTATTTTTAAAAGTCATATACGAGCACGGTTGAGACGCGACCGTCCTTAAAAGCCATCTATGAACACGGTTACGAATGGACCGTGCTTAAACGTTGGTATAATTTTTTTTAAAAAAAAAATTAAAAGACTTACAAACACGGTTGCAGGGAACCGTGCTTAAAGGTTGGTATAATTTTTTAAAAAAAAAAATTTAAAATCCTACGAACACGATTGAGGGGAACCGTGCTTAAAGGGTAAGATACTAACACGGTTGTCAGGGGACCCGTGCTTAAAAGTTTTAAAAAATTAATCTATTAACACGGTTAAGCAATGGACCGTGTTTATAGATGGGAAACAAACACGGTTCCCTTACAACCGTGCTCATAAGTGTTTAAAATTTAAAGCGAAAACTTTCCCTCCTTCTTTTCTCCACTGCGCGAAGACCATAAGAGTACCCAAAACCTTTCCCTCTTCTTCTTTCTTCACTGCACCAAAACCCATTAAGAACCCCATTTCCCTCTTCTTTCTCTACCATGCCAAGTACCCAAAACGTGTTCTTGGTCTTTGTTGTTGCGAAGTGGTGGTGAGGCTTGCGAAGTGGAATTGAAGAGCCAAGGATAAAAATAGAAAATGGAATTGAAGGTCCGGAAAATTGTATTGGTTAGTTCCATTTCATTCTTTAAGCTTTATACTAAGTTAATGCATTTTAATTCATTATTCATTAGCCATGCATGATTTCCTTTTTCATTGAAATTAATTCATTATTCATTAACCACGCCTGATGCTTGTTTGCTTCAATACGCTTGAGCGCAAGGCTCAAGCTCAAGTCTCTGATGTGTCACGCCCAAGCGCCCCGTGTCACGCTCAAGCGTGAGAAGAATCTGATGCAACTGACTTGTTTTTGCTTACCTTTCACGCTCAAGCTCAAGCTCAAGCTCAAGCTCAAGTATTGATTATGATTTCACGCTCACGCTCAAGCTTTACCTTTCACGCTCAAGCTCAAGCTCAAGCTCAAGCTCAAGCTCAAGCTCAAGTATTAATGAAGAACCTTTCTTTCTTGATGCTTTGTTTTTCCAGGAACGTAACAATGGCAACCTGCACATGCTATCATGGAATTGACCAAACAAATCTCAACATTATTAAACACAAATAAATAATCAGCTTCTTATAATTCTAAGACCAATTTCACGTTTAACTTCCTTTGATTTCTCTGTTTACAAATTCAACAATGGCTCCCTGCACCAACCCTGAATGTGGTTTTACAAAAACACCCTCTATAATTTAACCACGGTTCAGAACAACCGTGTTTATATGTCACTTTTAAACACGGTTAAAAACCGTGCTAAAAAACTCTTATCTACAATCACGTTGGCAACAAGCACGGTTCTAGAACCGTGCTTAAAGGGTAATTTTAACCGTGCTTAAAAGGCCAAAATGCACTAGTGGCATAACATAGCCACACAAGCTCCATAAATGATATTCTAGGATCGCTTCTCCATGATATAGCAATAATTTCTTGAGTCAAAACACACCAGGGTGGCCTCGGTTCTACCTGGCGTCATATCATTTTATATGCCCTTCTAAGGGAACCGCCCCAGTCGTGCTCCCGAGACTTATCCATGAAGTCGAGCACCCTCGTCCCTCAGTAAACCCCAATTATGGCTTCCTTTGTTAACCAAGTGGCCTCAATTACTCAAGAAGGGGATGAATTGAGTATTAAAAATTTTCCTTGAAATGCTTTTGAAATTGATTCTTTAACAATTATATTTAGTGAAGATGGTAAAAATTAATAGCAAGTAATAACAAGTTATATGCAAGATAAATTGATGAACACTTAATAAACAGTAAGGATATTTAATTAAGAGTTAATACAACTTGTTTCAAATGAATTTAACAGCCAAGTTATAAACACAATAAATCAAGCAATCAATTTAAATACACAATTATAAAAGAGTGTAGGGAAAGAGAAATTGTAAACCGATATACGAGTTCCACCACACTGGTGTACATCTCGCCTTCAAGCAACCCACTTGAAGGATTCCACTATTGGAGATTAGAGATACAAACTTTGAGCAATTATAGCTTCCTAGTGCCCTACACTCAAGAACTCAGTTCTCAAAAGTACAAGGGTACCTCACCCAATCCCTCAATCTCATAATTACAAGGTTGAAACCCAACCCAAGTTCTAGGAGTTTTGGTGTTTAAGATTACAAGGTAACTCTCTAATAGAATGGATACACAAATTTTAGCACAAAATAATTTTTCTCACAATCTAACTCTCAAAAAATAGTTACAAAGAAAATAAAACAGAGAGTTAATAGCCAAAGAAATAAGAGAGAACAGAGGAAAAGGCAAGGAATGCATTGCTTAGTGTATCGAAGTGCCTTTGCTTCTCTTCTATTTATAGCCTTAGGAAGACGCTCCGTTCGCATTAAAAAATTTCCCTTCGGTATAAAACGCACAACATGTTTCCTAAAAATCTGAAATGTCCGAAAACATTCCTTATTTTTGTCCATGATTCCATCCATGATTTCATGCGTGAATTGATTCATTCAGTTGATTTATGTGTCAAAAACAGCGCGTGAATTGATTCCTAGAGTGAGGAATTGATTCCCAGGCAAGCATGAATTGATCCTAATGATATGAATCGATTCCTAGGTGTAGAATTGTGTGTGAATTGATTCCCTTGAGTAATGAATCGATTCCTAGCTTCCAAAGAGTGCATGAATCGATTCCTTGATGTGTTGAATCGATTCCCAAAGGCTTTTTAACGCAGGAATCGATTCCCAGAGGGGTGAATCGATTCTTGGACCTGATTTCTTGCATGAATCTTGATCCTGAACATCAATCCTTGTTTTCTTGAATAATTATCATTTTTTTCTTTGATCCTTATTTATTTCTTGATTTCTTGGCCCGCATGAGCTTGATCTTCATACTTCTAATTTCTCATTAATTACTTTATACTTCATCCTTTGGTATCCATCAAACATAATTAATTTGTCCATAATCAAATATGTTTGATCTTAAATCTTCAATTGTTTGTCATTCTCAAAACCTGTTTCAACATATAAATACATCCTTCATCATAATCATAATGCAATACGATGCATGCAATATATGCATTATCCATCCATGCCTTATGGTCACCAGCCCACGTCTAAAACACGCTCTTTTATCCTTAGTGCACACGTCCCGAACACACGCCCATTCTCACTCTTTCGTGGAGGGTTTGTAATTCAATGCATCGCTACCTCTGCAGCTCACATACATATTTGGGAACACATAACAAGTCACTCTGTGAGTAACGTACTTCTTACAAGCATCTCAAAATCTTATGCTCAAGGTTCATCTTTTATTACCATTTTCACACGTGTAGAATTAATTCTTTTTCTTTCTCTTTTTATCCAAAGATTTATTAACTCACTTTAAGTCTTATGAATCCTTTAAAAAATTAAGAACATATTTCCCAAAAGTAATAATAAAAAACATGAGTAATGGTGGTGATGGTGGCCATGGGAAGGTGGTTGGATGATGGTCATGGGGAGGTGGTGGGTTTAGTGGATAGTGGAGTAGATGGTGATGGTGGCGGTGGGGAGGTGGTTGGATGGTGGATGGTGATGGTGTGGATGGTAGGCCATGGGTGTGGATGAAGGTTTGTGGTATATGGTATAATTTGTGCATTGAAAGTGGATGATTGGTGCAGACATCGTTGTGGACCATGGTTGTGGAACATGTTAAATCTGATTGTATTTATATATAAAAAATCTATTAATTTATAAGAAAGTTTATTTTTCTGTATGATGTTGTGGTGACCTTATTTTGTTGTAATTTTGTATATGAACTTGGAATATATTATAACAATTATTTATATGTCATAATTTTAACTAAAAAATAATGTAGATTTATACATAGGAAAAGCGTTTAAGTATAATTTGGTTTAGGGTTTAGTGTTTTGATAGATTGATTAAGGCATCGACATTAAGATGGAATAACATTTTTAATTTTTAT
Organism: Clitoria ternatea; assembly: GCA_037962975.1. Taxonomy (NCBI): domain Eukaryota; kingdom Viridiplantae; phylum Streptophyta; class Magnoliopsida; order Fabales; family Fabaceae; genus Clitoria; species Clitoria ternatea. The sequence goes on from CM075673.1 coordinate 141,204,338, forward strand.
CGTGACCTTGTTAAGAATACATTACATTGGTTTATAATTAAATATGTATATATAAAATTAATTAGAAAAAACTAGAAAGGAATTATGAGTATATACAAATAAGGGATATTCATATTTAATTATAACAAAAATATAGAGGAAAATAAAATAAGTTTAGGAATGCGATGCATAACTTGATTCATGTTTAGCGTTTAGGGAAAAATAATATACATAATTAGGGTTTTTTAATAAATGGTGTTCATGGTTATCAAAGTTAGAACGATGTGAACTATAACTTGATTAGGGATCAAATTAGGCATTGTTCGTGGCTTAATTAGGGATCAAATTGTACTTGTTGAATTTACTAGTTAGTATGTAATAATATCAATTGTTAATAATAAATTAACTTTAAACTTTCTTCACCTAGTCCAGGTATCTGTAATCATAATTTTCAAGTATGTTATAAAATAATATATTTAATTTTCTTTTTATAGTTTTCCTCGTGTTGATTCAACCTTTCAAGTTCATGTTCTTGGAGTTTTCCAAGGAGCATGGCGAGAGTCATGCTTGATAAATCTATTGATTCAATAATTGTCGTTACCTTGGGTTACCATTGTCTGTTTAAACATCTCAATACTTTATTAATTAAATCTTCATTAGAAAATGCTTTTCTTAGAGATGCAAGGTGATTTACAATATGCGTGAATCTCTTTTGCATGTATTGAATGTTTTCATTGTTGTTCATTCTGAACAATTCATATTCTTGGGTTAGGGTGTTTATTCTTAATCTCTTCACTTCACTAGTGCCAATGTGTATGACTTCTAAGGTGTCCCATATTTCTTTTGCGCTCTGGCAGTTTGATATTCTAAAAAATTCATCTATTCCTAAGGAAGAGGTTATAATGTTCATGGCTTTAAGATTATATTGTACTTTCCTTTTGTCTTCATCACTTCACTCACTTTTATATTTTTTATGGGTTTGCCTTCAATTACTTTTGTGGGGATGAAGAGACCGCTTTCAATAGCATCCTAGACATCTATGTCTATTGCTTTTATAAAGATTTGTATTCGGGCTTTCTAGTATTGATATCTTTCTCCATTAAACATAGGTGGCTATATATGGAATTTCCTTCAGGGAAGAGGAAGTTGGCCATATATCTATCTTGATGTTGTTAAACCTTATACAATAAACTAGCTCTGATACCACTTGTTACCCAAGTGACCTCTAATAAACTCAAGAGGAAGGAATTAAGTTGTTGAAACTTATCGCTAATGATTATCTTTTATTACAACTTATTAAACAATAATTAAAGATTCAAAGCGGAAGTAAATAAATAAGAAGAGGTAAAGGGGTAAGAGAATGCAAACTTGGTTTTTACACTGGTTTGACCAACCACTTGCCTACATCTAGTTTCTCAAGAAACCATTGAGAGTTCCACTATAACTGTCACAAGTTACAACAACAAAGCACTCCAACACGGGATACCTCACCCTTATGTGGAGCCTCTAACCTTGTAAGGGATGCCTTACCCTTGACTTACACTGCTAAGGATTCCTCACCCTAAACTTAACCCCTTGGTATACTTTACCCAAGTTATAGAACCAATATGGGATTCCTTACCCACAAAGATGAGCTTTAACAAAGAAAGTGTACAATTTGAAATTTTCTTTTGAAGATTAGATAATACAACTTGAAGGTCTCTAATGGTAATACTCAAGTAATAGAATGATCTTATATCATCATAGAGTTTCTCAAATTAGATTATAAAGAATGATAAAATGCTTGTCAAAATCCATGATTAATGTTATTGATTTTCACTTAATTTATAGGAGATGAAAAGATGCATTTGATTGATGAAAAAATGCTTTTTGATGTTGGAAAGATGCCTTTTCAAATGGATGTGTTCATTCAAAAGTTTGGGTGAAGAGTCATGCCTTTCTATGCAAGTTTCCATGAAGAGATACAACTTTCCATTCATTCTGATGTTGTGGTAATCGATTACCATATTGTTGTAATCGATTACAACACTTTAAAATTTGATTAGATTCATTTAAAATTCAATTTTAAGCGAACAGTCAAGTGTGTAATCGATTACACTTTTGTTGTAATCGATTACAAACATTTTTATTTTATGAAAAAATTTCAAATGCATGTTTTTAAAGTCTTAATTTCATTCTAAGGTCATGTTTATACTTGATTAAAATCTTGTATAAATTCTAAGACCTTTTGAACTTTGACACTCTATTTCTTGACTTGTTTGGTCTTACCTCATTGTTGGTTCATTTTTCTTCTATTCTTGGCCCTCATAATTAATTCATTTTAGAGCTTATTACCTTTTGTCATTATCAAAACTTTATATCTTCAAATGCATTTATTAATATATTTAAATATATATTTAATAAATTAAATATTATTTTCAATTTTTATTATTATAATCATGTATATTTTTTAAATATATATTATTGATAATATACTTATTATAACATTATAAAATAGTAATTTAACTTTTTTTCATAATATTTTTAATACAATATTTTAATATATATTATTAATAATAATCATATATATATATATATATATATATATATATATTTTCATATAATTTTTAATGGGATATTTTAACATAGGATTTAAATATTATTTACAATAAACACACTAGCTTACAACTTTTAACTAATACCCTCTTTCGATAATTTTCCACCAAAACTTTATTTTTTTAGACTAAGTTTACCAAAACATTTTTCAACCAAACACAACCATTACTTTCCAACTTACTTTTACAAGAAAATATCAAAACACAAATCATTATTTTTAAAATCCCAATTTTTACCACCATATTTTTAAAACTTTAATTTTCTAAACTGCATTACAGAAACCTTTCACCAACTTTAAACTAAAGGAATGATGTGGTGATTCACCATGATGCCTAACATTATCAAACCTAAACAATCAACCTGAGCATGGCAGAATAATAATTTAAAAGCTGCCATAAGTACTGCTTTCCATGAGAAATATCAACGTCAAAAAGATAATTTTGTTGAGGCTCCTATTCAATTTTTAAAGCTAGCTCTTTGAAGCACAAGAATAATATCATCAATCTGATAATCCGAACAGCAATGAAATTGCTTAATAATCATGATTTTTAATAGCTTCACGAAACTTCGTTTCAATAAAGCTAATGCTCTCGGGGTGGACATTTTTTTCAATTAGAACTCAAATTTAAAACTGTACTTCAAGAAATCAAGTATATGTAACACTTAACTATCGTCGTTGAGAAGTATAGCATTTAATGTAATGTCTGCAATTTCATTATGATTTTAAATTAAAAAGCCATTGTCTTATAACAATTAATATCAAAACCAAATTGTTCCCTAGTGGATATTTGGCTTGCTTTTTTTTTCTCCATGGGCTCATTTTGAAAGGACGTTAAATATACCACACACATTGGATATATGTCTATCAGATTGTATAATTTGGTAGTATATAATAAGCAAATAAAATCCAATAGTTATATTTTATAGAGTAAGTATATGATATGTGTGGTATATGTGGCACTTATCCTCATTTTGATGATCAAGAAACCCAAATGAGAGAACCCAGCACATAGTAGCCCTGTTCACCACAAGCATCACTTTTATAACAGAGCTAAACATAATCACCATAAACATGAAATACCACTCACCAGCATCAGCAGCCAAAAATACCCCACCAAGTGGAAACTCAACATTCTGCATTGCAACTTCGGTGTCATGGCCTTGACAGCTGCTTGGTATGCTGCGTATGCTCTACAATTTGGCCACCAATGCAGCCATTGTTGAGAAAGATAGCATTATAATTCAGCTACGTTCACCACATACCAAACACTTGTCTTATACTCAATTTTAAGTAATAGACATTATTTCTACAGATTCTCACCATCACCACATGAAAATCGTTGATATGAAATATGCATGATAAAAATTGGGATAGAAAAGCATAGAAGAAATTCTCCCACTGTCTACGTTTAGTAGCAAATAATCTCACGTTTTGTCATGTAAAATAACTATGTCAGATAAAACTCCCAGCAAGAATTTTTTAAATAAATTAATCTTAAAACTGAAATCTTATTTAAACAATATCAACCCACTTGCTTACCCGATTAATAATTCTTTAACACTTTAATTCATACTAACCACTCACTTCCCTGTATTATTTTATATTCTTACTCATGATCGATAATATTAATATACTAAAATTTATTGACAGGGCATTTTAATTCACGTGACCTAAACATAACCACCATTGACACGAACAATTTGACCGTTGACCCATTCGGCGGCATCAGTGACTAAGAACCCTACAACGGGTGCAATATCTTTGCTCTCACCGAGTCTTTCCAAGGGACTCTCAGCCACCGCCCTATTCACCATCTCCTCCGTCTTCCCCTCGAAGAACATATCCGTCGCGACCGGTCCCGGCGCCACGCAATTTGCCGTTATCCTAGTCCCTTTCAGCTCCTTCGCCAGAATCTTCGTCATCGCCTCCACCGCCGCCTTCGCCGCCGCGTACGCGCCGAAACCTGGCCTCAGCGCCGCTGCCATCGAGGTAGTCAGAAGAATGATCCGCCCTCCGCCGCCGCGCTTGAGGCGGTTCGCGGCTTCCTTGGCGCACAAAAAGGAGCCACGCGCGTTGACGTTGAAGGTGCGGTCGAAGGAGTCCAGTGTGGTGTTGGCGATTGTGGGGTACGCGCTGTCGAGGATCCCGGCCGAGTTGACCAGGATGTGAACCGGCGAGTCGAAGGCTTGTTCGGCCGAGTCGAAGAGGGATTTTACTTGGACCGGATCGGACACGTCACCGCGGAGCGAGATGGCGCGTGGGGTGGTGGAGTTGGCGTTGATTTGGGCGGCGACTGAGTCGGCTTGAGCCGAGTTAGAGTTGTAGTTTATAACGAGTCGAGCACCGAGTGAGGCTAAGTGAAGTGCGATTTCTCGACCGATTCCGCGGGATGAGCCAGTGACAATTGCGACTGTGTCTTGGAGTGGAAGAGATTGAGATTGTGAAGTAGCCATTTAGGTGTATCGTTGAATGTTGATAATGGATTTTAATCATGAAATATGGGAGAATTCACTGTACTAATACTTAAAGGGGGTTTTCCTAAAGAATTTTAATGTCCTTCAAGTTTTCAGTTAAAAACTTTTTGACACAATACAAGTATTAATACATGGGATTATTAGCACCGTTGATTAATTGAACACCACTGGTGGAAGGATGGGTAGGGATGTGTACCGGTTTAGTGGGTGAAGGATATTTTAGTAAAATGTCATAAACCGCGTGAGATTTGTAACATTGAAGGTGTCGGTTGCTTTTTGAAAAATGAAGGACACGTGAGAGCATTAACTGAGGGTTGGGGTTACATGTTGAGCATTTTGGGCTTGGGCATGTCACGATGAAATGGAACGTTAGGTAGATGTTGATAATATGAACAATTTATTCTCCCTCAGAAGTGCTCTCCATCTTCCCTGTTCCTTCGTCTGATCTTTTTGTCTCACCTTTGGTCTGTTTGCGGTTTCCCACTATACGTCCCTTTTCCGTCATCCCACCCCGTAAAGTAAACGTCCTCTCTCCATCATCCCACTCCGTAAAGTAAACGTTCTCTCTCCGTCATCCCACACCGTAAACCAGATCTCCTTCGTCCCATCACTTTTCGTTCATTTATTCGTAGTGTGTTGTGATGGCCGGGTTCGATGGTGCGAGAAAACAGAAATAGAAAATGAAAAAGTGGTATGTTGTGTTTAGAGGTCGAAACTCGGGTATCTACGACTCTTGGAACGACTGTCATATGGAGGTCACTGGGTACCCATATGCATGACATGCCTCATACCATAGCTACCAAGAGGCAGGTCAGGAATGGGAACATCACTGTTCCAGGGTGTCCAATCTGAACGATGGAGAGGATGTAATCGCGGAAGAAGAAGATTTAAAAGATGGAGGTGTCGACATTACCATGCAAACGTGGTTTATTGTGAGCCTACTGGTTGGGATTAAACTTGCAAGTATGACGGTCTAAGAAGGGAGTGGAAACCATCGGGTCTGAGAAAAAGATATGTATTATTTTAATTTAAATAAAAAGTTTAAATTTTTTTCCCAGTTCTTGTTTTTCTGCCCTTGAAGTTGAACTTTCTGAAAGGGGTTTACCTTTCTTATTGTAAGTGTTCAAACAGTGCATGTGTTGATAGTGTTTCAATTGTTTGATATATGTTTTTATTGTTGCAAATTGTGATGTTTGCTGGAATTATGAGATTGAATTGTACTAATACTAATATAATATTTAGTTTATTTTTAAGAAACCGTAAAATTGAGTTATATTTATTTAATCCATTTTATAATAGTACTGCTGAGGACTTTGGTATTTGAAATATAACATTGTTATAAATTTGGCATTTGAAATTTTCAAGTTTTCTTATTTGTGGCTATTATGATGTACAACAAAGTCATAGGTGTCTTCATAAAGGCTACTAAATAGATACAAATTCCAGTTTGGAGGACTGATGATGAGCCACTTTAGAAGCTTTTTATATTGGTAAGGAGTGAGTTGAACCTTGACCTTAAGAATATAAAGCAAGAGCAGGCAAAGTGTTGGAAGCAGCATCCTGCACTGATCAAGGTATTCTTTAGCATGGCTAACCCAAGTAAACTGATCTATTTATATTTTTGGAACATAAGTGTTTTATTCCGATTTCTCAGAGCCCCTGATTTCTCAGAGTCTCCGTCTTTACAAAGTCTCCATTTTTTTTTCATTGTACAACATAAAAAATATATATATTATATGAAAAATAAAATATTTTTTCTTAACCTAAACTCTTAGGGTGGAATTTGAACAGTTTATAATTCTCCTGCAATAGAGTTAAGAGATATCTAAAATTCTGATGTAATATCATTATAACTCAGATTTGTACTTTATTGAATTTTAATAAAATGGACTGGCTATAAAAAAGAGTTGATACTTTTTAAATATTAAAATAAATATAATTATTTTAAAATAATATTTTCATTATTAGTAAGTTGAGTTTAAAAGTTTGCAATATTTAAAAGTGCAATAAATATCTTTTTTGGAGAAAAACTTACGACTAGTATTTGTTTGTATTTTGCATAATGCTTTGATAGCTAATAGCAAGAAGTTACACAGCTCGGGACCATGATAAGTCTTGAAAAGACTTAATTAATTCTGCTTTTTATTTGACTTAATTCATTGTTTAGTGATTAGTTTAGCCTTATTATTTAATTAATTGCTAATAATTTATAATTTATTTAATTATTTCAAAAGTGCTTAATTTATGTAAAGAAACTGATTAAAAACATTAATTAGTTAAGAAATTGAGTTTTCATTAAACCAACATGCAAATACTAGACAATCAGTAAACAAATGCTGGGCAAATTAGTTGTTTATTGGTGCAGGAAAAAGAGCGCTCAAGCCGAAAGGAAAAAGCCGAGTGAGATTTGGAAAAACCGAGTGAGACTTCACAAATTCGACTGAAAAGAGTCCAAGAGCCCAAACCGAGCGAGACTTTAAAAGCACCGATTGAAATAAAAAGAAGAACCCGAGCGTCAATTTCAGAGTACTGATTGAATAATTCATTCGCTCAAGCGAGAGTTAAATTCGCTCAAGCGAGGGTCAAAATTCGTTCAAGTAAGCAAGTTCGCTCAAGCGTGACCCCAAAATCTCACCCCTCGCCCAAGCTTCTCCATAACGCTTAAGCGAGAAAGCAATACTGCAGTACATATTTCAAGCTCGCTCAAGCGAGAACACAGTTCGCTCAAGCGTAAAGGCTGATATTTAAAACATTGATTGTTCCCTCCAGAAGACACTCAGCACCAGTGCTGTTTCCTGCTGCCTTCTCTCCTACTTTTGCACCTTAGTAATTTAAGTAGTGAGCTGTTAATTAGTTAGTGTTGAGCTATAAATTAGCTAATGATGAACTGGAATCTGTTAAGAGCTGAGCTGTAATTAGTTAGTTATTCTGTAATTATGTAATTAGTTAGTTAGTCTAGTTATTAATTTAAGTTTTCTAAGTTATTAGTTAAGTTAGTTAGTTAGGTAGATGCCTATATATATGTTTGTACATATTCTGTAAAAAACAGAGAGACAGATTCAGATAGAATACATCGAACACAATTCATTCGAAACTTCGAACATCTCACTACTTCATTTTCTCTCTCTAAATCCTCTCCTCCATGACGTTCCACAATCCTTCGATGGAATCGAAGTCAATGGAGTTCTAAATCCCTAAGGTTGGGATTGCGAAGGTTAGCAATGGAATCTTGAAGCTGTGAGCTAGGAAATCAACTTCTAGATCCTGAGGCGAACAAGCTGAGGAGTGAATCTGAATTGCTGGATTGACAAATCCAGAACTGATGAAGAACTTCGCTAGTGAGGAATCATGGTTGAAGCTTAGGTAACTTCCAGCTTTCTAACTAGTTCAGGCCTAATCAATTTAGGTGAATAGTTAGAGTTCAACCTCCAATTTCACATTAGATTCTTAGGTTAATTGAGCACTTAAGGAATTAAGGTTCGATGCTTAAGGATTAATGTTTTTCACCTAAGGAATTAGGGAATAACCACAAGCGGATTGTCCTCTGGATTGTGAAGTTTGATTATACTTTAATTGCATGTTTCTTGATGAATTTGTGAACCGAAGCAATCCTGACCTATTTTCTATTAATCACCTTTCACATTTCATCTTAACACTGTTTCTGGAAATACAAAAACAACTAGAAAACATTAAAACCACAAAAACCGAATGAACTTTCTGTGCTTGTGTTGGTTCAGCTTGTACTAGTATGAGATTGAGGTACTTACCACAATCCCTGTGGGACGATCAAATATAATACAATTTTAACGACTGGTGCGCTTGCCAAAGCGTAAATCTTCTGAGAAATATACATCAAAATAATGACTCGGAGATTTGGCATCAAGTTAATGGCGCCGTTGCCGGGGATTATTGAGTAATATCAACAATCCTTGGACCGGTACTAGACTGAACCGTTTACTTTTGTTTACATTTAATACGTAGTTTGAATTTTGTTTTTATTAGTAGTAGTTTGTTGTTTTCGTGTAGCTGTAGTCGTAGCTGCGAATCGTTCTTTTGTTTGACAATTGTTGTATGCAGTCAAGGAGCAGGGGAGAGCCTTTCTTCTTTGATCCTGATATCGACTTGTTAGAACGTAAACTGAGAAAAGAGAAAAAGCAAAAAGGAACAAAAAGAAATGGAACAGAGGAGAGTTACATTAGGTGACTACTCCCGGCCGACTGAAGAAGGATCGCAATCTAGCATCCTTAGGCCACCGATTTCAGCAAATAATTTTGAACTTAAACCAACTTTACTGCAGTTGGTAAGAAATGAACAGTTCGGACGAAGTGAGGTTGAGGATCCAAATTTGCATCTAGCAACCTTCCTCCAAATTTGGGATACAGTAAAAATGAACAGAGTCCCTAAAGAGGCAATCCGACTGAGATTGTTTCCATTTTCTCTAAGGGACCGAGCAAAAGCCTGGTTGCAGAGTCAACTGAGAGGCAGTATTTCCACTTGGGAGGACTTGCAAAGAAAATTTTTGATTAAATACTTTCCTCCTTCTAAATATGCGAAGTTGCGTAATGAAATCACGTGTTTCCAACAAAGAGAAGGTGAATCTTTGATGGAAGCATGGGATCGGTATAAAGAGAGTTTGAGGAGATGTCCTCATCATCAGATTTCTGATGTGCAACAGGTGACTATTTTCTATAATGGTGTCAGGCCAGCTACCAGGGTCCTGATTGATGCCTCAGCTGGAGGCTCATTAACAACTAAAACTGTATAAGAAGCCATAGAGCTGATTGACGTTATGGCTTCTAATGAATGTCTGATTAGTGAGAGGAGCCAAGTCCCTAAGAGAGGGATATTAGAACTAGAAGCACAAAATGCTTATCTGGCTCAGAGTAAGCTGATGACTCAGGCTTTGGAGAAACTAAGCATACAGATTTCAGAACTCCAAAAGCTGAGTCAAGTTTCTATGATCAGTTGTGACTTGTGGTGGAGACCATGAAAATGGAATGTGTGATCCAAATGTGCCTTCCGAGCAAGTGAACTATATGGGGCAGCAACAATATCAAAGGAATTATCCTTCTAATTCCTTTAATCCTAATTACAGGAATCACCCCAATTTTTCCTGGCAGAAAGGTCCACATTTGAATCAGAACATCCCACAAAATCAACCCATAAATAGACCACAACAACCTTCTCACCCTCCTGTTAAAGAAAAGTCAAAACTTGAGAATGTACTTTCTCAGTTCATCCAGGCCACTCAGGCCAGTTTCAAAAATCAGGAAGCATCCATAAGAAATCTAGAAAATCAAGTCGGACAGCTTTCTAAGCAATTAGCTGAGAGGCAAGCAGGCAATTTCCCTGGAGATACCGAGGTAAATCCAAGGGAACATTGCAAGGCTATAATCACTAGGAGTGGAAAAATTATTTCTCCATCTCCGAGTCAGGAAATAAGCTCAGAAAAAGATAAAGAAAAAGAAATAGTGCAAGAAACTGAGTAGGTTAATAATGAAGCTGAAAATGAAGGTGAAACAGAAAAAGAAAAAGAAAATAAAGTCCACCAAAAGAAAAAGAAAAAGGTTGATCTGATTCTGGAGGAAGCTTCTAAGCTGACTCCTGAAAAACTGAGGAATGCTCTATTTCCACACAGGTTTAAAAAGCAAATAGAAGAGCAAAAGTTTGCTAGGTTCTTAGATGTATTCAAGAAACTTCACATAAATATCCCTTTTGCCGAGGTATTGCAGGAGATGCCTTCCTATGCAAAATTTTTAAAAGAGCTATTGTCTAAGAAGAGGAAGCTTAAGGGGGATGAAATGATTGCTCTCACTCAAGAGTGCAGTGCAATCATCCAAAAGAAACTTCCTCAAAAGCTAGAAGATCCTGGATCTTTTACAATAACATGTGCAATTGGGGATATTCATGTAGGAAGTGCTCTTTGTGACCTAGGAGCTAGTATAAATCTGATGCCTCTATCTTTGATGAAAAAACTGGGAATTAATGACCTGCAACCAACTCGCATGTCTTTGCAGTTGGCTGACAGGTCTATTAAATATCCCCAGGGGATACTGGAAGACTTGTTAGTTAAAGTAGACAAATTTATCTTTCTAGCAGATTTTATAGTGTTGGATATGGAGGCTGATCGAGAGATTCCTTTGATCTTAGGTAGACCCTTCCTAGCTACAGGCAAAGCATTGATTGATGTAGAAAAGGGTGAACTCATGCTGAGAGTTCAGGAGGAGTAGGTAACCTTTAATGTCTTCAATTCCATGAAACATCCGACTGAAAGGATAGATTGTTTAATGATTGAAGAAATTAAAAGTTACCAGACTCCAATACTTTTAAAAACTAAGGAAGAGGCCTTACGAACCTTTTTGGAGGATGACTTTGACTCCAAGACTGAGGAGTTAAATGACTCTCACTCGAAAATACTGAACCTACTGGAAGTATTGGAAGTAGGTGATTTTGAAAAAGAAAAGAAAAATGATTTGAAAATTACTGAAGTTGAGAAAGGAAAGGAAGTTTCTGAAGAAAAATGTGATTTAAAACCTTTACCTTCTCATCTGAAATATGTTTTTCTGAGAGAGGACGAAACACATCCTGTCATTATTAATGCTGACTTAAAAGAAGAGGATGTTGACAAATTAATAGGGGTTTTAAAGACACACGAATCTGCGATTGGCTGGAATATTTCTGACTTGAAGGGAATCAGTCCATCATTTTGTATGCACAAAATTCTGATGGAGGATGATTATTCCCCTATAGTTCAGCCACAACGCAGATTGAACCCCATAATGAAAGAGGCTGTCAGGAAAGAGGTGGTCAAGCTTCTTGATATAGGAATCATCTATCCTATCTCGGACAGCGCTTGGGTCAGTCTAGTCCAAGTGGTGCCCAAGAAAGGAGGGATGGCAACTGTTAAAAATGAAAAAGGTGAAGACATGGCTACTAGACCGACCATAGGATGGAGAATGTGTATAGACTATAGAAGGTTGAATGACTTCACTCAGAAAGACCACTTTCCCTTACCGTTTGTTGACCAGATGCTTGAGAGACTATCGAGTCATGAATACTACTGCTTCCTTGATGGTTACTCGGGTTATAACCAAATTGCGGTTGACCCAAAAGATCAAGAGAAGACAGCATTCACCTGTCCATATGGAATTTTTGCCTATAGGCGCATGCCATTCGGTTTGTGCAACGCTCCAGCAACCTTTCAAAGGTGTATGCTGGCAATCTTTGGGGACATGGTGGAGAAATTCATTGAAATATTCATGGACGATTTCTCTGTCTTTGGTAGTAGTTTTGATTCATGCCTCAGCAACCTATCTAAGGTGCTGGTGAGATGCTAGGAGGCTAACCTTGTCCTTAACTGGGAAAAATGTCATTTTATGGTTAAGGGAGGGATAGTCCTTGGCCACAAAATCTCTGCTGAGGGCATTCAAGTGGATAGAGCCAAAATAGAAATCATTGAAAAACTTCCTCCTTCGATCAATGTGAAAGGAGTGAGGAGTTTTCTAGGATGTGCTGGCTTCTACAGAAGGTTTATAAAAGATTTTTCAAAAATAGCTAAGCCTTTGACCGACTTGCTTGTAAAAGATCATGTGTTTGTGTTTAATGAAAACTGTGTTAAAGCTTTTGAAAAATTGAAACAAAGTTTGACTTCAGCTCTGATCCTTGCAGCACCCGATTGGTCTTTACCGTTTGAATTAATGTGTGATGCAAGTGACTTTGCAGTCGGAGCTGTACTGGGTCAGAAAAAAGGAAAATTAACTCATGTAATTTATTATGCTAGTAAAGTGTTGAACGAAAATCAAATACATTACACCACTACTGAAAAAGAAATGCTTGCTGTGGTGTATGCATTTGATAAATTTCGTGCTTACTTGATTAGGGCCAAGGTCATTGTATATACAGATCACTCGACAATCAAGTACTTACTAGCTAAGAAAGAATCTAAACCAAGACTGATCAGGTGGGTTCTGTTACTCCAGGAGTTTGACTTAGAAATACGAGACAAAAAAGGAGTAGAGAACTCAGTTGCCGATCAACTGTCTCGTCTAGAAGGTGAATCTTATTCTGTTTTAATAAAAGAAGAATTTCTAGATGAGAGGTTGATGGCAATTATCACCGGGCCATGGTATGCTGATATGGCTAACTTCAAAAGTGCCTCAGTGGTACCTGATGGCTGGACATCCCAAATGAAGAAAAAATTCTTTCATGATAGTAAAAACTTTCTTTGGGATGATCCATTTCTGTATAAAATAGGAGTAGATGGAGTGATCAGGCGATGTGTGCCTGAATCCGAGCAAGAAAGGCTCTTGTCGCATTGCCACGACTCCTATTATGGAGGACATCATGGTGCCTCCCGTACAGCAGCAAAGGTTTTACAGAGTGGCTTTTATTGCCCGACTATCTTTCAGGATGCTAAAGTGTATGTCAAAAGGTGTGATAAATGTCAAAGGAGCGGAGGTCTCTCTGCTAAAGCTGGCATGCCTTTGACAAATATTTTAGTTGTGGAATTATTTGACATCTGGGGTATCGACTTTATAGGACCATTTCCAAAGTCGTTCTCCAACGAATATATACTTGTTGCTGTAGATTATGTCTCCAAATGGGTGGAGGCAATCCCGACCAAAACCAATGATGCACATGTGGTGAAACATCCTAAATTTAAAATGGAAACGACCCGGGACAAGAACATTTTTCCGAAATTAAATAAACCGAATAGACCATAAAGCAACCGGGTAACAAAAGAAATAAGAGAAGGAAGTCAAGAGAAAATAAAACCGACTCGAGAGGGCATACAACGGAAGAAGGAAACACTCAAAGAAGCCCAAAACCAGCATTTACTCGGTTAAGAGAGAACCCATACACTTGAGCGAAGCAGCTCCAGTCGCTCGGGCGAGGCACAAATCGCTTAAGCGATGCCAACACAAGGTCTTCCCAAGTCCACGCTCGCTGTAGCGAGTACCTTGATCGCTGGGGCGAGAAGCCACACTCGGCTATCCAGACGCTCGGAATCCAGGGTCATCCTTCAACTCATTCACTCGGAAAATGATAGCTAACTCTCTCGGCACGCCACAACTTATTCGCTCAGGGAGTCATTAAGTAAATCCTAACTCGGACTTATTCTAATTCTAACCACTCAGAATACCGTTTGGCTGATTTGCTCGGATTATTTATAACGTCCGCTCAGAATTCATAAAAGGGGTTTCTCGCAGAATCCTTATGCGTATCCCCCACTCGGAAAGAGCCCAACATAAGTCACCAGCATACAACACAGGTCTATACACAATCACACACTCGGAATACCCATTATCTTAACATTATATATATATATATATTCACCAACCCATACAATTCCATACAAGTAACCCATATCTATATTTCTCCTAATCAATCTTTATAAACAATATGCTTAATTGTCATTTTACATAAGAGCCGGCCAAGGCTACACTGACTAAACATAATGAATACAATATAAGCACTCAACAATCGGGGTACACCACACTCGGAATTGGGGCCCTGTCAGCACTTCCGAGCCCGATCTGCACATACTGAAAAATGGTGTAGGGGGTGAGTTTTCACATACACAATGACAGTTATTGGCTCGGCTTAGCATACACATTCCCTTTCAACATACTCTATCTATCTCAGTCAATACTAGCATTTGCTAACATTTAATAAAGCATCTACACAAGTCACTAGTCAAATTACTCAAGTCATTCATGGTTATCTAATTTCTACTATTCACAACAGCATATCCCTTAACAATAACATCAATAATACTTAGCCTCAGTGTCAACACACACGCAAATCCAGTCGGAATTCATTAATAGCATTCACAGATTTTAAGGAGCGTGTTGCTCTCGTCAATGATACACCTACCTATATGCATGCGGATCCGACTTGAGTAATGACTTTCAGTTACAGTTTCCCCCTCACTGGCCTCTCGTCCATCAGCTCTTCCCGTGTGGTACCAGCCTCCCATCGGCGTCTCGAGACTCCTCTCTAGCTCCTACGGCTACCACGAGCTCTCTCAGGATCTAGCCAAGGTCTGTAACTGGAAGTCATTCCCTCGGGGCTCATGGCCTTCCACGGGTCACCCTCTATCTATAAATGCAACCTCATGCATGTCACGGCAGTCACCCACACTCAGCAAGTTCATCTTAAGTAATTCATATCGTATCCACCCGGAAGTCAACAATAGACCACACAATGTGCTTGATATTCACATTACAATTAACATGCAAATCATACATTAACTCCACAACATCACCAATGCCATCATACGTCTCTTGGACAGCAATAGTCATACACCACACAGGTAATAATCATCATTCATCCAGACTCCACTCAGCAGCATGTACAACATATAGCAAACAACATATTCTGAACGCATGCATATGAGTACGAAATAATTAACAGGATCCCACTAACACACACACATACGATATCCAACAATCAACAGTCAAACACCTCACAGAGTCATAATCATACAATCACGTAAGGTAATACGTTCGCTCGGACCGTCCAGAACCATGCATTGGACATGTAGAGCGCCCCCTACCTGGGATGAAGATTCCAAAGGCTCCAGGGGCTTGCAGCTCCAATCGGTTGCTCCGCTCAGCCCATTCACTCGTTCTCGATAGAACGACCCTGCATCAGTCATCCACCATTACACTTGGCTTTGGAGGAACTCCGAGCCACTCCCACTCTTAAACAGTTCTGCATGCAAGATTAGCGGGGAGACCCAAGCCCCCAGGGCACCACATTGACCTTCCACTCGGTCCAGTGGGGATTTCCAAGCTTCTGAGATGCCCAGTTCTCTGCTCGCTCTCCTGAGCAGCTCCAATTACACGCTGGTGAACGCTCTAACCTTCTTGAAGCTCTTCGTGGTGCAGATCTTCATTGAGACTTGGCAGCCTCGAGCAAGGAGAGGGAGAAAGAGGAAAGTCGACGAAGGAGCCGTGGGGAAGAAGACTGGTTGCATGCAGAGGGAATGCACACCCTCACCCTCTCTGGCTCGTCGAGTAAGGAAGGAGGACTCTGATCCTCAGCCACCACGGTCGCGAGCTCACGGCGCAGAGAGCAGAGAAGAAAGAAGAAGAAGAGAAGGAGAATGAAGAGTGAAGAAGAAGGGAAGAAGAGAGAACAGAAAGAAGAAAAGTCTGAAGGGGAAAAATGAATGATAGGGTGGCCCAGTAGCCCATATACGCATGCACGGAGAGAAGGGGAAGTGGGGTGGGAAAGCGTGAAGCAGTACACCAATCACAATCAGCCAACAATTATTAATTAATCACTCTTAACCAGTCATTATTTCTTAAGTTGAGTTAATTAAGTTAATTATAATTATAATTAATAAATAATTTTCCCACCTTGCAATTATTATTTCAATGATTTATTTTCATTCGGCAATTAATTATTAAATGGGGTTGTTACATGTGGTGCTTAGGTTTATTAAGAAGAATATTTTCTCTAGGTTTGGAGTCCCGAGAGTGCTCATTAGTGATGGGGGTTCACATTTTTGTAATAAAATAATGGGAAAAGCCCTGCGTCACTATGAGGTTTTACATAAGATATCCACTCCTTACCATCCACAAACTTGTGGACAAGTTGAGCTGTCAAATAGAGAAATCAAGAGAATTTTAGAGAAAGTGGTCGGGAAATCTAGGAAAGATTGGTCGGTAAAATTAGATGATGCATTATGGGCCTACAGAACAGCCTTCAAAACTCCGATTGGCATGTCCCCGTATCAATTAGTTTACGGTAAGGCTTGTCATCTCCCTGTGGAGTTGGAACATAAGGCGTGGTGGGCTACAAAGCTATTAAACATGGATTGTGACCAATCCCAGGAGGAAAGAGTTTTGAAACTCCATGAACTAGAGGAGTTCCGACTCAACGCTTATCAAAGTGCCTCCATTTATAAGGAGAAAATAAAGAAGTGGCACGATAAGTGGATCAATAAGAAGGAGTTTCAAAAGGGTGATCAGGTTTTGTTATTCAATTCCCGACTGAGACTCTTCCCTGGAAAACTTAGATCTAAGTGGTCGGGGCCTTTTACTGTAAATGAGGTTTTTCCTCATGGAGCAGTTGAGCTAAAAGACCCGACCACCGATCGGATTTTTAAGGTAAATGGTCAGCGACTCAAACTCTACTTTGGAGGAGAGTTTGATAGGCAGAAACCTCCTTGTTACTGCAGGCATCCTCTTAGATGCCACAAGGTCAAGCTAGTGACCTTAAAGAAGCGCTCTAGGGAGGCAGCCCTACGTTTCGAGTGTTTTATTTTGTGCTTTGTGTCAGAATTAATAAAAAGAACACTAAAAATTTAGTGAATAAAGTTTGAATACAATTTGTGAAGTTTTGAAGAAGGGAGTCTGAGCCTGATTCTTCCATTTCGCTCAGGCGAAGCACTTGTAGCTTAGGCGAGAAGCTGCTGCTGTTGTTTCGCGCTTAAGCGAAAGTTTACTGAGCTTAAGCGAGAGTAGTACACTCGGATCACTGTTACTCATTCTTAACCCTTTTTCCCGACTGAACTTCACTCGTCATTCTTCAATAAATTCCAAATTTTGATGTGAATAAAAAGGGAGACTTTAATAAATGATTTCTGATCGTTGATTTAATAAACGGGTCAGATGATGAAGGGTGATTTATTTCAGTCAGCCTTTTATCACTCGGATTCATCACTCATCACAGTCAGTTTTGTATCAATTAGTCTCCTATTCACTCAGTATATTTTCTTGTCAGTCTTGTGTTCACTCGGTCTTCCGTTTTTCTCATTCATCCACTCGTCTTTCTCACTCAGTCTCTCATTCCCTCGCCCGATCTCTTTCACTCTTTCTCCATTCACTCGGTCACTCTTTCATTCTTCCACTCGTCATTCCCTCACCCGATCTTTTTCACTCATTATTTCATGAATGCTTCGTCTTCCGTTTTTCTTTTTCATCCACTCATTATTTTCATTCACTCAGTTTCCCCTGTAGTTGTTCTTTATCCACTCAGTTTATCTCCTTCTTGTTCTGTCTTTCACTCGTGTTTATTCACCCAGTCAGTCATTCATTCTTTCGTGTTCTTCCACTCATTTTTCCGTTCTTCCGACCACTCGTTGTTCATTCATTCGTTTTTCATTCTTACCCGGTATAATCCACTCGGTATTCATTTACTCCTTGTTTCATTCCACCTAAATTCTTTCGTGGTTTTCTCACAAACCTCTCTGTATTTTTCTTTTTCATCCACCCTCAATCTACTCGTCTTTCTTCCACTCGGTCACTCTTTCTTTTTCATTCCTCACCTGTCATTAGGTCTTTCATTACCACACTCTATCTTTTATCCATTCATTCTTCCACTTTTTGTTTCATTCACTCAGCTTTGCTCTCATTTTTTTCCCGATTCATCTTTTATTCATCGGTTCTTCTATTTACTCATTCCTTCTCTGCACTCGTTGTTTTGTTTACTCTTCCACTCGTCTTTTCCCACTCAGTATCTCCATCACTCGGTATCTTTCTCCATATTCACTCGGTCATTTTCTTTTCACTCTTTTCACTCATTCACTCGGTCTCTTCCTCTGCAGTCTTTCATTCACTGTCTCCCATTCGATCATTCGGTTTTCATTTGTTCGTTCACTCTAATTCACTCGTCCTTTATTCACTCTGTCAATCTCCTACTCATTCATTCTTCCACTCGTTCTTCCATACACTCTTCCAATCGTCATTTATTTCACTCTTTCTTTCTTTCACTCGGTCTTACTTTCATTGTTCTTTCTCCCACTCGCTTTTCTGTTCACTCTCATCTTAATGCAGTTGTGCACTCGTCTCTCATGCATTCTACTTCATTCATCCATTCTTTCACTCGTTCTTGTATCCATTCGTCCTTCATTCACTCAGGATCATTTCCATTCAGTTTTTATTCACTCGGGATCCTGTATTCATTCACGTGTCGTTCTTCCATTTGTTCTTCCACTCACTCTTTCATTTACTTATCGCCTTCATTCGTTCGTTCTTTTTTTTCATCGTTTGATTCATTCATTCGTCTTCTTCATCACTGTCACTCATCTTTCGTGAATCCACTCGGCATTTCTTCCCACTTTCACTCGATCTTCCACCTATTCAGTATGTGAGCCGAGTGAGAGTGCCTAAAAAAATAAAAATAAAAATATTATAATAATAATAAAGTAATAAATAAAGCTGGAGCATACTTACGCGTTCTTGGATAGTGACTTCAATAGTATAAAAACCTTTCAGCGTCCAAACCCTAAATTCCTACGCTGAAACTTGGGTTGAAGATGAAAAGGCACTTTCTGATTCCTAAGAAAGGTACCATCTTTCCACTTATTTCACTTATTTCGTTCACTTCTAAGTACATGCTTAGTATTTTCCTGTTTCTTTGTTAATATTCTTCCATTGTTCATAGCCATGCATCTCATATTTTTGGTTTGCTGTGTTTCTTTTGGATTTCTGTTCTTATTTTCATTTAGGTTGTTTATCAGCATTTTTTATCATTAACCATGAAAAGAAGATCATAGAGGCTTCTAAAAAAACCTAGACCAAATTTTGCAGAAGGAAGTGTGAGAAAAAAGCAAACAGATAATGAAAAGGAAGTGGTAACCATAAGTATATCTAATTCTTCTGAACATGCACCCAGTCAAAGTCAAGCTGAAAGGAATGCATCTCCTTTGGTTTAGAGGAATGCATCCCCTGCAGTTGAGAGGAACAAATCGCCAGAAGTTGAAAGTTTTGACAGGCCCAGGTTCAGAGATGTTAAGGCTGCTGAAGAATATGATATAAAGTTTAAAACCAGAGAGCCCGAGCATCCCAGGTAATCTACAGGAGCCGGTTCTTCTTCTTCTGACATTTCTATGGTGTTGCAGGAATTACAGGTCATGAAGAAGATGCAATTTGGAATCTATGATCGGGTCTTGAACCACAATCTCATGCTCAGGAAGATTGCCACCAAATTGAGGGTAGAGCACACAGCAGAAATAGGAGTGCCACCTGACAGAGATGCATGGTTGGCTTTCATTGGATTCACTATTCCCTCTGAGGACGTACCCCTGGCAGCTGATCTCCCATCATCTTCAGAGCAGGACAAAGAGAATGAGGATCAGGATGATTGAGTTGTTGCTCCGTGTTTTTATGTTGTTTTTATGTAATGACTTGACATTATTTTAAGTGTTTCCTGAACAATGAATTCTCTTTTATTTTAGTTGTAATGAAATTTTATTTCTTTGTTAAAATTGCTTGTTATTATTCTGTTTTTCGGATGTATCGTTAAATTCATGCATCCCAATCCGACCACGTGTTTCCCATTCACAACCACTCAGGTAAAAGGGGAAGTATTTTTCCGACTCCTTAATTGATATTCTGACTCATTAATTGCTAAAATATGTTTATTGTTTAATTTCAAATCCATCTTAATAAGTTAAAGTTTGTTGATTCTTAGGCTTTAGTCGGATAAATTAATTGACCGACTTTGTTTAACTCATGATCTCTGCCCATAACTATATTTCATTATTAATTAATTGTTTACTCGGCATGCTAGTTAGCAATCTGAATGTATGACCTTACATTAAGTTTGGGGACATGACTAGCTGATTAACTGTTATATTCGTAGCTTTTGAGCCTGTTTTATTCTTTTCCGAGTGAACTTGCATGCTAGTTAGTAAGACAGAATTTGCTTCAGTTCTTGCTAATTGATTGTATGCCAGCCAATCAGAAATGATGGAGGCCTTCTTTGTTAATTTAGCCAGGGCCAAAAAGTAGCCTTCCTAATATATTTAATTATCCTTTGACCCAAAAATTATGTTTGAGCCTGAGACCCTTTTATTCTGTTTATTCACCTAACGTTACAAGCCTATTTATCTCAAAAAAACTGACTGATTTACCCCTGGATGTTCCAATGATGAATTGCTCAGTCTTACTTATTGCTAGGGACTAGCAAGTTCTAAGTTTGGGGATGAAGAGTGTGCCTAGCATCAATTAAGGACACACTCCAACCTTGGTTATAGATGAATAAATAGAGAAATGAAAGGAGAAATAGAAAAATAGAAAAGCTGAGAAGAAAAATGAAAAAAAAGGAAAAAGGTGTAAAGCACCGATTGAAAAAAAAATGTGATCGGAAAAAGATAGAAAAGAAGAAAGAAAAGGAAAAGTCCGAAGGACTGAAAGAAAAAGAAGGTGCAAAGCACCGTAAGTTATTAAGTTAGCATTCACTCGGAAAATAATGGAGCTTGCTAAGTAGAGGCAGTTAAGTTAAAAATTGAGTCAAGGCATCAGTGGATACATCTTGTAACCCGACATTCACTCGGAAAACAATAATTGAGCCTGTAGCCCAGCCCCATTATAAGCTTAAAAAGCCCTTACTGATCTGATTGTGTTGGCATATGACATGACGTGTAGAACTGTTGCAAGCCTATGTTTATCTAACAAGTATGCAGGTGATGAGTGCATTCTATTTACCCTATATACCGAGAGAAGAGTGAAACACCGACCCAGTAAGGAAAACATCAACAGCTTGTTTCCCAAAGGAGGTGTAAGTTATTATACTTTTAGAAATTGCGAAAAGAAAGCATGGTTGGTATTCAATAATTATAGCATGAACTAAGTTAAAGAAAGGTTGATTGTGTTGAATAACAGCTTGTTAGTTAATTAATCTGAATATTTGCTTGAGGACAAGCAAGTTTTAAGTTTGGGGATGTGATAAGTCTTGAAAAGACTTAATTAATTCTGCTTTTTATTTGACTTAATTCATTGTTTAGTGATTAGTTTAGCCTTATTATTTAATTAATTGCTAATAATTTATAATTTATTTAATTATTTCAAAAGTGCTTAATTTATGTAAAGAAACTGATTAAAAACATTAATTAGTTAAGAAATTGAGTTTTCATTAAACCAGCATGTAAATACTAGACAATTAGTAAACAAATGCTGGGCAAATTAGTTGTTTATTGGTGCAGAAAAAGAGCGCTCAAGCCGAAAGGAAAAAGCCGAGTGAGATTTGGAAAAACCGAGTGAGACTTCACAAATCCGACTGAAAATAGTCCAAGAGCCCAAACCGAGCGAGACTTTAAAAGCACCTATTGAAATAAAAAGAAGAACCCGAGCGTCAATTTCAGAGTACTGATTGAATAATCCATTCGCTCAAGCGAGAGTTAAATTCGCTCAAGCGAGGGTCAAAATTCGTTCAAGTAAGCAAGTTCGCTCAAGCGTGACCCCAAAATCTCACCCCTCGCCCAAGCTTCTCCGTAACGCTTAAGCGAGAAAGCAATACTGCAGTACATATTTCAAGCTCGCTCAAGCGAGAACACAGTTCGCTCAAGCGTAAAGGCTGATATTTAAAATATTGATTGTTCCCTCCAGAAGACACTCGGCACCAGTGTTGTTTCCTGCTGCCTTCTCTCCTACTTTTTCACCTTAGTAATTTAAGTAGTGAGCTATTAATTAGTTAGTGTTGAGCTATAAATTAGCTAATGATGAACTGGAATCTGTTAAGAGTTGAGCTGCAATTAGTTAGTTATTCTGTAATTATGTAATTAGTTAGTTAGTCTAGTTATTAATTTAAGTTTTCTAAGTTATTAGTTAAGTTAGTTAGTTAGGTAGATGCCTATATATATGTTTGTACATATTCTGTAAAAAACAGAGAGACAGATTCAGATAGAATACATCGAACACAATTCATTCGAAACTTCGAACATCTCACTACTTCATTTTCTCTCTCTAAATCCTCTCCTCTATGACGTTCCACAATCCTTTGATGGAACCGAAGTCAATGGAGTTCTAAATCCCTAAGGTTGGGATTGCGAAGGTTAGCAATGGAATCTTGAAGCTGTGAGCTAGGAAATCAACTTCTAGATCCTGAGGCGAACAAGCTGAGGAGTGAATCTGAATTGCTGGATTGACAAATCCAGAACTGATGAAGAACTTCGCTAGTGAGGAATCATGGTTGAAGCTTAGGTAGCTTCCAGCTTTCTAACTAGTTCAGGCCTAATCAATTTAGGTGAATAGTTAGAGTTCAACCTCCAATTTTGCATTAGATTCTTAGGTTAATTGAGCACTTAAGGAATTAAGGTTCGATGCTTAAGGATTAATGTTTTTCACCTAAGGAATTAGGGAATAACCACAAGCGGATTGTCCTCTGGATTGTGAAGTTTGATTATACTTTAATTGCATGTTTCTTGATGAATTTGTGAACCGAAGCAATCCTGACCTATTTTCTATTAATCACCTTTCACATTTCATCTTAACACTGTTTCTGGAAATACAAAAACAACTAGAAAACATTAAAACCACAAAAACCGAATGAACTTTCTGTGCTTGTGTTGGTTCAGCTTGTACTAGTATGAGATTGAGGTACTTACCACAATCCCTGTGGGACGATCAAATATAATACAATTTTAACGACTGGTGCGCTTGCCAAAGCGTAAATCTTCTGAGAAATATACATCAAAATAATGACTCGGAGATTTGGCATCAGACCACTATGATTTACATCATATTTAATTAGTTAATAAATGAATTCCTTGGGGAGAATGATTATGTTGTGCATCCTTTGAAAATTAAATTTCTTGGGCATTAGAGTTGTTAGCAGTCTCATGGACATAAACTTTATATCCTTATTTCCTTGAATGTGGCTAACTGCTCTATGAACATGAAACATATGATTTAATTAAAATGCTAGACGGATGGATTGAAAAAGAGCCTGTAGATGAGTCTCTATTGAGTATTGTCTTCCCAGGCCAATGCTAAATAAGTTTTCATAAATGAACTTCTGATTGTGAAGATTTCATATTTTAATTTTCAAGTTTACAGAACTCTTCAATTATCTGACGTACTCTTGTTTTGATGTCGTGGTACTTAACCATACTTGCTTCTTTACAGCTGGACCAGGTTGAACCTACACTTCCCAGATGTTCTACGGCTGGAGCAGTTAAGGTAAGAAAAATAGTTCAATTATCTTTAGTTTCTTTTTTTAATATAAAAATAAGAGCCCCTTATTCTTTCATTAACATAAAAATCAAGTTAAGTTTTTTTTATCCATATTTTGTTAAATATTTTTATGTTTCTATTTGATTGCTATTGTTGTGTATGCTTTAAAATAAATTTGTCTATTCTGATTTCTCAGAGCCCCTTATGTGCTTACATATATGTTCTTTTCTTTTAGACATAGCTGTTAGTTTAAGCTCAGTTAACCAGTGAATTTACAGCCCTGTCTCCATCTTTACAAAGTGATCTCAGGTGAAAGAGCTTGAAACAGCACCTCCTCTTCTTGAAGAATTAATGTAAATGATAAAATATTTGATTTTATGTAACTATGTAGACTCATTGTTTATGCTTCCTCGTGCATGTGCTGACTGCCTTGGGTACTTGGTCTCCAGCTTATTGATTCATCTGTTGTTGGGTACTGGGAAGCCTTTCTATGTGTGTGAAAAAAGATAAGTATTTTTTTATGTTAATTTTATAAATATTACTAAGTTCATGGTTAGTTTCTATTCTTTTTGTGCTTCAATATATTTGTCTTAATGATTCAATTTGGTTACTGGTGCAGAGGCTGGTGGTAAGCATAAGAGCCTTTCTGTGTGTATGTGAGTGAAAAAAATAAAAGGTTTGTTCAATTAAAATTAGTTAACTAAAATAAATCAATTAAAATAAGTTAACTAAAATAAATCAATTAAAATAGGTTAACTAAAATAAATCATTAAAATAAAAGGTTTAATAAAGCAATTAGTAGAAACCGCGACGGTAGTTTGTTCAGATTTCTGGTTTATTATGACAACATTATAAAATTGGTAATGTGATTTTATGATAAATGCATTAGTTTAAATTTGATGGTAATTTAAAAATTTAAATTTTACGGTAATTTAAGAATTTAAATTTGATGGTAATTTAAAAATCTTTGTTTAGGGTAAGTAGGTTTTGGTGGGCCGTCTAATATTTCATAAATTTCAAAATGATATAAGTACAACAGTTTTTTTAATATGTTATTGTTTATGATTAGACATTCTTTGGCTACAAATAGTGACGTGGGAAAATTTTTAGTTCTGAAGTGCGATTCTAAAAGATTTTATACGTGGTATTAGTAATCATTTGTTAGTGTTTGCAATTAATATAGGCATTAATATACATTAATTACACCTAACCAATATTGGTAATCTGAGCATGATAAAAAGGCAACCATTTGTGGAATGAAACTCAAATGCTTAGTTAGAAATACAATAACTTACAAGATGGATGGTTTGGGTAATTTTAATCCTAGAATGGGTTCAAACATTGGCTAAGGTTTGCCACCAACATTAGTAGATCAAATGTTAGCATATATGAAACAACTGGCCGTTCGTCAAGCACAATCAGAAATGCAAATACACTGGTTGAAAACGGAGCTAGACAACATGCGTATGTCTATAGCTATGCTAGCATTCTTATGTGGGAACCATTATGTCCCAAACACTTGTAACCACTCTGGTCAACAACCACCCCTAAAGATGGATGTTGAACATACCCGGTTGAAAGAAAAAGGTAAGTTGAAAGTTATTTATGTTGACGAATTCAACAAAAATAATTACTTGGCTGATGCATCACTCCATGGGGTGGTGTTGTTGGATGGGAATGAGGTTGATACATAGCAACCCGCGTCAACAAAAGGGAAACATCCTTTAACTACTGGAGGGTGTTACATACCCACCACCTTGCAGGTAAAATAATTTAAAACACGTGCTTTGATGTATGATGTGGTTTTGCGAATATTCATTCTCGTTTAATACCATGCATGGTTTTGTGTCTTATTATGTGTCGTAAGGGAGTTACTCATACTATAAGTTTGGGTAAAAGGACAACAACGTCTGAACCACACTCAAATAACACTCGATCTTCAACTGAAATATGCTCTCATTTGGTCCCTTCATTGTCCCGGCCAAGGTTGAGCCCCATAGGGCCTCAACAAATGTTAAGTCAAACCTCCCACCAGTGTTCTTGAGTCCGTCACCGTCTGATCCGAGGCCCACATTATCGTTGACCAGAAGGGCTGTCGGTTTTGTCCTTCCTAAGGTTATTTTTTTATATTTAATGCATCCTCATTTTTTATTTTTGCATATTTTGGGGTTTATTTTTAATAACTTTTCCATAAACGAATGCAACATCTGAAAAGTAAATTCAAAATAACCTCTAATTATGGTCTAAGTAAACATGAACTCATGACTGCGTACTATATTTTTGGAGCCACCTTGGACAGTGGGTAAGTAGTTTTCATTGCTATCTTCCAAACGTCTAGGTAATGCAAAAACTAATGTATGCATGGTTAAAATGTTTTAGTGACATGATTTTCTCAACCAACAACTTTATGTTACATCGTGGAGACTTTCATTGTCTAGTCCCTGGTAATACGGTCTCTGAAAAGGTGAGTAAGACTAACAAATAGAATATGTAGATTTTTCTTTGTTACTATAGCTACTATTTTGTAGATTTTCTGAATGGTGTCCCTAAACCATGCACATGCCAACTGAACCAACACAAGGTTACAATGTGGTGTTTGCCACCTTCGTTTACTGTGAGGACACTTATCTAGTTTTGTTTTTTTGGTTGTTTTTTTAATTGCTTATAGTTGCGTGAACGTTTTTATTGAATGAGTAAACATAACAGGAGAACGTTTTAGGATGTCACCATATCGATAACCTTATCATTGACTACGTTCTGGATTGGATGCCCGAGAGTGTCTATCTTACATGGTTACAAAATTGTGTCTAACTTAAAGTATATAGTTTGCTACCCAGATAATCATCACATATACATTGAGACAATTTTTTTCACAATGCAGATCTATGTTCTTATTAAAGACAATTTTTTTTCACCTTTTTCCTTGTTTATGTTTTATAAAATAATTAAACTGAACAAATCTTTGTCATGGGTGAGTTTTCACTTATAATAGATATGACAATGAGACTAAGACAACAAGGGCAATGGAGATGGAGGGTACTAGATATAGGAAAACATGTATGCATATTATGGCATAATTACTATATGGTTATCTCAAGTTGTTATTGGTTTTCCCGATCCACTAGGGGAATTTTTATTTTTATTTTTTTTAGAGCAAAATTGATTATAGATCTTCATGACACTGATTTTTTTTGTCATCTACCTCCACCTCTTCAGGTTGATGAGGAGAATATGGAGGAAGGCTCATCTAGGGAGCGATTATACAATGAAAGAAGTTTAGGTTACTAAAGATAAACTAGTGATAGTTTAGGATAATATTATGATGATGACTCCAGTAGTGCTTAATGGTTGAGTGTTTTTTTAATATTATTCAGCTACTCACGATTCTAGAGTCTTATTTTGATGATAGCTAGTAACTGACATGATTAGTGATAATCTAACCAGACATATTTTGTTGGACTAATGTATTTACAAAACACTCTTATATATATGTAATCTTTTTAATATCAATGTTTTTGTTAAAAGTTTTGTTTAAATATTTATGTTTATCTTAAATATAATCTATGCATTGTTAAAAACTTTAGTATGTGTTGTTGAGGACTTTAATTGTGTAATTTACAAGGGTGTTATAGTTGTGGCCTCCAAGTGTATCTCAATGTCAATATACTTGGTGGTCTTCTTTCAAAACTCTTTGAAAGTCTAGGGTGGTCCTTTTGCTAGAGAAAAGGAAAATGTTGATTTCTGTTACAGGGTCTAAATGACGATAGGAAGTTAAATATCTAGGTTAAATCAAGTACCATAGCGGCTTCTTTGTAAAACCACTTTAAGAAATCCATTAGGGATTCCTTTATTCCTTGATTGATTTGAACCAGGGTGTGGGAAGTCTTGGGGATGTCTCTAGAAATGACAAATTGATCTCAAAAAGCTTTCATCATATCAACCTAAGAATTGATTGAGCCTAAAAGAATACCATTAAATCAACTCAATGCTTCTCTGGTAAGGGTGCTAGGCAATATCCTACACATTATATTAGATTCTGCTCCTAGAAACATGGCTTCATATGTGTACACATCCAAGTGCTTCCTTGGGTCTGTCTCACC
The DNA here is from genome assembly GCA_037962975.1 of Clitoria ternatea. Lineage (NCBI taxonomy): Eukaryota > Viridiplantae > Streptophyta > Magnoliopsida > Fabales > Fabaceae > Clitoria > Clitoria ternatea. Next base: position 141,232,395 of record CM075673.1, read on the forward strand.
GAAGTACTTTCCTATTGACAACAAGTGCTTAGCCTGCAAATGCTTAGGAATAGGAATTCCCATAAGCCTTCTACAGAAAGGTACATTGAGCTTATACCCTGCTAAAGCACCAATGACCTGTAGGTTTCTATACCAGGGAGAATAATGAGCCACCTAAGATGTGGACTTATGGTAGTCTTCATCATGAGTAGGAATTTTAGAGTAAGACGGGGTAACATACATCCTAAGGTGAGATGTTGTAACATCCTAAAAATAGGATTTATTACTAAAGCCTGATTAAAAGAAAGATTTAAAGGAAAATAGGAAATTAATTAGAACCATTGTCAAAATGACGAATACATCCTCAACATTTGTCGTAATGACCGACGCATCCTTACGTTATTTAAAAATTGAAATTTCTTCTCTTTTCTTCTCAAATCTTTCGTGAGATAGAGAAAGTTTATCTCTTCTTCATTCTCTTCTTCCTTTCATCTAAATCATCATCTCTAATCCTTTCTTTTCCAGTTTCTTTTGGAAATCAACAAATTAGAGCAAGGAATCAAGTTTTCTCCCTTTTCTTCTCATCTCACGTTGGAAGCTTGGCTTGTAAGGGGAAAACTTCAAATTCCTTGATTTAAGGTAAGATGATTAACTCTTATATTGAGTTATGGTTTATCCTTACCTCAATCTTTCAATTCATTCAATTTTATGAAATTTTGAGTAATTGGAAGCCATTGATATAAAGAGGGAGCTTAGGTTTTCTAGAATCATGAACTTTTCATGAGAAAGTGAGTTAGAATGGTTTCTAGAATGCTAATTCTATAGGATTGAAGTTTAATGATTGTTATTTCAATAAACTAGGTAGCTTAGGAAGGTTTCAGAGCTAGAAGTTGATTCGGAGCTTGCGAATAGCGGGCGGATTATATTTGATAGCTCGAGGAGCTTTTGGAATTGTTTATTCCAGGTAGGGGGAGCTTTACATTTTAAATGTATAGTTTATGATCAGATTCAGGGTGATTTTGTTATGCTATATGTTGTGAATTATTAGTGTGATACCCAATTATATGATATATGTGATATATCTTGCGTTATGATATTTTCCGTTCATATTATTGATATTGAATTGGCATAAAATACAAATTGTGCTTGTGAAATCATTGTGATATATGTATGCATAAGATGCAAGAAGAATGAATGATTTATTATCAATTATGACATGAGATGCTTTATATGATAATACATGTATATGGAATGTAAAAATCTATATGATTGTGGTTTCGAGGATTCCACAAAAGACCTTGGGTGGGACTCAAGGCAAAACCTCTTGAGTAGGGCTCGAGGTTTAGCTCGTGATACTACCGTTGTCCCTGAGAGTGATTGTGTGACGTGAGAGGGCAAACAGTTTGGTACCAGTAAAATGGTCAGATCAGCTAAGAGCTGAGTATATGGCTAAGAGCCAGTGTTACAACACAAAATAAAAACTTAATAAAGAATGATTGGATCCAATTGATTGAGCATGTGTATGCATTGATGAATGTTGTTGAGAACAATATGGATGGTATGACCATTTGAGAATATATGAATGTATGAAATATGATGAGAATGTATGAAATGTATATATTATTTATACATATTAGTGGATTGGATAAGTGATCCGATTCAATAACTGTCATTTAACATGTATATAATCACCCCTATTTATGGTTATACTTTTCAGTGGATATAGGAAGAAGTGAAGACATATGAGATATCACTCAGCATAAAGATGGAGTATTATGTACATATTTGTACATAGTATGTATAGTAGTATGTTTATGCCTTGGCCGGCTCTTGAAAATACATTATGATATGTATAAATGATTAGTGGTTTTGGATAATGAGTAGCTTCATGACATGCTGTCGTTGTCGGGTCAAATAAAAAGTTAAATTAATATAGTGTAAGGTGAACAACCTTAGTCGTCTCTCGAGGACCTTAGTTCAATTAGTTACACTCAATTTAGTTATAACAAAGGGGGGTTTGTGTTGAGATTGAAAGGAAAATTAAGTAATTATATAATAGTGCAAAAAGTAAATTTATGAGTAAGAATAATCAAATTTAGAAATAACCAACCCAAGGAATTAATAAATCTTTAGTTAACTAATCATTGATCACAAATATGATTAAATATAATTAATTTCTCAACCTTGAATCATTTGGAATCCCTAAATGATTATATTCTAGAAAATCTTCTAGAATTGAATTAATGAACTAATAAGAATAATCAATCGATATAGTCTTATTAATTACTAAAATAACTTTAAAACCATAATTTGATTGAGTTAAGAAACTAAATAGAAATCTCTTATTTAGTGACATAATCTTTGTTCTCAAATTGATTATTGATTAACCAACCAACATCGTTTTAGATTATAGATTATTTAATTATATACCAATTGGTTATACACTTAAATAATCTACCATCATATGTGTTTGAGAAATAAGGAAAAGTAATTATCTTCAATCAAAATATTAAGAGCAAGAACTCAAAGTTATCATAAAGAAAAATTAAATTCCTTGAGTTGATTTTAAAAGATTAAGCTTCCATGATAATTTTTAACAATGAAAGCTAATATTAAATTAACTATAACTTTGATTATAAAAGTAAATAACAAATAATAAAATTAACTTACTTGATATTGAGGAAGGGAAATGAAAACCATAACTTGAGGGATGGAATATAGAATAAAGAAATAAAGCAAGAGAAAGAACTAAAACTTAAGAAACTAAAGCAAAGATATAGAAATGTAATGAAAACTAAAGCATGTATTTCTTATGTATCTCTTGTGTATCTTCCTTACAACTTTAAGCATCTATTTATAGGCAAGATATAATGATACTATACATTTATTTTCTGATCATTAATGCATTTTTTCAACATTGTTGGGCTTGAAATTACAACAATTCAAAAGAAGATAATGGTAGGTGTTGAAATTCATTCTCCTCTTTATCTTCTCCACATTGCGAGTCAAATATGACCATCTAGATGGCCGAATTTTGCAAAACCTTCAACATGAAAGTTGTAGATCTCTGTCTTATTGAGAATTTGGAGCAAGAATGAGGTCATTTGGACATCTACATCTCCAAATATATGAATTTTGGTGAACTATATCAATGCTGGTGGGACACATGAGGGCTGATTGATTCAAGCTCCATTTATTCATTTTTTTCAGATGCAAAATAACCAAATCTGATCATCATGATGTAGGGCTCTATCTTAGCTTTCCATGGGCTCCAAGATTAGCCTATTTGGATCACAAAAGCCCAAGTTATGGCCAAAACAAGGCAAGATACTCAAGATACATACAAAAAATGAAAATTGAAACATATATACATAATACTTCAATTTAACTAAACAACATAAAACTTAATTAAAATACTATTATTAAACATAGTAATTATATAATAAACCCCAAGTGTAAAACTATAAGAAGTGTATTAAAATTGATTTATCACTTCACTTGTAAGCTTGGAATCTGAATGTGTATATGAATATAAGTATATGTTATTATAAATGAAATGATATGTGAGTTTGAATTTCTAGAGTTGATATGATGCATATGCATGAAGTGCAAAGTTAGGAATTAGAAAGATGAAATTGTGATCCGATGAGTTTTTGAACCGTCAGAAAGGATCGGTAGATTCCCTATATCATTTATGAATTGTCCAAATATATTTTGATATGTTTGAATGGAATTAGGAAGATTTAATGCATTCAAATTACATATTTTGACCATGATTCACTTTTCTGCATAAGTTAATCATATGTCAGAATTTTGGCGAACGGACATCGCCATTAGTCTCGGAATGAGGAAAATATAGTGTGTAACATCCTGAATTTTATAAAAATGATTAATTGAGAGGAATAAATATTAAATAATTATAAATGGGTTAATAAGTGTCCCAAAAATATTGAAATAATTAAATTGAAATTTATAAGGATTATATATAATTTATTGAGGATTTAAGAGACAAAATTATACCCGATTAAAATATGTGTGTCAGACCAAGTATCTCTGATTGAGATGTCGTTGGTTAGGGCTGTCAAGAATATTATTGGGAGTCCGAACATGTATTCAGAATAATTCTTAGATAAGGTATTGAGCCCAAACTGAGATCTTGTTTGTTATAAAACGAGAAACATTTTAATGATGGACCAAGATATAACTTATTTCCCTCTCTCTTTTCCTTATTTACATGTGTAACTCTCCTCCCCTCTCCCTCATTTTTTGTCACCTCCTTTCTCCCCTACAAAGCTCACTATTTTTGTGGGTCTCCTTCCATACCAACCAACCATGCTTCTTCTTCTTCATTTTGGAGATGATTCAAATGCTTGGGAGCCTTTTTTCTCTCCTTCCATTTTCGTGTACATGCTAGGGCTTGGGATAGCTTGGAGCTTGAGGTAAAATTTCTCCACTCTTTTAATGTTTTTGGCCCTGGGTTTTGGTTTCTATTTGATTAGGAGAGTTCCTTATGAATGGGTTGAGTATTGGGAGCTATTTTCATGAAAAACCCAAAGGTGGGGTGTGATTTATGTGTGTTTTGGATGGGTATGAAGGGTATACGAAAATTTTATGGTTAGAGGTGAAAGATGATGATTGTTAGTAATGATTGTTGGATTTCAATGGAACCCTAACTATAGGAATTGGGGGAAATGAGTAATAATGCCATGAAAGATGATTTTTAGTGAAAACCCATGATAATGTGTGTGTGAGTATTGTTAATGATGGGGATTGATGGTTATTAGAAATGGTTATTGAGTTTTGATGAAAAACCCTAAGTGTGGTGATTTGGGGGTTTTGGCTAAATTGATGATTTTGATGGTTTTGAATACTCTAGAATGATTTATATGAAGGAAATGAATCTTTAGAATCATTGAGATTGATCAATGAGGTTGATGATATTTTAAGCTATGTTCATGAGGTTGTGCAAGATGATATACGCATGTATGTAGGAATGATGGTTTGAGGTGTTGGGTTGAGAGTGAATATGAGATGTTATTATTGTGATAATAATAGTTAAAAACCATTGATGATTAGTTAGGCTATGCTAAATATCTCAAGAGTTTGTTGATTGATGATGGTCTTGAATGAAGCCAAGAAGCTTATGATGGATTTGAATAAATTGTGATGATAGTTGAGTAATTCATATGAGATATTGGATGCCTTATGGATAAGGGCCATGATGTTGTTATTGTTGGATTTGTTTAACCCCTTGAGGCTTAGAGGATCTTGGTTTTGGGAAAGAAATTCCCGAAGCCTAACCTAAGTGTATGAATTGGAGTTTAGACAACTCTAGAAATTGATAATGAGTTTTAAGAGATGATGTATTATGATGGCTTATTAATTGCATGTGTGTATGTGTGCAATATGTAGGTTCTACTTCGAACGATGAAGTAGAGCATTCGGAGCGCTTGGATTACGGTTCTTCTCTCGAGGTAGGAAAGGAGTTTACATTTCAATTACATGAGTGAATGGTTGATGATTTGATGTATATGAATATGCTCATGCTTACCTTGCCATGGTTATATGGAATGATGATATGGTTGATAATGTGAGGAATGTTATAATTGGTAATTGTGTGTATGAGAAACATAATGATATGTTTTGTATATGATATTGATTTGTATGATATTGAGCAAGTGGATGGGTCATATTTTGATCCAAAAGGTTATAAGGCACGGAAATAGGATGCATAACCTCCATTATACATTTGAATATTGTTGACATTGGTTTAGAATATGGATGATGTGGTTTAAATAGTTTTGATCTTAGTTGTTGACTACAAAGTGCATTTTTATGCATAATCATGGAAGTGAAGGAGTCAAACAGAGCTTTATGTGGTTTTGATGGCATAGGGTAGTTCCAATAGCTTTCATGTATGAATTGTGACTTGTAAAAATTAGAATGGGCCAATTTCATTGAGAATAGACCCTTGAGTTGCATAAAAACGTCTTGAAATGGTCTGAATGCCTTTATGTTCATAAGTCACTCATTTTAAGGAATTTTTGAGTGAGACCGGTGGCCACGTGTTACAAATGGTGTAATATAGATGGTGTTTAAATTTGGTAGCATTTGGAGTTGATATGAAAGAGTTAGAGGGATTGGAAGTCCAAAATCTTGCATTTTCTGCATTCTGATAAGCTATAATCGATATCGATTACGAGGATTCTGTTTCGATAGTAATCGATTAACTTAATTGATTCCAACCCTGTACGCAGCACTGTAATCGATTATGTTCAAGGTCATAAATGATTATGTACTAAACATAACCCAAGTAATCGATCACCCTGGTATTATAATTGATTATGTAACAAACAGAGCCAAGATAATCGATTATCCTAGCCTTGTAATCTATTAGGCTGAACACCTGATGTATTATACCACTTACAGAAGCATAGTAATTGATTACCTTATCTCTATAATCGATTATCACTTGTTTAATTGATTAGATCAGCTTGGAAATGGCATTCTTACTACTCTTGAGTACTTATCTCGTATTTCTTTGTTACTTAGGCCATTTTAACAGCTAAATGGGACATTAGTAGACCTCTTTTCAATCTAATACACCCTAGAGTGGTGACTAAACCAATGAGAGAATGATTAAATGATGAGGTGGTGGTTATAAACCGATGAATCGGAGATGATATCAGTATCGTGATATAATAAATGATGTTGTGATCAGCACTTGAATAAAAGGGTGAATGTTATTAATGATAATTGTTGAATGCCATTGAAATTGTGATGTAAGCGTGAACTTATATGTGTGGTTTAAAATTGTATTGATTAATTGTTGTATTGCCATGCTAGTTATGAAACAATGGTAATGATGAATAAAATGAGAATCCACTATACGATTATGTGGTAGTATTGAGGAAAGAGTAATAAACATTAATGATGAGTTGTGATGATGAGATGCCATTGTGGTTGATTGCAAGTATTGACTTGCATGTATGGAATGAAATATATATGAAATATATTGAGATGTAATGCCACATATAAAATTTGAAAACAATGGCTAAAACCAACAATGATAAAATCCACTAAGGTGTGTATGGTGGTGTTGGTGATTATAATGATGATGATTGATGAGTGGCATTTAGGATGCAAGAGTAAGAATGCATTTTATTTGAATTGCATTGAATCTATGACATATCATAGCCGCCGATGTTGGAACGTTAGGGGAGTTCCCTCGGCTGACCCAGTGGGAGGGTGGCTCAGTGCACGAGCAATTTGTTGTTTCTCCTGTGACTCGGTGTGTAAGTCACAAAGCCGCCCATGTATTGCTACAGGGAGCTACATGTGGCCGACCCTTGTGGAGGGTGGCTCTTGATGAGCAGGTGACCCCGGTGGTCTATTGGATCGCAGCCGCCATGACATGAGATATGGCCGGCCCGCAACACCATATATTGATGATGTTGTTTACCGCAGTCATGGTGAAAATGGCCAGGTGTTGCATTATGGGCGATGCGGTTTAGTACCAGTAAAATTTGGTGATTATGCATACATTATGAATATATGTGTACACATTTTACTACTGCAGTAGGGGCATGGTATGTGATCATGCTTGACCCATAATTGGTGTTATTCCCAGAGTCGGATCCGCATTTGTTGATATTTATTCCATTGTGCATATGCATTAGCTATAAGAGCATTTGCATATAGCATGGAGATATGCCTGAATATGAGGATGATTGATGATGATTGAGATGGTGGTATGGTGTTGATGAGATGGGTAATTAAATACCTAAAAGACCACATATAATTAATAAATGATATGAATATATCTAAAACGATGTTGAATATGACGATATGTGTGTTATGGCCCATTATAACGTTGGGCATGATTAATTATGATTAATGATTATGATGAAAGCCCATGGTGGCTTTGAGAGAAGACCTGAATGGTCAATGTTGATAATGTTGGCCCATTATGGTGTTGTGGTAGATATATATATATATATATATATATATATATATATATATATATATATATATATGCTTGCTTTGCTATGACTTGGTTAATGAATATGAAATATGTATATGATGTTGAACTAACAATTTATGATGATCATTGATGTGTTTAGCAAAGCATACATGATGTTGATATGCATATGCACATAATTTTAATTGTATTCATATCGTCATTTAAAATGTATAACTCACTCTCCCTTGTGGTTTACTTTTTAGTATTGATGCAGGAAAAAACATAGGATGAGAACTTTTATGAAGTAAGGCTTTGGGAAGGTAAATAGTGGTAATGGAATGCCTTGGCCAGCAACGTTTGTGATTCATTGTATTGTGAAATAAAATGTGTATCATAGTGTGGATAATTTATTAATATTGGTGGATGTATTGTAAATAGCTAGATATGTAGATGATTTATTGACGTTTGGAGTTTTTGACCTCATAACCACTTGATATATAAAATGACATTGATTATGTATTCCTCTAGGCATGAATACGTATTGGTGATATATGAAATTGAGGTTGAAATGATATGGTTGTCTATTAGTCTTATGATATGCCGTTGCATGCTCTACCGAGCCTTTTCTCATATCCTCATATATGGGACTAGGCGTATGCCCGGTATACACATTCTCTTCCGCTGTAAACTCTGCTATTTGGTATACCGTTATGGGCAAACCAATTACCGATCCAATTATAGGCTATTAAATCTCACTCTTTGGTTTTCTGTGGCCCGAGTCTTGATGTAGTCGAGATAGTGTTTAGAAACTATTTCGAACGTGAAAAATTTACTCATATTTTTATTATTTAATTATATAGATTACATCGGGATTAGAGTCTGGAAAATCGGGGGTGTTATATAGTGCCTATGAAGTTTCATAGTAATCGGACTTGAAACGGGAAAATTACGTAAGTTGGAAGTTAGTCTAGGAAATTTAATATGCCATTTCGTATGAAAAATCAGAATTTCCAGGTTCATGCTGCAAAACTCGCTCAAGCGAGATAAGGCAGTTGGCTTACTGGCTAATTCTCGCTCAGGCGAAGTTGATTCACTCAAGCGAGAATGGTGTTTCGCTCAAGCGAGAGTGAACCTCGCTCAAGCGAGACTCTCATGTATCAGTGGTGTGGCCTTTAGCCCAATTTCGCTCAAGCGAGATTGATACTCGCTCAAGCGAATCTTGTGAGTTTCAGAGGGGTGCTTACTGGACAAATTTCGCTCAGGCGAGCATACCTCGCCCAAGCGAAATGAGGAAAAGTTTGGTTCTAGAATTATCTCGCTTAAGCGAGGAAATACTCGCTCAAGCGAGTGAGAATGAAAATGGTTCTGGATGAATTTCACCCAGGTGAGAATCCTTCGTCCAAGCGAAATAAATGGGAATAGATTCTAGAAAGATCTCGCTTAAGCGAGTGAGTACTCGCTCGAGCGAGAATGAGTGAGATTGTGAAGCGAGTAGGTTTCACCCGGGTGAAGAAAGGGGTATGATATATGTGGTGGATTCGCTCAAGCGAGACAGACCTTGCCCAAGCGATTATAGTTGATCTCACTCAAGCGAGTATGGAACTCGCTTAAGCGAGATTTACACAGATTGCAAATTTTCTTCATTTTCTTTATTTTCTTCAATATGATTTTATTAATTGTATTATGAAATCATATTTCCTTTTATTTAATAATTAAATTACGCTTTCCGCTAATCCTTGTGATGATCTCATTATTGATTATCCAAGGAGCACTTTTAATTAATTTTTACACTTTCTCATATCGCCATCTATGGGATAGGTTTCTTTAAATTGATCCAGGGGTATTTATTAAATTTTTATTTCGCGGATTTTTCTACAATTTATTTGATTTGATAAACCGCGAAAAAATTACCCTAAATCTAATTATTCTAATTATTATTTCAATTAATCATATTAGGGTTAGGATGTTTTAGATGTTACTGGACAGGGCCTTATTGATGAGGCTTGACATTATGTAGTCATTCGTTGTTATGTTGCTCGTGCTTTTCTTTAATTCTTCCAGTTCCACTCTGAGCTAACAAATAACTTCGTCGTGGGGGTCTAGCTAGGTTAAGACTGCAATGTGTCTTAAGCTTTGGTTTGTAGAGGCCAAGGTGTCAGCTAGGCTGACGTCATAGGTTCCAAGTGTGTTATGTCTTGCACGTGACCATCTGGAGTTAGGGATCATCAATATGCAATGTCCATGTTTGTAAATGTAGTTGTGAGAATATCTTTAATGGGGCCCACCGGGCGTGTCAATGATCTATCCAGTATGAAGGATAGAACTTCCAATGTTGACACTAGGTTAATCTTTCTCTAATCTATTACACAGGTCCAATGGGGATCTGGTATTATCTATCTCAATTAATGGGGATTAAGAGCCTTGTTGTGATTTCATCCAGCTAACACATCGGTATCTCGCGTTGAAAGGTGACATAAGGTGTCACATGTAAAGACACTCTGACGCTCAAGTCAATATTGGATAAATTAATATCATAAATAATTGTCTAGCATTTATAGACTTGGGTGGTGAGGACGCCCTACATGGCGTATGTTAGTACAAAATGTGACGTCCTTAGTTGGTTTTACATTTATTCTTAAGCGTTTAATTAAATTTCATGATAAATTTTCACAAAATGATAAATAAATAATCTGAGATTTGTGAAAATAATTATTTTCAGTAATAAGGTGCCAAACACAGTGTACATAATGCATTAAGACCATAAAATATCAATCCTATTGCAAGAATCCAAATGTCAGGCCCACGCTACACGTGAGGCCAAGAACACACGTCAGGCTAGCGTCCAACGTCAGCATACCAGAAACAACATCATGTGTTGTTATGCATTTTAAGCCAATCGACCAACTTTTAACCTACCTAATTGGCCCGTTTCAGGTCCAATTGCCATGAAACTTCATGGCCACATGTTTTCCCCATTCCGGAGCTGTTGGCGCCAACCGTTTGCCAAAATTCTATCATATACACGAGTTATGTGCAAAATGCAATTTCACCCAATTATGTGTGAAACCCTTGCACCAAACCACCTAAATGGACTCCAAATAGTTCGAGGTCTATATGCACAGTTTCTAATATATCCTAGGGAACCTAGCAGTTCCCTCCGGGGGTCCCAAAACCCGCCAGATCTTAAATCGACCTATTTGGTTCCTTATTTTCACATAAATGTCTATTCTAACATATACACAAATCATCCACATCATTTAATCACCAATCAATCTCGCAATCACATTGCACATAAATTTCAATCATCAACAAAACCTGCCCATAACCGTTATCAAACACACAATTTATGGATCCGTGCCAATATACATCAACTTCGTGAAGATCAACATAACTAACATTAAAATCTCAATCCAACTACTTCCTTACATGATTTTATAATTCATCATAACTAATTCATCAACCATCACCACACTAATCGTAATCATCAGCTATCATGCCAATTCATCATAGTCTAAATCATCATTAAACATAATCAACAAACTATTACCTATATCGAACACAATACATAAATCTACTCATTTCACAGTTTCCATTATTCCTTGGCATCAACTCTCCGCTTGGCGCACCTCTGGGGCATTGGCATCCTCCCTGTCACTGGTCACTAAAATTAAATAAAACCACAACAAGGGTGAGAGTTTAGAATATCATAATTAATATAGAATGACAATTATAATGAACGGGAATTTACTCATGACTTTATATCCTAATTACTACTAACTTACCAGTTTTATTATAATTATATAATTACCTCTTCTACTTCATGATAATTCACCTTTGCTTAAACCTTGGTTCCATTTTTAAAAGACATAATTATGCACACACACACACATACACACACACACACACACACACACACACACACATATATATATATATATATTGCATCCAACTCATATCGTTACTACTGTCATCTATTTTATACCACAATTCATATCACAATCATTATTTATCCTTAAATTCATCAAACACCTCATGGATATTAATTCACAATTTATCATAACACATACATCAATATTAAATCACATATGCACAACTAACTCACATATATCTCTGACTCCTAGTATCCGAATACTAAAGGATCGGCCTTTAGTTGGGAGTCCTACTTGACCCTGCTTGACCCACCGAGTCCTGCTTGACTCCCCACCTCAACCACTGGGTCCTACTTGACCACTGTGTAGCTTAACTGGGCATAAAAACCACGGGAGATAGAAAACGAGGGGCTACACATACCGTCGGCTGTCTTACACCACATAATCATGCATATGCATCATCAATCACATATCATATACCATGTGGCTCATTCACAACATATAATAATCATCAATTGGGGCAACCAACATGCTAAGCCCACCAATATCATGCCACAACATACATCAATTCACTACTATTACATAATTCCACCATCTTACTCATGCTCGCATATGTGTATACATCTCAAAAATGCAATCACTACACACATATATAATTTTCATAATTTAAATCATTACTTTCGGTTGGTTAATTAATCATTCTATTTCATATTTCATAATTTTCATCTCATTCTCGGTTTAATAATCATTAAAACATACATGCACATATACCTATTTTCATATAAATATTATCTGGCTAATCTACGAGCTATTTAATGACTCTTATTTAATTTATAATATTCCTGCGCCCAATTTACATACTAATCCTAATTAATTATGACTCGAACATCCCCTTACCTCAATTCCAAGCTTTAATAATTTGTTCTTGGTGTCGGTTGCATCCTCTAGTCACTTGATTTATAGTTCCTCTTCCAAACTCGATGTCCACTTCGTCAATCACCTATCCGACACTTGTTTCGGCACCTACGGTCACCAAAACATAAACCCTGTTAGTACATTATCTTCCTTACCCTTCCAAACTCAAAACCCAAGTTTCCAAGAATCCTAAAACTCAAAATCCAAGCCCTTCTCCCATACATGCAATTCGGTTTTAAGAGAGAAGAAGAAGAGGGAAGGAGAAACTTGAGAATCAATGGTCCTCCATGCCTTACCTCGCTTCCTAAGGCTAAAAAATGCAAGAAACCATAAGCTTCCATAAGTTCCAGTCACAAATCGCAGGGGAGGAGGGAAAAAGAGAAGGAGAAGTGTTTCTACCCACTGTTTTGCATGCCTCGTTTTAAAATAGGTCACGACGCTGACGCTACGCGTGAGGTCATTAACTCCTACCTGACACTACATGCCATAGACATGCTACGCGTCAGGCTCTGATCCTCTATTCCCTTTGAAATTAATTTTAAAACCCTATAATTCACTTCACATTACTTAATTCTTATTATTTTAAATTAAAATACATTGGTTTATTTATTCTAATTATTAAAACACCAGGGATGTCACATAAAATCCATAAAAGGTGGGTAAAGCTGATACAATCGCAAACATTCCTAACACCCTCTACAAGTATGAGGACGGTATGCAACCAGTGAATTCTTCATCCTTCCCTAGCTCCGGTCCTTAAGGACTTCACTCGAGAGGTTAGTGTCGTGTGGGTTTATCTAGTGTTGCATGTTGCTCATTGAAAGGTGTCTTATACCAGAGACATACATGTTTATAAATTGTATCATCTAGGCTGGTATCAAGCCCAGATCAGTTGGTGAACAATACATGTGATTCTTTTGGGCTTAAAATGGAAGTATGGATGAGGGGTAGTGGAAAAGGAGAAATTCTTTGAATTATGAGATTATCATGTAGCATTTATTCCTACAAATCTATACTCCAAGTGAATATAGACATCATTCAATAAATTGATAGGTTTACTATTTTTCTTAGACTATATGTGACGTCCTTAGTTTATTTTACATTATTTTTAAGTGTTTAGTTAAAATTTACAATAAATTTTTCACAAAATAGTTAATTAAATAATTCAATAATTAGAAAAATGATTATTTTCTACAAAAGGACCCAAAACATAATTTATATGATATTTGCGTACCCAAAATATCATTTAAAATGCAAAATCTAAAAATCTGGAAATAGGGGCCTGACGGGCTGTGGCGCTACGCGCCAGGCTAACGCCCAGCGTCAGCATACCAGAAACAGCATCAGGTGTTGTTATGCATTTTAGGCCAATCGGCCAACTTCTAACCTACCCAATTGGCCGTTTCATGTCCGATTGCCACGAAACTTCACGGGCCACCTGTTTTCCCCATTCCGGAATTGTTGGTGTTATTCGTTTGCCAAAATTCCATCATATATGCAAGTTATGCATGAAATACAGTTTAATCCATTTATATGCAAAACCTTTACACCAAAACACTTAAATAGACCTCAAATGCCCCAAGGCATATATGCACAACTTCCAAATGACCTAAGGATCCTATTGGTCCCCTCCAGGGGTCCCAAATCCCACCGGAAGTCACCCATTTGGTTCCTAATTTTCATATGAGACATCTAATTCCCACTTATGCAATGATTCATTTAATTCATTAATTCATTAACTAATTCTACTACCATATCACACATAATATACAAACACCAACAAGACCTGCCTATATCAATTCAAACATAAATGGCTCCGTGCCATAAACTTCATAACACACTACTTATTAATCATAAGCAGAAAAACCCTACAGATAAGTATCACACCTCAAGGCATCAATTATATTATCATACTTATCATATTCCAATTATAAATTCATCCTCATGTAATTAATCATCAAGCAGTTTCACAGCATAATGAATACCAATTTCATGCAATCACACAATGGCTCTATGCCTTACATCTACTCATGCATAACATCAGGACCACATATACACAATCAATCAATTACTCAAGTAGCTCCGTGCTACTGGATACCATCACATCTATAAACATTAATTCGAATCGCACACCACAACCACAAAACAATGTAATTATACATTCCCACAAATCAATAAATAAATATATATAAACACATATATAACCCTTATTACACTCACTTCCTCTTTGCCATGGACTCATTTAGCGCTTGCCTCTGCGGTGTGCATCCATAACTTGTCGACAGTCACTAAAACCATAATACAAGGGGTGAGTGACTGGAATTAAGCATTAATACAAAAATAAAAATCAAAACTAGAAAAGGAGTAATCTAGCTACATTTCTATTTTAACAACAGTGTTCATTATTACTTTCCAGTTACCATTATCACATCATCACCGTTAGACTGAGTCATATTAACTGTATTAGAATTACTAACTCAACTAATACCAATCATTCATTTCATTTTACATAATACACCATGTATACAAATATAAACATTGTCATATATTCCCTCCACTGGAAGCCTGTCGGGAGTTGTTCCTTGATCATGTCAACGCACCGACGATCACTCCCCGCCCTCAACAGTGTCCAGGGTATTACATTATCACTCATATGCATATCATTACATATCAAAGCATATAAACATGACTGACTCTTAGATAATATGACACTCTAGTATCCAGATACTAAAAGGATTGACCTTCAGCTAGGGGTCCGACTTGACACCCCGTGAACCCGACTTGGCTCCCCCTCAACCACTAGGTCATAGACCTTTGGGTAGCTCAACTGGGTCCGACTTGACCACGGAAGCCAAAAACGAGGGTAACATATACTGTCAGTCATCCCACACCTCATAATCACATATCAAATCACATCCAACATGGCATAACATCACCAATCTCACATATAAATGTCAGAAACTGACATACAATCATCTCACAGGGCGGCCACACAGACCCGACCCTTCCACGCTATGTTATAATACTTCCATAATCACCATTTCATCAAGTTATGCATAATTAAAATCATATACACTAGCAGATATTATCTTAACAATAATCAACTAGAGTTATCAATCTCAATTATCGAATATACCACATAAGCATTTCCACTTGTCCATATCGTTCTACCAATACAATCATCATACCACATCATACATACACATATCACATCATCAAAGCACTATATTGTTACAAACATTAATCTATCAGTGAAAGCAATATCATCACCGATGTTACACCATTAGAATCATTAATTTATATAAGTTCCAATCATACAGATCAGTTCACACATACATATACATATATCATTGTATCCATCATCATTTTGGTTTTGACATTAGCTTGTGATCTTTATTCATAACTCACAATTATACTACCTTATCATAAACTCTTTCCACATTAATTTCTTACTAAAGCCATTCTTTAAAATTTATAGCATTACATTCTCTCACATAGTCTTTCATCATACTAATGTCATTCACATACATATTATCAATTACAATAAATCTTACTTCTCGTTATGGATTTCACACTCTCCTGTTATTCAAGTGGCCTCAATACTCAAGAGGGGGTGAATTGAGTTTTTGAAACTTAGCTTGGAATGTCCTTAAACTTGATTCTTTTATCACAAGTTTATAAGATTATGCAAAATAAGTTTAGTTTAAGGAGATATGCAATGCACAACAAGGTTTAAATAGCTTAGACAAATTATCAAACACTTGGTGTGCAATATCCAATATTGAGCAAATCAAGCAAGCTAAAATATGCAAACCACAATCAACCAACACAAATCGATCAAGAGCAATATATGAAAGTAAAAGAGTAAGGGAGAAGAGATTGCAAACCGATTTAACGAGTTCCACCAACCCGGTGTACGTCTCGCCTCTAAGAATCCCACTTAGAGGATTTTCACTATTGTAGATTAGAGAAGCAACTTTGAGCAATTGCGGCTTCCTAGTGTCCCACACTCAAGAACCCAATCCTCACAAGTACAAGGGCAACCCACCCAATCTCTCAATCTCACAATATCCCAAAGGTTGAACCCCAACCTTCGTAACCACTCAACCTAGAGTGAACTTTGGTGTTTGATGTTTGTGTTTACAAGCAAAAATACTCTCTCAAAAGAGTGGATAAGCAAGTGATAGCTCACACAAATTCTAACTCTCAACAAGAGAGGATATACAAATGAAATCTCAGAATATACGAGTAAAAATTCACTAAGCACCAAGAATGATTGTAGAATTGATTTCCTTTTGTTCCTTGTTGTTCTTTTCTTTGTGCTTGAGTTTGGAAACCCATTTATAGAGCTAGAGGGAGTGCCAAGATCTTCCTAGCCGTTGCATGTAGTGGGCATCTGAGAAATGGTGAAAAAATGAGCTAGTTTCCCACTAAAATGTGTTTTCCCACTATCGTAATCGATTACGCCTCGAGCTGTAATCAATTACACTTCGAATTTTTCAGTCCAGTTCATGCTGTAATCGATTAGTATTCACCATCTAATCGATTAGCTTAAAGTCAGAACTTTGGTAATCGATTAGATCTTGCCCAGTAATCGATTAGCCATAGCACCTGATGCATTTAATTTAATTCTTGATCTTGGTAATCGATTAGCACACCCATGTAATCGATTAGTGTCGTTTCAGTGGCTTGGTAATCGATTGGCTGAAGTCATGTAATCGATTAGCATATATGCCTGATATATTTGATCCAATTTTTGATGTTGGTAATCGATTAGCATACTGGTGTAATCGATTAGCATACTGGTGTAATCAATTAGTTACAAGTCAGAAGCTCTGTAATCGATTAGCCCTGTGGGTGTAACCGATTAGCTGTTCAACAGAAGCTATTTAATCGATTAGCTCTGTCTCTCTAATCGATTAGCTACGCTATTTTTGCAGGTCTGATGCTGAATCTTGTTTTTACAAGATATTCTTCAAAATTCCTTTGTCATTATCAAAATCCTTGAACCTGTAATCATATTCAAACACATTCTCCCCCTTTTTGATGATGACAACCATGTTCATCTCTTGAGGGTTGTTAGTTTAAACAATAAGCTTATCTCTAATTACGTATTTATCTGTAAAAATCATATCTTTTGAATTCTACATTATCTCTTATCTCTTAAACATTATCAAGTCTCCCCCTATCTTAAGGAATCTATGCCTTTTAGAGATAATAAACCACTTTAGAGATATTTAATCATTTAGTAATTTATTTTAGCAACCAATATCAGATTGAACAATAATTTGGATGAACAATTTCTTCTTCTCCCCCTTTGGAATCATCAAAAATAATAAAGCAAATAGAGGCATATAATGAAAGATAAATGTTTATTCAATTCAAAAGGGAAAGTACATCAATGAAAATGTTGCAGAATTAAGAACTTATGCATGATTGAGAAAAACACAAAACACATTAACCAAAACATGAAAAACGGATTTAGTTATCCGGATTGAAAAAGCAAAGCTTGGAGATTTGGTGAGATAGCTCATCATAGCGCTGTTGCATCATCTCAAAGTGCTGCTGCTCAGTCATTGAAAACTCTTGAAGAGAGTTCTCAATGCGGTCGAAGCGGCGGTCAAGGTGAGCGTAGAGATATGTGAATGGATCAGTGGGGGCTTCCGGTGCAGCTTGTGTTGCAGGAGGAGGAGGGACTGGCTCATCAGTAGAGGCTTCAAAAGGAATGTTGGCATTAATGCCTTCCATCCTTGAGTACCAAGCTCCATGGAGAAAAATGATGCCCATTTTTGTAAGGTGATGAGTGCCAATGCAAGCCTTGGGAGGCACTTTTTCAGATAACTCACCAGCCAAATCAACTCCTACAGCTTTGAAAAGTTTGGTAAGTAAGATTGCATATGGGAGCTTTTGTTGATGTTTGGCTTGGAGCATATGCAGTTTGATCATTTGAACCCAATTAATGTCCTTCTGATTTTGCATTGCCCACATTAGGAGAACATCGTCATCCTCTACCAACGCATAATTCCCACCGCGAGGAAGCAAAATTTTCACCAAGAAAAAGTGAAGGAGACGGTTGTTCATGGTAAGGTGACCTACCAACTTGTGGTTGCTCCTTGGGAGGTTAGCCTTCCACAGCGACTGGCGTACAGCAATGGGATTGAAGGCCCATTCATCCTCGGGATCTCCTCCAGCAAACTCAGCATCATTTAGCGGAAGAAGAGAGATTTTCACAAATTGAGCATCATACAGCAATGGGATTGAAGGCCCATCCATCCTCGGGATCTCCTCCAGCAAACTCAGCATCATTTAGCGGAAGAAGAGAGATTTTCGCAAATTGAGCATTGGTGAGTCTTATGGTCACGTTCTTGACCTTGGACTCAAACAACCCATCAACCAATCTTAGGTTGCAATAGAAGACTCTAACAAGTTCAGGATAGTACAACTCCTCCTTGAGGGTGAGGAAAGGCAACAGCTCATAGTGGTGGAGGTTTTGGGTGAAGGTGAAGCTTGGGTGGTTGAAGGTTTCCTCATTGATGAAGTGTGGAGAGATTATGGCCTTCTCAGAAAAGTTTTTAATGAAATTTTAAAGGTCTCTAGGAGAGAAGAAAAACCTAGAGAAGTCTAAGGGGTTGTTGGGTTGGGCCGTGGAGGACATTGCCCTTTTGACAGTGCGTGAGGAAGACATGGTGGTGGAGAAAGGTAAAGAAGATGAGAAGAGAGTGAGAGCTTTTGAAGCTTGATGGAGTGGAAGAGGTAGTGTGAGAGGAGAAGGTGAGGAGGGGTGAATTTATAGGGAAAAGGTAGGTTTAAAAAGGAGAGAAAATGGTTTGATGTGAGTTTAATTTGGAGAAGAAAACGAGCAGCCTCGGAAAACAGCAATTGATTGTCACAGACTCGATGCTAATCGATTACGAGGCATAGGTAATTGATTAGTTCACTGTTTCTGAGGAATTTGAATCGTTTCGTACAGTGGGTAATCGATTAGGGAAGATGGGTAATCGATTAGGTTGAGAAACAGAATCGTCCTAATCGATTAAGGGAGGCTGGTAATCGATTAGAGGAAAGTTGAAACGTTTTGGACCTGAAACAGAGGCTTTGTAATCGATTATGGACCAAGGGGTAATCGATTAGGCAGAAAACAGAAGCTTGGTAATCGATTAGATGTCAAGGAGTAATCGATTAGCTAAGAACCAGAAGCTTACTAATCGATTATGTCAATCTTTGTAATCGATTGTTTTGCTTAAAAACGCCCAGATTTTGAAGATTTTGTTTCAGAAGGCTGGAAATCTATTAAGTTATTCCTTAGAACATTTCAAACTTAATGAAACATAATTAGAATCAAGGAATTATCAAAATCATCTATTTATTCAAACACAATTGGTTATATCAAGGATTCCTAATTCTCTCCTAATATGTATGAATTGATCTTTTGCTAGAGGTTTGGTGAATATATCCGCTAATTGCTTAGAAGTTTCAACATGTTCGAGCACACAATCACCCTTTAATACATGATCTCTAATGAAATGATGTCGAATCTCAATATGTTTGGTTCTTGAATGCATTACAGGATTCTTTGAAATATTTATAGCACTTGTGTTATCACATTTGAGAGGCACATGGTCTAACATAACACCAAAATCTAGAAGTTGTTGTCTCATCCAAAGGATTTAAGCACAACAACTACCAGATGCAACATATTCTATCTCAGCTGTGGATAGTGCAACACTTACTTGTTTCTTGCTATGCCAAGAAACAAGAGAACTACCAAGTAAGTGACATGTTCCACTAGTGCTTTTCCTATCTAGTTTACATCCTGCAAAATCCGAATCCGAATATCCAGCTAATGTGCATTCAACCCCTTTGGGTTACCATAAACCGACATTTGGAGTTCCAACAAGATATTTCATTATTCTTTTTACAGCAGTTAGGTATGATTCGTTTGGACATGCTTGGTATCTTGCACACATACAAACAGCAAACATGATGTTCGGCCTACTTGCGGTTAAGTAAAGTAAGGATCCGATTATACCTCTATATTTTGTAAGTTCAACATCCTTACCCTTCTCATCCTTGTCCAAATAGCATGAAGTGCCCATAGGTATGACAATGTCATTTTCCTTGTCCATGTTGAATTTCCTAAGCAATTCTTTGCAGTACTTTGATTGACTAATGAATGTGCCTTCATTAGTTTGCTTGATTTGTAGTCCAAGGAAGAAAGTAAGTTCCCCCATCATGGACATCTCAAATTCTTCCTGCATTAACTTAGCAAACTCTTTGCATATTGACTCATTAGTAGCACCAAAGATTATATCATCAACATATACTTGCACCAATAGTATGTCATTCTTTTTGTGCTTTATGAATAATGTTGTGTCAACCTTTCCTCTTTCAAAGTTGTTTTCTAAAAGAAATTTGCTCAATCTTTCATACCAAGCTGTTGGAGCTTGTTTTAAGCCATACAAGGCTTTCTTTAGTTTGAAAACATGTTTTGGAAATTGGTAGTTTTCAAAACCTGGAGGTTGATCAACATACACTTCCTTTTTAATATAACCATTCAAGAAAGCACTCTTGACATCCATTTGGTACAATTTAAAGTCCTTACAACATGCAAAGGCTAATAATAATCTAATGGCTTCTAGCCTAGCTACGGGAGTATACGTCTCTTCATAATCAATGCCTTCTTCTTGATTGTAACCCTTAGCTACTAGCCTAGCTTTGTTCCTTGTAATTATACCATTTTCATCTAATTTATTCCTAAATACCTATTTTGTTCCTATTATTTGGTGATCATTGGGTCTTGGCACTAATTTTTAAACTTCATTTCTTTCAAATTGATTCAATTCTTCTTGCATGGCCAACATCCAATGTTCATCAATAATAGCTTCATCAATGCATTTGGGTTCTATTTGTGATACAAAGCTAAATGATTACATGCATTCCTAATGGCGTTTCGAGTACTTACACCTTTAGTCATTTCACCTATGACTTTATCTAAAGGATGGTCCTTCAAAGTGATCCATTGTTGTGGTTCCTCGTGTTGTGTTGCATCTTTGTCTTTGTTCTCTTCTTCCTTGTCATTCAAGGTTAAATCTTGAAGAGTACCTACAATATCATCAACATCTTCCTTTTTCGGGGAGTTATGGCTATTTTCATCAAATTTGACATGAATGGACTCCTCAATGGTGTTTGTTTGTTTGTTAAAGATTCGATAAGATTTACTAGATTGTGAATATCCTAGGAAGATTGCCTCATCAGCTTTAGCATCAAATTTTCCTAGATTATCCTTTCCATTATTGAGCACAAAGCATTTACATCAAAAAATATGAAAATATGAAATGTTGAGTTTTCTTCCCTTGTAAAGTTCATAGGGGGTTTTCTTTAGAATAGGCCTTATTAAACATCTATTCATAACGTGACAAGCGGTATTTACCGCATAGGCCCAAAAATGTTTTGCAATGTTATTTTCATTTAGCATTGTTCTTGCAAGCTCCACTAAGGATCTATTTTTCCTTTCAACTACTCCATTTTGTTGTGGAGTTCTAGGAGCTGAAAAATTGTGAATGATACCATGTTTTTCGCAAAACCTTTCAAAAGATTGATTTTCAAATTCTCTCCCATGATCGGTTCTAATGGATGCAATTTTAGAATTTTGCTCATTTTGGATAATCTTAGCAAGTTTCTTAAATGCATGATATGCTTCATTCTTATGAGCAAGAAACAAGGTCCATGTATATCTAGAATAGTCATCTACAATTACTAGACCATAGTAATTACCACCAAAGCTCTTGATTTTGGAAGGTCCAAATAGATCCATGTGCAAAAGTTGCAAAGGCCTTTGTGTGGAAACAATATTTTTAGTTTGAAAGGATGCCTTTACTTGTTTTCCCTTTTGACATGCATCACAAAATTTGTTTTCAAATTTAAGCTTTGGTAAACCAATTACTAATTCCTTAGAAACAAGTTTATTCAAATGGTCTACATGTATATGAGCTATTCTTCTATGCCACAACCAAGTTTCATCCTCTCTAGTCATGAAGCATTGCACATCATTTCAGGACAAACTATCCATATCAATCATGTAAATATTATCAATTCTTTGACCTACAAACTTGATTTCCTTGTTAATCTTATGCTCAATTATGCAACAATTTGATTCAAACAAAACTCTATATCCTTTGTCACATAATTGACTTATGCTAAGTAAATTGTGTTTTAGGCCTTCAACATACAACACATCACTAATAGAAGTAGAGGAATTCTTACCAATGTTTCCAATGCCTAGAATTCTTCCTTTGGTGTTGTCTTCGTAGGTGACGCTTCCTTTCCTTTTGGGAGTGAAGGAAGTGAACTTGCTTATGTCTCCCGTCATATGCTTTGAACACCCACTATCCAAATACCAATGGGTGTTGCTTGCCTTGAAGTATACCTACAAAACAAGATTAGTTTAGAGAACTAGGTACCCATTTTATATTGGGTCCTTTAAGGTTAGCTTGTGGTAATGTTCCTTTGGGAACCCACACCTTTCTTATGACCTTTGGCCCTAATTTTCTAACATTGCAATTTGATGAGCTATGACCTTTGAAACCACAATGATTGCATTTCATAAAAGGTGAAGATAATTTCATAGGTGGCACAAAAATTTTTTATAGTGTTTTTCTTTCTTGGTAGAGTTGTATCCTAAACCGGTTTTATCAAACATGCATCTTTGGTTTCCAAGTAATATATTTAAATTATCTCTACCATTAGTGAACTTTTCTAGTGTCTTATTTAAGTCTACAACCTTGGTTTCAAGAATATCACACTTCTCTACAAACTCACATGGTTTGGTCCTAGAGCATACTTGAACATTTTCTAATTCATCTTTCAGGCATTTATTCTCTTTACACACTTCTATAAGATCCCTCTCAAGAGTGTCAATGGTCTTTCTAGATAATTTGTACTTACTAGAGAGCTTAACAAATTTATCATACAATTCTTCAAATGCTTCTAGTAATTCATTTTTATCAAGAAGACTTACCTTATTATCTTCTTCTTCTTGATGTTTTGTCATTAAGCAAAGTTTTGCTTCTTCACAATCGGACTCATCAGAGCTACTTACATCATTTTCATCCCACGCGATGTAAGCTCTTCTTCTTCCTTTTTTCTCCTTGCCTTTCTTCTTAAGATTTGGGCAATCCGCCTTGAAGTGCCCTTCCTTGCCACATTCGAAACAATTAGGTGAAGAAGATGATTCATTGGGAATAGGTCTCTTACCTTGAGGTTTGAAGTTCTTTTGGAATTGTTTGTTTTTCATGAACTTTCCGAATCTCTTCACAAACAATCCAAACTTCTCCTCATCATCAAGGTCACTACAAGATTCTTCTTCATGTGTGGAGGTGGCCTTGAGAGCTAGGCCTTTCTTCTTGGAGGTTTTCTCTTCTTCCTTCGCTTGTTTTAAATCCTTTAATTCTTGCTCTTGCTCTTGTAGCTTTCCAAAGAGTGTGGCAAGGGACATCTCATTAATGCTTGGGGATTGTTTGATGGCGGTGACGAGCGGTTGCCATTCCCTACTAAGACTTTTCAAAACTTTATGCACAAGCTCTTTGTTAGTATATACTTTTCCAAGAGTAATAAGGTGATTTATTATGAGTGTGAATCTCTTTTACATTTCTACAATGGTTTCTCCGGAGTTTATCCTAAAACTCTCATATTGACTAGTTAAGGTACTAATTTTGGAATCTTTTACATCACTAGTACCTTCATGGGTTACTTGTAAAGTATCCCATATTTCCTTAGTTGTTTGACAAGTCATTACTTTAAAGAATTCATCCGGTCCTAATGCAAGAGTAATGAGGGTTTTAGCCTTATAGTTATATTGTACTTTCTTCTCTTCATCACTAGTCCATTCATCCATGGGTTTTTCAATGTTTTTACCATTGATAGTATGCATGGGTGTAAAAGGACCATTTTCAATGGCATTCCAAACTCTTAGATCAATGGATTGAATAAAGATTTTCATTCTTTCCTTCCAAAAAGCATAACCTTCCCCATTGAAAGCGAGAGGTCTATTTGTGGCACCACCCTCGGGAAAAAGGTTTAGAGAACTTGAGGCCATCTTATCTCTTGAAGCTGTTAAGCTTGATCTACCAAGAGTCAAGCTCTGATACCACTTGTTATTCAAGTGGCCTCAATACTCAAGAGGGGGGGGGGTGAATTGAGTTTTTAAAACTTAGCTTGGAATGTCCTTAAACTTGATTCTTTTATCACAAGTTTATAAGATTATACAAAATAAGTTTAGTTTAAGGAGATATGCAATGCACAACAAGGTTTAAATAGCTTAGACAAATTATCAAACACTTGGTGTGCAATATCCAATATTGACCAAATCAAGCAAGCTAAAATATGCAAACCATAATCAACCAACACAAATCGATCAAGAGCAATATATGAAAGTAAAAGAGTAAGGGAGAAGAGATTGCAAACTGATTTAACGAGTTCCACCAACCCGGTGTACGTCTCGCCTCTAAGCAACCCACTTAGAGGATTTTCACTATTGTAGATTAGAGAAACAACTTTGAGCAATTGCGGCTTCCTAGTGTCCCACACTCAAGAACCCAATCCTCACAAGTACAAGGGCAACCCACCCAATCTCTCAATCTCACAATATCCCAAAGGTTGAACCCCAACCTTTGTAACCACTCAACCTAGAGTGAACTTTGGTGTTTGATGTTTGTGTTTACAAGCAAACATACTCTCTCAAAAGAGTGGATAAGCAAGTGATAGCTCACACAAATTCTAACTCTCAACAAGAGAGGATATACAAATGAAATCTCAGAATATACAAGAGTAAAAATTCACTAAGCACCAAGAATGATTATAGAATTGATTTCCTTTTGTTCCTTGTTGTTCTCTTCTTTGTGCTTGAGTTTAGAAACCCATTTATAGAGCTAGAGGGAGTGCCAAGATCTTCCTAGCCTTGCATGTAGTGGGCATCTGAGAAATGGTGAAAAAATTAGCTGGTTTCCCACTAAAATGTGTTTTCCCACTATCGTAATCGATTACGCCTCGAGCTGTAATCGATTACACTTTGAATTTTTCAATCTAGTTCGTGCTGTAATCGATTAGTATTCACCATCTAATCGATTAGCTTAAAGTCAGAACTCTGGTAATCGATTAGATCTTGCCCAGTAATCGATTAGCCATAGCACCTGATGCATTTAATTCAATTCTTGATCTTGGTAATCGATTAGCACACCCATGTAATCGATTAGTGTCGTTTCAGTGGCTTGGTAATCGATTGGCTGAAGTCCTGTAATCGATTAGCATATATGCCTGATACATTTGATCCAATTTTTGATGTTGGTAATCGATTAGCATACTGGTGTAATCGATTAGTTACAAGTCAGAAGCACTGTAATCGATTAGCCCTGTGGGTGTAACCGATTAGCTGTTCAACAGAAGCTATTTAATCGATTAGCTCTGTCTCTCTAATCGATTAGCTACGCTGTTTTTGCAGGTCTGATGCTGAATCTTGTTTTTACAAGATATTCTTCAAAATTCCTTTGTCATTATCAAAATCCTTGAACCAGTAATCATATTCAAACACATCTCCTACCTCTCATTTGTATATTTCCATGAATGTACATCAGTCACCTACCTCACATTTCGTTTTGTGGTTTACCATATACGTGTTCTGCTCTTCATCACATTATTTCATAAGTTCTACTTATTCTATATAAGTTATTTGATAATTTTCATGATCAACACCTACCAACATATTCAGTTACTTAATTACTTATTCACTTATTCCCTATCTACCATCTTCAAGATCTCTAATTTATCATCACCTTTTTATTTTTCAAATCTCTCCTCATCATAATGCTATTATACTATTTAATCAGTTATCAATTTATTAGTTATCCTACCTTAATTACTTTAATAACTTCCTACACTCTCATTCAACATATTAAATCATCTGAATTAATTTAGGATAATTAAAAGCCGCTACAATCTACCCCTTTTTCCTATACGCCAACTGCATAATTACTTTTCTCTATTAATCATAACCCAACACACCCCCTTACCTTGATTCTGGGCTTTTCAAGGCATCCAATAAATTGTTGGGTTCCTCTGAAGTCCATCCAAACTCTAAGATTAAATTTAAAGAAGCTCCAATAAATATTATAACTACCAAAACCATAACCCATAACCTTAAAATAATCCCAAATCTCAATCTTAGGTTACCGAAGCTTACCATTTCTATTTATGATCTTTGTTTCCAAAACCCATGACGTCAAACGAGCTTCCGATCCTTCCCTCGAAATATATTTCAATACCCATCGCCCCAAGGTCCTTATTTAAGCTTCAAGCATTTGTTTAATTAAAGAATTAAACTCTCATTATGCATGCTAGTTTCAGGTAGAGAGATGAGAATGAAGAGAAATAAAGTATGAAATTTAGGGTTCCCATGAGCTTACCTCACTCCCTCCAAGGCGTAGAACGTGATTATTGTTGAAAATTCATAAGGATCACCTCTAATCGAGCTTCTAATGTTCAGAAGAGAAAAGGGGAGAAGAAGAAGAAGTTTTAGGGTTGCATGCATTCTGTTTCTGTTTCTCAGCTTTTAATTCTGATTCATCAGCATGGCGCTACGCGTAAGCATGGCGCTACGTGTCAAGTCACTTAAGTTGCCCTGACGCTACGCGTCAAGCTCTGATCCTACATTTTCTTTAATAATTCATTTTAAATCAAGTATTCACCTCAAAATCCTTGTTTCCTATAATTTAAACTTACTAGATACTTATTTTACTTTCCCAAATATTAATTTACCCAGGATGTTACACTATGCATGAGTTTGGATAAGTGTAAAAGTGGATTCAAGAATCATAGGAAGAAGTTATCCTATTTCAAAGATCACAAGAAGAGACTTCAATGAAGGATGTCACACTGACTACTATTGTAAATTACTAGGAATGCATTTGATCTCAAAAGTAGTACAAAATCCTACAATAATTTTTTATAGGTATCTAAAAACCAAGATGGCTTGGTCATCAATGTGATTTTTTAGGTGAGAATGATTGAAAGATGATGTGATGATATTTGATTTTAGGATTAAGTGATACACTATGTTAAGGACACAAAGTCCCCACCCCAAATTAATTTAAAATGTATATTTTAAAATTAATATTTTTTACTGGTTAATATAAAAACAAATTTAAAAGGCACATCTTTTTTTTATCAATTCTCTGAATTATGTGACGATTTCTAGATATAAAAAATTAATTAAGACATAAAAATAAAACATTTAAGAGCAAATTAAAACATAAAGGAAATACAAGATAAAATAACTAGACATACACTTCTCAAATTATTACTATAAAGATTGCCATCATATTCGTGTTTTACTCTTTAGACATGATATCCAACTCAATTCTTAATACCCTTTCAAGTTTCTACCGATACCAAGACACATCCTTCTCAATTTCTCTTGTAGATAATTAAACAAAAGAGTACAATTATTCATATGCGGTTCTCTAGCATAATTAAACATAGCCACCGTTGACCCGAATAACTTGACCGTTGACCCATTCAGCAGCATCGGTAGCCAAGAACCCAACAACAGGTGCAATATCTTTGCCCTCACCGATCCTTTCCATTGGATTCTCTTGCGCGATCCTATTCAAAATCTCCTCCGTCTTCCCCTGGAAGAACAACTCCGTCGCGGTGGGTCCCGGCGCCACACAATTCGCCGTTATCCTAGTCCCTTTCAGCTCCTTCGCCAGGATCTTCGTCATCGCCTCCACCGCCGCCTTCGACGCCGTGTAAGCGCCGTAACCTGGCTTCAGAGCCGCCACTAGCGAGGTCGTCAGAAGAATGATCCGCCCACCGCCGCCGCGCTTGAGACGGTTCGTGGCTTCCTTGGCGCACAAAAAGGCGCCACGCGCGTTGACGCTGAAGATGCGGTCGAAGGAGTCCAGTGTGGTGTTGGCGATTGTGGGGTACCCGCTGTCGAGGATCCCGGCTGAGTTGACCAGGATGTGAACCGGCGAGTCGAAGGCTTGTTCGGCCGAGTCGAAGAGGGATTTTACTTGGACCGGGTCGGACACGTCACCGCGGAGTGAGATGGCGCGTGGGGTGGTGGAGTTGGCGTTGATTTGGGCGGCGACTGAGTCGGCTTGAGCCGAGTTAGAGGTGTAGTTTATAACGAGTCGAGCACCGAGTGAGGCTAAGTGAAGTGCGATTTCTCGACCGATTCCGCGGGATGAGCCAGTGACGATTGCGACTCTGTCTTGGAGTGGAAGAGATTGAGATTGTGAAGTAGCCATTAAAAATACGTGACGGTCGAGTGTGTTGTTGTTGGGTATTGCAATTTGCAAGTTAAAGTGTCTATTTGGTTTCTTGTTATTTTGCAAGCAGTGGATATATATAATTTTTTTAAGTTTTGTGTAAACTGATAGATTGCGTAAGGTGATGCGTCATGCAATTAAATGAACTCATGCTGATTCTTACATACGACGAACAGCCGAGAAGCCTACCTGGGTTATGTTAAGTTATTATATTATTAGAATTTCTTGAGTACCCTTTTTAAAGGGAGGGTTTTATACCCATACCTATGCCATGTAAATTATATTTTAATAAATTAGACTTTTAAGTTTTTTTTAAATTATAGAAATTAATTTTTATAACTTTACATAAGCCTCTAGTAAAATCATCACCATGGAAACCTTAAAATCTCCTTTTTTTTTCCTTTCCCGTTAACGACAGTGACTTTGTTGTCTTCTCTCTTGTGAATGGCAAACCGTGTGAAATGTCATGTTTGGGGCAACATTACCATCCAATGGCAAAAAGTAATTTTGTTCCTCAGCTCAACCCGGAGCGAAGGGTTCTAACGGTCAATCTCAGAGAAATATCAAAAGCTTCTTTTGGCCTACATTCTTGTGTTCTGTCTCATGATCGGCATATCCAGAAGCTGAGAAAAATCTTCCATTTATCCTTGTCATTAATCACCGAGTAAGGATGTTTTTTGTTTTCTATTTTTGACATATACACACACATTGGGGCGCCAAGCGAAATTTATTAAATGTCTGAAGAGTTAGAAAACCATTCTTAGATCCATGATTATTTGCTTATTATTTGAAATGAATTTTACAAATTGCATACTAAGTGTTTGAAGTTTTACTTATAATGGTTTTTGATCCGGTTTGGATACCGGCCCCTTAAGTTGTGACGTCAGCATGACTGTTCCAAAAGGGCAACCGGTATCACAGGGCAGTATCTTCACACCGGTTATCCGCTCTCATCGGATACTTTATCCGTTCTCACCTCATCGGATACTTCATCCGCCCTAACTTCCCCGTCACGTATAACCGTTTGCCTCAGTGTCACAATGAGATAAGAGAGGTTATAACTTATCAAGTGTGGATACTCTGCACAGCGGAATGTGCCAATATCACTTGCAGAAAGGAGTAGGTACGATCGCAGGCGTGATGTACGGAAAATGTGATTATCCTCCATCACTGTGTCAGGATCGTACACTGATAATTGACCTACCCCCTGTCACACTCTGAGTACTGAGCCACTTTGATTGACACTCTATACACGGTATCAGAACCTATGGGCCTACCTGCATCCAACGATTCATTTTCCACGTCCAACTATAAATAGCATATTCCAATACACATGCAAGGTTACGTTGTTCTAACTCTCATCTTACTATTCCATTGCTCAAGTGTTCACAGAGTTCATATACACTCTTCTAACTTGAGCGTCGGAGAATCTTCGTAGGTGACACCACCTTTCGCCCACACCAACGTGAAACTCTGGTGTGAAGGATCTCTAGGACAACGAGACAGGTTTCTCCCACTGAGAGGCCGGATTACAATACCAGATACCCACTGTACCAGTGTACAAACACCAAAATACATATACTTTTGTGGCTGGTCCTGTAACACCCCTAATTTCGTTATTTCTTATTTAAAATAAAATTTCAAAGGAATTTGATTATAGTTCTTTAGAACTTTTTGATTGTTATATAATTTATAAATTTTTGGAATTTTTATATTTTTTCATTTTTTTAGAATGACAAAAATACCCTTAACCTTTCATTTAATAACCAAAATGCCACTATCGACATCATTGCTTACATCATCGCTTAATTACATCATCGCTTACATCATAAATAGTAAAATAAATAATTAAATAATCTTAAATAGTGAAATTTTCTTCCTATAAATAGATGGCTCATTTACAACATTTCTACACAAAAATTAGAGAGAAAATCTAGAGAGATAGTGCGTAAGAAATTAGTGGAGAGTAAATTCTTTTGGTAAAAAGAAGTTCTGCCGGAGGTGTAAGGTAATAACTTTCTTCTATATTATTTTTATAATTTTAGTTTATTTTTTTTAGCACTCTTAAACCATTGATATACTAGTACTATTTTGAATAAGTTACTATAGTAAAAATAAATTATCACTGTGTTATTTTTACTATTTACTGTTACTATTCAAAATTTACTATTTACCGTTACTATTCAAAATTTACTATTCACTGTTATTGTTCATGATTTACCATTTACCACTACTATTTAAAAAGTTACTATTCATAAATTACTATTTACTGTTACTATTCAAAATTTACTATTTACCGTTACTATTCAAAATTTACTATTCACTGTTATTGTTCATGATTTACCGTTTACCACTACTATTCAAAAGTTACTATTCACAATTTACTATTTACTATTACTATTCAAAAATTACTATTTACCGTTACTATTAATGACTTACCATTTATCGTTACTATTTATTATTACTATGCATATTTACTATTTATCATTCTGATAGCAATCTTAATTTTCATCTTAAGCTTATACTGAAATAAGTTAGTATTAATATTTTGTTAGAACTTGGAGGCGCAGAGCGAATTCACTTTTGGTAGCAAATCAAGGTAAGGGGGGGTGAGATTAAGGATATAATATGAAAATACATAAGAATATTGGGAGGAGTCCCCTACTCCTTTTAAACATAACAATATTATTATTTTAATAACTTTTAATTTAAAATTTATAATAATTGTTATTAATTAAGCATCTTGTGTAACTTAATATCTGAAATAATTATTTAAGAACTTGAACTATTATGACCTATGCGGACTGGATTGAACCTATGCAAGGATTTGAACTATTATGAACTTGACTGAACCTATGCAAGGATTTAGACTGTTATGACATATATGGACTGAACTAGACCTATGCAAGGATTGGACTATCTTGGATTTACATAGACCTATGCGAGGAATTGACCATAGAACTTAAAACAAAATTTATTAATTTAAATAATCATTGAATTTTAAATTATCATATTTATAACTGATGTTTAATTATTTGATTTGATTATGATTGTTAATATTTATGTTTTATGATGTTTGATTGTGATTGACAATGTTTGATTATGATTGATAATCCTATACTGTGGAGTTTGAGCATATAGCAAACATGACGGAAAGCTAAAATTCAGTAAGAATTTACTTATCTCCTACTTCTTTATTTACTTATTCATCTTTATTTAAATTACTTTTAAGAAATTTCTTAGATTTCAATAAAACTACATAAGTTTTTAGAAATCTCTTTTTATATTTTAATATATATGTATATATCTTTACTAAAATTTAGATTTTTTTTAATTAGTTTATCAAAAAGAAAAAGAAAGATAAATTATTTTAATATATACATATATATACTTAATATTTAAATGTATAAGAATATTACACAAAATTTTCAAGTACTAAGGTTTTAAAGATTGATAATTCTAAATTTGAGTTTTTAGAAATTGATTTTGAATTGACCTATAAACTTTTATAAAGAAGGTTTTGAAATATATTTAAGGCTTTGAAACTCAAATTTATAAGGAGATTTGATTTGTGATTTGAAAAAGAACTGTACTAAAATTCTATGTGCGTATTTGAGAAGTTGACAAAGTACAGTTTACTGGGGTGGCTATGTCGTGATTCATAGGCCCTGATAATATAATTGAGTTTCTAAAAGCCTTCACCAACTAAATACACGAGTAGTTCATGCATCATGAATCATCGAAGAGAAACAAAATGATATTGTCTGGGGACGGATTATAGAAACCGAGGATACATTAGAGGAGGCTTAATTGTGAGCCTTGGGATGAGAGGGTGTGAAAGAGTGCTTCAGGGGACCTGGGGTAGCTTCCTAGTGTCGGGTACTTTCACAATAAAAACCTTCTCAATCTGACTAGTCTCTAAGTGTTTCCATGCCAGTTGAGCTGTTCATGTTATTATTATCCGGAATTATGGAACAGTGTAAACTCCTGGTTGGCCCAGTACAAATTAAAATTTAAAGGGCCCGCATATATAGATAAGTTATGATGAAGATATGGCATATCATTCATACATTCATAAATTGATTGTGCTTGTGATTGTGACTGATATTATTATACTAGTTTGTGAAAACCCTTTATTGCTTATGTCCCATTTGGGAATATTATATTCTGTTTCTCACTCCTTTCTCTATGTTTTTGTTTCATATGTTTTAAATTAATGGTTCATACAGAGGGAAGGATCGAAGAACATTGACAGTATATATAGCACGTTCTAGAAAGGGAGCTCGGTATGAATACCGTGGTCCAATGAATAAATAATGTCACTAGGCAACTGCTCTTGGGCCATGGAGTTTCCTCTCTTTCTTATAATGTTTAATGTTTATTTTTTTCGGATGAATGTACAAATACTTTATAAAGTTTTAATAATATTGAGGTATTTCAGAAATAATATATATAATTTATTCCGATAGTTTCTTTTTAACAAACATATCTTTAGAAAAAAAAAATTATTACGAATTTTTCTAGAATTTATTAAGGTGTAACAGAGGGTGTTACAAAGTGGTATCAGAGCAGTTAATCCAATAGGCCTGGGGAAAAGGTCTATCTTGCTTTGTCTGTAAACTCTGTATAGGTGATAGAGAATAGAATATCCGGATTGGTAGTAACTGTGATTGATGTGACAAATCTCAGTTACTGTGAAACAGGAAACTAATGGCTGGAAACGATCTTGCTGGAGTTGTAGAACGCTTAATCAATGCAATGGGAGCACGTGAAGGTCAAGGTAACGATGCCTTGAGAAGGCTGGACCTATTCGAAAAACGCAATCCACCTCGTTTCAAGGGAGGATATAACCCTGATGGAGCACAAATCTGGATTCGAGAGATAGAGAAGATATTTCGGGCATTGCAATGTAATGAAGCTGATAAGGTAGTCTTCGCTACTTATGCCTTATCTGAGGATGCCGAACATTGGTGGGATAGCACGCGTAGACAATTCGAAGTCAACGACGTGGAGATCACTTGGGATTATTTCAAGGATATATTTTTGGAGAAATACTTTCCAGCTGATGTTAAAGAGAAAAGACAATTCGAATTCCTGTCACTGACCCAAGGAAATATGACTGTTGGAGAGTACGCATCCAGGTTTGAAGAGCTATCTCGTTTTCATTCTCATTATAATGATGCTACTAATGAAAGAGATCGGTGTGCAAAGTTTGTAAATGGATTGCGGCCAGAAATTAAGGAAGCTATACGAATGCAGGAAATTCGTGAATTTTCTGTATTGGTAAATCGCTGTAGGATCTTTGAAGAAGATCATAAGGATAGAATGACCAAAAGTCGTGAGCCCATTCACAAGGTAGGAGAAATGAGAAGTGGAGGACCTCACCATCACCAAAGAAGAGACTTCAGGAGAAATAAGCCTTACCAAGCGCCATTTCGCCGGTTTGGAGCAGCATCTGTTCCTAACAGACCCCAAGCTTCAACTGGAAGCTATTACCCAACATCTGCACCAAATTTTAAATGTTTTGTCTGTGGAGGACCCCATTTGAAAAGGGATTGTCCTAAAAACACTTATGTTTGTTTTAAGTGTAACAAACCAGGTCATCACATCAAGGATTGCCCAGAGATGAAGAGGGAAAACCCTGAAGGTGCAAGTACAAGCATAAATACTCAAGGAGGCGCGCACAGTGCAGTCGGAAGGCCGAAGGCAAAAGGAAAGGTTTTTGCAATCACTGGAGAAGAAGCATCTCATTCTGATTCCATGGTGGAAGGTAAGTGTATCATTAATAAGATTCCTTTAACTGTTATGTATGACTCAGGTGCATCACATTCCTTTATTGCCAATGACTGTGTAGAAAAACTAAAATTATCTGTGATAGAACTGCCATTTGACTTATCTGTACATACTCCTGGAAACAATCCCATTGTCACTTCTAAAGCCTGTTGGAAATGCCCTATTGTCATAGATGGTAGGGACTTTAAGGCCAATCTTTTCTGTTTACCCCTTTCTGGCTTAGAAGTTATTATTAGGCTAGATTGGTTGTCTGACAATCATGTTCTAATAGATTGTCATAATAAAACCATAATGTTTAAAGAACCAGTGAATTTGAATCCTGAGGATTCGAGATTTCTAACCGCCAACCAAGTGAGTGCCTCTTTAAAAGGAGGGGCTCAAGGATTCATGCTATTACTTTCAACGAAAGGAGAGCAAGAATCAAAAATCAAAAATCTGCCGATTGTGTGTGAATTTCCTGACGTTTTTCCTGAAGATATCCCTGGTTTACCCCCAGAAAGAGATGTGGAATTTGCCATTGATCTAGTACCTGGAGTTGGACCTATTTCAATTGCACCATACCGAATGTCACCTCTAGAATTAGCAGAGTTGAAGAAACAACTTGAAGAGATGATAGAGAAACAATTTATACGACCCAGTGTATCCCCCTGGGGTGCACCAGTGTTGTTGGTTAAGAAAAAGGATGGTAGCATGAGGTTGTGTGTAGATTATCGGCAACTGAACAAGGTGACGATCAAGAACAAATATCCTCTGCCAAGAATTGATGACTTGATGGATCAGCTGCGTGGTGCCACAGTGTTCTCCAAGATTGATTTGAGGTCTGGATACCATCAAATAAGGGTGAAGAAAGAAGATGTACCAAAAACTGCTTTTAGAACACGCTATGGCCATTACGAATATCTAGTAATGCTTTTTGGTGTAACTAATGCACCAGCCGTATTCATGGATTACATGAATAGGATTTTCCATCCATATCTAGATAAATTTGTAGTGGTGTTCATTGATGATATATTAGTGTACTCTAAAAACAAAGAAGAACATGTTGAACACTTAAAGGTTGTGTTGGAAATTCTGAAAAACAAACAACTGTATGCAAAGTTGTCAAAGTGTGAATTCTGGTTGGAAGAAGTGAACTTTTTAGGACATGTAATTAGTCAAGGAGGAATAGCTGTAGACCCTTCCAAGGTGGAGGCAGTTTTAAAATGGGAGAGACCAACCACAATCACTGAGATCAGAAGTTTCTTGGGCTTGGCTGGATACTATAGGAGATTCATCGAAGGATTTTCAAAGTTAGCATACCCACTGACCAAGCTAACACGGAAAGGACAACCTTTTGTGTGGACGACACAATGTGAGAATAGTTTCCAAGAGCTGAAAGATTGACTTACTTCTTCGCCGGTGTTAGTACTCCCTGATCCACATCGAAGTTTTGAAGTTTACTGTGATGCGTCTAAACAAGGACTAGGAAGTGTACTCATGCAAGACAAGAAGGTTGTAGCCTATGCGTCGCGCCAATTAAGGCAACATGAGATTAACTACCCTACCCATGACTTAGAATTAGCCGCTGTAGTCTTTGCCTTAAAGATTTGGAGGCATTATCTATACGGTGCAACATTCGATGTGTTTAGCGATCATAAGAGTCTCAAGTATTTATTCGACCAAAAGGAGTTAAACATGAGGCAACGGAGGTGGATGGAGTTCTTAAAGGATTACGACTTTGAGTTACAGTACCATCCTGGAAAAGCGAACGTAGTAGCT
Source organism: Clitoria ternatea (assembly GCA_037962975.1). Lineage (NCBI taxonomy): Eukaryota > Viridiplantae > Streptophyta > Magnoliopsida > Fabales > Fabaceae > Clitoria > Clitoria ternatea. The sequence goes on from CM075673.1 coordinate 141,268,997, forward strand.
GATGCTTTAAGTCGAAAGTCTCTGCATGCGTCCACAATGATGATTAAAGAGCTGGAATTGATAGAAAACTTCAGAGATCTTAACCTAGCAGTAAAGGTTAATGCTAACAGCTACAGATTAGGAGCGTTGCAAGTGACAAGTGAATTCCTGAGGCAAGTTTTAGAGGCTCAAAGAGATGATGAATTCCTGCAAGAAAAGAAAGAACTCTTGAAACAAGGAAAAGAAGTCGAGTTCAATGTAAGAAGTGACCAATTGCTGAGGTATAAGGATCGAGTGTGTATCCCTAATCAGGAGGAGTTGAGGAAAGCAATTCTGGAAGAAGGCCATAAAAGTTATATGAGCATTCATCCTGGAGCTACCAAAATGTATCAAGATTTGAAGAAGTTATTTTGGTGGCCTGGAATGAAGAAAGCAGTGGCAGAGTACGTAGCTGCATGTCTAATTTGCCAGAAGGTTAAAGTGGAACATCAAAAACCCCCTGGAATGCTACAATCAATGGAAATACCAGAATGGAAATGGGATAGCATTACCATGGACTTTGTGACTTCTCTACCTAAAACTCCATTAGGACATGATTCAATATGGGTAATAGTTGATAGATTAACCAAATCTGCCCACTTTATTCCCATCAATATTCGTTACTCTATAGAGAAGCTGGCAAAATTATACATCGAGGAGATTGTGAGATTGCATGGAATTCCTTCAAGTATCATTTCTGATCGGGACCCTCGTTTTACATCACAATTCTGGAAGAGCTTACACAAGGCTTTGGGAACAAGACTGCATCTAAGTTCAGCATATCATCCTCAGACGGATGGACAATCAGAAAGAACAATCCAATCTCTAGAGGACTTGTTACGAGCTTGTGTGTTAGAGCATAAAGGAAGTTGGAATCAATTCTTACCATATGTGGAGTTTACCTACAACAACAGTTTCCATGCTAGCATTGGCATGGCACCTTTTGAAGCATTATATGGAAGAAAATGTAGGACCCCACTATGTTGGTTTGAGACTGGTGAAAACTTGATGTTAGGACCAGAGTTGGTACAACAAACCACGGATAAAATCAAAATAGTTCAGGAAAAGATGAAGGCAACACAAAGCAGGCAGAAAAGTTACTATGACAAAAGAAGAAAGCCGCTCGAATTTCAAGAAGGTGATCATGTATTCTTGAAAGTCACACCTACGACTGGGGTCGGTCGGGCAATGAAATCTCGAAAACTAACTCCTAGATTTATTGGTCCATATCAAATAATTCATAAAGTTAGTCCTCTTGCCTACCAAATAACATTACCACCTTTTCTTTCTAATATCCATAATGTTTTTCATGTGTCAAACTTACGAAAGTATATATCTGATCCTACACATGTTATTGAACCTGATGTCGTACAAGTTAAAGATAATCTTACATATGATGCACCACCTGTCAGAATAGCTGACAGAAGAATAAAAAAGCTAAGAGACAAGGAAATTCCACTCGTGAAGGTCATTTGGAGTAAAACGAGAGGGGAAGATGCTACATGGGAACTAGAAAATGAGATGAAAGAGTCTCATCCCCAATTGTTTTACTAAAAAGTGTAAATTTCGAGGACGAAATTTTTTTTTAGGGGAGTAGAGTTGTAACACCCCTAATTTCGTTATTTCTTATTTAAAATAAAATTTCAAAGGAATTTGATTATAGTTCTTTAGAACTTTTTGATTGTTATATAATTTATAAATTTTTGGAATTTTTATATTTTTTCATTTTTTTAGAATGACAAAAATACCCTTAACCTTTCATTTAATAACCAAAATGCCACTGTCGACATCATTGCTTACATCATCGCTTAATTACATCATCGCTTATATCATGAATAGTAAAATAAATAATTAAATAATCTTAAATAGTGAAATTTTCTTCCTATAAATAGATGGCTCATTTACAACATTTCTACACAAAAATTAGAGAGAGAATCTAGAGAGATAGTGCGTAAGAAATTAGTGGAGAGTAAATTCTTTTGGTAAAAAGAAGTTCTGCCGGAGGTGTAAGGTAATAACTTTCTTCTATATTATTTTTATAATTTTAGTTTATTTTTTTTAGCACTCTTAAACCATTGATATACTAGTACTATTTTGAATAAGTTACTATAGTAAAAATAAATTATCACTGTGTTATTTTTACTATTTACTGTTACTATTCAAAATTTACTATTTACCGTTACTATTCAAAATTTACTATTCACTGTTATTGTTCATGATTTACCATTTACCACTACTATTCAAAAAGTTACTATTCATAAATTACTATTTACTGTTACTATTCAAAATTTACTATTTACCGTTACTATTCAAAATTTACTATTCACTGTTATTGTTCATGATTTACCGTTTACCACTACTATTCAAAAGTTACTATTCACAATTTACTATTTACTATTACTATTCAAAAATTACTATTTACCGTTACTATTAATGACTTACCATTTACCGTTACTATTTATTATTACTATGCATATTTACTATTTATCATTCTGATAGCAATCTTAATTTTCATCTTAAGCTTATACTGAAATAAGTTAGTATTAATATTTTGTTAGAACTTGGAGGCGCAGAACGAATTCACTTTTGGTAGCAAATCAAGGTAAGGGGGGGTGAGATTAAGGATATAATATGAAAATACATAAGAATATTGGGAGGAGTCCCCTACTCCTTTTAAACATAACAATATTATTATTTTAATAACTTTTAATTTAAAATTTATAATAATTGTTATTAATTAAGCATCTTGTGTAACTTAATATCTGAAATAATTATTTAAGAACTTGAACTATTATGACCTATGCGGACTGGATTGAACCTATGCAAGGATTTGAACTATTATGAACTTGACTGAACCTATGCAAGGATTTGGACTGTTATGACATATATGGACTGAACTAGACCTATGTAAGGATTGGACTATCTTGGATTTACATAGACCTATGTGAGGAATTGACCATAGAACTTAAAGCAAAATTTATTAATTTAAATAATCATTGAATTTTAAATTATCATATTTATAACTGATGTTTAATTATTTGATTTGATTATGATTGTTAATATTTATGTTTTATGATGTTTGATTGTGATTGACAATGTTTGATTATGATTGATAATCCTATACTGTGGAGTTTGAGCATATAGCAAACATGACGGAAAGCTAAAATTCAGTAAGAATTTACTTATCTCCTACTTCTTTATTTACTTATTCATCTTTATTTAAATTACTTTTAAGAAATTTCTTAGATTTCAATAAAACTACATAAGTTTTTAGAAATCTCTTTTTATATTTTAATATATATGTATATATCTTTACTAAAATTTAGATTTTTTTTAATTAGTTTATCAAAAAGAAAAAGAAAGATAAATTATTTTAATATATACATATATATACTTAATATTTAAATGTATAAGAATATTACACAAAATTTTCAAGTACTAAGGTTTTAAAGATTGATAATTCCAAATTTGAGTTTTTAGAAATTGATTTTGAATTGACCTATAAACTTTTATAAAGAAGGTTTTGAAATATATTTAAGGCTTTGAAACTCAAATTTATAAGGAGATTTGATTTGTGATTTGAAAAAGAACTGTACTAAAATTCTATGTGCGTATTTGAGAAGTTGACAAAGTACAGTTTACTGGGGTGGCTATGTCGTGATTCATAGGCCCTGATAATATAATTGAGTTTCTAAAAGCCTTCACCAACTAAATACACGAGTAGTTCATGCATCATGAATCATCGAAGAGAAACAAAATGATATTGTCTGGGGACGGATTATAGAAACCGAGGATACATTAGAGGAGGCTTAATTGTGAGCCTTGGGATGAGAGGGTGTGAAAGGGTGCTTCAGGGGACCTGGGGTAGCTTCCTAGTGTCGGGTACTTTCACAATAAAAACCTTCTCAATCTGACTAGTCTCTAAGTGTTTCCATGCCAGTTGAGCTGTTCATGTTATTATTATCCGGAATTATGGAACAGTGTAAACTCCTGGTTGGCCCAGTGCAAATTAAAATTTAAAGGGCCCGCATATATAGATAAGTTATGATGAAGATATGGCATATCATTCATACATTCATAAATTGATTGTGCTTGTGATTGTGACTGATATTATTATACTAGTTTGTGAAAACCCTTTATTGCTTATGTCCTATTTGGGAATATTATATTCTGTTTCTCACTCCTTTCTCTATGTTTTTGTTTCATATGTTTTAAATTAATGGTTCGTACAGAGGGAAGGATCGAAGAACATTGACAGTATATATAGCACGTTCTAGAAAGGGAGCTCGGTATGAATACTGTGGTCCAATGAATAAATAATGTCACTAGGCAACTGCTCTTGGGCCATGGAGTTTCCTCTCTTTCTTATAATGTTTAATGTTTATTTTCTTCGGATGAATGTACAAATACTTTATAAAGTTTTAATAATATTGAGGTATTTCAGAAATAATGTATATAATTTATTCCGATAGTTTCTTTTTAACAAACATATCTTTAGAAAAAAAAATTTATTACGAATTTTTCTAGAATTTATTAAGGTGTAACAGAGGGTGTTACAGGTCCCACACCAGATCGTAGACCCCGGTTCAGACCATTTCATTGGCACGCCCGGTGGGACTCGATAGAGTTATTCCTACTTTTTGCCGAAGTTTAGTAGTTCAGTATGGAAGGAGATGGACGCGATTTTGTTGATGGTCACGTGGAAGATGTGACCCATCAACAGGCTGGAAGGAGACTCATTTTTGAATCTCCTGTAACCAACACGAGGAGGATGGTACCTGTGGCAACCCCTGACCCTCGAGACGAAGTTATAAGGAAGCTCAGGGAGGAGTTAATAGAGCTAAGAAGGGAGAAGAGAGGAGCTAGGGACAGAGTGACGTCTCAGGCGGAGGATGTTCATCATGCATCCGCGAGAGAAAGGTCCACGACCCTCCAATATTCGAAGATCCCTACTTACGAGGAGAGGGAGCAGACTCAATACTCTGGTGATAGAGTCAGTACAAGGAGGAAGGAGCAGGCAGTGGTAACTTCTGGGGCATACAGACTCAGTGTTCCTTTCTCAAGGAGACTCATGAGTGTCATTATCCCTAAGCACCTGCAAACAACCCAGCCACTTTCAATCGGAAAGTATAATGGGGAGACTGATCCCACTAAGCACCTGGATGCTTATGTGTATGAGGCCATGTATCTAGGAGCTGATGAGGATGTCATGTGTAGAATGTTCCCAAGAACACTGACGGAGGAAGCTCTTAGTTAGTTCAAGAGCTTACCCTCAGGATCTATAAATTCCTGGGAAGAGATGGCAGCTGCATTTGAAAGCCATTTTGTCATCTCCAGAGATATTCCGAGTGAAGGATGGAATTCTGAGTCAGTGTCATGTTTTCCGAGTAAAACATGACTGAGAGGGCTACCACCGAGTGGAGTCCTGACCTGAGAAGCAATTCTGAGTGAAGTGTGTTCAAGAGAACCACTTCTGGGTGAAATTCTGAGTCAAAACACCCTGGAATGACTCGTTTCCGAGTCAAACCTTGCCCAATGCTTCTTTTCCGAAGGAAATTCCTCTGATTGAAGCATTCCGAGTGAAAGAATGCATATATACTTATGTTTATGTTGATTTGATGCTTCCTACCGACTGGAATGTGTTGTGGAATCAATTGGGAAGGATTCCGAATGGTTTCGTATGTGTTTGCTTAGGAAACCGAGTGGAAAATGGTAGAAGGAGCCCATTCCGAGAGAAATGTAAGAGGTTGAACCATTTTCGAGTGAGATATACTCTACTGGACCAAAACCGAGTGAGACTCGTATGTGTAGGTCTTGTTCCGAGAGGTAATGGCTTAAATAAACCTTAATTTGGAAATATAGTTGAAGAAGTTGGTCTAAGCCGAGTGAACCAAGTTAATGAAGACTCGGATTTCTGAGTGAAAACTCTGAGAAAGAGAGAACTCGGTCTGGACAGATATTACCGAGGGAAAAACCGAGTACCTGAGTCGGTTTCAAAGGAATTCCGAGCGAGGACTTGAAGACTCGCTCAAGTGAGTCGGATTTCGCTTGAGCGAGAAGGACCCCTGATGCATATTTCTCTACTTCGCTCAAGCGAGCAAGCCACGCTCAAGCGAGCCTTGTATTTGTTGGCTCGGAAGAAGAATTCCAGTCGGCATAGTGGTTAACCGAGTGGAATTTTCACTCGGTATTCAGTGTCAGTTTTGCGTGTTGACTTCAATTTTGTCTTTTAATACTTATTTTAATTCAATCATGCGCACTATAGCTAGTAGGCGGCCAAAAATGGGTACTGACATAGCCTACCTCCTTATTTAAATCTCCACTGACACTCCATTAACACTCCACTAAAAATCCACTAGCAGCCCACTCACAAAAGCTGTTCCCCATTTAGTTTTTCCACTTACTCTCTCATTATTTAAACCAGTGCGATGACTCTTAGAGAACACACACACGAAACACAGCCACAAACACACCTTTGTTATCATTTCCCCTTCCTGCAAGCTTCTTCCTCTCTCCTTTCTTGTCTCTCTCACTCGGATTTGAAGAAGGACAGTGAAGGGAACCTTTTCTCCTCATCCAAGAACTCCATCAAGGTAAGGGGGTATATTCTTGGGTGCTCTGTGGGAAAACCGAGTGAAGGAAAGGGTTAAGGAACTTGTTCCTCACCTTTCCAGGACAGATTCAGTATCGTGTGAATTAAATGCTTTGATTGTTACTATTTGTATATATATATATATATATTTGTTACTAAATGCATATAATCAGTGATGAATTGTGAAATGATATGAACTGTATTGGACTGAAAATACTAAGAATCATGGGTACTGTGTGATTTCCAGTGAAGAATTGTGAATAGAAGATGAATTTAATGATAATAAGCTCTGTTTCGATACCAATCCGACCGGTTCTACATCATTTCAATTAGTTTACATAATAATAATAATTTCAAATAGATTCTGAATTAAATATCTGTTTATATAAACTGACCAGATCATCTAAAAGTACATCATTTCAATCGATTTTTACCTTACAAGAACAGTTTTCATTCGGACATAACATTTTTCACTCGGAAAACATCCTATTTCTCTCGGACAGCATCTTCCCAGTTTTATTTTACTCAGAAAACTCTTCCAAAAACATATTTCACTCGGAAAACAGTTTAGCTTCTCTCATGAAACCCTTTTTCAGTGATTTAACTCAGTAAACACCTTAATTTCACTCAGAAAAACTCATCAGTGTGATTCTACTCAGATTTATAATCATTTCACGTATAAAACTCCTTTTCAGTCAAAATTTACCCAGGAAATAATTAAATTCACTCAGAAAACTGCTCCTTCATTATGTTTCACTCGGAAAGCATTTTAACTTCATTGAGAAAACTCATTCAGTTTGATTTCACTCGGATTCAGAATTGTTTTACTCAAAAGACCCCCTCAGCTTGATTTTATTTGAAATCCTGCTTATTTCACTCGAAATTTTATTTATTGCACTCGGTATTAAACCTATTTTACTCAGAAAGCTTGGATATCAACATTTCCACTCGGATATAACTTGTTTTAATCGGAAAAATCATTTCCACTCGGAATCAGACCTGTTTCAGTCGGAAAACAGCTTTCCAGTGCAATTTCACTCGGATTTTTAGCCAGATCGTTTGGAAAACTCTTCTCAGTATGATTCCACTCGGAATCATACTTATTTCACTCGGATTTACCCTTGTTCTACTCGGAAAACCTTGTTTCTAATGTTTTTCGCTTGGATTTTCATTTAGAAACTATTCTTTAATTTTATTTTGGGAAGTTATAATTATTATTATCATTCTTATTCTATTATTATTATTATTCTAATTATCATCAATCTTAATATTGTTATTATTATTGTTAGTTTTATTGTTATTAACATTGTTAACGTCTTAATTATGAGTAATTACATAAAGAATATATTATTTTACTCTTTATACAAAATACAATTTTAACCAAGATATAATAGATATATTTCTAAAAATAATAAACGAATATCTTACAACGTTTAAATAATTGATAGAATTCAAAGAGCTTGGGAATGATATGATGAGACTGGAAACACATAAGATACCAGGGATCTAATGATAAAAATAATGCATTTCGCATCATGAAAATATTTTTGAAGAAGAAAAACTAGAGCATACACCTGGTACGCTGGAGGACATTCACGTTCGATCTCAGTAGAAGAATCTTGGGAGTACAACTGGAACGACAACCCAATGGCATCAGAGTCGCGCCTGATAGCCGGGTGAGACGATGCAATTCTGGTGTACTTCGACTAAATGACGGGATGTATCTATGATCGTGGAGAGCCAAGTCCCAAGATGAAATGATATATATAATGATGAGAACCTGTGAGTTCATTCGTACCATATGATAAAAGAAAGGGGACTTGGTAAGCTCCGATCGCTCTAGAATGGAAACGTTGTGCCCAAGAGACAACTTGAGCAGGATGGATTCCAAAGAATGAAAGAATAATAATGATGGATTGATTTATTGGGCCCACATGCATCATGAGACTTAATCAAAGATAAATTATAATAAAATTCAATTCATGCATTTTCATGACAACATGCTTGATTGTTAATTGTATAAACTATGTGATATTAATTGTTAACTGGATTATGTCTGCACCGGATTAACCAATCAGGGTCTTGGGTTATACTCACCCTTACCGTTGACAATTTTTAGAGGAATTAGAAAATCAAGAACCCGAGTGTGAAGAACAGCACTATACTGAACCCACTGAGAACGATCATTAAAGATAGAGTTTATATAGTTTGAATATTTATTAACGACAAAGACACCGGATGACTGTATAATGTTTAAGGGTGCCTACATGCCCCATTCTGTTATGAGTACAATTATTTGTAAGTTTGTGAATGACTATGTGATATATTCACTATTTGCTTCCATTGATCTGCCATCTCTTTATTAAAAAAAAATATATTCACTTTTTATGAAAACTGTTAACACTCTTAGTTAAATAGGATGATCCTATAGAAAGGTTGTCTTATCTAACCGAGGGTGTTACACCTAACCTCACGGAGGCTATACAGCTCCATATTGTGGTTGAAGCCTTGCAACCTGGGTCTGCTTTTGCCTTATCTTTGGCAAAGAGTCCCCCAACAACCTTCGAGGAGTTCCGAAGGAAAGCTTCAAAATATGTTGGCATAGAGATGCACCTGGAAGCTACTGCAGCTAGAATGAAGCCTCCAGCACCCTCACAGCAACCACGGAGAGATAAGGAGAGGGTAAGGCCTGAGAAGCATGCCCTAAGGGAAGATTTTATGAGCACTCGACCTCATCAGCGAGACAGACACGTCTCCTCTTTCAACAGATATTTGCTTCCTAAAACACTTATACTGCGAGACAAAACACGTATGAATATTTCAACGTAATATTGCTTATCTGTTACGATGTTTATTATCTTCTCCGGGATGCAAACTACGCTTTAACGTTAACATAGTTAAACAGAGCGGTTTTGCGATTGATACAAAGGTAAAGGCATAGCATATATGCCTAAGTTATTTACACTTGTCACAAACGATAAAAGCAAGGTGAAGGAAAATTTTATTTATTTGAAGAAAAATTTTATACATAAAAGTTCATGGAAACTGGAGCTGATCCTAGTACACAACTATAAAAATAAAGTGCAAAAAATCAAGGAGCAAACGTCTAAGTCTCCGCTATGGGCACATCCGTTCCCCCCTCCTTGGCTCCTGCAACTCCGGTCTCCTGGCCAGATTGGACGTTCTCCTGAATAGCATTTTCAGGGCCAGGAGTAACCAGTGGTGGTTCCATACTTTGGCCCTCCGGAAGAGGGGGCAGTTCATAAAGAGAATTTGGAGGATCCACTTGTGAGCCGTTACTCTTCACCATAACAAGTTTCCCTCCGTGGAACTCGTAGAACGGATCCAGCCCGTACAAGTTGAGTTCCATATCAGGATTGTAGTAGGAGACCTGACAAAGGGCCAGGTCGAAGGATTCAAAAGCTACCTTCTTGCATATTTCCAAAGCCTTAGCAGCCTTGGCCTTGGAAGCAGCTAACCTCTTCTGAAGCTTGGTAACCTCTTCCTCCAACGGCCCAGCGCCAGCACTTCCCTTCTTCAGCTCTTCAATTTGAGTCTGCAGCTCCTTCCTGAGTGCCTCCTACTCTCCTAAGCTTTTATTGTGGCCGGCCTCCACCGCTGCAAGATCTTCACTCAGCTTGGCGGATTTCTTTTTCTCTAGCTGGAGCTCTTCTTCCAGGAGAGGGATAGACTTGTTCTGCTGCTGAAGTTCAGAAACCTACCGCTCCAAAGATTTGTTTGTGAAATGGAGTTGGCTTATTTCTTCGGTCTTCTTTTCCAGCAATTCCTTAGCCTTTTTCAGCTCCGACTCAACCCCCTGGTAGTTTCCGCTTGCTTGGCCACCCAGGCCTCCTTTACAGCGATGTCAGCTTCAAGTTTTTCAACTTGTTCTATATAATTTGCCTTATCGCTTAAGGAGTCCAGAAGGCCGGAGAGTTCATCCAGCTGCCAACGACCAGCCTTGCATACGCCCCTAACTTCAGCAACCTCGAGAGAAGGGCGGAGGCAATACCTTGCCTTAGGAAGTGTGGGAGGCATGGACCGCTGGAACCAGAGGTAGGGAGAAAGGAAGGATTCCTTCGGAGGAGAGCTAACAGGGGGAGGCCCACTCTTTGACTCCGTCTTAGTGCCGGTGTGTGAAGAAAGGGTAGAGGAAGAGAGAACTGGTTTCTTCCCCCTGTCTTTCTTCATGCCAGTCTCTTCCAAAGTCCTGTGACGCTTTCTTGGAGACTCACCAGCAGAAGATTTCTTTCTGTCTGCAGCCTTAACCAAGACCCTCTTCTTCTTCTTTTCAAGGACGGGCTGCTCCTGGCTTTCCTCTTCAACTTGAGGTTGCTCCTCAGGATCCTTTTCTTCAAGGAGAGGTACATCGTCCCCCATAGCGGATGTCAAGGGGATGGTAGGAGTTTCAGCCTTGAAAGAATTTCTTTTGGCTTGGATGCTGTTCTCCTCAGAAAAGGAATCATCATCCGCCAACATCAATTTTAAGGAAAGCATGTCGGCGGAAGCTTTTTCGATTTGTTCTACAAAACAAGAAAGTTGAGTTAAAATACTGAAGGTAAAACAGAAAGTACAGAATGAACATACAACACGTGTAGTTGGAGAACGGATATTACGAAGGTATTTCTTCCTGACAGTGTCACTCCCAAGGAGATGTCTGCAAGAGAACCCCTTAAGGGCTTTTGAGGCCGACTGCATGGCACTCAATACCTCCACAGAATGAGGGGAAAGTTTGCCCTCTTCAGTGTAGTAAGCATGGCTCAGCAACAAGAAATGCTCGTACGTCCAGCTGGTGGGGAATTTCGTGAATCCCTCCTTGTTGAGCCAGAAGACCGGCTTGTTTGCTTGTACTCGAATCCGCGTATAGTAGTGCTTGAAGGAGCGCCCATCAATCTTTGCAGATTCGGTGTAGGATTTGAAATTCACAATCCTTGAGTCACAACGGAGCATTATGAACCCAAGGCCGCCCTTCTTGTTGGCACGGCGGACCACTTGGCAATAATAGAAAAGTTTTGCCACAGTGGCTGTGAAATTGAAGTGCTCCCCAAGAACCTTGAGAGCACGCACCAGGCCCCAGCCATTAGGGTGCAATTGTGTGGGGCGCAGTCAAGGAAACGAAGGACGGCCATCTGAAAATCTGTCATGGGGAAACAAACTCCTAAGTGTTGAAAGATGAAGTCATACATGTATACCGACCTCTCATCTGGGACTCGATGGCAGACTCGCTCCATAGGCCGGGGTGCAAGGGTGAGAAAATGGTCCTTGTATTTCTTTCTGGAGTAGACAGAGAATCGATCTTCAACAGGATTACCGTCCTCTCTCGCGTGGTGCAAAGCAATGTTCAAGAACTCTTCTTCAACCCAGCAATACGGGGACTCTCTATTCAGCCTCTCCCAATTTAGCCGGTGTGCAATAACGTTGACACACCCTTCCACAGTTCACAGGATCAACGTCTTTCTAGACCCAGGAATCTCCATCACATCTGATGCGTGTTGAAATGCCTCTGTACTGTGATAAAAGTTAACGTCGTCAGAGGGGTAGCCTTCAGCATTTGACCCGCTGTCAAAGCGGCTGGTAGCCCTCGAGTCAAAGGAACCCTCAGGGCGGCGCCGAACCACTAGCGCTCGCGAGGAAGAAGTTTCAACCCTCTCTGAGCGACGAGGCCCAGCCACAGGGAGATTCACAGGAATCCTCCCACCATGGTGGCTAGAGGGGGCACGTGAACTCAAATTCCCCCTGTTCGAGGTACCAGCGCTGCTTGGCCTAGGGCGCATGGTTGAAGTTGAAGCAACCGAAAATAATATGAAGGTAAGAGATAAGGAAGTTACCTAAGGAAGGAATAATGGAAGGAAGAACTTTGCGAAAGGAAAGAACAGCAACAGTGTCTTCAAAATTTCAGCAGAGGTTCACTGAGCTTGAAGGTGAAAGTAAGTTCCGAAACTTGCTAAGTTACCCTTTTATAGGTAACGAAGGGGCATAGTGATCAGCCAAGAGTCATGTCGTATGCCCCAAAACGCAACTTTTTGGATTTAAATGACCCCGTCGTTTCATGGTCCAAGGCGCGAAATGATGACGCTTCATGAAAAGTTTCAAGCGAAATGGGCCCACAGAAGCCAAAGTCCAAGCCCAATAAGCCCAATCGACGGTTATTTTTAGGATAATGATGGCTCACATTTTAAAAGGGCATTAATTGTCCAATCATTTCAGACGCATTAAAAGCATCCCAACAACTATTTGAATACCAAGAGTTACGATTTCCAAAAACTCTTGGGATTACCCTCGTTTCAAATCATTGTCTAAATCCGCTGTAAGGGCATCAAGAGGGCGGATACGTAACCTGTAGAACGGTTACACTGACAGAATGCCAGCACGTAGCTGACAAGAGTTTCAAATGATATCGTCAGAGTATCTTACCGGCATCCAGACCTCTTGAAGGCTATGTAGCTCATATGAGCAACTTAACAGTCCCTCATACAAGCTAGGGGACAAAAGATCCGGTCTGGATACCGGCCCCTCAAGTTGTGACGTCAGCATGACTGTTCCAGAAGGGCAACCGGTATCACAGGGTAGTATCTTCACACCGGTTATCCGCTCTCATTGGGTACTTTATCCGTTCTCACCTCATCGGATACTTCATCCGCCCTAACTTCCCCGTCACGTATAACTGTTTGCCTCAGTGTCACAATGAGATAAGAGGGGTTATAACTTATCAAGTGTGGATACTCTGCACAGCGGAATATGCCAATATCACTTGCAGAAAGGAGTAGGTACGATCGCAGGCGTGATGTACGGAAAATGTGATTATCCTCCATCACTGTGTCAGGATCGTACACTGATAATTGACCTACCCCCTGTCACACTCTGAGTACTGAGCCACTTTGATTGACACTCTATACACGGTATCAGAACCTATGGGCCCACCTGCATCCAACGATTCATTTTCCACGTCTAACTATAAATAGCATATTCCAATACACATGCAAGGTTACGTTGTTCTAACTTTCATCTTACTATTGCATTGCTCAAGTGTTCACAGAGTTCATATACACTCTTCTAACTTGAGCGTCGGAGAATATTCGTAGGTGACACCACCTTTCGCCCACACCAACGTGAAACTCTGGTGTGAAGGATCTCCAGCACAACGAGACCGGTTTCTCCCACTGAGAGGCCGGATTACAATACCGGATACCCACTGTACCGGTGTATAAACACCGGATGAGGTATATATTTTTGTGGCTGGTCCCACACCGGATCATAGACCCCGGTTCAGACCAGTTCAGTTTCATTGTTATTGAGCCTTATGGGGTTGCACTTTTGAGATCAATGTGTGGAAGTCAAAATTATGCCTACAAGGTGTTTGATGATTGGAAAATGATTCGTTGTTTCATAGTTAGTTTCACATTGGTGATGCCTCATATGACTATTTCAATTATTTGACTATGCCTTTTGTTAGGGTTTTTTTAGGGCTTATGTCCTTGATGGTTAAGTATTGATGTTTTGAGTTTTTATTTTGGGTGGTTAAACATTGATATTGGTTCTTTAGTTCCTATCAATGCAATTTTTGTTTCCCAAACCATTTCTTCTTTGATCTACTTGAATTCTGCAAAATCTGTTGCTATTACTATATAAAACATTCCAAATGACTGAAAATAGGTTAAATATAAATTTATTCAAACCTGATCTTTTTTGGTTCTAGGCTGAGAGCTTTCTTCACAGTAGAAAACCAATTTCCCTTCCTTCCCATTTTCTTTGCATTCCTCAATTATACCCATTTTGTACAAAATATATGTAAATTTTTAAGATGCCATAACTCACAGCCCAAAATAACTCAGGATTCAGCTTGTCTTTGAATAGGAAATCCAACGGCAGAAAAAGGTGATGTTCTTGAATTGACAAGTTTGTTTTCAGAATTTTGGTGATGATTTATTGAAGGCGTTTTATTTGGACCATTGTTTTAATCCTTAAGATGTTTTTATGCAAAACGGATAATGCCGTGAAAAATCGATTCTCCATATTGTGCAAAAAGAGAGAAAAATCTGAAGCCTTAGCAAAGGAGAACAACACTTTATACATCAATTCAAATAACAAAAGGATTTTTGTACAACATGGGTGTGATACAGATACCGCATCAGATTATGCTTTAGCTATTAAGAGAATGAGGTATGGTAAACTAAGATATAAAAATATACAAATTCTACCTGTAACTAAGTAGAATTTTATCATGTCATCCTATTCTAATAAATCAGCAGCCAAGAGCACCATTTGCAGTTTTAGCTCGAAACTCTTGTAATGTGAACTTGCCAAAGCATTAAAAATAAGAATTCATGAGAGCTATCAGCTATTGAATATCTAATAGTTTCTACTCCTATTATAGGCAAATGGAACTATATGAAGACTCTCCAGGAAATTCTGAATACAGTACAGGATAAACTCTTCTGCCTCATTCAACTGGTGAGAATTTGGAACACTCATTGCATCAAGATATTAAAACTGAATTGAGACCTATAAAAGATGGAGATCAAAATGCAGCTAGGGGCTGAGACCTAGGGGTTCTTTCTAGCACAACCACGGATCAAGGTTACATAATCAAATCCCTTCAAACAAAAAGTAAAAAGGAAGGTTATTTTTGTAAAAACATTTCCAGCTTATAACCAATTAACCACTTTGCCACTTACTCCATCCCTCCTTTTATATAGGACCCTTTTATCTAATTCATTGGTATTAAGAGAGTTAGTTAATGAATTGTGATAGTAGTGGTAATTTCTTACTGCAACATTAAATGCAATGCACTTATAGTAATGGCCACATGACTTGGTGGTGCTATTTGTGGGATTGGTAATACAGTGGAAAACACCAAATTTCACTAGTATTCAGTTTTGTAAAATTTAATAATGCCAATAGTCTTATAAAATTATAATATATATACTGGGAAAATTAAGTTGATTATCATTTAGTTTAGGTTTGGATTAGGTAATTTGGAACACTAATTCTAAAGTGAAAATGAAGTTGACTATCATTTAGTTCAAGTTTAGACTTCTCACTCCCCATCAGTGCCAAATGGAATGTTGTGCAGAATGTGAGTGTTGTGCCTTCTGTTAATGTTGGGAATACCCAGCTTCATCCAAGACAACATTTTCCTCCACAATCTTATAATTTCCATATATGTATCCACCTTTGAACTATGGGGTGCCTTGGTATTTTCAATGCATAGGAATTCATAGGTATCCCCAAGGACCAAATGCACCACCATCCTTTGCCCAATGGCCACGGGTAAAATGACAAATATAAAATTAAATTAATTGATAGATTAGGATGCTGTATAAGTTGTTAGTTTTATTTTTATTTATAGTTTTAAAGCATGATCTTATGAAATGTAGATATTTCCAAGTGGATCAGCAGGTGGTAGTTATGAGACTGCTACATACAATAACGTCCTGAACCAATTGACACAACATAGAGTTAACACTTGTAAGTTTGTCCAATGATCATTTCGTTGAAGTCTATTTGAGTACTAGTATTTAACCTTTTTTTCTTTTGTTATCTATGTTAGCAATGCATAATGACTTGCAGAAGTGATCACAGAGTATGGTCTCAAGGAAGTTACAAACCAAATGGTGAAGTTACAAACCACAGAGTATGATCATTGGACAAACTTTATATTTATGGTATTTCCAGGACACAATTAACCATTGTCATTGCTTCCCTTGCTCAGAAAAACTCACATGTCATTAACTAAATTTTGTTTCTCTTTATAGTAGTAATTAGTATTTCCATTTTTTCACTGCTGCAACAAGGGTTCAAAAATCTGTTCCATCAGAATTAAATGGTATTTTTGAAGGACAACTTGTAAGTTTGGTGACAGCTAAATGTACTAATATAACTCTCCTATATTAGAGAAGGATTTTTTTTAAAAATTCACATTGTCAAATAAGTTTCAGTTAGGTAGAATTAGTTTTGTTAGTTTTTTTGTTATTCTATTAGAATTGTTAATTAAGTTTCAGTTTTTATTATTATCCAAAAGTGTTTGGATGAGTATTTCTCTTTTAACTAGATTATGGATAAGGTTGATCTTCTGCATTTGAGTTTGATTAAAGTTATATTTAAAGTGAAGTTATTTATATTTGAAAACTTAAAAAAAATGAAACTAAAAAAATATTCAACCTGATACAAAAGCATTTTTTTTAGTCTTTAGTCATATATGCCTTTGAAAATACAATCATGTTAAATTGAAACCAACCAAACATGATTCATTCAAGGAAAAATATGGTTGAAAATAAGTAATATTTGGTAATTTAAATATTTTGGTGGAAGGAATATTAGTTTGATATAGGGTATGTTAATTTCTTTTTTATTGTATTAATAGTAGTTTGTGATATTCAATGTAGGTGTATGATACTTGGAAGATGTTGTGGCTTTCTGAGCATGAAGTATTGATACATGCTTGCATGATTCAGTTACAAAGGTTCACACACAGCCAAGTTATTGGAATGGCCTCTGGTTCAAGTTCTTCAACATGACCAAAAAATGATGAAACACAAGCCTAGAGCCATTCAAATCATGTTACCAGCTACAAGAATATATACGCCATATACACCCATTATAATTATTAGTATTTTTGTTTCGACTATAGTATAGTTTATGTATCATCCCCCTCCCACTTTCCCTATTCAAGAATGTATCTTCTTGTCTTTATCAATCTCACTAAGGAACCAGATTGAAATAGATGAATAGATGTTCTTCCTTATAAATTAATTGAACTCCTTTTTTTGCATTTTGTTAGTCACCTTTGCTCTAAATAGGTTCACCAGCTTGACTCAGACTACTCAACGTCTAATATGACTTCGAGTTCTAGATATCATAGGTCTAAGATGAAAAAAAAATCATAGGTCTAAATGGATTTTTTAAATTTGGCAACCCCGTTTCTTGTTTTGCTTTATCCAAAATCTGTGGATTTTTCAAATGTGGCAACCCATTTCTAAATTTTATTATCAAGAAATAAACATATATTTTAACTTTATTATTATTATTAATTGAAAGCAAGATGCATTTAAAGTAAGAATTAATAATAATAATAATAATAGTAATAATAATAATAATAATAATAATAATAATAATAATAATAGTAGTAATAATAGTAGTAGTAGTAGTAATAATAATAATAATAATAATAATAATAATAATAATAGTAATAGTAATAGTAATAGTAATACAAATAGTAGTTGTTCCCCCCAGGAAACAAGGATAGACCCCACCGTTGGACTCATCTTCCGTAATCAGGGAAAAGGACCCCACCATAAATATTTGCTATGTTAGTGGCATCGTTTGTGAAGCCCACTTATTATCCTGTTGTATAAATAAGGCCATGACCTAATGTTGTAGGCAAGTGACATGCATTGAATAACAGGCTTGGACATTTGGAATCCCAGTTATTTTCTGTGTGAACATTTTGGCGCCCACTGTGGGGCCCGGTAAAACGGATCCTACAACCACCATCTCAACGTGAAAACCCAGATTACAGGGAGGAAGACAATGGTAAACACTAGAAACACACGAAGGGGAGAAGATAGCAGGCAACAAGGGACTCCTCGGGAAGAAGAAGATCAGATGTTATGTCTCACTAACATGGTGGAGACATTGCAAAGAACGGTGGCTAACTTGCAGCAAGAGAACGCCACACTCCGAGGGCAGAAGGAGAAAGAAAGGGAAACCTCTAGCTATAACGGCGACCGATCCACCCACCATAGAACTGTGGAGCAACCCTTTCTCCAAATAGAAACCACAAAACTTAATGTTGAGCTGCCTTTCGCGGCATACCCATGGGTCGATTCAATAATGGAAGCCCCCACACTTGACAATTACAAGCCCCCGTTGATAGAAAAATACGATGGGAGGGGCGATCCTGAGGATCACTTGACCATCTATGTCAACACCATGCTGGTAACTGGGGCCTCTGATTCCCTTTTTTGCCGAACGTTCCCCACTACCCTTTCCAAATCGGCACTTAGGTGGTTTTCCCACTTACCGCCGAAAAGCATCATAAACTTTTCCGATTTAAGTACAAAGTTCCTCAATCAATTCTCTACCAGCATGTCTATACAACAGACGTCACACAGCCTAGTCAATTTACGACAACTTCCAAAAGAAACTTTGAAGCAATACATGGCCCGCTTCTTTGAATAAGCCATTCAAATCTGAGACCTTAGCCCGAAAGTTGCCCTACACGCTATCCAAACTGGATTACGTCCGGGTAAGTTTGCTGATTCCTTGACCAAAAAACCGCCTCTGTACATGGACGATTTTAGGACAAGGGCCTCACGCTACATCACCGTTGATGAACGAGAAGCTGATAGGAATGAAAATCCTGGTCGAGAGCATTTTCCCAACCATAACACCCACCAAGATACCGATCGAGAGCCTTTTCCCGACCGAAACTTTCACTGTGCGGAAATGAAGAAAAAGTCATTCAAGCCTGACCGAGACAAACGGATCGGCGCCTACACTACTCCCATTTACACAAGTTTCACCCTGTTGAATAATCACCGAGACCGTATCCTGCATGAAGTTTATAACATGGGACTCTTAACACTTCCACCCCCGGGGGAGGGACCCAAGGGATCAAACACCACTAGGTTCTGTGAATTCCATAGGACCCACGGCCACGCCACCGAAGATTGTCGATCCCTACGGAATCAAATTGAACATATTATACAGCAAGGGCACTTGGGAAGATTTGTCGATCGGGAAAAGGATCACTCGGCCAAAGGAAAATCCTGAATGAGAGGAAGAGAACACCCCGACCAAGTAGAACTACATACCCGAAGATGGTCAAGAGATCCTCGATCTCGATCTCGCTCCAGATCCCCGAGGCTGAGAGACGAAAAAAACACTCCCCGACGAGTTATACACACCATTGCTGGGGGATTTCCGGGTTCTCGCCAACTTCACCGATCGGGACAGGTGAACTTGTTACAGGAACACTCAGATTCAGAAGTCATCATCTTTGACAGGTCAGATTTCCCAAAAAATGGCCCGAATCGTGACGAACCCATGGTGGTCTCTATGGGGGTGGCCGACTGTATTGTTGAAAGAGTGCTCATAGACCAAGGAAGCTCGGCAGACATTTTACACTGGAAAGCATACAAGCAAATGGGGTTATCCACCCGGAATCTAGAAAGGTACGATGGTACACTCATTAGTTTTTCTGGCGATTCTGTGTAGGTCATGGGATGCATCGACCTTATAACCACCTTCGGGGATAGAGAAAATAGTCGTGTTATAAAGGTCAAATTCTTGGTGGTAGACTTCCCCAGTTCCTACAACGCACTACTCGGACAACCCTCACTAAACACCTTGGGAGCTGTCGTTTCCACAATGCACCTCACTATGAAATTCCCGCTTGGGGATGGAAGAGTAGGGGTGGTTAGGGCCGACCCAGAAGTGGCACAGGAATGCTACCATGAAAGCCTCAAACCCAAATCCACATTCATAATTGAAGATGACGTAGAAACCAACTTTGATCCTCACGACGAATGGGAATATGAAAGGCCCTAACTAGTTGAATCCCTCAAGCTCATACAAATTGGAAAATCTCCAAACCAATTCACAAGAATCAGCGTAATTCTTGAATCATCCCTGGAGGAATCACTCGTTAATCTTTTACGAGAAAATTCCAACTTGTTCGCTTGGAGTCCAGCTGATATGCCAGGTATCGATCCTGACATCATTTGCCATTCGCTAAATTTGGAGCCGGGAGCCAAACCAATATCCCAGAAACCAAGAAAAATGGGTCCCGATCGAAGACAAGCGGTCAAAGAGGAAACAGAAAAATTATTATCAGCTGGCTTTATCCGTGAAGTCAAATATCCTGCCTGGTTATCGAATGTGGTAATGGTCAGAAAAACAAGCGGCAAATAGAGGATGTGCGTCGACTTCACAGATCTAAATAAGGTATGCCCTAAAGACCCTTATCCCTTACCTAGCATTGATCGTCTGGTGGATGGTACCTCAAGTTACAGGATGTTGAGCTTCATGGACGGTTACTCGGGTTACAATCAAATCCGGATGCACCCAGAGGATGAAGAGAAAATCGCGTTTATCACCGGAGGAACGAATTATTGCTACCGAATGATGCCCTTCGGATTGAAAAACGCAGGAGCTACTTATTAGAGGCTGGTGGACAAAATATTTGCCAAACAAATTGGCAAAAATATGGAGGTCTACGTAGATGACATGGTAGTAAAGTCTAAACAAATCAATTCCCACATACAAGACTTGAATGAAACCTTCACCGAACTACGAAGGTACAACATGCGACTTAATCCCGAGAAATGTTCTTTCGGAGTTCAAGGGGGAAAATTCCTGGGCTATATGCTTACATATCGAGGCATTGAAGCCAACCCAGATCAATACAGGGCCGTTCTTCAGATGCGAAGTCCTCGGAATATCAAAGAAGTCCAACGCCTCACTGGGAGAATCGCAGCCCTCTCCCGATTCCTTTCTAAATTTGCAAAAAAATCCATGCCATTTTATAAAACATTAAAGAAGACGGACTCGTTTGAATGGACTACCGACTGTGAGAAAGCCTTTCGAAGCCTTAAAGCTTATCTGGCTTCCCCGCCAATCTTGACAAGACCAGAAGCAGGGTCACAATTGATCCTCTATCTTTCCGTTAGAGCCGAAGCTGTCAGTTCAGTCCTAATCCAGGAAGAAGGCTCGGTTCAAAAGCCCATTTACTTCACCAGCAAAATGCTGCAGGGGGCGGAAGTACGTTATCAACGAGTAGAAAAATTTGCCTACAGCTTGGTAATAGCCGCGAGGTGTTTGCGCCCCTATTTCCACAGTCATCAAATAGTGGTCCGAACCGACCAACCACTCGGAAAAATTCTTCAAAGACCGGAGCTTGCAGGACGAATGGTGGCATGGTCAGTAGAGTTGTCCGAATACGATATTCGGTACGAACCCAGGGGACCCATGAAAGCTCAAATACTCGCAGACTTTATAGTTGAACTGGGAGAAGATAAAGAAGAATACGATGCCGAACATGGATTATGGACCCTGTCAGTTGATGGTTCCTCTAATACAAAGGGCAGTGGTGCAGGAGTCGTGATAGAGTCACCAACCGGGCTAACAGTTGAAGAATCCTTACGATTCCGATTTAAAGCCAGCAACAACCAGGCAGAATATGAAGCCCTCATTTCCGGGTTGAAGACAGCCATTGATTTAGGGGCTCGGTGCATCCAAGCAAAAATCGACTCCGAACTTGTTGCCAGACAAATTAAAGGGACCTACCAAACCAAAGACGTGATACTCGGAAAATATCTTGCCCGAGTGAACGACATGGTAGTGAAACTCAAACTTTTCCGAATAGTCCATGTTCCCCGAGCAGCAAATGAATGCGTAGACATTCTCGCTAAGCTCGCTAGCACGGTTAAAGTAGGGAACCTAAAAACAATAGTCCAGGTGATGTTAGAGGAACCAACAATCTAAGAGAACCAGCAAACCCACCAGGTAAATGAAATTCAAATAAAAACATCTTGGATGACCCCTATTATTGAATTTCTAACACAGGGAACCCTGCCAAATGAACAACAAGAAGCCAAGAAATTACCAGTCCAGGCAGCCCACTACACCATGATAGATGGGCAACTATATAAAAGGGGCTTCACAGTACCCTTCCTCAAATGTCTGGATGAAGAACAGGCCGACTATGTCATGCGGGAGTTACACTCGGGAATTTGTGGGCTCCATGGAGGAGTCCGACCTTTGGCAGCCCGCGTCCTTCGAGCAGGTTACTTTTGGCCCACCCTGCGCTCTGACTGCTACGACCTGGTCAAGAAGTGCGACCCGTGTCAACGAAACGCCTACCGAAACCATAGCCACCCGGAACCACTACACGGAATCCTTTCCCATGGCCATTTAACACATGGGGAATGGACATTCTAGGCCCTTTTCCCCCGGGAAAGGGACAAATAAAGTTCCTCCTCGTGGCCATAGATTTCTTCACTAAATGGATTGAAGCCGAAGCTCTAGCCACCATCACAGCAGCTAAAGTTCAGGCCTTTACATGGAGAAACATCATCTGTTGACACGGACTTCCCCACACTATCATATCCGATAATGGTCGGCAATTCACAGATAAACACTTTGTTGAATTATGTGAGAATCTTGGCATCAAAAGGAAGTCCTTTTCGGTGGAACATCCCCAAACAAATGGACAGGCAGAAGCAGCAAATAAAGTTATACTTCAACAGCTCAAGAAACGACTCGGACAAGCAAAAGGACGTTGGGCAGAAGAATTGCATGGAATTCTGTGGGCATACCATACAACACCATATTCTTCAACTCATGAGACACCTTTCCGACTCACCTATGGAGCTGATGCCATGATACCCGTGGAATTAGGGGAGCCCACACTCCGACGACTGATCTATGACGAGGTTTCAAATAACAACAAGAGACATGAAGATTTAGACCTTGGCATGGAAGAAAGAAACGTAGCTTACATCAAGATCCAAACGGCTAAGCAAAAATCCGCTCAAAAATGGAATTCTTTCCTCCGACCCAGACCCTTCAAAAGGGGGGATCTCGTCCTACGGACCGCAGAAAACAATAGACGAGTGCGAGAAGAAGGTAAGTTAGCACACTCCTGGGAGGGACCATACCGAATCAAAGAAGTGCTTGGAAAAGGTGCTTACCGCATTGAAGAATTATCAGGGAAGGAAATACCAAGGACATGGAATGCAACCCATTTGAAATTCTACTTCAGTTGAGTATTATGTACGAGCACCCTTTTTAATACTAAAGAACTTTTCTCAGATCTTAAGGTTTCACTCTCAATAAAAAGTCCGAGATACAAAACTATCTTCGGCACCGAGTACGAAACGATCTCTCGGTATACATATAAAAAGTTCGAGATACGAAACGATCTTCGGCACCGAGTACGAAACGATCTCTCAGTATACATCTAAAAAGTCTGAAATACAAAACGATCTTCGGCACCGAGTGTAAAACGATCTCTCGGTATACATCTAAAAAGTCTGAAATACAAAACGATCTTCGGCACCGAGTACGAAACGATCTCTCAGTATACATCTAAAAAGTTCAAAATACGAAACGATCTTCGGCACCGAGTGTAAAACAATCTCTCGGTATACATCTAAAAAGTCCAAAATACGAAACGATTTTCGGCACCGAGTATGAAACGATCTCTTGGTATATATATAAAAAAGTCTAAGATACGAAACTATCTCCGATACCGAGTACAAAGCGATTTCTCGGTATACATCTGAAAAGTCTGAAATATGAAATGACCTTCGACACCAAACACGAAGCGATCCCTCGGTATACATTAAAAGGTCCGAGAAGGAAACGATTCTCGGAAAAACTGAGTCCCTCGGTATAAATCTAACAGATCCGAAAACGAAGTAATTTCCAGCGCAAGTCAAGAAAACTGAGCACGCAAACAATCTCTCGGTATAAATCTAACAAATCAAGAAAACCAAGTACGAAATCAATTCCTCGATAAAAATCTAAAACATGATATGCCTCGGGTTCGGGACTATCATCATAACAAATATAACACAAGGAATGAAGAAGAAAGAGACTTGCAAAGAAAATTCATTAAAAAACTCGAAGTCTTTTACAAAGTAAATAAGCTATCCCTAAGTTGTTCCTTCAGGCGCACCTGCACCCGGAATCCCCACACTCGGCACATTTTCAAGAATCCTTGGGCCAGCTTCAACATCTGTCGGGTTCTCTACTGGCTCGGGAGGAAGTACTACTTGTCCATCCACTACAACCTTGAACGGATCGAGGCCTTCAAGATTTAGCTCAATGGAAGGGTTTAGAGCTGAGATCTGCTCCTTGCAAAGCTCAAAGGCCTCGACATATTGAACTGCCACATCCTGTTGAGCTACAGCCAGATCCTCTTGTGATTTTACTTTCAGGGACTCCAACTTTGAATTTACCACTCGAAGTTCCACCTCCAATTCCTGTTTCTGAAGGGTTAGGGCGTTGGACGATTCTTCAATCTCAGCAACCTTGTTCTCCCAGTACGAACACTTCTCCTCAGAGATCACCAATCGAGACTCTACAGAATCCCTCTCGTCCCGAGCGGATTTCAACTCCTCCTCTGATCTCTTCATAGTCTCCTTCATCAGGGCCACCAACTTTCTGAGCTCCTTAACCCGGTCGATTTCTTTCTGCTTCTTCTCCTCTAACGTCTCCTTTTCCTTTTTCAAGGACTCATTTTTGGAAGCCAACTCTGCCAATAACTTTTCCCGATCAAACAAACATTTTTCCAAACCTTGTGACATAAAGGAAAGACGTAAGCCGAACATCTCCATTGCTTGACACATAGCAACAGGGTTATTGGAGGTATATTTTTCTTTATCTTCCTTGAAGAAAATTGTCTGATCCACAAATGGGCCAATAGGAAACCGAACATCCCACAAAGAATGCACTGGAGTCTCCTCCGAAACCTGAGACCCATGAATGAATGTTTCCCATGAACGCTCGGAGTCATCTGAAAGACATGGCATAACACTAGCTATCAACTCAGCCGAGCCAAGAGGAGATGGATTTGAAGAGGAAGGTGTAGCATGAGCTCTTTTAACCGATCGATTACGAGTCTTCAGAGGCGAAACCCCTTCCGTCTCAGTATCGATAACCAAAATCGTCTCGGTAAAAGGAAAAGCCTGAGGAACTGAAGACGGTTCCCTCCCAACCTCGGTAGCGGTATTATCAGAATGAGGCTTTTTATTCACCTGTCTAGCCTCAGCTTCCAGTTGTGAAGGAACAGTTGTCAGAGGAGTGGCAGCGATTGGAGTTTGGATGATAGGCTGGGCTACGGTTATAGCAGAAGAAGATCCTGTTTTCTTCTTCAGCACCTTCCTGACTCCCTTTGAAAGGGCTTCCTCATAACATCTCTTGAGCTCCTTTTTTGAAAGATGATGAGGAGCTATGTCGCCTACAAAACAAAAGGAAGAGTTTTTAAATTAGCATCAAATAAACGAGCGAAAATCCAATCGGAGCACATTGTTAAAACTTACAAATCCAGGCGGCCAGAGCGTCCGGAGACGGAGCCAGGCCCATCAGCGCCTGAGAACTAAAAAATATATTCACATCCTTGGAGAGAAATTTCACATCCGACTTCTCAGGAACAGTCAGATCATCCCACAACACTCAAAATTGTGTCAGGTTCTAGGTCCAGTACAGAGGAAATAAGGGTTGAGAATCAACCCCGTGAAGGAAATCTTCCCCGGGTAAGTCTAGATTTACCCGAATCTTGAAAAAACCCTTTTTAAAATGTTTATAAGATTGGTCAAAGGCCCTGATTAGATTGCGACGGGCCACAGCGTTAAGTGAAACCCATCCTAAAGGAACACCCACCTTTGGTACTCTCGCCTGAAAATAATAGAAAAACACAGAGACGGAGGGTACCCGACCAAAAAACTCGCAGAGAACCTCAAAAGCCTTAACAAAGGCCCACCTATTTGGGTGAAGTTGGGTTGAAGTGATGTTTAACATATTTGAAACCCCAATTTCAAAAGCAGAAAAAGGAAGAGACAGATGAAGACGAGAGAAAAACGTTTCATATACATACACGAAATCTAGCTCGCTAGGGTCAGCACGACGATGACACACCCTCTCCGACTCAAAGCAACTTACGCACTCTACATTAGATGCTAACTCAGAATGAGAAAAACTTTCGTCCCATAGCCTAGCTATGGAAGTTTCATCCTGGAAAGAGGAAGAAATAGCAAGAACCTCTTCTCGCACCCATGAATATGAAGATCTAAAAGAAGAAGCCATTGATACAAAAGGAGAAAACAAGGAAGAAACAAAGAACACTAACCTGAATGAGGTAAGGACAAGAGACAAAGAAAGGGAAACCAGAAGATCAAAGAAGATTGAGAGCACAAAGCTTGAGGAAAACTCAGGAAGCTTAAGCAATACAATGAGTGTAAAAGAGCTTTGAAAAGAAAAACAAACCCTACATTTATACCCTACGAATAAACAACAAAGAAAGCCATCCCTTCGACAGATAAGCGGATGACCACCACGTGGCGATATCTGGAAACTCAGGCAACCCAACAAAAAGCTTTTAAGTGCCAGAGTGAAACAATCGAAGGGCTAGAAAAAGAGGAATACCAAGAGATAAAACGATCCAACGAACGAAAATCTAATAGCCACGATTATTGGATTATAATTACATCCATGAACCTCTTCAGACCAAAGAACGTGCCTTTTCTTAAAAAGCCAAAAGACATTCCTTTTCCCAATACGTATTTATTGGACCCTTTGAAAAGACAGCACAATCATTAGAATAATTAATGCTTCAAAGCAACGGTTGAATTTCCACAAACAGTTGGCAACAATCTACTCTACACTGCTAGGTGAGACATTCTCGATCCTTCTTCATCCTACCCAAGAAACACTCATTCGGAATTCTTTCACTCGGCAATTGTTCTCTCAGACACGCTTCAGTCAAAAGTCTCCAAGGCCAGGATTCCCTTCTCTCCGAATTCTTTCACTCGGCAATTGTTCTCTCAGACACGCTTCAGTCAAAAGTCTCCAAGGCCAGGATTCCCTTCTCTCGGAATTCTTTCAATCGGCAATTGTTCTCTCAGACACGCTTCAGTCAAAAGTCTCCAAGGCCAAGATTCCCTTAACTCGGAACTCTTTCACTCGGTGATAGTTCTCTCAGCCATACCTCAGAAAGATCTCACTCAAAGTCAGAGCCTCACTTTACTCGGAAGTAATTCTCTCAAACATCCCTCACTCGGAAAGGCCCTCATTCGGAAAAGCCTCATTCGCAACCATACTTATGTAGCCATTTCGTTTGACCGATCACTCAAAGCTCGTGGCTGGAGGGCTCCTGTTCCCCCCAGGAAACAAGGATAGACCCCACCGTTGGACTCATCTTCTGTAATCAGGGAAAAGGACCCCACCATAAATATTTGCTATGTTAGTGGCATCGTTTGTGAAGCCCACTTATTATCCTGTTGTATAAATAAGGCCATAACCTAATGTTGTAGGCAAGTGACATGCATTGAATAACAGGCTTGGACATTTGGAATCCCAGTTATTTTCTGTGTGAACAGTAGTAATGATAGTAGTAATAATAGTAATAGTAATAATAGTAATAGTAATAATAATAGTAATAATAATAATAATAATAGTAATAATAATAGTAATAGTAATAATAATAGTAATAATAATAGTAATAATAGTAATAATAATAGTAATAGTAATAGTAATAATAGTAATAATAATAGTAATAGTAGTAATAATAATAGTAGTAGTAGTAGTAGTAGTAGTAATAATAATAATAATAATAATAATAATAATAATAATAATAATAATAATAATAATAATAATAATAATAATAATAATAATAATAGGATATAAGTCAGGCACATTAATGTATGGTCGTATAAATAAAAGCTTCAATAATTTCTTTTTTACTATCTTTTCTAGTTTTCTACCATTAGTATAAATATTCTGTAAGAAACTTTCTATTTGCATCAAGAGAAAGCCTTGGTACAATAGTCAGGCTGCTGCCTTATGACTTGGAGCCAGGAGGGGTTCAAATCGTGGAAACAAACTCTCTATTGTACTCTTTCTGTTTGTAATTGATATTCTCTTTCATTTATTCCATAAGGGGAGAAACATATCAAATGCCACTGACAATGTCACTTATTCCTCTGAATATATTGAGTAGGGAGAATTGATACCTGTCCCCACAGGCCATAAGCCTTTCATTGTAATATATTCTGAATCTTACAGAAGACCTATTTCTCACACAATCTCACTAGAAATCAATGCAAATTTTAACATGACATTCCTTTTCCCAAAAATATACCTTAGATTACATTCCTAAAATGAAGTTGACTATCAATAACTTGTACATCTGTCCCAATCAGTACCAAATGGATTTGTTCCCTTCCCACCTGGGCCAGCTCATGGAGGTTTTCAAACAATGATGCCATAGTTTACATCTCAACCTCTCTTTGGTGTTGGGCCTCCAATGGATGTTAACCATGCAGGCATTCCTTACCATATTGCTGATGTTGAGAGGTTTTTAGGTCACTTGCGCTCACTTGGGTGGCCAAATTTGATGGATGATACAGGACCTACTCATTTGTATGGATGAGATAGCAATAATGGTGTCTTCAGAGATAATCCTCATATGTATGGTGGTTCTGATTAGGACAGGAATAAGCATTCAACAAATAGTCATGGATGGGAATCTAGTTTAGAGGCTTGGAAAGAACAAAATTGTGATTCTAAAAATTAATTGCCTTCCCTAGTCTGTAAAGATGAATCAGTTCCTGATTTGATTGATAATGGTCTAACTGATCAAACTACTCACATGTCTCAAGATGAACATAACCGCCATGAACTTCTTGATAAATCTCCTGAGACAAAGCTGTCTAGTCTTGGTTCTCCAGCAGAAGTACCATTGAACTCTTCATCCTTATCCATTCTTGAGAAGCTTCCTGATACTTCAACACCGAGTGATAATACTTCTTTTAGCCATTTCTACCTTTCCAAACTTGATATTTCAATAGATTTAGTACTGCCAGAGTTGTATGACCAGTGTATGTATGCTCTGAATATTGACAAGAATGATTCAATTGATGCAGTTACCAGTACAGAATTATTCTTAAAAAATGGTTCAAGAGCATGTCTGAAATATGTTGCTACCTTACCAAACCGTTCACCTTTTCCAACAATTGATAACTTTGTCTTCTAGAGAGCCATAGATCATTACAAGAAGCACAGGGTGAAATTACCTAATAGGAAGGAGGTAGATAACATTGTGGTATCCAACCAGATGCAAGTGGACGATTTGGTTCCTATTCCTAGTGTAGAGAATGGCCATGTCTCTGTCTCAACTTCCTCCAATGAGATGAAGAATGTGCCAATTCTTAAATTAGAACCAAACAATGTAGAAACTCAATCTCCAGCTAAGGAGCAATTGGATGAAATCCATTAAACCTACAGCCAAATGGAGCAAGATCTTGATCATACACATTCTTTGAAGATAGGCATGTCTAGTCCATTCGTTGGTCGAGTGAATCAAGAAGCAGCTGTAGCAGATTTGTAAGAGAAAGAGGAAAAAGTCACTTTTGATAAGATGAATTCTAGGGATGCTAAGGATGATTGCTCCGTGGAATCCAAAAAAATTAAGGCTCAATAGTTGGGCATAATATGTTTACCCTGTTTTAACAACCATTTTATCTAATTCCTAGATATATGTTATGCTTTTCTCCATTTTGTAATAAGCTTTAAGTAATTTGCTTGATAAAACTTTTCCATGCATGTTGTTTCAAGGGTCTTGTACTACTTTTCATTAATTATTAACAGTTATGCTATAGATTTATATCACATTAAGCTCATCTAAATATGAGGAAGATTTTATGGGAAGAAGATTAAGTCATTTTGATAATCTCTATGTTTTTAACAAATTAATATAGTTTCATTCTCTGTTGGAGTTATTTAGAGTTATTAACAGCTAAGTTTTTAATCCATTAAACCAATGGAGTAAGATGATACTTCAAAATCAAACATTGGTGATGTCTTGAAGACTTGAACGATTATTGGACAAGCATTTAAAGCATACCCTTTGTTAAAAATAAAAAAAAACTAAAATTATAATAGGATCAACTATAAATAGGGGACATAAGTTCACTATTCCTAGGATTTTCAAAGGTCATAAATAACTGATAGTAAACATTAACAGAGGAAATGCCTTGTGAAAACATTAGCTATTGTGAAAATAACTTACGGTTCACAAATAACTTACATTCAATAACAAATAACTTAATTCGTGCCATACATAAGTTATTTGTTATAGTCACAAATAACCGATGTTTACTATCAGTTAACAAAGTTTAGTTATTCCTAAGGCAGCTTGTTTAGCTGATGAAGTAGCAGAAGAAATACAGGACATGCCTTATGAAAACGTGAAAAATTCTACCCTAGACCTGGTCTTAGTAGGAACCTTAAAATCCCAAACTTGCAGAAACACAATCATAAATGTGACATAAACATTAACACCACCTCAGATGGGGTAATTCTCCCAGTTTGTGTGTCAAAATTGGAATTGGAATTGCCCCATTTAGTAAGTTTCTACTTAACGATTGTAAAGTTAGGTTTGAAAGGCCTGTTATTTGGTAGGGTAGAGTTCCTTAATTTATTATGAGATACATCCAAACCAGAAAGTTGCATTAATGTAAACAATAAAGGGTCAAGCAAGAAGACATACCTTGTATCATCCAGAAATACTAACATCATCAAGAGAGGGATACAAGAGCAGAGGAAAGATCGATCTTAACCGCCATTGAGAAAAGGGGACTAGAAAAGAGGACGGGGACGACGAGTGTGGAACGAGGACAAGAGAGGAGGACGGGAACGATAGCGTTTCAGGGAGGCAAAGAAGAGTGTTTCAGGGAGAGGGAGAAGATGATGGGGATGAAACTGTTTCAGGGAGAGGGAAAAGACCAGGTTCTGAGTATGAGAAGGGAAGAAAGGCTTCAATAGAAAATTTCTAATTAAAAAAATATTTGATGTGACATGCCACGTAGGTGAGGGTATTAAAACCTTCACTTTGCTCAGGGTACCCAAGTAACACCCTTATATTATTATCTCTAAATTTAAATATAAATTTTTTATAAAAATATTTTTTAATATAAGATTTTTTTTAAAAAATATGTTATTAATTATTTTTTAAGTAAAATATTTTATTGATGTGTAACTTTTTCTCTTATATAATAATTGAATAGTAAGTAGAGAGAGATTAAGTAGAAAGAGTTGAATGATGAGTCATAATCACCTTAAGGACAGTTTTGAAAAACTACAATAAATTTTAAATGTATTTAATAATTTTAACTAAATTAACCAAAATTTCTTAACACATGTGAATTGGATAAAAATCTTATATATAGAAAAATAAATAGTATAATTTTATCCCAATCACAATAGACCATTTGACTTTATAATAATAATAATAGACCATTTAAAAACAAAAATTATCTAGAAGTTTGACTTCTCACCTTCATACTCATAGTTTACTTATTTTTAAACCATTTAACTTCTGATTTTTGGTTCAAATTTTAGATAATGACTTATTGTTAAATTTTAATAAAAAGAATTTTGTTACATATAATTTTGTTTCACGAGTTTGAATAGTGTGTTGTAAAAAAATTATTCATTATGAGCATGTAAATACCAAACCCTAGAGAATTACTCTAGGAAAGTAAGGTTTATTACTCAAAATGTCACTTAAAGTTTCAAGAAGGCTCTAAGGCCATATTCATATAGTATGAAAGAGTCCTTGATTTCGGCCCATTAATAATCAGCTAAGAATCATCTCCTAAGATTATTGAAGAATAGAGATGATCCGGTCTAGATACCGGCCCCCATTCTTGTGACGTCGGACTGACCTCATATAAGGAAAACCGGCGTCCTGGTTCAACGTTACCACACCGGATATCCGTTGTCTGGCCGTTCGCCCTCACTCCACGACAGTATCATTCATTTTCTCCATAACGGTTCTATGTTCATTGTTACAGGACATTTATATAACTGTTGGCTTTTCAGTCACAGCAAGAGAAGAGCCCCTGATAACTTATCAACGAAGACACTGTTTGTAGCAAAATACGTCACATCAATGGCTTCAGAAAGCAAGTGGGTGTGTCAGCGGATTATGCGGAAAAGGTGATTATCCTCTCCTCTCCCTAGAGGATCGTACTCTGATAATTGACCTACCCTCCTGACACATTCTGAAAGTTGAGCCACCTTGATTGACACTATATACACGCTATCAGAGCCAAGGGACCCACCTGCATCCAACGACTCATTTCTCTTACGTTCAACTATAAGAAGCCCATATCAAGACACATGCATGGTGGCACCACCTTTCGCCCCCCTACAACGCGAATCGTTGGTGTGAAGGATCTCCAGGACAACGAGACCGGCCTCTCCCACTGAGAGACCGGATTAATACATCGGTTACTCACAGTTCCGGTGTGCAAACCCTAAAAACACCTGCATTCTTGTGGCTGGTCCCACACCGGATCCTAGACCCCGGTCCAGACCAGTTCATTGGCACGCCCAGTGGGACTCGATAGAGTTATTCCCATTTTCGCAGAAGTTTGGTTGTCACAATGGAAGGTGATGGGAGAGATTTCGTGGAAGGTCACGTGGAGGATGTGACCCATCAACAGGCTGGGAGGAGACTCGTCTTCGAATCCCCTGTAATTCAAACCCGGAGGATGGTGCAAGTGCAGACGCCTGACCCTCGCGATGAGGTTATCAGGCAACTCAGGGAGGAGCTGATGGAGTTGAGGCGGGAGAGAGGAGGAGCTGGGGACAGAGTAGTATCTCATGCAGAGGATGCTTACCATGCATCAGCGAGGGATAGATCTACAACTCTCCAGTATTCAAAGATCCCCACATATGAAGAGAGGGAGCAGACGCAGGACTCTGGTGATAGAGTCAGCACCAGGAGAAGGGAGCAGGCGGTGGTAACTTCAGGGACATACAAGCTCAGTGTCCCTTTCTCAAGAAGGCTGATGAGTATTGTCATCCCAAAACACTTGCAAACAACTCAGCCATTGTCGATCGGGAAGTATAATGGAGAGACCGACCCCACTAAGCATTTGGATGCTTACGTGTATGAAGCCATGTATTTGGGAGCGGATGAAGATGTTATGTGCAGGATGTTCCCAAGGACGTTGACAGAGGAAGCTCTTAGCTGGTTTAAAAGCTTACCCACAGGATCTATAGACTCTTGGGAGGAAATGGCTGCTGCATTCGAAAGCCATTTTGTCATCTCTAGGGATATCCCAAGAACTTCTCACACCCTGGCCCAGATAAGGCAAGGAGAAACTGAAACTCTTAAGGAGTTCTTGAAAAGGTTTTACAAGGAGGCTGCTTTGGTCCCTAACCTCACGGAGGCCATACAACTCCATATTGTAGTGGAAGCTCTTCAGCCTGGTTCAGCCTTTGCCCTATCTTTGGCAAAGAGCCCACCTACAACCTTCGAGGAGTTTCGAAAGAAAGCTTCCAAATATGTGGGCATAGAGATGCATCTAGAGGCAACTGCAACAAGAGTAAAGCCTTCTGCACCCACCCAGCAGCCACGGAGAGAAAAGGAGAGGGTGAGACCTGAGAAGCATGCCTTTAGAGAAGACTTTGCGAACGCTCGTCCGCATCCACGAGATAGGCGTGTATCATCATTCGACAACTACGCTCCGTTGAACACTAGGCATTCACAAATCATGAGGGAGGTTGGTTGGCCAACTTTGAGCGTCTTGGGGATAAGAAAACCAGCCCCAGCCAAGAGGGGTGGTAACCCGCGTAAGTACTGCACTTTCCATGAGCAGACAGGGCACAACACTGATGAGTGCAAGGCGTTGAAGAATACGGTGGAAACTCTCCTTCGGGAGGGAAAGCTGAAGTAGTATTTGTTTAAAGAGAAATCTGTGGACGAGCCTCACAGGATGGGGAAAAGGAATAGAGATCCTGATGATGAAGATGATAATACACGCAACCCAGCAAGGAAGTTCACTGCGGCTGAGAAGCAGAAGGGGGTAGTGATTGCTGAAGGTGCCCAACAAAGTAACATGCCCCAGCAGCAGAGGCAGGGCAGACGAGAAGTGATTGAGATGATAGCTGGAGGATTTGCGGGAGGAGGAACATCAATCACAGCACGGAAGAATCACCACAGGATGATTCTGTCAGTCCAGGGCAAACCGAGGGATAACCGCCCTTTCAGGGACGGTATGACAGCCCCGACGGTATCATTTACTGATGATGACTTTGGCCCAACAATTCCAGGGGGTGATGATGCGGTAGTTATCGTGGCAGTCATAGCCAACAAGGACGTCAAGAGGATCCTCGTCGATCAGGGAAGTTCTTGTGACGTTATCTTTTATAATTGTTTCAAACGAATGGGTTTCAATGATGCAGATTTACAACCCTACACACAAGAACTCACAGCGTTTAATGGAGCCAAGCAACCCACCAAGGGGTATCTTGACACTTTGATTTCTTTTGAAGGAGAGCCCGGTGCGAGAACGGTCAAGTCAAGAATCCTGGTGATTGACGTGGAATCCCCATATAACGGTATCATAGGCCGTCCAACACTGAATGCGATGGAAGCAATTGTTTCCACTCCTCATCTCTTGATCAAATTCATTGACAAGGACAACGGTGTGTCCTCTCTCCGCGGTGATCAGGAGATGGCTCGATATTGTTATAACCTGAGCCTCAACATGGTTAAGTTGGAAGCATTCAACAAGAAAAGGAAGTTGAACGACGGAGGAACAGCGGCAGGGTCAGTCAGTCTCATTGACCTGGACCCCAGAGCGGAATTGAAGATTGATCCACTCAATCCCTCTAAGCCCACACCGGATGGTGGTTCCAGGGACGTTGTATTGGGAGATTCCCCAGAGAAGGTCACGCACATCAACGATAAGCTGGAGTCTGCTATGGAGCAACGCTTATTAGCCCTTTTGCAGGAATTCAAAAACCTTTTCGCATGGACAGCAGCAGGCATGCCGGGGATGGACCCTGATTTCTGTTGTCACAAGCTTGCAGTGTATCCTGAAACCAGACCGGTGGCCCAGAAGAAGAGGAGGTTGGGACCGGAGAAGCAGAGGGCGGCTTGTGAGCAGACAGAGGAGTTGTTGAAAGCATGCTTTATAAGGGAGATACGCTACTCATCTTGGCTTTCTAATGTGGTAATGGTGCAGAAGGCTAATGGCAAGTGGAGAATGTGTACAGATTATGTGGATCTTAACCGTTGCTGCCCTAAAGATCCATATCCCCTGCCCAACATCGATCGCATGGTGGATAATTCATCTGGTTATCAATACCTCAGTTTCATGGATGCCTATTCGGGGTATAACCAGATTCCGATGTGGGAGGGAGACCAGGAGAAAACTGCCTTTATCAATGACCGCGGTGTTTTCTGCTACACCGTCATGCCTTTTGGATTGAAGAACGCAGGCGCTACCTATCAGCGCATGATTAACAAAGTCTTCGAAGGGATGCACACAAGGCTGGTCGAAGTTTATATTGATGACATTATAGCCAAAACGCCCGCTGGAGGAGACCACGTTGAAGATCTACGCCAAGTCTTCACTAGACTTCGGCAATACAATATGAGATTGAATCCTATGAAATGCACCTTTGCCGTTCTAGCTGGGAAATTCTTGGGATTCATGCTGACCCAACGAGGCATTGAGGCGAACCCAGGGA
This sequence comes from Clitoria ternatea, assembly GCA_037962975.1. Classification (NCBI taxonomy): domain Eukaryota; kingdom Viridiplantae; phylum Streptophyta; class Magnoliopsida; order Fabales; family Fabaceae; genus Clitoria; species Clitoria ternatea. Next base: position 141,304,881 of record CM075673.1, read on the forward strand.
AATGTCAAGCAATCCTGGACATACAGAGCCCTAAGTGTCTGAGGGAGGTCCAATCGTTGAATGGGAAAGTGGCCGCTCTAGCTCGTTTCATGCCTAAGATGGCGCACAGGTCCCTCCCCTTGTATAAGGCGTTGAAGAAACACAAGAGTTTTGAATGGGGAGAGGAACAAGAGCAAGCCTTCCAGCAGCTCAAGGCCGTTCTCTCGAGTCCACCAATCCTGGTTAAGCCTGACCCTGGCGAGACGTTAATCTTATACTTAGCAATCTCTGATGAAGCTCTAGGTGTGGCCTTGGTGAAAGAAACCCCTGAAGGGCAGAGACCGGTGTACTTTACTAGTAAGACGTTTCAGGGGGCGGAAGGAAGGTATCAGAAGATTGAGAAGGCTGCCCTGGCAGTCGTGTGGGCATCACGACGGTTGAGGCCCTATTTCCATGCGCACCCAGTACTGGTGAGAACGGATTTGCCTCTCCGTTCAGTGCTTAGCAAACCCGACCTGGCCGGGAGGATGGTAAAATGGTCTATCGAGCTGTCTGAGTTTGAAATTTCATATGAGCCTCGAGGAGCCATCAAGGCGCAAGTGTTAGCCGATTTTGTTGTGGAAATGACTGGGGCGGACCCGGCCACCCCTCGAGCGCATTGGACCATTTACGTTGATGGCTCGTCGAACAGCAAAGGTTGTGGAGCAGGTGTGGTGGTAGAAAGTGATGATGGTGTGCACCTAGAAATTTCCCTCCGATTCAATTTCAAAACCTCCAACAATCAAGCTGAATACGAAGCATGCTTGGCCGGTCTCCGTGCGGCGATTGACATCGGAGCATCAGCAGTTACACTCTGCAGTGATTCCCAGCTGGTGATTTCGTAGATCCAGGGGGAGTACCAGGTGAAGGAACCATAACTTCAATTGTACTTGAATTGTGTTAATGAGTTGAAGGGAAGATTTGAAGTTTTAGAGTTCAAGCATGTGCCCAGGGAAGAAAATACCAGAGCGGACATCTTGTCAAGATTGGCAAGTACAAAGCAGCCTGGTAGCACAACAACGGTGGTTCAAAGCACTTTAACATCGCCCAGTATACCTCTGTATCCTTCTCTGAATGCTGTCATGGTGAGCTATCCATATGAGGATTCTTGGGTCATTCCCTATATTCGCTATCTGGCTGATGGTCAACTTCCCATTGACGAGAAGGAAAGGAGACGAGTGAAGAGGGAGCTGCCATATTTTACTATGGTCGATGGTGTTCTCTACAGAAGAGGATTCTCTGTCCCATATCTTTCATGTTTAAGAGAAGACGAAGTTCAAGCGGTCTTGGCTGAGGTGCACGAGGGGCAATGTGGGCACCATGCTGGAGGCCGAAGCCTAATGAGAAAAGTCCTCAGGGCTGGATACTGGTGGCCCACTGTGAAGCAGGATTCCGCAGATTTCGTAAAGAAGTGCGACGCTTGCCAAAAATTCTCCAATCTCCACCATACACCGGCCCAAGAGTTATCTTCCTCTACCGTGCCTTGGCCGTTCTACCAATGGGGCCTTGATATTTTGGGTCCGTTTCCCACTGCGCCAGGAGGTATTAAATACTTGATCGTGGGGGTAGACTATTTCACTAAATGGATCGAGGCAGAACCTGTAGTGCATATCACTTCTGCACGTACAAGACGTTTCATGTACGAGAATATCATAGCTCGGTTCGGGGTGCCAGGGCGGATTGTGACTGACAACGGCACCCAGTTTACAAACAAAAAGTTCACGGATTTGCTTGAAGGACTGGGGATAATCCAGATATTCTCATCTGTTGAACATCCCCAAACCAATGGGCAAGCAGAGGTAGCTAACCGAGAAGTGCTAAAGGGGTTGAAGAAGCGTCTGGGAGAAGCGAAGGGAGGATGGACTGACCAGCTATGCCATGTTTTATGGGCATACCGCACTACGCCTCATTCTTCAACTAACGAATCCCCATACCGGCTGACGTACGGGGTTGAGGCGATGATCCCAGTGGAGTTACAAACAAGATCAGCTCGTGTGGAGTATTTTTCAGCTGAAGATAACAACGCCAACTTGGCATCAGAACTGGACGTCCTCCAGGAGTTAAGGGAAAAGGCTTTCGTCAGAGATCAGGCAATAAAAGCAAAGGCTGCACTCCGGTATAATAAACGTGTCCAGCACAGAGCTTTTAACACCGGAGACCTCGTTCTGAGAAAGGCCAGTGTGGGGAATAAGTTCGCCCACCAAGGAAAGCTAGCACCGACGTGGGAAGGTCCTTATAGAGTTTCTGAGGTGACTGGAAGAGGGTCATACCGGTTGGAAGAACTTGATGGAACTCCAATCCGCAACAAATGGAATACTCAGAACTTACGAGTTTATTACAGCTAGTTGGTAAGACGGCGTGTACTCTTTTTCCTTACTTGAGTTTTTTCCCATTGGGTTTTCTCAAGAAGGTTTTAACGAGGCATGGCCCCAACTACGCTCTTTGCGTAATCTATTTTCAATTTTAATGAGAATACACCTTAACCGCCCTATCATTCTCACTTTTCTTATGTGTTGTGATTTATAGCCGTAGTTTAATATGCATACACCTCAGGACGGATGAACGCGACTACCCATTCTGTAGTTGATGAGATAATTCCTCGAGGAACGGAGGAAGACCCCTCGGGACAGACGATCTCAATCACACAATGTGTGTTTTGACGATGTAACTCCTTGAGGTGGAATGGGTTGTAGGGCTGGTCCTTTTTCAAGGCCACAAACCGAACCCCATTCGAAGACTACATGGGTTGTAGGGCTGGTCCTTTTTCAAGGCCACAAACCGAACCCCATTCAAAGACAACATGGGTTGTAGGGCTGGTCCTTTTTCAAGGCCACAAACCGAACCCCATTCGAAGACAACATGGGTTGTAGGGCTGGTCCTTTTTCAAGGCCACAAACCGAACCCCATGTGAAGGCTTGGGCGCAGTAGGCCGGTTCATACTGAAAACCGCGCTGAACCCCGAGTAACGGGCGTAGTAGGTTCAGGATTAGCCCTGATCCGAACCCCGTGTTGAAGGCTTGGATTGTAGGATTGCACCGAACTCCAAGTACGGTTAGTAGGATCGAACCGAACACCGTATGAAGACTTGAGGAGTAAAACCAAAACGAACCTCAAGAGAAAGGCGCAAAAGCTTACCCTTGTCAAAGCTATACTAAAATTCAAAGGCAATGTCCGTCCACAGTTGTGGAACATCCACCCCGGAGCGGTTGAACGTTAACGTACCCGCTCTACATCTTCAAGGACAGATAAGCATTTCTATCTTTTTAAGAAGTTAAAAAGTAATCCTTGAGATAAACTTTCCTTTCCCAATGTACTTACACTTGGGGACAGGGCATGCTTTCAATTAATTGTAAATTATTCGTTACAATTTGTTATCTTAATCCGGTGTGATAAGTACGCTCTAAGCAGCTAGGTAACCACGCAGAACGGATTCACAAAGCATTGAAAACAATAAAGTGTTTTGTATATAAAAAAGTTATTCAGCAATCACACATTCGACACAAGCAGTGAAGAAAAGCAATAGTGAATTTTATTTTCAGGAATAAGAAAATATGCAGGTTACAAAGTGTTTTAAAGCTGGAGCCGATCCCAGAACACGGCTATGAATGAAAGCATTAAATTAAGAGGCCGGCGCTTGCTCCTCTGCTGTGGGCACTCTTGCCTCCTCCGTTTTGTCCTCCACTCCAGTTTGAGCACCTTCTTGTGCTTCAGCTCCAGAGGCAGCGGTGGACGCTGTGGGTTCCATACTCTGACCTTCTGGAAGGGGAGGCAATTCATACAGAGATGCATGGGGTTCATGGTGCGATCCGTCCTTATGAACTTCGACAAGTCTTCCCCCATGGAACTCGAAGAATGGATCTAATCCGTACAAATTCAGCTTCACTCCAGGGTTACGATAGTAGACTTGACGAAGGGCCAGGCCGAAAGATTCATACGCCACATTTTTGCATATCTCCAAGGCTTTGGCAGCCTTGGCCTTTGCAACAGCTAGTCTTCTTTGAACCTTGGCATAATCCTCTTCTGAAGGCCCAGCACTCGCACCACCCTTTTTGAGTTCATCAATTTGGGCTTGCATCTCCTTCCGAATGGACTCCCACTCCCCAAGGTCCTTGTTGCGACCGTCCTCCATAACTTTGAGATCGTCAGCAAGCTTAGCCGATCTCTTCTTCTCCAGTTGTAATTCTTCTTCAAGGAGGGGTATGGATTTGTTCTTATTCTGGAGGTCGGCAACTTTCCACTCTAGGGCCTTGTTCGCAAAATGAACTTGGCTTGCCTCTTCAGTTTTCCTCTGGAGTGTTTCTTTAGTTTTCTTCAACTCTGACTCCACCCCCCTGTGAACTTCAGCTTGCTTGGCCGCCCATTTCTCCTTCACCGCGAGTTCGGTCTCAAGTTTTTCAACTTGATCCATGTAGTCAGCTTTCTCGCTCAGGGACTCAAGTAGGCCGGACAGTTCATCAAGCTGCCAACGCCCAGCCTTGCAAGCTCCTTGGACCCCAGCAGCGTCGAGGGAGGGGCGGAGGCAATACCGTGCCTTTGGAAGAGTAGGAGGCATGGACCCCTGAAACCACAAATAGGGGGAGAGGAAGGAGTCACGCGGAGGCTCAAATACTGGAGGGGGACCATTCCCAGAGTTCGGCTCTGAAGCATTCTGTGATGAAGGGACAGAAGACTCAGGAACGGGTTTCTTTCCCTTGTCCTTTTTCAATTCAGCTTCTTCAGCCGTCCTCTGACGCTTCTTCTCAGGGTCATCAGAGGAGGGCTTCTCTTGATCTGCCTTCTTTACAAGGTGCCTTTTCTTCCTCTTTTTCTCTGGAACGGCCTACTCGTCACCCGCTCCAGTGGCTTCAGCTGCATCTTCGGTTTCTTCCCCGTCGAAGAGAGGAACCTCATCTCCTACCGCAGAAGTCAGAGGAATGAGGGGAGTTTTGGTGGCGTTCCTCTTCACCTGGATTTCATTTTCTTCAGAAGAGGAGTCATCGTCAGCCATCATGGTCCTTAACGACAACATCTCTGGGCAGGCTTTTTCGATTTGTTCTGCAGAACAAGAAAAGTTGAGTAAGCATACAAGAAAAAAAAAATAACCAGAGCGAAATAACCATATAACAGAAAGAGATTAAGAGCGGATAGTACGGAGGTAGGCGTTTTTGATGTCATCCTCGGCCAAAAGGAGCCTGCTTGAAAATCCCTTGAGGGTCTTAGAGGTCGTCTGCATGGCGCTCAAGACCTCAACAGAATGAGGGGAAAGTTCGCTCTCATCTGTATAATAAGCACGGCTCATAAGGAGAAAATGCTCGTGCGTCCAGCTAAGGGGAAACTTGGTAAACCCCTCTTTATTCCGCCAGAAGACCGGCTTATTTGGTTGAATCCGGACCCGCGTGTAGTAGTGTTTGAAGGAGCGCCCATCCACCTTTGCGGATTCCGTATAAGACTTGAAATTTACCACCCTTGAGTCACTACGGAGAGTAATGAACCCAAGACCGCCCTTCTTATTAGCTCGGTGGACCACTTGGCAATAGTAAAATAGCTTGGCCACAGTGGCGGAGAAGTTGAAATGCTCCCCCAAAACTTCCAGAGCCCGGACAAGACCCCAACCATTGGGATGCAGTTGTGAGGGGGCACAGTCCAGGAAACGCAGGACGGCCATCTGGAACTCCGTCAGGGGGAAACGTACTCCCAGTTTCAGGAAGACGAAGTCGTACATGTAGACCGACCTCATATCAGGAACGCTGTGGCATATTCTCTCAGACGGATGTGGTGCCATCACAGCGTATCGTGCCTTGTATTTCTTATCCGAATATATCTTGCAGCGGAAAGAAACCGTGCACTCCTCCTCGCTTGCATGGTGCGAAGGGATCTCTAAAAATTCCTCTTCCACCCAGCAATAAGGTTTTTCCCTGTTGAGTTTCTCCCAGTCAAGCCGATGTGCCACAACATTGACACACCCTTCAGCAGAGCGGAGAAACGGTGTTTTTCCATGTCCTGGAAGATCCATGGTTGTGCAGGCGCGGTGGAACACGTAGGTGCTGTGATAAAAAGCAACATCGTCAGAGAGATAACCTTCAGCACTTGACCCCTCATCAGAGCGGCTGGTAGCCCTCGAACCAAGGGGAACCTCAGAGCGACGAGGGGAAGAAGACGCTCGTGAGGAAGAAGCTTCGGCTCTCTCTGAGCGATGGCGCCCAGCCACAGGAGGATTCGCTGGAATCCTCCCACCACGGTGGCTAAGGGGGCACGAGAGCCAAACCTCCCCCTGTTTGAATGACCAGCGTGGCCTGCTCTAGGGCGCATGATGGAAATAGAATTACTTAAATTGCAAGGAGTTAAAGGAAAGGGAGGTTACCTAAAGGAAGAGGATCTTTGAGAAGTTGGAGACGACAGAGAAATTCCAAGGAAATTTGAGCAGAGTTTCACTAAGCTTGAGAACAAGGATGGATTCCAAAATCTGCTAAGAGTTCCTTTTATAGGTAACGAAGAAACACAGTGTTTCATCGAAGGTCACAGGGCTTGCGTCAAAACGCAACCTTTTCAAATTGAAACGACTCCGTCGTTTCATCACGTACAGGCGCGAAAACAGTAACGTTTCAGTAAACATTTTGACAAAATGGGCCCCCATTCAGTTTGAATCCAGGCCCAATAAGCCCAATCGACGGTTACACTCTTGGGCAATGATGACTCTTGCGTAAAAATGCATTTACTGTCCAATCATGCTGTGCGCATTTAATGCTTCCCAACCACTTTTCGAATACCAAGGGTCTCGATTTTCAAAGACTCTTGGGATTTCCATTACTCATTTTATGCTGTCCGAATCCGTTGTACACAACGCGAGAAGAGCGGTCACCCGTTTACTAGAGCGGACGCCACCGAGCTCCCAGAGACTCACAAGAATGTACTACCGGCATCCAGACTTCTCTTAAGAGTTGTGTAGCTCATATGAGCAACTTAACAGTCCCTCATACAAGCTAGGGGACAAATGATCCGGTCTAGATACCGGCCCCCATTCTTGTGACGTCAGACTGACCTCATATAAGGAAAACCGGCGTCCTGGTTCAACATTACCACACCGGATATCCGTTGTCTGGCCGTCCGCCCTCACTCCACGACAGTATCATTCATTTTCTCCATAACGGTTCTATGTTCATTGTTACAGGACATTTATATAACTGTTGGCTTTTCAGTCACAGCAAGAGAAGAGCCCCTGATAACTTATCAACGAAGACACTGTTTGTAGCAAAATACGTCACATCAATGGCTTCAGAAAGCAAGTGGGTGTGTCAGCGGATTATGCGGAAAAGGTGATTATCCTCTCCTCTCCCTAGAGGATCGTACTCTGATAATTGACCTACCCTCCTGACACATTCTGAAAGTTGAGCCACCTTGATTGACACTATATACACGCTATCAGAGCCAAGGGACCCACCTGCATCCAACGACTCATTTCTCTTACGTTCAACTATAAGAAGCCCATATCAAGACACATGCATGGTATCGTTGTTCTAACTTACATTCTACTATTACTTCGCTTGAGTATTCACTGAGTTCATACACTCTTCTGACTTGAGCGTCGGAGAATCTTTACAGGTGGCACCACCTTTCGCCCCCCTACAACGCAAATCGTTGGTGTGAAGGATCTCCAGGACAACGAGACCGGCCTCTCCCACTGAGAGACCGGATTAATACATCGGTTACTCACAGTTCCGGTGTGCAAACCCTAAAAACACCTGCATTCTTGTGGCTGGTCCCACATCGGATCCTAGACCCCGGTCCAGACCAGTTCAAGAGATATTAAAGATATTTTCCTAGAATAAAGGGGTATTTGAGGGACCCCCGCCCTGACTCAAGGGGAATAGGAGCCCCCCAGTCACGAGCTCTCAAGAAAAGGGCATGCTAAGTGACTATAAGCGAATATGGTGATGTGTCAAGTGACTTGGTGCCGAATGGTGATGTTCTGGATGATTTGTTACCGAGTGGTGAGAGAGTTATCTCTACTTGTCTACCTGCATTGATAGGAATTCGTAGTGTTTTTCAAGGGAGGTTTAAGAGGGGACACGTGTTCGATAGTGGGTAGTTGTCACTCTGTTTCTCAAAGTAGTGCCTGAACAAAGCTGTTTTTGCAATGATGGGATGTTTTGTATCCTAATGTTCTTAAATGTGCCTCTTAGAGTGTTGCTTCAAATGTAGGCAACGCTTTTTGCCACGTGTCGAAGGTAGTTGATTTCGAGAAGTCATCGTGGCATTGTGGCTATGGAATAGGTGGTGTCACTCCTAACCATTGGATCTTCTGCTTGGGGGTTACTTCTCCCTTGTGTATTTATAGCCAAAGGCTCCTTCATTTTTTACCTTTTCCTTTGCAAACTTTTTTTGGACCCATATGTTTTTCAGCTTTCAACCTATTTCTTTAAGGCTTCTATTTTTTGCTTGGTTTGTAGGTCTCTTCTTTTCTTCGTCTTTAGGTAGTATCCTTTCTAAACAGAGGTCAGTTCTTCTTCCTTGTTCTTACTTGCGTTTGTTGGGTTCTGGATTCTGTAGCATTTATCTTTTCCACTCTTTGTTTTCTTTTGAAAAATAGCTTCTTCTTTGAATGTATTTTTTACGGGTTAAGGAAGAGGTCTTGTCTTTCCCATCCTTCATTCAGGATGAGGATTTTTTTCCTAGTTACGGCAAGAAAGGGTTTTCAATGGGTTTGTATTAGCCTCAAACATAGAGTGTTTAGGTTGCTTGACAGAGAAGGGGGTGTGCCACGTTAGGACGAACCCCGGGGAATTAGATTATACCTATGTGTATGAAGCCTTCTTTTACCATCTCTATTTATTTCTTCCTTTTTCAAATTCTGAAAAGGGTGTATTGAATGCCCTAAATGTTGCTCTGACTCAACTTCACTTGAATGGATGAGCTTTTATAAGGTCCTTTGTGAATTCTTCAGGCTTGTTTGCTTTGTTCTTGTCTTCTTTTTCTTTTTTTTTAAGCTAAGATCTTTAAAGTGGGGTTCTTATCTGTCACACCCCGGTTTTTTGGACTCAGATCCTGATGTAATCAAGATAATAATTAATAAAAATGCGGGTAAATTTTTCGTGTTTGAAATATTTCCAAACACCTCGACGATTACATCAAGACCCGAACCACAGAAAACTGAAGGGTGAGATTTATCAACATATGACTGGATCGATAACTAACTTGCCCATAACGGTATAAAAAATAGTAGAGTTTACAGCGGAAGAAGAATGTGCATACTGGGCTAACGCCTAGTCCCATATATGATGATATGAGAAAAGGCTCGGCAAGCATGCAAATACCTAACATTGACCTATTAGATCATAACCCATTTATCCACTTACCATATACACATGCATTGCCTAAGATAAATATATATATTCATATACATCCGGGGTCATGCTCCAACTATTACCACTTCCCAAAACTCATATGTACATATTTATTCACCTAGTGGCATTAATACAAGCATTACCATCGTCAATATACATTATTCAAATTTCAATTCCTCTAGTACTCATCAATCATCTCTTACATGCTAAATATATATATATTCACCATTAATGAATACGAAAGATTATCTTACACATATCCGAAATCACTAAATCATCAACATCATTATATACAATTTATTCATCACATTACATATTACAAATGATGCCGGCCAAGGCATTTCCACTACCACTATTTACCTTCCCAAAACTTCAATTTAAAATCCAAACTCATCCCATGGCAACCTGCATCACAATGCTAAAAAGGAGACCACATGGGAGAGTGAGTTATACATTCAAAATGATGAATATATATATATATTGTGATTAAGTGTACATGCATTGTTTCATCATGTGTGCTTTGTTGTAAAACCATTAATTCATCATTCAATCATCATCACATTGATATAATAGGTATACAAGCCTCATGAAACTCAATTCACAATATAAGCAAGCACAAGCACATACACAATCACATTGCCGCTTATCAACAAGGGCATTCACAATCGTCATCATCAATTTCTTAAATCTTTATTCAATTTCTCCTTGCAAGGGGTTTTCATCTCTCGTGGTTATCCCATCTCAAATGCCATGCATCTATGGCTAATGCATATGTCAATTGTTTAATGCATATATAATGGATCCATTTCATTCAATTAGGTGATCGCAACCACCATATCAATCATTTCATAATCTATATATCAATTGTCATCACGTCGGTTTCCCGCCTCGCAAGGGGTACTCCCTTCATGGGACCCCGTAAGGTCATTTATTATAATTTCATTTCATCATCATGTCGGGTACTCCCTTCATGGAACCCCGCAAGGTTATATATTCATTATCACCATAACATCATCACCACTCAGGTATACACCCTTCGTGGCACCCCGCAAGGTGATTCATTCAACAACAAATATCATAATGTTTTCAGCACTCAGGAATACACCCTTCGTGACACCCCGCAAGGTGATTCAGTTCACAAGTATAATAATATGCTCATCACTTAGGGATACACCCTTCGTGGAACCTCGCAAGGCTATACATTCATCAAACGTCGTAACATCATCATCACTCAGGGATACACCCTTCGTGGCACCCCGCAAGGTGATTCATTTCACAACAAATATCATAACATTATCATCACTCTGGGATACACCCATCGTGGAACCCCGCAAGGTTACTTATTGTAATCGCAACCATATTTCAAGATTATGCCATGCCATGAATGCAAAATACAATAATGCATATGCCAATCAACCTCGCAAAGATATCTCACCCTCTCATATAGGGATATATTTTAATTTGGCATTTTCAATCAATAACATACAATCATTTACAAAGCCCCTCAAGGCATATCATTCATATACTTGATATCTCAATAGCCATAATATCATTCTCACATTAATCCATGCATAGAGTTCAGCAAGGCATGTTAACAAATACGTTTCAAGTGCATAGCATCACATGCTAGCCAATACAATTCAAGTTACATATACAATATTTCACTTGCATCAAACACAATGGCATAACAATACTAATAATTACCACTGACACTTTTTCAAAATTCATTGAGTTATAATAACTCATTGCCATTCAATTTGTCCCCTTATTAGTTCCATTATCAATCAAGGTGTGTCATACAATCACATCATTTACTTTTTTTATCAAAATTCATAATATATCAATAGAGGGGAAACACACATGTTTTCATAACGTAGCATAGGTATACACATACGTTGCCAAGGCTTTGATATATACCCCTAGTGATTCCGCTCGTTTTTCCATAATAAAAAGGGTTTTGGGCAACAATGAGCCCATGATAACTTTCAACATTGGGACATGAGAAGAGTTCATTTTTAGTCTTAAAAATAGAGGGACATGTCATATATATCACCTATTAGTCCCAACTTGACCACCATAAAAAGTTAGGTTTAAAACCCTCTTAAACTTGTATTTTTCAATGCAGTAGGTTTGGTATTTTACGCCTAATGAGAGTTAGAAAGCTCCAATTAAAGTGAGACCAATTCTCACACCTCCATAACACAATTATCTACAACTTTTATGAAGAAGTTGGAGGCCAAAAACGTCATTAAAATGCCCAAACAGGCCAAAAACATCAAAGGTCACATATTAGGTAAAACCTGTCATAATCGATTACGCTAATCGATTACAGCTGAAACAGAACTCTTGTAATCGATTACACTCACCTCTGTAATTGATTACACCTGAAGCTAATCAATTACGCTTAAAACAGAATGCCTGTAATCGATTACGCTTACGTCTCTAATCGATTACGCCATACCAAAATGCAGAAATTGTGTAGAAAATGCATGATTTTGGGACTTCTAACCCCTCTAACTTTTTTATATCAACTCCAAATGCTACCAATTTTTGAAACCAACTAAATTACACCATTTTGGACACGTGGCCATCGGTCTCACTCAAAAATTCTTAAAAATGAGGGACTTATGCGCATAATTGCGTTTTACCCATTTTGAGGCACTTTTATGCAACTCAAGGGCCTATTCTCATTGGAATTGGCCTGCTCCAATTTCCACAATTCATAAACTACCAATATGGGCTATTGGAACTACCGCATGTCATCAAAACCACATAAAACTCTATTTGGCTCTATGAGTTCCTCAATTATGCATAAACCTCAAACTTATCACCAATACCATCACAATGGCTATCACATTTAATGCCAAACATCCACATAAATTCTCATTTCACAATACTTCATCCCCTCAAGGATGGTTCATTAACATGTACATATATCAACCCCTCATAGGTTATTCATCATCATATATACATATACATTATCATCAATAGCCAATAATTTGCCATTCACATCATTTCACTATAAACATGGCAAGGCAAGCATGGGTATCATGTCATACAATAATCATCAATTATATAAGTCATGCAATTTGAATGTAAACTCCTCTCCTACCTCGAGGGAAGAGCTGAAATCTGAATGCTCCGATTATTCTGCACCATCATCCAGAACACAATCTACACAACACACACATTTGCATTCATTCAATTATGTGCCATATTAAGGTTCTCATTAGGATTCTAAATAACTGCTCCTATATCATGAAGCTTAGTAATAAGTTCTAAACCCGTTAAGGCATCTATTCATACTTCCATGTTAGGCTTCGGGAATTCCTTTCCCGAAACCAAGATTCTCTAAATCTAAAAGGGAGAACTACACCCAACAACAGCAACAATATCATATCCCTTATTCATAATGCACTCAACCCTCATATAAATCCTCTAATAACCATAATTAATGAACACATTCAATTGGCATACAAATGGTCTAGAACCTCATCAAGCCATAATCTTATCACACTAATCCCTCACATTCCACATTCATAATAACACCTATCTATAGATTTCACCATCAATGGTCCTCTACCATTTTAAGCAACCTTCAACCTTAAATATCACATATTCACTTTCAATTCAACCCAACAAGTCACAATATATACACTTTCCCCGAATTCTTAAGGCAAGGGTTTTCATTAAAACCCAACAACTATTATCAATATTCATTAATCATCATCAATGGCTATCTTTCATCATTAATATCATTCTCTAACATCATTAAACATACATTCTACTCACATTTCACACTTTCCCCAATTTATTAAAGTTAGGGTTTTCAGTAGAACCCATCACCATCATAAATGTAACATTCCTGTTTTTAGTAGCAGTTTTATTTGGTAAATTTTGAAGTGTGGAAGGTCAGAAAGTAAGAATAAGTGAGTAAATACCTTGTATAGGGTCAGTAATACTCCAAAAATTCTATTTTTGGGTATAATTATGGAATTTATGCAGATCTTTGGGGATATTAATCAAATTCCGAGTGAAAAGGGACTCTGATCCGAGTGATAGAAAGAAAATCCGAGTAAGGAATGAAATTCTGAGTGTAAGGTTATGTCATATGACCAAGAAGGGTACTACCGAGTGGATCCTTGATCACAGAGACAGCTGGAGTGAAGTGGGTTCAAGGGAACCACTTCTGGATGAATATTCCGAGTGAAAACACCCTTGAGAGACTCATTTCCGAGTCAGACCTTTCCAATTACTCCTTTTCGAGTGACAATCGTTATAATTACAGTATACCGAGTGAATAGACTCAATCAGAGTTATAGCCAAGTGTAATCCGAATAAGTTGTCCAACTCAAGATCTCCCTAGAGAGGAAGGGAATAGTATTCTGAGTAGAAAGATCTTCGAGTGTGGTGTTTTGGGTAGTAGAGTTCCGAGTAAGGGCATATTTGAATCCAGTATAACCTGCTCTAAAGGGCATGACCCCAAATATGCAATTCCGAGTGAAGTATAGAGTAATGAAAGCTTATTCCGAGTGGAATATGTAGGACAGAGATATTTCCAAGTAAGGTTTATGTCTGTTACTCATTTTCCGAGTGGTGAAAGACCTGAAAAGATTCTGAATGAAATGTATTTTGATGAAGGACTTAAAGGCTTGAGTAGTTAAGTATGAAATAAACCCGAGTGAATGAAACCCTTTAAGTGATGAAGAGTTTGAATGGTTCTGAGTAGACAAGAATTTATTAGGTCTGAATGAGAAACCCGAGTGAATGCTGAGGAGTTCTGAGTGAATGAATGCATATGAAGAGTTGATGCCTTCTACCGATTGAAATGTATTATTAAAATTATTGAGAAATGTTGATGGAAGAAATAGTGATTTAAGTTATGAATTCCGAGTGGTTATATATAAATATTGTGAGGTTAAGGAATTACTTGGTTTGAATATGAGTGATGATAAATGAATGATACTAAGTGAACTGATACCGAGTGGAAAATGGTAGTGGGAACCATTCTAAGCAAATAATAGTGTGCACAGAGCCATTTCCGAGTGAATCTAAGGTATATAAACAAAATCCGAGTGACACTCTTATATGTGGGTCCTTTCCGAAAGGTGATGGTCTTAAATAGGCTTTTGATTGGAAAATATAGTTGAAGATGGTCTAAACCGAGTGAAAGGAGTGGAGAGAGAGACTTTGATACTCATGCAAGTTAATTTCCAAATAAAGGATGTTATAATTCTGAGTGGAAATTGAATGAATATGGATACCCTTTTCCGAGTAAGCCTAAGGTGTTATGAAATCCGAGTAAAAAGTGATTTGATGTTGAGTGGCTAAGGAATGATTTAGTTAAGTATGAAATAAATAAGAATAGGTTGTTTACCGAATGGAAATCCTGAGTAAAAAGAATCCGATTGAATCCAGAAGAAATCCGACCTAGAGAAGAGAAATCCGACTAGATGTTTTAAGAAGAAATAATCAAGAGTGAGGACCAAGAGAAACGAATCAGTTTTTGAAGATTTCCGAGCCATGAAGGGCGGACTCGCTCAAGTGAATCGGATTTCGCTTAAGCGATCCGATGTCAGCACTCCACGCCAGTTAGCTAAAATAGGTCGTCCTTAGAGCAGGAGTTCCCACCGGACAGCTTTGAGCCGGTGTTCATCACAACACCGCCCTCTTTACACAGACGGAGTCCTTAACTCCTTCACACACACCGTCCTTCCCTACTTCACACTTAACACCGCCTACTACACTCCGCCTGTCACTACACTCCACCTGTCACTACACTCCGCCTTATACTCCACACCGCCTCACACTCCATACCGCCCTCACACAGCACACCGTTTCATACTCCATACCGCCCTCACACAGCACACCGTTTCATACTCCATACCGCCCTCACACAGCACACTGTTTCATACTCCATACCGCCTTACATTCCACACCGCCCTAACACTCTATACCGCCGCACATTCCACACCGCCCATAACTACACTCCGCCTCATCTAATACCGCCCTCACATTGTACTCCGTCCTCATACTACACTCCTCCTTCACACACCCGATACCGCCTCGTATAAGATGACGACCTTGCCAGCACTAAATATTATTTTTTTTTTATTTCACATCAGATAGTGGTCAGCCCACTTAACCATATAACGCCAAGAATGAGTGGCACAACGGACCAATCACAGGGGAAAGTTGCATCCATTATAATACCTTTATATATTTTATTCCAATCAAATGCTACACTGACAGAGAAATGAGTCAAAAGTTGCCATTATCTTCACCTAACCATCACTCACGGGAAATGTTGTCTTCCACTTGTTTCCCTCATTATCAATACAGTATTATCACTCTTAGAACACACACATACGAAACATAACCTCTTCTTGCCAGCTTTCTTTCTCTCAATTCTTTTCCTCTCTCCCGCGGACTTGAAGTAGGACAGTGAAAGGAACCTTTTTTCTCCTTATCCAGGAACTTCATTGAGGTAAGGGGGGTATATTTTCGGGTATTCTGGGGAAATCTGAGTGAAAGGAAAAATCTGGTTGTTGTGATTTAAATGTTTAATTGTTTGTTATATTTGTATATGTAATGTATTGAACATGTTTAATTACAGCGTTGTTTATTATTGGCCATGAGAATTCAGTGAACCTGTTGATTTTATTGATCAATGAATGAATAAGTGTATATGTTTGATGCTGGACTGTTAAAATATTAAAAGTATCATGGGTATTTATGAGGACTCCAGTGAAGAGATATGAACTGACATCGGATACTATGTTATTAAGCTCGGTATTGTACCAATCAACCAGAGCAGTTAAGAATACACAAATTCACTCAGAAATTGCAGTGATCTGACCAGTTATATATATATCCGATTGGTTATCTGAAGAATACAAGCTTCTTATTTAAAACTTTCAAACAGGATCATATTACAATTGATAAACACCTTAATTTCACTCGGAAAACATCTTTTCAAGTTGATTTCACTCGGAATTCAGTATGTCACTTAGAAAGCTCTTTCCAATTGATTTCATTTGTATTCAGATTTGTTTTTATTCAGAAAATTCTCCCAGTTTGATTTTATTGGAAATCCTGCTTATTTTCACTCGGAATCTTAACTTTTGCACTCGGTATTTATCCAAGTTTTACTCAGAAAATCTGGTTATCAACATTTCCACTTGGACATAACTTATGTTTAATCGGAAAACTCATTTTTACTCGGTACTAATCTATTTCTACCCGGAAAATTCATTTTTCACTCGGAAACAGATTTCTTTTACTCGGATAATTATATTTCACTCGGTATTTAACTGATTTCACTCGGAAAAACCTATTTGTCATTCGGTATTCAACTCCTTCTCCTCGGAAAAGCAGTCTTAACGTTTTATACTTGGATTTTTCAATCAGAATCCCTTCTATACTCCTTAGTGAGTTATTAAAATGTTCTAAATATCATTATTGGTCTTTTCCTTATTATTATTCTTAATATTATTATCATTATTTACATTATTATTTTTATTATTGTTATTCCTATTATTATAATTAGTATTATTGCTATAAATATCTTATTTTATTAACTATGAGTAAATAAATATGAATTATATTTTATTATTATTACAAAGTATAATTTCAACTAAGTTATAAACGATATATTTTATCAAGATGACCTGCAACGTTGATCCATTAAATCAAAAGCTTGTGAACGAAAATGATGAGGCTGGAATCACATAAATACCCATGACTCAAAAGATGAAAGAGAATGCATTTCGCATCATGAAAATATTTTTGAAGAAGAAAAACCTCTAGAGCATACACTTGGTACAGTGAAGGACACTCACGTTCGATCTCCATGAAGAATCTTGGGAGTACAACTGGAACGGCAACCCAATGGCATCAGATTCGCGCTCTGATAGCCGGGTGAGACGAGTAATTCTGGTGTACTTTGACTAAATGACGGAGTGTGACCATGATCGTAGGGATCCAAGTCTCAAATATATTTATAAATTAATGATGAGAACCAATGAGTTCATTTGTACCAGAGCTTGGGCGGACCCTGATCGCTCTAGAGAATCGGAATGGTGATATTCCAGTGAAGAAGAAATAATCTCTTGGGCCCACATGCATCATGAAACGTAATCAAGAAATATCATAATCAAACTCATGCATTCCTTAATGACATATTAGATTGTTATAATTTTTGAAATGTGAATTGTATGATTACATGTTATTACTTGTTAGCTGGATTATGTCCGCACCAGGTAACCTACAGGGTCTTGGGATATACTCACCCTTACTGTTGACCATTTTTCAGAGGAATTAGAAACTCAAGAACCCGAGTGTGAAGATCAGCAATATGTTGAACCCGTTGAGAATAATCATTAAGGATAGAATATTTATGATTTATAATCAGACACCGGATGACTGTATAATGTTTAAGGGTGCCTGCGTGCCTCATTCTGTTAAGAGTACAATTATTTACAGTTTGTGAATGACTATGTGATATATACAATATTACTTCCGCTGATCTGCCACGTATTTATTTATAAAAAAAAAAATATATTCACTTTTTCTGAAAACTGTTAACACACTCAGTTAAATAGGATGAACTACAAAAAGGATTTGTCTTATCTAACCGAGGGTGTTACAATAAATGCTTATTAATTTCCCATCACCTTTCAACATTAATCTTAAGTACCACATTAAATGTTCATAAAAGCTTACATTTAAGCCACCCCACCTTAGGGTTTCCATACCTAATGTTTCTCCCAATAACCCTCATGCAATAAATACTCCCCTAAATACCCGAAACCTAGGGCATAAAGCTCATAAAAAATGATGAGGAACTTACCTCAACCAAGAGACAACCATGAGCTTCCAAGAGAGGGAAAGGGTCACACGAAAATAGTGGAGAAGAGGGGGAAAGTTCCAGCTACAAGCTTCTCCTTCAAGCTCCCAAGAAGATGAAAATGGTGGGAGGAGATGGGTTTAATGCTTTGCTTAGGTTTTAGAAGAGAAAAGTGAAGAAGAAGAAGAAGAAGAAAAAGAAGAAGAAGAAGAAGAAGAAGAAGAAGAAGAAGAAGAAGAAGAAGAAGAAGAAGAAGAAGAAGAAGAAGAAGTAATGAAGGAGAAGAAGAAATAAAATATGTTTGGCAAGGGAGAAAAGAGGGCCAACGTGAGAAGCGAGAGGAGAATGAGAGATTAAGTTTTTAATTTGGCCCATCATTTAAATTTTCTCCATTTTATAACTTACAGGGTCTCTGTTCGGGCTCAATACTAAATCCAAAAATTATTCCAAACATATATTCGGATTCCCAATAATAATCTTAACAGCCCTGACCAACGGCATCTCAATCGGAGATACTTGGTCCGACACCCATATTTTAACCGGGTATAATTTAGCTCCTAAAATCTCAATAAATTATAAATATCCATAATAAATCACAATTTAACTATTCCAATATTTTTGGGACACTTATCCACCCGTTTATAATTATTTAATATTTATTCGTCATATTTGATCATTTTTATAAAATTCGGGATGTTACATTATCGGAAGGGTTTCCCTGAATGACATCCTTGGCGTTGTTTAATAGAGACATTAGATCAATCTTAAAAGAATTTTCAGGGGTCATTTTTCAAAATCCAAGTGAGTCCAGATGTGGCAGGGGAAGACTTTCTTCACTACCCGGATGGACATCCTTTATTTCCACTGTATTAGACCTGAGGGCCTGTTCTATACCAGATAAATTGGGAGGACTTTTCTCATGCTGAGCATAATGACGTGAAAATCTTTGTGAAGGATCTGGGATACTATTTTAGTTCCTAGGTATTAATCTCTCTGTCCACAGACCTGGATGCTCTAGACTCCTGGATATGTTAGTATAGCTTTCTGTATCTCGCTTATTTATCTCCTTAGGTGATATGGCTTCCTACAAGATGAGCGTTTGGAATTTGAAAAAGGCCTATCAGATAGGGGTCGGCTAGGGGTGAGTCTTCTATACCCCTCACTCCAACTTTAGTCATCGTTCTTGTTGCCACAACCATCGTCTCTACACCAGTGACTCCCTTACTCCCTTTGTGACTTTCTCTGGCCCTGAGTTTGTTGCTCGGTATGCTAAGAAGTAGTGGACTCAATTGGGATCCCCTCAAGAAGTTTTGGGATCTTCATAGAGAGTTCCCTCAAGGTCTCCTATAATCTAGATGGAAGAGTTTCTTGAATCTCCCAAGGTTCCCATAATCACCCGGGAATGTATAACAGTTGAGCACCTGATGGCTCCTCTTAAGCTCAATGGTGATTCTACCTCTCGGGAGTGGGAGAATTTCATGCTTTGGGACAATTCAGTTGGGAATCCTATGACATCTCTATGGGATGCTCGATTTCCTATCCCTTAATTCATTGATCGTGCTTTGATCTTTGAGAAGGATAAGTCAAAGTACATAGGTTCTAACCCTATGGCCATCTGTCGGACGATGGAGATGTTTGCCCTCCAAGCAATGTCGACGGGACATTACTTGGATGGGTACATCGGTGCTCAAGATAAGGTTGTTGTTGCATTAACCAAGGAAAGAAGCGTCTTGACAGGAAAGGTATAGGAGGCTAAGGAAGCTTTGAAGAGGGTAGTTGAGCTAGAAGAGCACTTGAAGGCGAAGGAGGTAGCACTGGGAAATGTTGAGGTGACATTGAAAGATGTTGGGGCGACATTGAAGAGTTCTAAGATGGCTTAGAGGGAGCTTGTCATGAAGGCTATGGAAGTCGATACATCTTTAAAGAAAGCTCATTATGCGTCCAAGTTGAGCTCTTGGATCTAGATAACTTGTTCATTGAAGTGTGCTATAAACTGTTCGAGTATTTCTCTTTGCCCCTGCTTTAGATTGACCAAACTGTGTGATGTTTGTTGGACCGCACGGCTGGAAGCAAACTAGGAGAGGGATTTCTTTGTAAGCTCTACAAAACATGACATGCTCCTTAGGGGAATGTGTTAGTGTAACATCCCAAAATTTTAGAATATAAATTATGTAAGTAATGATGACTAATGATTTGACGTCTCGAACACCTAGGATAATTAATTTGACATTGACTGCATTATCGGTAAATTAGAATTTACTGAAACTGGACAACTTAACAAAAGGCGTAGGACCGATTAAATCCTTTTGGACATTTGATAGGTTTAGAATGATAAGGATTTATTGGTGGTTATCATGGTATGATCAAAATAATTTTTGGTGTTAACGAGACATTTATACAAACACTGCGTATGCTTATAAACGGTGAAAATATGAGCAAAATAAATTTAATAAAATTACAAATCCTCCATTTTCTATCTAGCATTGTCGTGTACTCTTTCCACTCTATCCTTACTCTCTTTTGACCATTGGACAAAGGCTTATAGGTGTGTGTGCATTGACTATTGGGTAATGCCTAATTTTACTTTTCTTTCCCCTCCCATCTCTCTCTCAATACCGATGACTCTCTTTTCTCCCTCCCCATCCCTTGCAATTTTTCTTCTTCTTCTCCCTTCTATTAGCACAAAATCGTCCACCCTCTTCAACCTTTCTTCTACTCAAAAACTTTTGCAAATGCATGATTTATGAGGCATTAAAGACACATTGGAGCATCTCTTCACTCACTTCTCGCTATTCCTCTTCTAATTTATTTTCTCTAGGGCTTGGATTAAGAGGTAAGACCTATTGTCTTTGATGACACTTATTTGATGTTTTGAGGATGTTGAAGCTTAGGAAAAGTGGTTTGGGTGTTATTGTGATGAAATATGCAAGTGGTAGTGTTGAACCTTAGGCTAGAAGGTTTGGAAACTTGAGTTTTGGTGATGGATAGGTGTTTCACAAGTTTTTGGGGCAATATTATGCTTGAAATGATGATTGGGGATTATTGGAATTATTGTTTGGTTGAAACCCTAAGTTAGGAATTAGGGTTTTTGGTACATTTAGGAAATTGAGATTTGAATATCATTGAAATGATTTAAGTGTATGAAAATAAGTTTTGGATTGGTTTGGTATTAATTATTGGTGTTTTTGGATAGCTAAAGATGGTGAAAGTTGTATTATTGTTGTAGTTAGTTGGGACAATAAGAATGTGGTCTATTGAAGCTTTGGACACCCATTATGGATGATGGGTGAGGTGTTTGATATGTTGGTAACTTATTAGATTTTAGAAAATCTTAATTAATAGGAAGGAGTTCCTAAAACCTAATGAAATGAGAACCTTAGGTTTATTAAATGCCTAGAGCATGATGAAAATCATGAAAATATATTTATATATGTAGTAAGAGTTAAAATGATGATTGAATAAGAAATTGATTGCCTTATTTGTATGTTAATTGTATGAAAAAATTTGGATAAAGAGGCAAGACCGTTTAATCGCTCGGATTACTTCTCTTAAGGTAGGAGAGGAGTTATAGATTCTAAATGCATGAATTTAGAAATGTTGATGATTCTTTTATTTTGTTATGAATCATATTTTCCTTGCTTTAAATGTATTGAGATACGATGCAATGAATGGCTTGTTGATTGTTTGATGGAAAATAGTTTTGATGCATTTGGAATATATGTGGTGTGTTGCTTGTAATGAAATCGCATGTGCTTTGATGAATGGCAATATGTGTGCCTATGCATTGGTGTGCAAGATTGTGTATTTCACTACTAATGTTGATGATAATGTTGGTGATAAAAATGATGATACACACCCATGATTGTTGATGGAAAATGTTTGGCAATGATGATGCTATTAATGTTAAGATTGGATTTTTAAAGAAGATGTATATGCCACATACAAATATTGAAAGAATATTAAGATGGATCAAAACTTAAATCCACTAAGAGAATATGGTGGTGATGATAATGGATGATTGATGAGTGGCATGGTAGAATGCATAGTGTGAGATTGCATATGATTTGCATCTGTATTGCATCCATGGTATATCTGCATAGCTGCCGGTATAAAATGTTAGGGGTTCCTTCGGTTGGCCTAATAGGAAGACGGCTTTGTGCACGAGCATTTATTTACCCTAGTGATTAAGTTGTGGAATCACGAAGTTGCTCATGCTTAATCACGAGGGATTGCATGTGGTTGACTCGGTGTGGGGTGGCTCCTTGTAAAGTAGGTGTCCTCAGTGGTCCCATTGGATCACAGCTGCCATGGCAAGGATCATGGTTGGCTCGCAACACTATTTTGATGTTGATGTTGTTTACTGCTATCATGGTGAAAATGACCGGTGTTGCATGATGGGCGATATAGTTTGGTACAGTAAAATTGAGATTTGTTATATATGCGTACATATTTTTCTACTGCAGTAGGAGCATGGTTGTATATATATATATGCTTAAAACCCACATTAATGATTTATTTTCCCATAGTCAAATTCACGTTTGTTGAGTATATTCCTCGTGCATATGCACTACCCTAAGAGCATTTGCATATAGCCTAAAGATATGTCGAATGAGATTGAGATATAGAAATGGCAATGATTGTTGGAAGGGTGAAATCTTGAGAAGAGACAAAATTATTAATGATGAAAACTATATGATAAAACTTATGAACAAATTGCATAACCCATATTGTGTAGTAATGGGAACTAATTATGAGTTGTGTATATGTTGGTTATGTATGTTTATTGTGATGGAATGATGAATTTGATTGTGTTTTTAGTGCTTGTGTTATAAAGCACATAATGGTTTAAATACATATACACATAATCACAGATGTTTCATTTTTGTCATTTCGAATATGATAACTCACTCTCCCATATTGTCTTTTTTTAAGCAATATGATGCAGGGCTATTATGGGATGAGATGATCTTTTGAAAATGAAGTGTTTTGGCAAAGGTAAAGTAGTTGTAAGTGAATGTCTTGGCCAACAATTGATTGAAATACAAGCGATGTATATGATTGATGACTATGTTTATACCATAGTGTACATGACTTGATTCATTTTATAAACATTACCTCATTCTTTTGAATAACTGATTTATGGCCATGTGTTTTGTAAACAATGACACGTATGGTGGATATGTGAATTGGATTGCCAATTTGATGACATGAACATTAATGAACATGATTATGAAATGAATGATGAATGATGATTCTTATGCCCAATTATGTTTAACTATGTGATTTTCTTGATGTTAGATTGACATTTGATTTTGGGCATGTGATAACCTGAATGACATTGTGATTGGTATTATGAGCATTGTGAGAATGGAGTTCATATTTTGATATCTGATAATTTTGCTTAAGCGAGAGTGTTGTTGGATGAGCGTTGTGGCCTTTGGACCATTGTAGCTCAAGCGAGAATATTCTCGCTCAAGTAAGGGCCAGAGAGATTGGTTTCGCTTGCTGCTCGCTCAAGCGAGGCTTGAGCGAAAGGCATGGGTGAGGTTCTGTGAGATTCCCGCTCAAGCGGGAGATGTCTCACTTAAGCCAGAATACAAGGTTTTGATTCTGTGATATTTTTGCTCAAGCTGGAAGTGTCTCGCTCAAGAGAAAATATAGGGGTTGATTTTAGAAGAATCACACTCAAGCGAGGGTGTGCCCATTTGAGCGAAAACTTATGTGTTGCTTTCTGGATCCTACTCGCTCAAGCAAGTCTTTGCTTGCTCAAGCGAGAGGCGGGGTCTCGCTCAAGTGAGAAATTTCATGCTTAAGCGAGACTATCAGGATTGGATTTCTTGACTTCTCTTCATTATTTTGGACTTTTCTCATATCTTCATATATGAGAAGCGATAATGCCCTGTATACATATTCTTTTCTTTCGCTATATAATTATTTTCTGCTTATACATTTAAGGGCTCTTTTCTTCAATCCACTTCTCTTTCATTTCTTTAAAATCATGGCCTCCGGTTATCCGCAGCTTGGGTCTCGATGTAAATTGGTTAAGGCGGAACTATAAAACGTGAAAAAAACTTACATGAAAAAAAACCTCCTAGATTTCTAGAAGAAGGATCTAGCCCGATTCATGAAAGGCATTGACTCTGAAAGAGGCTCGCGTTAGGACATCCGTTAGACGATTTATCAACCAAGAGTACACCAACCTAATGCCTTGGTCAATCAGCAATGTACCCATGAATAGGAAATTAGACATGGACAAGTGGAGAAGTCAAGCAATGGACCGCATAAACCCACGTTCGAGAAGCGTCAAAGGAGAAAACTTAAATCAGGAAGGCCTTATTGTTGGTGTATGCACTACAAGCTATTAATATATCAATTTTAACTTATCAATAAAATAACTTTTTCAGTTTTTGTTTTAAAAATTGTTTATCCTTGGAATAATAGGTCATATAAGAATTGTTCCTAAAATGTCCTTAGTCAAGTATTTACAAGGGGACATGTAAATACATTAAGACTAGTGTATGAATATACTGATGATCTGATCTCACAGATCATGGATATAGATGATATCAAGTCTTCATATGGGTGCACATTAAGAGTAATGTTATGCTGGACACACACTATGAGAACGTTGCATGGATCATTACATGAGTGTCATAAACGGTTCTCAATGTGATAATGATATATGTAGTCCTTCAACCTGAAGTCACTACGATTCCTACATGATGAGTTGGTTGTTTTAATACAATCAATCGTCGTCTATAATAAGATTGTGATTAGACAATAAACAAATTATGTAGAGGAATATGAGTGATGTAGATGAGATTTATCTCTTCTATGTAATAAGAGTGATATCTATGGGCCACTTGATAGAGTGAGACTAAAGAAATACATGGCCATGCTAGGAAGAATAAATATTAGATATTTACTCATTAAAGTTTACTCCAATATTAAGTAAAATGAATTGGGCCATACAAGGACAACGACGACCATGTCTTGGGCCCAATTAGATATCGTGACAAAAGGAATAAATGTATAAAATAATTATCACTTATAGGTTATGTCGATGATGAATAATATTCAGACATAATGATGCATTGCTAGATGTCGCTCTTATTTTATATTAATAATAAAATAGTTTATTATTAATATGACCAGATATTTTACCTATAAGGTCACATACATAGAGTAAGTCCACCAGAGGATAGTTTTATTTTAAAAAAAAACTATTGGGCCTAACTCATTAAGTATGAGTCAGGAGCCCAATGTTTATTGAAAGCACATTAGGTTAAGACCTGAGCCTATATATAGAGCATGAGATGCTCATAGGCAGCTGCTCAAAATTAGGATTACTCATTGAATTTTTGTACTAGCATTCGAAGATTTAGTTTCTAGTGGGAGTACTTGTGTGGGCTCCTAAAGGACGGAGCTACAATTGCTTCAATTGGGGAACTTGTTTCACGTCTATAAGAGGTAAAGGCTAAAAACATAATCTTTATTTTGTGGTTTTGTGGTGCTTTGAAACATTTACTTTTGCAATATTTTTTTTAGGAATCGTATGTGTTTTCGCTGATATGCCCTGTGGGATTCCCTAACAGTGGTATTAGAGCCTGGTTGCAAAGCTATTTTTTGGGCATTTGTTTGCGTTTCATGATGGCATGTTTTTTGTTCTGCAAAAGCTTTTAAAAAATTTTCAATTTATGAAATCGTTTCTTGTTATAAGCTTTTTGTTCTGTATTGTGAAATTGGTTTGCGAAACTTGTTTTGAAAAATGATCAAGCATGATTATGTATGAGATCATATTATGAGATGCTCTTTATAACTTTTCTCATTTGAAGTATGTGTTTCTGTTATTTTAATCTTGTATGATGTTTACATTTTCTTTTTTCCATATGTGATACATATGTCAAATTTGCTAAAATTATGGTCATCATACAAACTACATTTTGATTCTGTGTTGATCTCCAAGCATGAATGGTTCATGTTATAGGGTGTCAATCGATAAGGTTTAAGTGTTAAACCTTGGTCATTCCTTAACCTAGAGTTCAAACGTTGAAACCTAGGCAGCCGTCATGAGAAAGGTATTGTGAAGACCAAAAATGTTTTGATAATGACAAAGAAGTGACATTCAAATCATGAAGACTCAAGAGAAAATCATAGGACACAATGTAAGGCTTAATAAAGTGTTTATGGCCTAAAAACTATTTTAATTCTTACAAAACTTTCATCCTAACTAGCTGTAATCAATTACCTCATTGTTATAATCGATTACCATTTGAAAAACAAGTTTAAATCAAAGGACATGACCTTTCAAGAGTAGTTTGAACTAAAGTAATCAATTACAAGTGAACGTTTGGAAAAATAGTTTTAAATTTGAATGATGTAATCAATTACCAAGTGCCCAGAACACATGAACCATTGCATCTCTTCTTGTTTTGTGACCAAAAAGTCATGGCCCCTCATGAATCATCTTGTTACTATTGAAAAGGTATATATCTTTTCATGATTCATGACCATCCAATGGCATCTTTTCAAGTATTTTTCTTCACTATAGATAGAGATGCATTTCATTTGGAAAAACAGACCAATTTTTTCCATCCTTTCTTGAAAATTACTTTAAGGCCATATTCTCTTATTAAGTTCTAGTAGTGCCTCAATTTATTTCATATACTCTAAAAGATAGAGTTAATTTCTAAGTTCTCTTTAAGTTCTTGTGTGATCATAACTTGGGTGGAACAACCCAAAGGTGAAAATGTATAAGAGAAGGATTTCTCTTGTGTTGTTAAAAGGCTTCACATTAGGGGGAGGAGTCCCAAGGTATGGAAGTACTTTGTCTCTTGTAAAGAGGTGTTAAAAGATTAGTGAAAATCTCAAGGGTTGCTTGAGGATTGAATGTAGGCAGGATTGGCCAAACCAGTATAAAATCCCTATTTTCAATCTCTTTTCCCTTAAAACTCTTTACGTTTCAAGCATTGATATTCAAAGTATTTATTCTTTGCATACTAGTTTCCTAAGAGATAATTTATTGCCATAAGTTGTTAGAAGAGAAACTTGTTAAGAGAAAAATTTCTTTTAACAACTCAATTCACCCCCCTTGAGTTTCATAGAGGCCACTTGGGTAACACATTGCATATTGGCATAGGCACAATTTGAATTCTAGGTTTTGAAACCCTAGATGCACTACCCGATGTGCCTTGACGACAACGTTTTAAAGCATTCACAACAAGGAATTAGGTTTTTCAAACTAGTTGAAACCTTAGTTGAAATCTTAGAGCTGTTAATGGTCAATGGAACGTTCTGGCTAGAAAAGACTTGGTACTTAAGCGGTCACACTGAAACCACCTCTCTTTCTTGGGAACCAACCTAACCACAGTACTAACTTTTCAGGCTGGGGCGCTGCCCCGTACCCTGCAAGGGGCGGCCCCCCTTAACCCCCGCCCGCTAATCAGGTAATGGGACTCCCATACATTCTTTACGTAGCACCTTATTACCGACCCAACATGTTTAATTTCCTGTTTTAAAATTAATTACTCTTTTAATGCTTTTGATGGGTATTAATTAATTAATTAACACATTTCATGGTGAATGGTGATGGTCTTAGTTTTATTTCTCTAAATACAGCCTGCGTGTTGTGCCTCTCTCTATTCTGTAATCTTGATCGGACCAACAAAGTAGAGAGCTAGAAGAATACTAGAGTGGTGACTCTAAATGCTTTTGACTTTTAGAGGAAGCAAGGAGTGGTGACTCTAAGAGGATGGTGAGTTCAAGAAGTAGGACTTTATGAAGCCATGACAACATAGTTCCTTTAGCTTTATTTATATATTTTTATTTTTTCCTTTTAGGAAGACCATAACTATCTCACATTTTCATTAGCATGTTTTAGGGATGTTCCTTTTTGCGATAAAGCATTTAATAAAGACGGTAATTTAAAATAAACTAAAATCCCTCAAAATAATATTAAATTTTAAACGCCTTCCAATAAGTACACTCATCAATACTGGTGAAAATAAATAATGGGTCTGCCAAAGCAAGGTACTATCATTTATATTAGTAAGACGCAATAGGACAATTGTAATATCCAAACTGTTTTATTAGGTTTTAACTTAACTAAGTTATCAATTAGATTGAATAAACTTAAAAAGGCGTATACATTTGGCTATGCATTCATGAGATGAATGATCGGTAATGGTTACCTAACCCAATGTCTAAGAGTTATATAAGATACATTTGAAAGAGTTTCCTACCTAAATAACCAAGTATTAAGTGATTAGCCAAAGTTGACTTAACACTAGGTCAAATATAGATCTTGGCCCACTATAAAATCTTCCAACATGATTTTTTGATTCGTAGAGGGTAATCTTGTTTTGAATCAAAATAATGAGAGACATATTTAATTCTAAGACCAAAATTAAATATGTTTTGAAGATTGATACTTACTACATAATTTTTTTGTTTTAGATAACCAGGACATCAAACACACCTTCGAACCTTTCTTTGCGATCGATCCTAGGCAAAGAAAAATTGTTTGGACCTAACTTTTTGGAGTGGTGTAGGTGTCCTCAAACAAGAGAAAAAGTAATATGTCTTGGAAGATTTGATTTTGTAACCACCCTCAGCCAATGCCTCCAAAGTTGACAAGGATGTTTACAAAAAGCATTAGGATGACGCTCTAGATGTTCAATGCCTTATGTTGGCCACCATGTCTCCTGAGCTTTAGAAGAAACATGAGTACATGGAGGCTTTCAATATGATCAAAAACCTAAGGAAACTATATCATGGTCAAGCTGACTAGGAAAGATATGAAGTTTCTTCAGCCCTATTCAGTTGTAGACTTGAAGAGGGAGGTTTTATAGGACCTCATGTACTTAAAATGATTGGGTACTTAGAGAATCTAGTAAGGCTAAGATTTCCCTTACCTCAGAAGTTAGCTACTGATCTTATTTTGAAGTCATTGCCTGATAGTTTTAAGCTAGTCATCATGAATTATAACATGAATGCATTGGATAAAATATTGCTAGAGCTCCTCAATATGTTGAGGACGGTTGAGCCTAATATTTCCAAAGGAAAGGAAAACGCCATAATGATGGTCAATTCTAGCAAAGGAAAAGGAAAAGGCATTGCATAAAAGAAAAGGCAAGACTATTATAAGAAAAGGCAATACAATTTGGAAAGGCAAGGATAAACCAAGTACATTGGCTTTAAAATCTGTAGGCAGTGTGACTAAGGAATGTAATTGTTTCCACTATGGACAAAAGGGACACTATAAGAGAAATTGTCGAGAGTACCTGGAAGAGCATAAAAAGAAGGGAAGTGAGACTTCCACTTCAGGTATTTTTGTTATAGAAATTAACATGTCGACTTTAATATCATGGGAATTAGATATTGGATGTGGATCTCACATTTGTCTTAATGTGCAGGATCTAAGAATGAGTAGGTAGTTGATGAAAGGCAAGGTGGACCTACGCGTTGGAAATGGAGTAAGAGTTGTTACATTAGCTGTAAGGATTTATTTTTTATCCTTGCCCTTAGGGTTAGTACTTCAATTGGAAAATTGTTTTTTGTTCTGACAATAAGAAGAAACATTATTTCTGTTTCTTGTCTAGATAGGAAAGAATTTTCCTTTATAATAAAGAACAATGATTGTTATATTTATTTGAATTACATGTTTTATTAATGTGAAAATTTGAGTAATGGACTTTATATAACATCCCTCATTTTGTGTAATTGGTCCCTAGACCAAGATATGATATTTTTCTATGCTTGCTTTCTCTGAAATGATATTTAGGCTATAACCGATTTGATTTGCATGCTTGTGTTAATATTTTTAGAAGGATTTAAAGGACTAAAATAATTATTTAAGATTTAATTGAGTAAAAAGGATCATTAATTAATGAATGAAAACTTAGTAATTAAGTAATAGTATATCAATTAGATTATTTTAATTATTGACCCTGTACATATTTCAATGAGTCTGGCAAGGCAAACACCCAAAGTGTCTGAGTTAAGTCATTCTTGTCCCAGAGCGTTCGAATTGACGTACCCTATAATTTTCGCACAGAGCCCGAGGCTCAATTCTAGCCACTCGATTCCCCTGGAATTTATTTCAATAAATTAGTTAATCGTTAAAGTCGTTCTATGCACCTATTTGTATTTTTAGCATAACTTTCTCCCCGTTAATGAAATTGAGTTGTTCTTGTCTCAAAATTTACATATCAAAATTCTCCACAACTTTGATGTTGACCATAAAACTCCATTCTTGCCTTATTGGTCCCATATTTAAAAATACTACATTGTCTTGCATTTTCACTCTTACAACTTGACCTGTTTTCAGTAATTTCCATTTTTCTCACTCGTATGACCATGAAATTGAATGATTCTTTTTATAAAATTTTCTATACTTATTTCTCTAGAACTTTGATGAAGGACACAAAAGCTAATTCTTTACCCCATTTGTCCCAAAATTTTTATTTTATTCACTAATCTACAAAACGTTCCAGCCTAAAACAGCTTTCATATTTGGGGCATATCTCCCTTATCGGATGTTGGATTTTTACATACCATATCTCGTTTTAAAAAGATACATAGATTTACAACTTTTATGTTTTATGTTTTTCCAAATAACCACTTTAACCCCTTTGAAAATGTGGGACAAGTTGACGTCCCAAAAGTGTGCCACAACAACCCCTTCATGCAAAATGGCCCAATCAGCTTTCTCCACCAAAAGACACATGTTAACTCCAAGATAGCCTTTGCTCTACAATTCTTCTTGCTGAAGAAGTACTTGCTAAATAAGCTACTTGCCTAACATTCCCATTTTCTCCTCGCCTAGTCGTGAGACAGGGTAGGGATATCAAAGCGGGTTGAGCCTGGCAGGCTGGCCCGCCAACCCACCTAAAATGGGGCGGGGCGAGTTAAAAAAATGTATTTCATGATGGGTTCAAAATTGGTTCACCCCGCCCCGTATTTTTACGGGTTTCTGGCGGGGCGGGGCGGGGCGGGGCGAGTTGGCCCGACAGGTTATATAATATTTTATTTTAAAAATAATAATATAACATTAATAATATCTTTTAAATTTTTCTCATATACTTACTTTTTTTAACCGCCTATCTCTTTCTCACTTATAAAAGCCTTGTTTTGCATTCTCATATTAGGTCATTCCCTCTTTTTCTTCTCACGGTTCACGTCACGTCACGCAGAATTTTTACTTGGATAGGACACGGCTCAGTCACACTGCAACTTTTAGAATGCACACGCCACGGTATGAATGAAATAATAAAATATGAATATTTCATGTATAGACACTAGGGCTGGTTAACGGACGGGTTCGACCGGGTTCGGGCCAAAAAATCCTCCTCCAATCAAGCCGACCAAGGTAAAAAAATAACCCATTACCGTCTGAACAATATTTCGGGGATGGCAGGTGACAGGGATGGCGGGTGGCTAAGTTTAGGAATTGGGAAATCTTGAAATAGCATAAAAAATACTGAATGGAAGATGAAACAGCATGAAGTGTATCGCAACAGGAGAAGCAAGGTGCAGAGGAATGAGAAGAATCAAAAAAGCAGACTTCTGGAAGATGAGGCAACATGAAGTATGCACAATAGAGAGACCAAGATGCAGAACTGGAAAAAGAGACTTAATGAAGAAGATGAAGTAGCGTGTTGCAAGAGAGAGAAGACAAGGTTTAATCATTATTTATTATTTTGTATGTGTGAGGAGGCAGAAAAGTCATAATATTTGGTAGTGGGTGGCATGAAAGACTTTTACAAAGAGAGTGAGTGATCACAAAATGACAAAATAGAGCTGTGTGATGATTTGAAATAGGAGGAACCGGAAGTACTTACGGGTAAGTTCAGATACAGTCGAGAGAAAAAAATTTTCCAAAGCCATCCGACCAAAACCATTTAAGTCTGAATTTTTTATATTTTTCCTCTAAAGACTGTATAAAATCGAGCCCGAAGAATCCGTTTCTTTACGGATTTAACAAATAATTTCTGACTGGACGGGTTTTGCCCACCCCTAATCGACACGTTATATTTCTATAATTCTTTCTATTCCACTATTGCGATTATGAATTCATATATTTCATCATGCATAGGCATGTTATATTCCTAGAATTCTATTCCACTGTCATGTCATGGTAGTTTTTAAAATTCTTTTGATGAATTGATGAAGTTAAATGTGTTTTAATGATTTTCATAGTTAAATGTGTGATACAATAAACTCTTGTGTCTTACTAACTGAATATTCTTAACTTTTGTTAATTAAGCGCACACTTAGTTTGTAATAATTTTACACCTTCATAGCTCGTGTATGAATTTTATAATTTAGTATATTTTAAGAATTTAATAAAAATTACTGATTGTAAAATTAGTTATAAACATGTCCCTTCATAAACATTTGCAATTAAAAACACATTTAAAAATTAAAACCAAATTATTTGACTCAGATTAAACCAATACAAGTGAATTAATGAGCTGGTTAGGATATGGATCCAGTTGGTACATTAAATTGGAAATGCAAGAAACATCAGTAGCACGCTACACGTTGTAACTTGCATTGTTATGGTATGAAATTCATATCATGAAATACATGAAATTAATATAGGCATGCTACACTGTTACGGAAATAATCAAAATATAAATTCATATATTTCATGTATATTATATAGGCACGCTATGCTACATTGTTATGGAAATAATCAAAATATAAATTCATATATTTCATGTATATAGGCACGCTACACGTTGTTATAAAAAATCTTCTAATTTAATATATTAGATATATAAGCGTTAATTTTTAAGTGTTACATGCAATTAGGTGTACTGATAATACCTGAGCAACTAGTAGTAAGCGTTACATAATTATATTGCAATTTCCAGCGTATAGGTATATATTATATTTTATGTTTTGAATTTTTTGTTTAGTTTATATTTATACAATATAAATAGATATATTTGTAATGCGATGAATGAAATAGGCTTATCTTATTTGTAGTAGTTAATTGTGTAAATTTATTATTTTGAAATTGATAATTTTTTTCTGCTAAGTGTGAAAATTTTTTGTTCTTGAATTGGTCAAATTAATAATGTTTATATTGAGAAGAGGATGTTTCTTTCTTTATATTGGTCAAATTTTTTGCTGCTCGGTATGCACAAGAGGATGTTTCTTTCTTAATTTTTAAATGGAAAACTTTGTTGATGAAATTGGCTTAGAAATTGCTAGAGAAGAAAGGGCTATCAAGTTAGTTGAAGAACCACCTAAGAAAAAGGCTAAAAAAACTACTTCTCATTGTTAGAATTTTTTTATTAATATTGGTTTAGGTAGTGATGGAAAAGAGAAGGCAAAATGTAATGGTTGTGGTGATGAGTTCACCGGTACTTCAACATTAAATCGTCATATTGAGAAGTGTCCCAAGATTAAGTTTGTAGATGTTGGTCAAATTATGTTAGACACACAAGAAAAGTTAAGGTCTAATAAAAAGATAGATAACTTGGTGATTCGAGAAAAGCTGGCTAATTTAATCATTAGGCGTGATTTATCTTTCAAATTTACTGATTATTCTGAGCTTTTGGATTTGTTGTGTTATGCAAATTGTGATATTGTTCCTATCACTAGGAATACTGGGGTAGCTGATATTTTTAAAGTTTATTCAAGAGAGAAAGAAATTCTCAAAAAGGAAATGTGTAAGATTCTTAGTAGGATATCTTTAACTTCTGATATGTGGACCTCTATTAACACTGAAGGTTATATATGCTTGACTGCTCATTTTGTTGACTCAAATTAGAGGTTAAGTAGTAAAATTATTAACTTTAGTCACATGCCTCCTCCTCATACTGGTTTTGAGATGTCTAAGAAAATAAATGAGTTTTTGCATGATTGGGGAATACAAAACAAGATTTTTTCAATCACTTTGGATAATGCATCCTCGAATGATGTTATGCAACAATGTTTTAAAAATTAACTTGCATTGGAAAGTTCTTTATTATGTGATGGGAAATACTTTCATGTGCGTTGTTGTGCTCATATTTTGAATTTGATTGTTCAAGAAGGATTGAAAGTTGCTCATGATACACTTCATAAGATTAGGGAGAGCATAAAATATGTGAAAGGGTTAGAAGGTAGAAAGACAAAATTCAAACAATGCATGCAAAAGATTGGGGTAGTTGAGACTTGTGGGTTGAGTTCTGATTGCTCTACACGTTGGAACTCATCTTATTTGATGCTTTGAAGTGCTCTTAAATATCAACGTGTATTTTCCAACTTGCATTGGGAGGATGATAATTATAAGGTTTGTCCTTTGATGGAAGAATGGAAAAGGGCTGAAAAGATGTATAGGTTCTTACAACCATTTTATGACATTACTAATTTGATGTCTGACACAACTTACCCTACTTCCAACTTATATTTCTTACAAGTTTGGAAGATTCAGTGTGTGTTACTTAATGGAATGAAAGATGATGACTTTGCAATAAAAGCTATGGCAGAAAAAATGGCTTTGAAATTTGAAAAATATTGGGATAAGTATAGCGCTGTCAACTTTGTCATTTAGTTACAAGAAGATTGATCCATCTACTTTTGAAATGAAAGTAGGAAAGATCAAAAGTTAAATGTATGCTTTTTTCTCTTAATGTTCCTCATCTACCACCATTACTATCACTCCACAACAAACTGGAAGGGCTTCATCTTCAACTTCTAAGAAGTCATCAGGTTTTGACTTCGATGATATCTTATTTGATGTAAGTTTTATTTTTGTATTTTTAGTTTCTATTGAATTAACTAGTTGTATACATGTAACTAGATAACTTTGTATAAATATTAATTTGTTCATTTTATTGCATTTAGGAAATTAAAATGCACAGGAATAAAGTTGCCACAAGAATAAGAAGATCTTAACTTGATATTTATTTGGATGAACAACCACTTGAATTTGATAACTTGGACAAGTTAAATGTTCTAGAATGGTGGAAGGATAACAGGAAATGATTTCCTGAACTTGCAATCATGGGCCGTGACTTGCTAAGTATTCCAATTACTATAGTGGCTTCTGAATCCACTTTTAGTATTGGTTCTCACATCTTAACCAAGTATAGAAATTGTTTGATAGATAAAAGTGTGGAAGCATTGATTTACACTCGAAATTGGATGCGTGGCTTTAATGATGCTAATAAATTAGTTAACTTCTTTGTTAATTTAGTCATACTAAAATGTTATATAACTTTAATTTCTTACTTTTCAAATGCCATGTAGATGGAAGGGATGATATTGATGATGATGATGATGATGATGATGATGATGATGATGATGATGATGATGATGATGATGATGATGATGATGATGATGGAAAGACATCCAATAAGAATGCATGCCCTTCAAATGTTGAGCAAACTTGATGTTAATGCACTTTACTAGTTTGATTACCTATTTTGATTATTAGAGTTAGTGATAGTTTGATACTTTGATTGCCTATTTCGAAGAATGCACTTTATTAGTTTGATACTTTGATTTCCTATTTTGATTCTTGGTGTTAGTGATACTTTGATTACCTATTTTCGAAATGAACTTTGATTACCTATTGAAATTTTTATTATTCAATATTAATGGAAATTTGTTTAGTCAATATTTATTATCATTAGTTTATTATGAGAAATTGGATTGTTTCATTTTAGCATATAATTTTGATTAACGTTTAAGTTAGAATTATTAATATAATTATATTCTATTTTTTATTTTAAACTTTTAAGTAGTATACTACTACTTTTTTATTTAATTAACTTTTTCTTATTAAAATAATAAGTTAATTGATTTTTATTAATCTCTATTTTTTATATTTTTAAACAAACCAACCATTAACCAACCTCTTTTTTTTTCAAATTCTAAAATTAATTTTAGTTTTTTTTTTACTTTTTTCAAATGTTGGCGGGCTAACCCGCCCCGCCCCGCCATCAAAATGGGGCGAACCAGAAATTTCAACCCTCCTTCGGTAGGGGGCCAAACCCGCCTTGCCCCCTATTTTGGCGGGTTAATGGCGGGGCAGATAACCCGCATTGACATCCATGCTTGGTGGTTTCCTATGATTCACATGCAAAAATATTTCTTCTCCTAAACACTTCAACATTTATCCTAAGTTACTAAAACAAGATCATGCCTTCACCTCTCTTTCTTCACCTAACGCCATTTACCATTCACTTCCTCCTAATGCTAACCATGAAACACTAAGTTTGCTTCCTAAGTTCTCTTGTGAAAAAAAAATCCTCTTCTCAAAATTTCATCATTCCTTCTTATAGTTTCAAAATAAAATTAATACCTTACTTTCTCATCTTCATATCATGATCATACACCACTAAAAAGACTCCATTTTCCCTTGCTTCTTAGTGTTGTACCCATGGAGAGTTAGAAGTTGAGTCCTTGCATTTTTCTCCTCTTTTGGCTGTGACTATCATTAAGGTAGGGGGAATGCTCTCTTTTACTCCTTGATTTTTACATGCATGGTGTAGTATGAATCACCCTAAGATTCATACCTTGGTGCCATTCCTAAATATGACTTTTTGAACTTGTAAATCACTAAAGAACTTGTTAAAAATAATCTTCATTTTTAGGAATCACCATGGCTGCTATATGTTCTTATGTTTTTCTTGATTTTTGTTGGATTCTAAGTTGCATAAGTGATGATCTCCTAACGTTTTTAGTGTTGTAGAAAATAATACACTATGGAGGATGCATGCATGCAGATCTTGTCACCAATTACTTGACAAACTTTTACTCTCTTCTTGGCCAAATTAACATGATATGTCCTCTTTGTTTGTAAGAAAGATTTAGGCATTAAAACATAATCCTTTTCATGAATTAAAATTAATTTTAAAGCGGGACAGGTTTGGTATTCTCTTTAAAATTCCATGCATGTTGTTGGATGAGCTAAGAAAATTAGATTTTTCCACTTGAATTGGTAACCATAGGATGTGACTTTGTTTCTTTTAAATTTAGATAGAATAATATGTTTAAAAATATGATTTTGAGATATATATTTAATGGGTGATGTTGCTACTAGAAATTTATCATTAATGATAATGGCCTAAATTTCAATTTCTTGCATAAAAGACCTTGGTTTTGGTAACTTAGTGAATATAGATGGTGTGTATGGCTAAGTCTTAAATTTTTGGTGATAATATGAAATTATAAGCATGATTATTAATTCTAGAATTTTTTAAATTAAAGTGATTAAATGTCATTTTTATGATAATCATTTTATATGCTTGATTTAGCGAAAATGGCTTATAAATATGCGATAATTATGACTCTTAAATGACATGGCATAACTGCTATTTTGTGCATGTTTATAATTATGGAATTGATGATAAAAATGTGTATAAGATGTTATTTTGAGAAAGAATTAAAAGGAGTCCTGAGCGTAGGCGCGAACGATGATCGGAAAGGTTTAAAACGTATTTACGTGGGTTAAAAAGGAAAAATTGAGCAAACTGATTCGGTGTGGATTTCATGACGGATAATGTGAGTTTTATGAATATCGGAAGTACCCATATGAAAAAAATTGGTTAGAAATATTCCTACGCAATACTTGTCCTTAAACGCGGTTTTTACGAAAGATAAAACAATGAAATATGGCGACTTGAGCATTTTCATGAAAATTTGTTTTCTGGGAAGAATTTGGGCCTAGTTTTATTTTATTTAATTAGTATTAAAAAATTTAAGCACTCTTTCCTTTGGAATCACTCAATTTGGAGTTTTCTAGAATAAATACGACGATAACGAAGTTTTTCGATAAAACAAAGAGAAATAGGAAAATTTAGAACTTTTCTTGGTTTAAGAGAGTTATTTTCTTTCAATAAAATTTAGATGAACTCTTTAATAATAATAACTAGAGGTTTTAGTAATTACGGAATTAAAGGCCAATAAAATAAGTTTCATCGCAAGTCAATACGATAGGACGATACCGATAAATGGCCTGAGATGTCGTAAGAAATATTAGATATTTTTACAATACACTTTCCTTAAAGAAAATTTAAGAATTTCAACTTATTTTAAGAAGTAGAATTTAAAAGGATGAAATTATAAATTTATAAGTAAATAAATGTTTTTACAATATTTCTTTAAAAAAAACTTAGAAATATTTAGATACTAAAGACTTTGGAAAACTTTTCTAATGGAAGTTTATTTTAAGTTAGGGCCTAACCTCAATTTTCCTAAAGGAAATTATTAGATGGCACCTGAGGCTTTGGCACATAAATTTTACTTGCTAAAAGATTCATAACGATTGGTCAATTCGCTTTAAGGACAAGGATATCGGATTGGCAGGTTTTGTCTAACACTTGGGCACTTTTATGATAAAATAAGTAGAACGCATATTGCATATGGTGTATGTGGAGGGATAGTGGAGTGATCCCCTTGAGCGTACAGTGATGGGGTACACAATGGAACAATGGCGTTTCGACTCTGCGGGAGGTCTCAGAAGTATACCGGGGCAGACCACTATTGGCTCGGAGTCACGCCCAAGACCGGACAGCCCGTGGCAACCCTGATATACTTCAACTCAGAGTGAGTGTTACCAGGATCGTGGAGTGCCTGTTCTGACAAGATATGTTTAGATCTATTGTGATGACAAGGCTGCGTGTCCTTACTATTTTGTGAAAACCAAAACGAGGCGAGCTCTGGTCACTCTAGGTAGGCAGGGGGATAAGGTGGGATTGATGTGCATAGTGGATATTGATATATGTGAGATTGTGGAGAAGGAGTTGGGGCCCATTACATATTGGTATTTAATCTAGATAATTTATAATGAATCTAACACATGCATAACATACCATAGTTGTGTGACTAACTCTGTGTATTGTATTGGCTCTATGATTAATAGTACATCCCTGATTACTATGTTGTTATGCTAGTAGGTTTTGTATGAAATCTTTCCTTTGTTTGATATATGTATGTTTAATATTTACGGCTACCCTTTCATGGAAATCTTGTGGGTTGAGAGCATTTTACTCACCCTCTAGTGTTATGTGTTTGTTTCCTTTTGGTGATCATCAGCTGAAGGACAAGGCAAACGTGAGCAGGACCTGGACTATCTACAGTAACAGACATTAAACCGTGGATGTAGAATATCCATACTTCCCTTTTGACGTTGAAACGGTTGTAGGTCACAACACTTTAGTAATAAGTTATGTTGTAATGTGGTTGTTTTATTGGGATCCTGCTAGCCCCGTATCTTTTGAGTACACTACTGTTATGAAGAATTGATCTATGTTATTATTATGTTTATTTCAAACTATGTGTTGATGATCATCGAACAAAAAAACTTCTGCTTTTCTAAATAACTAGTGACTCCTTAATTAAGTAGGACGTTCCGGTGTAGGAATTCGTCCTAGTTAATTGAGGGTGTCACACTTTATGTTCTCGATCTCAAAACCCCTATCTATAACGTTAATAATAAAAGGGTTAAAACAAACGATTTGAACCCAACTTATCTTTAGCCTTGTCACCTAGGACATATAAATGAGAAACATATTTCTAAACTCTATAAAGATGGATATTTAGACTCTTTTGATTTTGAATCAATAGACACATACGAATCTTGTTTATTGGGGAAGATGGCTAAGACCTCATTTACTGGAATGGGTGAAAGGGTAACTGATTTTCTTAGCTTAATAGATAGTGATATATGTGGGCCAATAGGGACAATGGCTAGGGGAGATTTTAGCTACTTTATCACATTTACTAATGATTTTAGTAGATATGGATTTGTGTTTCTAATGAAACATAAATCAGAGTCCTTCAAAAAGTTCAATGAATTCAAACATGAAGTAAAGAACCAACTTGGCAAGACAATCAAAGTACTTTGATCCGATTGAGATAGCGAATACATAAGCCTAGAGTTTGATGAATATATTAACGAGTATAGAATTATCTCTCAACTCACTCCTCCTGGAACACCACAATGGAATGGTGTTTCTGAGCGGAGAAATAGAACCTTGTTAGACATGGTTCGATCAATGATAATTCAAACTGACCTTCCTAACTTCTTCTGGTGACATGCTTTGATGACAATAGCTTTCACACTTAATCGTGTTCCATCGAAGGTTGTCATAAAGACACCACATAAGATATAGACTGGGAAATGACCTAGTATATTTTTTTATTAAGATTTAGGGCTGTGAAGCTTATGTGAAGTGTCAAATTTCAGACGAAATTAGACCCAAATTAGATAAATGTTTTTTTGTAGGATACCCGAAGGAAACTAAGGGTTATTACTTCTACAATCCTACTGAGGGCAAAGTGATTGTTGCTCAGAATGTTGCATTCTTAAAAAGGGAATTCATCTCTAAAAGAATTAATGGGAGAAAAGTATAACTTGAAGAATTTCAAGACCTACAAGGAATTGAAGAGCCAAAAGTGGAAATGGAGTAGGAACCACAAAATATTATGATAACTCAACTCCAATAGAACAAAACTTATGTAGATCAGGTAGAATATGTCAACAACCGAAAAGATATGGATTTCTTGTAACTCAGGAAGGAGATGTATTTCTAATGGATCAAAATAAGCCAACATCTTATGAAGAGGCCATTGCAAGTCCAGAATCTGAGAAATGGCTTGAAGTCATGGGATTTGAAATGGACTCCACGTGCACTAATCAAGTTTGGACTTTGGTTGATGCGCCCAAAGGGGTAAAACCTATAGAATTCAAGTGGGTTTTAAAAAATAAAACTAACATGTATGGTAATATAAGTACCTTTAAGCCAAGATTAACGGTGAAAGGTTTCAAGAAAATTCATGGTATAGACTATGATGAAACCTTTTCTCCAGTCGTTATGCTAAAGTCAGTTTAGATTTTGCTTGCTATTGTTGCATACCACAATTATGAAATATGGAAAATGAATGTCAAGACTATTTTCTTTAATGGAAATCTTCTTGAGTAAGTGTATATGACATAACCCAAAGGCTTTGTTAAGCCTGAAGCATTCAGCAAGGTATGAAACTACAACAGTCTATTTATGAACTTAAGCAAGCTTCCAGAAGCTGGAATGTTCATTTTGATGAGGTTGTTAAGCAATTCGGCTTTATTCAAAATGAAGATAAACATTATGTATAAAAGAAGGTTAATAACTGCATAGTTATTTTTATGGTCCTGTATGTTGATGACATATTAATTATTAGAAATCATATTCCTACCCTTCAATCTATGAAGACTTGGTTGGGAAACTGTTTTTCCATTAAAGACTTAGGTGAAGAAACCTACGTGTTGGGAATTAAGATCTATAGAGATAGATCAGTAAAATTACTTGGCCTAAGTTAGTATACATACATAGGCAAAGTGTTAAAAAGGTTTAACAAGCAAGATTCCAAGAAAGGGAACTTCTCCTATGTCACATAGCATAAGTCTATCAAAGGCTCAATCTCCTTCCACTAAAGAAGAGATAGAACAAATGAATAAGATTCTATATGCATCTGCTATTGGATCAATTATGTATGCCATGACATGTACTCGACCAGATGTCTCGTATGCTCCAAGCATGATGAGTAGATACCAGATTGATCTTGATGAAAGTCACTGGACTACCGTCAAGAATATCCTAAAGTACTTAAGAAAAACTAAGGATTCATTCTTGATATATAAAAGAGATCATTGTAAAGGGTTACACTGATGCTAGCTTCCAAACTGATAAGGATGACTCAATATCATAATTAGGGTATGTGTTTTATCTAAATGGTGGCACTGTGAGCTGGAAAAGTTCAAAGCAAGAAATAGTTATTGATTCTACTACAGAATTTAAGTATATTGTTTCCTCAGATACAGTAAAAGAGGCGATAGGGATCAAGAAGTTCATAATAGAACTTGAGGTAGTTCCTAGCATTATGGACCCCATGTCTCAATTGTGGAAATAGTGGAGCAATTGCATAAGCTAAGGAACCAAGATCACATCAGTGATCCAAGCATATACTTAGGCGTTTTCATCTCATCTGAGAAATACTTGACCGGGAAGATGTAAAGATATGTAAGGTGCATGTTGATGAGAATATTGTCGACCCATTCATCAAACCTCTTGCACAACAAAAGCATGAGGGACACACTAGATCATTAGGCATTAGGCAAATGTCTGATTAGCTATAGCGCATGTAGAAGATTATTGGTGTATGTACTACGAGCTATTAATGTATCAATTTTAACTTATTAATAAAATAGCTTTTTTAGTTTTTCTTTTTAAAAATTGTTTATCCTAGGAATAATAGGTCATATGAGAATTGTTCCTAAAATGTCCTTAGTCAAGTATTACATGGGGATATGTAAATACATTAAGACTGGTGTGTGAATATACTGATGATCTAATCTTGTAGATCATGGATATAATTGATATCAAGTCTTCACACAGGTGCACATTAAGAGTAATGTTATGCTAGACAGACCTACCATAGAATGTTGCATGGATCATTACATGAGTGTCATAAACGGTTCTCAATATGATAATGGTATATGTAGTCCTTCAACTTAAAGTCATTATGATCTACATGATGAGTTGGTTATTTTAATACAATTAAACGTCATCTATAATAAGATCATGATTAGACAATAAACAAATTATGCAGAGGAATATGAGTGATGTAGATGGGACTTGTCTCTCATATGTGACAGGAGTAATATCTATAGGCCACTTGATGGAGTGAGACTAAATAAATGCATGACCATGCTAGAAAGAATAAATATTAGATATTTACTTATTAAAGTCTACTCTGGTATCAAGTAAAAAGAATTAGGTCATACAAGGATGACGATGACCATGCCTTATACCCAATTAGATATCGTGACAAAAAGAATAGATATATAAAATAATTATCACTTATAGGTTATGTTGATGATGAATAATATTTAAACATAATGATGCATTGCTAGATGTCACTCTTAATTTAGATTAATAATAAAATAAATTATTATTAATATGACTTGTTGAAGAAAAGGTCTGGTCAAAGTCGAAATCCTTTTTAATAAGAAATTTGTTGATAACCAATATTATGTATTTTAACTGAAGTAAAGCTATGTGTTATTATTTGATATGGGTATTTAAGCGTTTTAGGAAACATAAGGATTAAGCTACAAAAGAAAGGGGGAGCCTATGCATCAAAAGTCTGAAAGAATTAATCGTAGCATGAACTCT
The DNA here is from genome assembly GCA_037962975.1 of Clitoria ternatea. Classification (NCBI taxonomy): domain Eukaryota; kingdom Viridiplantae; phylum Streptophyta; class Magnoliopsida; order Fabales; family Fabaceae; genus Clitoria; species Clitoria ternatea. The sequence continues at coordinate 141,348,227 of CM075673.1, forward strand.
ACAATCTAAGACAAAACAAGAATCAAAAGGTCTGGTAATTCAATTCAAAAAAATCCTCTCGCATCAAAGTAACTCACTAGACCCAGACTTGAAAACCTCATTCAAGCTTCAGAAAATATGAAAAGTATCAGACCCTGTCTTCTCCCGTCTAATCCTTTTAGAAACGGTCTGATACATGAAGCATCACGGTCACAAGTCATCTCCATCAAAGCTTGAAGAAAAGATTCTCGAAACAAAGATTGACTAAACAGGGTGGATTCTAATCTAGTCTGAAAAGCATCTAAGTTTCACCTTTATCTCACGTATTCATAGATTTCCTGAATCAATGTTTTCCCTCTTCATGAAACTTATGATACTTCTACTCCACCTACGGTTGCACACATCTTAAAGCTTTCAAATTTATATTACGTGTACAGAACATCTCTCTCTGACAAGAAAAGTTCTTACTCTTTGTGCAACTTCAACAAGAAAGGCTTTTATCTCCTATACAACAATCCTCTCAATGGTCGTATAATTAATAGTCTCTCCCTGAGCTCAACAATATGATTCTATATAAATAAAATCAACCTCTTTTCTAGATGGTAACCTTTCTGAAAAACATAGAAGAAAACATGAGGAGAGCAAAATCTAATACCGAGAGCTAAAGTTAAAAGGAAATACCAGAGAGTATAAAAAGAAAAATGAAAAAGAGATAGCTTGTGAAAAGAAGAAAATAAGCTAGAACACACTAATCAAAGTGTGATGGAAGAAGAGGAAAATATCATGAATGAATACCAGACGTTCGTGTACAAAAGCTCATGAGAAATGTAGAAATGGCAATATACATCAACAAGTAACTCTACCTGGAAGATTTGCCATGAAGACAAAGAAAGCTTGCTATGCGCAATCATCTTCCTACTTAGATGCCATAGTAACTTAGGATATGCGTTTGTGTGCCTAATAACATACTATCCCAAGTCTTTCTTTCTGACTCGGTACATTTTCCAATTATCTTTCACTTTTTGAAGGTAATGAACCCTATGGAAAATAAGCCCTTTCTTTCTTCACGAACCCATTTTCTGGTTTATCACTTAGCTCTACTAAGTCAAGGGTCTTATTTTATTTGTAGTGATTCTTCCAATCCTCTGGTAGTACAGGTCTGGTGTGTTTTTAGACTCTATTAGTGTTGCAAACACTGTTCGCTTGGAAAGGCTTTTGAAAGAATACTCAGGGTTTGAGCCAGGAGTGGCTTGTGGAAGAATACTTGGGTCTGCCCCAGGAGTGGGTGCTACAAAATAATACTCATTGGAACCTAGAGGGTCTGGTGTGTTGAAGCACCAGTTGTGCTTAAGCCAGGAGTGGCTGGAGTCAAGAATACTCAGAGCATGAGTTGTGTTTGAGGCAGGAGTGGCTGGATTCAAGAATACTCAAAAGCACAGGCTGTGCTTAAGACAGGAGTGGTTGGATTCAAGAATACTCAAAAGCACTAGATGTGCTTAAGCTAGGAGTGGCTGGAGTTAATAATACTCAACATCTAATGTAAATTATTTTTTACATAGTGGAAATCCTTCAGATTTAAAGGTACAAGATGTAGTCTCTGGGTTAGAGGTAAACTAGTATAAATTGCTTGTGTGTTGTCTCTTTCTCTTTACTATCAAAAGTCTAGTGTATTTTTATTGATATTCTTGATAGTAAAAGTCTGGTAAAATTACGCTCGCTCAATCAAAGTATCACACTTTCCGTATAAGCAAAAGTCTGGTCCACTATGCAAAACGTTATTGCGCTTGAATATCACTTTTTGGTTTGAAAAAGTGAATAGACTTATTAAACCCTCTCTTCTAAGTCTGTTCTCCAAACCATCAATTGGTATCAAAGCATGGCCTCTGGGGTTAAACACTCTCACGAGTGTAGAGGAAGAAGATCCATGAAAAAATTCACTCTGATGAAGGCTAAAAAGAAGAACCAAGAAGAAGAAGCTGCTCAATAATTGAAAAATTCAAAAGTCTGAAGGTGATCAAGAGCTCAAGAACATCACGAGAAAGGAAATGTAGAATAGTCTATTAGAAGCCTCAACAAGCTTCTCCACATTGGATGATCACAAGAACCCAAAGTCTAGTGAATAAAGATCAAGACTCAAGATCTCTGATAGACTGACAAAGGAAAGTAAAAACAAAATAGGTTTGATTATCTCTCTCCTGATCTCAAAAGTTATTATATTCATTGTTTCTTTAAAATTCTCATGTGGACTATATCTTATTAAATAAAAGATTGTCAAAACTGGTTTTGTGTTTTTTAAAAAATGTCATTTAAATATTTGATAAAACCAACCATTTCTTTACACAAATTTATTAATATATATCCTGAATTTATTTCAAATTTCTACAAAACTATTCCTAATTATTAGGAACAGTATATGTTTTCGAAAATTTCAAAACTGTGTGTTCCTCTCCATTTATTGTGAGTTTTTAAATAAATTCGAAAGACTCTCTGGCTTCTATATTTTTTTTATTTAAACTTTTCATTATTTCCGTATACTTCTCACTCGATAAATCTCTCTTTGAATCTTTAAACCTTAAACCTCTTTTTCTCAAAAACTTTTCTCTCAATCCTCTCAATGGCTACTTTCACTTAAAATGACATTATGGAATCTGTATACTTTTCCCGAGTTGAATACAAAAATAATGGTAGGGATGTCATGGCTAAGTTAAAAGGTATAGGTTGGCTACCATTTTGCTCAATAATTTATTCATATTCACCATCCATGGTGATAAGCTTCTGGTCTACTGTTGTCGCCAACAAAGAAGACTTCACTGTCTCTGGAACTCTTCAAGGTCGAAAGGTCACAATCACCACTGAGAATATTTCTTATGCTTGTGAATGTCCCAATAAAGCTCAGTTTTTCTCCGATGAATACATAGGCTCCATTATCTCCGAAGAAGAAGCAAATACATGTCTATACGGGATAGAATTTCCACCAACCCTTCTAGTCAAAGATTTGCTTCCAAAGACCAAATTTCTCTACACTCTGATGAGACAAATTTTCTCATAAAGAAAAGTGCAAGGGATGTGGTAACTAAACTAGACAAGTTTTGCATGGTTTTGATGATGAAAAGAGAGAAGGCAAGTCTGCCTGATGTGATCATGAACTACCTAATCATGTCTGTCTCTAAGAAACAAAAGAAGATTCCCTATCCAGGTGTTTTATGTAGGATTTTTGAACTTCATGGCTTTGAAGTTCAAAATACAAGACACTTGAAAGTATATGGAAATCTAGTCACCAAGGCCCCAATTTTCTCTGACATAATTGTCACTGATGAACCCTTTAACAGAACATTGCTGAAGACCCCTAACTGATGATACAGAGTCATCTCATGACTAGCTTGAAAATTCATCCACAGACTCAGAACCAAAAGACTCTGAACCACCCAAGAAAAAGGCTAAAGTATTTTTGGGTGTTTCCCTAAAAACTGGAAGGTCCAGGCCTTCATCCAAGTCAAAGTCTGGCCAATCAATGCCTACTTTGAAACCATTAAATATCTCTGTTCCAATCAAAACTTCTGGAAGAATCACTAGGGGTATGACAAAGCATATCTCTACAAGAAAAATCAACAAAGAAGGATCATCCACAGCAAATCCTCTAATCTTTGACTCTTCAGACTCAACAACCACTAAATCAAAGACTGTGCCATCTTTTCCACCTCATATTACAAAATCTCTTCCTGGCCAGGAAACTCTGTTTGATGCTTCTGCTCAAAATTCAGCATTGTAGGCTTATTCATCCATCTTTACCTCTATACCCATTGCTCACCCAAAATCTAGACTTTAGTCAACCAGAATTACTTTACCATCTGCATCTTCCTCTCTCACATTTGCTCCTCCTATGCCTGCACAGGACATACTTCTTGATGATAGTTTATGTTCTACTTCTGATACTGCTATGTACTATAAGCTTAGAAAGGAACAAAGAGCCATCTTGATGGATATACAACAAGGAAGGACTCTGACTGAAATTATAAGTGGAAGAGAAAAATCCACATTCATCCTTCCTTCAACAAGGATTCTTATTGCTCCAGACAGACTTCACTTCATTCCTAAGCCTTACCCTTCTAGAAAAGGAAAAGAACCTGTCTCAGACTTGGTTCAACCATATGTACCAGCATGGAATGACCCCAAACCTCATAGACTTTCTAATAAAGAAGTAACCAGACTTTTTCAATCTGATCACAACACTGAAGAAGATGCTCTTCGCATGTGGAATCACATATTGTGGATGATTGGTGAAGCAAGCTCCAGTTCCAATAGTTTGAATCAGTCATGATATACCCGACCAAACTCTTTTTCTCAAAAATTTTCATCTCTTAAACCCATATTTGTTGATACCAAAAGGGGGAGAAAATTAGGAGCATATAACATATAAGTATATAAGTAAATTATTCTAAAATTAAAATTTCTTAGAAATGTTTTCCTTACATTACTCAATGCATTATTTTTTTGTTATTGTTTTTACTATATCCAGCTTAGGGGAGTCAATATCCTAATCACAGAACTTTATTTCAGTTAAAAGAATTAATGTTTGCTATCAACAAATAGGAGAAGATTGATAAACAAAAAATCTGGTCAAAGTCAAAATACTTTTTAACAAGAAATTTATTGATAACCAACATTATGTATTTTAACTGAAATAAAGCTATGTGTTATTATTTGATATGGGTATTTAAGCACTTAAGGAAACATAAGGATTAAGCTACAAAAGAAAATAGGAGCCTATGCATAAAAAGTCTGAAAGACTTAATCATAGCATGAACTTTACAATCTAAGACAAAAGAACAATCAAAAAGTCTGGTAATTCACTTCAAAAGAAATCCCCTCGCATCAGAGTAACTCACCAGACCTAGACTTGAAAGCATCATTCAAGCTTTAGAAAATATGAAAGTATCAAACCTTGTCTTCTTTCTTCAAATCATTTTAGAAGCGGTCAGATACATGAAGCATTAACAGTCAGAAGTCATCTCCATCGAAGCTTGAAGAAAAGATTCTTGAAAGAAAGATTGACTAAACAGGGTGGATTATAATCTAGTCTGAAAAGCATCTAAGTTTCACCTTTATCTCACGCATTCAGAGATTTCCTGAATCAAAGCTTTCCCTCTTCATGAAACTTATGATACCTCTACTCCATCTATGACTGCACACATCTCAAAGCTCTCAAATTTATATTGCGTGTATAGAACTTCTCTATTTGACAACAAAAGCTCTTACTCTTTGTGTAACTTCAACAAGAAAGGCATTTGTCCCCTGTACAACAACCCTCTCAATGGTCATATAATTAACAGTCTCTCCCTGAGCTCAACAATATGATTCTATATAAACAGAATCAATCTCTTCTCTAGATGGTAGCCTCTCCGAAAAACATATAAGAAAACATGAGGAGAGCAAAATCTAATATCGAGAGCTGAAGTTAAAAGGAAATAGTAGAGAGTATAAAAAGAAAAATGAAAAAGAGAGAGAACTTGTGAAAAGAAGAAAATAAGCTAGAACACACTAATCAAAGTGTGATGGAAGAAGAAGAAAATATCATGAACGAACACCAGACATTTATGCATAAAAGCTCATGAGAAATGAAGAAATGACAGTATACTCATCAATGAGTAACTCTACCTAGACGATCTACCATGAAGATAAAGAAAGCTCGTTATATGCAATTATCTTCCTACTTAGATGCCATAGTAACTTAGGATATACCTTTGTGTGCCTAATAGCATACTAACCTAAGTCTTGCTTTCTGGCTCAGTATATTTTTCAATCATCTTTCACTTTTTGAATATAATGAGCCCTATGGAAAATAAGCCCTTTTTTTCTTCACGAACTCATTTTCATGGTTTATCACTTAGCTCTACTAAGTCAAGGGGCTTATTTTATTTATAATGATTCTTCCAATCCTCTGGTAGTATAGGTCTGGTGTATTGCCAGACTCTGTTAGTGTGGGAAACACTGTTGGCCTGGAGAGGCTTTTGAAAGAATACTTAGGATTTGAGCAAGGAGTGGCTTATGAAAGAATACTTAGGTCTGCCTCAGGAGTGGGTGTTGCAAAATATACTCATAGGAATCCAAAGGGGTCTGGTGTGTTGAAGCACGAGTTGTGCTTAAGCCATGAGTGGCTGGAGTCAAGAATACTTAGAGCATGAGTTGTGCTTCAGCCAGGAGTGGCTGGAGTCAAGAATACTTAGAGCATGAGTTGTGCTTAAGGCAGGAGTGGCTGGATTCAAGAATACTCAAAAGCACAGGTTGTGTTTAAGCTAGGAGTAGCTGGATTCAAAAATACTCAAAAACACTAGCTGTGCTTAAGCCAGGAGTGGCTGAAGTCAATAATACTCAACATCTAATGTAAATGATTTTTTACATAATAGAAGTCCTTTAGATTTGAAGGTACTGGATGTAGTCTCTGGGTTGGAGGTGAACCAATATAAATTGCTTATGTATTGTCTCTTTCTCTTTACTCTTTACTCTTTACTATCAAAAGTCTAGTACATTTTTATTGATATTCTTGATAGTAAAAGTCTGGTAAAATTATGCTTGCTCAATCAAAGTATCACACTCTCCGTATAAGCAAAAGTCTGGTCCGCTGTGCAAAATGTTATTGCGCTTTGATATCACTTTTTGGTTTGAAAAAATGAACAGACTTATTAAACCCCCCTTCTAAGTCTATTCTCTGAACCATCATAACTGGATATTTTACCTATAGGGTCACACGCATAGAGTAAGCCCACTAGAGGATAGTTTTATTTTAGTCATTTAGTATGAGTCAGGAGCCCAATGTTTATTAAGAGCGCATTAGGCTAAAACCTGAGCCTATATATAGAGCATGAGATGCTCATATGCAGCTACTCAAAAATTGGGATTACTCATTGAATTTTTGTACTAGCATTCAGAGATTTAGTTTTTGGTGGGAATACTCATGTGGACTCTTAAAGGACAGAGCTACGATTACTTCGATTAAGGAACTTGTTTCATATCTATAATAGGTAAATGCTAAAAACACAATCTTTATTTTGTGGTTTTGTGGTGCTTTGAAACATTTGCTTTTGTAATAATATTTTTTAGCGCTGCCTGACCCAATGGGATTCTCTGAAACTTACCCTGCCCACACCTTAAAGCTCCAAGGAATATTCCCAAGACCCAAAGTGATGACTCATCGACCAAGCATTTCCACCATGAAGAATCTCATCAGTTTCAGTTCCATTATAAGAAGACTATGAAATATTACCATTGTGGGGGACCTCACCTAGTTTGGTTTTGTGACAAGGAAGTCGTAATCAATTACGGCTACAAGGAAGAAAGAGACAAAAGCTACCAGTGCCAAAAAAAGAACCTTGTTGGACCTAGTAAGGACGTGAAGAATTAAATGGGACAACTGATATAATGTAAAGGTGAAGAACAATCAACCAGCACCCCAAACAATGATAACCTTATAAATGAAAACACAAACCATAACAATGGTCAACACAAACTGGGAAAACCTACAACAATTTGAGGAACAGAGACTTTATGAAGGAATGATCTAGTGCTAGGACGATCATAGTTACCACCTAATAGTTCGAAGAATAGACTTAGAAGGGGGTTGAATAAGTTTGTTCACTTTTTCAAACCAAAAAGTGATATTCAAGCGTAACAGCATTTTGCACAGCAGACCAGACTTTTTCTTATGTGAGCGCATGATACTTTGATTGAATGAACATTATTTACCAGACTTGTAATATTAAAGATATTAATAATGATGCATTAGACTTTTGATAGTAAAGAGTAAAGAGAAAGAGATAATACACAAGCAATTTATACTGGTTCACCTCCAACTCGGAGACTACATCCAGTACCTTCAACTCTGAAGGATTTCCACTATGTAAAAATCATTTACATAAATAGCTCAGACAGAAGCCTATGAGTATTATTGACCCCAGCCACTCCTGGCTTAAGCATAACCCATGCTTGAGTATTCTTTTGCAAGCCCCCACTCCTAGGGCAGACCCAAGTATTCTTTCATGAGCCACTCTTTTAGTTTTGTGTGTTTCTTTGATGCACATCTCTTTTAGTTTTGTTCTACCAGCCTAATTGGATACGAGCTCCCCCTTTGATTTATAACTTATGCTTTATATCCTGAAACACCCGAATAATTTTATTAAATATTTAACAACTCATAACCCGACTAATTAAGATGTTTGATGTTGGTTATCAACAAATCTAAGGGTATTTCAAAAAAATCTTCTTAGTTCTAACAATCTCCCCCTATTTGTTGATAGCAAACATTAAGTCTTCTTAATTATTTGATCTTCCTTTTGCATAAAGTTAGGTTATAATAGATACTTAAAAGTAGGAAGATAATCATTGAATTATTTTATTAGACAAGAAAGGAAGACAGAAAATCATTTAAAACATAAACTTTGGGAACAATTAAGATGACACTTTCAAAACATTCAGAGATAAACAGAACTACTTCTTCTCAATTCCTTCTCCCCCTTTTGATATCAACAAATCAGTAGGGTAAATGGATGAAAAAGATGGCATATAGAAGAGAATGTAGACAAGAAAAGTTATTTCTGCTTTGAACTCCTAGAGCAGGATCCAGCTTCTCCCATCACCTTGAGAATATGATTCCATAGTTTTCTGGCATCATCTTTAGTGTTGTTGGTGGAGGATGACAGTTTGGAAACTTCTTCATCAGGAAGTCTTCTAGGTATAGGCTTATCCCATGCCAAAATAGGAGGATTAACCAATGCTGACATTTGCTCTTTTCCTTTTTTGGAACAATGAGGCTTAAAGACACGGGCAAGTCTATCTTGAGCAATTAGAATTTTTATGGAAGGCAGAATGAGGACAAACTTTTCTTTGCCGTATCGAACATCTTCCAAAAACTTTCCTTGTTGAAGATCCCTTAGGATGGCTCTCCATTCTTTCTTTAGTTTGCTGAAGATGGCAACATCTGATGCAGTATAAAGATTTTCATCATGGATGACTTCCAAGGCAGGTTGGGGATAAGCAAATTTTGGTGAGGGTGAGGATGCAATGAGGTTTCCTTTACAAAGACTTCTAGAATAAGGATTGAGAATAAGTGTATAAGAGAATGAAGATAGGCAGGATTGCTGACTCAAATTTTGAGGGGTGAAAGCAGAAGCAGGTGTAGGGTCAAAGATGATTTCGAGTTGATCAAGGGTGATGAAGGGTGAGTCTGAATGAGGGGAGTTTGGTCGAGCTTTCTTTGAATTTAAAGGTGAGTTTAGGAGGAAGAAAGATTGAAATCTTTTTGAGTTGGAAGGCGAGTTTTCAAAAAAGATAGATGCAAGAATGTCTTCTAGTTCAGGAGAAGTTGATATTGAAAACATGGAATCTAAAGAAGTAGAAGAGAGGGCAATGAAAGTTCCCAGGGTTTCTAAAGGAGAGTTTTCAGAGTCAGAATCTAGAATTAAGGGGTTGCCAGTAGAGGATCCTTCCTAGTTAAAAGACTTTGACGAGTGCGATGCCATTTGAACAAGATGAAAGATTTCAAATAAAATTTAGGAGAAAGAGTGTTTGAGAAATCAGAAAGAAAAGCTTGATGAGTAAAATCAGATTGTGAATACCTTTTTAAAAAATGGTGAAGTGGTGGAATGCTGAGACTTTTTTATCAAAGCTTTACAAATAGACATCATTAAAAACTTTTAATCGTTGAGAGACATATTAGTTTGAAATATTATGATTTTTAAAATAAAGACGTTATTCCTTAATGATAAAGAGCAGTTATCTAGATATTTCAATAAATGCTAAAGCAATCATATGATAAATTAATTAAAGAAGAAATCGAAGAGTTACATATAATTACCCAACCATTAAGTGAAGATTCCATTGTGGTTCAAACATGCTTTTTCATCTGTTGCTGTTGAGAATGATGCATCTAATTGAGGGCTTTTTTCATCTTTGTCCTTGAATCAGGTCTTGAAGGCTTGATTCTACGCTTCCTTTCTCGTGATGTCTGTGAGCTCTTGATCTTCTTTAGACTTTTGAATTCTTCAAATAGTGAGCAGCTTCTTCTTCTTGATTCTTCTTTTTAGCCTTCATCAGAGTGGATTTCTTCATGGATCTTCTTCCTCTATACTCATTAGAGTGTTCAACCCTAGAGGCCATATTCAGATACCAATTGATGGTTCAGAGAACAGACTTAGAAGAGGGGTTGAATAAGTTTGTTCACTTTTTCAAACCAAAAAGGGATATTTAAGCGTAATAGTGTTTTACACAATAGACTAGACTCTTGCTTATGTGAGCGCGTGATACTTTGATTGAATGAACATTATTTACCAGACTTTTACTATCAAAGATATTAATAATGATGCACCAGACTTTATGAGTATTATTGACTCCAGCCATTCCTAGCTTAAGCATAACCCATGCTTCTAAGTATTCTTTTGAAAGCACCTACTCCTGGGGCAGACCTAAGTATTCTTTCATGAGTCACTCCTGGCTCAAACCCAAGTATTCTTTCCAAAGCCTCTTCAGGTCAAAGAGTTTCTCGACAGATCACCATATCTGTGTTTACAAGAAATTGGAAATATTAGAATAGATGAAACTCATGTACACAAAGTATCTGAGGCTTATATGTGATTTTCTTTTCTTTATATCATATTATCTTTCATGTGACATCCCTATTTTTATGTTTTTGATACATTCTCACAAGCTCTCTCTTTTTCTTTTCTTCTTCTTTTCTCTTCATATGACTCTCTATTCTTCTTTTGTAATCTCTTTCCTTTCCTTATGAGACATCTATATCTCTTAATCTCTCAGGCATACACACATATATCTCTATATCTAACTCTTACTTCTTGTTCTTGAGGAAAGTTACAATATATATATGTGGTATTTTTGTTGATAGAGATAGATCCGTTGGATGACCGCTAAGGAGTGTGTCATTCAAATGCTTGAGAAAAGTCTTCTTAATGGATATGATCTTTAGAGAGAGTCTTTCTTCTTGCTTGATGTGGATCAAAGATCTTTCGAGATTCATGCCATTGCAGGCCTAGAGTCAGTTTCACTAAGATGGAAATATCTTTATTAAGAGGTGGATCTTTGATCTACTTTATTTCAGAGTTTCCTTTCTTGTGATAAGACTTTGAGCTGAGAAAGAAATATGCTTTGTTAAGTCATCATCCGGACTTGATACATTCAGAGAGAGTATCTAAGATAGTTTTAGGTCTGGTGAATCATAAAGCGTTAATGATGAGACTCAAAAATCCTTTCTTGTGATTTTGAATAAGATCTGAAGCATCCTCTATGTGTAGACAGAGTCTGATTGAAGGCGGTCCCCTAATTAGTGAATTTGTTCAGATGATGTGAAGAGTCTGGTTCTGTTATACGTCCAAAAGAACGTTTTCTTTAGGAGAGGCGCTCCTAGACTTTGTGTGTTTCTTTGATACACATCTCTTTTAGTTTTGTTCTACCAGCCTTATTGGATACGAGCTCCCCCTTTGATTTATAACCTATGCTTTATGTCCTGAAACACTCGAATAATCTTATTAAACATTTAACAACTCATAACCTGACTAATTAAGATGCTTGATATTGGTTATCAACAAATCTAAGGGTATTTCAAAAAAAATCTTCTTAGTTCTAACACCACTGTTTACCTTCCTTTTGTTTGTTTAAGGTATTCTCTTTGAGAGGAAAAACCTTTCTAAGTAAATCTAGTTTGATAACTACCATGTAAATGTTATCCTTTTGTCATGACTTGCACCTTTATTACCATATGCAATGCTTAAGTTTTGGATCTTGGACCTACTTGAATTAATCTTAAATTTCTCTAGGATCACCGTTAAAGCATTTCTGAACTTCTTTTAAAGTATTCTTAACTCATTCTTGAATTATTTATGAATTGCCCTTAATTTACTTCTAAATTTTCTTGAACTCCTTGGGTTTCAGTACGTAACCTTAGAATCAAAGTTGAGCCTCTAATTCGTGAGTCCTAAGTTTGAATCTAAATCTTTAGCGTCAAAATAGTTTTGATTATTATCTAACCATGTATTGTAAATGTTCCTTAAATTGATCCCTAACTTGCTAGAGATTGACTCTTGAAGTGCCTTTGCTATTGCTTTAAAGACTTTCTTGGAAATTCTTGTTTGCTTACTCTTGACATGTAATTCAGTGCCATGAGCTAGTTGTTGATTCTTTCTTCTTTGGAAAAATGTCTTCTGTTGACATTTGAATTCCTTGACTTCTGATGCTTGTAATTTGAAATTGGGTCTGAACTCCTAAAACTCAAATCTCTTCTAGAACTCTCCTAAATCGTGTTTACTTATTCTAAAATTATATGTATTCTTTGAAATCCTTTTAGATAGTTGGGAACCTTTTTGATCTAGTTCTAAATTACCCATTATCTACCCTCAAGTGTCTTGAAATTTATGTCTAGTGCCTTTTTGACATGTTTCTATGATTAGTTCTTTCCTTTCTACATTTAAAAACTCCTGAATTGAGGGTTAACCTTGCTTAGGTTCGCAAGGAGATGTCCTTGTTCATTTGGGGGAAGGACTTAAAGTTTTGAAATCCTTAAAAGCACTCTAACAAGGAAGAATATGACGTCAAGCATGCCCTATGGACCTTCTTAGTTGACAGGTCATCAAATGAAAAAGGAAGCAAAGTAGGAATAATACTCAAATCACCAACCGACATTGCCATGGAGGAATCACTGAGATTCTTATTTAAGGCAAGTAATAACTAGGCAGAGTATGAAGCACTCACCGCCAAATTGTAAATGGACCTAGACCTTGGAGCCAGATCCATACAGGTAAAAACCAACTTACAATTAGTCACCCGATAGGTGGAAGAAGCCTATCAAGCAAAAGATCCTACCCTTGCCAAATACCTCTCTCGGGTCAAGAAGCTAGTAGCATGATTCAAGTTGTTCAAGATCGCACACGTTCCTTGAGCAAAAAATGAAAGAGCATACCTACTTTCTAAGCTCGCCAGTACCAAGAAGGCTAGGAATCTAAAGACACTTTTGTAGGTGTCGCAACCTAAATCGCGACGGCGCGGCGAGAAAGAGAGGATGGGTGGAATGAAACAGGGAGTCGCCACCAACATTTTTATCCATAGGAAAAACATTGGAAAAAACTAGGTTCAGTAAAGCACTGGTTAAAAAAATTGAGATTCAAGTTCGGGAGTCGGTTACGAGTAGGGAAGGTATTAGCACCCTACATCGCCTGTCAAAAACAATACCAAGATTGAAAATGCGCAACATAAATAGCCTTACAAAAGATGGTTTATTTCTTCCCTTTCATTGTTGTATTTTTTATTTTAAAAACGACAGAATGGGATGAGAGAACTGTACAAACATAGAATGTCGAAGCGAGGTCAATGGGACGTTTCATCCGAATTAAACTCGACTTCGATATGAGACAGAGAGGGGAAAAGAATGCTAATAAGGCGTCACGCCTAAATTATACATCCTCGAAATAAAAAAATAGGGATAGGAAAGAGATAAGCGGGACGTCTCGTCCTAAGTATCCCTCCCCTATGAATTATGGCGAGGCTTAAGCAAAAACTAGGGGGAAATCAACAAGACGTCACGTCTAAATTGATTTTCACGGAAGTAACCAAAAAAAGGCCATTTATGAAAGAAACGTGGAAGTAAGGAAATAAATCAGCAAAAAGAAATAAGAAAGATGGGCCCGACAGGAGTTAAAGTCCTGCTCCTACGTATTCTTGAATTATCAAGAAATCAGGGTTACGTAGTTCTGAGTGTTTTTCTTTTAGGAAAAGATTGGGAGATGAAGATGGATGTCACTGAGGTGGGGAACTCGTACAAGGCAAAGTTCTTCGCACGTGTACGAATCCTAAAGAGGTTGTGTAGACGGGAGTGCTCCCGTACGACACTGTTTAAGAATGATTTGTTTCTTTTTATTGATTTTTATTTAGATTTGAAAGAAAACATAGGAAGCATTTATTTCCCTTTATTATATTTTACTATGGAACGAAAGGAAAAAGGTAGTAGAAGCTACAAAAGAGAAAGGGAAACAATAAATTCTGAAAATAGAGGAAAAATGAGTGAAAACCGAGTGGGAGAAGTGAAAAACCGAGTGAAAATGGCAAAAACCGAGTGAAAATTACAAAAAACGAGTGGAAATAGTAGAAACCGAGTGATAAAGAGGAAAAACCGAGTAAAAATGGTAAAACTGAGTGATGAAAGCAGAAAACCGAGTGAGGACAAGGAAAAACTGAGTGAAAATGAGGAAACCAAGTGGAAATAGCAGAAACCGAGTGAGACAGTGAGCTTACCGAGTAATAAGCGATTTACCGAGTGAGACAGTGAGAAGAGGGACGGTATTGGAGTTGAGTGGAGTGAGGAAATTGGATTTGGTGTACTTGAGGGGAGAGGACGGTGTTGTGAGGGGAATTGGGACGGTGTGTAGGTGAAGGGATGAGGAGGTCGGTTTTGGAGAGGACGGTTGGTTGGGCGGTGTTGGCTGAGGGGAATGAAGTGTTGGGCAGTGTTGTGTTGAGGGGAGAGGACGGTGTGGCTGTTAGAGACAGGAAGGAGGTACAGGGTTGGCTGATGAAGAGAGGAAGGAGGGTGCTGGATGCGTATCTGTGTGTGTAAGTATGCGTGATGTGTGTATAAGTCTGTAAGGGCTGAAAGCTTCAGCCCCTTGCCTATTTATAGGCTGGTTTGAGTGGAAGGCCAGCTCAGGCTTCCACTTCCGAGTGGAAGGCCAGCTCAGGCTTCCACTTCCGAGTGGAATGCCAGCTAAGGCCTCCACTCAGAGTGAAGTGGGGGACAACGGCTGGGTGGGAATTTTTAATTCCCCCCACTTCCGCCCCTGTTGGCCACTTGTCTGCCACCCCCAGGATTCCTGGATCCACTTGGGTGGTGGAATCCAAGTCAGCACGGTTTAACAGGGGGACCTGGTGGGAATCCGAGTGAGAATGGAAGAATTCCGAGTGAAAATGTTAGAAATCCGAGTGAAATTGTTGAAATCCGAGTGAGAATGTTGGAAATCCGAGTGTAAATCACTCGGATCACCCTCTCAGTCAACATTCATCCACATTGCCACCTAAATCTGAGTGTAAAAGGGGGTCGGTCTTCACTTTACCACCTAAATCCGAGTGGAAAAGGCCCCTTTGATGCTAAAGACCGAATGAAATCATGTTGGTGTCAATTGGATTGAGTGGGAATTAAAGAAATTGAATCAGAACCGAGTGAAAATGACTCGGACTTCATCTCCTCTCCATAATCCAAGTGACAAATGACTCGGATCCGACTGGAACATGTGAAGTGTGACTCGGAATTGGGAGAAAGATGACTCGGGAACGGGTAAAAAGTGGCTCGGTGAAGGTTTGAAGTATGGTGGAAATGGGGGCTCAGAATTGATTGGCCAAAAGGACTCGGGAAGGGTGAAAAGTTACTCGAAAATCAAGTGAAAAAGGGGCTCGAAACCGGGAAAAGGATGGTTCACTCGGGAATGGGGGAAAGTCACTCGGAACTCGAGTGAGAAAGGGGCTCGGAACTGGGAAAAGGATGACTCACTCGGTGCTGACTAAATGGCTCGGTATTGTGTGAAATGTGACTCGGATGTGCTCACACATCAATTCACTCGGATACATTCGGTCGGGAATCCTCTTCACAATGGTTTCACTCGGAAACTGGTGGAAACTTTACTCAGAATTGATTGAATAGTATTTTACTAAGGAACCAATTAAAAGGTGATTCAGAAATGATTGAATCAGTGTTTCAGTAGGAATCACTTCAATCGGAGGTGTGCTACTCGGATCTTGTCTTTGCTTGGAATGTTCACTCGGAATGTCTTCAATAGTGACCTGAAAGTTAACTGCTTGAAGGTTTCACTCGGAACTGACCTTGTGAGCTCTTAATTCGAATGGAACTTGGTCACTTTCACTCGGATTTTCTTCAATCAGCATTCCTTTCACTCGGAATTGACATTCTTTGCAATCAGGGCTTGTAAACTGGCATACTCCACTCGGAATGCATCTGAAAGGGAATTATCCACTCGGATTTACATCTAATCTGAGTCATTTCACTCAGATTTGAATTCAACAGGTCATACTCCACTCGGATTGGTCCATTGTTGAGTCATTATTCGGATTTCCCACCCAATAGGTCATACTCCACTCGGACATGCCCAAAACTGAGTAGTTTCACTCGGATTTTCTCCATTCAGAGTAATGTCACTCGGATTTAACTCATTTTGAGTGATTTCACTGGGATTTGATCCAACAGGAGCATATTCCACTTGGATTTGACTTCAGCAGGGAGCATTTCATTCGGAAATGCTTTAACCTGAGTCATCCTGTTCAGATGTGATCATTTTTTAGTCATTCCATTCAGACTTCTCTTGAAAATGGGCATAATCCACTCGGATTGGCTTGGCAGGGAAGCTATCCACTCAGATTCAACTTCAACAGGGGAGCATTTCACTCGAAAATAACTCAATGAGTTATTTCACTCGGATTTCATCAATTTTGAGTCATTCCACTCGAAAATGCTTCATTTTGACTCGGATTTGACCATTTTTTGAGTTTTTTTTCACTCGGATTTATCTCCATCAGGGCTGTATTTCACTCAGAAATGCTTTAACCTGAGTCATCCTGTTCAGATGTGTTCATTTTTTAGTCATTCCAATCGGATTTGCCTCCCACAGGGCTGTATTTCTCTTGGAAAAGCTTCATTCTGAGTTATTTTGCTCGGTTCTGATTATGTTGGAGCCATTCTTTTCGAATCTGACCATTCTGAATTAGAATTCAGTATAAAAAGATTCATTCCACTTGGACCGGACCAAAAGAGGTGTTCACAGATGCCCCTCTTTACTTCTTTTTCACAAAAGAAACACGAAGCTTCTGTGTTTTTGAAGTGAAAAGGAAGTAAAGATATGAACACCGATGTAGGGGGCCAAGTGGGACCTCTTGATCGGTATAGCGACTGATGGTGTGGGCAATCACGAGTCAGTGTGACCTTTCTTCTTTAAAGACGAGCATTTTCCTCTTCCGTTTCACTTTTCCCTCTTTTTTTTTGTTTTTATTTTTGTTTTTGTTTTTTTTGTTTTTTTTGTTGTTTTTTTTTTGTCCTAAATCTGGAAAAAAGAAGTGAAGCAGTGCTCTAATTTTTAGCAAGAAACGGTTAACTGGGAATTATCCTTTGAATGACATGAAGCAGAAGGGTGCCTCATTCGGCGACTGGGAGAAAAAGGATGCCTTCTTTGGTGACTGAAAGGTAAAAGGATGTCATTTGTTCGACGACGGGAAGGTAAAGGTGCCATTTGATCGGCGACAAGAAAGTAAAGGGGTGCCATCTGATCGGCGACAGGAAAGTAAAGGTGCCATTTGATCGGCGACAGGAAAGTAAAGGTGCCATTTGATTGGCGACAGGAAAGTAAAGGTGCCATTTGATCGGCGACAGGAAAGTAAAGGTGCCATTTGATCAGCGACAGGAAAGTAAAAGGGTGCCATTTGATCGGCGACAGGAAAGTAAAGGGGTGCCATTTGATCGGCGACAGGAAAGTAAATGTGCCATTTGATCGGCGACAGGAAAGTAAAGGTGCCATTTGATCAGCGACAGGAAAGTAAAGGGGTGCCATTTGATCGGCGACAGGAAAGTAAAGGTGCCATTTGATCGGCGACAGGAAAGTAAAGGGGTGCCATTTGATCGGCGACAGGAAGGTAAAGGTGCCATTTGATCGGCGACAAGAAAGTAAAGGTGCCATTTGATCGGCGACAGGAAAGTAAAGGTGCCATTTGATCGGCGACAAGAAAGTAAAGGGGTGCCATTTGATCGGCGACAGGAAAGTAAAGGTGTGCCATTTGATCGGCGACAGGAAAGTAAAGGTGCCATTTGATCGGCGACAGGAAGATAAAGATTGGGGGAACTAACAGGACGTCTCGTCCGAATTAGCTCACTGTTGGCAGGAAATGTAAAGGTTGGGGGAGCTAACAGGACGTCTTGTCCGAATTAACTCAATGTTGGCAAGAAATGTAGAGGTTGGGGGAGCTAACAGGACATCTCATCCGAATTAACTCACTGTTGGCAGAAAATGTAAAGGTTGGGGTTGACCCTCGGTTGCCATGACTGCGGGTTCTTGGGGAACTGCCCTTTGAATGTAGAAGAATGAATCTGGGGAGATGCCCCAGTTAGACATGATTGGATGAAATCTTGGGGAACTGCCCCTTGGATGAAAGAATAAACCCAGGGGGATGCCCCAGTTTGACATGATTGGATGAAATCTTGGGGAACTGCCCCTTGAATGAAAGAATAATCTGGGGAGATGCCCCAGTTTGACATGATTGGATGAAATCTCGGGGGACTGCCCCTTGAATAAGAGAATAAACCCGGGGAGATGCCCCAGTTTGACATGATTGGATGAAATCTCGGGGGACTGCCCCTTGAATAAAAGAATAAACCCGGGGAGATGCCCCAGTTTGACATGATTGGATGAAATCTTAGGGAACTGCCCCTTGAATAAGAGAATAAACCCGGGGAGATGCCCCAGTTTGACATGATTGGATGAAATCTTGGGGAACTGCCCCTTGACTGAAAGAAGAATCTGGGGAGATGCCCCAGTTTTGGGTTGGCTAGGAAATGTAGTCCCACTGGGGAAGGATTTGGGAAGTGTAGTTTTTGGCGATTATGGTTCCACTGGGGAGAAAATTTGGTGATTCAGGGTAATGCCCCTTTTGGTGAAAGAGAATAGACTTGGGGTTTACTGCGGACATGCCGAAGGTCTGCTAAGGATAGAGTTGGGCATCTACACATCTCGGGGATCATGGTTTCCGGCCATCCTTTAACAGAGAAATGTAAAACTAATTAAAAACTTACAGGCGGACTCCCTTGGCGACAGGCGTTGAAGTAACTCATGGCCAAAATAATTATTACTTCTGACTTCATTGAGGTTGTTTCGCATAGCTGGTTGAGCTTGCTTGAGGTAAGATCTGGCAACGGTGTCCACTTCGTTCCCCATAACTTTATGTTTTCGTTCTTCTCAAAACTCATCTTTTAAGAAATTCTTTTTAGGCAAAACTTGTTTATTCATTCTAGTCATGAACACATGTGAGAAGAAAGGAAACTTTTTATTTATGAACAACAGATATGTACAGGTGACAATAATAATGCAAAAATATGACAAGATGTGAGGAATTGATGGTAAGGATGGAAGGGAAGGCCTTTTAGATCCTCCATCGATTTCCTGAGAGCGACAAAATTCTAGTCTTTTCCATGATTTCCTGTTTATCTTCTGATTTTGCTTTCGAGGGCGTGACTTGACAATGGCTTCGATGTTCTAGACCCATCCCCCTGTCTGTGATTTGGAAAATTGGCATTGCAGTGTTGAATCTATAGGGTGTGAATTTGTCTGGGCCGCTTTCTTAGGATTTTCGACCCCACCTATTGCTCTAACTTTTGCCTAGGTCGCCTTTTCAGGTTTTCAACCTAGCGAGCCCTTTTTTTTCTTTTTTTTCTTCTTTTTTTTTTTACGCGTAGTATCTTCTCACTGCATCCGTGTTTATAGGCATCGGTAGATCTTCCCCATCCATGTTGGTGAGTATGAGAGCACCTCCGGAAAAAGCTTTCTTCACGACATAAGGCCCTTCATAGCTGGGAGTCCATTTGCCCCGGTGATCTTTATGCATCGACAAAACCTTCTTCAACACCAAGTCTCCCTCTTGGAACTGCCGGGGTCGTACTTTCTTTTCAAACGCTCGTTTCATACGCCTTTGATACAGCTGACCATGGCAGAGGGCACTCAATCTTTTACTATCAATCAGATTTAATTGGTCATGTCGAGTCTGGATCCATTCAGCTTCAACCAGTTTTGCTTCCATGATTACTCGGAGGGAAGGAATCTCCACTTCAAAAGGCAGGACTGCTTCCATGCCATAAACTAAAGAGAACGGAGTTGCCCCAGTCGAGGTCCGGACCGAGGTACGATAACCGTGTAGAGCAAAAGGAAGCATTTCGTTCCAGTCTTTATAGGTTACCACCATTTTCTGTATTATCTTCTTGATATTCTTATTCGCCGCCTCGACTGCCCCATTCATTTTTGGGCGGTACGGAGAGGAATTATGGTGGGAGATCTTAAAGCTCTCACAAAGCTCCTTCATCATTTTGTTGTTCAGGTTTGTACCATTATCTGTGATGATTTGACTCGGTAGGCCGTACCGACATATCAACTCACGCTTGACGAATTTAACAACAACACCTTTGGTTACATTAGTATATGAAGCTGCTTCCACCCATTTTGTGAAGTAATCAATGGCGACCAAAATGAAACGATGGCCGTTTGAGGCCTTTGGTTCAATGGGACCAATGATATCCATGCCCCACATCGAAAAAGGCCATGGTGCTGACAAAACATTTAGAGATGACGGGGGTGCGTGAATATGATCAGCATATATTTGGCACTTATGACATCTCCGAGCATAGGCGAAGCAGTCTGCTTCCATGGTCATCCAAAAATAACCAGCCCTTAAGATTTTCCTTGACATGGCGTGCCCATTGATGTGGGTTCCGAAAGATCCCTCGTGGATATCCCTCATGATTCTATTTGCTTCAGCGGTATCAACACAGCGAAGAAGGATAGAATCATGGTTTCTTTTGTAAAGCACGTCTCCATTTAAGAAAAACCCCATGGCGAGCCGTCGCAGGGTTCTTTTGTCATTTTCTGTGGCATTGTCAAGGTATTCTTGCCTCTGGATATACCTCTTGATATCGTGATACCAAGGTTTTCCATTCGACTGTTCTTCGACTACTTGGCAGTATGCGGGCTCATGACGCCTTTCTACCTCGATGAGGGGCACGTCATAGTCATTGTTTACTTTGAACATTGAAGCAAGAGTGGCTAAAGCGTCAGCCATTTGATTATCTTCTCGAGGAACATGATGAAAAGAAATCTCTTCGAAATCTCTGATCATTTCCATAATATGGGCGTGATAGGGGAGAAGCTTGCTATCTCTGGTTTCCCACTCACCTTTCAACTGGTGGACGACTAAAGCAGAGTCTCCGTAGACTTCCAGTGTCCTTACTTTCGTATCTAATGCCGCTTGGATCCCTAAGGAGCATGCTTCATATTCAGCGACATTGTTGGTACAATCGAAACATAGCCTGGCACAGACAGGGATGAACTCTTTCTTTGGTGAAATCAAAATGGCTCCGATTCCATGTCCCAAAGCATTAGAAGCTCCATCGAATCTTAAAATCCATTTGTCCTTGTTACCTCCTTCTTCTTCATCGGACAATGCCAAAATATCCTCATCTGGGAAGTCAAACGGTATTGGTTGGTAATCACTTATGGGTTGATGGGCTAGGTAGTCAGCCAAAGCGCTTCCTTTTATGGCTTTCTGGGTGACATATGTTATGTCGTACTCAGTCAGCAGCACTTGCCATCGAGAAATCCTTCCGGTCAGGGCTGGCTTCTCAAAGATGTACTTGATAGGATCCATTTTAGAGACTAGCCAGGTAGTGTGACTCAATATGTATTGCCTTAAATGCTTCGCAGCCCATGCTAACGCGCAACAAGTTCGTTCTAATGCGGAGTATCGCATTTCGCAATCAGTGAACTTTTTGCTTAGGTAATATATGGCATGTTCTTTCTTTCCCGTTTCATCGTGCTGACCCAATACGCAGCCCATGGACTCATCCAGTACCGTCATGTATAAAATCAGTGGTCTCCCAGGGGTTGGTGGCACCAATATTGGTGGTTCTTTCAAGTACTGCTTAATTTTCTCAAAAGCTGTTTGGCAGTCCTCATTCCATTGCCCCGGTTGGTTCTTGCGAAGTAACTTGAAGATCGGCTCACAGGTCGATGTCAATTGTGAGATAAATCGAGCGATGTAGTTTAATCTTCCCAAGAACCCCCTGACTTCTTTTTCTGTGCAAGAAGGTGGCATTTCTAGGATTGCCCTGACCTTGTCGGGATCCACTTCAATTCCTTTCTTGCTTACAATGAAACCCAACAGTTTGCCTGACCTTGCGCCAAACGTGTACTTGGCAAGATTCAATCTAAGCTTAAACCTTCTCAACCGTTCAAACAATTTCCTTAAGTCGCGGACATGATCTTCCTCGGTTCTAGTTTTTGCAATGATGTCATCAACATAGACCTCTATTTCCTTGTGCATCATATCGTGGAATAAAGTGACCATTGCTCTCTGATAAGTTGCCCCTGCGTTCTTCAAACCAAAGGACATTACTTTGTAACAGAAAGTACCCCACAAAGTAACGAACGTGGTTTTTTCCATGTCTTCGGGCGCCATTTTAATCTGATTGTACCCGGAGAAACCATCCATGAAAGAGAAAATGGAGTGCTGGGCTGTGTTATCGACCAATATGTCAATATGTGGAAGAGGAAAATCGTCTTTAGGGCTGGCCCTGTTTAGATCTCGATAGTCCACACACATCCGCACTTTTCCATCCTTCTTCGGGACCGGGACTATGTTGGCTACCCATTGTGGATATTTGGCTACGGCCAAGAAACCGGCTTCAAATTGTTTTTTGACCTCTTCCTTGATCTTGAGAAGCATTTCCGGTTTCATTCTTTGTAGCTTTTGCTTAACTGGTGGATACTCTGGTTTCAGAGGCAATCTATGTTCCACTATGCTGTTATCCAACCCTGGCATATCTTCATATGACCAAGCGAACACATCCCGAAATTCCCGTAGCAGTTCAATCAATTCATCTTACTGGTTTTTACTCAGGCAGGTGCCTATCTTGATCATTTTATCTTCTCCTTCACCTCCAAGGTTGATGATTTTAATTTCCTCCTGATGTGGACGGATCTCCTTATCCTCTTGTTCCAATAATCTCGTCAATTCAGATGAGGGTCCAAAGTCTTCCTCACTTTCCTCGTAGACGCAATCATTTGGATAAACAGGGTCATGAAATAAATCCAGGTTTTCGTCGTTCTCAGGGAAATCATTTTTGGATCTGCATTCAGATTATATTATAAAGTGAAAAGAGAAGCAAACAAGTGAAAGGTTTAAGAAACAGAGAATGCACAACGATGAGGTGATGGGGAATAAAAATGTGTCCATTGATTTTCGAAAATAAAATAAACAAGTTTTGCCCTTATTACAAAATGGGTCCCGGAGCCTTGGGCATAGCAAGGGGACCATCAAATTATGAAATACAGTGATTACTCTGATAGAACGTTAATGGTTGTAGGGAACTCCATGATTTCCCAATTGCTCAACTCTTGATCTGGATGGCAAGCGTATACCAGCTCCACATTGAGGTCAGGCTCATTCTCAACCATGGCAACTTGATCCGGATATATCACTCTGGCGCTCTTAAAGCTCTGATAGAGATCGCAGATAGGGATTCTTGCAGTGTTGATCTCTTGAGCAGTGAGACGAGCAGTTCTCCTCCCCTTCTTTTCCTCTTCAACCCTTTCCTTATCCATCATAGTGGGCTTATATCCCAAACCATATCTGTTTTTATTCTCCGGGAGACTCACTGGTTGGGTTCTGCCTTCTAAATCCCGCCCCAATCCTTTTCCGGGTTGGTACCCTTTCCGCAACATGTTCAGCGTCACCATTAGGGGCACGTTGGGGAAAGACATCTTCACAATGCTTGTTGCATTGGCAATCTCCAAGGCTTGGAAGGATGTTTCGAGGGCTTCCTCGACGGCCTCGATGTATGGAGTGGATATGGGTTTGCTGACCAAAAGGTCCTCCTCCCCAGAAACAGTCACCAACTTGTTGTCGATGATGAATTTTAGTCTTTGGTGCAGCGTGGAGGGGACTACCCCTGCCGAATGGATCCATGGTCGCCCCAGTAAACAGCTGTAGGCGGGCGCAATATCCATTACTTGGAAGAGTACCTGGAAAGTACAGGGCCCGACTTGTATAGGCAATTCAATTTCTCTAACAACTTCCCTACGTGTCCCATCAAAAGCCCGCACAACCATAGAGCTAGGCCTCATGTATGTTCCGTCGAAAGGCAATTTTGCCAACGTGGATTTTGGCATAACGTTCAGAGAAGATCCATTATCCACAAGTACTTTTGCCAGGATATAATCCCGACATTTCACAGAAATATGGAGGGCTTTGTTGTGCCCCCTTCCTTCAATAGGTACTTCCTCATCTGTGAAGGTCAAGTAATTATTGGCAACGATATGCCCTACTATGCCCCCAAATTGTTCGACGGGTAAATCATGCTTCACGTGCGCCTCGCTCAACACCTTCATCAACGTGTTTCGATGTGGTTCAGAACTCATTAGCAAAGACAACAGGGAAATTTTCGCAGGGGTGTGGTTCAATTGGTCCAACACCTGGTAGTCACTATGGCGAATAAACTTCAGGAATTCCTGGGCTTCCTCTTCAGTCACAGCCCCCTTTGTTTCGCCAGAGGCTACTTCTTTTCCAGTTTTTCCTTCTTCGGTAGTCTTGCCTTGCTTGGGCTCAGGTGGTGTATATATCCTTCCACTCCGTGTCATTTTTCCCACTCCGGTTATATTTGTAATAGAGGAGGATGGTATGGAGTTGACTGCCTCTACATTGGTGACGACCACATCTGTATTGTACCTCCATGGCACAGTGTGGGAACTTTGGAAGGGGAAAGGAGTTGGTGCCCTTACTGTGAAGACAGTCTTGGCAGGAGCCGAAGCCGCTGGCGTATCCTTGTTATAGTATACGACCAGGGGTTTCGAAACTCGTGCCTTACCCTGTTCCTGTACCACATTTATTTGTCCTTCACGGTGCCTACAGACCTCTATGACTCGAGCATTCATGAGTCTTTGAAGGGTTTCCTGGAAGTCCCTTCGTTTTACGGATTGGAGGTCATTATGCTCTTCACTCCACGACCCCTCTATTAATCCCATCTTCAGCATATGGGAGTGTATTGTTTCCAAAGGCATCTGGATGTCTTCTACTTTGGAAATGCAATCTTCATCCCCTTCTATAGCGTTGACATCCGATCCTTTATGGTTTGGAAGGGGATTAGTTGTCACGCTTGGGCTCCCTTCTTTGAAGCTTATCCAGTCGGCCCGAATGAGGTCCCTTACCTTAAACTTCAGTGCCAAGCAGTTCTCAGTAGAATGTCCCGGTGCACCGGCATGGTAATCACACCGTGCGTTCGGGTCATACCCTCTAGGATACAGCGGCTGAAGTGGCTTTAAAGGGCAGGGTACTACCATCGTGTTTTCGATGAGGTAAGGGAGAAGCTCTGTGTAAGTGATGGGAATTGGATCAAATTGCGGTGGGGCACGGTCGTTGTTTTGCCTTCTCTGATTTGGATTCGGCGGGTTCATTTGTGGCTGCTGGTACGGAGCTTGTGGTGGTTGATATGGTGCCTGTAGGGGTGCAGGCGGTCGCATGACAGGTGGGCGGAAATGTGGTGGATGTGGTGTTTGAACGGCGGCCACATATGGATGTGGTGTATTATGATAGGTTGATGGAAAGGCGACCGGGGTGGGTGGCCTTGGCTGGTTTCTTCCCTGATTATGGGAGATGAGATTAGTCTCTCCCTCTCTTCTCTTTCCTTCCCCATGGGAGGGTCTTCTTGCTGCATTAACCCCAGCTGGGCCTCGGGCGATCTTCCCTGTCCGGAGGCCATTTTCTATTCTTTCTCCGATAGTGACGATATCGGAGAAATGGGAGGAAATACTTCCGATCATCTTGTCATAGAATGGCGATTGGAGTGTGTCAATAAATGTCGAGATCACCTCTTTCTCAGACAAAGGTGGGTCAACTTGCGCTGCTACTTCACGCCACCGTTGGGCGTATTCTTTGAATGTCTCGTTGTCTTTCTTGGACATGTTCTGCAATTGTACTCTATCCGGCGCCATGTCCAAATTGTACTTATACTGCTGCATGAAAGCATCTGCCAGATCCTCCCAACAGCGTATACGAGAACGTTCAAGATGGTTATACCAGGTTAGAGGCGCTCCAGCCAAACTATCTTGAAAACAATGGATGAGCAGAGAGTCGTTGGAGGCATGCGAAGCCATCTTCCGGCAGTACATGGTAAGATGGTTTCTCGGACATGTCAGCCCCCGATACTTATCAAATTCAGGTGTTTTGAATTTGGGAGGAATAACAACGTCAGGAATTAGGCATAGTTGTGCAGCACTGCCTAATCCAAATCGATTCCTCTCATCCATTTCCCTTAATCGCCTTTCCAAGAACTCTAATCTTCCTTCCTGGGTAGCAACAGTGGCAGTACTTGGTCCTGTGACGACATAGTGACTAGCACTCTTGACTGGTCGGTCAACATGTGTCGGGCTCTCATTCGGAATTGAGGCTTGGTGTCCAGTTGTGGCTTGGGCAGCTTGTGGTTGTTCAGCCTGTGTATGGACCGGAATCGTTTGAGGATTCTGGACAGGTGGGATATTTGGTTGAGCCGCGTGAAGGATTATTTCCTGATAATCTGGCTCTTCTTGGAGTGGTGGGAAATAGCCTGGGGGTAACCCATACTGTGGGAAGGGTACAACATTCCCTTCTTTATCAACAAAAGAGTGTTGTTGAACGTGAGCAGGGTTCGGCTTACTAAGGCGAACGGTAACAGTAGGCCCTGCAGGATTTGAGCTTGGTTCCCCAGCATGACCTTGAGCGTGTTGGAGAACGGGAGATTGCTGCCTAGTATTTTCAACTTCTGCTAAAGAATCCCTTTCTGCGATCCTTCTTTCAAACATCTTGGCCATTTCAGCCATTTGTTCTTTCAATTAGTTAACCTCAGCTCGCAGGTTTTCATTTTCTTGCTCTATTTCGGCCATGAGTTTCTTTCTGAGCCTGGTCGCGTAGGGATGCTTACCCGTAGCGTCTAAGGAATCACGACAAATGGTTAGAAAAATAGAGGGAACAGTTAAAGAAGATAAAAGAAATAAATGGGCATTCGCGGGATACGATTCCGAATTTGACACGTATTCCTTGACCTTTCCCCAGAACGTCGCGTTCAAAAGTACTTAGTATAACAGTATATTGGAAATTAACATGAGACAAACTGTGAAGGCACATTAATTCATCATCCCATTCATCTGTAAAGGTACAATGTTACTTGAAAGATACGGTTACAATATTCAGCCATTCCTAGCTTGGGCAATCATAACTTTCATTTTGCAAAGTCTTTCTTGACAATAGTTCAAAAATGATGATATCTCCTTTGGGGTGGATAGGGGATTGACCATGCCTTCGGCCTGCTTCAACATTGAGGGAAAATCTTCCAAGATTCCATTGGATAGGTATGCCAACTTGGTAAAACGGTCCATCCATAAATGAATGACTTCATCCCGTTGAGCTAACTCTGTCCCCAAAGCTCGTGTGGCTTCTTGGCAGCGGCGTTCGGCGTCAAGGGTTTTCTTCTGTTCAGCATGTATTTCTTGCTCATAAGCTCTTATCGTTTCATCAAGCTGTTGCTCCAATTTGTGGACTTGGGTTTGTAGCATTTCTTTTTTCATCAAAGCCTCCTTTCCCTTCTCCTTGGATTGTACCAGCATGTCCTTTAAAATTTGTTTTTCGGCGAATACAGCATCGCTCTGCTAACCCTTCATCTTCAGCTGTGAATTGGCCGTCCGAAGGCATTGATCTTGTTTTATTCTGTAATCTTCATCAATTTTTCTCTTTTTCCGCATTTTTTCCATAGCATGCCTTCCTTCAGAGTTCTCTTTCCTATGGAGGGCGCACTCTTGTTGGCACTTCAGGAGGTCTTCTTCCAATTTTTGATTCCTTGCCTTTAGCTCTTCTACTTGGGCCTTTAGTGATATGGTAACCTTGTCCTCCACAATGCACGGCGGAGGAACTGTGTCCTCAGATTGGTATGAAGGGCTCTTGAAAGGCAATTTCACGATGGAGACTTTGTTCACCACCCAATCTAAGTATTCAACTCTCACAGCGTGGCTTCGTGCTCCCAATTCTTTGCCCATCCTATGGACCTTCTTCCAGGCATTGGCTATGTCCCGAATAGTGGAGGTGTAATTCCCATTCGTATAGTACAGAACGAAAGGAGTAAGTAGTGCTTCGTCCGGCGGCCCAAGTAGAGGATAAGCCAACTGCCGCTTAGCAATAACAGGATTATAATTGATGCAGCCTTGTGTCCCCATTAGAGGAACATTTGGATATCCTCCACAGCTATAAATGATGGACTCAATTTCTAGCCATTGAGGACACCACCTCACCTTTTCTGCTGTAAGGCCTACAAGGTGATTAACCCACTCACGCCCATTCTTCGTTGTCAACTGGCACAACTTCAAATCAGAGATGGGACACTCGGCTTTGCACAATTGATGAAAAGCGTGGGATGTGAGCCACACATATAGAACAGGCAAACAACAAATAATCCTCTTTCCTCCTTGGGTATGGCAGAAATCCAAGGTGCAATAGACATTGGCCAATACTGTTGTGACGGGATTTTCCATTCTGTGCTTGCGAGCGGTGAAGACACCTATAGCATCATAATCTACGTAGTTGTCTAAGTTAGGGAATAAGACAACTTCGTAAATAGTGAGAGCCAAGGTATCAATGAAAGCTTCCCATTCTTCCTTCTCTGCCAGGACATGCATGTGTTTCTCCAGAAATTCCCTAGTAAATCCAGGAATCTGGTTTCTGTTCATTTGTACTCCTCTTAACATTTCAGGATGGACCTTTAAAATACGAGCGACAGAAGTGATTGACGCGTGATGGTCCAAATGGCGATAAGGAATCTGTCCCTCTATTGGCATACCCAATATTTGTTCAAATTCTTCTAAGGATGGTGCCAGTTGAAAGTCTTGGAAAGTGAAACAGCGGAGAGGTGGGTCATAGAATTGTGCCAAAGCTGTGATGGCTTCTGTTTGGACGTTTACCTCTAAGAGTTTCAGGATCTTCCCATACTTCCCTGCGAAAGTCATCTTTTGTGTCAAGCTCAGTTTTTTCCCTAGTGCTTGTAAACTGTCAGTATTGACCTTTCTAGCCTTGAGGTGCAATAACTTCTTCAATTCAGTCACCCCTATATCACAATTACTGTGTCCCATATTAATTTCCATACTGTCTTAGAAATACCGACAAATTCGGAATCGTCCCCTGCGAATATCAAGACAAATAATGGAATCAGATATGCGAGCTCAAAAGTCGTAGGTTTTCCCAATCGTCATTGCCACTTCAACCAGAGGTGTAACATCCCAGTTTTGAAACTAAATGCCGAATGAAGAATAAACCATTAAGACTTGATTTCAACTAGAAAATAACTGTTAATTACATTTAACCAAGTAGATTTAAGCCATTAAAATATGAAAATGGTGGTGGTCAGGGGATGGGGTAGAGTGCACGTGGCTGCTGAGCACACACTCTCCCATCCTACTCTTCTCTTACTTGTGCGCATGTATATATATATATAAAACGTAAGCCTATGGCGATGAACACACTCACTATTCCTTCAGACTCCTTCCTCCGTCACTTCATCCTCTACTTTTCTCTCTTCGTCTCCATCCTCCTTCTTCCTCCATCTTACTCTTCGCTCCTGGAGATCTTGATTTCAGTACTGGAGAACGGACCACACTCCATCCCAGAATCAGGCGCAGGATACGACAAAGCCAAGGAAGACCGAACGAACTAGGAGAAAGACATCGGACCCAACGACAAGAACGGAAAGATTTCTGAGGTTCTTCTAAAAGGTAGGGGGCGCTTGCATGTCGAATGCATGGTCTAAGAACGGTACCGGATGAACGTACTGCTGAGTGTGGGTGTGTGTGTGTGTGCATGTATTCATAATTATTAAAACTGATGCATGATTTAAGATTCTGATAGTGATTTTCGTGGCGATGGTGTAGCCTGTTAGTGGATGATAATGATGGATGATATGCATGGATCTATTTTCTTGTCACTATGAAAAATATGTATGTGCATGCTCTTAATTGGATTGTTCAATGTTGTTAGTCTGATGACCGATTGTAACATGCGCTGGTGTGATTGACTGAATGATTACGAGTAGTGTGGGAAATCCGCTCTTGCTTAATGACTACGGTGAAGGTGTTCGTGGCGCGATGATGTGTAATAATGAATGTGTTAGTTGCATGAGTGAGAGTGGGGCGACCCATAGAAGGTCAGGAACCCCAAGGGAAATGACTTCCAGTTACCAACCCTGGCTAGATCCCGATAGTGCTCGTGGTAGCCGTAGGAGCTAGAGAAGAGAGTCTCGAGATGCCGTGGGGAGGCCGGTGCCACCTGGTAAGAGCTGAGGGATGAGGGGCCAGAAGAAAAGGGGACCGTAACTGAGAGTCTTTACCCGAGTCGGATCCGCAGGCATGCATATAGAAATAAGGCCGATTGTAGTGATGTATAAATCTATGTATGTATATGTGTATGATTTGAATGCATGAATGTAGATGTGCGTAGGAACTCTGAGTGCATGAATATATATGGATGTGGGATAAACTCTGTGTATTATGTATGTCATGAATATTGTTTGAACTGCATGAACTTGGTTACTTGAGAAAGGTTGAATGATAGCAGGAGCGTGTACTGACGCTGATACCGAGTCTGTGAGTATCATTTTACATGTAAAAGCTCACCCCTGCAGTGGCCATTTTCAGTGAATGTCTCTCGTGAGGAGGATCAGAAGCAGAGCTGGAACGCTGAGCGAAGTGTTGATGCATCTGGAAGGCTTAATTAAGGCGTTGTTAGATTAAGCCCTGACTGGTTCATACCGGATGTTAATGTTTTGGGATAAATAGAACTTTATGGACAAGGAGAAATTCGATTTTGTGTTGTAAATATTGACATACACTCTTATGTATATATGGATGTATGGTTTTGTGTGTGTGATGCTATGTGCTACCTTGTTTTATAATTGTGCTTTAATGGATACGCAGGGACAGCATGATTGAGCAGGCTATAGCCAAGTCTGAGTGAATTGTGAATTGTCCTTAGGAAAACTTATGTCGGATACGTTTGGGCGGAGTCGTACCCTGCCCGACGTATGGGAGCAATTCGCCCAAGCGTGAGGACTCGCGCTGGAGCGATGTAGTTGTTAGAATGGGACACCGTTCAATTACCTTTCCTCTCCGCTGTAATGCTAATGCAATCCAGACACCGGTGTTACCCCTGATTTTGGCGTTGTGGTTGAGTCCGCCCAGGCGTTGTCATAATTAGTTGAGTTGGGCGGAATAGGTTCAGACTCCTCCTTCCTCCACAATCTACTACCGCATATGTAAATTGTAACTTCCCGTTTTCTGAGTGAAGTGCGAGCGTGAGGATTTATCAAGTGAACCCTTGTCCATATCCGATTGAGGAATTGCCTTGTGTTTGTGTTGAAGAGGCGTTGTGCTGACCTCGTTTAGGCGGTGTCATACCTCGCCCAAGTAACTAGGACGGTTCACCAAGCGCGTGGAACCATGCTGAAGCAAGCAGATATCAACTTGAGACTCTGCCTATGTACCTTCCTCCTCCATTGTCGCATTATTCTGCCTCGCAGGGCGGTGTTGGACATCGCCTGAGTGAGTGAATATCGTGATGTAGTCCGTCCAGGTGTTGTTGTGCCTTGCCGAACTGGACGGCGGTGTAATCACTTCCTCCTTCCTCCACAAACTACTCCTGCATATGTATATCTCCCTTCTTCTTCCCTTACCTGTCCTCTGAAGCTGAACGCCCAGCGTTCTTTGAGAAAGGACCAGCCCGTAGGAACGAATAGACGCTAATGTAAGGTTTACTTGAAGAGTTTCACGTCTGATGTTGCATTGCCACACATCGTTTAGGCGGTGTGAGACAAAGGTTGAGCGAGTCACCTTCGCCCTGGAGTCCGCCCAGGACAAACATACCCCGCCTAGCCAGGTAGGATGATTCGAACTCCGCCCTTCCACCGAGTGCTACGCGTGTGAATGTATTAACATCTTTCCCTTATCTATTTCCTCCTATTGAGTGACCAGTGTTATTCGAAGGAAAGCTTTCCTTGTGGAATTCCCTCCATCCGCTGCTGCATTACCATACCCCGCCTGGACGGTGTCAGACCCCGTCTGAGCGAGCACAGGGTGTTGTGTAATCCGCCCAGGTGTTGGTGTGTTAAGATAAGCCCATTGAGCCAGTTCCAGTTTTAGCTTCTCTGTAGGTTGCTATATGCGTGCGAATGCTCTTCATTCTTCCCTTGCCTGCTTCCTTCTATATCGAATAATACGTGCCTGCTTTTGTGAAAAATTTTTCTTATATTTTTGAATTATTAGTTGCAAGCAATAAGGTGTTACAAGAGGGAAATGAAGTATAATTTTTTTTGGATTTTTCCTTTGACGATTAGGAGAACCTATGACTTCAGACTCAGAGATACATGACAAAAAAGAGAGGATCATCTATTCACCCGAAGAATGCTTGTGAGTTCCAAAAAAATTTCCTAGACTAAGCGAATCTTTGGATGATAGATAATCCCTTTTTAATAACAGGAAAGTGAAAATGACATAAGGTAAAGTAAAGTTTGCCCTTTCGTGGCCTAAGTCAGGTTTTGTTGAAGGTTTTCTCTGGACCTTAGGGCTTGTCTAAAAGTGACTCTTCACACCAGGTGGCTTATACTAGACTTCTAGAAGGTTACCAGAGCCAAGATCCTACCCATACAGGGACGCAACAGTGGGGAACCACTAGGTGCGTATGTCACAAGAGGTCGAACTCTAGTTGGGGTTCTCACGATCACCGGATAGGAAGTACATCCCATACGATTCCGTATACCAACCCCTCCTAACTTAAGTTTCATTTGGGGCCCGGGTATAGGGCGCCACTCATAAGTGTGTGCGAGTAATTTATGAGTGTAGTGTGTGAAAGGGCATTCAATACCTTTTTACCTTACACCATTCTGCACAGAGAACAAACACAGAACAAAATATACAAAGTCATCTATCCTAGGGTTCAATGATTGCAAAAAAGTAACATAGTCCTCTACCCTAAGGTTTAACAATCATACAGAACATGGATAATAAAACGAATAACAAGATGCAAATAATAACGAACATTCACAACAATTAACGGAAAATAAAAAAACAAGGGGAAGAAATCCAAGCTAAACAAAGGCTATATAAAAAACGCGCTTTCAACCAAACTGGCCTGACTCTCTTATGATCCCCAGTGGAGTCGCCATCTGTCGCAACCTAAATCGCGACGGCGCGGCGAGAAAGAGAGGATGGGTGGAATGAAACAGGGAGTCGCCACCAACATTTTTATCCATAGTAAAAACATTAGAAAAAACTAGGTTCAGTAAAGCACTGGTTAAAAAAATTGAGATTCAAGTTCGGGAGTCGGTTACGAGTAGGGAAGGTATTAGCACCCTACATCGCCTGTCAAAAATAGTACCAAGATTGAAAATGCGCAACATAAATAGCCTTACAAAAGATGGTTTATTTCTTCCCTTTCATTGTTGTATTTTTTATTTTAAAAACGACAGAATGGGATGAGAGAACTGTACAAACATAGAATGTCGAAGCGAGGTCAATGGGACGTTTCATCCGAATTAAACTCGACTTCGATATGAGACAGAGAGGGGAAAAGAATGCTAATAAGGCGTCACGCCTAAATTATACATCCTCGAAATAAAAAAATAGGGATAGGAAAGAGATAGAGATAAGCGGGACGTCTCGTCCTAAGTATCCCTCCCCTATGAATTATGGCGAGGCTTAAGCAAAAACTAGGGGGAAATCAACAAGACGTCACGTCTAAATTGATTTTCACGGAAGTAACCAAAAAAAGGCCATTTATGAAAGAAACGTGGAAGTAAGGAAATAAATCAGCAAAAAGAAATAAGAAAGATGGGCCCGACAGGAGTTAAAGTCCTGCTCCTACGTATTCTTGAATTATCAAGAAATCAGGGTTACGTAGTTCTGAGTGTTTTTCTTTTAGGAAAAGACTTGGGAGATGAAGATGGATGTCACTGAGGTGGGGAACTCGTACAAGGCGAAGTTCTTCGCACGTGTACGAATCCTAAAGAGGTTGTGTAGACGGGAGTGCTCCCGTACGACACTGTTTAAGAATGATTTGTTTCTTTTTATTGATTTTTATTTAGATTTGAAAGAAAACATAGGAAGCATTTATTTCCCTTTATTATATTTTACTATGGAACGAAAGGAAAAAGGTAGTAGAAGCTATAAAAGAGAAAGGGAAACAATAAATTCTAAAAATAGAGGAAAAATGAGTGAAAACCGAGTGGGAGAAGTGAAAAACCGAGTGAAAATGGCAAAAACCGAGTGAAAATTACAAAAAACGAGTGGAAATAGTAGAAACCGAGTGAGAAAGAGGAAAAACCGAGTAAAAATGGTAAAACCGAGTGATGAAAGCAGAAAACCGAGTGAGGACAAGGAAAAACCGAGTGAAAATAAGGAAACCAAGTGGAAATAGCAGAAACCGAGTGAGACAGTGAGCTTACCGAGTAATAAGCGATTTACCGAGTGAGACAGTGAGAAGAGGGACGGTATTGGAGTTGAGTGGAGTGAGGAAATTGGATTTGGTGTACTTGAGGGGAGAGGACGGTGTTGTGAGGGGAATTGGGATGGTGTGTAGGTGAAGGGATGAGGAGGTCGGTTTTGGAGAGGACGGTTGGTTGGGCGGTGTTGGCTGAGGGGAATGAAGTGTTGGGCGGTGTTGTGTTGAGGGGAGAGGACGGTGTGGCTGTTGGAGACAGGAAGGAGGTACAGGGTTGGCTGATGAAGAGAGGAAGGAGGGTGCTGGATGCGTATCTGTGTGTGTAAGTATGCGTGATGTGTGTATAAGTCTGTAAGGGCTGAAAGCTTCAGCCCCTTGCCTATTTATAGGCTGGTTTGAGTGGAAGGCCAGCTCAGGCTTCCACTTCCGAGTGGAATGCCAGCTAAGGCCTCCACTCAGAGTGAAGTGGGGGACAACGGCTGGGTGGGAATTTTTAATTCCCCCCACTTCCGCCCCTGTTGGCCACTTGTCTGCCACCCCCAGGATTCCTGGATCCACTTGGGTGGTGGAATCCAAGTCAGCACGGTTTAACAGGGGGACCTGGTGGGAATCCGAGTGAGAATGGAAGAATTCCGAGTGAAAATGTTCGAAATCCGAGTGAAATTGTTGAAATCCGAGTGAGAATGTTGGAAATCCGAGTGTAAATCACTCGGATCACCCTCTCAGTCAACATTCATCCACATTGCCACCTAAATCCGAGTGTAAAAGGGGGTCGGTCTTCACTTTACCACCTAAATCCGAGTGGAAAAGGCCCCTTTGATGCTAAAGACCGAATGAAATCATGTTGATGTCAATTGGATTGAGTGGGAATTAAAGAAATTGAATCAGAACCGAGTGAAAATGACTCGGACTTTATCTCCTCTCCACAATCCGAGTGACAAATGACTCGGATCCGACTGGAACATGTGAAGTGTGACTCGGAATTGGGAGAAAGATGACTCGGGAACGGGTAAAAAGTGGCTCGGTGAAGGTTTGAAGTATGGTGGAAATGGGGGCTCGGAATTGATTGGCCAAAAGGACTCGGGAAGGGTGAAAAGTTACTCGGAAATCGAGTGAAAAAGGGGCTCGGAACTAGGAAAAGGATGGTTCACTCGGGAATGGGGGAAAGTCACTCGGAACTCGAGTGAGAAAGGGGCTCGGAACTGGGAAAAGGATGGCTCACTCGGTGCTGACTGAAATGGCTCGGTATCGTGTGAAATGTGACTCGGATGTGCTCACACATCAATTCACTCGGATACATTCGCTCGGGAATCCTCTTCACAATGGTTTCACTCGGAAACTGGTGGAAGCTTTACTCAGAATTGATTGAATAGTATTTTACTAAGGAACCAATTAAAAGGTGATTCAGAAATGATTGAATCAGTGTTTCAGTCAGAATCACTTCAATCGGAGGTGTGCTACTCGGATCTTGTCTTTGCTTGGAATGTTCACTCGGAATGTCTTCAATAGTGACCCGAAAGTTAACTGCTTGAAGGTTTCACTCGGAACTGACCTTGTGAGCTCTTAATTCGAATGGAACTTGGTCACTTTCACTCGGATTTTCTTCAATTAGCATTCCTTTCACTCGGAATTGACATTCTTTGCAATCAGGGCTTGTAAACTGGCATACTCCACTCGGAATGCATCTGAAAGGGAATTATCCACTCGGATTTACATCTAATCTGAGTCATTTCACTCAGATTTGAATTCAACAGGTCATACTCCACTCGGACATGCCCAAAACTGAGTAGTTTCACTCGGATTTTCTCCATTCAGAGTAATGTCACTCGAATTTAACTCATTCTGAGTGATTTCTCTCGGATTTGATCCAACAGGAGCATATTCCACTCGGATTTGACTTCAGCAGGGAGCATTTCATTCGGAAATGCTTTAACCTGAGTCATCCTGTTCAGATGTGATCATTTTTTAGTCATTCCATTCGGACTTCTCTTGAAAATGGGCATAATCCACTCGGATTGGCTTGGCAGGGAAGTTATCCACTCGGATTCAACTTCAACAGGGGAGCATTTCACTCAGAAATAACTCATTCTGAGTTATTTCACTCGGATTTCATCAATTTTGAGTCATTCCACTCGGAAATGCTTCATTTTGACTCGGATTTGACCATTTTTTGAGTTTTTTTTCACTCGGATTTATCTCCATCAGGGCTGTATTTCACTCGGAAATGCTTTAACCTGAGTCATCCTGTTCAGATGTGATCATTTTTTAGTCATTCCAATCAGATTTGCCTCCCACAGGGCTGTATTTCTCTTGGAAAAGCTTCATTCTGAGTTATTTTGCTCGGTTCTGATTATGTTGGAGCCATTCTTTTCGAATCTGACCATTCTAAATTAGAATTCAGTATAAAAAGATTCATTCCACTTGGACCGGACCAAAAGAGGTGTTCACATTAGGTAACCCTCAATGAGCCCATTATCAAAAATGAGGAATAACAAATAAATGAGATCACTACAGCACCTAGGGAGAAAACATAGATGACCCCGATAGTAGAGTTCTTAACAAAAGGAACTCTACCAACTGACCCCTTTAAGGCCAGAAAGATACAAATACACTTGGCTAACTACACTCTAGTAGAATGACAGCTCTACAAGAAGGGGTTCATACTACTATTTCTCAAATGCTTTGACAAAGAGTAAGCAGAATATGTAATGAAGGAACTCCACTCGGGAATCTGTGGCACTATGGTGGAGTACGACCTTTAGATTTTCATTAGTAGAACATCCTCAAACAAATGGATAAGCTGAAGCCACCAATAAAGTCATCCTTCAAGAACTAAAAATTCGACTGGGACAAGCAAAAGGAATGTGGGAAGAAGAACTACTTAGAGCCCTCTAGGTTTGCCCCTCCACTCAGGGACCCACAAAACACAATTCCGCTTCACCTACAACGTAGACAGAATGATTCTCGTGAGCTGGGAGAACATTCTCTCAGAAGAACCTTCTCTCAGAAGAACCTTTTATGATAAAGTAGAGAATAACACAAAGAGATGAGAAGACCTATACCTTCTAGAAGAACGAGATATAGCCTACATTAAGATACAAGCCTCTAAACAAAAATCCGCTAAGAAATGGAACACCTTACTCAGACCATGACCTTTTTGAAGAGGATATCTAGTTCTAAGATTAACTAAGTGATGGTTCAGAGTTAGACTTAGAAGGGGGGTTGAATAAGTCAGGACTCTTTTCACAGAAATTATAAACTACAATATACAAGTAATCAAGCAAATAGAAAGATAAAAGAAATCAACATAGAGAAATTATACTGATTCATTTCCAATACAAAAGCTATGTCCAGTCCCTTCTAACTTGAAGGATTTCCACTATTATAAAATCTCCTTTACAGCAATAGACTAGACCTGTTCCACAAGTATTCTTGACTCCAACCACTTCTAGCTTAACCCTAGTATTCTTTTGAAAGCCTCTTCAGGCCAATAGTGTTTCCCACACAAACAAGTTATGGTAACTCACCAGACCTTTTACAAGGTGTTTGACTGAAAGAAAGATAACCCACAAAACTTAGTGTATGGGAGATATACAAATGAAATTATACACTAAGTTATGACACAAGACCAGAGTCTGCTAGAGGCAGAGCGAAAATAATAAGGGTCTTTTTTCTTACAAGAAATGAATGAACAAGAGAATTCAAAGCTTGAAAGAAATTGAATAAGAGCTCGTAAGTTCTCTATATGTCACTGTATGTTGAAGTTTAATCTTCCTTGGTATTTATAGAAGCTAGAGGATATGACTGTTACTGCTTCTTGAAAGAAGTTATAGACGTTGGAAATCCTTTGAAGGTATTTGCCTTAAGTTTCTTGTTACCAGACCTTGAGAATGAAATGGACTCAAGAGAGGCTGGTACAAAACTTCTTTAGCTTTTTCATGAAAAAGGTTTCTCATGCATTCCCATGCAAAAACCATTTATAAACTAATTCTCGATTGAGCTTCAAGTGGGATGCCAGAGCTTTCTGAAATATTCTAACGTAGGCTCTAAACTTGATCAGTATGCACAGAGGTAGGTACTCTGATAGTTGTTGCTTATTTTGATTTTGTTCCTTGTGTTCTTTGATGATAAGTACTGTGAACACCTATCTCAGTCCGGTCAGGTTTCACCAAGAGTAGGGATGTGCCTTAACAATTACCGAGGGCTTATGCTCGGGTTCAAGATTGTCTTCAACTCTGAGTAATATTCCCAGGCGAAAGGATCTCCGAGAGAGGACTGAGCTTCAATTCTGACCAATCCTTTTGGCTGTAAGATTTCCGAGTGAAAAATGGCTATTTCCGAGTGAAAAATGGCTGTTTCCGAGTGAAATATCCAAGTGAGCTATTTTCTGAGTGAAATGTCCGAGTGAGCTGTTTCCGAGTGAAATATCCGAGTGAGCTATTTCTGACTGACACATGCCCGAGTAGGCTGCCTCTGAGGCAGTTATTTCCAAACGAGGAAAAGGCTCTGGAGGGTCATTTTCGAGTAAGATGACTCGGAATGATCATTTCTGAGTAGGGAGTCTCCGAGTGAGACGTGGCCGAGTGGTATGTCTCCGAGTAAGGCAGTTCCGAGTGGGCTTCAAGTGTGGGAGTTATTTTCAAACGAAGAAAAGGCTCTGATTATGAGTAAATACCTCTCGGGTGGAGACGTCACCGAGTGGAAGATTCTCGGTTGCAGCCACTCTGAGTGAAAAAGGACTGACTGTGAACAAATACCGTCCCAAAGACTATTGTCCGAGCAGAGGAAGCCCCTAAATGAACACTTGTTGAATAAGGAGGTTTCCAAATGGTGTGATTCGGAGAAGATGGCATTTTCGAACAAAGAACAAGTCTTTCCGAGTGGTGTGATTCGGAGAAGATGTCCTTTCAAGCAAGGAAAGGTCCGACCGGTAATGAACCTCTTTCGGCCCAGATTATCAAGTGTCATTCTGAGTCCGACTCCCGAGTGAACATGTCCGAATGGTTTGATTGACGATTGAAACCATTTTAAGTCTGACTCCTGAGTGAACATGTCCGAATGGTTTGATTGACGATTGAAATCATTCTGAGTCCGACTCCCGAGTGAACATATCCGAGGGGTTGATTGACGATTGAAGCTATTCTGAGTCCGGCTCCCAAGTGGATACATCCGAATGGTTTGATTGACGATTGAAACCATTCTGAGTCTGACTCCCGAGTGAACACATCCGAATGGTTTGATTAACGATTGAAACCATTCTGAGTCCGACTCCTGAATGAACATATCTGAAGGGTTGATTGACGATTAAAAAACCATTCTGATTGAAAAGAAGGCCGACTCCCGAGTGAATATATCCGAGGGGTTGATTGACGAGTGAAGCTGTTCTGATTGAAAAGCAACGCCAATTCCCGAGCAATGTATCTGACCAAGCTTGATGAATGTGTCCGATTAAATTACTCCCGAGCAATGTATCCGACCAAGCTTAATGAATGTGTCTGATTGAATTACTCCCGAGCAATGTATCCGACCAAGGTTTCTCCGAGTGATTCAATTCCAGTGATATACTTCCGGGTGAGGCTTACTTCCCGATTGAATCAATTTTAAGTCAAAGAAAGAATGGTTCTGACCTGTCAGCCAGGGATATAGCCGAGTAAAATATTTTTTGAGGTGCTGATTGAATCAATTGTAAATAAGACTTCCCGAGTGAGATGTTCAAGCAGAGGGGCCGAATGAATGCTTCAAACAGTGACATTTCCGAATGAAGCAAAACCTAATGAAGCAATTCCGAATAGACGGAGGTCCTGATGAATGCTTCTCGGAAAACAATTTCCGAGTCAATGATCTGTGAATTCAGGCCTTCACACCGAGTGTTAGAGGTCGGATCAGATCTGTGAGTTCGAGCTTTCACTCGGTCTTTTATAATAGAACACCTGTTCCGCTCGGATTAATTCCCACTGTGGGTGGATACCGGCTGAGGCACTAATCCGAGTCATAAAGAGAACACCGGTTCTATATTTCCACTTGTTTGCCCATGCTGACTTGGATTCCCACTGTCCAAGTGAATCTTTGAATTATGGGGGGCAGCCGGCAACAAGACAAAGGCAGAAATAATAAAGAATTCCCACCAGCCGCCGTTCCCCATGGTTGTCAAGGTCCAGGCTGTTTCTCCAACACACCATCCAAGTTGATTTGCGAATTTTGTGGGGCGGCTGATAACAAACAAAAATCAAAATAATAAGTTATTCATCAGCTGCTGTTCCCCATAAAATCATTGGTAGCCAGGCTGTTCAAGCAATCAGTGCACACCTGGGATTTCTATAAATACCCCAACGAAAGAGAAAAAAGGGGATCCTGAAGCCTTCATTTTGAGAGAACTCAGAAGCATTTTCTTTTAGAGAGAAGAAACACTATCCTAAAGCCTCCACACCGTCCCTCTCCTCAAATTCACATCAGCTCTCTTTCCACTTAAAGCCAACACCGTCCCTCTCTTCTCACCAACGTCGTCCTTCTCCTCTAAATCCCACACCGTCCAACTCCTCACCAACGCCGTCCAACTCCTCCTCTCCACACCGTCCAACTCCTAAGCTCCACACCAACACAGCCCCTCAAACTCACACCGTCCAGTCCCTCTCTCCTCACCAACACCGCACAACCCCTCAAACTCACACCGTCCAGTCCCTCTCTCCTCACCAACACCGTACAGCCCCTCAAACTCACACCGTCCAGTCTTTCTCTCCCCACCAACATCGTCCCTCTCCTTAAAACCCACACCGTCCAGCCCCTCAAAATCCTCACCAACATCGTCCCTCTCCTCTCAACTCCACACCGTCCAGCCCCTCGTCTTCACTACACCGTCCAGCTCCTCCTTAAATCCCCAACATCATCCTGTTCCTCCTTAAATCCACACCACACCATCCAGTTCTCTTTCTCTCTCTCTCTCATCACACTAGCGTCCAGCTCTCTCACCACACCGGTCCCATTCTGCTCCTCATTTCTTTTTAATGCTTGTATTTGTTTATTTTCTGTTAAATTAATTGTTGTTCGATGACTCTGTTTCCTTTACGATTATTAATCAATTTTTATGGATTAAGTTAACCCCCTCACCAAGATTAATAATAAACATTAATAAGAATGAGTGTTTCACACATTCTATTTGGACTAGCATAAAAGTTGTAATAATAATAATTATTATTATTATTATTATTATTATTGCAATTTTTATTACTTTTTTAAAAAAAAGGAGGAGCGAGATTAATTTGGACGAGACGTCCTGTTAATCTCATTTTTTTATATAATATCTTTTCTTAAAAAAGGGTGGAGCGAGTTTAATTTGGACAAGACGTCCTGTTAATCTCATGTAAAAATTCCGTGTTTATTTTTGTTTATTTTTGTATATTTTGTCATTTCGTATGCTTTCTTTTCATGAAGAAGTTAAAATAATTTCTGGGTTAATTATAATGCGCGCTATCATATTGAGGTAACCGTTTTTATAACAGACAGTTGTAAGGTGCTAATACCTTCCTCACCTGTAATTAGACTCCCGAATTTGGAATTTCATTTTTATGACCAATGCTTTAACGAAAGGTTTTCCCGGTATTTTATCCTAAAAAATATTGGTGGCGACTCCCTGTTTTCTTTTCAAAAGGATTTCAGAACACGTTCACGTTTTAAAGAAATGTTTGAGGGTCGGCCGTGCCGCCGTGATCCCGGTCGCGACAAGCATGAAAATATGATAAGAGCATGAATCCCAATACATCACTTAAATAGAATTTAGGAATGTTGAGAATAACTCTTTGATTAAAATGCTTCTATCAGACTTCTGATTTTCTGCCAGACTTTTGGAATGATGATACTCCCCCTTTGTTTTCATAGCCTAATACTCGTAACCTGGAAATACTTAGGCGCACAAATAATTATAAGTAGTACAAACTTCACTTCCAAGCAAAAATACTTGATGAGCGATATTAACAAATTCAGGGATATAAAGTATGGGGTTTGGTCCAATAAAACTTAAAAATTCTTTTTCATCCAGACTTTTTCTCAACACTGACAATAACAGAAGAGTTAGAGAATATGGGAAACTAGCAACCAACTAGGAAAGTCCATACCGGGTTTGAAACGTAATCAACTTGAAGAATTAGAAGGAAAAAGCATCCCAGAAACATGGAACACTACACATTTAAAGATGCACTATAGTTAAATGTAATCAGTTACAGAGACACTTTTTTTCCTACTCAAGTGATTTTTTTCCCACTGGGTTTTCTCCCTAGTGGTTTTAACGAGGCTCATTAAAATGACAATAATACAAGTACAATTTAGCTCATCTTAAAGATTCATTTAAGATAAGTTCTAAAATCCCAACTGAGGGAGTAACGGAAAATCCCATTTACATTAAGTCTTAAAATCCTGACTGAGGGAATGAACGACAAAATTCTCTTACGTTAAAACTGAGGGAGAAATAACATTCAATTATATTAACGTCAACAAAGGCGCAATATTAAAATTCAAAGAATGAACCATATTTCACAGAAAGAAGAACTAAGTTTATACAAAATAAAGACAACCTCATATAACAGAATAAATAAAAACAAAACTAAAAGAAGAGATAAATTAAGCAGACGGTGAAGGGGGAAACTATTCATCATCTTGAGGAGGTAGAAAAGGAACTCCAAACTGGTCTTGAGGAGGAAGAAGGGGAACTCCAGCCTCAACTTGAGGAGAGGGAGCAGAAGGATCGATCACAACATCCTCGCCCTCAGAATCTAAGGGATCTACAACCTTGCCATCCACCACCACCTTTAAGGGTTCTACACCCTCCCAGGAAATAGCAAGAATAGGGTTCAATGTCGAAACTTGCTCGCAACAAAGCTAAAAACTTGAAATAAACTTCTTTACTAATTCCCCCTTTTAAAGTCTCCACATGCTCCTCCCACTCCAAGTGTTCCTCCTGAGCCCGGGCCTCAACATTCTGGGCCCGGGACTCAGTTTCTTGGGCCCCTTGCCTTGCTAACTCCAATGCCTCATGCGCCTTCTTCAAAGACGCATCAACATCCAGCAAGCTCCTTCTGAGCAACCTCAGAGTCCATCAATGCCACCTCCTTCATTTTTCATAGGTAAGTCTCCTACCTCAAGCGCTCCTCCAAATCACCCAGCTTTTTCAAATCCCCCTCTATCTCCCAAACTTTGCTCATCGAGATATCCCTCTCTTTAGTCAATGATGTCACGGCCTTGTCCTAAGCA
This sequence comes from Clitoria ternatea, assembly GCA_037962975.1. Taxonomy (NCBI): domain Eukaryota; kingdom Viridiplantae; phylum Streptophyta; class Magnoliopsida; order Fabales; family Fabaceae; genus Clitoria; species Clitoria ternatea. Next base: position 141,391,751 of record CM075673.1, read on the forward strand.
CCGATGTACTCATATAAAAAATACCCCATCGATGTTGTCCGAAGAGCAAACATCTCCATGGCTTGGCAAATAGCTAAAGGATTAGCACCCACATACTTGGATCTGTCCTTCTCAAAGATCAAGGCCCGATCGATGAACCAAGGAATTCAAAACTGGGTGTCCCATAAAAATGTTGTGGGATTCCAAGTTGAGTTATCCTGGTGTATAAATTGCTCCCAATCCCGAGAGGCAGGGTTGTTATTGAGCTTGAGGGGAGCTGTCACGTCCCGATTTCCTGGGCCTGAATCTCAATGTAATCAAGATAGATAAGTAATAAAAATACGAGTAAATTTTTCACGTTTAGAATATTTCCAAAACACCTCGTCCATTACATCAAGACTTAAATCACAAAAAACCAAAGAGTGAGATTTAGTAATTCATAACTGGATCGCATGATATGTTGCCCATACGTGTATACAAAAATATTAGGGTTTACAGCGGAAGAAGAATATGTATACAGGGTACCCGCCTAGTCCCATATATGAAGATATGAGAAAAGGCTCAACAAAGCATGCAAGTACATAACATGTACTTATTAGGCCACAACCAACCTCATATATAAATTATATGCATGCAGTCACATTCGTAAGTAGCCTCTACATGAGGTACTAATCATAAAATAGGGATATGGACTATCCACACCAATGTTCATACATCCCCTATGTCTCAAATATATATGTATTTATACGACACACATCTCTGATAATCACATCCCATAATTGACCTCATTCATTCACCAATTTGGTATCAATTCAAATATCTCTATCACCTATTCACATTACCAAGGTTAATCCCATAAGTATTTATCTAATCTTCCATTTACATATGAAGTATACATCCATAATATGCACAATACATTCATTACATCACATTTAACAACCGTTGCTGGCCAAAGCATTCCATTACCACTATTTACCTTCTCCCAGAGCTTTACTTTAAAATGTATCATCATCCCATGATATTCATACATCATAATGCTAAAAAGAAGACAGCATGACAGAGTGAGTTATACATTCAAAATGACAAATTTAAATACATTGTGATCATGTGTACATGCATACAAATGACATGTGTGCTTTCCAATAAAATCATCAATTTATTAAATAACCATCATCAAGATACCATCTTAGGCTTACAAGCCTCATTATTCACAACTCACAGCAAGCACATACACATTCACATTGCCCTCATCATCATGGGCTATCATAATTGTTCATTATTAAATCTTTACATCTTTGATCACTTATTTCTCTCAAGAGGTCATCATCTCTCTTGGGGTCATCTCCATCTCAAATGCCATGTACCTATGGCTAATGTATATGTTACACTATTTAATGCATATGCAATGGATCCATTTCGAAACAATTCATATAACTCATGCGCACATGGTTTCTCAAGTGATCGCAACCACTTCTAATCAATCAACATATGTCCCCCACGTAAGGGTCCATTTTCATAGAATCCCACGGGATCTTTATCATTGTTATCACAACTACATTCATCATTCTCATATTGGTTTCCCCACGCATAGGGTACTCATCTCATATAGTCCCGCAAGACTTTTCAATTTAATATTCTCATGATCACAACCACGTTCATTCATTTCCCCCACGCAAGGGTACTCTTTCACATATAGTCCCGCAAGACCTTTTATTGTCAATACATGGGTGATCGCAACCACCTCCATCATTTCAGTCTGTCATGTGATCGCAACCACAGACTCATTCCCCTACGCATAGGGTACACATTTTCATAGAATCTCACAGGATCTTTTATCATTTCAGTATACTCGTGATTGCAACCACGTATATTCATTCCCCCATGCAAGGGTACTTTTTCTCATATAGTCCCGCAGGACCTTGCGTTGTGATCGCAACCACATATTCAATACTATGCTATGCATGCCATGAATGCAATAATGCAACAATGCATATGTCAAATCTTAACCTCGCAAGGATTCTCTCACCCTCTCACTATTTTCCATTTAGCATTGTCATTAGTGGCATATAATTAATCATAAGGCCCTTCAAGGCACAACATTCATAGTTACATCAAACCACGCATGGTAATCAAAAGCATATCAATCATCATAACATTAATCCACGCATAGAAACCAACAAGGCATATTAATAAGTATATTTCAAATTCATAGCACCATATACTTGCCAATACAATTCAAATTACACGTACAAGATCACACTTGTATCAAACACGATGGCATCGCAATCATCAATAATAACAATCACTATTTAATCAAGGGTATGTTTAACAACAATGCACCCTTTCATTTAACATCAATATTCGTTACTCAACATGTGCGGTAACCTACATACACCCATAACAACACTTGTCTTTATTCATCATCATTACTTTTCATCGGGTGTAATTTCAATTCACAATTGCAAGTTCATCTTGCATCAATTACGATTCTCAACAATAGTCACCTTTGTTCATTGCTTATAATAACATATTGCCATTCAAATGTCCCTTCATTAGTTTCATCATCAATCAAGGGTGTGTCATACAACCACATTATTTAACTTCTACCATCATTCGTCATAACATATCAATAGTGGTGGAGCATACATGTTTTCATAACATGACATATGCATACACATACTTTGCCAAAGCCTTAACCCATTACCAATCACCATTAAGACACACCACAATTATATATCCTTAATACAATCTCTTGTTTTTCGTATAATAAAAGGATTTTGGATATTAACAAGCACTTGGCAACTTTCAAAAACCAAGGTATACGAGGGACATGACAATATCATCATGCATCAATTACTAAAACGTCTTAAAAATGTGTACAATCGATTGCATATGCGTGTCATGACTCAACAATGCCAAACAACATCAAAACTTATGAATTTTCATGAAAATAGGACCATGAATCGATTCAAACACTCCATGAATTGATTCCCACGTGTTTGGAATTCAAAACAGTGAAAACAGAGGCTCTTGAATCGATTCAAGCTCGTATGAATCGATTCAAGCAAATTGGAATTGATGAACAATAAAAACAGAACCTCTTGAATCGATTCAAAGCTCGTATGAATCGATTCAAGCCATTCTAGAAGCTCTTGAATCAATTCAGGGGGGTCATGTGAATCGATTCAAGCCATCCCAGGGGCCCATGAATCGATTCAAGGAAGTCATGAATCGATTCATGATAGCATCCCTACTGCATAATGTAGAAAAATCATGATTTTCCAACTTCAAACCACCCTAACTTTCTCATATCAAATCCAATACCCATCAAACTTTAACACCACCTAATATACATCATTTATAACGTGTAGCCACTGGCCGCACTTAAAAATTCTCAAAAACGAGAAACTTATGCGTATAAATGCATTTAGCATATTTTAAGGCATTTTTTTGCAACACAAAGGTCAATTCTCAATGGAATTGACCAATTCCAGTTTCTACAAGTTATAATTCATGCATAGGCACTATTAAAACTATTCTGTGGCATTCAAACATACCAAAACTCATTATAACCCTACCAGTTCCTTAATTTTGCATGAATATCATAAACATAACTTCACATTTTGAGTATTTCATCCATTCATGGATTTCTATCAACAAATAACTCATGCCCATCAAAGGGACTTAAAAACTTTCATTGTCATCAATCACACATATGATTCTCAAAATCAATAGTTTGCTAAGCATGTTATTTATCACATAACTAACACAACTATAGCAAGGCAAGCATGAGTATTGCCATATACATTAATCATCAATTATTCAACTCATGCATTTGAAATCTAAACTTCTCTCCTACCTTAAGGGAAGAACGACGATTTGAATGCTCTGATTGTTCCACCGCATCATTCGGAACACAATCTACACCAACATACATATATACATACATTTAATCAATGAGTCATCCCAAGGCATCATCATAAATCTAAACAATTGCTAGCTTACCATAAAGCTTAATATCAAGTCCTAGACTTGTCAAAACACCAATTTACACAATTGTGTTAGGTTTCGGGAATTCTTTTCCTAAAACCAAGATTTTCTAAATCTTAAGGGTAAGCCACACTTTACATCAACAATATCACATCCTTTATCAAAAGGCATCCAACATTGCATAAATTATCTAAACGTCATCATTGCCATTCAAAATTCAACATGAGCCAACTTAGCCTCTTTTAAACCATCATCAACCAACATATCCAAATGGCACACATCAAGGTCCAAGACCTCATCAACCACAATTTCATTAGTCCATCACAATCACTATGATCTTAATGTTCCTATTCATTCTATACATTTCATAACAACGCTCATCCATGAGTTTTATCCTCTATGATTCACCATTACTATCATTATCCATCATCATAAACAACAACTCTCACATTAAATATTATCTATTCACTTTCAATTCAACCCTCTTAGTCATAATATATATACATTTTCCCTAAATTCTTAGGGCTAGGGTTTTATCAAACCATCAACCATTATCACTAATAACACCCAAACACAAATTATCATGGATTTACTCTTAAAATCAATTCTCATAACATCATTACTCATTTTCCTCAATTCCTAGAGTTAGGATTCCATTTAAAACTCAACAATCACCATTATCACTCATCATTTTCCACCACCTATAATGTCATTTTTGTGTACCTCTATTAATACACACAAATATTCATATTCAACACATCCCACCTTAGGGCTTTGCTTAAAAATGACTCCCAATCCATAACCCACACACATGACCCTCTTAAAAATCATAATGACCCATAACCTAGGGCATAAACTCAACATAAATGGTGAGGAGCTTACCTCAAGCCAACAAGCAAATGAGTCTCCAAGAGAGGGTGGAGGTAACAAAAATTAAGGGAAGAGGGAGAAGAGCTTCAAGCCATCATGTCTCCTTCTTGGTCCATGGTGCAAACAAAAATGGAGAGGGAAGGAGGGCATACCACATTCTCTAGGTTTTTTAGAAGAAGAAGATGAAGAGGAGAGTGAGGAGATAAGAAGAGAAGAAAGCAAGTGTGTTTTCCAAAGAAAAAAAGAAGGTGTCGTGAGATAAGGAGTGAAAAATTGGGTTTTTCATTTAAGTTTTTAACCCATTACTTAAACTTCTCCGTTTTATAACAAACGGGATCTCCGTTCAGGCTCAATCCCTTATCCAAAAATTATTCTGAACATATATTCGGATTCCTAATAACATTCTTAATAACCCTAACCAATGGAACCTCAATCGAAGATACTTGGTCCGACACCCATATTTTAATCGGGTACAAGAACTGCTAGATGTTTGATCGTCATACACTCCTGAGTGATTAAGGGAACCTCTGGGGATTTAGGAGCCTCTCCCACTCTGATCATAGGAGACCCAAATTACACTCCCTGTAAAGACCCTAGTTGAGTCCTTTGCCTCTTCATGGCCCGCACAATGAATTTGGGACCCAAAGGAACGGCTACTGGTGAAGGAATGACAGTTGGAGAAGCAACAATCGTAACTTGAACAATAGTAGTGGAGGACTCATCCTTAGTTGACCCCCTCTCTTTCTAGCTTGGTAAGCCTTCTTCAAGGCACAAGCAGACATCTTTCGGGGAACCATATTGCCTGAAAAGACAAAAACAAAAACAAACATCAACATTCAAGAAACCAAGTAATAGGAAGACTAGAGAATTACAAAAAACTATATGTACAACTCCAGGCGTCCAAGGCACCCGGGTCGATAGACAGGGAAATTAATGTCTGGGAACTAAAATAGTGCCCCACCTCTTTCCCCAAAAAATTTATATCACCATGCTTAGCATTAGACAAGTCATCCCAATTCACCTAGTACTGGACAAGCACTTAGGTCCAATACAAAGGAAAAAAAGGTTGTTTATCCAAGTAGTGAAGAAAGTCACCCTCCCTACATCTTGACACACTCAGACTTTAAAAAAAACCCATGAAATTTTTATAAGACTAATCGAACGCCTCTATTAGACGATGACCAGAAAAACACTTAGGGAGACCCACCCCACGTGAACTCCTACTTTGAAAATTTTAGCTTGGAAAAAGAGAAAGAAAACAAGAACCAAAGGAACATGCCTAAAAAACTCATAAAGACCTCGAAGGACTTCACAAAAGCCCACCCATTCGGATGAAGTTGAGTTAGAGCAACGATGAGAGCATTCAGAACCACTTTTTAAAATCAGAAAAAGAAAGAGACAGATAAAGACAAGAGAAGAATGTCTCATACACATACGTGTAGTCCAACTCCTCGAGGTTTATCCTCACATGGAAAACCCTTCTATCCTTCAAACAACCTATACACTCAACATTAAGGGCCAACACTAACCCGTTAAAGACCCCTTTCTACCATAACCTGGCAATAGAATCCTCATCTCGAATGTAGGATGGGAAAGCCAAAACTTCCTCCCTAACCCAAGAAAAAGCATTCAAGGAAGAAGCCATCTCTACGCAAGGATAAGCAAAAAACAAAAAGATAGAAATACATTATAACCTAACAACACAAAATGAAGAGGAAAATAGGAAGAAAGGGCTGACCTTCGAATAAAAAAGTGACCCACAAAAGTTTGAGATGATGAAAAAAGAGATGAAGAGAAGAGAAGACCTAAAAGCCAAGCAAAGACTGCAACAGAAGTAAAAAGCACAAAGGAAAAAGTTACAAGTAAAGAAGTCTAGAGAAAGAGTTCGCAGAAGTAAAAAGTAGAAAATGGAAAGGGCCTAGACTATAAATATACAAGAGGAATGTTAAGCCCAAACAAAGATCCAACAGTTAGGAAAGGCATCACTTATTTCACGACCACAATGCCATGATAACCTCACTAGAGCAACTGCCCTTGACACGTGGCAAAAAGCTAACCCACACCTGAAACGATACACATAATTCCAAGAGGCGCATTCAAGGTCAAAGGGATACAAAACGCCCCATCATTATAAAAACTACCTCATTCAAACATTACCTTGAAAAATGAAAGGATGGATACCCACAATTATACATTGTCCCCTTCTAACCCTCCCTCAAAAAATGTTATGAATATCCACTAACGCTGATAGACAAACAAAACAACTTTCCCTCAATTTCGACACAAAATCACTTGGTATACAAGCACAATCACTCGGCATAAAATCACTTGGTATACGATCACAACCGCTTGGCATACTTCTATTCGGTACACATTCACTCGATAGACAAGTATTCGATATATAGTCACTCGGCTTACCCACTGGCCAAGAGCTCATGACTAGGGGGCTCATGTTCCCTTCCGAATTGAGAAATATCCCTTACACTCCCTTTATTTTAGGAAGTTATATCTACCCTTATCTTAACGATTATCATTATTTATATTGGATCGAAAGCAAAACTCTTTTTTTGGTGTATAAATAAGGTCTCTAGGCCATTTGTAATTCAAGTAACATTTTGATAAATAAATTCTATTTTTTAAAAGTAATTTTTAAAGATTTTATAATTTATACGCTTAGAATAAACAATACTAATGATTGATAATAAAATAAAATTTATTTTTTAACCTTATAATTAAATAACAAACCCAAAATTATTTTAACTAAAACGGACACTTAAGAGGGCGCGTCTTTCAAATATGTAAACTTTTAAGGCGGGAATAGACCCAAAAGTAAAGAGGAAAGGACAACGCGGCAAGGAGTAAACAAGACAAAATCTAAGACCCAAATTCACCATATTACCCTCTAAAGGGTACAGTCAATGCAGTATCTTCAGTTCATTATTTTTAAAAAAATGTAATTCAAATACACTCATTATTCGATACTAATTTCTGGTCTTAAAATATTCACCATTTTGGGTTATAATCTTTTCCGTCCAATCATGGGTTATAATTGATTAATCATTTCCCAATTTTTGTTTTTAAAAACTCAATGGTCAGAGATTCACCAACAGGTCGAAAAGACAAAAACTTCGTAGACAATTTAAAATATATAAAAACTTAAACATGAATACCAATTGTAATAAAAAACACAAAAATAACAATTAACTGTCTTTTGTAAGATCCCACCATTAACCCGTTGATTTCTTATTGCAACTATTATATTAGTTGTTTCTAAGGCCAATAAAAAATCAACCTAATGTAACATCGATAATTTGAATCGGTTTATAATAAAACTGATGTGAAAAATATTTTTAATTTGGTTTTTGATCTAACCAATCTAATATATGCAATGGGAATTTGAGTGTAGCTAATAAGAAAGTTTTGTTGTTTTCTTAAAAATTTTAGATTTATATTGAAAATCATGAAAGAGTATATCAATATTGATTTATTATATAAATTTTCTTTTTTAATCAATTAATGTGTGTCTTTGATCACATGTTATAAAAATTGTTTATTTTATTAAATTTTGATCAAAAATATTATAATAATTTTTTTTGTCCACTACGACCAGTATTGGTGTATAAGATTCGTCTTCATACACGTAAGGGTAACAACTTTAATTCTCATCCTCGTAATATATGGGTTTCTTAGTATCCATACCCGAACTCGTTATCCACACTTTAATTAAATAAAAGCATCACGACATATAATTATTGTAAGTCATAACAAGTAAAATAACTTCTTGTCACAAACGTTGAGGCCTTGATGAAAAGGAAATCTACATGATCAGTGAATAATGAACGAATGATAAAACTTAATATCTATTTTTGATAATCAACAACTAATAGAAAAATAGTAATATATAAAAAATTTAGCATATTATATACATTGTTAAGTATTAACCCCTAATTATATAGATTATAGAATAAAAAGTGTGATGAAAAATGTTGTTATATCAATATTAATAATATATTGATCTTATTGTTTTAATTTAAAAGTTACAAATATATATATTAGTATAATATATATATATATATGTATAAAATAAAAATGATAGGTATACTAAATGGGTGCAGGGCGGGGTTGGTAGTATAGTACTTATCCCTAAACTCGTACCTGTATGTTTTGTGAGTAATTCTCAATCCTTGTCCTCATGCCCGTTAAATGAGTAAATACCCTTCTTATTGTGGATAATTTTTATAGGTATATAATAGGTCTATTTCTAATTGTCATCCTTAAATGTGATCCCCATGAGTTTTCTCAAATTTGACAAAAATGCATAAAATAGGGTTAGGTTCCATTATTTTAAACTCATCTATTAAAACTTGTACCCAATTTTGTCTTGACTTTCATTGGGTCGGGTTAAGGAGATTTAAACTTGTCCCTGACCCACCCCGTTGTCATCCATATTGATGCGTGATATGGATATAAAGTGTTGAGATTTAGGTTTGAGGATAAAAAAGCTTATCTTACTCCTTGACACATTATCCTCTCTCTTTTACACTTTTCTGAAGGATAAAAATAAATAAATTTAGACCAAAAAGATTATGATAAACTTTAAGTTTATTTCCAATTTTATCATGATAAAATTAACAATAAATCACAAAATTGATGCATTCAAAAAGATTAACTCTTAAAATTGTGGTTGTGTAGTTAAAAATAATGATGCAACGATACATCATTATATGCTAATATATAAAATAATTTAATACACCAATATCTTGATAGTTTAAATGTTATTTTTCAATCAAAAAATAAACAATTTCAATAAAAAAAACAATTTGTCCTTTTTTACATGACAAATAAATGACTTTTTGGTCACTCATATTAGGTGTTGGTTATAACCATCAATTATGGATTGAAACCACCTTTACTAGGGTTTTGGAGATGAAGGAGGATCATGTGGTGTCGGACCTGCCTAACACAAGTGCTTCAAGAGGGACTGGAAGGGTGACGATAAAGGAAAAAATGATAGGTACCATTAGAGGTAATAGAGGAGGCCTTAAGCAAGATTTGGTGGCTTAGAAGCTGGTCAATCATGAGTTTGAGAAGGAGAATCCTTTAAGGCCAATGTTCACATTCACTCTGAAGTTTGTTGAACACTTAAGAAAACCATGAAATAGTGCCTTGGTGGTTAAGCTGGTAGGAAAAAACATTAATTATTGTTTGATGTTGGAAAAATTGGTAACTTGGAAGATTATATTGGAAGAGTGGATTTTTTGACCTGGGATTTGAGTATCATGTGGTGTACTTTGATAGAGATGAAGACCACAAGAAGGCTATTGATGGTGGCCCATGGATGATCTTTGACCATTACTTATGCATCCAGGAATAGTCTCTATCTTTCGTGGCATCTAATGTAAAAATTAAGAGAATGATGGCTTGGATCCACTTGTTAGGGTTGAATCTAATCTACTAAGAATAAGATATTTTACTCTAACTAGCCTTTATGATGGCTAGAGGAAGGTTTTCTAGGCTTTGTGTGGAGTTGGACCTAAGCAAACTAATGGTGGGAGAAATATGCACTTAAGGATCATGGATCCATGTAGAATATAAGGGGCTCCACCTGATTTGATTGACATGTAGTTTCTATTTCCATGTTGGCAGAGATTTTTTGATGGGGGCAGCAAAGGAGAGTGGTATGAGAAAGGGAGTGTTGATGGCGCCTGGATCCCGAGCAAGAGGCACATGAGACGATTTCAAAAAGGAAAGAGAGTAGTTGGGAAAATTTTGTTAGATCTTCTTTTCTTTCAATTTTGTAGAATGGTTTTAAACTTAATCTAATTGTGCCAATTAGAAGTTTATGACAAGGTGACCTCATGTCTCTATACTTGTTTGTGTTACGCATAAAAATTCTTTATTTAAGCATCTGAAAAAGACTGGATGAAGGGTTATGGAAACCTATCTCTATGTCTAAGAACGACCTAAAGATCTCTTATTTATTGTTCACGAATGATGTATTGTTGTTCACCTTAGCCAATAACTTACAAGTCGGTATGGTTGGTGATACGCTAAAGGAGTTTAGTGAACTGTCAAATTTAACTATCAATTGTTCGAAGTCAAGTGATATGTTTGAAGAATGTTCCTAAGATGAAGTCAGAGGGTTTACAAATAGGGATGATTAGAATGGTTTTGGATTTAAGGTTCTGTATGGGTTTAAGTTGTTCCAGGGTTGAGTGAAGTGTTCTCATTTTTATTCTCTTTTAGGTAAGGTTAATAATAAGATGGAAGTGTGGAAAATGAAGCTTCTGAATTGTGTGGGAAAGGTGTGCTTGGCTAAGGCAATGATAAGTATACAAAGGGGTATTTATTACATAAACAAAAAGTGTATATGTTGAATAACATTTTCATTCTATGATTCGTTACATGAACAAAGTATAAAGAGGGGTATTTATACCCAACAGACTTTGAATAAAAAAAATAACAAACTCTATAATAAACAAACTAACTAACTTTTCTTCTAACACCCTCCCTCAAACTCATGTTTCCTAAGGAGGTAAAAAGGTAACCATGTGTTTGTTTTTGAAATTGAGAAAGGGAGAGCCCAAGAAAGGCTTAGTAAGACTTAAAACCTTGTTAGAAGATGAATGATTTGAATATCTTTGAAGACATACTTATCACAAACAAAATGAAGATCATGTTCAAAGTGTTTTGTTCTATAATGCATGACAGGATTAGTAATGCATTCTTTTCATATCTATGCTTGGCAAGTGTACAAATCGTTTTAAATCAGTATATTTGATATCATTCCTATAGGGATTGATGGCCAACTACCATAATCCTAGAGAAACACTATCTGAACTTCACAATGACAAATGTTCATGTAATTAAAATTTAAGAAACTAAAGGCTTATTTTTATTGTTTTGAGTGTATATCAAGTAATAGAATAGTAGAGTTAAGAATTACAAACAAAAGGATTAAGGATAAACTTCATCTGAAACTAAGCCTTTGACTCTTGCAATGCTGAATTGAGCATAATTCCCTTGGTTGAAAAAGGATTCACATAAGTAGGTTAAGTCTAATTCCTTAGGTCAAAACTCCTAATTGTACCTAATTATGAACCTCAATTCCTTAGGTATTTAAACTAGGCAAATTGAATTGCATGAAAATCAAGTTCTCCTAATTGTAGAAGCTTAATCCCTTTGGTTATCTCCAATTAGGTTAGGAAATCCATTTATGATGTAAAGACCATGATTCCTTTCTAGCCTTCACTTCTGAAATTAGTTCTTGGATGATCAATCCAAGAAAAGCCTTAAGACTTGGAATTCCCAATCAACAACCAAGATTATTTTTATATACATGAAAAACTAAAACTAACATGTGTTTTTTTACTATAAATACTTTATACTTTGAAATTGTTTTTATGTACAAAAATTAATAATTAAATTTTTAAAATATTTTAATTCATCTATCATGACTAGTGTAATATCCTAATTTTTGAATAATTTAAATTTTTTTATTAAATTTAAATTGAGAAATTGATGTAAATTTAGTGGGTAATAATTAATTAATAGTAAGGAAATTAATTATTCAGGATTAAAAGTGACTTATTAAATTATGGGGATGGGTTGATTTAATTTTGAATTTAGAATTAGGTATTTAGTTTCAGTGTTAATCAAAAAGGTTAAATGAGTAAACTACTCCTAACCAACCCAAATTAATTAAATTTCTCATTTTCTCCTTTCCCCACTCAATTTCACTTCACTCTCTCACGTGTTCTCCCTCTCTTTCCCTCACTTATATGCGGGTTTTTTGCCACTTTAGGGTAGTTTTTCAAATTAATTATACAAATGGGGTGGTTTTAAAAAAATTTGGATGTCTGGGGTAGAAAACGTCAAGTCAGGTTTTACGTTACGCATGGCGAAGTTACGTAATAGCATTACGTATTTCAGAATAACGTAATGCATGCGAGGAAGACACTTGGCACAACCACGAGTATTATGCATTCCCGGGCTGCGTAATGGCTGCGCAAAACGCTTCTCCAAGAAACGTAATGTGTTACGTATGATGGACATACGTAATACTAGTTACGTATTCCCGTTGTGCGTAATAGCTGCACGATGAGCCAATCAGCCAATGCCACGTGGCATTACGTGATATGCAAATACGAAATGGAAATTATAAAACGCAGGTTACATTGCTTCTCCTCTCCAGTAATTGTGAGAATTGCAATCAGAAATTTTGCAAGAAAATACAGAGATGGCAGCCGAAGTCATGATGGTTCTTTATACAAATGGGCGGAAATACGAAGGGCCAGAAGGTTATACCTTTGAAGGAAACACAAAGTTGATTCAAATTAGGCGTGACATTACATTTGAGGAGCTGAAAGCTAAAATTTATAGTAAGTTGAAACTGAAAGGTAAGCGCGTAATTACTCAGCTAACTTGCAGGGTAGTTATTGGTAAGAAAAAAAATAAATTTTCTGGTTTTGAATTAACTGATGATGAGGAGCTGGAGTCGGTGTTGCGCATTTTTGAAAAACAATCTGACATGGCTGCAGTCGAGGTTTTTGTTGATTTGAATAAGCCGGAAGCCCCTTCGCAGTGTTTAACACAAGGTGAACATCTTACCAATTAGGTACATGACTTATAAAAGTTGTTAGGATCCACATTGATGAAAGTTGTGTTATTTTTATAGGTGCAGATGAAAGAAATGATGATTTACTTGTTTATGATAACTTGGATTTAAATGAGGAACTTGAGTTTGAAAGTGATGATGAAGAATTTGATGAAGGCAATATTCCGGTTGATAGTGATGCGGACACCGATGTTGAAGGTGACTTTGAGTCATTATCGGTGACCCTACAATTAGGAAATGGACGTCGTGTTGGTCCGTCTTTAAGTGGTTAGTATGTATTACTCACAATGTGTATTTTAAGTTAAAGAAACACCTGACACCGTAAAAGTAAATTATTTTATCACTGTAGGGTCGAGCGGCCAATCCTTCTGGAGTTCCTCGCCATTTTACAATAATGTAGATTTAGATCACCCAGCTACGGAGAATGATATGGTGGGGTTTGATAACCATCCAGAATGGCGTGTTGGGGATGAACTTTATGTTGGGTTAAAATTTAGTTCTAAAAATGCGGTGCAAATTGCCTTGAAACAATACTCGATGAGGGTCCATCAAACATACACGGTCGTTGAATCAAAACCAACACATTTTACTGTTCGTTGTCCAAACCATTTTGATGGTTGTCCATGGAGGATGAGGGCAATGTTGTCAAAAAAGACAAACTCATGGCTTGTTAGTAAGTGGGGAGGGTCTCATACCTGTGTAAATGTAAGACTTTCCCAAGATCATGGCAAGTTGGACTCAGAGTTTATATGTTCATGCATAATAGGTTGGTATGCATAGTGTGATGATTATCATGAATTAAAGTGTAGACACACTTATGTAATTCTCATGTGTAATGTTTTATGCAGGAATGATTAACCAAGATCCGTCTATCTCTATCGCATTGATACAAGAACGTATAAGCAGTCAGGTTGGATACAAATGCTCATATAGTAAGGCATGGAAGGCCAAGCAAAAGGCAATTGTTAAGGTGTTTGGGGAGTGGGATGAATCTTATCGTTTATTGCCACGTTGGCTTAGCCATATGCGTAATTACCTCCCAGGTTCTGCGTTTGAAATGGTGACGACTCAATTTTTTGCTGGCACTGAGGTCGATCCACGATTCGTACATTTAAACGGGTGTTTTGGGCATTTAAACTATGTGTCGATGCACTAGCCTTTTGCAAACCCATGTTGCAGGTTGATGGCACGTTCCTATACGGAAAGTATCGACACACTTTGTTGATTGCTACAACACAGGATGGAAATAACTCGGTTCTTCCTGTAGCATTTGCCATAGTTGAAGGTGAGACCCTCCAGGCATGGAGTTGGTTTTTGATGCAAATCCGATGCCATGTGACGCAAAGGGCTGGCTTGTGTCTTATATCAGACCGCCACCAAAGCATCAAGTCAGCTGTTGGAAATCCACAGATCGGATGGCAACCACCGAACGCCCACCATGTGTTTTGCATCTGACACATAGCCAGTAATTTCAACCACAAGTTTAAGAATGTTGCTCTAAAGCAAGATTTACTGAAAATGGGTTAGTTTTGATATAACTTTTGTTTTATACGTAATCACCTCATTGCAAATGTCATTAATATGTGTTGTTGTAGGGTACACGCCATGTAAAGCGGTTTTCGACAGAAGGTTGCAAAGATTTCGAGAGGTGAAACCAGAAATCGCGGCGTGGATCGATGAAATCCCTAAAGAGCAGTGGAGCATGGCGTATGATGTTGAGGGGCGTAGGTTTGGGCACATGACAACCAACTTGGCTGAATGTGTCAACAAGGTCTTCAGAGGGGCTCGGAACATGCCCATCACAACGTTGGTTAAATGTACGTATTCACGGTTGGTTGAGTACTTTGTTCAGCGGGGTGCTCGTGCCAGGGCAGAGTTTGGGGAAGGCATGAGGTACACTAAGAGGTTGATTGACGCCCTCACCAAAAACCAGACTAGCGCTAGCACTCACTCGGTTCGTCGGTATGATGTTTATGATACCAAGTTATGATTGTGGGAAGTTTCAGGTGTATCACTATCCCTGCTCGCATGTGATTGCTGCATGCCAAGTTGTGAGCATCGACTACTTTCAATTCATCCACCCGGTGTACACCATTGATAACATTATTAACGCTTACTCATCGCGTTGGTTCCCTCTGGGAAATGATGATGATATGCCTGTCACCGATCACAGTTGGGTCCTAACTCCCGACTATGGTAGGATACGACCTAAAGGTCGTCCGAAGTCATCACGAATCAGAAATGAGATGGACTGTGTAGAATCCCAGACATCTCAATCCAGGTGTACAAAATATGGAAAGGAAGGTCATAACCGCCGTCGTTGTCCAACAAACGCTAGTGGTAGTACTTCCTGAGATCTATGTAACAAAAGCTAGTAATTCGGGAAAATAATGTAAGGTAGACGTAGGTTCCACTTTAATGTAGTATGCGTCATCATAATGATAGACAAACGCTGGCTTGTGTGTATAATTTGATGCTAACATTTATGTGTATTTGTGTCTTATTAAATAACAAACACATTAAAGATAAACATATCAAAGATAACAATACACACGGTTCATATAATTCCACAAAAGCATTAAAGACAAACATAGCAAATGTAACATTACATTAGGTCTGCCAACATTACATCCAACTGTCTTGGAAAATAACATAAACCCTACAGATTACATCAAACTACCTATAACGATGGTGTCTGGGGTCTTGCTCGGGGGAAAGTATACATGGCCGTCTACGTCCCCTGGCATCCCGAGCTGGATTCCTTCTTGGTGACAAGTCCTGTTCACCCCCGTCATCTGCCAAGTTGACATCAGTTGCTGCAGCAGACAAGTGTAGACTAAGGTCTACACCTTCGTCAAAGGCATGAGAAGACCCTTCTCCCCTGTGTGTGACAAGTGGAGTCTCTGGTGTAATCATATCCCGGAAAAAGGCAGTGGGTGACTGTGTCGGTGATGGAACGTATCCACTGGGGCCTCCGTAAAGGTTATCAGTTGGAGGAGTGTAGGCATAGAATTGCTCATCCCCAGCAAACTCTGTTTGGGAAGGAAACTGATATGTTGACCACGGATCATTTGGGGCAGATTGTGATGGAACAAAGTAAGTTCCCTGCTGACGAGGGGACATCTCAGGCATAGTGTAGGCAACTCGTTCTTGTTGTGTCCGACCCCTGGTTATGCCTTGACGTTCGTTGCGTGTCCCAGGCATGTTAATGTCAAATTCGACTACAGGTGCCTCCTGAAGTGGAGCTGGCGCAAACTGTCTTGCTTCTAAAACCCTGTACTCTTGCCCCATCAACTGCATAGCATTAAGGGAATGTTGCCTGATTTGGTCAAGCAATATGTCAGGGTCTTGAGTCGACATCCCTGCCTCTTTCGATGCCATATAGTGGATATTCTCCACTACGTAAACCTGTAATTATGAAATATATAGTAAATCATTAGGGGTTACATCACGCATGGAATGTGTAACAAATTTGTAACTTCACCATACCGAGCGTTCAGACACAACATGTTTCCGGGTTATCCATCGGCGCGTGTTCAGATTATACCACCGCATGTAGTCTGAGTTTTCAGCAAGTAAACCTTCTTGTAGTGGGTTTGTATATACAAAATCTGTGCGACGCTGCCAAATGTTGATCAGTGGTTGATAGACCTGGTTCCAATTTTCCCCAGTCTTCCCCTTTTGTGTGATGCCATGCAAATGATCTGGCTGCCGAGGAGGAGAAGGAACATGTTGCTGCATCCCAAATTGCCGCATCACCCTATCTGGTTGATGCCACTCCACTATGTTGGTACAAAGCAGCGGTACTACCGCTCTCCAACACCCTGCTCCTTGTAAACACACTGGAGGTAACGTTTGCATTACCTCATTCGTGTAGGGAGTCCACACAATCTACACAATAAATACAGCAAAGTTAGTACAATAAATATTAGAGTTCAGTGTCTTACAATGGAGGTTTCTGTAACATCCACTTACATCAGAACGCTTCATCTGATCAAAGGCACGACGATAAAAATCAATGTCTTTCCTAACAGCCTTGAAAGTTTCCCTTCCCAACCACCTACATTGGAGGTTATTATGAAATAGTTAGATGCGGTCAGCGTCAGTCAAATAACACAACACAACATAAAAATTACAATTATATAAGCTGCAAACCTTGCGGCATAGGGGGTCCCTATAGGTCTGCCTAGTGTTGTCACCTTTGGAGCAATTGTTGGAAATCTATCCCAAGCCCAAACTTGTAACAATAGGTGAAGCCCGCAAATAGATGTCCGCTCATACTTGGTGGATAAACACAACTCACGATACAAATAACTTAAAGCTGCAGATCCCCAGCTGTATTGACCACAAAGATCCAAGTCTTCCAACAAAGGTAGATATTTTAATGAAACACGACTGCTTGAATGATCAGGAAATATTACACCCCCAATTAACCTGACAATGTACGCTCTTGTATACCTCAATAATTGTAGTTCACTGCCAATATGATCTGCAATGTTCGAAAAGTTATCTGATAGCCACTTCATTTTTAAACACCCAACCTGAAATGCATCTTCTGGTGGGTATACACCAAACAGATTGTTTACCACTGCACTCCAGTCACGAGCATGTGTCTCCACAATCAAAGGTAACCCATCCACACGTAAACCGACCTGGATGGCAACATCTTGCAATGTAATCGTGCACTCGCCCGGTGGCATATGAAATGTGTGTGTTTCAGGCCTCCATCGCTCAACAAGTGCTGACAGCAATGCAGGCTCTATCTGAAAGAAATGGAGTTGGGCAACACCGAGAAATCCCGCCCTCTGTAACAGTGGCATAATCACCTCTGGAACACCTTCCACACTACTACGGAGAGCCAAAGCACGCCTACATTTTAAAATTCGATCTGGCTTTCCGTTCCAAACCGATTCAGACACGTGGACATTTTGAAATTTCAACAACGACGGATCTTCCGGACCCGGATTCACTTCACGAGGCTGCGACGACGACGCCATACTGCAATAAAACTCAATTTATCACGTTCAACAAACACGCTTACTGCACAATCAATAAATACATTCTAATTAAAATGTTTTACATAAAATACTGTTGGATCCATGTCAACAAATAGTTTTGTTTAATAACACTTTCCACTTATACATCCATCTTAATAACATTTTACATAATACAATATAAATTAATAACACATAATAATTACATTTTAACTAACATATATTTTCAACATATATAAACAAGAAAAATTACATTTAAACTAACATATACTACAAATAAAATCACTTACATAATACTATATATTTTAACAATTTAAACTAGACACATAATAACATAAACCCACATACCGTATCAAAGATGGAAGACAACCTTCAACTAAATGCAAAATAAGAGCGCAAAAATAACAATGGAACTCAAGCCTGAAATGCAACTCACCAAGGCTGAAAGGAGATCAAGGCTGCAATGGAACTCAGCAAACCAACACATTCAAGAAGAAGGACCACTGCCCTTTTAAAGGGGACCTCGGTGCCACGTGGCACATCCCCATGCATTACGTCTCATGGGCCAACGTAATGCTAGTCAAACCTGCCACCCTCTGCGTCCCTGCATTTCGTAGCATGGCAGGACGTAATGCAGACTGCCATTACGTATTCTGGCCATGCGTAATGGAGGGGGCCGCTCCACTTGTCCACCATGCACATGTTACGTATTCTGGGCGTACGTAATACGTATTACGGGTGCCAGAAATACGTAACATAAACTTTGATAAGACCCTTCCCACCCCAGACATGTTAATACTTTCAAAACCACCCCATTTATATAAATAATTTGAAAAACTATCCTAAAGTGGCAAGAAATCCCTTATATGCTCTCCCTCTCTTTTCCTCAACTTCTTTCTTTCCTCCTTCTTCATCACCACCGAGCCGTGCCTCTCTTCCTCCCTCCCCCATCTATTTTTGCTCTTGTCTACATTAGGTTGTGCCTCTCTTCCTCCATCCCTGTTGGACAATTGGATAGAAATAATTGAATTCAATTGTTATTCATTAAGATTACAATTGGTTGTTATTTTATTTTCAATTATTTTATCATAATCATGCAAGATATTAATTATTAAATCATTTAATTTAATAAATATAATTTTAATTAAAAATAATTTTAATGGAAAATAAATATTTTGCAATGCCCAGGCAATACGACCCACCTTTCTTTCATATAAGTTAAATAATTTTTATTTTATTACAGATCATGTATAGAAATAGAAATATTTAAATAATCAAGTCGATATTATAATTATTCCTAGTCCACTTTAAAGAATCGTAATAATATCGTGCAGTTTAAATATATATTTTTAAATAATATAAGCTTTATTTTTTATTTCTTTTCTAATATGTAAATTTTTATTTTAAATACAATACTCACCAATAAAATAAGAAAACAATAAAAAAATCAGGAATCATAACTAAATAATAATAACTTTAACATATCTATATTGATTTAGTATCAATTTATTGTTTCATATTTACTAAATTAATTGACTTAAAAATAATAAGATATATTAATTTTAAAAATACTATTGTTAGTATAATTATAAAATTATCATTGATATAAAATAAATTATCATTTTGTAATTTTTAATCTAAATTAATCGTTATGTATTATAAGTTTTTCACTAAATCCATTCTCATCATGAGTGAGTATACTATTGATCATTTTATCACTCTCAAAAATTATCATCTTTATGAATATTAAAATTAAGAAAATTTATATTATTTTTTATAATCATAATATATTTTTTCAAAATAGTTTATAAAAAATTAGCTATATATGATAATTATATAGAATAAGGCAATCTATTAATTATATAATATTTTAAGATACTATATTTATCCATTAATTGTTACCATATCATAGAAAATTATAGATTAATATCTTAATTTTATCCCTAATAATGCAATATAGTATATTGTATTAGTTATAATTTCCAACAATGATAATTATTATACAATCATAAATTATAGTCAGATTTATTCATATTTAAAAGCAATTAATATTAATAAGAATACAAATAAATTAAATATATTTATATTGATTTAATATCAATATACTATTATTAACAAAACAATTATTATTATATTTCTTTTTTCAAGGAAAAAACAAGGGCACTTTCGGAATATGATTTCTGAATTTTGTGGGGCCCACAGTTAGAAGGATAGCGGTGGAATTTGGAACGAACAAATTTGAATATTAGCTTCTTCTTCTTCTTAAACGTCTCTCTTGCATTTACTTCATTTATCAGCTGCGCAATCTCCGCATTATTTTCTTTTCTTCTCTAAGGTCAGTGATTTTTCTTGCTTCAATCTCCAAACCCTTTCGTTCTTCACTCGTTTATTTCTCTACCCTTGTTTTTATATCACTGCAAAGGTCCATTCTTTCTTAGAATATCTGAATGAATGTGCCTTTTTAATTTCAAGTGGAGGGAAAAATAAAAGCCCTTCTGAGTAATGCTTCAAAAGATTCCATCTCTGTGTTCAATGGTTGAAGGTTAATAATATTAAGGGAAGGGTGCAGCAATTGAGTTCCTCCTTTCTAGCTGCTAGATTTTTGACCCATTTGTTGGATTGCTCTATTTTTTGGGTTCTTGTTTGGAAAGTTTTGAACTTTAATGTCAAGGTAGTGAAACTGTGGAATACCTGAAACGGGGTCTCTCTTACTGTTGAAATGTTTGTACTTTTCTTGTGCTTTTACTTCATTGTTGTGGTTGATGGAAGTGTCTCTGTTTGTTTGGTTGTAGTTGAAAAAATGGGAAGAAGTCTCAGCCCAATGGTGCGTCGAGAGCTTGCGAATCTTGACAAAGATGAAGATAGTCGCAAATCAGCAATGAAAGCTTTGAAGTCCTATGTGAAAGATTTGGATTTTAAGGCCATTCCTGTGTTTCTTGCAAAAGTTTCTGAGACCAAGGATAGTAGTTGTGTTTTCACAATTTCAATCTATGAGACTCTTGCACGGGTTCACGGTGTCAAAATTGTTCCCTTGATAGACAGCATTATGGGAACCATAGTCAATACCTTATCTTCAAGTGGGTCTTTCCCTCTTCAACAAGCTTGCTCAAAGGTGGTGCCTGCGATTGCAAGATATGGGATTGACCCCACAACCCCAGAAGACAGAAAGAGGGAAATAATCCATTCCCTTTGCAAGCCTCTCTCTGATTCTCTCTCAAGTTCTCATGATAGTTTGACTTCAGGTGTTGCTCTTTGCCTGAAAGCCTTGGTGGATTCAGATAATTGGAGGTTTGCTTCTGATGAATTGGTCAATAGGGTGTGCCAGAATGTTGCTGTGGCATTAGAGGGAAAGTCCAGTCAATGCAATTTGCACTTGGGTCTTGTTATGGCATTGGCCAAGCGCAACCCTTTGATTGTTGAAGCATATGCAAGGTTGCTCATACAATCTGGATTGAGGATACTCAATGCTGGCCTTTTGGAGGGGAATTCCCAGAAGCGGCTTTCGGCCATTCAGATGATCAACTTCTTGATGAGAAGTTTGGATCCAAGGAGTGTTTTTTCTGAGCTTGATTCCATAATTGAGGAGATGGATAAATGCCAATCTGATAAAATGCCATTTGTCAAAGGGGCAGCATATGAGGCATTGCAAACTGCCAAGAGAATTGCAATGGACAAAAAGCCAAGATATGCAAAAAGCCCTGCTTCAGTGACAGGGTCAAATTTTAGTAGGAAAGAGAGTGATAATAATTCTGGTGATGGAGACCATACACCTACATCTCTATCACCGGAATCACGTACATTGGACTTTTTCCCTGGATATGAATCTGTTGTTGAGTCTCCTATTTCAACCAACTTAGACTATGAACGGAGGAGTGTGAATAGGAAGCTTTGGAGCAATCAAAATGGTGGGGTTGATGTGTCTCTCAAGGATGGTTTGTTTTCAGAGATAGGGAAAGAAAGTGCTTTGTTCGAGCACTCATCATTGAGTCATGAGTTTTCTAATGGAAAGGGAGATTCTACAGAGGAGTTTGCTGGCTTCATAAACAGAAATCCGAAGTATGGAGTATCCAAAAGTACAACCACAAGTCCCCTAGTAAGTTTTTCAAACACTTGTCATATTCCATTGAAAATATCATATATAAGTATGATGTGAGCACTTTCCAAAGTCATTTTGTCTCCTTCCCTCTCTTGTTAATGTGAAATGGTGAATTTTGCATTTCTTTTTTCCCATTTGAGAGAAAAGTAAAAAGAATGAACACACTAATGACCAATAGGACCATGTAGTATGAAGCTTCACACTGATTTTTACATTGTTTACCATTTATTAAAACTCTTATAGATTAATAGTTATTTTCTTCTTTAAACGCCCTCATTTTGCAGAATGAATAGGCTTTTTTATGTTGAAAGTTATTGCGTGAGATTTATTCCACTCTTTAAGGGAATCTATTTTATGTATGGCTTTTACTCAGCTTAAGATTCTTAATACACCAATGTTTCAAGAGCAAGTGTTCTACTGCTGTGTATAACTGTCAGTGAAACAAACTGGCCACAATAATTTTTTTCGATATGTCATAGTTTTAAATAGAATGATTAGAATCTCTCCAAATGTATAAACATAAGAACCACAAGTTTTTTTAAGCATATCAAAAGCTGTCGCTTCATCAAACCATACCTTTTTCATTCATCGGTTAATTGAATTTTCTATGATTTCATAGCCTGCATTGTATTTGGTTTGTATACTCACTGAGTTAGCATGCTGTGTCTTTGCTCTTGTAAATCAGAGGTCACGCACTCAGGTTACTGTTGATAGCATTAAAATCTTTAACACCCCAAGGAAGCTCATTCAATCTCTTCAAGATCCAAGTAGTGTGACTTCAACTTGCTCTGAGAAACAGAATAGAAGGTTCAGGAGTCTATCCTCAGGCAACATTGACTGGAGCCCAATTTCTAAATTTGACCAGAATGGTTTCTCAGATCATGTTAAATGTGATTCTGAAGTGAATGAAAGTATGTGTACTGATGAGTTCCAAGGTAGCTCAGAGTCTGTCGTCTCATCAATAAATGACCTTCCTGTAGATGCTGATATGCAGATGCCTATCAAAATGGTTCCTGAAAATAGAAACATTGCACAAACTCACGGCATGGAAAAGGCACCTCAAAGGACCAAATTTAAGTTGGTTTGTGGTGTTTCCTTTGTTCTTCTTGCAATAGCTACTCCTTTGCTCTGGATCAGTGGTCAGGATGAAGGCCATTACCTTGTCCCAACATAACATGTTCATTGAAATGTGTGTACATCCTGAGAACTAAGAGCATTTTAGGTTAATGCTTTTGTGAAAGTAGTTGTTACTCGCAACAATGTTAGAAATTTTGGTACAGCAGAAGATAGGTTCTATTCTTTTGAACATCTTCAATGTACGTTATATTTGTTTTTCAGTAAAGTTAGAACATGGATACTGATTACTGATTTTGAATGGATCTTCTCATCATGTTTAAGATTGATAATGCAAATATGAATACTTAGATATTATGAAAATGTTTTTGATTCTTTATTTTTGGGGGGTATTGATCAATGCCTTGTGTTTAGAAGTTTTAACCCATCATTTTTATGATTTTAATTGGAGAATGGAAACTTCCGGAATTCGGATCTCTTGATAATATTTAAGGTTTAGAAGAAAAAAATTTCTTGTAAAAATTTGTCAATCTTAACCCTTATAATTTTTAGGGTTATTTTAAAACATTATTATGTTAGAAAAGTGTTAATTATTAAAGTGACATGTTTGTGCTATCATATAATTCTTATGTCAATTTTTTAAATATGAAAAAAAAATCCATATCATCATCATTTACAAAATGTTTCTAAAAATTAATTGTGCAACAATTTAAAATCCGCTAATAATAGTTTGTCTCACAAAAGATAAAGGATTGATTAGTTAAAAATTTTAGCTGCCCATATTATTTCAATTTTTCCTTCTCATCTCACAAACAAACAACACCACACATGTTGATCAGATGTAGGAGATCATACATATAGAAACTTAACCATCACCTTAAAATACATTTCAAATCCATATCCTAATCCATAAAGATGCAAGAACTAGAGGACCAGCTTCATTCATTTCAAAAGCATTGAAAGTACAAAACAATGCATCCATCTCTTGGACATCAGTCATGGAAAATATAGAGAAATCGAAACAAATTTTGCAACATTATAAAAAACTTACTAATTTAAGGAATCATAAAATACAGTCGATCTATGCGAGGCTATATGACTAATATAAAAACAGGCACTTCACTACACCGCAAGGGGAATGAAGAATTCAACTCAAAATCCATAGTTGCAGACATAAAATATCACAAATCATCACAGGAATTGTCCATACCAAATGCTGACAAATATAAAATAATAAATATCAATAATCATTAAAAATAGACTTCAATTGTAGGGAAAATCAAAGAACTCTAACAATGACCTGTATCAAATTCCTTCACTACTAAGAACATCGCAAAAGGTAAAAAAACTAGGAGCCTTCAAGCTGAGACTTTGCTAGATTTCACACAGAACAGCACAAAGTATACAATTTCTATCTAGTTGAAGATTAAAAATCACACTTGCTTAATGAATGAAACAGCACGGTTAATGATAGGAGATAAATATCTACCTCTCCTAATAACGGAAAAATTGGACAGCTCCATTTGCTTCATGTTATCCACATTCTTTGATGTATAACAAAATAACAAAACATCATAAGCAAAGAATAAATGTGAAATACGTACTCACCTTCCTCCACAAGATTTTGAATTTGGAACCTACTTCCATTCCAAAGAACAGATAATTGAGAGGCTTACATACATGATAAGATTAACTATTGAAGGTGGAAACCCAAAGTCCCAACTAATAGGATCATAAACCTTCTAGAGATCCACCTTCATAACCACCTATCCACTTTGCCTTTCCTACTCTTGCGAGTATTATTCAAAAATTGTTGAGCAAGGATAGTGTTATCATACCCTCTTCTTGGGAAAAAAAATTCCTTGAAACAGCCCCACAAGATCATTTAGTAACCGTTTGAATTTGTTCATCTACGTTTTTAAAATAATTTTATAAGACATTATAAAGACTTATGAGTCTTAAATGTTTAAAATGAACTGAATTATCTACTTTTGAAATTAAAACAATAAGAGTCTCAACGATAGAAGAATCCATTGACCTAAAAAAGCTTTCCCACCACCAAATGAATATCCGCGTTCAAGATACCAAGGTCTTTGCAGATTGGATTGAATCTGTTTTGGAGCAAATCACATTATTGTTTAGATTGTTTCAATTGAAACAATTTTTTTAAATCTAATTTGATCGATTTGATTAAAAGTGATTTGGATTGGATTGGATTGTTCAATTTGTACATTTTTATTTACTATTTATTTAGAATTTAATAAACAAATTTTATGTTATATTAATTTTTGTATAAAATACAAACTTAAATGGTAAGGAAACATGAGACAAAATTTAATTTAAATCATTGTTAAAACTAATAAATTTATAAATATATTAAAATATTAAGACATCGTGAAAAATAATATGATATGTATATATAACTTTAAAAATAAATTGAAAAATAATTAAATAATACAAATTTTATGAATACATATCTATATATAAATATGAGTGTCAAGTGGCAAGTGAGAACTGTATTTTATAAATAAAATTATATATTTAAAGATAAGTTTGGTTGGGGATTTGATCGGATCGTAGTTTCTAAACATTAATTCAAAATTCAATCTGATCCAATAAAAATTTTGGCTTTTATGATTTTCAATTATTTTCGATTTATTCAGTTCTTATTTTTTTAAAAAAAATAGAGTTAGTAATTTGAATTGAATAAAAGTAGTTCATGAACACCCATGAGATATGCTAGTATTACTTTTTCAAAATAACTTTGGAAGCCATCTAGGCTAATGCTTTGAGGAAACCATACCAAACATAACTCTTTAAACCTCTTTCTTAGAAACTGGTAATAACAAATGATGTTTATCCTCAACAAAAGTTTTTGATGTTGGATTCTCCTTTATATAATTCCTATAAATCTTTGTATTAACAAAATAACAAGCGAAAAAATATGACCATGCAAGACCTAAAACTAACTACCAAACCTAAAAATATACAAGTAAACAAGGTATAACCTAAGCTCACCCATGGACCTCATCACGCTCCCTTTCTTCAAGAGGATTTGCCTCAAATCCAAGTTCACCTTAAATAGCTCTCAAGGCAACAGGAATCCTACAAGATGAAGGAAAACAAAGTGAGTCCTTAGTAATAAATTTTTTTTGAAGAAAACAAAAATGAGCAAACAAAGGTAAAAGAAAGGAAGCAAGGGTACTAGCCACCAGGGTCAAATACTAACCTTTTTAGCTTTGCAATGATAAAATAAAAAATATCAACAAAGAACACCATAAGAAGGTCCCACAAGAATGGACATGCCAAACTATGGAAACCCTTATGTAACCCAGCCATGGTACTAGCTATGTGAAATGGAATAAAGATAATATGAGGTATAGTTAGATAAACATATGATATATGACTAAACATGAGCATGTCATAAGAGAGTATAAGATGAACTGTCCTAAGGGGATCATAATGAGCAATAACATTCAAACTTGGAACTAGATTATGCATGTCATGCAAAGATGCCACTAGCTCCCTATATAGCCTCTTATGAAAGTGAATAATATCAACATGACCATATGGACTATGTGGTCCTAAATGCAATGAGATGGACATGTTATGTGATAGACAAAATGTTAAACCTATAAAAGTCATAAACATAAGAAAAATAACTATGAATCTTGGGAAGGTCAACTCAAAGGAGTATAGACAGATCCCAACCCTATAAGAACATGGTAACTATGTAATCCTACTACTAGCCCTAAGGGAACTATAAACAATGGGTAACCAATTCCTATCACAATGGATGGGAAAAGTTGGAAAAGATTCCTCTACTACCTTTTGGTCTTCTTGAGGATAAGAACTAATACTAGAGGTAGACACACTATTAGTAAGGTGACATTCTTTTAAAGCACTATGGTTGTCCAAAAGCAAGCCACTATCATTCACCTTACTTTGTTTTCAACATTCCCCTTATCTTTCCTTTTTAGCTCAAGTTTCTTATGCATATATTTATCATGTTCTTTCACATATTGTTGCATTTTGTCTTCCATGGCTTTATTACGTTTTCTTCTTAGTTTTTCTCATTCTTTTCCCCTTTTTTTACAAGCCTAAATTTTCATTTTCTATATCACCAAACTCTAAAATATTTTCCCATAATTGTTTTACTTTCTTATGGATATCCTTAAGGACCCTCTTTGCTCTTTTCTTTCTCTCATGACTCTTATTTATGACACTTTTACTCTTTGACTCATATGATTCCATTCTAGCATGGAAGACACCTAATTGTTGTATTTTGGTCTCAAATTGGGGAGTAATAGAGTCCCCACTATGATTACCACCACTTGCCATTTTTTTGTAAAAAAATAAGTAAACTAACCCTAAAAGCAAGTGAAAGCAAGAAACTAGTCGTGTGCACAAAGTAAACTAAGCTTAAGCGTGCTACCTTAATCAACTACTTAAACCAAAGTCTAAAGTTCACAATTTAAAGTCCAAGGGTCCCCAAAATACAAGGGCCAAGAAATATGAATTAAAATAAATATACTCTCCTAAAATACAAGGAGAAAATCAAATACAAAAGACACACAAGTATGGTATTTATTACAAAAATGTGCTCTGCAAGTTACAAGTCTTCAAGCTCCACCGATACTATGAGTAAAGCTTTAAACATAATAAAATGGTTAGCATACAAAAATATTATTTGCAAAAGGAAAAACTCTCAAGCACCTAAGTGTATCCTCTCACACTCTTCTCTTTATGAACTTCAAGTGCTTAGAACAATCCCTCACTCCAATCTCAATCACTCAAGATTCTATCACAAATGGCAAGTCACTAGGCTAATCTCAAGAAGGTCAAGAAATGAAATACTCAAATGACACAAAAAATAGATCAACAAAGACAAACAAGAAAAGCTCAATTAGGAAGCAAAACCATGAGGGAATTAAGATGTAGACAAACTAAAGTATTGACAAACAATAAAGGGACAAATTGAATAAAGGGAAACTAAGAATGGAATTAAAATGTGACAAACCTAAAATCAACAAAGACAAACTAAAAACAAATGTAAAAATAAAACAAGCACACAAAAGGTAATCTAGAACTCTAGAATGCAAGTTAAACACTACAACTTTCATAACAAATGCACAACTATTTTTATTTTTCAATTTTACACATTAAGAGGCAATAAGAAAACTTTATAGGACTTGCACAAAATCACAAAGGTGCTGTCAAAAATTTTTTATGGGGATCCACACACTCATTTTTCACTATTTTTGTCAAGAAAGGACCTAAAATTTATAGCAATGCAAGGACCTTTCAAGCATTTTATTTTACTATTTTTTATACTTTTTTTAATACTTTCCCCCCGTCTTTCTCTGTTCTTTCCTGCACCATAATTCAACCCCAAAATACCTCTAAAAAATTACACAAAAACAACAACAATTAATGACAACAAGTGTTTATCCTTGCATCATCTTCCAACAAGAAACATGGATGGAAGACATGAAATTATGACATTAAATGAAATTATATGAGATGAATTACAACATGCATAAGATTAACTAAAGTTACTGGAAAAGTCAAACAAACACTAGATAAAAGTCCTAAGAAACACTAATAATCATACTATTGATGAGCAAACAAATCCAACAAAAAAAGTGAAGGACTAAAGACACTCAAGGAGCTTGAAATACACTTAAAAAATATGACTCACATGTATTAGAATCCAACAATTTAACTCAAAGCAAATGACAATGACAACTTAGAAACATAACAAGATCAAGCTCCAACACTTAAAAGACATAAATCTAGAAGCATTATACACTAGACATTTTATCAAACACATGTTTTAATTCTAAACATAAACAAGACAAGAATTAAAGGTTCTAAGCCCAGAAACAACACAAGACAACAACAAAATGCAAAGAAATAGAGGTTACATGTACTTGAAGCAAGATGAACACATGAACAATTCTAGAATTATTTTTTCAGCAATTCACATACAAGTCTTAGGTTATGTCACAGACATGGTAAGGAACAATATTGATGAAGACACTTTACCAAAATTCATAAGAAAAAAGTAGGTCTAGAATTCAAGAATTGATATATTTTTGAGTTTTTTCTTGGAATTTCACATATGATACCTCAAATGGAAGCTATGAAGAAGTAGAATAAGAATATACTAATGAAATTTAGAATTTCAAAACAAAAATGAATAGATCTAGAAAAAGAAAACAAGGTTAAGAGGCTCAATGATACCACTTGATGTAGGCTTGAAGGGGAGGATCTAGCCTTGCTTCTTCTTCTTGGATCCACAATCTATAGTCTCTTTTCTTCAATTTTCAATGAAGTAAAACATGTGATAGGTGTTAGACACGTGAAAGATAATGGCAGAAGCATGGAAAAATGACACAAATTTGGAGGAATTATAAGGGAAATGAGAGGATTGTTTATGAGAGATGAAATGAATGGAAAGGAGAGGGAAGTAGCGCCACCCCTAAGTGGAGGAGATGAGCCCAAACTTGCCACCCATAGAGGAGTTCTAAGGGATGAGAGAAGATAGAAAAATCTAGGCACTTCCTAGAGCTAGAGAGATAAAACTCAATCTTCTCACTAAAACTTGAATTATGGCCAAAAAGTTGACTTTTACAAGTGAATTCAGTTATTTATATTTACCTTCTAAGTTATGTGTTATCGTGCTAACCTTGGGTGGGCTTGTTATAATCTCACCCAAGGCCCAAAACCTAAATGTACATGGCCCAAAAATAGCCCAAAGCAAGTATATGCTTATACAAGGCCCAAAAATGGCCAAAATGAAAAAATATGACTATGTAAGACCTAAAAATAATTACTAAACCTAAAAATGTACAAGTGAACAAGGTCTAACCCAAGCTCACACATAGACCTCATCACTATCTTACGTACTCCATATGTACAAGAAGTAGTACACCCTATATGTTCACAATAAGCACCAAATGCACAAAACCATAGATAATTACTATAGGAAATTAGGGTTGTATTGCTTGAATATGTGTCACTTAAAATATAGAGGGGCTCTAAGGCCATATTTATACATCAAAGAAGGCCTTGATTTTGGCCTTATATCTCATAGATAAGAATAATCTCCTAAGATAAAGGGTAGAGATAACCTCCTAGAATTGAGAAGATAAATATAATATCCTAAAATTAGGGGATAAGAGGGGCTCTAGCTAATCTAGGGGGAACAGGAGCCCTCTAATCATGAGCTCTAAGTGTAGAGCTGAGTCGAGTGACTAGGTGTCGAGCTAAGGTGACCTTTTCCAAGACATAGGGTATTCCAAACCCTGACAACTCTGAGTGGGATGATGACTCTGAGTGAGATGACAACTCCAAATGACTATACCGAGTGGTTGTATGCCATGTGATTTATAGTCTTGAGCTTTGTTGTCATCACAAGGGTCAAACCTTGTTTCAACATCTTCCTCTACTATAAATATTTCCCTGGGATGCAGGCTCTCGTGATAGCACTCTCAGGCTATCTCTGGGTCGACTCGGACAACTCCGATACGCCTATCTTTGAGGGGAAATTTCATCTCAAGTGCAAGGTTGAGACAATTGCCTTGAGTGCGTTAAGGGACGAGCGCCCCAGAATGGCGTTGTATGAGTTAGGAAAGTCAACGGCCAGGTACTTCACCATAACTGCCTGGCTATCATCTCCCGAGCCAAAGATGGTCTTTAGCTCAATGTACCCCGTTACCTACACAGAATCACCTGTAAAACTAAGTAATGCACCATCATACCTTTTGAGCCAACTTGAGGGTAGTTGTAGTCGCTTGTATGCCTTCCAATGTAAGATATCTGTTGAGCTCCCCTGGTCTACCAAAACTCTTCCGATTATACACTCTGCCATTTCCATGGTGACCACCATCAGGTCATCCCTATTTGGGACTCCCTCGGGGAGGTCAAAATTATCAAAGGCAATGATTCCTGTGCTTAAATAACTATGTGTTGAATTTATTTAGCCGATTCCATGCTGAGAACCGGTCCTGTAGTCGGGGAAGCCTCCTTAGATAGTGTAGATCAATCTCTTCCCGTCGTCCCTCACATTATCGGGCCTGCGAAATTGGGTGCGCTCATGCTTATAGGGGGGTTGGTCTCGCAGCTACAACTATACTTAGCTTGGGAGTTCTCATTCTTTTTTATGATTGGCATTACGTAGTCCTTCTCCCCTCTGGTCGACAAAATTTTCCAGATACCCCTGGCGAATCAAGTGTTCAATCTGGTTCTTGAGGGACCGGTAATCTTCAGTCCCATGTTTGAATGCAAGTGGAACTTGTAGAACTTTGCCCAATCTGAACCTTTAGAGCCCTCTCCGAGTAGAGGCAGCTTGAGCAGTCTTGTGTTATAGACCTTGTGCATTATTTGGTCTCTCTTACTGTTTAGGGGGGTGAAAGTGTTACACGTGGGGTTTGGATAAGCCCCGCTCCTTTGTTCCTTACCCGACTCCAGGCTTCTCCTCCACGACTCTGTCTTGGTTATACTCTGCTCAACATGGCCTACTCTATCAGTTTCTTTCTCCTTCATGTTGATGTACTATGCAGCCCTTTGCCTGAAATTGTCCATATCCATAGGCGGATTTTTAGCCAACGAATCAAAAAACGTACCAGGCACAATCTTGTTCTGATTGCATGCAGGGTAATCTCTAAGCTAAGGTTACGGATCTAGATAGCTTGCTCATTGAAGCGGGCCATGAATTACTTAAGTGTCTCATCCTGGGCCTGCCTTAGGTTTACCAAGCTATGGGAGGTTTGTTGTACCGCCCGGTTGGATGCAAATTGACTCAGGAACTTCTCTGTCAACTCTACAAAACTTCATAAGCTCATCGGTAGAAGGTGCGAGAACCATCATAGGTAGACTTGGTCAACGTGATCGAGAACATCCTACAAAGTAGAGCATCAGATGCTCCCATAATTAACATGGTGGTGGTGAACATGGTGAGGTACTCCTCTAGATCCCCCTTCCTGTCATATTTCTCCATGGTAGGTGGTTTGTAGTTTGGGGGAGGGGGGTTGGTGCTGCCATGATCTTCTCCGTGAACGGATGAGCAGCATAGGGGTTCTTCAGGTTGGGTTTATCTGTTCCTTTTGTTAAATGAGTATCGTGATAGCTAGTCCCCTGCTTGGTGGACTGGGTTTTGTGGTAGCTAGAGGCTTCTCGTTCCTTCATCCTACGAGTATGTAACTTATTGATCTTCTGGCGCAACTCTTCTACTATACGCTGCAGTATTTTGACCATGGTTGTTAGTTTCTATAATGTCCCACCCTATAAATTAGAGTTTAAATCATGTAATAAAACCCACTTTATCTCAATTTCACTTTAAATAATGTAGTAGATATTAAAAATTTAAACCTGGATGAGGAAAAGTTAGAAGAAAATTTTTTTTAGCATAGATATTACTTGCGCACTGCTCGGTAATTTATATTAAATCAGATTTACACAACTCCAATAGAGATGAATCTACTTGGTACACCTCCGCAACATAAATACCTACAATTGTTATGAAGATGTCAATGGCCAATTATGCCTCTAAGACTACCTAATTTACAAAATTGTAGAAAAAGCCAAGCTAAAAGTTTTAGTCTGAACACCCTGTAGTATTTTAAGCATAACTTGGGCTACCAACCTCCAATTGATGCAATTCCAGCACCAAAATGACTATGACAAAATTGTATACAACTTTTGTGATGAACTCGAAGGCTAATTCAACCTAGATTAACCATGAGAGAGAAAACAAAACCGATCCCCGAATTTGTCAAAATCTCGCTTGAGCGAGATGCCATTAGCTTGAGCGAATTTTTGACCTCGCTTGAGTGAAATGACATTAACTTGAGCAAATTTTTGACAATATACAGTCCTTGATTCTGTTGGAATCTCGCTTGAGCGAGATTGACTTTGCTTGAGTGAATTTGACCTAGCTTGAGTGAGATTACCCTTGCTTAAGCGAAATTTACACAAAATGGAGCCTCTAGGACCTGTAAACATCTCGCTTGAGTGAAATTTACTCGTTCAAGCGAGTCATGACAGCACTAAGTCACTTTTTATGCAGAATTTCATCGTAATTTCAACTTCTAACCTACCAAAACCCTATCAAATGAATTCTAAACATCATTACACTTTATACACACCTAAAATACACCATCTATGACGTGTGACAACTGGCCATACCTCAAAATTTTAAAAATTGATAGAACTTATGCATGAAAACACGGTTCTAGCAACTTAGGCCTATAACATGCCATTTGGACCATCAAATCCCATTGGAAGTGGGTCATTCCACTTCCTACAACATTCAAATGACATTAGCAAACTATTAAACTCATCCGGAAGTCTCACAACCTCACATAGTGCAATATGGCCCATCCAGTTTCTTTAATAGACAAAACTTGTACATAGACCAACACTAATTCCATGACTTATAAATATAACATGTATACCAAATAATTCAACAACACATACAAAGTCTTCAGAACCTGCCCATTACAAATTATAAATCTATTTCAATCATGGCTTAATGCCTACATTCATTATAAACACATTCCTTGGACATCATTTACAATACACAATCATATTTCACCAATTCAATCCTTCACACCATCACCTATAATTTTATCAAGTCCATCCTCATCCAATTAAACATTATCTCATGTTACTCTACTTCATCAATTCCATCAAATTCAATATTATGGCATAATCATCATGAGCATCTACATATAAATAAGTCTGCAATTTAATATTTCAACACTAACATTATCATAATTAATCCCATCCCTTAAGTCTATCACCATCATCAAACAATTCAAGTGTACCATCATTAGCCGCCATACTCATGAATCATTAATCAACATTCTAATCAACACCAAAACATTTTAAGTAGGCAACATTGATCATCACATATATATATGCATACACATACTACATATCTACCACATCCACAAAATACATATCAAAATATCTGTCCGTGCATTGTCTTGGCATTGCTTCCTAAATTACTTTGCACTAATATCCAAAGTATCTGCAACCTCCATGTCTGCAGTCATTGACACAACTGTAAGGGTGACTGACTGGCTATCTAATTCAATGCAAATAATTTCAATAATAGATACAAAGTAAATCAGTTATAAATTAACAATAAAAATATCACCGCCATTGATTTCTAATTGTCATAATCAATATCCATATGTTCATCATAAGCATTACAATCATCATCAATATATTCTCAAAACTAACTCTCAATCAAGCATAACATAAGACACTCTAGTATCCATATACTAAAAGGATCAATCATCAGCTAGGAGTCCACCTGACATCCCGTGAACCCACCTGGTCCACCGAGCCCACCTGGCTCCCCACTTCAACCACTGGGTCTTACTTGACCATTAAGTAGCTCAACTGGGCCACTAACGATCACAGAAGCCAAAAAAGGGTAAATCATAGCGAATGGTTGTCAACACCACATAACAATTATCATCAACATATGATCATGGTATATACATATACACACACACACACGACATTATCATCATCATCCATCCCTACCATAAAGGTCATCTCCTTGGGATATAAAAAAATATTTAACATAATACTACACTGGTAATAATGAATCTCCATATTTATGCATCATAAACACAATGTACCCCTATGATAAGCATTATACACATTTCAAATGATTGAACACAACAAAATTAAATCTGACTACCTTTTCATTTTATAATATACCTGCCTATTAATTAACTCTCCGTGTTATTTCTATAAGAAAATAATATTCCCATTTATACACCTTAAAGAACTATAACTAAACTTATTCCCATTAAATGATATACTAAGAACACTCTCTTTACCTCAACTTTGAGCTCTTGAAACCTCAATTCTTTCACTAATTGCTCAAAAGGCGCTACCACACTAAGAATTTAAAAAGTCAAGAATTGTATTAAGTGAAGTAACCTCTGAATTCGCAATTTGATTTATCAAAGCAACTTAAAATCGACATCGTATGATATAGGAACTGACCTTAATGTGATCTGACTCTGAGTTGAAAGACTCCTTTATCCTAATGGCGTTCTAGCCTCCGCTCCGCAACCTACCATCAAGAGAACAAAACCCCATTGGTCATTTTGACATACCCATTATCTCAACAACTACTCACAAGCTCCAATCATTAAGAAAATGAAGAAAGAACCATCCCCAAGCAACCCACTCATGGTTAGAAATGGAGAAGGGGAAAAGAATACTGAAACATGAAGTTAAGGGTACCTACTTGTCGCCTATGCTCCTGGGGTCCCAAAAACGTAATTAATTTCAGTTCTGCCAACAATTGGACCCTCAACCAAAGCTTCCAAGGTCACGACTATGACATGCAATGTTTAGCTCTTTTCTTTTCTATTTTCACACGAGAAAAAGATGGGTTAGGGAATTATTTTCATCTTTTAATGACCAAGGGAAAAAAGGTCATTTTGTAAATTCCATTTTCCTATTTCTTTCAATTAAGAAATTCTATTCCCTTTTTACTTTATTAAGTAACTTTAATTAATTCTACTTTCATTTTTAACCACGCAATAATTTATTTATTTATCCCCATAATTTAACCACTTCTCATTTAATTACATTCCCTAATTTAATTTAATTAATCCAGGGTCTATTTAATTAAAATTTCCACTAAGTTCATCATTAATTATAATTTAATTATGCATAATGCCATTTCATTATTTTTAATTAACAGGATGTTATAGTTTCTTTATTTGATCATCTCCATTTTGTAGTTGTTATTGAGAGTTGCCATCTTCTCGGTGGCTGTGGTTGTTGTGGGTAATCACCATTGTTGATATCCTAGGGTTCAGTGTCTTGTATGTGGGAACCTGTTCTACTGAGCCCTACAGTGGCCACCAAAATATTCACAATTAGAGTATAACACACATAAAACCCTAGATAATTACTCTAGGAAATTAGGGTTATTATTGCTCTTTCAAATGTGTCACTTAATTACAATCAGAAGGCCTTGAGACCATTTATACAATCAACAATATAGAAGGGAAAATAGGGTAAAAGGGCCTCGAATCCAGACTCATGATGACACAGTGCAATCGTACGTTACTAATATCTGGTGAGGGGCTTGATATTTCCTAGATTCTTACCTAAAATAGGGGGAGGAGTGTCGAAGGGCCCCCTTGATTCGGGGGGAACAATTGTCAAAAATTCTAAAAAATTTTCATAAAATCCTATAAATTAACAATCAATAAATTCTAAAGAACCTTAAGTTAATTTTGTCAAAATCATAAATTATATTTTTCCTTGTGAATTTATCCTTAATAAAAAATAGTAAAAATAGGGATGTTACATAAAAATTATATGTTTGTTTCTGAGATGACAAAGGTGGATTATCCAAAGAGGGATCAGGTTAAGTAATACTTACCTGATTGGCACGGTGACTAGGCAGGCTTACACCATGTTGTTGAAGAACATTGACAAGGTCATGGTATTGAGTTTGGCTAATAATTGGATTTGACTAAGACTTATCTGAGTTAATGGTGGATGATTATGGTTATTGTGAGTTTATGTCTGCAAAGGTGATGTTATGGACTACAAAGTTATTGTTCTTGAACTTGAATGTGGGTGGAAATCCATGCTTAAAATAGTATGTTTCAATAATATGCCTTGTTTTACCATAAAATAAGTAGATCTTGGTTATGGCATTTGGGTTAGAGGGTGTCCTACCAACGAAGCTCTATTAGAGCTATTGTTTCCTCTACCAAGAGAGGGTTGCCAATTATAGGAAAAAATGTTTCAATTGTAGAGGCCAAGATCTTTGGTTTGCCAAGAATGGTATTCTTCAATTGACGTTCTTGTTGTAAGACCAAGGAGAAGCATTTGTTGATGGTGGGCAAGGGTTCCATAAGAAGTATTTAAGTCTTCATGGTGGTGTATTGATCACCTAATCCTTTGAGAAAACACAAGACGTGTAACATCCTAAAATTTAGAATTTTAGAAAAATAATTCATTAAGGATCAGTGGATAATTTACGAGTGAAATTCCGAGTGAATTATGTCTGAGAAAAGACATTCCGAGTGAAAAATGGATGTGATTCTGAGTGAAGATAAGTTAAGATGTTTCCGAGTGAAACATGACCGAGAGAATCATTTCCGAGTGAAGAAAAGCTCTGTGTCCGAATGAGACACTTTTGAGAGGTAAATCCGAGTGAAATATTTCCGAACGGATCGTTTCTGAGAGAAGTACTTCCGGGTGAAGTAAAGCTTTGATTTTGAAATGAGTACTTCTCGGGCTGAGATAATTCTGAGTTGTAAATTCCGAGTGGGGAATTTCCCAGTGAAGTGTAACTTTTCCCGAGTGGGGTGTCTCCGAGTGAGATGCTTCCGAGTGGGATGACACCGAATGAGATGTTTCCAATTGGAGTGGTGTCAAGTGAGATATTTCTGATTTCCGAGTGGTTTGGTACCGATTGGGACATACCAAGTGAGTCTTTTCTAGGGAGAGTACTTCTGGAAAGAAAAAGACTTTAACTTCGAATGAGTATGTTCTGAGTGAATAGTTCCCTAGGGAAGTAAATATCCGAGTGGTGAATTCATTTAATTCGTGCTCGGGTGTTTTAAAGTTTCCGAGAGCTTATGCTCGGGTTTGTCTTCGAGATTGTCTTCGAACCCGAGTGATCCTTTCGAGTGAAAAGATTACTGAGAGAGGACTAAACTTTGAACTCCGAGTGATCTTTTGGATGTAAGACTTCCGAGTGACGCAAGTGAAGACTTTGACTCGGGCAGAGATATATCTGAGTGAGATATGTCTGAATGAGGTATTTTCGGGTGAGAGATTTCTAAGTGGATCATTTCCAAGGAAGGAAAGCTGACTGTGTTTTATGTAGAAACCTTTCCGAGCGAATTTCCTCCGAGTGAAGTAATTCTGAGCGGAAAGAGGCTCTGATGAATCTTCTCGGAATGATGTGCCTAGAATACTGAAACCGAGTCGGAATTGATAATTACTCCAATTATTGAGGCTTTCCACGTCACACTGTTCTAGCAAATTCTCTTTTCTGATTTTTCTAAGTATGGGACCCTCTCTATTGTCCTATTCTCCTTTCTTTATTACCTTGTTTTGTCCTTGTCTCTTAATATACATGCATCATTGCTTAATTCATTTCGTTCACGTCTTTTTCATGAACAATTTCTGTCAAATCCTATCATTAGATTAGCTGGGAATTTTGAGAGTGTCAACATCACCTTTAATTCTTTTCTTATCCAATCTTTACTGGAAATTATCAATAAAAGAGGAGACCAATCTTTATTTCTTCTCTTGAACGTGAAAGTTTGTAAGAGCTTTAAGAAAGGAAGCTTTGGACTAGTTCAGAGCTGAAATTCCAGTCAGAATTCATGAGTTGTGATTGGATATCACTTGAAAAGCTGCTGGAATTCTTTATTTCCAGGTAGGGGGAGCGTTACATTTTAAATGTATGGTTTATGAACGGATTCGGGATATTATTATTATCTTTAATGAGAAATCCCGAATATGTATGATATGTGTGATATATTGAAATATTTTCTGTTCATATATGATTGTTATTGATTTTGGTATATGAGATATGATTTGTATATGTGATTGATGATGATGATATGAATGATATTCATGAAGATTTCATGATATATATATATATATATATATATGCATGTGATGCATATTGATAAAGCATGAGATGCTTATGTGATGAACAAACATGAAATATTATGTGGTTATGATTGACTACTGCATGCTATGCTTGTTGTTATATTGAGTTGAGACCCTTGGTGATGGTAACCGAGTGATAGCCCCTGATGATGGTAATCAGGTGGTATATTGATGATTGATAATTATTTGGCATAGCATTTGCATTCAGATGCATACAGGACTGCAGGGGGCCTGTGATGCCGGCCTAGATGGGAGAGCGGCCTGATGATAAGGCACAGACCCTGTGGTGGTTTCTTCGGATTCCACAGACGCCTTTGAGTTGGACTCAAGGCCGGTCCGTAACACCCAATTGAATTACCGCTGTCACTGAGAGTGACTGGTGTTACATTATGGACGCGCGGTTTGGTACCTATAAAACGACCGAATTAGCTGGGAACTGAGATATTATGTTGTGTAAATCCCATCATTAGAGTCGGATCCGCATGCATATGCATTGATATATGTTATTGAGAATAACATGATGATATGATCACTTGATGATATGAGAATGAATGATGTATGATGAGATTGTATAATATGGTTATGATATATATATATATATAGTTATGAACTGGACATTTAATCTGATTCAATAACTATCATTTGACATGTTTATGCTCACCCCTACTGTGGTTATTTTTACAGTGAATATAGGATGTAGAGATGATATATGAGGTCACTCAGCCTGTATGGAGCATTATGTATATATGTGTATGGTACATGATACACATAGTTATTTTGTAGTAGCCTTGGCCGGCTCCTGTGTATACCGATTTGTAAAATATATGTATTTATGAATGAGCCGGTTGATGTAATGCCGACTGCTTTATTATATTAATTTGAAAATTCTGTTTTTCTGTTTTAAAAATTTAAACTATTTGCAAAAAATTTATTTGGATTTCGGGGTGTTATATTTTTGGTATCAGAGCAGACTTGAAAAGGTCCAAGGCCAAGGTTAAGCTACTAAATACTATGAATTGAGTGAAATCATATCATGGTTGTTAAGTATTATAGTTGAGGAAATCAACTATAAATAAATTGCCTTCATATCCATGAGAGGTACTAAAGTATAGTGATTACTTTCAGGATAAGAAAATGGTTGACCCTCATGGTGTGGATGCTATGGCTGCTGCCTTCCAGCGTGTTGCTGATATTTTAGAAAGGCAGAACCAACCCCAACCGACTGACAATCATACTATTGATTGTTTCTTAAAACAAAAACCGACTAAATTTCATGGAGGTTTTCATCCCGACAAAGCTTATGCATGGATCCAGAATCTGGAAAGGATCTTTGGCATTCTGCAGTGCACGGAGGCATAAAAAGTTGAGTATGTTGTGTTCATGCTTTGGAAAGAAGCTGAAAACTGGTGGAAAATGACTAAAGCCCGACTGATAGCTATGGGAACCAAGTTAATTTGGGAGAATTTCAAGGGATGTTTCCTTGAGAAATACTTCCCAAACACTGTAAGAAGTAGGAAAGAATTGGAGTTCATGGAACTCAAGCAGGGTTCTATGACTGTTGAGGAATATGCTGCCAAGTTTGAAGAGCTCTGTCTATTTTATCCTCCCTTTCAGCAGCCTGGAACCGAGGGTTCCAAGTGTATTAAATTTGAAAGTGGACTAAGGCCTGAAATCAAGAAAGCATTCAGACACCAGGAGATCCGAAGTTTTCCGGTGCTGGTTAACAAATGTCGAATCTTTGAGGAAGATGACAAGGCCCACTCTAGCCAAAGCAGCAAGACTGATACTATTTTGAAGCCACAACCGCCTAGCTTCAAGAAGCAAGGCAATTCTGGTAGAGATATGTCATTCTCTAATTTCGAAAGGCGTGGTGGATATGTTGGACGTTTTAGAGACTGTCCTAGGAATGAAAAATGCTTTAAGTGTGGTGGCAACCATTTTACGCGTGACTGTGACCGTAACGAGGTTGTATGCTTCCAATGCAATGAGAAAGGACACATTTGTCCTAACTGTCCTGATGTAGGCTCTTCATCCACTTTCTTGAAGAGAGATCGATCTTCCTTCAATGTGAGCTTGAGGACTCTTCTCCAAGGCAATGAAAACCGAAAACTAAAGCCTAAAACTAGAGGAATGTGACGCCAAAACAAGGGGAAAAGGAAGTGAAATGGAAGGAGAGAAGGATGGACAATGGAGGAAGGCTTGGAAAAAGGGAGAGGGAAAGGTTAGAGGCCACTTCCTAAGATGGAGGAAGATAACTCCACTCACCACCAAGGGAGGGAGAAACCCCTTGGATAAGAGCTTGAGAGAGCTCTCAAATTCTAGAGAGAAGGAGGAAAATCTCTCACTAGGAAACACTTAAGTGCTCTTAAATTTTGCAAATGAATTAATTGTGCTTGATTACAAAAGGAGAAGTCCTTATATAGGCCATGGGAATTTCGGCCAAGGACTAGCTAAATGGGCTTGGTCATGAATCCAAGGCCCATTAAGAGAAAAAGGTAAGCAAGTGGCCCATACATGGCCCAAAAGGAAAAGTACAAGGCCCAAAAGTGGCCCATTTGACCTTGCAAGGCCCAAATCTATCCTATAAGCCTAGAGAAACTATTTAGAAAGTATATTACAAGTAAAGTACACATAGGTCCTCATAGGTTCCTTATTGGGCTTAGTCCCACTAGAAGAGAGAAAAGAGAAAAGGGCTTTATGAATGCTCTCTTTGGCCCGTTTGGTCTTGGCCCTTGTGAGGGGACCTCTATATGCTTCAAGTCCTTTCTCCAATGTAGTGTGAGGGTCTTCCTTGGGTATGTCCACATTATGTCCTCTTTTACAACCGATTGAATCTAATGCTAATGTAAACCGAGGAGGTTTCCGGGTACGAGGCCATGGAGTCGGAAATAGAGGAGGCAGAGGAAATGGTGGATGTGGTAACCATTCCATGATGCTGAGAAATGATCATGCTGGAACTTTTAATTCACCAGCTGCAGGCCGAGTGTATTCCATCACTACTGAAAAGGCTGCTCAAGCCAATGACCTTGTTCAGAGTAAGTGTTCACTTGGGAATACCATTCTTAATGTGGTGTTTGACTCGGGTGCAATTCATTCTTTTATTTCTAATGATGTGAGATCTATTAAATTTCGAGGATGA
Source organism: Clitoria ternatea (assembly GCA_037962975.1). Taxonomy (NCBI): domain Eukaryota; kingdom Viridiplantae; phylum Streptophyta; class Magnoliopsida; order Fabales; family Fabaceae; genus Clitoria; species Clitoria ternatea. Next base: position 141,434,200 of record CM075673.1, read on the forward strand.
AATTTTTGTAGGAGAGGAGAAATGTAACATCCTAAAATTTAGAATTTTAGAAAAATAATTCATTAAGGATCAGTGGATAATTTCCGAGTGAAATTCTGAGTGAATTATGTCTGAGATAAGACATTCCGAGTGAAAAATGGATGTGATTCCGAGTGAAGGTAAGTTAAGTTGTTTCCGAGTGAAACATGACCGAGAGAATCATTTCTGAGTAAAGAAAAGCTCTGTGTCCGAATGAGATACTTTTGAGAGGTAAATCCGAGTGAAACGTTTCCGAACGGATCGTTTCCGAGAGAAGTACTTCCGGGCGAAGTAAACCTTTGATTTCGAAATGAGTACTTCTCGGGCTGAGATTATTCTGAGTTGTAAATTCCGAGTGGGGAATTTCCTAGTGAAGTGTAACTTTTCCCGAGTGGAGTGTCTCCGAGTGAGATGCTTCTGAGTGGGATGGCACCGAGTGAGATGTTTCTAATTGGAGTAGCGTCAAGTGAGATATTTCTGATTTCCGAGTTGTTTGGTAGTGATTGGGACATACCGAGTGAGTCTTTTCCAGGGAGAGTACTTCTGGAAAGAAAAAGACTTTAACTTCGAATGGGTATTGTTCTGAGTGAATAGTTCCCGAGGGAAGTAAATATCCGAGTGGTGAATTCATTTAATTCGTGCTCGGGTGTTTTAAAGTTTCCGAGAGCTTGTGCTCGGGTTTGTCTTTGAGATTGTCTTCGAACCCGAGTGATCCTTTCGAGTGGAAAGATTACCGAGAGAGGACTAAACTTTGAACTCCGAGTGATCTTTTGGATGTAAGACTTCTGAGTGGCGCAAGTGAAGACTTTGACTCGGGCAGAGATATATCCGAGTGAGATATGTCTGAATGAGGTATTTTCGGGTGAGAGATTTCTAAGTGGATCATTTCCAAGGAAGGAAAGCTGACTGTGTTTTATGTATCTTTCCGAGCGAATTTCCTCCGAGTGAAGTAATTCTGAGCGGAAAGAGGCTCTGATGAATCTTCTCGGAATGATATGCCTAGAATACTGAAACTGAGTCGGAATTGATAATTACTCCAATTATTGAGGCTTTCCACGTCACACTGTTCTAGCAGATTCTCTTTTCTGATTTTTCTAAGTATGGGACCCTCTCTATTGTCCTATTCTCCTTTCTTTATTACCTTGTTTTGTCCTTGTCTCTTAATATACATGCATCAGTGCTTAATTCATTTCGTTCACGTCTTTTTCATGAACGATTTCTGTCAAATCCTATCATTAGATTAGCTGGGAATTTCGAGAGTGTCAACATCACCTTTAATTCTTTTCTTATCCAATCTTTACTGGAAATTATCAATAAAAGAGGAGACCAATCTTCATTTTTTCTCTTGAACGTGAAAGTTTGTAAGAGCTTTAAGAAAGGAAGCTTTGGACTGGTTCAGAGCTGAAATTCTAGTCGGAATTCGTGAGTTGTGATTGGATATCACTTGAAAAGCTGCTGGAATTCTTTATTTCCAGGTAGGGGGAGTGTTACATTTTAAATGTATGGTTTATGAACGGATTCGAGATATTATTATTATCTTTAATGAGAAATCTCGAATATGTATGATATGTGTGATATACTGTAATATTTTCCGTTCATATGTGATTGTTATTGATTTTGGTATATGAGATATAATCTGTATATGTGATTGATGATGATGATATGAATGATATTCATGAAGATTTCATGATATATATATATACATATATATATATACGCATGTGATGCATATTGATAAAGCATGAGATGCTTATGTGATGAACAAACATGAAATATTATGTGGTTGTGATTGACTACTGCATGCTATGCTTGTTGTTATATTGAGTTGAGACCCTTGGTGATGGTAACCGAGTGGTAGCCCCTGATGATGGTAATCAGGTGGTATATTGATGATTGATAATTATTTGGCATAGCATTTGCATTCAAACGCACACAGGACTGTAGGGGACCTGTGATGCCGGCCCAGATGGGAGGGCGGCCTGATGATAAGGCACAGACCCTGTGGTGGTTTCTTCGAATTCCACAGACGCCTTTGAGTTGGACTCAAGGCCGGTCCGTAACACCAAGTTGAATTACCGTTGTCACTGAGAGTGACTGGTGTTACATTATGGATGCACGGTTTGGTACCTGTAAAATGGCCGAATCAGCTGGGAGCTGAGATATTATGTTGTGTAAATCCCATCATTAGAGTCAGATCCGCATGCATATGCATTGATATATGTTATTGAGAATAACATGATGATATGATCACTTGATGATATGAGAATGAATGATGTATGATGAGATTGTATAATATGGTTATGATATATATATATATATATATAGAGAGAGAGAGAGAGAGAGAGTTATGAATTGGACATTTAATCTGATTCAATAACTATCATTTGACATGTTTATGCTCACCCCTACTGTGGTTATTTTTACAGTGAATATAGGACGTAGAGATGATATATGAGGTCACTCAGCCTGTATGGAGCATTATGTATATATGTGTATGGTACATGATGCACATAGTTGTTTTGTAGTAGCCTTGACCGGCTCCTGTGTATACCGATTTGTAAAATATATGTATTTATGAATGAGCCGGTTGATGTAATGCCGACTATTTGCGAAAAATTCTGTTTGGATTCTATTTGGTTGAAAATTCTGTTTTTCTGTTTTTAAAAATTTAAACTATTTGCAAAAAATTTATTTGGATTTCGGGGTGTTATAAGACGTAATCAAAATCTTTGAGTCTTGGCATTCTTAAGCAAGGCACAAGAATAGGGAGTGGGGCAGATGCACTTTGGTGTTGGGCAGAAAGACTCGAGTTCTTCCCAAAAAAAACTTTCAAATTAGTGAAAATGGAGGAAACAGTTCTATCGCCTTGTTTGATGGAGTGGATGTCTTGTAACAAATTTGAGATGCGAAAGTGATCACCCTTTGAAAACTATCTTTGGGATCAGTCCATAACCTACTGACATTGTCTATGTGAAGGGTGTTTTATGCAATTTGAGTAGAAAGTTCTTGTGATCCAAGAAAGAACCATAACATTGCATCGCTCCCATGCTTCATATAAAGAATTAGTTGTGGCTGGTGTAGGGAGGGTGCCATTGACGAATTTCAGTTTATTCTTGAATATAAGGGCACGCTACATTTGACGACTCCATGAGTGGTAATTGATACCATCCATGAGAAGAGAAACAAGGATTGTAGGATTGAGGGCAGGGTCCATTAGAGCTGCTTGGTTGATTCTATCTGATGAATTATCATCACTGTTATGTGAATCTGTCATTCTCTTGGAAATGGAGATTTGTTTGTAAGAGTTTTGAAAGAGAAGAATTAAATTAACAAAATACGGGAATGAAAAATTGTATTAAAAGATTAAGAATACGACATTATATAGCCTTATAACAAAAAGCTCTATAATAGAAAAAGCCCAAAGCTGAAAGTTAATTATAACTGATAAAAGGAAGAAAACTATTTTATTGTTTATCACTTAATGTTGCCTTTGCCACCGACAAGATCCTTTAATAGTGAATGTCCCAACCCGAAAATATCCATTAGTATCTCAATATTTATTGCAACTTCATCTGTATAAAAAAGTTTTTCTTATATGAGAGTGAAATAATTAAATATTATTAGTTAGATCATATAATAAATGGTTAGGCTTTAAACAAATAAGTTATATAACCTTTTTAAAAAATCACATAATTTTTTAAAAATAATTACATGACATTAAATATATTTTAATATTGACTATTCATGTATTACTAAACAATCAAAATTTAATCATATCACTCTCACAAAAAAAATATTTTCTGGTGTGATGATCTTCCCCAATACATCAACTTGCTCCAAGATAAATTCTTATTATAATTATCCGCTTAATAATTTTTTATAGAACCTGAATTTTGAAAATCTTCACCAAACAGTACCATGAAACCTTTTAGGGCGGTCCATTATGCGAAAACTGAAAAATATAGTATTTTCTTTGAACATGAAAAAAAAAAAGAACATGAAAGACTAAATTTTTGTCTGCTAAGTTTGAGAAAAGTTTTAAAGGTTCATTTTAGTCTTATGTGTTTAGATGTAATTTGAAGTTAATCCGTCGTTAGTGAACTTGCGCCATTATCCTAAAGTTGGTCTCTCATAAAATGCTTCCTCTGCATGCCTTTTCTTCATTGAAAATCATTGAAGCAGAGTGACCTAGGTTGCTTCTGCATCGCACCCACAACTTCGCAAACTAAGGTCCCGTTTGATTTATCGGTGGTTTGAGCAACCAAAAAGAAACAACGTTGTTTATCTAAGACATCAACTTCAAGAAAATTTTGTACGTTTCTATCATGTATGCTATTTCTGTTAGATTCAGTTGCTTTTATACAAAAAAAATAGATGTAACTTAAAACCACTTCCAAATATATAGAACTAAAATAAAAAATTAAAACTTTTTAAACTTATTAAACAAAATTGAAACCTACTTAGCTAGAATTAGCCTAGTAAAAGGATATTTTTACTGTCATTGGTTGTAAGCTATAGCTGGAGGTGTGTCACTGCGTTGTTATTAGTTGGAAGCGTTATAATGTAGAGCCAGGCTTTTTGACCCAAATGGGGTCTTTTTTAAAACTATTTTAGGTTTTGGGGTAGTAAAAAATTTATTTAGTGGTCTAGGGTGGAATCTGTCACATCATGATTGAAAACCGTCTGTTGGAGAGACGGTTTTACTAGAGGCTGCCACGTGTCACGAAAACCGTCTGATGAAGAGACGGTTTCACCAGAAGCTGCCACGTGTCAGTCTGATAATATATATATATAACATATTAAATATAAAAATTTAAATATAATATATATATATAACATATTAAATATAAATTATATATTATAGAATATATTTTAATATGTATTATACTATTAATGTTAATATATATATATAATTTATATATTAAAATATTAAATATAAATATATAGTATTTATATCATTTATATATTAAATATGTTTATAGTATTTTAATATATGTATTAAAATATTTATATATAATATATATTTTTATTTAATATTTTAATATATAAGTTATATATAATATATATTTAATATTATATATATTAACATTAATAGTATAATATATATTAATATATATTCTATAATATATAATTTATATTTAATATGTTATATATATTATATTTAAATTTTTATATTTAATATGTTATATATATATATATTATCAGACTGACACGTGGCAGCCTCTGGTGAAACCGTCTCCCCATCAGACGGTTTTCATGACACGTGGCAGCCTCTGGTAAAACCGTCTCTCCATCAGACGGTTTTCGTGACACGTGGCAGCCTCTGGTAAAATCGTCTCTTCATCAGACGGTTTTCAATCATGATGTGACAGATTCCACCCTAAACCACTAAATAAATTTTTTACTACCCCAAAACCCAAAATAGTTTAAAAAAAAACCCTATTTGGGTGAAAATGCCGTAGAGCCATAACAACACAGATAGCATTCTATATCATGTCTAGCAGGTATGAGAGATAGTTTTTTCATCATTTAACCACCAAATTGCATTTTAAGTGACCCATTGAAATGGAAAATCTACGATCAATATGTAACCTCTGTTATTGATATATTATTTGACTATTGGACATAAATCAAATAAACAAAATATACATGATCTTAGCCCTTAGGGATGAACAATGCAAATCCTGCTCCAGTAAAAAAAAATAATACAAAAGAAAAACGAGCTTACAACCACAAAATGTAGGAGAAGCAAAAGGTAAGAAAGAGAGAGAGTGAAGAAGAGAAAGGTTTAACATGTCACGTGAGATTATCATGCTCAATAACTAGTGCTCCTCTCCATTCATCACCAGGATTCACAGTCACAGGCTCCAAAATTGAAGCAGGCCCTGTGCAAATGAAGTAGTCCTTTCCATATTTCTCTGACAAGGAACCAGGGCTTGATACATATATATCCTCATACCCCATTCTTATCACCCTGAAGCATAGTCCACGTCCCTATAAAAACAACAATTTTTTTTTCTGTAAAGCTTTAACAAGTTTGGTGCATGAAAAGATTAAATCCTAATGTTACTTCTCGAGATTGCCTAGTTATGTATTTTAATATTTGAAGATTTAAAATTTTAAATTAGTCTCTAACATCTTAAAATATCATTTATTTTAGTTTTTTTTTTTTTACTTTATTTTTTATTGTGGCTTTATATTAAAAATGACAGCCTAGTGATGAGTGACTTGAGTAGTTTCGCTTAAAGTCTAACCTTTTTATAAACTAAAAAAAAATGTTGAACTCATTAGGACTAAGTTGGAGGTTTACTTTGCATGAAAACTTCATATGTTGGGTTACAAGACTACAATGCAAATCATTGTAATTAACCAACCTGATCAATGGTTTCATACTTGGAAGGTATAGTGTTATAAAATGCCTTTGATCTTTCCTTTAGAGGGGTAGCATAGACTCTACTCATCTTATTCTCAAGGAGGGTAATAGGCACATCTTGTTGAGTCCATGTGCCAGGCTTCACTTCAGGCTCAGCACCAAAGGAAAGCCATCTAATAGGCTCAGATATCATTGCTTCAGATGGAGTCAAGATTTGGAAAGGAGAAGAAAGAGGAGGGTGAGAGCAGTATGAGCAGGCTCTGAGACCTTGAATTGCTGTTCCACCTCTTCTCTTAAATCTAAAATGACTCAGTATACCACTGGTTAAAGTGGCAGGTTTTGGACTTTTGTTCTTAGCTATAACTGCTGTGGCCATGCTCACAGGATAGAGGGTGACAATGTATGTGATGTCGAAGAATCTACTAGTGCAGCCCAGCTCAACCTGCAGGAAAGAGATAGAAACAAGCACCAAAAGCAAACAAAAAACCAAGTTTCAGCGTTCCAAACTGCAAAAAATAATAGTAGCTCTTTTTCCATTTGGTTTTTCTAATACATGTCCATACATATTTTAAGAAATTAAAATTAAAAATTATGTTGCATCAACCTTAAAAATTACACAATTTTTAATAAAATTTCTACTTTTAATTTTTTAAAATATGTCACGAGACACATTAAAAAAATTGTTTCCATTTTCATTTTCTTATTTGTTTTTTTTACTATTAAAAATAAGAATATGTTTTTATTTTGTTTCTTGCTTCCCAAAATTGGTGTGGGAAGCATTGAAGATTGGTTGTTGGGCTGAATATATTAAGGTAACAGATAATTCATAAGCATATAACAGTTTGTAGTAAAAGGATACCTGGAGAGCATCTATGGAATCAGAGTCAACATCCTTTACAGTCCACTCAAGAGTGGAAGGGAGCAACCCTTTGGCTCCAGGTTGAAGCACTTCAGTCATGACCAAACCAACCCCGCCTTTGGCTTTGTAAAGGCCTGCTTCACTTGCAGGAATTGTGAAAAGGGCCTCTTGGAAGCCATCATCTTTCCAATGAACTTTTGGTTTGTAAGAAGTTACATGAGCATCAGGTATCCTTAGGCTCAAGGAGCTGCCGTTTCTGGTTGTTAGTTCAACAATGGGGATGTTGTCAGACTCCAAGAACTTGATGCCTTTTCTGCCAAACTTCTCATTGAGTGCCTCTGGAGAGGGAAGAGTGGTTGTGGAGGTGTTGGTTGCTGAGGAGGCCTTTATTATGTTCAATTTGGGAAGAGATAAGGAAAGAAAAGAAGCCATGGAGAACTTGATAGAAGCTCCTTTAACAGCTTCCACACAGAGTAGTAGTAATGAGCATGTTGTTCTGGCTAAGCCTCACCCTTGGCTGCACACAACTGTTTCTGTTTTGGATAAAAGGGCACTTTTTTTTGGTTGGAAGTCCTATTTTGTTTACTCTGTTGATGAGAGAAATGCAAATATCTGTTTCTTATGAATGGGTGTCAATCCTCTATTTCCCAAAAGGACAAAATATGCAACTAGGCTGTGCCACAAATCTCCCTTGTTATCCATTTTGGCTTTTTATCTTTTATTCTACTTTGTTTTCCCAACCTTTCTCTTCTTTTCTTTTCTTATTTGGCTACTGCTAGGAAAAGACAACTCATTTCTTTCAAGTAATTAAATTTAGTTTGTTGAATTGTTAATTAAATCTAGCACATTAAAAAAACGGCACAAGAATGTTCTTTGCCTCTTATTTTGCTACATTTCAGCTAGCAGGCACTGCGGTCGTGAAATGCATTATACTCAGAAGCTAACCAAAGTGGTAAACTAGCGGTACATAACTTGTAAATTTGGGGTCTTAGAGTAAACTCCTGTTTTGGTATCCCGTTCTAACAAGATTATTCATTTACATGTTCGAACTTTAAAAATATATACCTAAGTTCCCGTGTGTAACCTCGGTCATCCATCTTCATTATGCACTTAAACTCCTATAAATGCAAAAGAGAGGCTTTAGAATAAGGAATTAAGTGAATAACAAGAGAAAATATATTATTTAGTCTTTTATTTTTACACAATCAGGTTAATAAGTTCCTCAAATATTAAAAAGTCGTGTGTGGTCCTTCACCTGTTACTTCCATTAACATGAAAAGTCTCTGTCATCAATTTCTTCAAACTTTCATTAAGTTTTACCTACATGACCCCCTTTGTTGACACGCATGATGTCAAATTGGTTGCCACATGGGCAACAAAATGCAATCGTTTAGACAACTCATCGGTATAGGGACCTATTCTCAAAATGTTAAATTTGTCATTGACTCATTAGCTTATTTGACTGACAAATAAAATTTTTTATGTGTAAGTATGCCATGTACTTATGTCTGTGCAACCATTACAAAAGGAGAACACGTAGGGGGCATTGTCATATTTGGTTGACAATGAACTCCTTTAATGCAACATTTGCTAATTGTCATATTTTTTGTTTGTGTAGGCAACAAGAGTTTGAGAAAAGACAGGATATATTCCATTTGAACCCCAATTTTTTATTGGTTCAATTTTTTATTACATTTATCCTTAAATTTTAAACCCTAATTTTACCCCTCTTCTTCATTGAGAAGCCTTCAATAGTGGAGGTAAACCCTGACAACCATTAACAAGGTGTGTAACTTGAACCTCTACCCTCCTTTGCTTCACTCAATGAAATGTAGAACCCGAACGACAATAATGGTGGATCCTAAGCTTTGACAAGTGTCGATGGTGGTCATAAGACAAAGAATGGAGAACCCAAACCACAAAAATGGTGCATCTCAAGCTTTCACAGCTATTGATGGTGGTCATAGGGCAATGGATAGAGAACCCAAATGACAACAATGGTACATCTTAAGCTTTTAACATGTGCTGATGGTGGTCATAGGACAAGGTGGTATTATGGTTGGGGTAGTTGTTTATAGACTTTAAAATATAATGTAAACATACGTTTTGGATATGAGGTTGTATTTCAATGTAATTTATCTTTTTCTTTCGAATGTAGCTTATTATTATATTTAGGCAAGTTGTAACTTTCTAGTCCCCCATTATGATGTCTGAAATTTTAAGTTATTAAGAATATATCTTTATTTTTAAATATAAGTAATTGCATAAATTCCAAAGTAACTTTTAATTAGGGGTGGTTTATGTGGGATATATCTTTTCTTTTCCCAAACTCTTGCCTATACACACCAAAAATGGCATAATCAACATGTGTTTTATTGAAGGATGCCATTTTTAACTAAACATGGTCCTTTGTATGTTCTCATTTCTTTTTCTTTGCAATGGCTACACAAACAATAGCACGACATACATATATATAAAAAAGATTTACTCATTGGCCGAATAGCACTTATTAATCCCTAACATATTTAAAATTTTAAGAATAGATCCTTATACCCATACGTTAGCAAAACAAAGTCACGTAAACAAAACTTAACAAAAGTGTAAAGGGATTGATTGTAGGAACCTATCATGTTGAGAAAAGTGAAAAGTGACACATCAAACACAAATTTTTCCTATTAAAGGACTTATTAACCGATCGTGTGAAAATAAAAGACTAAATAATATGTTTACTCATATAATAAAAACATAAAGACAATTACTTAAGTGCTCATTTTGAATACTTAAAAGACCACAGCCTTGTCAATTTTAGGTATCAAAATGCTAATTTCCTCTTGGATTCTCACAAGTGATTGAAAAAGTTCCGCTAGGGAAAGATTGACATAGTCTACCGCGTCTGCAAGTGAAAAATATAAAGAAATAGAAAAATAAATGAAGAGTGACTGAACTCTTAATTTACAAAAAGCAAGATTTGAAATTCATTCACTAAAATCCTACTTCTCGCTTTCCGTCCAATGACCAAAAGATAACCAGATGACAAATACTAAATTCATGTCATTTGTAAATATAACTAATCTTAATTTTAATCCTTCATACAAAATTATATTTATTTTAATTCCCACAATATAAATCTCTTGAAAATGTCCCTTCACTAGTTAATAATAGTGGTGATATATACCTAACTAAATTATCATGCCAACAAATATTTGTCAGTGACACGATATACCATAATTAAATGTCTATTATTGGTAAATATTAATAAAAAAACCATTTTCAAAACTCTTCTGGAAACAACTGCTTATAAGTCTAAGCGTAAAATATGCACCTTCCAATGAAGTTGCATCGAGTCCTCAAAAATGCTGTGGGGTGATCATAGTTATAGCTAGCATGCAATGAATCACAGCCAAAACAAAAATTGACATTTTCCAGTTGAAAATCCTTTATGACTCGAGAAAAGGCCGTGTCACTTCTAGAATAACAATTCATCATTACACGAATTTGCAGTAAACCACTACTTTTACCTCTATCCAAAATCAATCACTGGATCAACATATGTTAAGATTTCACTTCATTTCAAGAGTTCTATTTGACAAGTCAACTAGAAAGACAGTGAGCACATTGCACACTTAACAATTTTATTCCTTGATTAGGGCTTAAAAAAACACCTAGAGGGAAAATCACTATTTACCAAATTGAAAAATAGACTCTGTCGATTCATCATCATAGTTGGAAAATTGAAGAGTCTTGATTACTATAATAATGCAAAATATAATTTATTTTGAAGTTATTTTGACCTAATGAAATTTAAGACCAAAAAACAGGCAGATTTTATTAAACGAGACCAAGAAAACACAAAACTAAAATCAGATACTCCACACCAGACCAAGATCAAATATGCAGGTATAATATGAAACTCAAGCACAACCACTCACTACATTACTAAAGCAATAGGGAAAAAACAAAAAACATAAACAAAAATCAGCAAGTAACAGTCACTGGTTTAACAGCTCTTAGAAGAGTCTTCAGGTGCTGTGGTCGATCCATTCCCTTTTAACAGCCCCTCTACTGCATTTGCAGTAGATGATTCATTCATCAAGGTTGCATCAAGAGACTTTGGCAATGTAACTGTCCCAAAAGTTAAATCGCTGGCCTTGCTGACCTGTTTTGAGCAAGGTATTTTTAAGGGTTAACTACAAGTAAATATAGCATGATCCTTAATTTAACTGCAGGCGTGCATCAGGAGAAAATTACTAAAAGCACCACTGAAAATTAATGACACATATCAAAATTCGCTACTTTTTTCCAACATAATATAAACACACAAATTACCTGCTTAGACAACTGCTGTTCCTTAGATTTTCTCTCCTGAGTCGACTTCTCACGCGCCTCGTAAAACCCAAAATCATCCAAGATGCATGTTTTGCTTGGATGCTCCTTGAAAATTTTGATGATTTGAATGCCCTTCTCAAACTTAACCTGCAGAAGGATAGGCATGAACATTTTAGTTAAAAGGAGGAGGGGTTCATGATGTATAATGAAACGCCAATGCCTAAGAAAATACCTCCTGAGTGTCCCTACTGTTTGTCACAGGTTTGTTTTCATTGTTTTCTAATGTGATGTGCCTCAAATCACTATTTGGAATATCTTTTATGACATGCCACTTAACAGAAAAGCAACCAGTCCACCTGTCCTGCTGCCAATAATCTACAGTTTTTCCAAAATCAACAGGACCAACCATCTCTGCTAAACCAACAAATTGCCCACTAGTGTTGACCTGCAGGAAAAAGAATGAGAAAACAGTGAGATTGGGGAAACCAAGTAAACTTCACAAACTAAATGCTGCATATGACACTAACCGAAAATAACAAAAATATGGGGCAGCCACCATCCTTCTCCTTGGCTTCCTGATATGCCGCATCCAGCTTTTTATTGCCATTCGGGGTGCTTGCCCAAACGCTATATTTTATGCTTTTATGAATATCATCCTCACTATAAGATTTGATGACAAAAATTCTTGCATCCGAATAATTCTCAGATAAATTTTCCCCATTGTACTGCTCCTTATTGGGAACCAGAGGAACTTCTTTGTCATCACTCTTAACTGGAAAGTTCTGTCCTTTAAGTAATAATGTGACAGGTCCAAGACTTTTAATATTTCTGTTATCAGAACTCTTAGCAGCTCTAGGTCCCTTGTTTAGCTCACTGAAACCATCCATATTTTTCTTAACATGGTTAAGACCACGGCCATTGCCTGTGGCATTCAGCTTGTTATCAACAGATCCCATTCTAGATCCATATGCAGCAGATCCGTAATGAGAATTAGCCCTAAATGCATTCCCATATTGGTTGTACATCCTGTTGCTTGGATACATCCCATTCATGAATCCAGAAACCAAATCAAGTCCAGGTGGATGTCTGGAACCATTCAAGTTCTGCAATTAAGAAACCACATTTAAGTTGATTTTGAATTAATTCTACATTAACAAGCCACAATATTGAACTAAAACAGAGAGCAACCGCATGACTTGAACTTTGAACACAGGATAATGATCAGGTCAGAAATATCCTGAAAAGCTGAAACAATTAAAACATCTAGCACAACAAATAACAGTAACAGATGACAAACAAAATAGAAACGGCATGTTGGTTGGACATAAAATTAATTTGCTAGGACATTTTTCAATCAAGAAACTACAGTATTATACAAGCTTAGCTTGAAGGCACTGGTGTTGAGAAAAAGGAACTCAATTAATTCAGGCCCACTCAGTTGCAACTCTGCATGTAAATTGCATTCATGAAAAGGAAGTTTTGTGTATCCTTTCAACTGTTGGGTGTCATCTCCACTGTACTGCATTTTTGGCCTTTTTGCTGGTTTCGTGTTGATGAGTGGGATTTCTCTTTTTTGTAATTGCTGAGTGTACACCATACAGTGGGATTGTTTAAGGATTATTTGCTGTATATTTCTGGTCTGGGTACATTTTCTACTCGGATCCTTTTTCAATAAAATGTTTGTTGGCTGTTTCAAAAAAGAAAAGAAAAGGGATGACCAGTCTGACATACCGTGAATTGTGGAAGGGGCTGAGGAAGTCTTTGATTCCTCTGAGATGTAAAATCTTTGACAGGCACCACTGAAGAGGATAATCCAACCTTGGCTCCATGTTTGGACTGTCTATCAGATACTAAAGAAACATCTGCAGGAGCTGCCAACTGTGTACTGGGAGGACTCATTCTAGGACCCTGATATCCTGGCAAAGGAGCATAAGCTGGCAAGCTAGACCCTTGATAAGAATCATTTGTATTCAAAGATGGGTGCTGGGTTGTCAAAAATGGCTGTAACCCATTTTTATTTGTAAAATCACCATTGACCATGCTAACAGTGTTTCCTTTGTTCATAACATTTGATGAAGGAATGTGATCAGCATCAACTGCAGTTGATATTTCTCCTTGTGGAACACTGATTTTGTTTGGAGCAAATGACATATCAGCAGAAGTAGGAGATTTGTAATAAGAACAAGGATACTGGTACTGCTGCATTCCATAATGCTGGCCATCATGTTGAATAATTGGAGAGGAGGAATTAGGTGGTGCGTATGCCCCATAAGGCGTATAACCATAACCTTGATGATACATATAAGGGCAGTTATCCCCATAAACACCCTGTCATTAGATCCAATAAGTAAAATCTTCATTAGATGTTAAAGCTTTCCATCTTATCCCAACATAGCAGGATAAAAAAACAGTTGAAGACAAAAGATGCCACTTGTTCAAAAACTAGAAAGAGGATGTGATTACAGGTAGCTGCAACTAGATTCATTTACCAATTCTAGTATCACAGATGAGGGGCAGCAATTGCAAATAATTCTGAATCATCTAAATTCAAAAGCTAAAATATACAGAAACTTGTAACTTCATCAGTAGAAGAGTTTATAACTATCAGAAAATTGTAGTTAACAATTGAGGGGACCTGTTTGGTTTCTGTTTCCATTTCTTGTTTTCATTTTTAATTACAATCATGTCAAAAAAAATGAAGACAGGAAACACTGGAAATAAAAAATTTTCAGTATTTCCATATGATGACAATTTTGTAATTAAAATTGAAAACAAAAAATGAAAACAGAAACCAAACCCTTAGTATGTAGTTAGCACCAGTCCACCATCATTTAATTTTAAAGCATACACATAACACAAATTAGCTAGCCCTCATTCCATGGAACTTAGGCAGCATTATTCTCCAAACAGTTCAACAAAATTAATGGCACTTACTTGAGGCATGCCCCCATCAGCATTCATATATCTGGAATAAAGATTCCACTCGCCTTGCCCTTCATAACCTGGGAAAATTTTCCACACTGGGTCATTTTCAAAGAAGGAATAATAACGATACAATTCATTCAAATATTAAATCATCAATCTTTGCATCCCTGTTGGGTAAACAATCAACACATCTATATTCTATCCTACAAAGTCATAAAAGCTTACCTTACCTCCATAATAGTATCCACCAGAAGGGTATCCATTTGGAACAAAGCATGAATTCGGATTAAACGGCTTGGCCGTCCCCTTAGCTGAACCATTGGAAAAAACCGGTTCATTCTGCAAACAAGAAGAACAAATTAATCAGTTTAAAAGCGAAAAACAGTGCAACCCTAAAAAAGTGTTTTAGATACTTCACTTTCCAACAAAATAAACATAACAGAGAAACAATAAGATGAGAAAAACACCTTCTTTGCAGGCTCAGCAACTCCAATGGTCTTAGGCTCAGAATCCAGGGACAAATTCTGCAATAAATCTGCAGCTTCTACATAACATGATAAAGGAAAACCGTTTACTTCAAACAACCATTCAAAAATCACAAAACAATAAAACATTAGGCAAAAATAAAACACAATAAAAATTGAGCAAGTAAACATTATTTACATACCACATTAAAATTCTCTAAGAGAAGCTATTATTCTTAATACAAACTCCAACTAGTTCCCTTTCCCCGAAGAAGAGATTTGTTAATACACTCCAGAGAGTGAAACTTGTCAATCAATATAGCCCTTTTAAAAAAATATTTTAATTCTAAAACAAATGAAGAAATAGAAACATAAAAAAGGGATTTTGACTTCAGGGCAATTAAAATCAATATCGCCCTTATGAATTGAAGAAGAAAGATTAAAACTTTAGGTAATGAGTAACACAGAAACAGAAAAAGGAAGAGAAAGAGAAAGAGTTAGGATGAAAAAGGGTTACTTTCAGATGAAGGAGCAACGGGTGCCATGATCCCAATTGGAATTGAGAAAGAGAGAGTGAAAGGGTCGCCGCCAAGAGCGTGTTCTTTGGGTTGGGGTTTTAGAGAAACACAGAAAGAGAGCAGAGGGAGATTTAAGAGGATCCTATTTATTTATACCATTTTAAAAAAATAAAAAGGTTGCTTATTGCTTACACACAGTTAAATTTCTTGTGCCCTTTCGTTGTTACCAATTTAACTCTGTAGCCTTTACTATTATTCAACAAAAAATAAAACAAAATTGAAATAATTATTTTAAAAGAAAAAAGGTTTATCTCGTTAAATTTTTGTTGGTTTTTTTAGTTTGTTATCTATGTAGATTGATTTGGAAATTAATTTCGGATTGGAATAGGTTTTTATTTTTTCGCTTTCGTTTCATCAGAAGTGATGGAAAAAAAAAAAAACACTTTACCCTTTACCTAGAAATCTTATTATTTAGATTGCGAAAACGTTTGAATTATAAAAAGATGTTTTGTTTTTATTGTTTATTTTTTCAGTTTTAATTATAAAATTGTTATTTTGTTTCCTATTTTTAAATTTTATATAAGAATACTGAAAACATTTTTTTTGTTTTTTTACAATATAAACTTTTAAAAATAAAACATGATAATAGTTTTGTACTTAAAATTGAATAAAAAATAAATAAAAATAGAAAACATTTTTACAATCCAAATGAACTATTTTATCAATTTAACTTTTGTTTTAGAATAATCCTTCATTCATTAAAATGGTACGTTTTCTTTTATCAATTTAACATTTATATTTTCAATTGATTATTGTAACATCCTAGGTTAGTTTACCTTTTTTCTTTTCACACGGCAGATTATTTCCACAATAAATTTTTCGCATTTAATAAAAATTTAGATCTTAATATGAAATAATATTTACTGCCCTTAATAAATAATCCACTCGGCCTTAATGTAAAATAATATTTACCTCTTTTAGTTACATTCTAAATAATAAAATCATACTCAGTATAAACAAAACCGATCTAAAATAAATCCTTTAATAAAAGTGTTAAAAGTAATAACCGATCAGAAATGATTCAACTCGGGAATGATATAAAATAGTATTCACTTAAATATATTCAAAATAATAATAAAAGCGTACGCAAAATAATATCAGATCGGAAACACATCTTTTAATAAAATGGAGGTAAAACAGCGGGGGGAGAAGAAGAAAAAGAAGAAGAAGAAGACAGGGGTCATTCGCCTGAGCGAGACCCCAAGGTGTTGAGGCGAAATCCGTGAGTCGCTTAAGCGAGTGCCACACATTAAGCCTGAACAAAACGTACACGGGAACTCTCATCGGTGTTTCACTCGGTAAAGGATTTGCTCGGCAAAAGGGTTTCA
This sequence comes from Clitoria ternatea, assembly GCA_037962975.1. NCBI lineage: Eukaryota > Viridiplantae > Streptophyta > Magnoliopsida > Fabales > Fabaceae > Clitoria > Clitoria ternatea. Next base: position 141,451,071 of record CM075673.1, read on the forward strand.
CTCGGGAAACACTCAACTTCCACTCACTCGGGCATACCACACTTGACCCATTACTACCCTTCACTCAGAAAGGTTCGCTCGGTCACAGCTTTCTCAGGGATAACCTAACCCCCCATACTCGGTAAAAGTTTCTTCGGATATCCTCACTCGGAAAATACCCAATCCTTACTTCACTCGAAAGAAGCTCTCTCGGCCACATTTTACTCAAAACATTCTCACTTCCCTCGGAAGCACTCTAATTTTCACTCGGAAACATTTTACTTTTCTTCACTCGGAATCATGATACACCTTCTTCACTTGGAATCACTATACACTTTCTTCACTCGGAACATTCTCCCAGCCAATCTCACTCGGGACAATCTAACTTTCCACCCAGAAGGGGGGTCTCTCGGTTATTCTTCACTCGGGGATGAATCCGCTAGTTAATAAGCTGTCACAACATACATGAGAAAATATTTATACCAAGCATAATATAATATAATATAAATTCGTATCCGATTCAATTTAGATCAGCACCCAGATAATATCACACACTCGGGAAAAACTCCTTATTCACTTATACATTACACAATCACTCAAAATCACTCGGGCCTTGGCATTGATCTCCCCCTTGGCGCGACTCCATGGCTCCGGCTTCCTCCCTGTCACTGGTTACTAATATTGAAAACAACGGCAAGGGTGAGTGTTTGGCATCATAATTAATATAGAACGGAATTTAACAAGTTATATATAAGTTCTGTCCGATTACATTTTCATCACTTTGCAAATCACACTCGGTAATTAATTCACACCCGGCAGTTACAACATTTCGCACTCAGCGAATAAACATTTCACACTCGGCAAATACAACACATCTTACTCGGCAAACATAATAATCCACACTCGGCCAATATAACAAACTTCACTCGGCAAATATAACAAATGTCACTCGGCAAATATAACAAATTCACTCGGCAAATATAATAAATGTCACTCGGCAAATATAACAAATTCACTCGGCAAATATAACAAATTTACTCGGCAAATATACACATCACAACTAATAATTCATCAATTATCACAACTGACTCTCAGATAAAATTTGACACCTAGTATCCGGATACTAAAGGTTCAGCCTTCAGCTGGGCGTCCTACTTGACACCCCGTGAACCCTGCTTGGTTCACTGAGTCCTGCTTGACTCTCTACCTCGACCACTGGGTCCTACTTGACCACTGGGTAGCTCAACTGGGTACAAAAACCACAGGAGCCGGAAATGAGGGGCTATAATATACCGTCGGCCGTCCCATACCACATAGTCATACATACAGTTCACATTTCACATGTTATAAGTGGCCATCAACATCAATCGGGTGACCTGCTTGTCAAACCCGGCTTCACATTATAACACCGATCATCTCAACATTAAATATTTCAAGCTCATGACATGATTAACTCAGCCACACACCCGACCTTCAACTGATTGGTGTCCACAGTCATACATGTTCAAACATAGGCACACAACAACATTCAATAACATTTTCTTACCCTGTTCATACCGTTCAACGGCTCGGATAGGAAGTAAGTCCTATTCTAATTAATCATAACCCGAACACCCCCTTACCTCGGTTCCAAGCTTCTATAATCTGCTTCTGGTGTCAGTTACGCCCTCTAAGCACTGGGTTCACAGTCTCAGCTCCGTCAATCGGCTTTTCGTTGTTCGATCTACTTCCTACGGGTCAGAGTGCAAAGCCCGTTAGCTTAACATCCTCCTCAGTTCTAAGGACCATTTTCGAGCTCACACTCACCAGAGGAGTGGAGAACGGACCCATTCACAGCCATGCATGGCTACTCAGTCACCAAAAAAACGAAAAGGGAACAAGGAAACAAAATGCAACGGATCAGTGGACTCACCTTGAGGCCACAGTCACGAAACTGAGCTTAGCACTCAGTTTTGATGCAAACGAGATCCTCTCCTAGTGCATGTAACCAGCGATGAAGGAGGAAGAAGATGAACAGGAGCGGAAGTAAGCGAAGAAGAAGAAGAAGAAATTGTGGCTCGCGTGTGAGTGATAATTGGGAGAGAGAAAGAAAAGAAACCTTTTAAAGTCCAGTGACCGGTAAGCTTTTCAACCGATTGCCACCCCATTTCCTCCTCAAACACTTCTCTTCTCTCAACCGGTCTTCATTCATTATTAACCAACCAATTAAATAATTTTATTTACATTCATAATATTTAATTGTTCATAATTGTCTAATGCTTCATAAAAATTCCAAATAATATTCAAAAACAATTAATAATATTTTCCCACTACACGTAATTTTTCCTAAATTATCAGGGATGTTACAATTATAAATTATTTTAATATAATTATTCTATAAATAAAATGTGTTGAGAAAAGTTTGTATTGGACCAGACCCTAGACTTTATAATCCTTAAATTTGATTGTATCATTCATCAAGTATTTTCGTTAAAAGACTGAACTGCTCATAACGTTTTCTTTTAAGTGTAAAAGTATATTCAGGATATGAAGATCGAGTTATAAAAATAGAGGGGAGCGTATGTTCCAAAAGTCTGGTAGAACAACAAAAGTCTGATAAAAGCATCTTGAATAAAAAACTCCTCGTTAACGTTCGAAAAATCTATTTTGCTGATGCTTCGGGAAAAATGATCATACCATATTTGCGTGCTTATTATCAAAGAACAAAAAGAACAAGTTCAACTTGAGCAGTAGTTGTCAGCGTACCTCTCTCTACGAACTCTGACCATAAGTCAGAAATTCAAGTTTCATGGTAATCGATTACATGGTTTTTTTTAAAACGTTGCATGGTAATCGATTACATTTCTATGGTAATTGATTACTGTGTTTCAGAATGCATGATCTTTAAGGCTTATTTTATTATTTTTAGGGCCATATTACTTTTATAAAGTCTTGCAACATTTTAAGCCTTAATATTGATCCTTTAATTCTTGAGCTTGGCTTCTCTTGTCATGATCAAAATATTTACTTTCTTCAACACTGTCAGCAAACTTGATCATTTCTTCATGTACCACATGCTCAACAAAGAGAAGGTTAGCTTGCCTAACATCATCATGACATATTTGATTTCATGCATAGGGAAGAAGCAACATAAGATTCCTTATCCCGTCGTCCTCGTGAAAGTCTTTACACTTGAGAATGTGCAACCTCCTTCAGTATCAAATTTGGTTACCCCTTCCATAATGGTCACCTCCAAGTACTGCTTTGACCCTCCAAAAGAAGAAGAAACAGACTATACCCTCGAAGAAAAGAAAGTCTGCTTTATCCCGCACTCCAAGTACTCGTTCCACTAAGAAGCTCAAGAAATTAGTTCTTTAAGAGTCTGATGCCCCCTTAGACAACCCAGACTCACCACTTGCTCAGGCACCCTCCTCCTCTCAGATTGCAATTCCCACATCACCTAAGGGTTCCCCGGGCTCCGATGACCATCTTCCCATTGGAAAACTACAACAGTGTTTTATCAAGAAGAAGTCTGGTCCTGGTAAGCGAATTAAGGTTTCAATAACCAAAGCCCTACAGACTTAAACACCTCTGTTTTGACCCTTTTTTGAGTCTCATTTGAAGCCACTTTCTGATGATAAAGCGTTGGACTTATTTATCTCTGTCTTCACTACTTTGAATCTGGACGTCTCTGTATCAGAATGGGATTCTTCATCCTGGAATTCAAAGTTCACCAAGATTCACAATGACTATCAGAGAGTCATGGTTGAAAATCATGACACCTTACAAGAATGTGATGGGTATCCAACATACAACCACTACTTGCGCTTCATTCGTGGCTATCTAAGGCATCATCCACTTTCTGAAGTCTGCAACTGGGAACATCTTGACTGGCTCAACAAGTTTTATGTCACTGTTGCTCTTTATCGAAGTGACACAAGTGCCTTCAAAGAATCACTCAAGCGGAAGAGGTCTCCTTCTCCTAAGGCATCCTTCAAACGGCCAAGGTCAAAATCTCTGTCTTCCCCAGACTCTGCTCCCTCCTCTCCTCCACCCATCCCTCTTGCCATTTTGCCTCCACCTTTGTCTTATATACCCTCCTCCTTAGCCATTGTTCCTTGTCCTCCCATCTCCATTGTTATCCATAAGTCTCGCCTTCCCCCCTTCTCAAACACTATCCCACATTACCCAAATTTTTTTATTACAAACCGGTGTCTGACACCTCTAACTCTGGCTATTATAGTCCACAAAATCAGGCCATTGTGAATTACTCTTCCTTTAACTCTCACCGACTTCATATTCAACCTTTTACCCCAAACACTACCCTCCTCTTCCCATTAAAAAGCTTCTTGGGTTCCCAGACTTGTTTTTAAATGATGACCTCGAGATATTCCATGTGCTTCAAGCTGAGCAAGCCTCTATAGCCCGTGATCTTAAACATGGCTTCATCACTCTTGATGATGTCTCCATCAAGAATTACCCAGTCGCTACTCCTTGGAAGAAGATTTTGTTTGAGATTCCCCGTCCCCCTCCGCCAGCTAAATGGATTTCTTTGGGACGACTCAAGAAACCCATGCCTCCCAAACCTAAGCCTATCTACAAGGGTCCTTTTTAGCCCAAGCGCCTCCTTGAAGCGACACTTAAGCATCTATGTACCACGCCTAAATTGACTGAAGCTCATGCTAATGCATTATGATTCCATTATCTTTGGACTCTACAGGAAGAACCTTCCTGCTTATTTTCTTCTTTATCCTATAATCCTATTTTTCTTTATCACCTCTCTTTGGTCACTTTTACTTCTCCATATATCTTTGTTTTTGAAACTCATTTCTTTAATGTTGTTTCCTCTGTTGTTTTCCCTCTTTTCACTTCAAGTATTACTCGTGATCTGCTTTTCCAGTCTCACTGATAGTAACTCTTTTGTTGATTACAAAAGGGGGAGTTGTGTAGAAGTCTTTTCTTTTGAGGATCAATGTAATGTCATGAAATGATACATATTGTATGCACTATTTTGATCAATGAAAAATTAGTTTATCCTGATTCAAATCCTATTCTATCAACTTATCATCTCAATTTTGATTTTGTGATATTCTGATCTCAGACTTCATCCATGAAAAGACTTGATGTTTGTTATCAACAAATAGGGGGAGATTGTTAAGAAAAAGTCTGGTTAAAAATATAAGTTTCAAGTCTTATTGGACCAAACCCCAGACTTTATAATTCCTGAATTTGTTTATACCATTTATCAAGTATTTTCATTAAAAGAATAAAGTCTAAACTGCTCGTAACATTTTCTTTTAAGTGTAAAAGTATTTTTAGGATATGAAGATCGAGTTATAAAAACAAAGGGGGAGCGTATGTTCCAAAAATCTGGTACAACAACAAAAGTATGATAGAAGCATCTTAAATAAAAAACTCATCGTCAACGTTTGAAAAATCTATTTTGGTGATGCTTTGGGAAAAATGATAATACCATATTTACGTGCTTATCTTTAAAGAACAAAAAGAACAAGTTCAACTTAAGCAACAGTTGTCAGTGTACCTATCTATGGGACTCTGATCACAAGTCAGAAAACTCATTAGGACATCTCTAAAAGCAACTTCTCGCTTAATCAAGAATAAGTTCACGAAAGGATTTGTGAATGGAAATGCATGAGAAACTATTCTCGTAAAAATTCTGAAATATGACTCAGACATCTCTTAAGCCAGAAATCAACTCAAGGTCTGATCTCAAGAAGCCTATGATAAAACACCTTCAAAGGATTTCCAACGTCTATATCTTCATTCAAGAAGTAATAACGGTTATATATTTCAAGTCACTATAAATATCAAGAAAGTTTGAACATTCTGAATATAGAGAAATATCTGAGAAGAAAGCTCCCCAAGTCATCATTCAATCTTAGTCTAATTTTTTATAAAAATACAAAGACCCTCATAACTCTCTAGCTTTGCTCCCAGCAAACTCAGGTCTTGTGTCAAAGATACTTAGTGTTTGATCTCAAAATTTGTCTATAATTCTTGTACACTAAGTTCCTAGAACATTTTCATTCTTACTATTTGTATAAGTCTGGTGAGTTACCAGGACTAGTTTGTGTGTTGGGAAACACTTTGGCTTGAAGAGGCTTTCAAAAGAATACTTGGGTTAAGCCAGGAGTAGCTTGTTGAAAGAATACTTGGGTTGAGCCAAAAGTGGCTTGGTGAAAGAATACTTGAAGCACAAGTCTGGTGCTGATATTGTAAAGGAGATTTTCACAATAGTGGAAATCTTTCAAGTTGGAAGGGACTGAACGTAGGTTTTAGGTTGGAAGTAAACCAATATAAACTTTATGTATTTATTTTCTCCTTTTCTTAATCATTTGATTACTTGTATTTGTTTTTGGTTCAAATTTTACTCAAAGAAAGTCTAAGACTTATTCAACCTCGCCTTCTAAGTCTGACTCTGAACCATCAAAATGTTTCTACTTGTATTATTATTTATTATTTAGATGATGTTTACTCTAAGCGTATAAAACATCAAAACCTTAGAGAATTACTCTAGGAAAATAGGGTTTATTTCTCAAAATGTCATTTGAATACAAAAAGGACTGTGACGCCTTATTTATACATCAAAAGTGAGGCATTGATTTCAGTTCATTATTTATTAGATAATGATAATTTCCTAAGGTTATAGAGGAGTAAAGATATCTTCCTAACATAAAGGGGCAATGAGGGACCCATCTCGATCTGGGAGGGAACAAGAGCTCCCCAATTACGAGCTCCTAGCCAAAGGGTGAGCTAAATGACTATGTGTCAAATACTAGTCTGTAGGATGAACGTGAGTCGAGTAAGGGTATGTCGAGTAATTGCAGTCATATAACGAGTGGTTCTATACCAAGTGGTAGTATTCCAAGTGGTTGAAGACAAATACTGAGTGATCTGGTACCGATTAGTATGTCTCAAGTGATTCTACATTGAGATTAGGGGAGTCATTTTTGTTCATCCACTTGTATAGGTGGGTATTCATAAAGTTTTGAAGGAGGTTTAGGGGGGACACGTGTCTAGAGTTAGGTAGTTATCGCTTTATTTCTCAATGTGATGTATGAACAAAGCAGCTTTTGTAATGATGGGGCATTTTGTATCTCGATATATTTGAATGGGCCAATTGGGTTTATGTGTGTCGTTTCAAGTGTATGTGAGCTTTTTGCCACATGTCAAGGGCAATTGCTTTTGTAAGGTCGTCGTGGCATCATAATCATAAAATAGGTGGTGTCATTCCTAACTGTTGGATCTTCTAATTGGGAATTACCTCCCTCTTGTGTATTTATAGCCTAAATCTTCTTCATTTTCTACTTTTTCTTCTATGAACTTTTTCTCTAGACTTCTCTAGTTTCAACTTCTTCCTTCTTACCTGTGCACTCGTTGTGGTCTCTGCTTAGCTTTTAGGTCTCTCTTTTTCTTTATCTTTCACCATCTCTGGCTTGTGTTCTTTTTATTTAAAGGTCAGCTTTTTCTCCTTGTTCTTTCTTCTACATTTTGTATGGTTAGGTCATAGTATTTATAGTGTTTGTCTTTTCTATTTTCCGTTCTTTTGTGAAGAAATGGTTTCCTCTTTGAATGTGTTTTCTTGGGTTAGGGAAGAAGTTCTAGCTTTCCCATCTTCTAATCGGGATGAGAATCTTGTCATCAAGTTATGGCAAGAAGGGGTTTTAAATTGGTTAGTGTTAGCCCCCATGTAGAGTATCTAGGTTGCTCGGATGACGAAAGGGTTTGTCAAGGGAGTTAGATTATATATACGTGTATGAGACCTTATTTTCCCACTTTCATTTGTCTTTTCCTTTTTTTTTAATTTTGAAAGACGAGTCTTGAACACCCTGAAAGTTGTCCAACCCAGCTTCCCCTGAATGGGTGGGCATTTGTGAAGGCCTTCGAGGTCAGTTTTTTAGATGTGTTCCATTAGTTCCTGTTTTCTTTTTCTTTTTTCAAGCCAAGATCTTCAAAGTGGAAGTCCCTGTGAGGTGGATCTCCCTAAGTGGTGTTCTTGGTCGACATCTAATAAAGGCATTTGATCAGTCTTATAAAAAATTTAAGGGGTCATTTTTCAAAGTCCGAGTAAGTCTAAATGTGATGAGGAAAGACTTTCTTTACTACCCGGATGGACATTCTTCTTTTCTGTTGTATTGGACTTGAGCTTCTATCCAATACCGAGTGAATTAGGAGGACTTGTCCTATATTAAGCATAGTGACGTAAATTTCTTCATGAAGGATTTAGGACACTATTTTAGTTCCCAAACATTAATCCCTTTGTCTACCAACCGGGTGCCTTGGACGCCTGAATGTGTAAGTATAGCTTTTTGTAGGTCTCTTGTCTTATCATTTGATCTCTCGGGTACTGATCCTTGTTTTTACTTGTGTCTTCTTAGGTGATATGGCTCCCTGCAAGATCTCTGCTCGGGACTTGAAGAAGGCCTATCATGCCGACAATAAGGGATCAGCTAGGGGGGAGTCTTTTGTTGCTATCATTCCAATTATGGTCGTTGCTTCTATAACTGTTGTTTCTCCATCAATGACTATTTCCGGTCTCGACTTTATTGCTTGGGTCACGAAGAGGCAGAGGACTCAACCTGGGCCTTCACAAAGAGTGCCATCTGGATCTCCTGTAATCTAAGTGAGAGAGTTTCTTGAGTCCCCTGAGGTTTCCTTGATCACTTGAGAGCGTATGACAGTAGAGCGCTTGGTGGCTCCCTTCAAGCTTAGCAACGACTTCTTCTTTTAAGAGTGGGAGTAATTCATGTATCAAGAAAATTTGTTGGGAATCTTGTATCATCTCTATGGGATGCTCAATTTCTGATTCCTTAATCCATCGATAGGGCGTTGATTTTTGAGAATGATAGGTCCAAGTATGTGTGTTCCAATCCTTTATCCATCTGTCGTGCCATGAAGATGTTTTCCCTTCGTACAACGTCGATGAGGTGCTTCTTAGATGAGTACATCAGTGCTCAAAACAAGATTGTGGCTTCACTGAACAAGGATAGGAATGTCTTAGAGAGTAAAGTCTGGGAGGCTGAAGAAGCTTAGAAGTGGGTGGGTGAGTGGAGGAGCATCCAAGGTAGGAGATCGATCTTTGTAAGGCAAAAGAGGCAGCGTTGGAGGACTCTAGAGCAGCTTGGAGGGAAATTTTCATGAAGGCTGTGGATGTTGACGCGTCTCTAAAGAGGGCGCAAAAGGCTGGCTAAGTCCTGACCCAAAATGTTAAGGCTTAGGCTCGCTAGGGGCACTCAGTGTAGGACGAACAAATAGAGATTTTAAGGGGAAGGTGCAGAGAAGTTCGTTTCAGGGTTCAAGCTTTGTCGTGAGCAAGTTTCAGCTTTGAACCCTCTTTTTGTCATTTCCTTGGAGGTTGTGAACCCGTTCAAGGTAGTAGTGGATGGAAAGGTTGTGGATCCCCCGGATTCCAAGGGTGAGGATGCTGCTACTGATCCTCTACTTTCCCTCCTCTTGTTAAAGTTGGAGTTTCTTTTCCTCCTCCGGACCAGGCTAGAGTTCCTTTTCCACCTCCTTACGATGACGATTAGTTGCCTCATCTTCCATCCAGCTAGCCTTTTTTATCTTTTGCTTTATATTTTCTCTGCTTGTATAAACTTTATCATTGCATGTGTTTGATTTTTATGAAACATGACATTTTCCACGTAACTATGCCTTTGTTTGCTCGATCTTTATAACTTTTTCCGTTTATGAAGGTTGACTTGATTCCCTCTATTAGGATTTTAAGACTTAACGTAATTGAATTTTATCGTTATTCCCTCGGTCGGGATTATAGGACTTAATGTAATTCAAAGTTTGTCATTACTCCCTGGGTCGGGATTTTAGGACTTAACGTAAATAAATTTTGTCGTTACTCCTTCAGTGAAGATTTTAGAACTTAACATAAATAAATTTGACGTTACTTCTTGGGTCAAGATTTTAGGACTTAATGTAAATAAATTTTTCCTTTACTCCCTGGGTCAATATTTTATGACTTATTGTAACTCGAGGTTTGTTGTTACTCCCTCAGTTGGGATTTTAGGACTGAACATAAATGAATTTTGTTGTTACTTTCTCAGTCGGGATTTTAGGACTTAATCATAAAGAAATTTGATGAGCTGAATCGTACTTATATTATTGACATTTTGATGGACCTCATTAAAACCTCTAGGGAGAAAAACCTAGTGGGAAAAACAACCTTGAGAATACATCTTTAAATGTTTAGCATTCCATGTCCGTGGGATGCTTCTTCTTTCTAACTTTTCTAGTAGGTATGTTCCTTTGCCGATGACTTTCCTTACCCGATATGGGTCTTCCTAGTTGGCTGCTAGCTTTCTATCTTCTCTAATTCTTTTATTATTGTCAGTTACTCTTGGAACCATATCTTGTCTTTGAAAATGACATGGCTAGAGTAGGGTGTTCCATTTCTGAGTGAATCTTTATTAAGAGGCTTGTATCTTGATGGAAGCTATATCTCTTTCTTCCAGATTAAGGTCCAAGTCTTCTTATTTTCTTGGATCATTCTCTTCTTTGTCATAGGAGGTTCTTCTAAAGGAAGGCTTTCCTAGCTCTACAAGATTCATTGCATCTACTCCATACGTGAGGCAGAATGATGTTTCATGGGTCGCTAAGTGAGGGGTTGTATAGTAAGCCCATAGGACTCTGGGTAGTTCTTCCTTTCAACTTCTTTTTGCTTGTCCCAGTCATCGTTTCAGCTCTTAAAGGATAACTTTGTTGGAGGCTTTAGCTTTTCCATTCATTTGGAGATGTTCTACTGACAAAAATTTATATTTTATCCCTAAATTTTTGTAGACTCAGTGAAGTGTTTATTTATGAATTGTCGCCCGTTGTTCGAGATGATAATATAGGGGAGCCTATGTTTTCAAATGATGTTTCTCCGGGTGAAGTTCTGTACTTTGGATGTGGAGATGGTGGTGAGAGATTCAATTTCTGTCCATTTTGTGAAGAGGTCTATAGTGACAAGTAGGTATTTTACTTGTCCTTTTCCTAGGGGAAATGGTCCCAAGATGTCCATTCCCCAAGTGTTGAAGGGCTAGGGGAAAGGATTCCATGCATTGGCTTGGGGTGGCTGTGTATTCTGTTAGTGTTTATTTTGTAGGATTCATACCTTTTGATGAAATAAGAGTAATCTAAGCATAGAGTGGGCTAGAAGTATCCCTCCTTGAGGACCCTGGCAGTTAGGGGTCATATTCCACCGTGGTGTCTACAAATTCCTGAGTGAAGTTTCTGCATTACATACTCTGCATCCCAGAAGGCTTCTGATGCTCAACCTTAAACTTTAGACACACCACGCAAGAAACGACATAATCCATTATTGTTTTCTTCATTCCTGGCCACCAAAACTACTTTCTCAAGTCACTATACATCTTGGTCACACTATGATGAATACTCAAAGGACTCTTGTGAGCCTCAGATAAAATTTGATTCCTAAATTCACCACCAATAGGTACAATAATGTGGTTCTTAAACTACCACATCCCATTATAACCTCTATTCAACGGTATCAATTTTCCCTAATTTAGGCATCAATCATCTTCCTAATCTCATCATCTGTCTCCTGAACCTCAGATAAGGACTTCAAGAAGTCATTAGTGATTTTCAACACTCCAACCACCATTTGATCAGAGCATAAATAGTTATGCTTGGATTCATATCACAGAAACTCTCCAGCAATTCATACTCTTTTATCATCAAGGAAGCTACATGTAGGGATTTCCTACTCAATGCATCAGCCCTTACATTGGCTTTGCCTGGACGGTACTGCAAATCAAAGTCACAGTCTTTTAAATATTCCATCCAGCGCCTCTGCCTCATATTAAGCTCATTCTGATCAAATAGGAACTTCAAACTCATGATTGTCATATTGATGCAACAGTTTCTACCCATCACTATTTGTGACATTCTCTCTAAATATGTGAGACATATTATAACAAGGCCGTGTTTGTTTTTTAATGCCATATGTTGCAAAGTAATTGCCCCTAAGGAATTGGATGTGTTAGAACATGAAGGATCTCTTATACTGTGAGTTGGAAATGCATTTCCCACCTTCTTTTTTTGACATAATGGTCCACTTAATCATCCATTTAGAGAGAAAGGTCTAGTTATGTGGTTTAGTGTTCTTGAGGTAGGTGTATCTCGTTGAGCGATACATGAAAATATTGAAAGGCTATATGAAGAACCATGTCGTCCCAAAGCATTAATTGTTAAAAGGTACATTGTAGATGAAGCAATTGAGTTTTGCACTGATTACATGTCACAGACTGAAAGCATCATCATTTTAAAGACTCGTCACAATGAGTGATTAGATGGGAAGGGTACGATTGGTAAAAAAAATGAAGAGCATGCCACGCGATAAAGTCCTTCAAGCACACTTGTATATTTTGAACAACTAGGACAAGGTGCTCCCGTATTTAACCACTCATAAAGAGTTAGTCAAAAGAAACCACCCTAGAATGGCTAAAAAGTGGGTGTTGAATGAACACAACAAGATGTTCATGCAGTGGTTCAGAGACATTACATCGACTAACACAGGGTCCCATTTTCAATGTCTTCACCTATTGTGGATATGACATAAATAACCATTTGTTATATACAAAAGCCCAAGATGATAAGAGACAATGCAAAATAGTGGAGTTATGATTGTGGTTCAATCAATGCATTTCTTAACTTCAAAGGAAAATTACTCTATGGCTGGGTTATGTTATTGAAGATATATAAGAGGTTAATTACGGTCCTTTCACAGTTCCTATGTTTAAATGTGTTGGAACCAAGTCTAGTTTGTAAAGGATTTTAAACGATTGATTATCATTTACCAGACCCTAAGATTTGTTAAAAACATATATCAAGGCATTTAGATTAAATAAATTCTACCCATGTATCTAACCTATTCACTTAAGTGTTTGAGGATACAAACATAAGATACACAGGTTACAAAAGAAAGAGGGAGTCTATCAATTAAAAAGTCTGTCTTGGGTCATGCAAGTTATTTCAGGACAAGTCTGACTGGGATCAAAAATAGCTTACAAACAAACTCTTCCAAAGAAAATTCTGATCTTAGAACAATGCTCAAGAAGAGTCTGATTCAAGTGAGCTCGTCCAGACTTTTGGATTGCCAAAAACTTAGCACGCGTACTTACTTTATAAATTAGACTCCAGACTTTTGTAGCAACAAGAACGTTACTCCAAGCTCACATCAAATGAAGATCAAAGCCTATTTTGAAGATGCTCTGAACCAAGTTCTTATCAAGGGAAACCGCTCTTATCATCAAAAGAGAAAAGAAGACAAGACAGTGCAGAAACCAAAGCTCTCATGGGAATAAACCAATTTAGCTACTCTGCCTATTTCAGAAAAGCTAATGAAGATAAGCTTTTATGTCAGAAAGCCTTCAGAAGGTCAACCTTATATGTTCTGCACATTTTAGTTAAAAGAAGAAAGCCAACATAAGGTCTTTTGCTTTGAAGCTCTCAAGGAACACCATTTCAATGCAAGCTTTGATGTTCATCATACCAGGCCTTTTGTCTCCATATCATCTTCAAGGTCTGATGCTCATAACGACTAAATCCCTATAATGGATTCACAACGTCTATCTCAAAGGCCCATATATATGAAGAGATTTTAAATCTTGAAGAAGTTAAGACATGCAACAACTGAATATCAAATTCACAAAAGTTGTTCTTTCAAGTTCTCAGTCTTAGCTTTCTTCTATAAAGCAGAGACTTTCCTTGTCGTTCTACTCCTAGCAAACCTTAGTCTTTGTCTTTCATACTCAGTTTATCTATTCCTATCTTGTATATTTTCATACACTAAGTTCTCAAAAACACCAAACACGTCTTTCATTCAAACTTGTAGTTGTGTAAAAGTTTGGTGTGTTGCCAACCTTAGTTTCTATTAGAAAACAATTTTAGGCCTGAAAAGGCTTTTGAAAGAATACTTGGGATTGAGCCAAGAGTGGCTTGTTGAAACAATACTTGGGTTAAGCCAGAAGTGGCTAGAGTCAATAATACTTGTGGCATGGTCTGGTGCTGTGCTTGTCAAAGGTCTTTTTACAATAGTGAAAATCCTTCGAGTTTGAAGGGACTGGACGTAGCTTAAGTTGAAAGTAAACCAATATAAATTCTGTGTTCAATCTCTATATCCCTGCTTTTAAAAGTCTGGTACAAAAGTCTGCTCGCTTGAGCTTACAAAGTTTTTAAGTTCCATGAAAAGAGTCTGAGACTTATTCACCCCTTCTAAATTTGACTTTAAACTATCAAAATACAAATGGGTTGACAGTAAGAACAGTGTCAAAATAGATGATCTTGGATTTACATTGGTGGACCTCAACAAGATAGGTCACAAGGAGGATCCTTTCATCATGACAACTTAAGCAAAGCAAGTTTTTTTACATTACTGACTCATTTGACAAAAGGTCGACAGTTGTTATCCAAGGTAGACAAAGCATTGGAGATTTGAATCTTGATGTCTTGGAAATTCCTTCTCTAGAAACACGTAAGCCGACATCCATTGTGGAATATGACATAGATGATATAGTTGCCAGTCGTCATGACCACTATGAAGGCTTGTGGGAAAATATTCCAACTTCATAGTTTTGATTGAACATAGGGTATGGTTATCTATGATTCATTGTATTTAATGTTTACTGATGTTAACTAACCATGTAATTTGTTGTATTTAGTGTTTACTCATATTAATTAAAGATGTTTTTCTAATATTTTTGTTATATTAACTAAGGTTTTTTTCTTATTTGAACATATACTTATGGATGACCAGGATCCACCTATGAGGTTTGACTTGCAGGCTATAGATTCCTCTGCCAGAAGGAGTGGAAGCTTTACATGGATGGCCAGTGTTACACTTAGGCACCATCAGGAAGAAAGATGTCATGTTTGTAACACCCCTAATTTTATTTTTATATTAAAATTTTAAAAGAATTAAATTATGGTTCTTTAAAACTTTTTAATCTATGTATTATTTATGAGTTTTTAGAAATTTTGAATTATTTTAATAAAATAATATATTTTAAATAATTTTAAATTCATATAAAGTGACTTAAAATTAAAAATATTTATAAGAAAGTGAATTTAAATTATAAGAAAATTTTCTAAAATCCATTTCAAGAAGACTTATCTAAAAATTATCAGTTTGAGAAAAATCTTGATTTTTTCCAATCGTTAAAAAATTGGGAACGTATCAATAAATTTTTATTAACAGAAAATTTTGATTTTTAAAATTTAAACTTTATATTACTTATTATAAGATTAGTGAGGACTGATATAATATCGCTAAATTTCAAAAAGGACTGATTTTGAATATTTAAAAATATACCGAGTGAAAGGTTACTATTTGGCTTAATAATTCTGCCGACAGTTACTATGCAAAACACTGTACATGTACGAAATTTTCATAAAATGCACAGTAACCAGGTTTGAAATTTCAAAAAATGCATAGTACTTTTATATTAAAATAATGGAATGTATAGTAATTTTTTTCCTATAAATACCGAAGGAATTCTTCTTTAGAATTCACAATTTCAGATTAAGTTTTCTTAATATAGTAGTGCTAGTGAGATAGTAGTGGAAGTGAGAGAGAAATATAATTTTTTGGAAGAAGGTTCTGCTAAAATTCTAAGGTACGAATACCTCTCTTTTATATTTGTTTAGGGTTATTTTTATATCATTTTTAGAAATCTATTATTATACTGGAAATAATATTATTTTAAGTTACTATTTTAAATAGTAAAATACTATTTCAATAGTAAATTACTATTTACTATTACTATTTACCTTTACTATTCACGTTTTACTATTTACCGTTATGATTCATGATTTACTATTTACTGTTACTATTCACGATCTACTATTTACTGTTACTATTCACGTTTTACTATTTACTGTTACTATTCACGATTTACTATTCACTATTCACTATTTACTATTCACTATTCACTATTCAAAATTTACCATTTCTATTTTAAATAGTAATCTTAATTTTTATCTTGTAACTATATTAAAATGAAATTGGTATATTTTAGAACTCGGAGACAAGGCGTGCACGAATTTACAATAACAAACCAGTATACAAGAGGTAAGGAGTAGTGAGATAAGAATATAATATAAAAAGACATAAGAATAATGGGAGGAGTCCCCTACTCCTTTTAAATAAATAATATTATTATTTTAAAATATTAACTTTTAACTTAAAGTTTATAATAAAATCTAAATTAAATATCTGATGTAACTAACTCTAAAATACCTATGCAAATACCTGGATAACCTATACGAACTGGATTGATCCTATGCAAGGACTTGGATTATTATGATCTGTATGGACTTATGGACTGAACTATACCTATGCGAGTATTGGACTATATGGACCACATAGACCCATGCAAGAAATGGACTATAAAGACTCAAAATCAATCTTATTAATCTAAATAACCATTAAGATTTGAATTACATTATGAGTGATATTTAATTTATTTGAATTGTTTATAATTGATAATATTTGATTTTGATTGATATTTGATTGTGATTAATAATATATGATGTAATTGATGATATTTAGTTATAACTGATAATGCTTGATTTTGATTGATGATTTTATGATGTGGAGTTTGAGCATATAGCGAGCATGACGGAAAGCTAAAACTCAGTAACAATTTTCTTACCTTACTCTTTAAATTTTTATTACTTTAAATCTTCTCTTCTTAGAAATTATTTCTATTAACTTTATTTTCAATATTTAGAATAAAAAAATTAGTATTTATTTTTGAAAGAAGACATTTTATGAAAATTAATTTATAATAAATAGAGATAATTAAATCTTGAATTAAAGAAAAATTTTGTAATTTTAAGTATTTTTGGTTAATGATTTAAAGATTATTCTATTTTAATAAAATAAAATTTTCAAAAGAAAATTATTTTATTTTTCCAACTTAATAACTAAAGATATTTAGAAATAATTGAGAATTTGATCTTGTTAAGATTCAATTTGAGAAAGATTATGTAAAAGTTTTATATGAAAAAGTTTTGAGATATTTAAGGCTTAGAAACTCAATTTCAGTGAGATTCGAAAACTGTACCAAATTTATTTCTGTGGGACAGAAATTTAGAGAATTGAGAAAATGTACAGTTTATTGAAATGATGTTGTAAGCCTTTAAGGTATTTAATAATTGAGTTTCTAAAAGCCTTAACTAACTAAATATGTAAGTAGTTCATGCATCATGAATCATTAAAGTAAAATTAAATGATATTGTCTGGGGACGGATTATAGAAACCGAGGATACATTAGAGGAGGCTTAATTACGAGCCTTGGGATGAGAGGGTGTGAAAGGGTGCTTCAAGGGACCTGGGTAGCTCCCTAGTGTCGGGTACTTTCACAATAAAAACTTTCTCAATCTGACTAGTCTCTAAGTGTTTCCATGCCAGTTGAGTTGTTCATATTATTATTATCCAGACTTATGGAACAATGTAAACTCCTGGTTGGACCAGTGCAAATTAAAATTTAAGGGCCCACATATATAGGTAAGTTATGATGAAGATATTACATAACATTTATGCATTCATAATTGATTGTGTATGTGATTATGACTGATATTATTATGTATTGGTTTGTGAAAACCCTTTGTTGCCTATGTCTTATTCGAGAATATTATATTCTGTTTCTCACTCCTTTCTCCGTGTTTTTGTTTCATATATTCTAAATTGATGGTTCAGCGGGAAGGATCGAAGAATCTCGGCAGTAAATATAGCACGTTCTAGAAAGGGAGCTCGGTATGAATACCGTGGTCCAATGAATAAATAATGTTAATAAGTAACTGCTTCTGGGCCATGGAGTTTCCTCTCTTTCTTATAATGTTTAATGTTTATTTTCTTCGGATGAATGTACAATTACTTTATAAAGTTTTAATAATATTTATGAGGTATTTCAGAAATAATGTATGTAATTTATTCCGATGGTTTCTTTTTAACAATCATATCTTTAAAAAAAATTACGAATTTTTCTATAATTTATTAAAGTGTAACAGAGGGTGTTACAATGTTGGCATTAATGTCAACAACAGGGTACCTTCAAGAGACCATGCCGCCAGGTTTATTAGTTATTTGGGTGTTCTGGCACAATCGAAGGCTTCCATCATTATTCCTGATTGAGATAGTGTTGAGAATGTGGTCAAGAATCACATTTGGGCTGATATTCTGGTAATAAAATGTCATTTGAGTTTGTTTTCTTACTGTATTTTTTTCTAGTTGTACATAATAAATTCTATCATCTTAACTTGGTAATTGTAGGATGCTTGGGACATACCTGTCGTTAACACACTGAGGAGGAAGGTCCTGAGAGCTGTCATTGAGCGGTGGAGGGAATTCAAGGCCTCTCTCACCAACATGTATGCATGGTTGTTAAAAATCTTAATTTAAAGTAACCAAAATCTTACAAATCCTTACTTGGCCTATTGTGACTTACAGGTACGTCTTCAGGAAGCTACAGGGACAGTTTCCAAGAGACAAGTACGCCTATATAGATTAGCCGACTTGTGATGCATTTGTTGTATCCAGGTACACCAAGGACTTTATGGTACGTTGGTATTTAATATGATTCAGTCAATTAAATATTCTAATGTAACTCTAACCTATTTTCTTTTTTGTTGTAGGCCAATGCACAAAAGCACGGGCTATTCGTGTAAAAATGAGTGCGCCCATAGGTTGTCACATGGGGGTTACCGATTTCTGGAGTAGCAGATGGCCTAGGAGAAGGCCAGCTAGTGTCAGGTTAGCCAGCTAGTATCAGGATCAGGAAAAGTGGGGACTACACTTTCGTGCAAGCTCAAGAGGTCGCCCAATGAATAGTATTCTTTCAATAAGCCACTTCTGGCTCAATCCAAGTATTCTTTCAATAAGTCATTCCTGGCTTAACCCAAGTATTCTTTCGAAAGCATCTTCAGGTCAAAGTGTTTCCTAACACTCAAACTAGTCTTGATAACTTACCAGACTTATACAATCAGTAAAAAAGAAGATGTTCTAAGAACCTAGTGTACAAGAAGGATAGACAAATTTAGAGATCGAACACTAAGTCTTTTTGATACAAGACCAGAGTCTGCTAGAAGCAGAGCTAGAAAATAATGAAGGTCTTTGTCGTTTTACAAGAAAATGAACTAAGATTGAATGATGAATTGAAGAGCTTTCTTCTCGGATATTTCTCTACACGTTGAATGTTTAAACTTCCTTGATACTTATAGAGGCTTGAAGATTATAGTCGTTGATGCTTCTTGAAAAGAGATATATATGTTGGAAATCCTTTGAAGGTATTTTGCCATAGGCTTCTGGAGATCAGACCTTGAAGTTGAATCCAAGCTTGAGAGAGGTCTGAATCATATTTCCATATTTTCACGAAAATAGTTTCTTATGTATTTCCATGCACAAAACTTTTTGTGAGTGTATTCTTGATTAAGTGAGGGGTTCCTTTCAGAGATGTCCTGGTGAGGTTTCTGACTTGTGATCAGAGTTCACAGGAATAGGTACGTTGATAACTGCTGCTCATGTTGATTTTGTTCTTTTTGTTTTTTTATGATAAACACGCAAATATAGTATGATCATTTCTTTCGAGGCATTACCAAAATAGATTTTTAAACGTTGAAGAAGAGTTCTTTGTACAAGATGCTTCCATCAGACTTTTTTTAACGCATACATCCGCTCCACCTTAGTTTTTACAACTTGATCTTCATATCCTGAAAATTGCTTACTAAAAGAAAATGTTATGAGTAGTTAAGACTATATTCTTTTGTCGAAGATACTTGATTGATATAAACAAATCATAAAGTCTGGGGTCTAGTCCAACAGTACTTAAAGCTTATATTTTTTATCATACTTTTTCTTAACAATAAGTTTACGATTCGTGTCATAACATATTTAGTTTAATGTTTTAACTGTTCAATAGGAAGTAAGCCCAACATCGAGGAAGCCAGAGTCCGTCATTGATCTCATCTAGATGATATGGACCATCAGGGCTGAGCTAGGCGACGATGCCATCATAGTTCCATGGCAGCCAAATGTGTTCGGCCACCCAAGTCCACTATTGCTTTACATCACGCAGAGTGACTTGTGCGAGATCATGATGGGGTGGACGATGCTGAACGTCTCCATCATTTAGTTTTGGGAGTTGTAAGTATACCATTCTATATTTAATTATTTCATTTAGCATGTTATTTGTCACTAACTGTGTTTTAATTTTCATAGGTTTTTGCATAAACTTTGTGTGGAGTTAGATGTCCAAGAAACTTATGGTTCCTTAGTGTGGCGCCCTTAATCCGGTAAATGATATTCATGATATTATTATTTAGATATTAAAGATAAGGATAATTTTTTCATAATTTTAAATAGTCATTGGAAGAAGAACACCACAAATAAAAGCTTTAACAGTAACCTGAGACCCTTTTAAAGACTTATCTCATATATGACGATATGAGAAGGTAAATAGTTTAAGCAAAAGTTTACTTGGGGTAATCAATTACATAAAAACCATACAAAAGTTTACGGAACATGTAAGCTAATTCAAGAGCAAGAGTGGATATAAGAAATGATTCAAGTAAGCACAAGGTGATTGTCAAAATTTGATAAAAATGTGTACATTTCGTTTATGCAAACATTCCATGATTGGAAGTATATGCATTTGATTAAGGAAAACATGTCAAAGAGGTGTACAACAAATATTCAAGGATAAAGGATTGAAGAACAAGGCATAGAGAATCAAGGGATACAAGACCTTGGCAAGAATCACAAGAAAAGCACAATGTAAGTACCAAAAAATAATGAAAACGCAATTTCAGAACTGACCTAATCGATTACGCTAATCTGTTACTAAGGTGCTAATTGATTACGCTAATTTGTTATGCTGACCAGCTAGACAATTACTACAATCCAGAATGTCCATAATCGAATACGCTAATTAGTTACGCCTAAAACAGAATGATCCTAATCGAATACGCTAATCAATTACGCCCTTGTTTGAACCATATATCAATATAGAGTCACTTCATATCAATTTAATATCTCCCTAACTCATAAACTCATAGAATTTTCATCATCACAACATCATTGCCATCACAATGGCTATTAAATTCACATTGTTCTATATCAATATAGTCATATACAAACGAGTTAGCCAATGTATACACAAAAGATTAAAGGTTCAAGTACTTAAGAACCTAACCCATTACCACTACATGAATATCAACATCATTGGCATCAAAATACATACATTACTACATGATACAAAATGATCACAAGTTCCTTTCAAAGGATCCTAATGTATCAATTAACACCTTAAATTGTCAAGTCATCAATATCCAAACACCATTATATTTATAAGGGATTAAACAATAGTATAGCTATACAAAACAAATGCTAAATACCCCATGCTCAAAAGAAACATGTCCAAGTCATTCAATCCAAAAGCATGTCAACCAAGGCATCAAGTCAGCTTTTCCTTCACATTATACCTCATCTCTTCCCAAAAGCATCATACCATGGCCATGCCCTATAACTCAAGAGCTAAATAGACAACATGGAGAATGGGTATATTTTCTCAATGATGAACAATCAAATAAAGTTATGATAATATAGATATATGAATGCAACCAATCATATTCTCCTATCCAAGAGTTTCAATCCAACATCATTGTCATAATTCATATCAATTTCCATTGAACACATGCATATGTATATAATCAAGCGCTAATAACAATGATACTACCAAATAGAATTATGTCATTAGATCATATCACCATCTAACTTATTGTCAAAGTCCATAGGCAACATTCAAGACATCATTAACAATGATCACATAATTAGTTAAGTGTCTAATAAATAGAGTTTCTTCTCTTAATCCACACTCTAAATAAGTTACCACTTTTCTTGGGCATCTCCAACTCAAATGCCATGTCCTTATGGCTAATGCATATGTCATAACATGAAATGCATATGCAATAGATTCGATTTGAAATAATTGTTCATAACATATGTGTACATAATTTATCAATTAATCGCAATTATGCATAGTTACTTAAATATTTGCCCCTCGTAAAGGTCCTATTCACAAGATCCCGTAAGACCTCAATTATTTCTATATGTCAAGTGATCGCAACCACTTATAATTATTTATATATTTATCCCTCGTGCAACGGTCCTTTTCATAAGATCCCGCAAGACTTCAATTATTTCTATATGTCAAGTGATCGTAACCACTTATAATCATTTAAATATTTGTCCCCCACACAAGGCTCTTTTTTACAAGATCCCACAAGACCTCTATCATTTCAACATGTCAAGTGATCACAACCACATATAATATGATATGCCATGCATGCCATGAACGCAAGAATGCATGTGCTAGCCTCAACTTCACAAGAATCTCCCACTTTCTCACTTAGGGGTACATTTTGCACTTAACATTTTGGTTAGTGGCATGCAACAAATCATAATACTCTCCAAGGCATATAATTTATCACACAGTCCTCTAAAGCATCAATTCACATTGTTCATAATATAATAGACAAGGAGTCTCATTAACATCAATCCACATATGGGAGTCAAGAGGCATATCAACAAGCATACTCTATATATATATATATATATATATATCATCAACATATTTGCCAATCCAAAATTAAACCATCAACAAGGTTCAATCTCATACAACTTTTCAATAGGAGGTAGCACATCCATTCAAGGAAAAACATGCAAGTATGTACCAATATACATTATCAACACATAATTGATCATGCATTTAGAAAATATACTCATCTCCTACCTCAAGAGAAGTATTCCACCGAGTTAGATGGTCCCGCTTCACTAGAATTGTCAAACCCTACATTAAATAAATGTAGGACCAAATCAATCACCTATTCAAACATTATTCTCAATTCTTGTTATACAAATAATTGTATATACATGATTCTCATCATGTTGTAAATATTTATAAGCTTTATTTCCTTATTTTATTAGGTTTTAAGAATTCCTTCCCATTAACCAAAATCCTTTATAATTAAAGGGCTATAACACAATACCTAAGCCACCGACACATACCAAAGTTCTTATTCATCATCCTTATTAGGTTTCCAATATCTCAAAATACCATATTCTCATTATCCAAGTCATTCACAACAATACTACAACTTCTAACACACTTAACAACTTAGAGTCATTACCTAATTCTCTTGGTTTCTCAAACCTTCGCTACCAATAGTTAATGCCAACCTCTTAAAAACTTATTTCCACATACAAAATCACTCCAACATTAATTAATCAATTTTTTTTAGATTTTCTAAAAGCCTCAAATTCTAATTTCTAGGATTTTTACTTAAATTGCCAAATATCAATTCCAATAATTTTTCTTGCATCATTTCAAACATTCTTAAACTAATAATATCATATTTCAATCATCAACAACCAATCAACAAATCTTAATAGTCATCTAGCACAGGTTTTGGGTTCCATATGTAATTTTTCAACAAAACAACACCCAATCATTCATTATTAAGCTTCAATAACCCCAAAACCATCAAGAAAACCCATTAATAGTAAAAAAACACATACCTCTCCACCAAGTCCCAATAGGAAAATAAAAATGAGAGGAAAAAAAAGGAAGATAACCCAAGCTTGGCTCCAATGTCCAATATATGCTTCACAAATCTTAGCTTAATTTTTGATTTTACAAGAAAATGGAAGTGAAGAAGGGTACACAGTTTTGCTTCATAGAAAGAAAAAAGAAGATGAAGAAGAAGATGAAGAGAAAATGGTAAGGAGAAGAAGGCACATGGAAAATAAAGAGAATGAGGATAGAGAAATGGTCAAAATTGGTCATTATCCAATGGGTAATGATTCTACTTTTTGCTTTTACCTTTGGTCCATAATTCCCCTTGTTCAATGGACAAGCTAAAAGAGAGTAAGAAAATGGTGTATAGTGATTAGAAGAAAAGAAATAGGATTTTACATTTTCTTTTATTTCCATTCCGCTCGTATTTTTGTTGTTTATTTTCATACACCATGTCTGAATAAATATCACCTCGACACTAAAAATCATTTCAATCATACCACCATAACCATAATAATTTCCACAATATTCTAGACCCATCAAATATCTAAAATTATTTAATAGGTCCCACACCTTCTGTTAAATTATTCGATTTTAGTAAATTTTAATTTACTAATAATTCATAATCAATTCCTAATTAATTTTCTCACATACTTTGGGCCTCAAATAATCAATTTTCATCATTTAGTAAATTTATTTTCTCTAAAATTTGGGATGTTACACTTATAGCCCTCTTTCATACAAAGGAGCGGGAACAGCAGGGAGGAGACCCAGACATACATCCAGAATTGAATGTATGAGTCTAAGAAGACTGTATATTTAGCCTCATATCATAAAGATTAAGAGTCTTTTCTATAATTATTATCTATTAATTTAATCATCTTGTAGTCTCACTTATCACTGTTCATTATAGTTCTTATTGGCTGTGTTTGAATATGCTTTCAGGATCAAATATTTTGATAATGACAAAGGATCTTGAAGAAACAAAGAAAACAGCATCAGACCTACAAAAACACGTAGGCTAATCGATTATCAGACTAGAACTAATCGATTAGAGAGCTTCTGTTTATAACCTAATCGATTGCACCTAGGAAGCTAATCGATTACCAAGCTCAGAAAGTGAATTAAAAGAATCAAGTGGATCTACGAATCGATTACAGGACATTTACAATCGATTACAAGGGTTCTGGAATGTAACTAATCAATTACACCTGAACATCTAATCGATTACAGAGCTTCTGTTTGTAACACAATCGATTACACATAAGGCACAATCGATTACCATGCTGCGTAACCTAATTAAATGCATTAGGTGCCACTCATAATCGATTACAAGGTAAGGCATTATCGATTAGCAGGGTTATGTTTCATAGCTAATCGATTACAAGAGAAGTGCTAATCGATTACAGAGCAAATTACACTGAAGATTTCAAAGTCTAATCGATTACAGCTCGAGGCGTAATCGATTACAATCGTGCCAGAAATTAGGGAAAGTGATTTTAAGTGGGAAACCAGCTCATTTTTCCACAACCCTTAGGTGCCCATGCTCTCCAACGGCTAGAAAGACTTTAGAGCATCTCTGCAAGACCTATAAATGCAAGACTCCTTCAAGCTACTAAGCAACAATTAAATCCATCAAAGGGAAATCAAATGTTGAGTCTTGTGAGTTCTATTCTTGTATAGTTTCATTTTCTGAAACTTAGAGCTTAAATTTGTATATCCTCTCTTGTTGAGAGTTAGAAATTGTGTGAGCTTTCATTTGTATATCTACTTTATTAAGAGAGTTACTTGCTTGTAAACACTACACCGAACACAAAGGTTTTCACTCTAGGTTGAGTGGTCACAAAGGTTGGGGTTCAACCTTTGGGTATTGAGAGATTGGGTGGGTTGCCCTTGTGCTAGTGAGGATTGAGTTCTTGAGTGTGGGACACTAGGAAGCTACAATTGCTCATAGCTTGTATCTCTAAACTTCAATAGTGGAAATCCTTCAAGTGGGTTGCTTGAAGGCGAGACGTACACCGGGGTGGTGGAACTCGTTAAATTGGTTTGCAAGCTTTTCTTCCTTACTCTCTTGCATTTATACATTGCATCTGGCTAGGTTATTATTGTTGATTGTGATTTCCCCTCTTAAACTTGCTTGAACTAATAGTTTTAAAGTGCTACACACCAAGTGTTCGATAAATTGCTTTGGCAACATTTATCTCTTGTTTTGCATTATTTCTTGTACAAAACTTACCTTCTCTTACACAATCTCTTAATTTGTGAAAAAGGAACTAAGTCCAAAGGCATTTCAATGAAAAATTTTAAAAACTCAATTCACCCCCCTCTTGAGTATTGAGGCCACTTGAATAACAAGTGGTATCAGAGCTTGACTCTTGTAGATCGAGCTTAACAGCTTCAAGAGAACAATCGCCTCAAATTCTCTAAATCTTTTTCCCGAGGGTGGAGCCACAAATAGACCTCCCGCTTTCAATAGGGAAGGCTATGCTTTTTGGAAGGAAAGAATGAAAATTTTTGTTTAATCCATTGATCTAAGAGTTTGGAATGCCATTAAAAATGGTCCTTTTGTACCAATGCATACAGTAGATGGTAAACAAGTAGAAAAATTGATGGATGATTGGACTAGCGAAGAAGAAAAGAAAGTCCGATATAACTATAAAGCCAAAAATCTAATCACCCTAGCTTTAGGCCCTGATGAATTCTTCAGAGTAATGACATGTCAATCCACCAAGGATATGTGGGATACCTTACAAGTAACCTATGAAGGTACTAGTGATGTTAACGACTCTAAGATTAGTACCTTGACTAGTCAATATGAGAGCTTTAGATTGAATTCCAGGGAAACCATTATTGATATGCAAAAGAGATTTACTCTTATTATTAATCACCTTATTACTCTTGGCAAAATTTATACTAACAAAGAACTTGTGCATAAAGTTTTAAAAAGTCTTAGCAGGGAATGGCAACCTCTAGTTACTGCCATTAAACAATCCCCAAGCATCAACAAAATGTCTCTTGCTACACTATTCGGTAAGCTACAAGAGCAAAAACAAGAACTAAAGGAATTAAAGCTAGTGGAGGAAGAAGAAAAATCCTCCAAGAAGAAAGGTCTAGCTCTCAAGGCCACTTCCGTCAATGAAGAAGAATCCGGTAGTGAGCTTGATGAAGAAGAAGAGTTTGGACTGTTTGTGAAGCGGTTCAGAAAATTTATGAAAAACAAACGCTTCTAAAAGAACTTCAAAACTCAAGGTAAGAAACCTATCTCTAGTGAAAACTCTTCTTCACCAAACTATTTTGAATATGGCAAGGAAGGGCACTTCAAGGTAGACTGCCCAAATCTCAAGAAGAGAAATAAGGAGAAAAGAGGAAGGAGAAGAGCTTACATTGCTTGGGACGAAAACGATGTAAGTAGCTCCGACGAATCTGAAAATGAGGAAGCCAATCTATGCCTCATGGCAAATCATCAAGAGGAAGATAATGAGGTAAGTCTTCTTCATTTAGATAGAAATAAGTTGCTTGATGCATTTGAAGAATTGTATGACAAGTTTGTTAAAATCTCAAACAAATACAAGTTATCAAGGAAAACTATTAATACTCTTGAAATTCATCTTGTAGAACTTGGCAAAGAAAATGAATGCTTTAAAGAAAAATTAGCAAATGTTCAAGCATACTCCAAAAATAAACCTTGTGACTTTGCGAAGAAATGTGACATCTTAGAAACCAAGGTCTTAGACTTAAATAAAACCTTAGAAAGGTTTAAAAATAGTAGAGATAATTTGAATGTATTACTTGGAAATCAAAGATGCATGTTTGACAAAACCGGATGAGGATACAACTCCACCAAAAAGGAAAAGCATTACAAATATTTCTTTATGCCACCTAGAAAATCTTCATCACCATTCACTAAATGTAATCATTATGGTGCCAAAGGACATAATGCTTTAAATTGCCAAATTAGAAAGCTTGGACCAAAAATGGTAAGAAAGGTGTGGGTTCCCAAAAGAACATTACCACAAGCTAACCAAAAAGGACCCAACATAAAATGGGTACCAAGTTCTCTAAACTGATCTTGTTTTGTAGGTATGCTTCAAGACAAGACCCATTGGTACTTGGATAGTGGGTGTTCAAAACACATGACGGGAGACAAAAGCAATTTCATATCATTTACTCCACAAAATAAAGGATTTGTTACATATGGAGACAACACAAAGGGAAGAATTTTAGGAATCAGAAATGTTGGTAAAAATTCTTCCACTTCTATAAATGATGTGCTATATGTTGAGGGATTTAAGCATAACTTGCTTAACTTAGTCAATTATGTGATAAGGGCTATAAAATTGTCTTTAAATCAAATTGTTGCATAATTGAAAATAAGCTAAACAAGGAAGTTAAGCTTGTTGGCAAAAGAATTGATAACATTTACATGATTGATATTGATAGTTTATCCTCAAATGATGTGCAATGCTTCATGACTAGAGAGGATGAATCATGGCTATGGCATAGAAGGATAGCTCATATACATATAGACCATTTAAACAAGCTTGTTTCTAAAGAACTAGTAATTGGTTTACCAAAGCTCAAATTTGAAAGCAAATTTTGTGATGCATGTCAAAAGGGAAAACAAGTAAAGGCATCTTTTCAAGCTAAAAACATTGTTTCTACTCAAAGGCTTTTACAACTTTTGCACATGGACTTATTTGGACCTTCTAAAATCAAAAGCTTTGGTGGTAATTACTATGGTCTAGTAATTGTAGATGACTATTCAAGATATACATGGACCTTGTTTCTAGCTCACAAGGATGAAGCATATCATGCATTCAAGAAACTAGCCAAAGTTATCCAAAATGAACAAAACTCAAAGATTGCATCCATAAGAACCGACCATGGGGGAGAATTTGAAAACCAATTATTTGAAAATTTTTGCGAAAAGCATGGTATTGGTCATAATTTTTCAACTCCTAGAACTCCACCACAAAATGGAGTAGTTGAAAGGAAAAATAGATCCTTGGTGAAGCTTGCAAGGACCATGTTGAATGAAAATAAAATTACAAAATATTTTTGGGCCGATGCAGTAAACACCGCTTGTCATGTCATGAATAGATGTTTGATTAGGCCTATTCTAAAGAAAACTCCCTATGAACTTCACAAAAGAAGAAAACCCAACATTTCTTGTTTTCATATATTTAGATGCAAATGCTTTGTGCTTAGTAATAGAAAGGATAATCTAGGAAAGTTTGATGCAAAAGTTGATGAGGCAATCTTTCTTGGATATTCTTCATCTAGTAAATCTTGACGAGTCTTTAACAAACAAACAAATACTATTGAGGAGTCAATTCATGTGAAATTCGATGAAAATAGTCATAACTCCCCGAGAAAGGAAGATGTTGATGATCTTGTAGGTACATTTCAAGAAATAAGCTTAGAGAATCAAGAAGAAGAAATCAAAAAGGAAGAAAATACAACTCAAGATGAGGAACCTCAACACAAGGAATGGATCACCATGAAGAATCATCCATTGGATAACATCATAGGTGATATCACAAAAGGTGTAAGTACCCGATGCTCTTTTAATACTTTAATCACTTAGCGTTTGTATCACAAATAGAATCCAAGAATATTAATGAGGCTATTATTGATGAACATTGGATGTTGGCCATGCAAGAGGAATTGAACCAATTTGAAAGAAATGAAGTTTGGGAACTAGTGCCAAGACCCAATGATCACCAAATAATAGGAACAAAATGGGTTTTTAGGAATAAATTAGATGAGAATGGCATAATAACTAGAAACAAGGCTAGGCTAGTAGCCAAAGGATATAATCAAGAAGAAGGTATTGATTATAAAGAAATGTATGCTCCCGTAGCTAGATTAGAAGCCATTAGACTATTGTTAGCTTTTGCTTGTTACATGGATTTCAAATTGTACCAAATGGATGTCAAAAGTGCTTTCTTGAATGGATACATTCAAGAAGAAGTATATTTGATCAACCTCCCGGTTTTGAAAACTATCAATTTCCAAATCATGTTTTGAAACTAAGAAAAGCTTTATATGGTTTAAAATAAGCTCCAAGAGCTTGATATGAAAGATTGAGCAAATTTCTTTTAGAAAATAATTTTAAAAGAGGAAAGGTTGACACAACACTATTCATCAAGCACAAAAAGAATGACATACTATTGGTCCAAGTATATATGGATGATATCATTTTTGGTGCCACTAATGAATCTCTTTGCAAAGAGTTTGCTAAGTTAATGTAGGATGAATTTGAGATGTCCATGATGGGAGAACTTACATTCTTCCTTGGACTACAAATCAAGCAAACCAAAGAAGGCACATTCATTAGTCAATCCAAATACTGCAAGGAGTTACTTAAGAAGTTTAACATGGATAAGGCAAATGAAATTGCCACCCTTATGAGCACATCTTCTTATTTGGATAAAGATGAGAAAGGTAAAATGTTGAAATCACCAAATATCGAGGTATGATTGGATCTTTACTCTATCTTACTGCAAGTAGACCAGACATAATGTTTGCAGTCTGCATGTGTGCGAGATATCAAGCATATCCAAAAGAATCACACCTTACAACTGTAAAATGAATAATGAAATACCTTGTTGGTACTCTAAATGTAGGTCTTTGGTATCCTAAAGGTGTTGAATGTACTCTTATAGGATATTCTGATGCTGATTTTGCTGGATGTAAACTTGATAAGAAGATCACTAGTGGAACATGTCATTTGCTTGGTAGCTCTCTTGTTTCTTGGCATAGCAAGAAACAAGTAAGTGTTGCTTTATCTACAGCTGAGGCAGAATATATTGCAGCTGGAAGTTGCTACGCTCAAATCCTTTGGATGAGGCAACAACTTCTTGACTTTGGTGTTATTCTAGACCATGTGCCTCTTAAATGTGATAATACTAGTGCCATTAATATTTCCAAGAATCCTGTCATGCATTCAAGGACCAAGCATATAGAGATAAGACATCATTTCATTAGAGATCATGTATTAAAAGGTGATTGTATGCTTGAACATGTTGAGACTTCTAAGCAACTAGCTGATATCTTCACCAAACCACTTGCAAAGGAACAATTCATTCACATAAGAAGAGAATTAAGAATCCTAAATATGTCTAATTGTGTTTGAATATAGAATGATTTTGATAATTCCTTATCTTACTGTATGTTTAATGAATGAGTAATTGATTGTGGGATGATATACTAAATCTCCAGTACTCTTGTCTGAAATTTGCATAATTTGAGCATTTCTGAGGTTCCTAATCAATTACACAGACTTATATAATCGATTACTAAGCTTCTGTTTCGTACGTAATCGATTACATCTTGTTATCTAATCGATTACTATCCTTCTGTTTCATGCCCAATCGATTAGCACCTCTGTCTAATCGATTACTGACGTTTCATCTTCCTGATAATCGATTATACACTACTCCTAATCGATTGCAAAGACTCTATCTTTAACGTAATCGATTACCCCACATGAACTAATCGATTACTCTCTGTATAAAACGTTTCAAATTCCTCAGAAAACACAGCCTAATCGATTAGCCCATGACCCCTAATCGATTAGCCTCATATCAAGTGCAGTCTTCGTGCAGAATTCCAAGAAAACTCATTGGCCCAATCCTCTTCTACCTCATTAACTCCTCCTTCTCTCTTCTAAACCCTAATTTCACCTTATAAATACCACTCTTTCCACTCTCCCATCTCACACCACTCCTTCCTTCAATCTCCCAAACCTCTTAGAGCTCCTCCAATATCTCTCACTCTCTTCTCCTTTTCTTCATTCTTCTCCTCATTCACCATGTCTTCCTCAAGAACAGTGAAGAGAGCTAGGTCCTCCATGAACCAACCCAACAACCCCCTTGATTTCTCAAGGTTCTTCTCCACACCAAGAGACCTTCAAAACTTTATCAAAATTTTTTCTGAAAAAGACATAAGTTCTCCTCACTTTATCAATGCTGAGATTTTTGACCACTCTAGCTTCACTTTCACCCAATGCCTTCATCACTATAACCTTTTTCCCTTCCTTACTCTCAAGGAAGAATTCTACTACCCTAAACTCATGAGAGTTTTCTTCTGCAACCTAAGGATTGTTGATGGGTTGCTTGAAGCAAGAGTCAAGAATGTGACTCTTAGGATTACCAATGCCCAACTTGCGAAAATCACATAACTACCGCTCAACGGTGCTGAATTTGTTGGTGGAAATCCAGAGGATGAATGGGATTTCAACGCCATCAATGCCCACCAATCCCTTTGGAAGGCTACCCATCCAAGGAGCAATCATAAATTGGTAGGCCACTTAACTGTCAATAACCGCCCCCTCCACTTCTTTTTGGTTAAACTTTTGGCTCCTCGTGGTGGGAACTATGCATTGGTTAAAGAAGATGATGTCTTGTTGATGTGGGCTATGCAAAATCAAAAGGAAATCAATTGGGTTCAAATGTTGAAACTGCATATGCTTAGGGCAAAGGATCAACAAAAGCTCCCTTATGCCATCCTTCTCACCAAAATCTTCAAAGCCTTTGGAGTTGATCTTACTGGAGAACTCTCGGAGAAAATTCCTCCTAAAGCTTGCATTGGTACTCATCATCTCACTAAGATGGGTATTATTTATGTGAATGGAGCTTGGATCTTAAAAATGGAAGGCATTAATGCCAATATTCCTTTTGAAGCTCCTGCTGATGAACCTGCCCCTCCTCCTCCTGCAACTCAAGGCGAACCATCCACCCCTGCTGATCCTTTCACTTCACTTTATGCATATCTTGATCGCCGCTTTGATAGGCTTGAGAACCCTCTGCAAGAGTTCCAAATGACTGAGCAGCAGCACTATGAAATCATGCAACAACGCTATGAAGAACTGTCTCATCAAATCTCTGAGTTTCAATTTTTCAATCCGGATAACTAGATCTATTGTTTATTTTGCTTTGTTTAGGATGCATTTTGCTTATTATTTTCTTTATGTCTCTGAATTTCCATTCTGCAATCTGCTTCTGTAATTTCAATTTCCCTTAATGAATGACTTTTCCTTTGGTTATATCTCTATTGCATTATTTATTTTTTGATGATTACAAAGGGGGAGAATAATTGAAGTTCATCTAATTGCTAAAATCAGGAAATATTGCCTATAACAACAAGTGGATAATTAAATCAGAAATTGGCTAACAATAACAAATGGTTAAAATAACAAACATCTTTTTAAAGGCATAAACTCATTTAGATAAGGGGAGATATCTTTTAAAAATAATAATCAGGAAATATTGATTAAAGATAAGTCTTTGCAGATTGAGATAACCTTTGCAGATAATACTTCTCTTTGAAGATAAGGATTAAGAGATAATTTTAGAGATATGATAATTTTATTTTGAACTAACACCCTCAAGAGATGAACATTGTTTGTCATCATCAAAAAGGGGAAGAATGTGTTTGAATATGCTTTCAGGATCAAATATTTTGATAATGACAAAGGATCTTGAAGAAACAAAGAAAACAACATCAGACCTGCAAAAACACGCAGGCTAATCGATTATCAGACCAGAACTAATCGATTAGAGAGCTTTTATTTATAACCTAATCGATTGCACCTAGGAAGCTAATCGATTACCAAGCTCAAAAAATGAATTAAAAGAATCAAGTGGATCTGCTAATCGATTACAGAACATTTACAATTGATTACAAGGGTTCTGGAATGTAACTAATCGATTACACCTGAACATCTAATAGATTATAGAGCTTCTGTTTGTAACACAATCGATTACACATAAGGCACAATCGATTACCATGTTGCGTAACCTAATTAAATGCATCAGGTGCCACTCATAATCGATTACCAGGTAAGGCATTATCGATTAGCAGGTTATGTTTCATAGCTAATCGATTACAAGAGAAGTGCTAATCGATTACAGAGCAAATTACACTGAAGATTTCAAAGTCTAATCGATTACAGCTCGAGGCGTAATCGATTACAACCGTGCCAGAAATTGGGGAAAGTGATTTTAAGTGGGAAACCAGCTCATTTCTCCATAACCCTCAGGTACCCATGCTCTCCAACGGCTAGAAAGACTTTAGAGCACCTCTCCAAGACCTATAAATGCAAGACTCCTTCAAGCTACTAAGCAACAATTAAATCCATCAAAGGGAAATCAAATGTTGAGTCTTGTGAGTTCTATTCTTGTATAGTTTCATTTTCTGAAACTTAGAGCTTAAATTTGTATATCCTCTCTTGTTGAGAGTTAGAAATTATGTGAGCTTTCATTTATATATCTACTTTATTAAGAGAGTTACTTGCTTGTAAACACTACACCAAACACAAAGGTTTTCACTCTAGGTTGAGTGGTCACAAAGGTTGGGGTTCAACCTTTGGGTATTGAGAGTTTGAGAGATTGGGTGGGTTGCCCTTGTGCTAGTGAGGATTGAGTTCTTGAGTGTGGGACACTAGGAAGCTGCAATTGCTCATAGCTTGTGAAACATCCTAACTAAATTAAATAAAGTCTGAGACAGGAAAATTTTTTTTTTCCGAAGTTAAGAACGTTCCAAATGTTCACACACAACTCAGAATAAGAGTAAGGGTAAAATAAAACAACTAAAGGCGAGGGGAAATAAAACCATTCACAAGAAATCCCAGCAGAAGAACAAAGCTTGAGCGAGCCCATTACAGTGTTCACTCGCTCAAGCGAGACCCAAATTCGCTTGAGCGAGACAACCCATCTCGCTTGGGCAAAGCACCCATTCGCTTAAGCGAAGCTAACCAGAAACCTTCCTTCTATTCACACTCGCTGGAGCGAACCCTTATTCGCTGAGGCGAGTAACTCCACTCGGTATTCCCTCACTCAGAATCAGGGGTTCCATTCACTCGGGATCGACCCCAACACACATGCCTCCCTCGAAAGCTCATACATAATTCCTTATTTTTATCCAGGATGGTCATACACAAGATCCACTCGGGAATGATGGCTATTCCACTCGGAATCCATAAACTCTCCTCACTCGGAATAACTCCCAATCAAATACCACTCGGTATATTTCAGCCTCAACATAATCAGAATGTATTACACATTCACCAATCGGTATATCTTCACATCTCTCACTCGGAGAACACTTAGACCTTCTTTCACCCAGAAGGGGTCTCCATAATTAAATTCCATTCGGGTTTACTCTATCCCTACACCACTCGAAGAATTACTAAGTTAAGTCTCATTCAGACTTATTTAAGTCTTATCCACTCGGAATATACCTTAATCAAAACCTTTCTAATACTCCTCACCACGGAGGTGGTTCACTTAGAGTTTCCCACTCAGGATTGTTTACTTAGCTATTTTCACTTGGCATCACATGGACTAGCCTTCCCTCGAAAGTAGTCCACTCGAGTACATCTACTCGGAATCATTCAAGCCTACTTCACTCGGAAAGACTACATACCTAAGCCTCACTCGGAAATAGATCTCACAATAATATCTCACTCGGAATTCATAGATTTAACATCAATCCATCCATTATCACTTCTCAGTCTACACAAATACATGTTACCAATGTAAACCATATATATAAACATATACTCAGAATACTGATAACTTGGATTTCTTATACATATAAATTTGTATTCATTATACAACATTCTCAAGAGCCGGCCAAGGCTACGTCTGCTCATACACAATATATACAATATATGCACTCAACAGGCTGAGTGCTCATCACTCGGACTTGAGGCCTTCTCACCATTCCCAGTCTGATCTGCATATACTGAAAAATATTATAGGGGTAAGCTTTTACATATTAAATGACAGTTACTGACTCGGATTAGTCTCTACATTCTCAGCAATGCAATTTACATATATATATATATATCAATCAATAGCAATACCCACTGCCATTGAATAAAAATACTCACACAACATTATCCGATCGGATTACTTATTCGTACATGGCTATAAAAATTCATATTACGCATAATGACATATACCACAATGATACCTTTATATTGCACTCAGCAACAGTTCAGCTTACACATATCATTTCAATCGGAATTCACCCAAATCAATTCTAAACCATAACAATGGTGTTATTCTCAATAACAATGCACCTATATGTATACATGCGGATCCGACTTAAACAATAATTTTCAGTTATAGGTTCCCTTCCTGGCCTCTCGTCCATTAGCCCTTCCCGCGTGGTACCGGTCTCCCATTGACGTCTCGAGACTTGACTCTAGCTCCCTCGGCTACCACGGGCCCTCACGGGATCTAGCCAGGAATCTGTAGCTGGAAATCATATCATGGGGTTCCTAACCTTCCACGGGTCACCCTTCTTCCATATATATGCAACCTCATGCATTTCACAACAAGCTTCCAAGCTTAACAAGTGCACCTCATGCAACTATTATAAAATTACAACCGATCCAGCACAGTATTACATTTCAATCAATCATAACATGCACTGCTATTCAATATGTCTACACACAAACAATATCATACAATCGGAATTTATACAACTAATACACAGCTACATGGATTATATTATCCCCAACACATACATATGCAACACATTGAGCTCATCAACAGTATAAGGGTATATATATATGTATATCCATTACAGTCAGGGATTTACCCACTGCCTCCCAGTACAGGGCACTCAGAAATCGTATCAATATACACAGCAACAAGCATCTCATGTTCTAATATAACATCCTAGCTGAATCAGTCAACAGTCACACACATACTCTCGGTATCAGAGACCTATACCACATGCATTCATGTATAAGACGACCAACAGAACTCAGTACAACAAACTCTAGACACATGCACTCGATTTACACAAATCCCACAACTCTTACATGCATTTACATATCTATCAACATACCTCATAATCACATGCATTAAGTATGAACTACCAACAGACTCAACTATCACACGCACAAGGTACTCAAAAGTTGTCAATCAGATATATTACATAATCATCACATTCGCAAACACACATGCGCAAGGTAGCACTCCACTCGGGGACCGTTCATAAACTATGCATTTGAGATGCAAAGCGCCCCCTACCTGGAATGAAGATTCCAGAAGCTCCTTTGGCTCACAGCTCTGATCGGCTGCTCTCCGATCGACCCTTCAGTCACCCTCCTTCACCGAACGCTCCCGTCGTCGTATTCTGCACAGCTTGAAGGAATCGGAAGCTGTCTCACACTCTCGAGCAGTTCAGCCACCGAGACACTCCCTGCATGCAAGGACAATGGGGGGTTCCAAAGCTGTTCCTATACCCGACCAGTCCTATCTCCAAGACACCCAGACTTCCATGCATCCAACTGCGTAAGCAAGAACAGTACAGGTTCCTAAACCTCCGAAACACTCAACTACCTGCTCACTTCTTGAGCAGCTTCATCTCACCATCATTAAAATACTTCAACGACTCTGGGTACTCAACGCTGCATACTTCCTCTCGGGATGCCATTAGCCTTTGAGTGGAAGAAGAAGAAGGAGACGAAGACTAAGATCAGTAAAGGAGAAGGATGCAGGTTGCATGTGCAGGGGAAATGCGCAGCTCTCCCAGTCTTTTCTCCAATAGCGTGACTAATGAGGGAGATAGAAAGCTGAAGCTCTTTTATACCACAAGGGGCACATGCGTCTTTTCACCTGGCATTACTATTATTATCATTCAGCTACCTTTAACTAACCAGAAGTCAATCTAAATCAACCATTAATCTTAATTCTGTAATTAACCCTTAATTAGTGGCTTAATCTCAATCGGTAAAAATCAGGATGTTACAGCTTGTATCTCTAAACTTCAATAGTGGAAATCCTTCAAGTGGGTTGCTTGAAGGCGAGACGTACACCGGGGTGGTGGAACTCGTTAAATTGGTTTGCAAGCTCTTCTTCCTTACTCTCTTGCATTCATACATTGCATCTGGCTGGGTTATTATTGTTGACTGTGATTTCCCCTCTTAAACTTGCTTGAACTAATAGTTTTAAAGTGCTACACACCAAGTGTTTGATAAATTGCTTTGGCAACATTTATCTCTTGTTTTGCATTGTTTCTTGTACAAAACTTACCTTCTCTTGCACAATCTCTTAATTTGTGAAAAAGGAACTAAGTTCAAAGGCATTTCAACGAAAAATTTGAAAAACTCAATTCACCCCCCTCTTGAGTATTGAGGCCACTTGAATAACATTGGCAGCTAATGGTGATCTGTTTAAAGGATTTAATTGCTACATGCTTTGATTCCTTACATGGGACTGCTCCTATGGACTTTAAACCAATAGTAGACGCGAAAATTCATTTAAAAAATTAAATAACTTTGCATATCTAATTACGTCATTCTGTTCTTTTATGATTCTAACTCATCATGTGTTTTATTCTTACATAGGGTTATAGTTGGATTTACTCGAGTATAGGGAAACATCAGATGGAAAAAAGTCCAGTGGGTTAACCCAAAAGTAAGTACTTCAAATAAGAAACAGTATTATTTATTAACTTATGAAAACTTGAAATAACATTATCAAATTGTGTATTTGATATACCGTGTAGTCTCATAGGTAGCAGGGTAGCTATGAGTGCGGGTATTACGTCATACACACCATGTTGATCAGTGTCCAAAACCATCTAGTATATGGATGGACAACTGTAAGTGTTCACTTGCCTATATTCTATAAATTTTTATTCACATAGTAATTAAGTTTTTGTTCTTCACTAGTGCTAATTGTTTTGTGACTTGTTTGCAATATTTTCAAGACTGGTCATACTTCCCTCTAACAGCTGTAGATGATATTAGAAAGCAATGGGCCGTAAACTTCCATGAAGTGAGGAAAGGACTTCAATAGTATAGGATTTTTGTTCTTTTTTATTCACTGTACCTAGTGTAGGATTATACCTAGGGTTTAGTATTTTATTTTATTTCATTCATGTACATAATATTAATTGTATATAGATTATTTTCTTCATTATGTTGTTTATAACATATTAATATTATTTCACTTGTTTTTATTAATTGATGAATATTGTGCATAAAATGAACTGGCTGGGATATACTGTGTTTGGTTATGCAACATTGCAAGTTTGGGAAATCAATAAAACACAACCTGTATTTTAAAAAAACCTATATTTAAACACGGTTATTGTCATAACTGTGTTTAAATGTCCAAACTTTAAACATGGTTATCGCATTAACCATGTTTAAATGTCTAAGCTTTTAAACACGGTTGTTGCCATAACCATGTTTAAATGTCTAAACTTTTAAACATGGTTATGAAATTAACTGTGGTTAAATATGGAAAATTTTAAACATTTTTATATGTCAATGCCTTTAAACACGGTTCAAACCTGAGTTTAAAAATCTTATATAAACTCGGTTGTGAACTATGGTTAAAAGTCCTTATTTATTACCATGACAGGAACAAACGCAGTTATAGAACCATGTTTAAAAGCCCCATTTAACCGAGTTTATATCCCCTTTCTCCACCAGTGGTGTCATAACTTTTTGAAATTTAAATTGGCAAAATAACCCCAAATTGGGTGGGAAATAATGTTTCTCACTATCTTCTATTTATATATATAAAGATTTAGAAACACATTAATTAATCTAGTCAACCCAGATTCTAAAACTTTATCACATAATAAAATTTATATTTGACTTCTAAAAATTTTCTAATGTTGGTCTGGGCCTATACCTTATTTTTACGTTAGGTTTTAGGATTTCCTTTCCTTAAAATCGTCTCTTTCTAGCATTTGAAATGCCAAAGCCCGAGCCTAGGGCAAGCCAACTATCTTAGCCTTATGAGGCCTCGTAAACTATTTTTTGTATCTTTTACATTTAAAAGTTTTACCCTTTATTACAAAAAATCCTTGATCTTAACTTTAGCCTGCAGATTCGCATATACTTTCGTATTCTCAGCTTAATTTAAGTTACGGACGTCGTATTTAGGTGAATCTAGTTTTAAAATTTTTGCAACATATTTTTCTATCACTTTCATGAAGACATAAAAAACTAGTTCGGAGTCAAAAAATTTCAGTTTCAGTTTCAGTTTCAGTTTTAGTTTCTAGCAACTGTCTTACACTAAACACGATAACCATGCTCACGTTTCCCTATTTTTAACATAATTTTCGCTTTAGACATCAAATTTAGGAATTCTTTAGCTTATTGGAAAGAGGAAAGGAAAAAGAACAACTTTCGTATTGATATTTTTTCAAAAATTAAAAGGAAAGACCCCATGCAAATAGATCATAATACCTAATGAAACTTACAATTTTCAGCATACAAAAACAAAAAAAGAGATGATGATACATGTGGAGATAAGCATGCATGTAAGGGAAGAGGGTGTTTAACTTACCGACACTAATTCCACATCGATTAGTGATTGAGACTCCTCGTTCTAGCTTTCAATCAAACATTCGATTAACCCTCAACGAACCTCCGAGCTTCACGACGATGATCGAAGGGATTCAAGAGAGGAGGAGAGACACATTAGTGAGAGGGAAAAGGAGTACAGTGATGGTGATGAGGAAGAAGAAGATGAAGCTAGAGAGAGATAAAGAGGGCATGGTGATGGAGAAGAGAGAAAGGTGATTAAGGGTTTGGTGTAGTGGTGGTGAAGAAGAGAAAATAGATGGTGATAGGGGAGAGGAAAATGGTTTAGCCTTAAGGGAGAATGAAGGAAGAAATGGTTTTGTGATGGTAAAGAAAGGAGAAAATGAAAGGTGAACATGGAGAAAGGGTTTCAGTTTAGGGAGAGTGAGGGAAAAAGAAAATAAGAGAAAGTAAGAACGAGAGAGCTTTGGTTTAGGGTGGTGAGTGGAAGTGAATTAGAGAAAAAAGAGAAAAAATAGAGGGAGAGGTGGTGTGATGGTGGTGCCATAAGTTGTAGAGAGAAAATAGAGTGAAAAATGAGAGACGAATTTAACCTAGTTGATTTAGGTTGACCAAGGGTAGCTTAATCCCTTAATCCTAAAGGTCAACGACCAACCTAACGTTCTTTCGATTTAATTTTAACAATTTTGGAATTAATTCATTGACCTAATGAGTTGTTCAAAAATTTTAATTTATCAACCTCGAATAATTAATTTAGGTTAAAACACATTTTTAGCCCTCTTAAAGTTTAGGATTTTGAAAAAAGCCCCTATTAAAAAAACCTACGATTTTGCCCCTTATAAAATTTGTAGGTTTGCGAAAACAAATAAACGTTTGACTTTACTGTTAAGTGATGAGGTGGCTAACGTGTGTGTCACCTCATCACTAACACCTGTCACATAAAAATATTAATTTATTGTACATATTCTAGGTGGCTCATGATGCGGTAATTTGTAATGTTCCCCAAATTAACAAACCCAAATTAACATTTGTGGGAGCACGTTAATATTAGTTGTCTTCAACCTCTGAACTTCTCAACCAGAATGCAAGGAAAGATGGGTAAATCAAATGTCTCAACCGCATTTTCCTCATCCATGGAGATTCAACACGTTAGGTGTAGGTGTGGGGAGCATCCTGTGTTTCTTGTTTCAAAAACAAAGAAGAACAATGGAAAGGCCTTTTAGAGGTGTCCATTTTTCTTGGTAAGTGGAAGAATTTGTTATGCCATCATTTTCATTGCTGGGTTTTTTTTATGTTTTGTATTTTCTTGTCTCAGAGCAATGGTGATTGTGGGTTTTTCAAGTGGGCTCCAACTGGTCAGGTTGGAGGGAGTGAGGGTTGTACCTGCAAGTGGGATCTAGAGAAAATGTGTGAGGAATTTTAGATTAAGAATGAAAAAGTGAAATCCAAGTTGGTGGCTCAGAAGAACAAAACTTCAATGTTGGTTAGGGTTACAATTGTTTCCTGGGCCATTACATTGATTATGATGATGTTATATCTAGCAACAGAGCATTGAGGAGAAGTAGGTTGATAGAGAATGTGGGCATGAGGGATTAGGTGTTAGGGTTAAAAACCGGGTGTTGGTATTTCTGTAAAAGAAACTTTGTATTAAATAGTGTTTAGAAAAAAAACCCTATAATGTTAAGAGTTCAGGGTTTAGCCCTTGTTATGGTGTTATGGTTTGAAGACAACAAATTTTGTAATGTCATTCAATATTTATGGTTTAGAATCAACAAATGTTATGGTTTGTAATCAACAAACATTGCACACAATTCTTAAATGAAACCTCAACATGATTAAATTAACATGACTAAATCAACATCAGAAGTAATATAAGGACCTTTGCATTATAGTAGATGGACCTATTGGTCAAGTTCCAAACAAATATATTACATGAAAACTGTAACACCCTCTGTTACACCTTAATAATACTAGAAAAATTCGTATTTTTTTTACTAAAGAAATGATTGTTAAAATAAAACTATCGGAATAAATTATATACATTATTTCTGAAATACCTCATAAATATTATTAAAACTTTATAAAGTAATTTTACATTCATCCGAAGAAAATAAATATTAAACTTTATAAGAAAGAGAGGAAACTTCATGGCCCAGAAGCAGTTACTTAATAACTTTATTTATTCATTGGGCCACAGTATTCATACCGAGCTCCATTTCTAGAACGTGCTATATTCACTGCCGAAATTCTTCGATCCTTCCCTCTGAACCATCAATTTAAAACATATGAAACAAAAACATGGAGAAAGGAGTAAGAAACAGAATATAATATTCCCAAATAATGCATAAGCAATAAAGGGTTTTCATAAACTAATATATAATAATATCAATCACAATCACAATCACATACACAATCAATTATGAATGCATAGATGTTATGCAATAACTTTATCATAACTTACCTATATATGTGGGTCCTTAAATTTTAATTTACACTGGGTCAACCAGGAGTTTACACTGTTTCATAAGTCCGGATAATAATAATATGAACAGCTCAACTGGCATGGAAACACTTAGAGACTAGTCAGATTGAGAAAGTTTTTATTGTGAAAGTACCCGACACTAGGGAGCTACCCCTGGTCCCCTGAAGCACCCTTTTATACCCTCTCATCCCAAGGCTCGAAATTAAGCCTCCTCTAATGTATCCTCGGTTTCTATAATCCGTCCCCAGACAATATCATTTAATTTCACTTTCATGATTCATGATGCATGAACTACTCGCGTATTTAGTTGGTTAAGGCTTTTAGAAACTCAATTATTAAATACCTTAAAGGTTTACAACATCATTTCAGTAGACTGTACATTTTCTCAATTCCCTGAATTTCTGTCCCACAGAAATAAATTTGGTACAGTTTTCGAATCTCACTGAGTTTTAGCTTTTCGTCATGCTCGCTATATGCGCAACTTCATATCACAAGATCATCAATCATAATCAAATATTATCAATCACAATATCATCAATCACAATCAAATAATGTCAATCACAATCAAATAATATCGATCACAATTAAATATCATCAATAATAATTATAAACAAATCAATTAAATATAATTCAAATTTTAATGGTTATTTAAATTATTAAAATTGATTTTGAGTCCTTATAGTCCATTCCTGGCATAGGTCTATGTAAGTCCATATAATCTAGTCCTTGCATAGGTATAGTTCAGTCCATATAGGTCAAATTTGTCCAAGTCCTTGTATAGGTTCAGATCGTATAGGTTATGAAAGTCCAGATCCTTGCATAGGTATGTCAGAGTTAGTTACATCAGATATTTAATTTAAAATTTATTAAAAATTTTAAGTTAAAATGTTAATATTTTAAAATAATAATATTATCATATTTAAAAGGAGTAGGGGACTCCTTCCATTATTCTTATGTCTTTTCATATTATATTCTTATCTCACTCCCCCTTACCTCTTGTATCCTGATTCGTTATTGAAGATCTATATGCGTCTCGTCTCTGATTTCTAAAACATACCAATTTCATTTTAATATAGTTACAAGATGAAAATTAAGATTTATACTTAAAACAGAAATGGTAAATTTTGAATAGTGAATAGTGAATCGTGAATAGTGAATCATGAATAGTGAATTATGAATAGTAATAATAAATAGTAAATCATGAATAGTAATGGTAAATAGTAAAACGTGAATAGTAACCATAAATAGTAAAATGTGAATAGTAATGGTAAATAGTAAAATATGAATAGTAAAGGTAAATAGTAACAGTAAATAGTAATAGTAAATAATAATTTACTATTTGAATAGTAATTTACTATTGAAATAGTATTTTACTATTGAAATAGTATTTTACTATCCAGAATAGTAACTTAAAATAATATTATTTCCAGTATAATAATAGATTTCTAAAAACGATATAAAAATAACCCTAAAAAATATAAAAGAAAGGTATTCTTACCTTATAAATTTAGCAGAACCTTTTTTCTTTGAAAAATATCTTCCTCTCTTCACTTAGCACTCTCCTCCCAACACTACTAACTTTTCAATTTTCGACGAGAAACTTGGTGCCTCGCCCCTCTATTTATAGCAAAATAAGTTACTGTGTATTTGAATATTTTATTATAAAAGTACAGTGTAAAACTTGAAATTTTCATATAGGTTATTGTGCAAAGTTTGAAAATTTTAGAAATGTACAGTGATTTTCACGTGAAGGAAGATGATGAATTATAGGGGGTGTGAATAGTAATTTTAGGGGTGCGAATAGCAATTTAGGGGTGGTGCAAATAGTATTTAAGGGGTGCAAATAGTATTTTTTTTGTTTTTTTAAATAATAATTTTTTAAAAATTTTTTTAAATAAATTCTAAAAAATATACTGATCAAAAACTTCCAAAGGTCTATGGTCAAATTCTATCCAGATTTTAATATAAAATTTTCTAAATTAATAAAATTAAAATAGGGGTGTTACAACTCTACTCCCCTAAAAAAAAATCCGTCCTCGAAATTTACATGTTTTAGTAAAATAAATGGGGATAAGATTCTTTCATCTCAGTTTCTAGTTCCCATATAGCATCTTCTCCTCTCGTTTCACTCTAAATGACCTTTACGAGTAAAATTGCCTTGTCCCTTAGCTATTTTATTTTTCTATCAGCTATTCTGACAGGTGGTGCATCATATGTAAGATTATCTTTAACTTATATGACATTAGGTTCAATAACATGTGTAGGATCAAATATATACTTTCGTAAGTTTGACACATGAAAAACGTTATGGATATTAGAAAGAAAATATGGTAATGCTATTTGGTATGCAAGAGGACTAACTTTATGAATTATTTGGTATGGACCAATAAATCTAGGAGTTAGTTTTTAAGATTTCATTGCCCGACCGACCCCAGTCGTAGGTGTGACTTTCAAGAATACATGATCGCCTCCTTGAAATTCAAGCGGCTT
Organism: Clitoria ternatea; assembly: GCA_037962975.1. Classification (NCBI taxonomy): domain Eukaryota; kingdom Viridiplantae; phylum Streptophyta; class Magnoliopsida; order Fabales; family Fabaceae; genus Clitoria; species Clitoria ternatea. The sequence goes on from CM075673.1 coordinate 141,495,919, forward strand.
CCTTCTTTTGTCATAGTAGCTTTTCTGCCTGCTCTGTGCTGCCTTTATCTTTTCCTGAACCATTTTGATTTTATCCGTGGTTTGTTATACCAACTCTGGTCCTAGCATCAAGTTTTCACCAGTCTCAAACCAACATAGCGGAGTCCTATATTTTCTTCCATATAATGCTTCAAAAGGTGCCATGCCAATGCTAGCATGGAAACTATTGTTGTAGGTGAATTCCACATATGGTAAGAATTGATTCCAACTTCCTTTATGCTCTAACACACAAGCTCGTAACAAGTCCTCTAGAGATTGAATTGTTCTTTTTGATTGTCCATCTGTCTAAGGATGATATGTTGAACTCAGACGAAGTCTTGTTCCCAAAGCCTTTTGCAAACTCTTCCAGAAACGAGGGTCCCGATCAGAAATGATACTTGAAGGAATTCCATGCAATCTCACAATCTCCTCGATGTATAATTTCGTCAGCTTCTCTATAGAGTAACGAATATTGATGGAAATAAAGTGGGCAGACTTTGTTAGTCTATCAACTATTACCCATATTAAATCATGTCCTAATGGAGTTTTGGGTAAAGAAGTCACAAAATCCATGGTAATGCTATCCCATTTCCATTCTGGTATTTCCATTGATTGTAGCATTCCAGGGGGCTTTTGATGTTCTACTTTAACCTTCTGGCAAATTAGACATGCAGCCACGTACTCTGCCACTGCTTTCTTCATTCCAGGCCACCAAAATAACTTCTTCAAATCTTGATACATTTTAGTAGCTCCGGGATGAATACTCATATAACTTTTGTGGCCTTCTTCCATAATTGTTTTCCTCAACTCCTCTTGATCAGAGATACATACTCTATCCTTATACCTCAACAATTAGTCGTTCCCCACATTGAACTCGACTTCTTTTCCTTGTTTCAAGAGTTCTTTCTTCTCTTGCAGGAATTCATGCTCTCGTTGGGCCTCTAAAACTTGCCTCAGGAATTCACTTGTCACTTGCAACACTCCTAATTTTTAGCTCTTGGAAACTATTCTCGCATTGTGTCGTCCACACAAAAGGTTGTCCTTTCTGTGTTAGCTTGGTCAGTGGGTATCTCAACTTTGAAAATCCTTCAATGAATCTCCTATAGTATCCAGCCAAGCCCAAGAAACTTCTAATCTCAGTGATTGTGGTTGGTCTTTCCCATTTTAAAACTGCTTCCACCTTGGAAGGGTCTACAGCTATTCCTTCTTGACTAATTACATGTCCTAAAAGGTTCACTTCTTCTAACTAGAATTCACATTTCGACAGCTTTGCATATAGTTGTTTCTTTTTCAAGATTTCCAACACAACCTTCAAGTGTTCAACATGTTCTTCTCTGCTTTTAGAGAACACTAATATATCATCAATGAACACCACTACAAATTTATCTAGATATGGATGAAAAATCCTATTCATGTAATCCATGAATACAGCTGGTGCATTAGTTACACCAAAAGGCATTACTAGATATTCATAATGGCCATAGTGTGTTCTAAAAGCTGTTTTTGGTACATCTTCTTTCTTCACCCTTATTTGATGGTATCCTGACCTCAAATCAATTTTGAAGAACACCGTGGCACCACATAACTAATCCATCAAGTTGTCAATCCTTGGCAGAGGATATCTATTCTTGATCGTCACCTTGTTCAGTTGTCGATAATCTACACATAACCTCATGCTACCATCCTTTTTCTTAACCAATAACATTGGTGCACCCTAGGGGGATACACTGGGTCGTATAAACTGCTTCTCTATCATCTCTTCAAGTTGTTTCTTCAACTCTGCTAATTCTAGAGGTGACATTCGGTATGGTGCAATTGAAATGGGTCCAACTCCAGGCACTATGTAACACCCTGGAGCCAACTTGCAAATCCCAAGATAATTACCGTCTCCATATAAAATCTCACGAATAACTTATTTTCCCGCATGGTAATTATCAAGAGATTCACAACCTGATTCCAGAGGTTACTGATACAATATCAGAGTACGCAACCTTTTACATAATTAACTGCTTATTATTATACATAATATCAGAGTTCCATACGTATTATATTTTACAACAGACACCTAGATCTTATAAAATATAAAGACGTACAGTACCAACAACATAGTATATACGTAATACAGCCACAGTAGACATGCAAGCAAGCATCAGCATCAAAAGTCTTCATAATTCATCCACATCAAGCATTATCCACTTTGTCATATATCTCCCTGGTTAACCACTAAAAGGGTTGCCACAAGTAACAGAAAGAGTGAGATAAAATACTAAATAAATAGAAATCAAATTAGAACAACCACAACCACAAGTAGGATGCTATGCGATGCAGATGCCAAACAAGTGTTTTGTATTATATTACGTTCTTTTATATGAATGAAAATGCATGATGGATCCATTCTGGTGGGAACATCTGCAGTGATTTCCAATAATAACATTTTTACGGATATCCAACCGATACCGCGCCCCATAATGCAACACCACATCGGATAACAATATCATAATATCAATAACAAGTGTTGCGGGACCCCCCTTAAGGACACACTGCTTAGCCCTTAAGACGGCCGTGGTATAAAACCACCGCAGAGGTCTGTGCTCAACAGAGCGCGTTCCCCCACCGGGAACCCCCTCAAAGAACCCCTCTGCGGATTCTTTGAACGGCCAATGCATATGATGCATGAATGCATTTCATTACCAAATTCCTTTATAACTAGTTTTAACAATAAAATTATTATGACAATCAATTAAGCATGCTTTATTTATAATTCAAAGAATATGGAAACACATTTTCCATACTACTTATATCATAATTCAATCATATGGAAACACATTTCCCATAATATTCATATCATATTTCAAACATATGAAAACATATTTTTCATAATATTTCATATTTCAAAGAATATGGAAACATATCTTCCATGTTATGGTAATTGTTTAATATCATATTCCAAACCATTTGCATCCATTTCACAATTTAGTTCAAATTAAATTAAAGTATAACTATATGAGTTTCTAAACAATTAAGCAAGCAATTCTAACTTAATTTCTATGTATTTAATATCCTATCCCCTCTTTCTTACCTCAAGTGAAGATCGTTAAACTTTCCTTATGCTAAACTCCTTGGTATTTCTTCAAATCTTCAAGTTTGTGTAATTTCTTCTTATGCGAAAATTAAAGAATGAAGGTTTTGAGAGCTTAAAGAGGGAGATGAAAGGTTATAGGATCAGTGAGGTTTGTGGTCTGAGGAAATGTGGGAGGTTGGGGCTCTATTTATAGGCTTTTAATGTCAGTTACTGTAGCAAATACTGTAGCAATTTACTGTAGCAAATACTGTAGCAACTCGAAATTGACATGAGGCGGTGGAAAATTGGAGAATTCTCACGAATTCTCTAAATTCTACAACATTTTTCATGTGACGTTACTGTAGCATTTTACTGTAGCATTTTACTGTAGCATTTTACTGTAGCAGATTTTTATTTTATTTTATTATTCTATTCTACATTCTATTCTCGTTTATTTCCGTTTTAAGTCAAACTGAAAATATTCTTGTATTCATAATTAAATTTCCTATTTTCTAGGTTTCATTTCTTATTTCTCTGAGAAATTTTAATTTTTTCACTATTTAATTTACTGCTTAAAAAATTGGGCTGTTACACACTAGATCAATGGCGAATTCCATATCTCTTTCTGGGGGTAAACTAGGGATATCTTCAGGAAAAACGTCAGGAAATTCAAACACAACCGGCAGATTTTTGATTTTTGATTCTTGCTCTTCTTTCATTGAAAGCAATAGCATGAATCCTTGAGCCCCTCCTTTTAAAAAGACACTCACTTGGTTGGCGGTTAGAAATCTCGAATCCTCAGGATTCAAATTCATTGGTTCTTTAAACATTATGGTTTTATTATGACAATCTATTAGAACATGATTGTCAGACAACCAATCTAGTCCAATAATAACTTCTAAGTCAGAAAGGGGTAAGCAAAAGAGATTAGCCTTAAAGTCCCTACCATCTATGACAATAGGGCATTTCCAACAGGCTTTAGAAGTGACAATGGGATTGTTTCCAGGTGTGTGTACAGATAAGTCAAATGGCAGTTCTATCACAGGTAATTTTAATTTTTCTACATAGTCATTGGCAATAAAGGAATGTGATGCACCTGAGTCATACATAACAGTTAAAAGAATCTTATTAATGATACACTTACCTTCCACCATAGAGTCAGAATGAGACTCTTCTTCTCCAGTAATTGTAAAAACCTTTCCTTTCGCCTTCGGCCTTCCGACTACACTGTGTGCGCCTCCCTGAGTGTTTATGCTTGTACTCGCACCTTCAGGGTTTTCCCTCTTTATCTCTGGACAATCCTTTATGTGATGACCTGGTTTGTTACACTTAAAGCAAACATAAGTGTTTTTAGGACAATCCCTTTTTAAATGGGGTTCTCCATAGATAAAACATTTAAAATTTGGTGCAGATGTCGGGTAATAGCTTCCAGTTGAAGCTTGGGGTCTATTAGGAACAAATGCTGCTCCAAACTGGAAAAATGGCGCTTGGTAAGGCTTATTTCTCCTGAAGTCTCTTCTTTGGTGATGGTGAGGTCCTCCACTTCCCATTTCTCCCGCCTTGTGAATGGGCTCGCGACTTTTGGTCATTCTATCTTTATGATCCTCTTCAAAGATCCTGCAGCGATTTACCAATATAGAAAATTCATGAATTTCCTGTATTCGTATAGCTTCTTTAATTTCTGGCTGCAATCCATTTACAAACTTTGCACACCGATCACCTTCGTTAGTAGCATCATTATAATGAGAATGAAAACGAGATAGCTCTTCAAACCTGGATGCATACTCTCTTACGGTCATGTTTCCTTGGGTCAGTGACAGGAATTCAAATTGTCTTTTCTCTTTAACATCAGCTAGAAAGTATTTTTCCAAGAACATATCCTTGAAATAATCCCAGGTGATCTCCACTTGTTTGACTTTGAATTGTCTACGCATGCTATCCCACCAATGTTTGGCATCCTCAGATAAGACATAAGTAGCGAAGACTACTTTATCACCTTCAGTACATTGCAGTGCTCGGAAGATCTTCTCTATCTCTTGAATCCAGATTTGAGCTACATCAGGGTTATATCTTCCCTTGAAACGAGGTGGATTACACTTTTCGAAAAGGTTCAACCTTCTTAAGGCATCATTACCTTGACCTTCACGGGCTCCCATTGCATTGATTAAGCGTTCTACAACTCCAACAAGATCGTTTCCGGCCATTAGTTTTCTGTTTCACAATAATTGAGACTTGTCACATCAATCACAGTTACTACCAAGTTAGATATTCTATTCTCTATCACCTATACAAAGTTTACAGACAAAGCAAGATAGACCTTTTCCCCAGGCCTACGGGATTAACTACTCTGATACCACTTTGTAACACCCTCTGTTACACCTTAATAATACTAGAAAAGTTCATTTTTTTTACTAAAGAAATGATTGTTAAAAGGAAACTATCAGAATAAATTACATACATCATTTCTGAAATACCTCATAAATATTAAAACTTTATAAAGTAATTTTACATTCATCCGAAGAAAATAAATATTAAACTTTATAAGAAAGAGAGAAAACTCCATGGCCCAGAAGCAGTTACTTAATAACTTTATTTATTCATTGGACTACGTTATTCATAGCGAGCTCCCTTTCTAGAACGTGCTATATTCACTGCCGAGATTCTTCGATCCTTCCCTCTGAACCATTAATTTAACACATATGAAACAAAAACATGGAGAAAGGAGTGTGAAACAGAATATAATATTCCCAAATGAGGCATAAGCAATAAAGGGTTTTCACAAACTAATATATAATAATATCAGTCACAATCATAATCACATACACAATCAATTATGAATGCATGGATGTTATGCAATATCTTTATCATAGCTTACCTGTCTTTAAATTTTAATTTGCACTAGGCCAACCAGGAGTTTACATAGTTCCATAAGCCCGAATAATAATAATATGAACAACTCAACTAGCATGGAAACACTTAGAGACTAGTCAGATTGAGAAAGTTTTTATTGTAAAAGTACCCGACACTAGGGAGCTACCCCAAGTCCCCTGAAGCACCCTTTCACACCCTCTCATCCCAAGGCTTGAAATTAAGTCTCCTCTAATGTATCCTCGGTTTTTATAATCCGTCCCCAGACAATATCATTTAATTTCACTTTCATGATTCATGATGCATGAACTACTCGCGTATTTAGTTGGTTAAGGCTTTTAGAAACTCAATTATTAAATACCTTAAAGGTTTACAACATCATTTCAGTAGACTGTACATTTTCTCAATTCTCTGAATTTCTGTCCCACAGAAATAAATTTGGTACAGTTTTCGAATCTCACTGAAATTGAGTTTCTAAGCCTTAAATATCTCAAAACTTTCTCATATAAAACTTTACATAATCTTTCTCAAATTGAATCTTAACAAGATCGAATTCTCAATTATTTTCAAATATCTTTAGTTATTAAGTTGGAAAAATAAAATAATTTTCTTTTGAAAATTTTATTTTATTAAAAGAGAATAATCTTTAAATCATTAACCAAAAATACTTAAAATTATAAAATTTTTCTTTAATTCAAGATTTAATTATCTTAATTTGTTATAAATTAATTTTCATAAAATATCTTCATTCTAAAATAAATATTAGTTTTTTATTCTAAATATTAAAAGTAAAGTTAATAAAAATAATTTCTAAGAAGAAAAGATTTAAAGTAATAAAAATTTAAAGAGTAAGGTAAGAAAATTCTTACTGAGTTTTAGCTTTTCGTCATGCTCGCTATATGCGCAACTTCATATCACAAGATCATCAATCATAATCAAATATTATCAATCACAATATCATCAATCACAATCAAATAATGTCAATCACAATCAAATAATATCGATCACAATTAAATATCATCAATAATAATTATAAACAAATCAATTAAATATAATTCAAATTTTAATGGTTATTTAAATTATTAAAATTGATTTTGAGTCCTTATAGTCCATTCCTGGCTTAGGTCTATGTAAGTCCATATAATCTAGTCCTTGCATAGGTATAGTTCAGTCCATATAGGTCAATTTTGTCCAAGTCCTTGCATAGGTTCAGATCATATAGGTTATGAAAGTCTAGGTCCTTGCATAGGTATGTCAGAGTTAGTTACATCAGATATTTAATTTAAAATTTATTAAAAATTTTAAGTTAAAATGTTAATATTTTAAAATAATATTATTATCATATTTAAAAGGAGTAGGGGACTCCTCCCATTATTCTTATGTCTTTTCATATTATATTCTTATCTCACTCTCCCTTACCTCTTGTATCCTGATTCGTTATTGAAGATCTATACGCGTCTCGTCTCCGATTTCTAAAACATACCAATTTCATTTTAATATAGTTACAAGATGAAAATTAAGATTTATACTTAAAACAAAAATGGTAAATTTTGAATAGTGAATAGTGAATTGTAAATAGTAACAGTAAATAATAAATCATGAATAGTAGTGGTAAATAGTAAAACATGAATAGTAATAGTAAATAGTAAAACGTAAATAGTAATGATAAATAGTAAAATATAAATAGTGAAGGTAAATAGTAACAGTAAATAGTAATTTACTAGTTGAATAGTAATTTACTATTGAAATAGTAATTTACTATTGAAATAATATTTTACTATTTAGAATAGTAACTTAAAATAATATTATTTCTAGTATAATAATAGATTTCTAAAAACGATATGAAAATAACCCTAAAAATATAAAAGAAAGGTATTCTTACCTTAGAATTTGAGCAGAACCTTTTTCCTTTGAAAAATATCTTCCTCTCTTCACTTAGCACTCTCCTCCCAACACTACTAACTTTTCAATTTTCGACAAGAAACTCGGTGCCTCGCCCCTCTATTTATAGCAAAATAAGTTACTGTGCATTTAAATATTTTATTATAAAAGTACTGTATAAAACTTGAAATTTTCATATAGGTTATTGTGCAAAGTTTAAAAATTTTAGAAATGTGCGAATAATGATTTTGGGTGTACGAATAGTAATTTAGGGGTGGTGCAAATAGTATTTAAGGGGTGCAAATAGTATTTTTTTGTTTTTTTAAAAATAATAATTTTTTTAAAATAAATTCTGAAAAATATACTGATCAAAAACTTCTAAAGGTCTATGGTTAAATTCCATCCAGATTTTAAAATAAAATTTTTTGAATTAATAAAATTAAAATAGAGGTGTTACAAAAACAAATACACATTATATAAGGACCTATTGGTTAGGTTCCAAACAAGTACATCACAACAAATATACATTCAAATGTTAACACTTTGCTGGGTTCCTGGAAAATCATGAGGCTCAGTTGTGGTATCTTGTTGTGTTACACTCTCAATTCCCCTTCCCCTTCTCTTTCTTCCTCGTCTTCCTCTTCCTCTACCTTAGGTCTGCCCCTCCTTGACGTTGTTGCATGTGTATCACTTTCAGTGTTTGTGTGTTTCAGGTTTTTTTTGCCAAATCAATAACAAACCTGTAATCAGAGTTAGTGTGTTTCAGTTCAAATAGCATTTCCCTTGCCCAAATAGAAATGCATTCCCCACTAAACTCGACTTCTGTCAACAGCCTCCCATGTGGTCTTGGCATAATGTCCCCCCAAGTGTCCATATCTTGGTTCTAAGTTTGGCAAACCTACCTAACAAATACTGCCTTATCCACTCCAACATTGTGATTATTAGCTTATCCCTAGAAGGCAATATCACTGAGTTGAAAGCTTCACAATTGTTGTTCATAATCATATCACAAGTAGGGTAATGGGAAAAATCATGCCTACAATAAGTCTTGGTTGGAATTTCCATTAGCCACTCATAGGCCCTCTCATCCACCTCCTTTATTTGTTGCATTTTGGCCTCCCAACCTTGGACAAATATGGCTTTACTTGCACCCAACATGAGATGCTTCAGTAGGGCACCTCCACCGTATCTCTTCTTCAGGTTTGTGTATAAGTTCCTGACATAATAACTATGCTCAATACCATTCAACAGCTCATTGAAAACCTGCAACAGTCCCTGCAAGCACAAAAAACATAAGTAATTTAAGATAACTACTTTATTGGATTAGTAAGAAAAGACAAAAGAAGTCAAGTACTACCTTTTGTTGGTCAGAAATAAACACATATCTTTTGCTCCTTATATCACCAATATCCTCAAACAAAAGACTCAAAAACCATCTCCAGTTTTGCTTGTTTTCAACGTCAACCACTACCACTACTAATGGAAAGTACTAGTCATTTGCATCCCTTCCAACTGTTGTTAGAAGCTGTCCTCCATACTTGTTTTTCAAATGACACCCATCCACTCCAATAAAGGGTCTGTATCCTTTCAAGAAACCCTGTTTGCATGCATCTAAGCACATGTAAAATAAACCAAAACGAGGTTGTAGATCTCCATCTGGGTTTTCCAACTATAACTTACACCTGTTACCATTTGACACACGCTCTAACTCAGCACTATAACTCCATAATTGGTTGTACTGCTTACTACCCTCACCATCCAAAATCTCAAATGCAAGTTTCCTCCCATCGTAGGCAGACTACTTAGACAATTATACAACATACATAGATCTGAAAATCTCAATAATCTCAATCACTGTAATTTTGGGATTTACCCTTAAATGCTTTAAAGGAAGCTTGGCAACCCACTTTGAGTTATGATTTTTGTTCTTAAAAACTCTGGGACAGCTGTGTTCAGGTCCAAATTTCTTCAACATAATAACATTTATCCTCCCCACCTTGCTCCCATATACCATCTAACCACAATCTTTGTTCATACAGTGTATATGACACCATTCAGGTTCATTCTTAACAAACCTTCCTTCTCTACCTTTGTACAAATTGTACTCCTTGATGGCTTACCTAAATTGACTCATACTCTGAAACTCCATACCTACCTTTAATTGATACCCACCCCTATTTTGTCTTCATCAAACGCCTCACCTTGAACTCCACCAATATCCTCATCTGTCTCAACATCCGTATGCATCTCATCAGTGTCATACCATTCATCAATGTCCATGTAATCATCACCCCCGAGACCATGCAGGTCTTTATTTCTAAAGAATGTACTACAATTAGGTTCCTCACTAGTATTGCCTCCAACATTTTCCCCTACACTAGCTTCAGGACTAGACTCAGGTTCAGGAACATCTACCTTTGGAACCTCATCATGTTCAGTGTTTAGCCTATACATAAAGCTTTCAGTAGAAAAATTCCCCTTACTTGGCCCCTATGTTGGCATCTCACTCGATTCTTGGATTGGCACCTCACTAGGCTCCTAGGTTGGCACCTCAGTTTCATCCTCACCTTGCACTTCAGGTTGTACCTCAGCTGGCACCTCAGTTAGAACCTCACTAGACCTTAAACTCCTCAACTTTTACAGTTCACTCTTGTAAATTTTTTTCCTAGTCACTACTTTATTAGGACTCACATAAGGGCTAGACTTTGCTCTCCTAGTTCTGTCTTGGGTTTGTTGGGTTTGGTGGGTTTCTTGGGTTTGGGCCACACCTTCTTGGCCTACATCTTCTGCCCCACCCAAGCAAATAACCTCTTCAGCCTCATTCAAACAATGTTCAACATACATATCAACCTCACATTTCTCATTAATTGCATACTCACCCATCTCAAGTACATGTAAGTCCCATGTGACACTTTTGTATTCGGACTCTCCTGGTTTCTTCCACCATATTTAAATTCCCCTTTGTATCCAAGGTCTTGAACCAGTGACCGTGCCTCAAAAAAAGACCATCTATCCAAGTCTATATTGTGAATGGCCTCTATGTCTTTATCAATGTACAACATCGGTGGTCCCTCATCAAATTTCTCCTTATGGTGTATAACAATAGTAAAACTCATACCTAAACAAATTAAAATCAGGAAACCTATAACACTCATCATATTACAACTGGTAAAAGAAAACCCGAAACAAATTACAATCAATAAAGCAGTAACACTCATCATATTACAAACAATAAAATTCAACCCTAAACAGATTACAATCAGTAAAGCAATAACACTCAAAAAATCCCTTTTATGGTGCACTACAACAAAGCTGCTGCCTACATTGAATATGCGTAACAAAAATTAAACCCTAAACCTATAAAAGAAAACAAGCACATGGTCCTCCCACACCCAAAAACCATTCGTATAGATTCCTAACAAATTATAATACTAAGGTTCCACACTACTACAACATTTAAATTAAAATACGTACCTGGATACTTTAAGTACTGACCCACACAACGTCCTCTTTTTAGTTGTGTTCAGGTCCCACACGAGCTTCCACAGCCACACAACTTTCCACCTTGCATGATAGTGACACTCAACGAGTACACGAGGGAGAGGGAGACTTCCGCAAACACACAAACACAAGACAAGAATACGAAGGAGAGGGAAACTTTCATAAAGATTCAAAACGCACGTTTTAGGTTAAAAAAATTTAATTACGTTAATTATAAATTAACTAAACTAATCCCTAATTTAATTAATCAAACCAGCTTTTAACAAAGTATAGTCATGTCATGTCAAAGGTGTCAGTGATGAGGTGGCACAGACGTTAGCCACCTCATCACTTAATAGTAAAGTCAAACGTTTCCTTATTTTTGCAAATCTAAAAATTTTATAAAGGGAAAAATCGTAGGGTTTTTAGGGGCTTTTTTTAGAACCCTAAACTTTAAGAGGGTTAAAATAGTGTTTTAACCATTAATTTATCAATAAATTACGAATCATTGAAAATAAATCAAATGCCCGATTTATTTTCTGAATATACCTTAATTAATTAAAATTGGGATGTTACAATATATAATCCATATATTAAATTATATTAAATTTAAGCGTAATGAAAAGATCTAATGAATATAGATAACATTAACTTCTTGTTGAAAAAATGTATCACCCAAGAAAATTTCTAGTAACCAATAGTCTAATAACAACCAACAACGTTAGTTTAGGCAAGTGCCTAGTAATTCATGTGACGTCTAAAACATGGAATCATGGAGCTGATAGTTTGGGATCAAGTTTGTGTTTTTTGGAGTAGAAAAATGCTTCACATTAGAGAAAAGAAAATAAATTTCTATTTCTATATATGAACTATTTTAATCCAAAATTTTACCTTTCATCGCTTGGGTTTAGATTCGATGCGTCATGTAAAATATAAATTTTTTTGTTACATTTTGGAAAATATATTATAAACATAAACATCATATATTATACAATTTTGAGTCAAAATTCTCGAAAAGAGATATGGGATGAATCAAGTATTTCTTAAACAATTTCACATAACTTGGGAGAGTCAACACGTGTTTTCTTATTTAACCAAAATTAAAAGTGCATTAATTCCCCACCCTCAGACAATATTATATCTCTAATCCTTTTTCTAATACCATAGTATTGTTTATGTAATAATCGTATTATTACATTTATATTTTTTAAACTCTAGAATGTTTAACCTTAAATATTTATTTTTAAAACATTTTTATTTAAATTTTAAGAGATATAAAATAAATAATTGTAGAGTTAAACTGTTTTATTTTAATATATAATGAAAGGAATTTTACTATTATTATTAAATAATTTTTAAATATAAAAATTACAATTATAATTAATTAATTATTTATTATAATGAATATTTAATTTATTAAATTATTACCTGAAATATAATATATAAAATTTTTATTTTTATAATTGAATTGTTTGTTTGGGTCAACTAGTTAAATTGTTAAAATATAGTAAAATAATGTTAAAATTTTGATTTTTTTTCTTTTCACATATATTCTTTTTGGAAGTAATCCTATTAAACTCATGTCATACATGTAAATATAATAAGCAAGGTACTATCCAAACTTTATATATATATATATATATATATATATATATATATATATATATATATATATAAGATTTTAAACCTGTTTACCAACCCGTTGGTGTAGAAATTCGTTTTGGTTTGTAGGTCTTAAGGCATAGGACCCGAACCCACATATAGTTACCGTTTGGTTTTTTAATTGAGTTGGTTAAACTGAGGTTTGACTAACCTAAAAATAGATTCTATTATTAAACAGAGTTTTAATTGTTTTAAACGATATTAACCTTTAATTTTTTTTATTTTTATAACTCTGTTTCTTCAATTGGAAACTAAACAGACCCGTAGTCTATTAACATTTAAATATCTAATACGGGTCAAACAATAGGAAGCATGCCTTTGGGCTCTTACAATTTGTCCGTCCTTATGTATATGTTTCTTTTCATTCACACTACGTTTTTTACATTTTTAGTTTGTTGCCATCAACTCTCATTGTGGGTTCTAAAACGTGAACAACCATTTTAATTTTAACTCAAAGTTATGGGTATATATACACACCATTTCTCTTCAAAAAAAAAAAAAACTACAATACAAGTTTTTTCTTGTCGTTCTTTTTCCTTGTGGCTAATGAAATGTGCATATATGAAGAGACGTGTTAACTTTCCTCTTTGGCGGTTTAGAATTTCAGCTTAGCAAATGAAAGTCAACTTGTTTTTTTATCATCTTGTCGTAATCTTAGTCTATGGCCAAAAAGGAAAAGCAATTAACGTCATGCCTGATAACACTAATTAAGATTGTTACTCCCTAAATTTTTTCTTTTATGGTGGTTCACACATTTCTAAAAGTTGTTTTCGTTTAGTATGTGTCAACATTTATATAAAAGGTCTTATTGAATGTGTCTCTGACAGTTATTAAGAAACTAATAATTTTTTTTTTATTGAAATAGTTTTAGACTTATCTTAAAAATTATAGAAAAAATGTATTTATGTCAATTCTTAAATAAAAATTATATATTTTTAAAATTTGTAACCTTAGTATAAAAGAACCAAACAAATATTTATAAAGGGGTGTGGGGGTACATTGATGGTTTTGGAATTTCCCAAGTTTAAGTTTAAAATATGATGACTTTTTTTTTTTTGAAATTATAGCCATAAAAGAGTTTACGTTTCAAATTGTGTGGTATTCACATCCCAAACTATTTTATTATATGTAATATATGAAAAAAATCTTTCTTTGGTAAGGTAATATATGAAGCATTCTAATCTTTAATAATCAAATTAATATTCCATTACAAAAAAAATATTCGACATGATTAAGGAAGGCGTATGGAATTTTATCTCGTGGATCTATAGCTAATCTAATTTTGAATGGACCAAATAGAACAGTTAAGAAAAATCGGAGGTTAGGGGAGTAAACAAATATCAAATTATTATTCTTACTATTTTTACTTTAACACTTATGTTTTTGTAACAAATTTAAAACAAGAAGTCTAAAGGCTTGTTTCGTTTTCCAACTTAAAAAAAGATTCTATAATTAAATAGAGTTTTGATTATCTTAAAAAAAGTGAATGATTAATATTAATATTTAGATTCTTTTATTTTTATAATTCTATTTTTCAATTACATACTAAACAGACACTAAAAATCTCCTCACAGACAAGTCAGAATGGGTGAACTCCATAATGAATTCCGATCTTCTGTGGTAAAAAAGCTCAACATCCTCATTAAGCCATGCATAAGCTAAAGAGGGCGAAAAATCACCATCCACATGAGCATGCCAAATAGTGCAATCCTGACCACAACAATTTAGTATGATAATTCATTTTTTTACTTTTTTACTTTTATCATCCTACATTATTTTTTCATTTCTAAAAGTTTGTATATAAATACCTCAAAACAATGAGTTTATTTGATAAATTTTTCCAAGAACAATTTTCAATTTTAAATAGCAAAAAAATAAAATAATTAAACATGTTTTCAAAATACACCTTAAGAACAATAAAAAAAACAGTTTGACAATATAATTTTAAAATTTTGTAAAAATAAAATGAAAAAACTTGTTTGACAAATTTGTTCTTAAAAAATATTTAAATTAAAAAATTATTAAATATTTGATTGGTTAGATCTTCAAATAAACTTATTAATTTATCTAGTATGAAGGAACAAAATTCCATATGGGTACCAGATATCTCTTGCACTGGTATAGGAGATCCAGTATTATATTTTTAAGTTCAGTGAGGATCTCAAGGTTTTGATGTGATTCTGTCTAATAACTGTAACATCCTAATAGAGCATTAATGGACAAGTCAAAGGTAATGGCTGATTAACTAAAAGTGGCATCGAATGGAATGACGCATGTGCCCCTCTTGACAGTATAGTAGCTTTAGTTTCACTTTTCCACCTATTCTGAACTCATTTCTCTTTCGTGCATGCAGAACCACTCTTCCCTTCTCTCCAGAATTCCCTCAAGCCTCTATTTCTTCTTCTTCTTCTTCTTCGTCGTCTCCCTCACCTCTTCCTTTTTCCACTCGACGTTGTTGGAATCTCGACTGGGAAGTGGGCAGTGTTAAGGTGCCTTTCCCGTTTCTCCTGAAGTCGACAGAGCTTCTTCTTCCTCTCCTCCGTCTTCACCTTCTTCTTCATCAGCGACGTTGTAGTGTCTTGGAGGCTCGAAGTCCTCCACTTTTAGCAAGGGTCCGACTGTCGAGAGTAAGAGAACAGCCTTGGGCTTCTCCAAAGATGAGTGCAGAGTTTGATTGGGGTTCGAAGGTCGTTGAGCAAGAGGGAGTGGCTGAAGGAGCGATCAGAGAGCAACCGATCAGCGTTGAAAGTTCGAGTGACTTCACAGTAGGTAGGGGGTGCTTTACATTTCAAATGAATGGTTTATGGATGGGTTCCGGGTGAAATTGATATGTTGTTTATTATATAGCTTTGAAATGTGATGATTGATGTGTTTTGGTTGTTGATAACTTGTGATATACCCGGATATGTAAAATCTGAGTTATGAAGTGTTATGTGATTCCGTCCATGATTGATTATTGAACTGCATGTGATGCATGTTGATTTTAATGAGTATGCCGAGTGCTTATAGCGTGAAACGCTTATTATATGATTATATATGGAATTGCATGTGAAGTATGTTGATTGAAATGAGAATGCCGAGTGCATACAGCGTGGGATACTTGATGATTAAAATCATATGCATTTGATTCACCATTGAAATGCCGAGTGCATACAGCGTGGGACGCTTAATATAGAAATGGTAATCAAATGAATATGTATAAGATATGAAGATGAGGATGCCGAGTGCATACAGCGTGGGACGCTTGATGATTAAAATCATATGCATTTAATTCACCATTGAAATACCGAGTGCATACAGCGTGGGACGCTTAATATAGAAATGGTAATCAAATGGATATGTATGATATGAAGATGAGGATGCCAAGTGCATACAGCGTGGGACGCTTGATGATTAAAATCATATGCATTTGATTCACCATTGAAATGCCGAGTGCATACAGCGTGGGACGCTTAATATAGAAATGGTAATCAAATGAATATGTATGAGATATGAAGATGAGAATGCCGAGTGCATACAGCGTGGGACGCTTAATATAGAAATGGTAATCAAATGAATATGTATGAGATATGAAGATGAGAATGCGGAGTGCATACAGCGTGGGACGCTTGATGATTAAAATCATATGCATTTGATTCACCATTGAAATGCCGAGTGCATACAGCGTGGGACGCTTAATATAGAAATGGTAATCAAATGAATATGTATGAGATATGAAGATGAGAATGCCGAGTGCATACAGCGTGGGACGCTTAATATAGAAATGGTAATCAAATGAATATGTATGAGATATGAAGATGAGAATGCGGAGTGCATACAGCGTGGGACGCTTGATGATTAAAATCATATGCATTTGATTCACCATTGAAATGCCGAGTACATACAGCGTGGGACGCTTAATATAGAAATGGTAATCAAATAAATATGTATGAGATACAAAGAAAGACCTAGGGTGGGACTCAAGGTAAGCCTACCGAGTGGGACTCGGGGCTGCCCGTAACACTTCCGTTGTCGCTGGGAGTGACTGTGTTACATGAGAGGGCAAACAGTTTAGTACCAATAAAACGGCTGGATCAGCTTGAAGCTGAGCAAAAGGCTGAGAGCCTATGTTGCAACATAAAAATTAATAATGAACAATCGGATCCGACTGAATAAATGTGTGCACACCGAAACTGTTGCCGAGTGCAATGTGTCTTGTATGTTTATATGTATATGTTATTGAGAATAACGTGAATAATATAGCCATGAATGAGTTGAGTGAATTCTGACTGATTGATACCGAGTGAGTAGACATATTGAATGGTAGTGTATGTTATTGTTTGATTGTGAAATGATATTGTATAGTTGAGAATGTAATGACTAATCCGAGTCAATAACTGTCATTTAATATGTAAAATGCTCACCCCTACTTGTGGCTATATTTTCAGTGGATATAGTTCGGAACGGTGAATGATGGGAGAACATCAAACCCGTATGAAGTGTATTTGTGCAAATATGGTGCACACATTGTAATTAGTTGTGATGTAGCCTTGGCCTGCTCCTAAGTACACTGTTTAATTTTGAGTGTATCTGAATTTGAATTCTCTCAGATTTAAGAACGTATATATATATATATGTTTTGCTATGATGTTGTCGAATTGCCAATGGGTATTGTTGTGTGAGGAATGCCAACGGATGTATCGTTTCCGAGTGAGAATTCAGCGAGTGAACCTATTCCGAGTGAAGATAGGTTGCAACGACTCCCGAGTGGGAATTGACCGACTGAACCACTTCCAAGGGAAGAATGGTTAAAGTGTTGAGTAAGGTATATTCTAGAAAACCTCCTCCGAGTGGATAAGATTATATATATTCCGAGTGGACAATGTTATAATATCCCATGTAAGACTTAACCTAGTAAATTCTTCCGATTGAAGACAGGTTGAGCATTTTCCGAGTGAAATGTGATGGAGAGGACCACTTCCGAGGGAAGATGGTCAGGGTGTTTTCTGAGCGAAACACAAACAATAGAACTCCTTTCGAGTGAAGAAAGGTTAAAGTATTGCTGAGTGAGGCTTAGCCTAGAAACTTTCACCCGAGCGATGAAGGGTTAAGATATACCCGAGTGAAATATAACCGAGGGGAGCTACTTCTGAGCGAGGAAAGTTAAGAGGTTCCGAGAGGAATGGCAGGGAGAACCATTTTTGAATAAGGATTTGACTAAGAGTGATAAATTGTCGAGTGAGGCATAACTGATGGGACTATTCCCGAGTGGAAGGTGGTCCCAATTTCGAGTGATGGAAAATACCGAGTGAGAGACTCGCTCTAGTGAGTAAGGGCTCGCTCAAGCGTTATCCACTGGTTTCACGTAGCTGGATCAGGGTCTTGCCAAGAGAGTGGCACCCTGACCCGTTTCCTTTTCCTAACTCGGGATTTGAATGCAAAAAAAAAAAATTCCCCCGGTCTCGGATTTGTTTTATTTAAGTCGGGATGTTTCATTTTGGTATCAAAGCGGACTTAAAAGGTACAAGGCCAAGGAATACTACTATATGTTATAAAGTTGTTTGACATTGTGTGATAAAATGTTAACTGTGGAACTATAAGCCGATCAGACTACAAATAGTCGGTATTCTTACCCTTGAAGGGGTGTTGATTTCAGGATAAGACATGGCAAATCGTCACGGCATGGATGCTATGGCCGCGGCATTTCAGCGCTTTGCTGATATCTTTGAGAGGCAGAACCAGCCTCGAGTCGATGATGATCAGGGATTGGATCGCTTCCTGAAACGGAAGCCGAGTGAATTCCAAGGGGGATTCAATCCTGAGTCGGCTTACACGTGGATTCAGGATCTTGAACGAATTTTTGGTGGCCTTCGCTGCACCGAGGCCCAGAAAGTTGAGTACGCCGTGTATATGTTTCGGGCAGAAGCTGAGAATTGGTGGAAGATCACCAAAGCCCGAATGATAGGAGCTGGTACCCAATTAGTCTGGGAGAATTTTAAGGCATGTTTTCTAGAGAAATACTTTCCCGATACAGTGAGGAGTCAGAAAGAATTGGAGTTCATGGAACTGAAACAAGGTTCTATGTCTGTGGAAGAATACGTTGCTATGTTCGAGGAGCTGTGCTTATTTTATCCTCCCTTCCAATAGCCGGGAACCGAGGGTTCCAAATGCATAAAATTCGAGAGTGGGTTAAGGCCTGAGATTAAGAAGGCATTCAGGCACCAGGAGATTCAGAGTTTTCCAATACTGGTGAACAAGTGTTGGATTTTTGAGGAGGATGATAAGGCTCATCCGGGCCAGGGTAGCAAGACTGGAACTCCTTGAAGCCACAACAACCTAGCTTCAAGAAGCTAGGCAATGCTGGAAGAGGCGGACCCTCCTCTAGATTCAGAGGTCGGGGAAATCGTGGTGGTCGTTTTGGGGGTCGTCCAAGGGACGACAAATGCTTTAAATGTAGTGGTGACCACTTTGCTCGGGATTATGATGGTGAAGATGATGTTGTGTGCTTTCATTGTAATGAAAAAGGGCATGTTTGCCCCGACTGCCCTCAGCTACAGTGAGCTAATGACAATGTACACCGTGGAGGCTTCCGGGGAAGAGGTCGTGGAAACGGTAATTTTGGTGGCTGAGGGAATGGAGCTCGGGGTAACATGATGGTTGCTTGGAATAATCGTGGTGGAAATGCTAATCAACCGGCTGCAGGCAGAGTCTATGCAATCAATACTGAGAATGTTGCATAAGCAAACAATTTGGTGCAAAGTAAGTGTTCACTTGATATTGTTTTTGATTCTGGAGCTACACACTCCTTTATAGCTGATGACTGTGTGAGGCGGCTGAGATTGCCTGGTGTTGACATGGATCGGACTTTGGATGTATCCAATTCGACCGGTATTAAGTTATGGACATCAATGATGTGCAAGGAAGTATCCTTTACGTTGGGCGATCAGAATTTTACTGCCGACTTGATATGCTTACCCTTGAAGGGCATTGACATTATGCTTGGCATGGATTGGCTATCAGCCAACAAGGTGATGGTCGACTGTCAAAACCGACAGGTGATTTTTCGAGAGCCGACTGCCAACGACTACACGGTCCAAGGTATATCCTAATTACTTGTGATGCTTTGTTTGGCTGATGGTGAGAGTAGATCCTGAGTGCAAGATATTCCTGTTGTTAGTGACTTTACTGAGGTGTTTCCGGAGGATGTGCCAGGTGTTCCTCCTCATAGAGAAGTAGAATTCTCTATTGATTTGATTCCTGGAGCCGAGCCAGTCTCTAGTGCTCCTTATAGGATGTCCTCGATGGAGTTAGCCGAGTTGAAAAAACAAGTTGACGAACTGCTCAGAAAATAGTTTATCTGACCTAGCATATCACCGTGGGGTGCACCGGTGTTACTTGTCAAGAAGAAAGATGGCAGCATGAGGTTGTGTGTGGATTACCGACAGCTGAACAAGCTTACGATAAAGAATCGGTATCCATTACCGAGGATTGATGATCTAATTGATCAATTGCGGGGTGCTTCAGTCTTTTCGAAGATTGACTTGCGATCGGGATACCATCAAATCCGAGTCAAGGATTCAAATATTCCCAAGACGGTGTTTAGGACCCGGTATGGTCACTACGAGTATGTAGTAATGTCGTTCGGTGTAACCAATGCCCCTGCTGTATTCATGAATTACATGAATAGAATTTTTCATCCATACTTAGACCGATTCGTGGTCGTTTTTATTGATGACATCTTGGTTTATTCCAAATCGTCCGAGGAGCATGAGGAACATCTCCGATCGGTGCTTCAAATATTGAGGGAGAAGCAACTATTTGCCAAACTTTCAAAGTGTGATTTCTGGATAGATAGGATCCATTTTCTAGGGTACATAATCTCCGAGGAAGGTGTCTCGGTTGATCCTTCCATAGTGGAAGCTGTCATGGCTTGGGAGAGGCCTAAGTCGGTCCTGGAGATCAGGAGTTTTATGGGCCTGGCTGGTTACTATCGGAGATTTATCGAAGGATTCTCTAAGCTTGCACTGCCACTGACCAAGCTGACTCGGAAGAATGTTAATTTTGTATGGAATTCCGAGTGTGAGAAAAGCTTTCAAGAGTTGAAGACGAGGCTGACTACAGCTCCTGTGTTGGCATTACCGAACCTGCAGGAGAGCTTTGTAGTTTATTGTGGTGCATCTGGACTCGGTCTAGGGTGTGTGTTGATGCAGAATGGCCGGGTGATAGCTTATGCCTCTCGTCAATTGAGACTACATGAACAACACTATCCGACTCACGACCTGGAATTAGCAGCTGTGGTCTTTGCATTGAAAATATGGAGACATTACCTGTATGGATTGAAATTTGAAGTGTATAGTGATCACAAAAGTCTGAAATATCTATTTGATCAGAAGGAGCTGAATATGAGGCAAAGGAGATGGACCAAGTTCTTGAAAGATTACGACTTTGAGTTGAGATATCACCCGGGCAAGGCGAATGTTGTGGCCAACGCCTTGAGTCAGAAATCCATCCATGTGCCAATAATGATGGTAAAGGAAATGGAGTTACTGGAGCAATTCTGAGACATGAACCTGCATGTGGATGTCTCTTCGTCTCGAAAGGTAACGCTCGGTATGTTGAAAATAGCCAATGAATTCTTGAAGCTCGTGTATGAGCAGCAAAAGTCAGATTCCTATTTATCCGAGATGAAGGAAACTCAGGCTAAAGGTAAGGACTTGTCCTTAACCGAGGGCTCGGATGGTATTTACCGAGTGAAAGGCTGAATTTATGTGCCGAGTGCTGGAAATTTGAGAAGGATGGTGCTTGATGAAGCTCACAGAAGTATGTTGAGCATCCACCCGGGCACTACAAAAATGTACCATGACTTGAGACTGCACTTCTGGTGGCCCGGATTGAAGAAAGACGTGGTGGATTATGTGGCTCATTGCATTGTTTGTCAAAAGATGAAGGTCGAGCACCAGAAACCGTACAGTGGTTTACAACCGCTCGAAATTCCCGTGTGGAAATAGGATGCAATCGCGATGGATTTTGTGATGGGATTGCCTAGAACCTGAGCGGGTTATGATGCTATCTGGGTCATTGTGGACCGATTGACGAAGTCTGCACATTTCTTGCCCATGAATATAAGATATTCACTGTAGAAACTAGCACAGATTTATATCCGAGAGATTATTCGATTGCACCGTGTTCCCTCTAGCATTGTGTCGGATAGGGACACGAGATTCACTTCCCGGTTTTGGGGAAGCTTGCACCGTGAGTTAGGCTCAAAACTCCGATTAAGTTCAGCCTACCATCCCCAGTCGGATGGGCAGTCCGAGAGGACTATACAGAGTTTAGAGGACCTGTTGAGGTCCTGTGTGCTAGAACACGGTGGTAGCTGGGAGCAGTACCTCCCTCTGATTGAGTTTACATATAATAATAGCTACCATAGTAGCATCGGTATGGCTCCATACGAGGCGTTGTATGGCAGGAAGTGCCGAATGCCACTATGTTGGTTGGAGACCGGTGAAAGTTTAATGTTGGGACTGGATATTGTGTAGCAAACTTTTGAGCAGATCCAGATGATCAGGGAAAAGATGAAGGCATCCCAAGACCGACAGAAGAGCTATCATGATAAGCGAACGAAACCGCTTGAATTTCTGGTCGGTGATAAGGTGTTCCTGAAGGTTTCACCAAATAAAGGGGTTGGACGAGCCTTGAAGAGTGGGAAATTGAACCCCAGGTATATTGGACCCTATGAAGTGCTGGAACGGGTCGGTCCTGTAGCCTATCGGATTGCATTGCCGACTCATCTATCAAATCTACACAGTGTATTCCATGTGTCCCAATTGAGAAAACACTTACCCGACTCCACTCATGAAATGCTTGATGATGAGGTTGAGATCAGAGAGAATCTGACTATAGTGGCTGTGCCGACTGGAATTGTGGACCGGTCGGTGAAATGCTTAAGAAGCAAAGACGTGCAATTAGTTGAGGTAGCATGGCAACAGAACCGATGTACTTCTTACACATGGGAGCGTGAGGATGCTATGAGGCAGCAATATCCCGAGCTGTTTTATTGAAGTAAACTTATATTGAATTTCGAGGATGAAATTCTTTGATGGAGGGGAGAATTATAACATCCTAATAGAGCATTAATGGATAAGTCAAAGGTAATGGCTGATTAACTAAAATTGGTATGGAATAGAATGACGCATGTGCCCCTCTTGACAGTATAGTAGCTTCAGTTTTACTTTTCCACCCACTCTGAACTTATATCTCTTTCGTGCATGTAGAACCACTCTTCCGTTCTCTCTAGAATTCCCTTAAGCCTCTGTTTCTTCTTCTTCTTCTTCGTCATCTCCCTCTCCTCTTCCTTTTTCTACTCGACGCTGTTGGAATCTCGACTGGGAAGTGGGCAGTGTTAAGGTGTCATTCCTGTTTCTTCTGAAGTCGACAGAGCTTCTTCTTCCTCTCCTCCATCTTCACCTTCTTCTTCATCAGCGATGTTGTAGTGTCTTTGAGGCTCGAAGTCCTCCACTGTTAGCAAGGGTCAGACTTTTGAGAGTAAAAAAATAGCCTTGGGCTTCTCCAAAGCTGAGTGCAGAGTTGATTGGGGTTCGAAGGTCGTTGAGCAAGAGGGAGTGGCTGAAGGAGCGATTGGAGAGTAACCGATCAGCGTTGAAAGTTCGAGTGACTTCACAGTAGGTAGGGGGTGCTTTACATTTCAAATGAAGGGTTTATGGACGGGTTCCAGGTGAAATCGATATGTTGTTCGTTATATAGCTTTGAAATGTGATGATTGATGTGTTTTGGTTGTTGATAACTTGTGATATACCCAGATATGTGAAATCTGAGTTATGAAGTGTTATGTGATTCCGTCCATGATTGATTATTGAACTGCATGTGATGCATGTTGATTTTAATGAGTATGCCGAGTGCTTATAGCGTGAAACGCTTACTATATGATTGTATATGGAATTGCATATGAAGTATATTAATTGAAATGAGAATGCCGAGTGCATACAGCGTGGGACGCTTGATGATTAAAATCATATGCATTTGATTCACCATTGAAATGCCGAGTGCATACAGCGTGGGACGCTTAATATAGAAATGGTAATCAAATGAATATGTATGAGATATGAAGATGAGGATGCCGAGTACATACAGCGTGGGACGCTTGATGATTAAAATCATATGCATTTAATTCACCATTGAAATGCCGAGTGCATACAGCATGGGACGCTTAATATAGAAATGGTAATCAAATGGATATGTATAAGATATGAAGATGAGGATGCCGAGTGCATACAGCGTGGGACGCTTGATGATTAAAATCATATGCATTTGATTCACCATTGAAATGCTGAGTGCATACAGCGTGGGACGCTTAATATAGAAATGGTAATCAAATGAATATGTATGAGATATGAAGATGAGAATGCCGAGTGCATATAGCGTGGGACGCTTGATGATTAAAATCATATGCATTTGATTCACCATTGAAATGCCGAGTGCATACAGCGTAGGACGCTTAATATAGAAATGGTAATCAAATGAATATGTATGAGATACAAAGAAATACCTTGGGTGGGACTCAAGGCAAGCCTACTGAGTGGGACTTGGGGCTGCCCGTAACACTTCCGTTGTCGCTGGGAGTGACTGTGTTACATGAGAGGGCAAATGGTTTGGTACCAGTAAAACTGCCGGATCAGCTTGGAGCTGAGCAAAAGGCTAAGAGCCTATGTTGCAACATAAAAATTAATAATGAACAATCGGATCTGACTGAATAAATGTGTGCACACTGAAACTGTTGCCGAGTGCAATGTGTCTTGTATGTTTATGTGTATATGTTATTAAGAATAGCGTGAATAATATAGCCATGAATGAGTTGAGTGAATTCTGACTGATTGATGCCGAGTGAGTAGACATATTAAATGGCAGTGTATGTTATTGTTTGATTGTGAAATGATATTGTATAGTTGAGAATGTAGTGACTAATCCGAGTCAATAACTGTCATTTAATATGTAAAATACTCACCCCTACTTGTGGCTATATTTTCAGTGGATATAGTTCGGAACGGTGAATGATGGGAGAACATCAAACCCGTGTGAAGTGTATTTGTGCAAATATGGTGCACACATTGTAATTAGTTGCGATGTAGCCTTGGCCGGCTCCTAAGTACACTATTTAATTTTGAGTGTATCTGAATTTGAATTCTCTCGGATTTGAGAACGTATTTATATATATATATATATATATATGTTTTGCTATGATGTTGTCGAATTGCCAATGGGTATTATTGTGTGAGGAATGCCAACAGATGCATCGTTTCTGAGTGAGAATTCAGCGAGTGAACCTATTCCGAGTGAAGATAGGTTGCAACGACTCCCGAGTGGGAATTGACCGACTGAACCACTTCCAAGGGAAGAATGATTAAAGTGTTGAGTGAGGTATATTCTAGAAAGCCTCCTCCGAGTGGATAAGATTATATATATTCTGAGTGGACAATGTTATAATATCCCGTGTAAGACTTAACCTAGTAAATTCTTCTGATTGAAGACAGGTTGAGCATTTTCCGAGTGAAATATGATGGAGAGGACCACTTCCGAGGGAAGATGGTCAGGGTGTTTTCTGAGCGAAACACAACTGATAGAACTCCTTTCGAGTGAAGAAAGGTTAAAGTATTGCTGAGTGAGGCTTAGCCTAGAAACTCTCACCCGAGCGATGAAGGGTTAAGATATACCCGAGTGAAATATAACCGAGGGGAGCTACTTCCGAGCGAGGAAAGTTAAGAGGTTCCGAGAGGAATGGCAGGGAGAACCATTTTTGAATAAGGATTTGACTAAGAGTGATAAATTGCCGAGTGAGGCATAACCGATGGGACTATTCCCGAGTGGAAGGTGGTCCCAATTCCGAGTGATGGAAAATACCGAGTAAGAGACTCGCTCTAGCGAGTAAGGGCTCGCTCAAGCGTTATCCACTGGTTTCACGTAGCTGGATCAGGGTCTTACCAAGAGAGTGGCACCCTGACCCGTTTCCTTTTCCCGACTCGGGATTTGAACGCAAAAAAAAAAATTTCCCCCAGTCTCGGATTTGTTTTATTTAAGTCGGGATGTTTCAATAACCACCTGTTAGGAAATCCCATCGGGTTAGGCACAAGCTTACAAGGATTACCATATGATCTTACAAAACTTCATGTTTCAAGGCAAAAATATATAATTAAAAGTGATTAATTAATTACCTTTTTATACGTAGAATCAAGACTTCAAAGTAATAGTAGTTTCACCCTTAAAGAGTCCAACGAGAACTCCTACCACATTCTGTACTTCTGAATGCTAGTTCATTGGAGTGCAATTTTCACAACATTTACGAATTTTTATCTGTATCACTAGAGTGCGGCCGATGAGCATTTCATGCTCTATTTATAAACTCAGGTTTGACCTAATAAACACTCTTTAGTGATGGTCTATTTACTCATTTTAAATAGGTTGGGCCTAATAGTTTTATTTTTAGTCAAACTGAAATAAAAACTATTATCTGATGGGTTTACTTTGTGTGTGTGACCCTATAAAAATATATTTATATTTAATATAATATAATGAGCAACATCTAATAATACATCATTATCCAAATATAAATATCAAAATAATATATAAGTGATAAGACATGGTCGTCATCGTTATCCTTGTAAGGCCCGATTCATTTTACTTGATACCATAGTAAACTTTTCTCAAATAAATATCCAATATTTATTTTCCTAGCATGACCATGCATTTTCTTAAGCCTCACTCCATCAAGTGGTCCATAGGTATCATTCTTGTCACATAGGAGAGACAAATCTTATCCACATCACTCACATTCCTCTACATGATTTGTTCATTGTCTAATTACAACCTTTATGGTCACCTTGTTATAAATGACGTTTGATTGCATTAAAACAACCAACTCATTGTCGCGACTGGGGTCCCGGGTCATGACGCGGACTGGGAGAATGCAACAAAAGGAAAACAAAACTGAATTGGAACAAGGCCCTTAGGGGGTCTAAAAAAAACTAAAGGGGTTCAGGGAGTCGCCATTAATATTTATTAAGGAAAATATCAGGAAAACCTTTAAATGACACTAATTTTTAAAATGAGATTCTGTTTGGTCCGGGAGTTGAATTACAAGTGGGGAAGGTATTAGCACCCCACACTGTCTGTCTTAAAACAGTTACCCAAATTGATCATGTATATTTTTTCAAAAATGATTACTAAATATTTCATCCTTCATAAAGAATACAACCATGATAGATATTATTTATAGACAATATACACATGAATAAAATAATAATAAGGATATTTTTAAAAAAATTTAAACAGACATAAAATAAAATTAAATAATAGGACACATCACCCTAAGTTTTGTTCTTTAAGTTCAAAGGAAGATAAACAAACAAGTGATTAAAAGACAATAAAATAAAAATAATAAGATGTCTCGTCTAAATTGTCTTTCTAATAATTAAAAGACAATCCATTAATTTTACCAAAAAAATACATGGTTTTTAAAAACTGAATAAATAAAAAAATAAATAAATGGAAAGGTAAAAATAGATAGATATAAGAATTAAATACATTGATGTGAAAATAAAGAAATATATACATACTTAATTAATTAAAACTAACAAATGAATTTTATTCAATCATTTTTAGATAATAAGATTAATAAGATGTCTCATCGAAATTAACTTTATTTCAAACTTAAAAGAAAGATAAATGGTTAAATAAATAGATAAGAGCGGGGAACATAAAATATAAAATAATAATAAATAATTATCTATAAAACGACTTAAGAAATCATATAAAATGATAGACAAATGATTATGTAAAAGATAACTTCAAAATTATTGAGAAGAAAAATTAGAATAAATAACATGTAGAAAGTTAAGATGCGGATAAATAAATAAAAGTGTAGAAAAATAAATGAATAACTGCAGAAAAATAAAGTGTGGAAAATATAGTACAGAAAAATAAACAAATAAAAATAAAAGTACAGAAAAATAAATAAAAATAAAAAGGTAGAAAAATAAATAAAAATAAAAAAGGCAGAAAAATAAATAAATAGATAAAAATGGGCAGAAAACTAAATAAATAAAAATAAAAGGGCAGAAAAATAAATAAAAAAATAAAAAGACAGAAAAAATAAATAAATAAAAATAAAAATGCAGAAAATAAATAAATAAAATAATAATTACAGAAAAATAAAGTGTGGAAAAATAAAGTACAAAAAAATAAATTAATAAAAATAAAAGTGTAGAAAAATAATTAAAGAAAAATAAAAGTATAGAAAAATAAATAAAGAAAAATAAAAATACTGAAAAATAAATAACTGCCTTTTGGTTCCTAATGTCTTAAGTTTTTTCTAAATTAGTCCCCTATATTTTTTTAATTCAAATTAGTCCCCGAACTTTTTAAAAAGTTGTCAATGTGGTCCTTCCGTTAGTAGAAAATCACTAACGCTTGCTAACATGGAATGTCTGGACACGTGTCCAAATCTTATTAGCACACGTGTCATCATTAGAATATAGGATATATGTCAAATTTTGATTGGGTGATGCTTAAATTCGAAATTAAAAGAAATGACACTTGCTGGGAGTTGAACCCAAGACCTTACACTCACACACCAAATGCATTACCACTAGGCTACATGTGACTTTCATATTATATATGACAATATTTGTATATATAGCTAACATTTCAATATCTTCTAAATATATATTTAATTATTTTTGATAAAATATCTAAAAATATATTTAGTTTAGTTATTATTAAAAATATATCTCTAATTTTATTATTATAAATAAATATTATTTAAAAATATATTTAATTATATTATTTTTAAATATAAATTTAATTATTTTTGATAAAATATTTAAAATATAAATTTAGTTAAATATAAATTTATTATAATAATTAAATTAAATATATTTTCTTAATAATAATTAAACTAAATATATTTTGATAAAATATTTAAATATATATTTAGTTTAGTTATTATTAATAAAATATTTTTAATTTAATTATTATTAATAAATTTATATTTAACTAAATTTATATTTTAAATATTTTATCAAAAATAATTAAATTATATTTAAAAATAATAAAACTAAATATACTTTTAAATAATATTTATTAATAATTATTAGTAATAAAATATTATATAAAAATATATTTAATTTAATTATTTTTAAATATAAATTTATTTATTTTTGATAAAATATTTAAAAATATATGTCATTAATCATTATTAATAAAATATATTTAATCTAATTATTATTATTAAAATATTATTTAAAAATATATTCAATTTAAAATATATTTTTAATATTTTATCAAAAATAATTAAATTAAATATTAAAAAATATGTATTTTAAATATATTCTTAATAAAATATTTACAAATATAATTAATTTAATTATTATTAATAAATTTATATTTAACTAAATTCATATTTTAATTATTTTATCAAAAATAATTAATTTTATATTTAAAATAATAAAATTAAATATATTTTTAAATAGTATTTATTTATAATAATTAAAATAAATATATTTTATTAATAATAATTAAACTAAATATATTTTAGATATTTTATCAAAAGTAATTAAATTAAATATTAAAAAATATGTAGTTTAAATATATTATTAATAAATATTTAAAAATATATTTAATTTAATTATTTTTGATAAAATATTTAAAAATGTATTTAGTTTAATTATTATTAATAAAATATATTTAATTTTATTATTATTATTAAATTTATATTTAACTAAATTTATATTTTAAATATTTTATCAAAAATAATTAAATTTATATTTAAAAATAATAAAACTATATATATTTTTAAATATTTTATTAATAATATATTTAAACTACATATTTTTTAATATTTAATTTAATTATTTTTGGTAAAATATCTAAAATATATATAGTTTAATTATTATTAATAAAATATATTTAGTTTAATTATTATAAATAAATACTATTTAAAAATTTATTTAGTTTTATTATTTTAAATATAAATTTAATTATTTTTGATAAAATATTTAAAATATGAATTTAGTTAAATATAAATTTATTAATAATAATTAAATTACATATATTTTTATATATTTTATTAATAATATATTTAAACTACATATTTTTTAATATTTAATTTAATTATTTTTGATAAAATATTTAAAAATATATTTTAAATTGAATATATTTTTAAATAACATTTTAATAATAATAATTAGATTAAATATATTTTATTAATAATGATTAAATGACATATTTTTAAATATTTTATCAAAAATAAATAAATTTATATTTAAAAATAATTAAATTAAATATATTTTTATATAATATTTTATTACTAATAATTAAATTAAATTAAATATATTTTTATATAATATTTTATTACTAATAATTATAAATAAATATTATTTAACAATTATATTTAATTTTATTATTTTTAAATATAAATTTAATTATTTTTGATAAAATATTTAAATTATAAATTTAGTTAAATATAAATTTTTTAATAATAATTAAATTAAAAATATTTTATTAATAATAACTAAACTAAATATATATTTAAATATTTTATCAAAAATATTTAGTTTAATTATTATTAATAAAATATATTTAATTTAATTATTATAATAAATTTATATTTAACTAAATTTATATTTTAAATATTTTATAAAAAATAATTAAATTTATATATAAAAATAATATAATTAAATATATTTTTAAATACTATTTATTTATAATAATAAAATTAAAGATATATTTTTAATAATAACTAAACTAAATATATTTTTAGATATTTTATCAAAAATAATTAAATATATATTTAGAAGATATTGAAATGTTAGCTTTATGTACAAATATTGTCATATATAATATGACAGTTACATGTAGCCTAGTAGTAATGCATTTGGTGTGTGAGTGTAAGGTCTTGGGTTCAACTCCCAGCAAGTGCCATTTCTTTTAATTTCAAATTTAAGCATCACCCAATCAAAATTTGACATATGTCCTATATTCTAATGATGACACGTGTGCTAATAAGATTTGGACACGTGTCCAGACATGCCATGTTAGCAAGCGTTAGTGATTTTCTAACAGAAGGACCAAATTGACACGTTTTTAAAAAGTTCAGGGACTAATTTGAATTAAAAAAAATATAGGGGACCAATTTAGAAAAAACTTAAGACATAAGGGACCAAAAGGTGTATTTAGCCGAAAAATAAATAAAGAAAAATAAAAATACTGAAAAATAAATGAAAAATAATATGACAGTTACATGTAGCCTAGTGGTAATGCATTTGGTGTGTGAGTGTAAGGTCTTGGGTTCAACTCCCAACAAGTGCCATTTCTTTTAATTTCAAATTTAAGCATCACCCAATCAAAATTTGACATATGTCCTAATGATGACACGTGTGCTAATAAGATTTGGACACGTGTCCAGACATGCCATGTTAGCAAGCGTTAGTGATTTTCTAACAGAAGGACCAAATTGACACGTTGTAAAGAACTGTAAGAAAATAAAATGCGGAAAAATAAAGTGTAGAAAAATAAATAAAGATAAATAAATATTCTTGTATTTATTAAAAATACTTTAGTACAGTAACAAATAATAAAGAACGAGAATGGAATTCCGGAGATCGATTTTGCATAGATTTCTCCTGTTTTTAACTTTGTTTGGACTCAATTTAAGGGTGTTTGGACACCGGTTACAAGACTTTTAAAGTAATTTGGGTCAATCAACTTACATACTAGAACATACTAGAGTAAAACACACATTTTCCTAACAATATTTCTATATCTCTATTTTTGAAAGCAAAATTTCTAAAAAATTACACAAAAATTTATCACTCTTTTCTCTCATTCCTCCTTCTTCCTCCTTTTTTCCCTTAGCATCACCCTCTATTTATAGAGAAAAATTGGCTTCGGATCTTTCATCACATGCCATCACTTTCCTACTTTTTCAATTTGTCCAAATTTGATGTCAATTTCCTCAATTTTCTCCAATTATCCAACCAAACTAGGTCCCACCTCAATAAACCAGCGAAATCTCTTTTCTTTTTCTTTTTTTTTGATTTTTGTTTTTTTGGCCTATTTTAATTTTATTTTTTTGGCCCTCTTTTTAGCCCATTTTCATTTTTTATTTAAATTTTTTTGGGCCTTTTTATTTATATTTTATAATAATTGTTTTTTAAAATATTTTGAATACAAATGAGTAATCACTTACTCTTATAGAAACATAAACTATTTTAGAATCCTAAAATTATACATGTGGCCATAAATAAAATACCCAATAAAGATAAACTACTATCCATGCTATAAGGAGTAAGAAGGTAGTCACCAAACATCAGTTTCCTTCCCTTATTCTTTCCTTCTGGCTTCGACACCCATTGGCCATTGCTTGAAGAAAATTATGAAAGAAAGTTGATGAAAGGAGAAGTGTGGTAGGAAATGAGGAGAGATTGAGTATTTATAGAAATGGAGAAGGTACTATTCCCAACAGTCACTATGTAAGTTTTTAATTTAATTTAATTTTTTTTATTTTTTTATTTATCCGGACAAAAATAGGTGTTCACACTCATCATGTAGGAATCGTAGTGGCTTAGGATGGAAGGACTACATATACCATTATCACATTGAGAATTGTTTATGACATTCATGTAACGATCCATGCAATGTTCTCATGGTGGGTCCATCTAGTACATTATTACTCTTAATATGTACCCTGTAAAGACTTGATATCGCTCATATATATGATTTATAAGACTAGATCATTATTACACTCACACACTAGTCTTAGCATATTTATCTGTCCCTATATAAATACTTGACTAGGGACAATTTAGGAATGGTTCTTATATTGACCTACTATTGCAGGGACTAATAAAGGTTGTTAAACTATTTAATAGAAATGCCTTATTCAAAGTTATGCGTCCTATATAGGCTGTTAGTGCATATTTCCAACATCACCAATATCTCACTTTGTGGGAAGAAACTGGGTGCCACTTGCAAATACACTTCAGCGCTCAAGTCAATACCGAATAATTAATATCAGAGTTCAAGTGATGGATTAATGAACGAATCTCATACTGTAGTAAATGAGTGACATTTATAAAGTTAGGTGGCGTTGTTGTCTTATGTGGCTTGTGTCAGTACGATTTTCATAAAATTGGGGGAATGCTGACACAGTTATAAATATTCTTGATAATTTTACATGTAAGAACTAGTATGCCTCCTAGCCAATCCCATATTCTTGTAACTAATACAGGGTTATTGTGTGATATTAGTTATCACGGGTCATTTTGGGGATTACCATTATGGGCCTTATGTTGGTATTATTATGGGAGCCTAGATCACTTATTCTGTAAAATTTATTTAAAATAAATATCTATTAAAATACAACCACTAATTAGTGCCAAAGCAATATTTATCTATTAAAAATATATAAAGGTTAATAACATTTAAAGGTCGGTTGTATGAGTTGTAAAAAATAATTAAATATTAATAAGTTTTATCTTATATTTAAAACTTATTTTTGAAAATAGATTGCTTTTAAAAACAACAACTTGAAAACATCTAAAAGTTGTTTTCAATTTTTAGTTTTTCAAAATAGTTTTTAGTTTTCATAAATGCGGTGTCCTACATAAATTTTCAAAATTAATCCCCAGGGTTTAGTAGATTTTAGAGGAAATTTTTCACAAATAAAATACCTTGGTGAATTAATTCTAAAAACCTAAGCAACATACGACTTAAACAAACCACAAGCTCGATACAGGCTTAAAGATGGACCTACTCGAGCCATAGGTCCTTAATAGGGTATCTGTAACATCTTTAAAATCTAGGAAATGAATTTAAATAATGATAACTAATTATTTAGTGTCCAAAATGCATAAAATTAATTATGTATTAATTACGATTTATCCGTAATCCGGAGTGCTAACCAGACTCTATAACACATAGACAGAATGCTACTGAACGATGTCACGACATCAGAGTTACAAGAAGGACCTAATTAAACTGTCACAACTGGAGTCTAAAACTAGTACAACTCCAATCCTATAGTCAAGACTCTGCCCCCACATTGATAGTTAGATAATGAGTCAGAATCAGTATGGGCAACATGTCCCTGTAAACACTGTTACTACAGTAAGTTAGGAGAATGGTCAAATCACTTCTCCTACTCAGGTATTTCCTATAAATACATCTTATTTATTACTGTAAAAGGATATGAACTAATTTGCAAGTTACCTTCGTGATACCCATATTTACTGTAATACCATTATTGACTTAAGCAACAGATAATCTTTTATAGGTGCACCTCTAGTGTGTTCCTTTGACCTCGGTATGGACTTGAACATCAAATTCACCCTATACTTAAAGAACTTAGGATTCTCACTGAACCTAGGTGTAAAATACCGTACTCCATTGAGACGGCGTAAAACTGAGAGTAAGTGAGGTAACTCTGGATACTAGTCAAGATGGTCAACTCTTAACCTCAATTCTAGGATAGAACATTGGCACGCCCGGTAGGACCGTGTAAATTGTGAGTCCTATATCACAACGAAAAGCACAATATGGATCTCCAGAGAGGAGATGAAACCCTGGAAGGGCACGTACAGAATGTAGCAAAGACGTTGGATTATAACGAGGGGATAATAGAGACACCAGGATGGAATTGAGGACCCATGCAGTAGTGCGCCCAGATCCTAGAGACAAGATTATAAGGCAACTGCGCCAAGAAATTTAAGAGCTTCAAAGGAAAAACCCCGGTGGCAACCAGAGGCAGCAAGAAGTTCACCACTAGCAGGATCAACCTCAAACCTATACCTATGATGAGCAGAAGTCCACATACCATACTGAGGATATTAATAGCCAACGAAGGGCCATGCAGCACAGTAGGGGAAGTAAATATCGGTTTAAAATACCATTCACCAGGAGGTTGATAAAAGTCCAATCCTAAGGCATCTTCAGACCCCGCAGTCGTTGTCCGTTGGAAAGTATACAGGGGAATCTGACCTCGACAGTCATTTGGATGCCTACGTGAACGAATCTTTATTCTTAGGAGCTGAGGAGGATATCATGTGTAGGATGTTCCCAAGGACGTTGTTAGATGAGGCCTTAGGATGGTTCAAGAGTCTGCTGGTGGGATCAATCGACTCATGGGACAATATGGCCTATACATTCTTGCAATATTTCATGGTGTCCAGAGACGTTCCCAAAACATCCTATACATTGGCCTAAATTAGACAAGGGTCAAAGGAAAGTTTGAGAGATTTTCTAAAGAGGTTCTACAAAGAGGCTGTATCAGTACTGGGGTTGACGGAGGAGATCCAAATGCACATTATGGTGGAAGCCTTGCAATCGCGGTTACCTTTCGCCTTGTCCCTGGCGAAAGGACCACCCTGTACTTTTGGAGAATTCAAGAGCAAAGCTACTAAGTATGTTGGAAGAGAGATGCACCTGACAACAGCTAGCCAAAGGAACACTACATCAGAAAGGGTGCAGATGTCGGACAGAAGAGCACCAAAGTCAGAACGTAAGAGCCCAGGTAAGGATACGTTCCCTAAACTAAAAGAGAGGAGAAATGTGAATTCTGTGCAGTACACCCTACTGGTCGTACGGCCCAGTCATATTTTAAGAGAGGTTGGTTTAAGAAGAATGATGGTGTACGGAGTGAGGAAACCTTTGCCTATGAAGAGAGCTGGGAATACCAGCAAGTATTGTGAGTTTCATGAGCAGGCCGGACATAACACAGATGAATGTTGGCAATTAAAGGAAGTCATTGAGACATTAATAAGAGAAGGAAAGTTAAAGTAGTACCTATTTAGGCAGAGGGCAAATCTGGAGTTAAAAAGAGCAGCGCCAAGGAGGAAAGAGATCGGCCTCGTTGAATCAAAGAAGCCTATGTTAGACAAAGGGAAAGCTGTAGTAGACAACATTATCGAAGATAATGAATCATGGATGAAGCCTTCACCCAATTCGGGCAAAAGAGACGTTATCGACATGATTGCTGGAGGTTTTTCTGGGGGAGGAATGTCAAATTCAGTTTAAGAATGATTATGTCAGTCTAGACCATGGCAGACAACAGACCATTTAGGGATGGAATTCATACCCCTGCCATTATTTTTACTAACAATGACTACGGCTGATGGTGCCCGATGGAGATAACACAGTAGTAATCGAAGCCGTGGTGGAAAAGAAGACGATCAGAAGGATGTTGGTGGACCAAGGGAGTTCGTGTGATGTCATCTTCTATGAATGCTTTAAGAAGATGGGTTTCTCAGACTCCAACTTGTAACCTTATACGTAGGAGCTGACGATATTTAATGGGGCTAAGCAGCTTACTAAGGGTTACTTGTACACAAGGCTAACTTTCAAAGATGAGTCGGGGTCGAAGATGGTAAGCACGAGGGTGTTAGTGATAGATGTGAAATCCCCATTTAATGGGATCATTGGATGTCCCTCTCTGAATGCTTTGGAAGCGGTGGTGTCAACCCCTCATCTGTTGATAAAGTTTATTAACAAAGACAACTAGGTGTCTTCTGTCTGGGGTGACCAATAAATGACGAGGCACTATTATAACCTCAGTATATAGATGATGAAAATGGAAGAATCCATCAATAGGAAAAGATTGAATGATGGTAGGCCAGTACCAGAGTCAGTAAACCTAATAGATTTGGACCCCGGAGAAGAAATGGTGCTAAATCTAGAAAATCCTCAGATACTTATACCGGAGGGCAAAGTGAAGAAAATTATGATGAAGGAGGACCCTGCTAGGGGCATGGAGATCAATGATGCCCTAGAGGTCGGAATAGAAGAATAGTTGGTTAAGTTATTAAAGAAGTTCAAACATTTGTTTTCTTGGACAGTGGTTGATATGCCCAGAATAGATCTAAACTTCTAATGTCATAGACTCGTATTTTATTCAGAGTCAAGGGCAGTAGCACATAAGAAAATGAGCTGGGGCTAGAGAAGCAGAAAGCGGCATGCGAACAAATAGAAGAATTACTGAAGGCCGGCTTTATACAGGAGGTGAAATATTCTTCCTGGGTCTCAAATGTGGTGATGGTAAAAAAGGTGAACAACAAATAACAGATGTGCACAGATTTTACAAATTTGAACAAGTGTTATCCCAAAGACCCGTATCCTCTTCCTAGTATTGATCAAATGGTAGATGATTCTTCGGGGTACCGATTCTTGTCCTTCATGGATTCATACTCTGGGTACAATCAAATCCTAATGTAGAAGGAAGATGAAGACAAGACGACGTTCATAAATGATAAAGGAGTCTTTTGCTATACGGTCATGTCGTTCAGGTTGAAGAACGCCGGAGCCACTTACCAAAGAATGATGAACAAGGTGTTTGAAGGAATGAGATCAAAGATGGTTGAGGTGTATATTAACGATATCATAACCAAGATCCCGGTGGGAGGAGATCACGTTGAAGATTTAAAAAAGGTGTTTCAAAGACTCCAGCTATACAACATGAGGTTGAATCCATTGAAATGTACATTTGTAGTGCCTACAGAACGGTTCCTGGGGTTCATGCTCACCCAGAGGGGCATAGAGGCCAACCTCGACAAATGCAAAGTGGTGAAAGAACTTTGAAGTCCAACAAACGTGAAAGAGGTACAATCACTGAATGGAAAAGTGGTAGCACTATCCCGATTTATGCCAAAGATGGCACACTGGTCATTACCTCTTTACAAAGCGTTGAAGAAGAGCAAGGATTTTCAATGGGGAGAAGAGCAAGAGAGAGCATTTCAAGAATTGAAGGAGGTTTTAGCCAACCCGCCAGTATTAACAAGACCAGACGCTGGAGAGAAACTATTTATTTATCTTTCCATATCAAATGAAGCTATTACAGCCACACTGATAAAAGAGACAATTGAAGGCCAAAGACTGGTGTACTTTGTTAGAAAAGTACTGCAGGGATTAGAGGGCTGGTATCAGAAGTTGGAGAAGGCATCTTTGGCGTTAGTCTAGACGTCCCGACGTTTAAGACAATACTTTCATACGCATTCTATCACAGTCCAGACTGATCTCCCTTTGAGAACAGTTTTTCATAAACCAAACCTAGCAGGAAGAATGACAAAATGGGTTATAGAATTGTCGGAGTTTGATATTTCTTATGAGCCTAGGATGGCTATAAAGGCTCAAATATTGGTTAACTTTATGACGGAGCTGACTGGAGAGTCCCCAACACCATTACAGGAGCAGTGGACGATTTACATTGACGGATCATCAAATGGAAAGGGGCTTGGGGCCAGAGTAGTTATTAAAAGCGAAGACAGGGTAGGTGTAGAAATCTCCCTCGGGTTTGATTTCAGAATGTCAAAGAATCAGGCGGAGTACGAAGCCTGTCTAGCAGGACTCAGGGCGGCTAGAGATGTAGGAGCACGAACGACAATAGTTTACAACAATTCAGAACTTGTGACTTCGCAAATCAATGGAAGCTATCAGGCCAAAGAGTCATTGTTACAACAATATCTAGACAAGGTCAAGGAGTTAGGGGAAAGTTAAGTAAGTGTAGAGTTTAAGCATGTCCCCAAGGAAGAAAATTTCAGAGCGGATGTTTTGTCCTGACTGGCAAGCACCAAAAAGGCAAGGTCCATAACTACGGCCATACAGAGCACTCTAGCTGCTCTAAGTATTTCAAATCCACTTAAAGTATATGTCATCAAATTCAGAGCCCATCTAGAAGACTCATGGGCCATTCCAATCATCCGGTATATGGTGAGCAGACAATTCCCAGAGTGCTCGCTGAAGAAAAAGAAGTTGAAGAAGGAGTTACCAAACTTTGTGTTGATACATGGAAACTTGTTCAGGAGAGGGGTATCTGCTCCTTACTTAAAATGTTTGAATGAAGCTGAGGTTGAGGATGTTTTAATCGAGGTGCATGACGGCACGTGTGGCCACCACTACGTAGGAAGGAGTCTAGCTAGAAAAATCTTGCGGACAGGATACTGGTGGCCTACTTTAGCTAAGGACGCAGTCAAATATGTCAAGAGGTGCGATGCTTGCCAAAAGAACAGCAATGAACACCATGTCTCGGTAGAAGAATTATTCACATTGGCTGTCCCATGGCCTTTTCATCAGTGGGGCATGGATATCTTGGGACCCTTTCCAAAGTCGCCTGGCAGAGTCAAGTATTTGATGGTCGTAGTAGACTACTTCACCAAGTGGATAGAGGCAAAGGCAGCTGTACACATTATTGTGGCACGTGTAACACCCCTGATTTTCTATACTCGAATCCCAATGTGATCGACATAATTAATAAAATTGTGAATAAATTTTTCACGTTTGAAAACATTTGCAATACACCATCATGACCACATCAAGACCCAAATCACAGAAAACCAAAGAGTGAGATTAAATAACCTATAACTGGATCGGTAGATAAATTGCCCATAAAGGTATACAAAGGTAATAGAGTATACGGCGAAAGAATATGTATACCAGGCACACGCCTAGTCCCATATATGACGATATGAGAGAAGGCTCGGCAAGCATGCAATGCCTAAGACATAATTATATATATACCCATATATTCAAGAATCCTCTCCCGACTATCTCAATCATCAGTGAACATCGATCAATTCCAATTCCTCTAATACACATCAAATCATCTCTTATATTCTACATATATATATTCATCATCCATCAATTCAAAGGATTATCTTATACATACTTAAAATCTCTAAGTCATCTATACAATCATATACAATTTATTCATTACACAAGAATCCATAAATGATGTCGGCCAAGGCAATTCCTCTACCACTATTTACCTTCATCCAAGCTTGATCTTTATATCCGAACTCGTCCCATGGTAACCTGCATCACAATGCTAAAAAGGAGACCACATGGGAGAGTGAGTTATACATTCAAAATGATGAATAATATATATATATTGTGATCATATGTATATGCATACAAACATCATGTGTGCTTTGCTATCAAAACATCAAATTATCATTCATTCATTATCTCATTATCACAATAGGCATACAAGCCTCATGAATCGCAACTCATATCATAAATAAGCACAACATATATATACAATCACAAACACTATCACTTTGCCACTTATCAACAAGGGCATTCATAATCATTATCATCATTAATTCATTAAGGTCTCACTCAATACCTCCTCGCAAGGGGTTTCTCAACACTCGTGGTCATCCCATCTTAAATGCCATGGTCTTAAAGCTCATGCATATATTAACTGTTTAATGCATATGCAACGGATCCGATTTCATATCACGGGTGATCGCAACCACCATAATCAATTATTCATAATCATTGGTTTCCCGCCTCGCAAGGGGTACTCCCGCCTCATGATCGCAACCATGGGCATCATAGGTGCTCGCAAGCCCTTTATCATATCAAATACCTAGTGATCGCAACCACTGGCTCATCATCATACAATGGTCCCCGCAGGGCCTTTCACATTCCACAATTAGGTGATCGCAACCACCGGCACAATATCATATCATCATCACATTGGTTTCCCGCCTCGCAAGGGGTACTCCCTTCATAGAATCCCGCAGGATCTTTCATCATTGTGATCACATCCACATAATACCAATGCTATGCCATGCCATGAATGCAAGATGCAATAATGCATATGCTCAACAACAACCTCGCAAGGATATCTCACCCTCTCAATTAGGGGTATATTGTATATCTTAGTTTTATCATCAATGGCATATAAATATTCACAAGGCCCCTCAAGGCACATCATTCAAATAATTGGCATTCAATGGCCACAAACATCACTTATAGTAATCCACCCATGGATATCAAAAGGCATAGCAACAAACATAATATTAATCCACACATGGATATCAAAAGGCATAGCAACAAACATAATATTAATCCACACATGGATATCAAAAGGCATAGCAACAAACATAATATTAATCCACACATGTGGCAACAAGGTATTACGAATTACACATACATATATAACATTCATTATTGCCTCTCACACATGCAAGTCAATTACTTGCACCCATCACAAGAGTATCATAATAATTCTCAATAATTATCAAATTGCCATTTCAATTACTCCAATATATATACATGGCAAGGCAAGCATGAGTATCCATCACATACAACAATCACTATCAAATTTACTCATGCAATTTGAATGTTAACTCCTCTCCTACCTTGAGGGAAGAGCCAAACCGTTCCAATGCTCCAAAAGCTCCTTTACACCATTTGGAATACAATCTACATATTATACATATGCACTCATACAATTAATAAACCATCACAAGGCATTCCTCATAGTTTTTAGATGTTTTCTAGCTTATCATCAAGTCCTAGACTTGTTAAACACCAAGTTATATAATTGTATTAGGCTTCGGGAATTCCTTTCCCAAGGCCAAGATCCTTTAGATCATAAATGCCAACTAACCCAACAACATCATTATTGTTACTCAATATTCAACTTAGCTCTCGTATCCTTCAATAATCACAATTAATCATTCAAATTCATTACAAGCCTCTTGGCCCCAATTAAGACTATCATCAATTAACAAATCCTTATAGCATTTATTATTTTACACAACATTATTAATCTCATTAATCAATCCCAATAATTCTAAAGATTCAATCCCTTCTTACAATTCCTTCTAAGACATCAAAATCACCAAAATTACTTATTTAATCAAGACCCCCCAAATCACTCCATTTAGGGTTTTTCATCAAAGCTTAAACAACATAAGCCCATGTTCATGAATCACCACCAATGGCCATCTCTCATCATTAATATCATTCTCCAATGTCATTAAACCCACATTCTATTCATATTTCACACTTTCCCCCAATTTATTAGAGTTAGTGTTTCATTAAAACCCAACAACACTCATTAATACCCTTCAACATCATAATTGCTCATTTATTTTCCACTCATCCAAGTATTAATTCATGCATCTACAATAACCCACTATTTATGCCATAATAACAACACCCCACCTAGGGTTTCTTCACTTAAAGCTTCTCCCAATAACCCATATGCCATAAACACTCCCCCAAATACATAGAACCCAACATCTAGGGCATAAAACTTATAAAGAATGGTGAGGAACTTACCTCTCTCAAGAGCCAACATTGGGCTTTCCATAAAGAGAGAAGTCCACACGAAAAATAGAGTAGGAGAGGGAGAAGGTGTTCCAGCACAAGCTTCTCCTTCAAGCTTCCATAGAATAAAAATGGGAGAGGATAAGAAAGCTCCACACAGCTTTGGTTTTTGGAGCGAAGAAAAGAGGAGATGGAGAAGGGAAGAAGACGAAGAAGAGTGAAGAAAGGAGGGGAGGAAGTGACATGAAAGTGGAAGAAAGTGAGAGTTTTATGTTTTAATATTTGCACTAATGACCATTATATCCCTTAGGTGTCTAACTGAGTAAGAGGAAAAAGAGTCCAGCCATCGGAATCAAGAAAAGAAGGGCCAATATACACAAACTGAGAGAAAAGAGGGAAAAATACAATCAGGGTGCTACTTGCTCAAGCGAAACCCACATTCGCTTGAGTGAGACAGCCCCATCTCGTGTAAGCCTCTCCATTCGCACAGGTGAAATAACCCCAGTATCTATTTCCACACTCGCTCGCTTAAGCGAGGTATTAATTCGCTTAAGCGAATCCGACAAGAAGTTATCCTTCCCAGCACTCGGATTTCTGTTGATAGAATTTCCCCCAAAACCAACACAACATTCATTCGGTTTCACTGGAAAAAATTCAACCAGATCCGAGTTATCTCACACTCGGCTTCCCTCTTAACATACCAATCTAGACCGGTCCATTTTCATTCAACCAACTCATTCAAGGCCGACTCATACTCGCATAGTCTATCACTCGGGATCCAGAGTTCCTTTCACTCAGGAACAACCTAATTAAACACCACTCGGTGTATCACAACCATAATTCACTCGGAATGTATTCCACATTCACCACTCGGCATAATTACACTTCTCACACTCGGAGAATACTCAATCTCCTTCCCCTTGGGAAGGTTCCCAACAGTCAAGTTCTAATCGGGTTTACTCTAACCATAACTCACTCGGGGAATTCATTAAGTCTCACCCGGACTTGTTCAGATCCTAACCACTCGGGGTATAAAACCTCATTCACTCAGATTATACACATATCTCATACACTTAGAATATATCCCAATCTGAGCCATTACAATAACTCTTCCCTCGGAAGAGGTTCACTCGGATTTCCACTTGGGAATATCTAAACCCATCCCCACTCAGGGTTTACTCATATTTTCCACTCGGTAACATTTAGGCCTATGGTTACACGGAATTATCTTATGCCTTCACACTCACTCAGTATCCACTCGGATAAACAATCCAGACCGAGTCCTTCCTCGCTTGGTTTTCTACTTGGTATTTCATTCCAAAACCAACTTCCTTTGTTTTTCCCCCACGAATAAAGTCTTTCCAGAATACTTCTGGACAACACACCTTGTGTCCACACTCGGTGCTATTTCCACTCGGAGTTACACTCACAGAGAGGCTCCACTCGGAATGAGTTACCTTGAACTCGGATATTTTCACACAGAACACAACTACTCAGAATATCACACAGGAAGACCTCTCACTCAGAATTTTATCTACTCCCTCACTCGAAGGGTTCTACCTTGGCATAGCCACTCAAAATTTCACTCAAAATTTCACTACATCAAGAAATTATTTTCTAAGGTTCCCACTCGAGTGAATTTCGTCAAGAATCCCTATTACTCATCATACACTCGGTCAAGACACAACCATACAAGTCACTCACCTGAGTGAGCATCACCCAGCATTCACACTTCCCACTTTCACTCAAGCCACTCACACTCGCTTGGGCGAAAAAGGTCCAGTGACCATTTCCTCACTGGCTCGCTCAAGCGCGGCCATTCTCGCTTAAGCGAGATTCGTCCAGAACCTTACCTAATCACAACACACTGTACTCGCTCGAGCTGATTCCTCACTCGCCTGGGCAAATGCCATTCCTCAGACCCTTCGCTCGGGCGAGACTCCATTCGCCTGAGCGAATTTCCTCCAGAGAGCAAACACTCGATACTGTGAATTCCTTCCAGAGAGTAACACTGATACTTGGGCAATTTCGCTTGAGCGAAATTCACCTTCGCCTGAGCGAAAATGGTCTAGAGACCATTATGCCAATACAGGGGATCCTCGCCTGGGCGAGATCCCTTCTCGCTCAGGCGAGACTATCAGCACAGAAACAGGAAACGCAAATTCCACACAGCTCAACTTATAAAATCTCATTTTAAGCCAATTTCATCATGTCCAAGCTATCATGTACATCATATAAAGCATATATAACTTGTTCCTAAGCATTCTCACTCGGAATTCCTCATTATAATCCAAACTTGAATTTATCCCACATTTCATACACATCATGAAAGGCACAT
Source organism: Clitoria ternatea (assembly GCA_037962975.1). NCBI lineage: Eukaryota > Viridiplantae > Streptophyta > Magnoliopsida > Fabales > Fabaceae > Clitoria > Clitoria ternatea. The sequence continues at coordinate 141,540,327 of CM075673.1, forward strand.
ACAGCCTATTCAAACATTCATATTTATGAATTTACATTCCAAACTGAATTCAAGCTCGTCATCATCTTATATACATGTATTCATACCTTGCTACCACTAATCCTCATATTCTCACACATCATCCTCAATAAACATCAACTTGCCATTCTCATTAATTATTCATTTTTATAAAATTTGGGATGTTACAGCACGTACCAGAAGATGTTTCTATAAAAATATGATCACAAGGTTTGGAATACTAGGAAGGGTCATCACAGATAATGGAATGCAATTCACAAATTCTAAGTTTAAAAGCCTCCTTAAAGGACTTCAGATCAAGCAAGTATTCTCCTCAGTGGAGCATCCCCAGACTAACGGGCAAGCCGAAGTAGCGAACAGAAAAATTCTCAAAGGTTTGAAGAAATGGCTTAATGAAGCAAAAGGAGAATGGGCCAATTAGTTATGCCATGTTCTATGGGCATACCAGATGACACAACACTCATCTACAGGAGAAACACCATTTCGGTTGGTATATGGTATGGACGCGATCATACTAGTTGAGATTAACCAAATTTCGCCAAGGGTACAAGATTTTGATAATGAGGACAACGACCTGAGGTTAAGGAAAAAGTTAGACCTACTCCCGAAAGTTAGAGAAGCAGCGTTCGTGTGAGATCAGGCAGTCAAAGCTAAGGCCGTAGTACGTTACAACGTCAAGGTTCAGAAAAGAAGATTTAATACAGGCGATCTCGTTCTGAGGAAGGCATCGGTTGGAAACCACCTGGCACATCAAGGAAAGCTAGCACCGACATGAGAAGGACCATACCGGGTGAATGAAGTAACTTCGGGAGAAGCTTATCTGCTGGAAACCTTACAAGGCGAAGTTTTCAAGAATAAATGGAATATAAAGAACCTGTGTGTATATTACAGCTAACCGGCGCCATAAGTCATGCACCCTTTTTCCCTACCTAAGGTTTTTCCTACAGGGCTTACATAGGAGGTTTTTAACGAGGCATGCAGCTGGGGTGCTTATTCATAAATGAAATACGAATTTGGCAAATTCTTATATGCTAATTTATTTTGAATTTGTAGTTGTCCAAGTTAAACCTCGGAATGGTTGAAAAACCCCAGAGTGGTTTATTTATGGTTAAACCTAAAGTGATTCATCCATGACCGAACAAGTATAAATAATTAAAGTGATACGCGTCAAAGTAATAACACCTAAATGTTATCAAAAGAAGCTATCTTAAGACATCGGTCGGTACAAGCAGTTAAGAGTAAAAAAATGTTCAAAAAGAGGATGGTATAAGCAAAAATATTGACTTCATTGCATAATCAAAAGTAGCTACAAAAAGGGGGGCACGTCGGCCAAGTGTTGAGCCCGACGGCGACTCAGCGGTTCTTTCCCACCGCCGGACTTTTTGTCAATTGGCAAGCGCACCAATTCGTTTGTAGTTTTCAAAATTTAGATATCGTTCCACTGGGATTGAAAGTCCAATAACAACAGTAATTTTCTACTTACTATGGTAAATATGAAGGAAATTATAAACAAAAGAATGATTTATATACAGTTTATACAATATTCACAAGATAGCATGGTTGAGTGATTCATGAGATAAGAAGAAAATAAAATCTATCTAAAAAGTTGAGTTGCAATCTAGAATAGGTAAGATACTTGAGATAAACACAGATAAACAAATTATGTTAGAAATTGGATCCCTAATCTAGAATAACAATGAGGAACTCAAGACATGCATATTTAATCATCAAGTTTCATGTCATTACAGCTTAAAATCATTATAACCGATCCCTCGTGATATAAATTCTAAGAATTCACCGTAAAGTCCGATCCCTCGTGAGCTTTCTCAGTAAAAACTTACATTAAGACTTGGCCTTTTGGCAACAATGGTTAACAACCCCTATAGAATTGAGATACCAAGGGTATTCCAACTTTTTACTTTCGTCAAAACAAGTTTCAATACGGCATAAATAATCATTCTCCCGTTTGACATTTATACTAATAAAACCAGTTTCGATACACATGAAAATCATTCTCCCGTTTGACGTTCATATTAATAAAAGGTTGAAATACTAACATGGACTTGAATCATAAACATGCAGAGGTCGAATTCACAACATTATACTCAATAGATTAGTTCACCAATTCCAATATAAACAAATTAGTTACACATGGTAAAAGTAAAAACAACACTTACAGAGTTTGACATTACGAAGAAGACGATGGAAACTTCACGATACAACGATCACAATACACCGAAACACACTCAAGTATCTAGAAAACTATTCTAGAACTACAACTCACAAAAGAAGTACTCAAAGTCGAGCACAAGAGAGAAGAGAAGAGAAGTGTATGGAATGGGATGTTATGAATGGTGTTGGATGGCCCTATTTATAGGGCTGAGCAAGGGTGCTGACGCTACGCGTCCCTGTGACACTACGCGTCAGACCCCTGACTCAGCTTCCATTAAGCAGCTGATAATGGCCACTTCAAATAATTAAAATCAATCATGCTTGGCCACTTGGACGTGTTTCCACTGTAATTTGGCCATTTGTGATGAGTGGGGTGGCCCTTGTGCTGAGTGGAGTGCCCATTATTGGGTCCAAGTGGGGTGGTTGGCCAAAGTGGGAGTGGAGACTGTGCAGTACTGACGCTACGCGTGGCTGTGATGCGTAGCGTCAGACTCAAAAATAGCAGTTGATGCTACGCGTGGGGTGAGGCTACGCGTCAGATTCTCCAGTGTAATTTTCTCTTGATTTCTTAACTTTTTCACTGCAAAACTAGAGAAAATTGATCAAGGGCAGATTATTTCCAACAACACTCATTTATTGAATTTAAATCCTAATTTTCTAACATTTTAAACTAATTTTTATGATTTTCATGAAATTTTTATTTAAGCTTTTATTGAAAATTTGAGGACTAACAAATACCCCCAACTTGAGACATTGCTCGTCCTCGAGCAAGAGAGAAAAATAAGAAAATAAAAATTTGAAATCAAATTTTTAAGTTAGTCCGAAAATTTATCACAAAAAATAATTACACAATTTTAACTATTTTGTAATAATAAAAAACTAATTCAAATATAACAAAGGTTTAATGACAAAATTATTTACAATATTTTATTAACAATCAAGCAGAATTTCAGGCTTACCTCACAAGTGTTTATCTCTATGCAATTGGTAACCTGTTTCTCTCAATCAATCATAAAATCAAACGAATTTAACTTTGTTTGTCATCTAATTAATGGTTATTTATACAGAGTTAATTCGGAAATCACGAGGTCTTTTTACAGGTTGTAATGAGGCTTGGTTTACAAGAATCAATGGTTTTTCTTGGAATTCAAAAACCTGAAATCATAAAAGAGCATTTTACAATCCTTAGGCTTTCTCTTGACCCAAACTTCTCATTTTCTTTTATTGATGAAAAATAAATACCCCCAACTTGATTCTTTTCACTATTTTTGACTTTTCTTTTCCATATTTTATTTTTTTGAAAAGAATCAAGTTGCTCATTTTCACTCCCCATTTTTGTAAGAACACTCAAAATATTTTTCATTTATTTCAACTGCTCTTTTAATCAATCAAGTATAGGGAATGATAAAAACAAATTTAGGTTTTAAGGGTACCAAAGAATTTTATTTTAGGCTCAAATGGGCTTGCAAAGGATAAAAGACTTTTTACCAAGGTAAGCTGTTTGGCCCAAGGTTTCGTTTCACCAATAAATATGCCTTGATCATTTTCCCGAATTCTCTGTACAACAACACAAATCACAGATTAAAGCAAAATCAATTCGAATTGAAAATATGTCGATTAAACCCTCAAGTGTTTAAAAAGATCTCTCAACTCACCGGGTTATTGAAATTTGCTTGATGGTTAATAAACTTATTGTAATTAAATTTATCAAAATTCCTAAGTTATAAAGAATCAAAAATTGATTTTAACAAAATTGGTTTTATTGTGTAAAAACTCTAAGTGTATAAACTAACTTACTAACAAAAATTTGATTGATTTATTTAAAAGAAGAATTATTTTTCGAAAAAAAAAAAATGAGCAAAAACGAATAAACACACCACACAATGATAAAATGCCATAATATAAAATGTAAATATAAATGTAAATGTAAATCCAAATATAACTAAAAACAAATGTACTCAATATAAATGAAGATGGCATCCTCAATCCTCCATCTGATCATCATCATCCTCCTCCTCCTCCTCATCATCACCATCAGAGTCATGATGTGCACTAGAAGATCCACCAGTCTCAGGGTAGGTGGGTAAATCTCCGGGCCAAGCTACATGTGCTGCAAACTCGGCTGGGGTAACATAAGGTGCTCCCTCTCCCTGTAACCTGTATTGATAAAATTCATCGTGAAGATGAATATAAGCTCTGTGAGTGGCAGCCATCATCTGCATCATATGCTGATGCTCAAGTGACATCCGGGCAAAGCCCTGTGTAACAGCATCAGCAGATGGAGGCTGCACTGGTGGTCTCCTCCTCCGAGGTCGGGGCTGAGCCTCCTGCTCTAGTGGTGGAAGCTCGCACTGCTGCACAAAATAATCTCTGTTTACTAGAACTTTAGGGACTCTCCCTGAAGAACTAGTAAACTCTGGTGAAGGTACAATGACTCCCTGCCTCCTCAGTAAGGCAGATATGATGAGAGGAAAGGGTATGGGGCGATTCACTTTATACCCAAGGGCATAAAAGTGAATCTGCTCGGAGATAAGCTCGGCGATATCAATGGTGTGGCCCTGGAGGATAGAATAGAGGAGGCAACAACGCTCCACTGGAAGGGAAGAAAGATGGGTGACAGGAGTGATATTATGGAGCATGAGGTGGGACCACACCTGGGCTATGGGGGTAAGCTGGGTCTTGAGGAGGTTAGATGGACTCCTTCCAACCCTACTCAGGTTGAAAAAGATTCCATCCTTGCTCAGAAAATGAGCAACCTCCTCGAGGGAGTATCCTAACTCTCCCTCAGCAAGAATCTTGTTTCTGTTTTCTTTCCAGAAACAAGTGTCATCCTCGGGAGTAGGCTCCCAAGGGTTACCCAATAGGGTACTGATGGTGTCCCGGTCATAAGAGATATGCCGGCCTCTAACCCAACTCGTCCGCTGCTGCCCAAGATTCGGTGCGTCCTGGCGGGTTCTGTAAGCATTTGCGTAAAACTCCATCACTAAGATGGGGTCCCCCTCAGTAGGTAGGGAGAATAGAGGTCCCCATCTCCTCTGCTGCACTCTATCCTGCAGCTCAGGATAGTCTCCTGCACTCAGATCAAGGACCCTCTCCCAGATAAGTCTTTGGCCCTTGATCTGATGAAACCGTGCCTATTTCGCATCCGTGCGAAATCTAGTAGGATCCCTCGGTCCTAACACCTCCTGTCTCTGAGAATCAGGATCCTCAGAAGTGGTGTCAGTGTCTGTGGACTTCCTCTGTCTTTTAGAGGGACCGGCTGTGGGAATGGATTTCTTAGGTGCCATCTGCAAAAAGTAAATTTTTAAAATTAAACACACATTAAAACATAAACCACACATTAATTTATAAAAATATTTTATTTTATGATAAAGAAAGTTACACACATATTTTTCAAATAATTTTCAAAACAAAATACAATTTATTCAAAATTCATACAAAGTTGCAAGAAAGTATAACAAATAAAAACTAAGAAAATTTATTAATTTCAAAAGAAAACAGCAAACAACAAACAAACATCAAGAATTAAAAATAGAGGCTGACGCTACACGTGGTGTGACGCTACGCATTAGCCTGTTCTTCCCACGCTACGCGTCAGTGGGACGCTACGCGTGGGATGCGCAGTTTTGAAAAAAATAACAGGGGTTGCACAGCAGCAACCCCTTTCCAAACCACATTATATCCATTCATTTTCTAATTCCTAACAGCAATCAATCCCAATGGTCTTCTAATCCTAATCCTAACCACATTTATTTCTAAAATCGAAAATTAAAACAAAAAGCTAAAGAGGATGGATTAGAGGACTTACTTGTTGTTCCTTGAGCAATTTAGGAATGAAGAGGTTTGGAAGAGAGAAAAGGAGGTTTTTGAAGTTTAGGTTTGAAAACTAAGTGAGGCAGAGAGGAAGTTTTAGGTTTAAAACCCTAAGATGGGCCTCTCTGGTTCAGTTTTAAAAACTGAACGTGGGCTCTGACGCTACGCGTGAGTGGGACGCTACGCATCAGAACCAAAATTCAGAGTCCAAGCTACGCGTCAAGTGGGCGCTACGCGTGGGCTTCTGTTTTTTTGATTTTCAAAAATTTGGATTTTCAAAAACCTTTTCAGTTTAAAACCCCTTTTCTTTTAAACAAGTTAAAAATTGTTTTGTGGGGTTTTTTTTTATGTAAAACCACCTTAAAAACAAAAAGAAAAGAATGGGTTGCCTCCCATTGAGCGCTAGGTTTAATGTCTCCAGCCAGACATTACCTCTGATTAATCAGGTGGTTTCCCAATATTCTTTGAGGAATCACCTGTCTTTTTCTTCCTTCTTCTTCTTTTCCGATGCTTAATTACCTGTTTTTCATCATTCAAAGCATTGGTTAATTCAAAACAATTTAATTGATTGGGAAGAGATATACCTGGTTTGGTTGAAGGGTAAACTTTTTCCTCATTACTTATCCTAAGGTGTTCATGAGCACTGAAGCTTACTTCTTCTCCATAAACTTTGACTGCAACCATACTTTGATCAACATCTACTTTGATTTTTGCAGTCTTCATGAAAGGTCTTCCTAGGATCAGGGGGATCTCAGTATCCTCCTTCATATCCAGTACCATAAAGTCAACTTTGAAGTGGTACTTGTCAACCTTTACTAACACATCTTCCACAATCCCATAGGGCTTTTTGATAGAGCGATCCGCAAACTGTAATTCTGTCTTTGCCTCCTTCAACTCATATTCACCAATACGTTTTATTAAATCTAAGGGCATCAAGTTAATGTTAGCCCCTAAATCTAATAGCGCATTCCTGATGTTGATATTTCCGATTGTTACAGGAATGGTGAAACTCCCCGGATCTTTACATTTTTTCGGGGTTATACAGTTTGTTTCTTGCTCTGTATCTCTTTGCATATTTTTTTCTTTTTCATTTTTTTCATTTTTTTCTATTTTTTCACTTTCTTTTTCTTCTTCTTTCTTTTTCTCACTCTTTTCTTTACAATCAATTTTTACAATATCAGAAGAAACAGCATTACATTGTTCCCTTGGGTTTTGAGTGTTTGCAGAAAACCCAGAACTCTTTAATTCGGCTATCTCTTTTGCAAGCTGACCCATTTGTATATCTGATGCTTTTCGGGCAGCTTCATTTGTCTCTACAAACTGCAATAACTGTTGAATAGCTTCCTCTATTCTTGTCAACCTTGCATTGTCAGTTTGTTGTTACTTGAATTGATTGTTAGGAGGTCTGTTGGAAGGTCCAGTGTCCTGTCTCCAGCCAATATTCTGATTTTGCCAACCCTGCAGGTAATTGTTAGGAAAAGAATTTCCATGATTAAAAGGAAAATTACCTAAGGGTGCTCTTTGATGGTTCATGAAATTGGCTTGCTCTTGCTCATTTCCACAGTAACCACATGGTTGTTCTCCCATGCAGTGCGTACATGCTTTAAGTTGAGCAGGGGGTGGTGATGCTACTTGAGCAATTTGAAGTTTTTCCAATTGCTTGCTCATAACTTCAATTTGTTGGGTCAGTAATTTTTGCTGAGCCAACACTGCATCATTTACTCCCAATTCGAGCATTCCTGGCTTCCTTTGCATATTACCTCTTTCATGCTTTGCTTGTCGGTCACTAATAGCCATTGATTCCAATATTTCTATGGCTTCCTCCACAGTCTTGTTCATTAAAGAACCACCTGCACAAGCATCTAACATCATCTTGAACTGAGGCAATAAACCATGGTAAACGATTCTTACCTTTTCGGCATCATTTAGGTTGTGGTTTGGGCATTTTCTCAAGAGTGCCTTGAATCGTTCCCATGTCTCTCCTAATGATTCATCATTATTTTGGGAAAAAGAGTGTATGGCTGTCATTGCTTCAAAATATTTTGAAGGAGAATAAAATCTTTCCAAAAATTTTCTTTCAACATCGGACCAGTTTGCAAAACTACCCGGTGGACAAGATTTAAACCATTCTTTTGCTTTCCCAATCAATGAAAAAGGAAAGAGTCTCATGTAAACAGACTCTTCTTGATTGGGTTCAAAACCAATTGTGCTGCATAATTCATAAAAAACAGTTAAATGTTCATATGGTTCTTCATGATTTAAACCAGCAAATTGGTTGTTTTGAATAATATTTAAAGTGGCAGGTTTAATTTCCACTGGTAAAACTGGTCCTTGAAACATTCCCGAAACTCGGGGTGGACCATTTATAGCAGCAAACTGTCTCAATGTTCTCCTTTCAGCAGCCATATTTGAATTTTCAAAAATTTTTGAAGTAGAAGAAGAATTAGTTTGTGTTTTTGATTTCAAAGACTTGATTTTCTTTACAAACTTTTCTATCTCAGGATCAAAATAAATTTTACCTGTGGTAGATCGAGTTTGCATACACAAACTAGACAAAGAAAGTTAGTGTAACAATGATAAGAAATAATAAAAAAAAATTATCTAAAGTAAAAAAAATATTTACCACGGTAATTAAAATTTTACTATTTTACTGAAACAATTCAATCCCCGGCAACGGCGCCAGAAAACTTGTTGAGCCCGACGGCGACTCAGCGGTTCTTTCCCACCGCCGGACTTTTTGTCAATTGGCAAGCGCACCAATTCGTTTGTAGTTTTCAAAATTTAGATATCGTTCCACTGGGATTGAAAGTCCAATAACAACAGTAATTTTCTACTTACTATGGTAAATATGAAGGAAATTATAAACAAAAGAATGATTTATATACAGTTTATACAATATTCACAAGATAGCATGGTTGAGTGATTCATGAGATAAGAAGAAAATAAAATCTATCTAAAAAGTTGAGTTGCAATCTAGAATAGGTAAGATACTTGAGATAAACACAGATAAACAAATTATGTTGGAAATTGGATCCCTAATCTAGAATAACAATGAGGAACTCAAGACATGCATATTTAATCATCAAGTTTCATGTCATTGCAGCTTAAAATCATTATAACCGATCCCTCATGATATAAATTCTAAGAATTCACCGTAAAGTCCGATCCCTCGTGAGCTTTCTCAGTAAAAACTTGCATTAAGACTTGGCCTTTTGGCAACAATGGTTAACAACCCCTATAGAATTGAGATACCAAGGGTATTCCAACTTTTTACTTTCGTCAAAACAAGTTTCAATATGGCATAAATAATCATTCTCCCGTTTGACATTTATACTAATAAAACCAGTTTCGATACACATGAAAATCATTCTCCTGTTTGACGTTCATATTAATAAAAGGTTGAAATACTAACATGGACTTGAATCATAAACATGCAGAGGTCGAATTCACAACATTATACTCAATAGATTAGTTCACCAATTCCAACATAAACAAATTAGTTACACATGGTAAAAGTAAAAACAACACTTACAGAGTTTGACATTACGAAGAAGACGATGGAAACTTCACGATACAACGATCACAATACACCGAAACACACTCAAGTATCTAGAAAACTATTCTAGAACTAAAACTCACAAAAGAAGTACTCAAAGTCGAGCACAAGAGAGAAGAGAAGAGAAGTGTATGGAATGGGATGTTATGAATGGTGTTGGATGGTCCTATTTATAGGGCTGAGCAAGGGTGCTGACGCTACGCGTCCCTGTGACGCTACGCGTCAGACCCCTGACTCAGCTTCCATTAAGCAGCTGATAATGGCCACTTCAAATAATTAAAATCAATCATGCTTGGCCACTTGGACGTGTTTCCACTGTAATTTGGCCATTTGTGATGAGTGGAGTGGCCCTTGTGCTGAGTGGAGTGCCCATTATTGGGTCCAAGTGGGGTGGTTGGCCAAAGTGGGAGTGGAGACTGCGCAGCACTGACGCTACGCGTGGCTGTGATGCGTAGCGTCAGACTCAAAAATAGCAGTTGATGCTACGCGTGGGGTGAGGCTACACGTCAGATTCTCCAGTGTAATTTTCTCTTGATTTCTTAACTTTTTCACTGCAAAACTAGAGAAAATTGATCAAGGGCAGATTATTTCCAACAACACTCATTTATTGAATTTAAATCCTAATTTTCTAACAAATTAAACTAATTTTTATGATTTTCATGAAATTTTTATTTAAGCTTTTATTGAAAATTTGAGGACTAACACCAAGTAATCTGTAATTTTCAAAAAAGAGGGGCAGAGCTCATCTCGCCTATAGAGCGAAAAGGAATTTAAGGGCTCTCGGGCCAACTTCTCCTTCTTCTCTCCCCGAACTGGCATCCTCATCTCCACCATCATTTTGATTTTTAGGAGGTGTATCATCTTCTCCTTCCACCAGGTGATGAAGGTATAGTTTGTAAATAATTTCAATTATACTAAAAATAGTTTAGGTTTATTTTTTGGTCATTTTTGGGCCTTTGTATATGTTTTGGGCCTTGTATTTGGCCATTTTATGTAGATTAGTTGCTAATTGGGCCTACGAAATAGAGAAGCCCATTAGGGAGTGCATTTCTCTTGCCTATATAAAGGCATGCTCTCCATGTACCTTACACCTTACATTTTGAAGAATATACACATTTTGTAATTAATGAATGTTAGTCTCTCCTTTAGGCTAGAATGAGTTTTCCCTTCTAGCAAGCTCTTATCTCTAGGCTTTCATCCCCTAGAGTGGCAAGTAGGACTTATCCTTTCTTAAGGTGGTGTCCAATCCCTTACCTCTATCCAATCCATTCCATCTCCACGATTATCCTTCCAACTTCATTCCTTCCTCCTCCATGCTTCTAAATTTTCATCCATTGATCTTTTTGAAGAAAGTTAGCTTGATCCATCCTTCTTGGCCTGCAAGATTGAAGTCTAGGATATATCACCAAGGGTGCAAACTTAAATGGCTTATCAGTAGGGGTGTAGGACTTTCCGCTAACTTCGGTCACTAGTTCCCTATCCCGGAACTTATTAAAGAAACTGATTCCATTCAGATTCAGCATACTACCCCGGTTGTATAAAATAACTTGATGAACCGCGTGTCTAAAGGAATCCTTAGTGGCCCGAGCGAACAACGTCATGTTATCTTTATACTTGGTCTGTTCATCCTGAACCACAGTGGATAAGTCATTATTTTTCTTTTGGAGGTCGGCCATAAGTTTCTCCAAGTCGTCCACCTTGAGGCGGCATCCATCATTCATTTTCTTCAAGTCTTCTTTAGATTTTCAAAGATCTTGATTTTCTTCATTAAGGCTCTTAACCCTTTGATGAGCCTTACCGTAGTCCTTGAAGAGATGAGTATTTTTCTCTTTTAACCACTCTATCTCCCTTTTGGGCCTATCCGTGGCGACAGAGTAGATGGTGGAGAGAGTCTTGATGTTGTACCACATGGCGGTCTCTAGGGAAATTCAAGGTTATTTGGATTCAACCCTTCCTTAAGACGCCACAGAAGAGTGAAGCTGGTGTTAGAAGGAGTAGTCTTGACAAAAAGATCTTTCAGAGCTTCCATACCGGAGACAGGAACTGGGGTGTCCTCCTTAACTGGACCCTCAGTGGACACCCCTTTGCCTTTATCCAGCACCTTTTGACCGGGGTCAATCGTTTGCTTCTTGGAGGCGTTGACCTCCTGCTTCTTCTCCTTTCTTTTAGCAGGAGCATTCTCTATCACGACTGTCCCGCTCGGAATCTAAAGATTCACAGATTTCTTCAATTTTGGGGTTAGATGGATTTCCCCAGAGACATCATCCTTGGTGTCCTCCAGATGCTTCCGGAATACCTTTAGAGCATCAACACTCATGTTTCCTAAAAAGGAAAAAATTGTTAGCACAAACCAGAATGCAAAAATACTTAAAGAAAAAAGGAAGAAAGGTAAATACCCAAATAAGTGAGGTACTCATTTCATGTCTCCAAAGTTCCTAGGAGAGAATGACATTTTAGGGGAGCACCTCGGGAGAGAGTGTGAAGGGTGTCTACCACGAACCGGAAGGTTATGGAGAGAGAGCCTTCATCGACTGAGTAAGCCACACTCTCTAAGAGAAAATGTTTGTGGGTCCATCCGGTGTGTATTAAAAACCAGCCTTCTTCATCCTTTCAGAAGGGGACACCGTCTCCTCCATAAAAAAGTTTAAAAAATGAATTCTTGAAAGAGGCATCGTACATCTTGAAGGAGTCGGCGTAGGCCTCAAAGTTTACGATGTCACTTTGACATCTTAGGTTGATAAAACCCATTCTGTAGTCGGCTCGACGCATCACCAATGCGTACCTAAAAAACATGGCAGCAGTCAGAGTGAAGTGAAGGTGCTTTTCAAGAACTTGTAGGGCCCTCACCAAGGCCCAACCATTTGGGTGAAGCTGGCTGGGGGAAATGTAAAAAATGCAACACCCCCATCTCATATTTGTTTAGTGGGAACCGGACTCCCACTTTCAGTAAGGTAAAGTTGTGGAAGAAAAAGAAGCGGTCCTGAGGGATGTGGCAGATTCGATCTACAAAGGTAGGATGAATGAGATGAAAATCCTTTTCGTATTTCTTGGCTCGCCAGAAAGATTCAGCTTTTAACTCCACGTCGTCCTCAGCAGTGGCGTGGGTTCTATAGGTGGCCAAGACATCTTTGGCTACCCAGAAGTAGGGGTCCTCGGCTTTCCAAGCTAGCCAGTTAACCTTATCTGTGATCATGGAGGTGTCGTTAGGATCGTTCCTTAGTACGGATGAACCAGCGGCGTCCATGGTAACTGTATGCTTTAAAAAAGGGATAGTAGAATAGAAGTCGGTATCATCAGCATAGTAATATACTATGCTAGAATCTTTACCCTGGTCCGGAGACAAGGACGGCAATGGAGATTTAGGTTCTCGAACTTCAGAAGACGAGGACTCCAGCTCTGGGGGATTTTGATCACCCTGATTACCCGAAGTCATCCATCTACGGGTGTCCATTTGAATAAACCAAAGTCCATGATGAGGAACCTTGGGTGACCAAGAAACAGAAGGGTTTAAAATTATTTAGCAAAAGTGGTCTTGGTCTTGGCCATTGTTAGTAGAAAAAATAGACATCGTAAATTTAAAAGGTCAAAAGGGATATCCGTGTTTATGGTGTAGATGGTTCTTCTAGTACGGGTCAGGACAAAGTGAAGAAAAGACAGAGACAACGGATGGGCAGAGTGTCTGGACGAAAATGTAAAGTGAGGTATCAAAGAGGAAACCCTCCTTATAAAGGCGCTGAAGATTTGTGGGCCGAAGTTCAACAGCCGTGGCCTATGGACAGAGTGGAAGTCAAAACGACGCGACCCAAAAGCAAGCGTCGCTTCGCATAGAGTGATGTCACCTGACGATACGTGAATTAAAACAACCATTCACGACTCTCCATGTCCACGATCTGTGTGAAATGACAGCTTTTTTAGGCGGCGCGCATTATATGCTCCACCTAACTAACCATACATGGCATATCGGATACATCTGTACAAAGGTCATAAAGCCATATCGACCAGAAGATTAAATCTATAAGATTACAAGACCTTCGGTCAGAGTCATGAGATAGCTTATTGTTGTAACAACGTCACAAAAATAAGCTAGGGGGCAAATGATCCAGGGTGCTAACCAGGCTCTATAACACACGGACGGAGTGCTACTGAACGACGCCATGACTTCAGAGTTACCAGAAGGACCTGATTAAACTGTCACAATCAGAGTCTAAAACTAGTACAACTTTGATCGTATAGTCAAGACTCTAACCTCACACTAACAGTCAAACAATGAGTCAGAATCGATGTTTACAACATGTCCCTGTAAATACTATTACTACAGTAAGTTAGGAAAAAGGTCAAATCACTTCTCCTACTCAGGATTTCCTATAATACATCTTATTTATTACTGTAAAAAGATATAAACTAATCTACGAGTTATCTCCGTGATACCCATATTTCCTGTAATACCATTACTGACTTAAGCATCAGAGAATCTTTTGCAGGTGCACCTTCAGTGTGTTCCTTTACCTCGGTATAGACTTGAACACCAAATTCACCCTATACTTGAAGAACTTAGGATTCTCATTGAACCAAGGTATAAAATACCGTACTCTATTGAGATGACGTAAAACTAAGAGTAAGTTAGGTAACTCCAGACATCGGTCAAGATGGTTAACTCTTGACCTCGGTTCTAAGACTGAACAATCGATAAATTAAAATTTACTAAAATCAGATGATTTAACAGAAGGTGTAGGACCCATTAAATAATTTTGTACATTTGATGGGTTTAGAATAATGAGGAATTTATTATGGTTATGATGGTATGTTCAAAATAATTTTTGGTGTTGAGGAAATAATTATTCGGACGTGACGTATGTTAATAAATAGTGAAAATACGAATGAAATGAAAATTCCTTATTCTTCTTCTCTATTTGACCATGACATTTTCCCCTCTCTTTACACTCTCTTTTTCCCTTTGGATAATTGGGTTTTGTAAGCCATTGGACAACAGTGTCGTGCACACTTTGGACAATTGGTTAAGGACTAATTTTGGCATCTTTTCCTCTCTTGTCTCTTCAATTTTGATGGGCTCTTTCTCCTCACCATTATATTGTATTTTTTCATCTTTGTTTTCCCTCTCCTTAAGCTTAAAACCATCCACCCCTCCTCCATGCCCATTTTTTATTAAAATCAACTTTTAAGCTTGGATTTCTAAAGCAAAGAAGGCACATTAAAGTATATCTTTACTTTTATCTTCATATTTCCCTCTCATTTTTCATTTTCCATTGAGGCTTGGATTTAAGGTAAGAAATCATTCTTCCTAATGGCATTTAATTGGTGTTTTAAGGTTGTTAGAGATTGATAATGAAGGATTAAGTGTTATTATGTTGAGAAAATGCATGTGGAACCCAAACCCTACTTTAGGAGACCATTGGGATTTGTTGATTGGTTGTTGATGATTGAGGTATGGTATTTTTAGTTTAAGAATGCTTGAAATGATGTAAGAAAAATTATTGGAATTGATGTTTGACAATTTAAGTGAAAACCCTAGAATGTGGAATTTGGGGCTTTTGGCAAAACTTGAGAAATTTGGAATTTATTTTCCATAAGAGTAATTTTGTATATGGAAATGAATTTTGGAATGATAGGTATTAATTATTTTTGTTGGGAATTTGAGAAATAAAGAAAATATAATAAGGTTCTAAGTTGGTACAATTGGTAGAAGTGGTATTTGGTGGTGTTGGCGTGAATGGAATTGGTATAATGTGTTTGAGACATTAAAACCTATTAAGGATGATGGGTAAGGAGTTTGTTATGTGTTGGTGACTTAGGAGTTTATGTTGTAGTTATTTAATTATAGAGAATTTTGGTTAATGGGAAGAAATTCCTGAAACCTAATAAAATGAGAAAATAAAGCCTATAAAATATTTACAACATGATGATAATCATGTATATATATTTATTTGTATAACAAGAATTGAGAATGATGTTTGAATGAAAGATTGATTGCATTATGTTGGTAAATACTTGTATGTTTGCCTTGAATGGACATACTATCTCTTATGTGTGAAATTAAATGAGATTGAATCTTGTTGATAGATTAGATATTGGATTGGTACATTTAATGCTAATAGAAATTTGGAATTATTGTTTGATATGCTCTCATGATTTCAATGTGTGAATTGATATGGATATGACTCCTTGGCTATTATATTGTGAACAATATGAATTGATGCCTCAGAGATGTTTGTGATAAATTGTATGCCTTAGAGAGTATTATGATTTGTTGCATGCCACTAACTATAAGGTTAAGTGTAATATGTACCCCTAAGTGAGAGGGTGTGAGATTCTTGTGAAGTTGAGGCTAGCATATGCATTCTTGTATTTCATGGTATGCATGGCATATCATATTGTGATGTATTGAGATCTTGCGAGATCTTGTGAAAAGGACCCTTGCGAGGAATAACTATTTAAGTGACTATGCATGGTTGCGATTACCTGATGTGTTGAAATAATTGAGATCTTGCGAGATCTTATGAAAAAGACCCTTGCAAAGGGATAGATATTTAAGCGACTATGCGTCGTTGCGATTACTTGATAAATTGTGTACATATTTAGCCTTAAAATAATGTTAGGTCTTTATATTGGCAAACGCGTCAATTTATCAGTTGTAGTTTTCAAAAAGATATCATTCCCTCAAGGATTGAATGTTCCAGTAATTCACAGTAAATTCTTTTTTACTATGGTAAATGTATCAAAACTTATTAACAAAAGAATGATTTATAAACAATTTGTACAATATTCACAGATTTAGAGATTGATTTATTCATTTAATAAAAATACATAAAAGAACTGTCTAAAAAGTTGAATAGTAATTTAGAATAGTTTCAATACTTAAGAAAATATATATTAGCAAAATATGTTGGAATTAGGATCCTCGCACTAAAACATAATGAAATAAATACAAACATACATATTTAATTATCAAATTCATGTTATTGTAGCTTAAAGTCATTATAACCGATCCCTCATGATATAAATTCTAAGTAATTACTGTAAAGTCTGATCCCTCTGATGCTTTCTTAGTAAAAACTTGCTTTAAACCTTGGCCTTAATACAACAATAATTACCAACTCTATCCCTAGTAATTGGTATATTAAGGGTATTTCAACTTTTACCTTCATTAAAACAAGTTTCAACATGCATGAAAATCATTCTTCCATTTGACATTCATACTAATAAAAGATTGAGATACTAACATGTCATTTTGAATCATAAACATGCAGAGGTCATAATCACAACATCATATAATAGATTGATTCACCAAATTCCAACATAAACAATTTAGTTACACATGGTAGAAGGGAAAACAACACTTACAGAGGTTACGAACAATTGCAACTCTTCACGATACAAAAGCTCACAATACTACACAACACTCTCAAGTATCTAGAAACTACTCTAGATTTACAAACTCACAAAAGAACACTTAAACTCAAGTGAAAAGAGAGGAAAAAAGCTCTGAATGTAGAATGCAATGCCTAGAAGTGATGCAAGAAGGCCTATTTATAGGGATAAGGAAGGGTCCTGACGCTATGCGTCAAGCTGACGTTGCGTGTCAGGTTCCTGACTCAGCTTCCATTAAACATGTGATTAAGGGCCATGATTAAGCAATTTTTAATTACATAATGCCTAGATAATGGTTCCACTTGTCTCCCAATTCGGCTTGGCAACTTGCATGAGTGGATTGGCCATTATTTGGCCTTTTTGGTTGAGTACTTGGCCACCTGGAAGTGGAGTCCACGTAACTTCTGACTACGCGTGGGTGTGATGCGTAGCGTCAGCTTCAGAAGTTCCCACACTATGCGTGGTGTTGATGCTACACGTCAGCTCTTCAGTTCTTCAATTTTCTCTTAAATTTCTTTAATTTTTCACTACAAAAACTAGAGAAAATTGATCAAGGCATATAATTTCCAATAACTTCCATTTATTATAATTAAAACCTAAATTTCTAACAAATTAAACTAATTTTTATTATTTTTGACACAATTTTATTAAGAAATTTATTGTAAATATGAGGACTAACAAATACCCCAACTTAGGACATTACTCATCCTTGAGTAAGAGAAAAGCTTTAAAAACAATTTTGAAATCAAATTTTTGAATAGTCTAAAAATTTACCACAAAAAGTAATTTCATAATTTACCATTTGAAATAATCAAAAATGGATGTCTTATGCAATAAAGGCTTAAAGATAAAAAGTTTTACAATGTCTTATTAACAAATTGAGCATAATTTCAGGCTTACCTCGAAAGTGTTTATCTCTGTACAAAGGTAATCTATCAGCTCATCGATCATAAAATCAAACAAATTCAATTTTGATTTTCATCTAATCAATGGTTATTAATACAAAGTCAAACAAGAGTCACAAGGTCTTTTAAAAGGGTTGTAATGAGGCTTGGCTATAAGAATTTATGGTTTTTCTTGAAAGCAAAAACCCGAAATCATAAAAGAGCATTTCATAATTTTTAGGATTTTCTTGGCCCAAATCTTATTTTCCTTCTTGGTAAATACTGTCAACTTAATCCTTTTCATTACTTCGTTTTCTTGTTATGCATATATATATATATATATTTCTTTTTCTTTTTTTCTTTTTTTTTCATATACATGCATTATGATAATCTGGAAAAGAACTAAGTTATAATTTTTGCTCCTTTTTTATGTAAGAACCTTAAACATTCTTGTTCAAAAATGCTCTTTTATTCAATCAAGTAAAGGGAATTGTTAAAAATTATTTACGGGTTAGGGGTGTCAAAGAAATTATTTTTAAAGCTCAAAATTGGCTATCAAAGGATAAATATGATTTTACCATGGTAAGCTTTTTGGCCTTAGCTTTGTGTTTACCAAAAATGTGCCTTGATCATACTCTTGGATCCTCTGTACAACAACACAAATCAAAGAATTGAGCAAAATTAATTTGAATGAGATTATGTCGAAACCCTTAAGTGTTTAAAGATCTCTTAGCTCACCAGTTTTCGAAATTAACTTGATAATTAATAAATTATTATAATTAATTTTATCAAAATTCCTAAATTACAAAAGAATCGATAATTGATTTTAGAAATGGTTTTATTGTGTAAAAACCTTAAGTGTATAAATTTCTTTATTTTCAAAAATTTGTTAATACTTATTTTTTATTTTTAAAAAATATGCAAAAATTAAAAACACACCACACAAAATAAAAATATAATCCAAATCAAATATCACACATATTAAAGTAAATACCAAAATACCAAATTGAAATCAAAGTGCTAAAAGTAATGAAAAATGCATAAGAAAAATAGAGATGGTTCTCAATCCTCATCCTCCATTTGATCATCCTCCTCCTCCTCATCAGCATCACCCCCGGTGTCATCATGAGCTCTAGAAGGTCCACCTGCCTCAGGGTATGTGGGCTGGTCACCAGGCCAAGCTACATGAGCGGAAAAGTCGGCTGGTGTCATAAATGGTGCCCCCTCTCCCTGTAACCTGTATTGATAAAATGAATTATGTAAGAGTACATAGGTGTAGTGAGAAGTAACCATCATCTGCATCATATGCTGATGCTCTACACTCATCATAGCAACTCCCTCAGTAATGGCATCAGCAGATGGTGGCTGGGCTGGTCTCTTCCTCCTAAGTCTGGGCTGAGCTTCTCGCTTAAGAGGTGGAAGCTCGCACTACTGCTCAAAGTAAGATCTGTTCACCACCACCTTGGGAACTCTCCCAGATGAACTAGTAAACTCGGGTGATGGTACCTCAACTCCTTGCCTCTTTAGTAAGGCAAAAATGATGAGAGGGAAAGGAACAGGGTGATTCACTTTATAACCAAAGGTATACAAGTGAATCTGCTTAGAGATAAGTCAGCAATATTAATGGTGTGGCCCTGAAGGATGGAATAAAGAAGAAAACAATGATCAATAGGTATAGAAGAGAGATGAGAAACTGGTGTGATATATAGAGCATTAAATGAGACCACGCCCAAGCTAAAGGGGTCATCTGGGTCTTTAGAAGGTTTGATGGAGATATGTTAACCTTACTCAGGTTAAAGAAGATCCCATCCTTGCTCAAAAAATAAGCAACATGATCCAGGAAGTATCCTAGATCACCAACCTCGGTAGTGATCTTGCTTTTCTTTTCCATCCAGAAACAAGTATCGCCCTCGGGAGTAGGCTCCCAGTGATTACCCAGTAGGGTACTAATAGTATCCCTGTCACATGTGATGTGTCAACTTCTCACCCAACTCGTCCTTTGCTGACTGATATTTGGTGAATCCTGACGTGTCCTAAAGGCGTTGGCGTAAAACTCCATGATCAATATGGGATCCCCCTGAGTAGGTAAAGAAAATAGGGGTCCCCACCTCCTCCTCTGTATCTCATCCTAAAGCTCAGGATAGTCTCTAGCACCAAGATCAAGGACTCTTTCCTAGATGAGTCTCTAGCCCTTGATCTGATGAAATCTCGCCTACTGGCGTCAGTCCTAAATCTGGTGGGATCACGAGGTCGCAACTGCTCCTCGCCCTGAAGATCATGATCCTCAGAAGTGGTATCAGTATCTGTGGCCCTTCTTTGTCTTTTGGGACCAGTGGTGGGAATGGACTTTTTCGGTGCCATCTGCAAAATAAAATTTTATTTAAATAAAACATAAAAAAATAAATCACTCAATATACACACAACAAAATGCATCACACAATATTTTTGGTTTTTAATAAGTTAAAGTAAAATAAAACATACATGTTTTTGATTTTTATATTTTTAACAAAACAAAATAATTCATGCAAACAACAAAAATTCACATGCATATTTTTTTATTTTTTTTGGATTTTAAAACAGTAAGATTCATATATCATACAATAAAATTCACACAAAACAAAATTAAGCAAAATTTTATTTTTAAGAAAGAAAATAAGGTTCCCACAACAAACATATTTTTTATTTTTAGAAAATTTCAAAATAAATTTATTTTATATTTTTATACAAGAAAGTATAACAAACAAACAAATTTCACACACAATAAAGATTTTTATAACAAATAAAAAGAAACAATTTTTTTATTTTTTCAATTTTTAAAACAGAAAATCATACAGCTAAAAATAAAAATTAAAACATAAAAATTAAGAAAAACAAAAACAGGGGCCTGACGCTACGCGTGGTTGGGACACTACGCGTCAGCCCTATTCTTCTCACACTATGCGTCAGTGGGACGCTACGCGTGAGCTTGCAGAACTGAAACATGAAAACAGGGGTTGCGTAGCAGCAACGCCTTCCAATCCTTATTTAATCCACACGTTTACCTATTTCTAACAGCAAACAATTTCCAATGGTCTTCTAATCCTAACCTAACCGCATACATTTCTAAGAATTAAAATCAAAAACAAAGAGAAAAGGGATTTAGAGAACTTGATTAAATACAGATGATGATGATGAAAGAGTGTTAGGGTTTGAGAGAATAGAGTTTTGTATAAAATAAGGCAGAGAGGGAAATTTAGGTTTTAAAAACCTAAATTGGGCCTCTCTGGTTCAGTTTTAAAAACTGAACGCAGGCCTTGACGCTACGCGTGGTTGGGACACTACATGTCAAGTTGAAAATTTAGAACCTACGCTACGTGTCAGTGTGGCGCTACGCGTGGACTTCTGTTTTTCATTTTCTCAACATTTAATTTTCAAAAACCCTTTTCTTTTAATTTTAAAACCCCTTTTATTTAAAAATCAAAATTTGTAAAAAAACCTTTTTTTGTAAAAAATAAGAGAAATAAAGAAAATAATGGGTTGCCTCCCATTGAACGCTTGATTTACTGTCTCTAGCTTGACGTCGTACATATCATAGATCAGTCAAATAACAAGTGGTAGTGAGTCTGTTGATTTCACCACCCAGATAAGGTTTCAATCTTTGCCCATTAACCATCCAACTTCTTTTGGAAATTGGATCTTTAATCTCAACTGCTCCATATGATTTAACTTCCTTAATTACAAATGAGCTTGACCACTTAGATTTCAATTTACCAGGAAATAGTCTTAATCTTGAATTAAACAATAAAACTTGCTAACCTAGTGTGAAGTGTCTTTTCTTAATTTTCTTATCATGGCAAGCTTTCACCTTATTTTTGTAACTTCTAGATGACTCATAAGCATTGTTTCTTATTTCCTCTAACTCAAGTAACTACAACTTTCTTTTGTCAGCTGCTACATTTGGATCAAAGTTGAGGAATTTTAAGGCCTAATATGCTTTATGTTCCATCTCTACTGGAAGATGACAAGTTTTTCCATAGACCATTTGGAAAGGGGAAAGGCCAATAGGGGTTTTGAATGCAGTTCTGTATACCTAGAGTGCATCATCAAGTTTTTTGACCAATCCTTCCTGGAAGAAGACACAGTCTTTTCCAAAATTCTTTTCACTTCACGATTTGAGATCTCAACCTGTCCATTGGTTTGTGGATGATATGCTATGGCCACCTTATGTCTCACTCCATAATGTTGTAACACCTTCTGAAGAACTTTGTTACAAAAGTGTGATCCTCCATCACTGATCAAGGTTCTTAGTGTTCCAAACCTGTAGAAAATATTTTTCTTCAAGAAATTCACTATAGTTTAGGTGTCAGCATTAGGTGAAGCTATTGCTTTTACCCATTTTAAAACATAATTAACTGCCAAAAGGATATATTGATTGAATTGAGAATAAGGGAAGGGTCCTATGAAATCAATAACCCAACAATCAAATCCCTCAACCTCTTGAATGTTTGTGAGAGGCATTTCTTGCCTCCTATTGACATTACCTGTTCTTTGGTAGTTATCACAAGCTTGCACAAATAAGTGAGAATCCTTAAAAATGGAGGGCCAATACAAATCTGATTGAAGAATTTTTGCAGTAGTCCTCTCACCATTAAAATGTCCTCCATAAGGTGATTTATGGCATATCTTTCATTTCCCAATCGGGTACACAATGACGTAGCAAATTATCCACACCAATTTTGAATAGACGAGGGTCATCCTAAACAAAATAATTTGTATCTTTGATTTTTTTTCTTTGCTGCCAAGTTAAATCATTTGGAAGAATTACTGCTACTTTAAAGTTGGTCATATCAGCAAACCATGGCCACTTTGTTATTTCAAAAAGTTTTTCATCAGGAAATTCTTCCAAAATATCTTTTTCTTTGGCAGTAACCTCATCATTCATCAATCTTGAAAGATGGTCAGTGACCATATTTTCACTACCCTTTTTATCCTTGATTTCAAGATCATATTCCTGAAGGAGCAGAATCCATCGGATTAACCGAGGTTTAGAATCAGTTTTGGTCAAAAGGTACTTAATTACTGCATGATCAGTAAAAACAATTATTTTTAAACCAATCAAGTATGATATAAATTTTTCTAGGGCATATACTATGGCTAGTAATTCTTTTTCAGTAGTTGCATAATTTATTTGATTTTCATTTAAAACTTTACTGGCATAGTGTATAACCCTAAAAACTTTTTCATATCTTTGACCTAAAACTGCTCCCACAGCATAATCACTTGCATCGTACATAAGTTCAAAGGGTAAGTTCCAATTAGGAGCAATAATTACAGGGGCAGAAACCAATTTTTCTTTTAAGGAATTAAAAGCTTTAAGACATGCTTCATCAAACTTGAATTCAACATCTTTATTTAGAAGATTTGTTAAAGGTTTAGCAATTTTTGAAAAGTCTTGAATAAACCTTCTATAGAATCCAGCATGTCCTAAGAAACTTCTAATACCTTTTACATTTACAGGGGGTGGGAGTTTAGAGATCACCTTAATCTTGGCTTGGTCCACCTCAATACCTCTAGAAGAAATCTTATGACCAAGTACAATTCCTTCTTTCACCATGAAGTGACATTTCTCCCAATTTAGCATTAAATTTGTTTTGATACTTTGCCTCAATATGGTGTCCAAGTTGGTTAGACATGATTCAAATGAATTCCCAAAGACTGAGAAATCATCCATGAAAATCTCAATGCTCTTTTCAATAACATCTATAAAATAGAAAACATACATCTCTAAAAAGTAGCAGGTGCATTACACAATCCAAATGACATCTTTCTATAAGCAAATATGCCAAAAAGACATGTAAAAGCAATCTTTTCCTGATCAAGAGGGTCAACAGCAATTTGATTGTATCCAGAGTATCCATCAAGAAAACAATAATAAGCCTATCCAGACAATCTTTCAAGCATTTGATCCATAAATGGGAGTGAAAAATAATCTTTTCTTGTTGCTTGATTTAATTTTCTATGATTAATACACATTCTCTAACTGGTGACAGTTCTTGTTGGGATTAATTCATTTTTATCATTAACAATTACTGTTATACCATCTTTTTTGGAACAACTTGTACAGGACTTACCCATGCACTATCAAAAATAGGATAGATAATACCTACTTTTAATAATTTCAAAACCTCCTTTTTGGTTACCTCTTTCATGGTTGGATTGAGGTGCCTTTGAGGTTGAGCAATAGGTTTAAAATCATTTTCCAACAAAATCTTATGCATGCAGTATGAAGGACTTATACCTTTTAGATCTTCAAGCGTCCATCCGATTGCTTCTTGATTTCTTTTCAGCACTTCTACCAATTTTTCTTCTTTTGTTTCACTTAACAAATTACTAATAATTACTGGGTTGAGATTACCTTCTTTCAAAAAGATGTACTTTAGGTTGGAAGGTAGCACTTTTAGTTCAGACCTCTGGATTTCTTCAATAGGTACTTCTTGGATCTCTTCAATTTTTCTTGATTCGGGGGAAATTTCTTTCCCTCGATCTAGGTCTTCAAGATACCTGTCCATCTGTCTTTCCTCTTCTTCATTCAAATATTCCATAGAGTCAGTCAATAACTTATTTAGAGGGTCAGAAATTGACATACCTTTGGATATAGAAAGGCAAACTTCATCAAGAACATCCACTTTAAAACATAAAAGTTTACCTCCTCATCATGCACTCTTACTGCCAATTTTTCATTATCTACATCAATAAGCATCCTAGCAATCTTCATAAATGGTCTTCCCAAGATCAGGGGGACTTCAGTATCCTCTTCTATGTTTAAAACCACAAAGTCAACGGGGAAGTAGAACTTGTCAACTTTTACAAGTACATCTTCCACAATATCATAATGTCTCTTGATTAATCTATCAGCCAATTGTAGAGTCATTTTCGTTCTCTATGGATTGAGATCACCAATACGCTTCATCATGCTTAGAGGCATTAGATTAATGCTAGCCCCTAAGTCTAACAAAGCCTTCCCAATATTTACACCTCCAATGAAGACAAGAATGGTGAAACTTTTGGGGTCTTTCGACTTTTCCGGCATGTTATATTGTAAAATAGCACTATAACTTGCTTCAAGTTCAATAATCTCTTCATTATACCTTCTCTTTTTGGTAAGCAATTCTTTCATAAACTTTGCATAACATCTGTTCCAATGCTTCAAAAAATGGGATGTTTATATGTAACTGCTTGAAAATTTCAAGGAATCTTTTGTATTCTTTTTCCTTATCCTTTCTTAATGGTGCATGTGGATAAGGTAGATCCTTGGCTGGAGGTGTCTGACCCAAATACTGATTTTTTATTTTTTATTTTTATTTTTTTATTTTTTGTTTTTTCATCATCTTTTATTTTATTAACATATTTTTCTTCATTTTTTTCTTCACTCTCTTTTTCTTTCTTTTCTTCTTCTTCTTTGTCATTTTTTTCTTTTTCTTTTTCTTTTTCAATTTCTTTACAATCATTTCCTACAACTTTACCACTTCTTGTAAAAATAGCCTTTCATAAATAAACTTCGTGTGCTTTCTAAAAATGCATTGTCTCTATGTTTTGGTGTTTATATTTATGTTAAGGAGGCTCTCGGCCAGCAGTGGTATCAGAGCCTAATCGGTATCAAATTATTGTATCTCTTTTTCTTAAAGCGGGTGAATATGGTATAATATTACTAGCCGAGAGTGAGTAAGAAGATCTCTTTAAACATGAGTGAAACAAACCCTCATCCCAGTGCTGTAAGTCTTTCTTCAAAAATTTCCCTTTCTGTCCCTGAATCCTGTAAAAAGACCCTCTCAAACAAACTTGAAAACCTAATTGAGTATACCTTTGTCCCCGAGGATGCTCAAATAGAGAGTGTTGTTCCTCCTCTTCTGAATCCTTACAATGTTTTCAGAAGACACAAATCCAACTTTACCTGGTCTGTAAAAAAGCTTATTTCCACCCCTAGACTTGGAGTGAAAGAAGTCATCCAGAATTCAAAGCTTGATTCTTATCCTCTTCATGCCACTTCTGCAGAACAATATGTAGATCTGGAAATAAATCCAGACCTAATCAAATTGTGGCAGAAAGAAGGATATGTTGCACTACATCTAGGTGCAGTTCGGTTAATCTTAACCCTCTATGGGAGAAAAGGTATGCCTGTTATAGCTAGAGTCTCTCTTATAGACTCTACCTTCCATCACTATAAAGATGCAGTGATTGGTAGAGTCTTCACGACACTTAATGCAGGAAGCGTGGTTTTAACCATATTTCCAAATTTTAATGTCCATCTGAAAGATCCGACTCTTCTACATCGGTTCCAAGTTCAAGTCCAACTTATAGGAGCCCCTCAAGACTCAGATGCATTTAAAGCTACTCTGAATCACCAGATCATATTCAGAGTGCAAGATCATCTCTTTGATCTTCCGGTAGATTCCAAAATCTCAAAAAATGCTTTAATGGTAGTAGCAAATTCTGAGGAGAAAACTCCATCTATCATCCAGGTTCCCAGGCAAATCCCTAGAGAAGAGTTACTAAAACTCATTCCTATAGAATAGATTAGTGACTATGAGGCACAGAAAAAATAATCGAAACCCATAGTGTCTACTGAGTCATCATTTAAGAGACTCACTGATGGTAGAGTAAAGACTATCTTCAAGTCTGAAGGAGAATCTTCCTCCTCTTCAACCAACCCAGTCTTCTCAACCATGATGATCACCCTTGGAGAATAGGAAAAGAAAATTCCTGTTTATTCATTCAAAGCTGATGGAACACCTATTTATAGTGACAAAATAAATGGTCACTTTATATGGGATGTGGCACCTGAAATGTGTGATCCAGATTGTGATTGCTACATGGACTATGATAGCAGCGACTATGATGATAGTGATGATGATGAACCAAGAAGGAGAAAAAAAAAGAAGTCTCCTTGCAAGTCTCCTAAGAAACCTGAGAGGAGATTTGATCCTGATAATGGACCTTGGGTTGGAATAAAAAGAAGTACGAGCCTCTTCCTTTCTATGAAGAAGCTCTAAAGATTCTTAAAAAACATAAGTATTCTCTAGA
This sequence comes from Clitoria ternatea, assembly GCA_037962975.1. NCBI lineage: Eukaryota > Viridiplantae > Streptophyta > Magnoliopsida > Fabales > Fabaceae > Clitoria > Clitoria ternatea. The sequence continues at coordinate 141,567,216 of CM075673.1, forward strand.
ATTCAAATATATGAAAGGAGTAAGGCCAGCAGAAATAAAACTCTTTGCCATAACTCATATTTTTCATTACTTAGCAGTTTCTCTCCAGAAACACAAAATTCTTCCAAAAACAACTTGGTGTAACCCTGATAAGCCTTTCTTGAACATCTTTGGACTCTTTCTTGGAAAACTCTTTCAAGAAGAAGACATGTGGTATCTGTGGTGTGCGACAGTAATGTACAATTATCCTATCATATTTCCTACATGGATTATGATGAAGACCCTGGAAACAACTGAAGATCCTGATCACAGTTCTTCTCTCATCAAGACTTTCATGAGCTGGTATCAACCTTTGGAAAAATGGATAAAATATTTAAAAAGAGAAATTGATTTTATGAAAAATAAGACGGTTTAATTAAGTTACTGTTTCTACACAGTAGCTTTGCTTCACAGGCCTTATTTCCAGAATCCACAAACTAAGAGGTTATACACTCATAATCAAGTGAAAATTTAGAGGACCTATTCCAAGTTCGAAGATTTCATGAATGATTACAAAGCACCAGATCTTTCACAAGAAGAATTAATGATTTATCTTCATGAAGTTAACATGGCAGATTCAAGTCTCAAAGAGAGAAACTCAACATGTGTGATCCTAAGTCATGTAGATGTCATATGCCCTCCTGAAAGTGATTGGATAAAGTTTTATGATCGACCAAAAGCAGTTCCAGAAGAAGAAATCAAGAAAGTCCCAAAGGTTCCTAGACCATATGAAGCTTACCAGATAATAATGGCTAAAGATGAACAATCTTATGATGATAGAATTTTTCATTACAAGGAACCAGAAGAAGACTCAAGTGATGAAGATCCGATCGAAAACTATGGGCCCAGTCATGAATGTATCTATAAGGACTAAAAAGATATGTGCCTGAAAAGAATCTGAATCTTATCTCAAAGTCAAGATCAAGATCGAAGACCTTATCTGTTTGTCGGCCACTTTACTTTATTTGTTTGTTGGTCACCTTATCTTACTTTCCACGTGTCATTATAATATGCTATATAATCGATGTAATCTTATCACCTTATCTAAAATAGTTTCCAAATCCCTGCCTATAAAAGGGATCCTCTTGTAAGATAGAAGGTAGGAGTTCGAGAGAACAAAGCCTTTTATAAATAAACTTTGTGTGCTTTCTAAAATATGAGTTTCTAATTTCTCTCCTTTCTTCTGAAAACTCAAAGCGGTAGTATTATGCTGTAGGCACTGTTCCGATCAAGAGATACAATAATCATAGACATAAAGTATGCTCTACACTTGCCTTATTTAAGGATCCTATGTATCAGAAATATGTCGAAAAAGATCCATGCTACGATCCTTCTTAGCATAGATTTAAATGCCAAAATTGGTGACCATGATTGTAAGAGTAGACGTGAGGTTGCCGAAAATGCATTGTCTGTATGTTTTGGTGTTTATATTTATGTTAAGGAGGCTCTCGGCCAGCAGTGGTATCAGAGCCTAATCGGTATCAAATTATTGTATCTCTTTTTCTTGAAGCGGGTGAATATGGTATAATATTACTAGCTGAGAGTGAGTAAGAAGATCTCTTTAAACATGAGTGAAACAAACCCTTACAAAAAACCAGAGCTTTTTATGTCGGCTACTTCCTTTGCTAACTGTCCCAATTGCATATCTGACGCTTTACATACGGCTTCATTTGTTTGTATGTATTGTAGCAATTGTTGGATAGATTCCTTTATCCTTGTTAGCCCTACTGTTTGATAAGATTATGGTTGTTATTGTTTGAATTGATTGTTAAGAGGTCTGTTGGAAGGTCCAACATCTTGTTTCCAACCAAGGTTCTGATTCTGCCAACCCTGCGGGTAATTGTTAGGAAAAGAATTACCAAGATTGATAGGAAAAGTACCTAAGGATATTCTTTGGTGAATCAGAAAATTGACTTGCTCTTGTTCATTTCTATCAGGGGCACAGTAACCACATGGTTGTTCGCCCATGCAATGCACATATTGTTTCAATTGAGCGGGGTGGTGATGATACTTGAGCAATTTAAAGTTTTTCCAATTGTTTGCTCATTGCTTCCATTTGTTATGTCAACAATTTTAGCAGAGCTAAAACTGCATCATTCACTCTTAACTCAAGCATGTCTGGCTTTCTTGGTGCATTACCTCTTTCATGTTTTGCTTAACAGTCACTGGTTAACATAGACTCCATGATTGATATTGCCTCTTTAACAGTTTTGTTCATTAAAGAACCACCTATACATGTGTCTAACATTATCTTGAACTGAGGCAATAAACCATGATAAACGATTCTTACCTTTCCAGCATCATCCAAATTATGGTTTGAACATATCCTAAGAAGCGCTTTGAATCTTTCCTGTGCTTCACTAAGTGATTCATCATGATTTTGTGAAAAAGAATGTATGGCTGTCATTGCTTCAAAATATTTTAAAGGTGAATAAAACCTTTCCAAAAATTTTGTTTCAACATGAGACCAGTTTGCAAAATTACCGGGTGGACAAGATTTAAACCATTCTTTAGGTTTCCCAATCAAAGAAAAAAGAAATAATCGCATATAAACAGATTCTTCTTGATTGGGTTCAAAACCAATTCTTCTTAATCGCATATAAACAGTTAAATGTTCATAAGGTTCCTTATTATTTAAGCCATCAAATTGATTATTTTGAATAATGTTAAGAGTGACAGGTTTAATCTCCACCGCAGCAATAGGTCCTTAGTACATCCCCGAAACACGGGGTGGTCCATTGATAGCAGTAAATTGTCCCAATGTTCTTCTTTGTTAAGCAGCCATATTAGAATTTTCAAAATTTTCAAAAAAAGATGAAGTTGAAGAAGAAGTAGTTTGTTTTTTAGATTATAAAGCTTTGAGTCTTTTTACAAACTTCTCGATCTTAGAATCAAAGAACACTTTCCTTGCAGAAGATCGAGTTTGCATAAATAAACTAAACAAAAAAAGTTAGTGTACTAAATAATTGAAGATAAAGTAAATGAATAAATGAATTATTAAAAGTAAGAAGTAAAAAAATTTTTACCACAGTAATTAAAAATTTATTGTTTTACTAAAAACAATTCAATCCCCGGCGACAGGGCCAGAAAACTTGTTTAGCCCTAAAATAATGTTAGGTCTTTATATTGGCAAGTGTACCAATTTATCAGTTGTAGTTTTCAAAAAGATATCATTCCCTCGAGGATTGAATGTTCTAGTAATTCATAGTAAATTCTTTTTTACTATGGTAAATGTATCAAAACTTATTAATAAAAGAGTGATTTATAAACAATTTGTACAATATTCACAGATTTAGAGATTGATTTGTTCATTTAATAAAAATACATAAAAGATCTGTCTAAAAAGTTGAGTAGTAATTCAGAATAGTTTCAATACTTGAGAAAATATATATTAACAAAATATGTTGGAATTAGGATCCTCGCACTAAAACATAATGAAATAAATACAAACATACATATTTAATTATCAAATTCATGTTATTGCAGCTTAAAGTCATTATAACCAATCCCTTGTGATATAAATTCTAAGTAATTACCGTAAAGTCTGATCCCTCAGATGCTTTCTCAGTAAAAACTTGCTTTAAACCCTGGCCTTAACACAATAATAATTACTAACTCTATCCCTAGTAATTGGTATATTAAGGGTATTTTAACTTTTACTTTCGTTAAAACAAGTTTCAACATGCATGAAAATCATTCTTCCATTTGACATTCATACTAATAAAAGATTGAGATACTAACATGTCATTTGAATCATAAACAGAGGTCATAATCACAACATCATATAATAGATTGATTCACCAAATTCCAATATAAACAATTTAGTTACACATGGTAGAAGGGAAAACAATAATACACAACACTCTCAAGTATCTAGAAACTACTCTAGATTTACAAACTCACAAAAGAACACTCAGACTCGAGTGAAAAGAGAGGAAAGAAGCTCTAAATGTAGAATAGGATGCCTAGAAGTGATGGAAGAAGACCTATTTATAGGGCTGAGGAAGTGTCCTGACGCTACGCGTCAGGTTCCTAACTCAGCTTCCATTAAACACGTGATTAAGGGCCATGATTAAGCAATTTTTAATTACATAATGCCCAGACAATGGTTCCACTTGTCTCCCAATTCAGCTTGGCAGCTTGCATGAGTGGATTGGCCATTATTTGGCCTTTTTGGCTGAGTGCTTGGCCAACTGGAAGTGGAGTCCACGTAGCTTCTGACGCTACGCGTAGCGTCAGCATCATAAGTTCCCATGCTACGCATGGTGTTAATGCTACGCGTTAGCTCTCCAGTTCTTCAATTTTCTTTTGAATTTCTTTAATTTTTCACTGCAAAACTAGAGAAAATTGATCAAGGCAGATAATTTCTAATAACTTCCATTTATTATAATTAAAACCTAAATTTCTAACAAATTAAACTAATTTTTATTATTTTTTGACACAATTTTATTAAGAACTTTATTATAGATTTGAGGACTAACAGTACACATATGTTATAAATATTTGTTTAAAATTGGATCCGTTGCATATGCCTTTCATGTTATGATATATGCATTATTCATAGGAACATGGCTTTTGAATTCGATATGGCTAAGAAAAATGGTAACATTTTGAGAGGGTAAATTAAGAGATGAAATCCCATTTAGTGGACACTAACTAATTATGTTATTGTTATTAGTGTGACACCCTCGATTAACTAGGACAAATTCTCACACTTAAGCATCCTACTTAATTAAGGAATCATCAGTTATTTAGAAAACATGATTTTTTCAGTGATCATCAACACATAATTCGAAATAAAATAATAACAGATCAATTCTTCATAACAGTGGTGTACTCAAAAGATACGGGGCTCGTAGGCTCCCAATAAAACAACTACATAACACAAAACTAAAACATCGGGACCTACAATAGTCTCGATGTAAGAAAATAAGTGTTGACGCTCTACGTTCATAGCTCGACATCCACTACTACAAATAGTCCAGGTCCTACTCATGCTTGTCTTGTCCTTCAACGGATGATCACGAGAAAGGAAAACAAAAGCACAACACAAGAGGGGTGAGTATAAGCTCTCAACCCATATGACTTACATACAGGGCTAGTCGTAATTATTATACCACATACATATATCAGATAGAGATAGAGAATTCATACAACACTTACCAACACAATCACACAGTAATTCAGGACGTACACAGAGTCAATACAATCAACAGAGTTAGTCACATAACTATGGCATGCTATGCATGTGTTAGGTTCATTATAATTTATCTTGATTAAATACCAATATGCAATAGGGCCCAACTCCCTCTCATCAATCTCACACATATCAATATCCATTGTGCATATCAATCCTGCTTTATCCCTCTGCCCAACTAGAGCGACTAAAGCTCTCCTCATTCTGGTTTTCACAAATGGGTAAGGACACAATCCTATCATCAATAATGGCCAATCATATCTCAGCAGAACAGGAACTCTATGGTCATAGTAACACTCGCTCTGAGTTGAAGTATACCAAAGTTGCCACGGGCTATCCGGTCTCGAGCATGAATATGAGCCATTGGAGGTCCGCCCCTGGTATACTCCTGAGGCCACCCATAGGGTCGGAACGTCGTTGTTCTCCAGTGTACCCGTCACTGTGTGCTCTAGGGGATCACTCTATCATCCCTCCTTATACTTTACATGCAATATGAAATCTATTCGTCTTACCATAAGAGTTCCCGAGTATTAGGCGGAACCTTACTTATTTGATATATATGTCCTTAAAACGTTCAAAACCAATTACTGTGAATCTTTTTAACAAGTAAACTTTACGTGCCAGAGCCCAGGTGCTACCTAATAACCTTTCTTAGGAACACTGAGGCTAGGCCTTTAAATAAGCCTTTATGTATAGAAAAAGTTTTCCAAAACCTTAAGCACCTAATATTTCCAAGTCTTTTAAAAGAAATACGGTAAATATTCGTTTGCTTAGTAATATGAATCTCTAACTTTTTCTTGAAACTTCTATTTCAAAAATCGTCTTCTAAATTGAAGGTCTAAAAATTCTTTCAAAGAAAGTGTATATAAATGTCTAATATCCTTTTTGACATCTCGGGTCATTTAACGATATCATCCTGTCGTATTCACTTACGACAAAACTTAATATATTGGCCTTTAATTTTAGAATTTACTAAAACCTCTAATTAAATTTTTTTGTCATAGCTATAAAAATCCCTTCTAAATTTTATTAAGGAAAATTATTTTTCTTCAAGCCAATAAAAGTCACAAAATTACTATTTCTTATCGTTTTGTCAAAAACTTTGTTTTTGTCATATTTTATCTAAAAAACTCCAAATTGAGTGATTCCAAAGCTAAAATTGCTTAACTTTTTAAATACTAACTAAATAAAATAAATTTAGTGTCAATTCTTCCCAAAAAATGGTTCTACATGAAAATGCACCAAAAGCCATATTTTCATCGTTTTATCGTTAGTAAAAATCGCATTTAAGGACAAGCATCTCATAGGAGTTCATTCCAATAAATTTCATCCATTTGGGTACTTCCATAACTCATAAAATTCATATTATTCATCATAAAATTCATGCTCAAAATAGATTGCCCAAAGTTTCCTTTTTCAACCACGTAATCGTGTTTTTAGCTGTTTCTAACTACCGTTCGTGCCTACACCCGGGACCCTTTTTAATTTTCTTCCAAAATATTATTTTATGCATGTTTCCATCATAATTTTAGAATCACAAAATGTAAAATACAGGAGCTATACCATATTATTTTAAGAGCCATAAATTACGCATTTTTATAAGCTATTAAATCAAACATGCAAGTGATTATATTATAAATAAACATTAAATTACCTCAATTTATTAAAAATTCTAGAATTAATAATTGCACTCATAAATTCATATCATCACCAAGAAATAAAGGATTTACCATGCACACCATCCATACTTGCCTAAGTTACAAAAAATCAAGACTTTCAACCAACATTGAGTTTTATAACTACTACATAAAAAAAGAATTCTAACAACAACATTACTTCATCAAAATACATCTTAAAAATCGTATTTTTAAACATATCATTTTGCAAGATTTTAAGGAAAATGGAGGCATATTATATGGCTACTAAATTAAAGAATAAAAATCAAATTTCTTTAACTTTTTCACAACATGCATGTAATATTTTATAAAATAGTATTAATTATTTTTCATGAAATATTATGTTTTAAGTATCTAAATCTTGCATAAATCATGAAGGCTTGTTACGTTAATTCTTGGATATGAGGAAACAAGGTTTTGTTAAGTATTTGCTAGCAAGATGGACATGTATGTGCTCTCCATGGAATAAATTTTTTTCAACATCTAAACGTTAGGAGGATAACACATTTACAACTTAAACTTAACAAAATCAAGAAAGAAATTTTAGACATAGTGCAGCTATGGTAACTTTATATATAAAGCTATTTTTCAACAAGTTCTTTCAATGATTAAGGGTTCAAAATGTCATATTTTGGGAATGTACCAAGGTATGAACCTTAGGGGGATTTACACTACACCATGCATGTGAAATCAAGGGTCAAAATGAAAGTATACTCCCACTAGCTTGATGATGTTCACAACCAAAAGAGGAAAGAGCAATGGTCTAACTTCTTGCTTCAAGACCACTACAAGTATAGTACTAAGAGCAAAGAAAAGATGGAGGCTTTAAAGTGAGTTATTAACATGATTATGAAGGAGAAGGCAAGGTACAATTTTTTGTTTTTGGAAACTAAGAAAAGTGGTAAAATGTTTGGAAGATGGTCATTTCTTTGCAAGGTTTAGAAGAATTTTTCTTTGAAGTGTTTAAGAGGGAAAGGTGAAGGACAAGAAAGCAAGCAAATGCATGTCTTAGTCTAGAGGGAATTAACGTGAAATAATATAGAAGAAAGGGAAGGTTGATTTTGTTTTTGGACAACTAGGAGAATGGATGAAGTGTTTTTGTTGTTAATGGAAATTTTGTATATTGCCTTAGGAATCATGGTGTTCTCACGATTGCATAAAGGAGAAGAGAACTGACACAAAGCTCATGGCATGCTTACCATGTGTCTCCTTTGCACTTAGAGTGTAGGAGAAAAACTTTGAGAGGTTGAAACAAGTGTCCCATGAGTGGTGCAATGTGATTGAACCTTGTTGCATGAAGGGCTGATGTGGCACTACCAGGGGCAGCGACTTGTCTCGCATTTTTGGGTTACGAGGAAAATTTGGAAAAACACAAAACATAAGAGTTCTATATCTATGTCTCCTCTTTAATATGAGGTATGGTACATGAAAATCCAACATCGAATGAGGGAGATATGCCTCAAATACAAAAATTGTTCCAGGTTGTGACGGGAATTAAATTTGTGATCAAAAATAATTTTCTGGTACAAATGGGTATGGAATTTGCTTTCATTCCTTTCACCAAAGTTGTAGAGAAATGAGCCTAGAAAATTTTAGCGAAAGAGTCATTCAATTTCATGATCATACGAGTGAGAAAAGTGGAAATTACTGAATATAGTGCAAGTTGTAATAGTGAACACATGGAGCAATGTAGTATTTTAAATTTTGGGACCAAACGGGCAAGAATGAGTTTTCATGGTCAACATCAAAGTTCTAGGAAATTTTGAGACAAGAATGACTCAATTCTATTAATGGGAGAGGGAGTTATGCTTAAAATACGAACAGGTGCGCAAGATGGCTCTTACGATAAACTCAATTTTTTCAAAATAAATTCTCGGAGGGTCAAGCGATAGAAAATAGGCCTTGGGCCCTTCACGAAAATCATGGGATATAATATTATGAATACTCTGGGATAAGAATAGCTCAACTCAGATACTCTGGGTATTTACTTAGCCAGAACCGGTAAAAATATGTATAAGTTAATAATTAAAATAACATAGTTTAAATATTTTTATTTAAATACTAAGTTTTCCTTAACTAGTTAATAAGTCTCCTTACTCAATTAAATTATAAGCAATTATTTTCATCCTTTAAAAACATCAACGCAAACATATAGATCTAGCCGGCCTCAGCCCAAACGTCACTGCACATAAAATCAACATAGAAAATAATACACTTGGGCCCAGGGACCAATCATACAAAAATAAGGGATATTACAGTTAGTGTTGCCTCTTGATGTTGCTTATGAATAATGACAATAAATATGATAATGTTGTGAATTAGTGACATGATTCTATTTTGTAGTATTATTATTGTTAGAATTTGTCTCTATATATATGTGCTTAATGGAAATTGATAAGAAATATGTCATTTCTATTGGATTGAAACTCCTTGATAGGAGAATATGACTGGTTGTGCTCACATATCTATATCATTACATTTTGTTTAATTGTTCATCATTGAGAAAGTATGCTCATTCTCCATGTTTTCTACTTTTTAGCTCTTGAGTTGTAGGGCATGGTCATGGAGTGATGCTTTTTGAAGAGGTGAGGTATAGTGTGAAGATGTCTAGGTGCCTTGGCTGACATACTTTTGAATTAATCGACTATAGCATATTTCTTTTGAAATCATTGTATGTGGCATTTGTTTTGTATAGTTATACTATTGTTTAATGCCTTATAAGTGTGATGATGATTTGATATTTTTAAGATACTAGCTGATACATTAGGATCATTTGAAAGGAACTTATGATCATTTTATCTCACAAAGTAATATATGATGATGCATGACATTAAATTGGAACCTAGTCAATGATTTTAGGTAGTTGGATCATGAATGGTAAATGGCCTCGTCAATATTGTACAATGTGAATATAGCCACTATGATGACATTGATGTTTATGTTGATGGACAATCCATGGATTGATGAAATATCAAACTTGTTAGATTGTGATTCAATGTTGATGTATGATTTAGCCATGGTTTAATGATTGATTTGATGAATGGATTTTGATGCAAAAAGGTCTTAACATGAGTTTGTGATGTTACTCATATGTTTTGCAACCTAACATAAGTGAATCTTGATGAAATTGAGTCCAAGAAAGTCTAGGCATTGCATGATTCAAGGTTGCTAGGGCATGGTATAGTTAAAATTGGAGAATGAAGGATCGGGGGCTGATCCACGGCGAGCGGAAAATTCCCACAGCTAATGGATCACTCTGACCTTGAAAATTCATAAAATTAAGCATGAAGTCAGTGCATTCCATGGCTAGTGGAATGCTCTAACTTAAAGGGTGTAATTTTGGTAAAATGGTAGTGTATTCCATGGCCTGGGGAATGGATCCATGACTAGTGGAATGATTCCACAACCCATGGAATCCTTAAATGTTGATTTTACATGTTTTTGTGCCATTTTGGGTTAGGATTCGCACTTCTTTGCTTCATGGCATGTTTGTATAATTGAATGTACATGTTTTTACTAAACTTTGGCAATCACCTTGTGTTTTCTTGGATCTCTTCTCATATCCAATCTTGCTTTTGGATTAACTTAAATGTTTCGCAAACACTTGTTTAGTAATTATGTAATTAATTGTCCTAAGTAGGTGTTTATTTAAATTACATACCTTTTCATATCGTCATATATGAGATAGGTCTTTAAAAGGTCTAGGTTAATTGTTAAAATTTTTATTTGTGGTGTTCTTCTTCCAATGGTTGCTTAAATTATGAAAAAAAAAATCCTAATTTTTAATATCTAAATCATAATATCATGAATATCATTTATCGGATTAAGGGTGCCTCAGTATCCTTCTCTTCCTATGAATAAAGATATGAGTAGGGAACCACGGAATATCGACCTTAGGGTGTCACTTACATAACACAATTATACGTCAATTCACAATCATTCTAGTTCAAACAATTCATGCACATACAGAGGATTAAATCCTAAACATAACACAGTTGTAAGACACAAACTAAACCTCTAGTGAGGTTTCAGTTACCTATCCACTAACAATCATATACATATGTTTCCACATATCGATATATATATATATATATATATATATACATACTGTCGTGACCAGGGTCCCGGGTCATGACGCGGACTGGGAGAATGCAATAAAAAGAAAATGAAACCGTATTGGAACAAGGCCCTTAGGAAGCCTAAAAAAAGCTAAAGGTTCAGAGAGTCGCCACTAATATTTATTAAGGAAAATATCAGGAGAACCTTTAAATGGCACTGGTCTTTAAAATGAGACTCTGTTTTTTATGGGAGCCGAATTATAGGTGGGGAAGGTATTATCACCCCACACTGTCCATCCTAAAATGGTTACCTAAATTGATCATGTATAATTTTTTAAAATGATTGTTAAATATTTCATCCTTTATAAAAAAAATACAACAATGATAGATGTTATTTACAGACAATGTACACTTGAACAATGATAATGAGGAAATATAAATAGAAATAAAACTAAATTAAATAATAAGACGTATCATCTAAATTTTTTTTTTAGTTCAAAAGAAAATGAACAAACAAGTAATTAAAAGATAGTAAAATAAAATAAAAATAAAAACAATAAGATGTCTCATCTAAATTATTTTTATTCTCTAAGTTTGAAAGGAAATACACAGATAAATGCTTAAAAGATAGCCAGAAAATAATAAGACGTCTCGTCTAAATTATTTTCTGATTAATCAAAAGATAATCCATTGATTTTACTAAGAAAAACATGATTCATAATTTTTTCAAATAAATACACAAATAAATAAATGAAAAGGTACAAATAGATAGACATAAGAAGGAAAAAATAGAATTAAATACATCAATATGAAAATAAAGGAAAATATATATACTTAATTAATTAGAACTAACAAGTGAATTTTATTCAATCTTTTTTTTGAGAACATAAGATTAATAAGATGTCTCATCCTAAATTAATCTCATTTCAAACTTAAAAAGAATGATAAATGGATAAATAAATAGATAAGAGAGGGAAACATAAAATAATAAAAAATAAATAAATACTTATAAAAAAATAAAATAGAATGATAGACGAATGATTATGTAAAAGATGACTACATAATTACTAAAAAAAGAATAAAACAAATAAATAAATACCGAAAGATAAATGCAGAAAAAATAAATAAATAAAAATAAAAGTGTGAAAAAATAAATAAAGAAAAATAAAAATGCAAAAAAATAAATAAATAATAAAAAGTGCAGAAAAATAAAGGAATAAATAAATAACTGTAGAAAAATAAAGTGTGAAAAAATAAAGTGTAGATAAATAAATAAATAAATAAATAAAAATACAGAAAAATAAATAAAAAATAAAAAGTGCAAAAAAATAAAGGAATAAATAAATAACTATAGAAAAATAAAGTGTGAAAAAATAAAGTGTAGAAAAATAAATAAATAAAAATAAAAGTACAGAAAAATAAATAAATAAAAGTATAGAAAAATAAATAAAGAAAAATAAAAGTATAAAAAAATAAATAAATAAATAAATAACTGTAGAAAAATAAAGTGCGAAAAAATAAAGTACAGAAAAATAAATAAATAAAAATAAAAATGCAAAAAATAAGTAAAGAAAAATAAAAGTACAAAAAAATAAATAAAGAAAAATAAAAGTGTAGAAAAATAAATAAAGAAAAATAAATGGAATGAAATATGATATCACAACAAAATATCATAAAATAAAATAATAAAATAACAATAATAATGTTAACAATGATAACAAACACCAAATATAAAGAACTAAAAAAATTAAATGAAATTATAATCCTAATTGTGACAATCAAGTCATAAATAAAATTCCAAAAGAAAAAATTGTAATACTAATAAAATAAAAGTATTTTATTAAAAATACTTTAACATAGTAACAAATAACAAAGAACAAGAACAGAATTCTAGAAAATCGATTTTGCGTAGATTTTTCTTGTTTTTTGCTTCGTTTTGACTCAATTTAAGGGTGGTTAAACATCGGTTATAAGACTTTTACAGTAATTTGGGTCACACAACTCACATACTAGAGTAAAACACATATTTTCCTAACAACATTTCCATATCTCTATTTTTGAAAACAAGTTTTTTCTAAAAATTACACAAAAAATATCACTCTTTTCTCTCTTCCCTCTTCTTCTCCTCCTTTTTTCCTTAGCATCATCTCCCTTTTATAGAAAAAATTTGGCCTTGAATCCCTCATGACATGCCATCACTTTCCTTCTTTCCCAAATTGTCATAATTTGGTGCCAACTTTCCCCATTTTCTCCAATTATGCAACCAAACTAGATCCCACTTAAAAAAATACTGTAAACTTCTTCTTTTTCTTTTTTTTTTGAGTTTTTCATTTTTTGGGACCTTTTTTGGACTTTTTTGGCCTATTTTTCTGATTTTTTGGGACTTTTTTTGCCCATTTTTACTCATTTTTGGGCCCATTTTCATTTTTATTTATTAAAAAATTTTAAAAATATTTTGAGTATAAATGAGTAATCACTTACTCTTATAGAAATATAAACTATTTTAAAATCTTAAAATTATTTATTACATATTGGGCCATAAATAAAATACCCAATAAAGAAAAAGTACTTTCCATGCTACAAGGAGCAAGAAGGTAGTCACAAAACATCGGTTTCCCACCCTTATTCTTTCCTCTTAGCTTCAACACTTATTGGCCATTGCTTGAGGAAAATTATGGAAGAAGGTTGATGAAAGGAGAAGCGTGGTAGGAAATGAGGAGAGATTGAGTATTTATAGAAATGGAGAGGCTACTATGCAACGGTCACTATGCAATTTTTTAATATTATTTTTTTGATTTTTTTTACCAGATAAAAATAGGTGTTCACAACTGTCCCACTTTCCTTCTTTTCATGAAAGAATATGAAATTTATTCATATTATTGATGTGAAAAGGAAGTAAAGATGTGAACATTGTTAAGAATTCAAGGAAAGTTTGGAAGCTTCTGACAGAAAACAAATAATCTGAGCCCCTTTGAGTTGAGGGAATTTTGACCATAAATAATTTAAAGGCGGTACTGGAAGCTTTTGACAGGAAATAAACAGCCAAAGGGTGTTGCCAAAGGCTTTGATAGGACATTTAGGGTAATACTTCAGACTTTTTTGGGGGCAAAATGGTATTCAAGAATGTAAAAATTTAGGAATACACCTGATATTTTCTATTAGGGGTAAGGTAGCCCATAGTATATGTCTGAGAGTTTGATAATGCTCTGATGTTTTCACTGGGAATCAAGTTGCCTAGGGCGTGTACCTAAGGCTTTTAACAGAAAGTGACAGTTTAGGGGTGTTGCCCTAATATTTGCCCTTGAAAATAAACAGCTTAGGGATGAGTACCTGAAACTTTGAAAGAAAATAAATGACACAAGGGATTGTTCCGACGTGTTTTGATCACATGACATAGCCTAGGAATGGGTACCTAAGGCTTTGAAGAAAAATAAATGACACGGGGTGTGCCTTAACATGTTTTGATCAGACGATACAGCCTAGGAATGGGTACCTGAAGCTTTGAAGGAAAATAAATGACACAAGGAATTGCCTTGACATTTTTTCAATATGAGTAGCCTGGGGAGTGCCCAGACATTTTCTGGGATTGAATAGCCTAGGAATGGATACCTGAAGCTTGAAAGAAAAAACATGGCATGGGGGGTTGCCCCAATGTATTTTGACTGAACGACATAGCTTAGGAATGAGTACCTGAAGCTTTGAAGGAAAATAAATGACACAAGGGGTGCCTTGACATTTTTGAGTAGCCTAGGAATGAATATCTGAGGCTTGGACATGAAGTAAGACTTAGGGGAAATATCTCTGATACTGTGACTTATGGTGAAGGATAGGTGTTTGACATTTGTAAGAGGAAATTGAATGATATGAAACTTGAAATTTATACTCAAAAAGAATGTGTTGTTAAGGTTGAGACTTTTTGAAGGACTGAGATTTAAAAGAGACATACTTTTTAGTCTTATGTCTCACTGGGGATTTCAAGTTAACACAAGGATTCTTTCCCTGAGCATTTATCTTAGCAAATCACTTTTACTGGGATTAGGTGATGGACAGGAACTATTGACTTTGACTCTTCCTGGGGAACATTTGTTCTTGTTATAGTCTGCCAGCTTAAGCAAGTATCAGAATATTGTTTGGCTGACTTTCTTCGGAAATTGATGACTCAATTAGTTCTTTCGGCTATATCCTGAACCTTTCAAAAGTTCCAGGGAAAGGATCTAGGGGTATGCCTCATTCCTACAGGGAAGAATAAATAAGTGGAAAACCACAGGTTAATGAATTTAATTCCCTAGGGTGACACCCATAATCTTTGTGGGACTCGATATTACTCATGGCAGGGTGGAGCATCTCTGATTACCAAGTTTTGCGTAATTGGGAAGTATCAAGTTTTTCGAGATTGAAAATATATTTTTTTCACAAAATGCATGCTAATAAAACCTAACAAAACAAAAATTGGAACTGAAATCGGGAATTCCCATTTATGCACTTTGAAAATTACAGGTCTACATCATAATTTCAATCCAAACTTTTGGAGGACATAAAGACTACCCTATCCTTTTAGGGTGTACTCAAGTATAATACATCTTGACCACATCTGAATTGATTGGGAAAGATAATTCCTCACCGTCCATGTTCGTCAAAATCAAAGCTCCTCCAGAGAAGGCTTTCTTTACGATGAATGGTCCTTCATAATTTGGCATCCATTTTCCTCGGTAATCACTTTGATTTGGCAAGATCTTCTTTAGTACCAAATCACCTTCATGAAATTGATGGGGTCGTACTTTCTTTTCGTATGCCTTCTTCATACGTCTTTAGTATAACTGCCCATGACAGAGAGCAGTTAACCTTTTCCCATTAATTAAATTTATTTGATCATATCGGGGCCAAACCCATTCAGCTTCCTCTAATTTGGCATCCATGATTACTCTTAAGGAAAGAATTTCCACTTTTATTGGTAAAACAGCTTCCATAGCATATACCAATGAGAAGGGTGTTACCCCTGTTGAAGTTCGTATAGAGGTACGATACCCATGTAAAGCAAAAAGAAGCAACTCACTCCAGTCTGTGTAGGTTTTAACCATCTTTTGTATGATTTTCTTTATGTTCTTGTTAGCATCTTCCACCGCTCCATTCATCTTGGGTTTGTATGAAGATAAATTGAGGTGTTTGATTTTGAACTCTTCATATAATTCATCCATCATTTTATTATTCAGGTTTGTGTCATTATTAGTGATGATCTGATTTAGAAAACCATATCTACAAATCAATTCTCTCTTAATGAATTTGACCACAATGTTTTTTGTCACATTGGTATAGGAAGCTGCTTCAACCCACTTAGTGAAGTAATCAATGGCCACAAGAATAAAGCGATGCCCATTCGATGCTTTTGGTTCAATGGGACTGATAACATCTATGCCTCACATAACAAAAGGCCAAGGTGTAGTTAGAATGTGTAAAGAAGATGGTGGTGCATGAATATTATCTGTATAGGTTTGACATTTGTGATATTTCTTGGCATAGTTATGAAAATCATTTTCCATTGTCATCCAATAATATCCAACTCTAAGAACTTTTTTTGCCATTCAATGCCCACTTGCATGTGTTCTGAAAGGCCCTTCATGAACATCCTTCATGATTTTGTTAGCTTCCTTTGCGTCAATGCAACGAAGAAGAACAGAATCATAATTCCTCTTGTAAAGTGCATCCCTAGTCATAAAGAAATTCATGGCTAGGCGCCTGAGGGTTCTCTTATCATTTTCTGAAATACCAGAGGGATATTATTGATTTTGAATGTAATTTTTGATGTCATGAAACCATGGTTTCCCATCGGGTTCTTCTTCTATCACATGATAATATATAGGTTTGAGACGTCTTTCAATCTCAATAAGGCGCATGTCACATTCCTGCTCACATTGAACATGGAACCAAAATGGCTAAAGCATCCACCAATTGGTTGTTTTCTCGAGGAATATGATGAAAAGAAACTTTATTAAATTCCTTAATCAATTTTATAATATAGGTTTAATAAGGGATCAACTTGTTGTCCCTAGTTTCCCATTCTCATTTTTGGTGGATTACAAAAGTAGAATCCCCGTATATTTATAGGGATTTTACTTTAGCTTCTAAAGCTGCTTGAATCCCCAAGACACACGCTTCATATTCTGCGATATTGTTGGTGCAATTGAAACAGAGTCAAGTAGTGAATGGAATAAACTTGTGCTCTGGGGAGATTAAAATAGCTCTAACCCTATGTCCCAACGCATTTGAAGCTCCATCAAACATCAGAGTCCATGTTTCTTTAGAATGGCATTCCTCTTCTGACAACATCATGATACTTTCATCGGGAAACTCAAACGACATTGGTTAATAATCATTTAAAGGGTGATGGGCTAAGTAATCTACCAAGGTACTTCTTTTTATAGCCTTTTGAGTGACATGAACAATGTCATATTTAGTCAAAAGAACTTGCTAACAAGTTATTCTTCCAGTTAGGGATGGCTTTTCAAATATGTACTTGATTGGATTTATTTTAGATATCAACTAGGTAGAGTGACATACATGTATTGTCGTAAATGACGTGCTGCCCATGCTAGCGTACAACAATTCGTTCCATATCAGAATATCTTTATTCGTATTCTGTGAACTTTTTGCTTAAATAATAAATGGCATGTTCTTTCTTTCCTGATTCATCATGTTACCGTATTACAGAGCCCATGAACTCATTTAACACAGTTAAGTAAAGGAGAAGAGGCTTTCTTGGAACTGGCGGGACCAAGATAGGTAGGTTTTGGAGGTACTGCTTTATCTTGTTGAAAGCTTCTTGGCAATCATTATTCCATTCTACCGGTTGATTCTTCTGTAACAATTTGAAGATTGGCTTACATGTTGCCGTTAATTGAGATATGAAATGAGCTATGTAATTCAACCTTCTTAAAAACCCTCTCATTTCTTTTTCTATGCTGGGAACAGGCATTTTCACTATGGCTTTCACTTATCGGGATCCACTTTAGTTCCTTTCTCATTGACAATAAACCCGAGCAACATGCCAGATCTGGCACCAAAAGTGCATTTCACAGGATTCAATCTAAGTTTGAATTTTCTCAAACGCTTAAAGAGTTTCCTTAAATCTATAAGGTGCTTTTTTTCAGACTTTGATTTGGCAATAATATCATCCACATAGACTTCTATTTCTCTTTGCATCATGTCATGGAACAAAGTCACCATGGCTCTTTGGTAAGTAGCACCAACATTTTTCAATCCAAAAGACATTACTTTGTAGCAGAATGTTCCCCATAAAGTAATGAATGTAGTCTTTTCCATGTCTTCAGGTGCCATTTTAATTTGGTCATACCCAGAAAATCCATCCATGAAGGAGAAGATGAAATGTTGAGCTGTGTTATCAACAAAGACATCAATGTGGGGTAACAGAAAATCATCTTTGGGGCTTGCCCTATTCAGATCTCAGTAATCAACGCACATCCTGACCTTTCCATCTTTCTCAGGAACAGGGACAACATTTGCAATCCACTTTGGGTATTTAGAGACAGTTAGAAACCCAGCATCTAATTGTTTGGTTATCTCTTCTTTAATCTTCAAGAGTATCTCTGGTTTTATTCTTCTCAGTTTCTGCTTTATGGGGACACAACCAGGTTTTAACGACAATTTATGTTGAAGAATATTGTTATCTAATCCTGGCATATCTTGATACGACCAAGCAAATATATCACTGAAATCGACCAACAATTCTATTAATTCCTTTGTGTTTACTACTCAAAGAGGTACCGACCTTAAGTTCCTTTTTATTTTCCTCGCATCCCAAATTTATGACCTCGATGGCTTCTTGATGAAGGGAAATTTCTTTAGCTTCTTGATCTAGCAGCCTTAGTAATTCAGGGGAAGGTTTATTGAACTCTTTGTCCTCCTCACTGTTAGGAAATCCCTAAGCATGAGCAGCAGAAAAATAAAAGGGATTCCATAGGATTTGCAAGGTTCCGTGTTTCAAAGCACAAAAACCAATTTCGAAATTATTTTAGGTTACCTCTTGAAGAACTCCGAAGCAGTCGTAGCCTCGTCCTTTAGGAGTCCACACGAGCACTCCCACCAGAATCGCAACACTTGCCAACTGCTAGGTTGACGGCGTGTAGCTCTTGCAACTTTTTGCGAATTTGTGTCTTACTTGAGTGAACGGCCTATGAGCATCTTATGCTCTATTTATAGGCTTAGGTTTGACCTAATTTGTTCTCTCTAAAAGTGGGCTCCTTACTCATTCCAAATGAGTTAGGCCCAATAGCTTTATTTTAGTTCAACTAAAATAAGACAACATTTTCTGATGGGCTTACTCTATGTGTGTGACCCTATAGGTAAAATACCCGGTCATATTAATAATAAACTATTTTATTATTAATATAAAATAAGAGCGGCATCTAGCAATGCATCATTATGTCCGAATATTATCAACATAACCTATAAGTGATAATTATTTAATACGTTTATTCCTTTTGTCACGATATCCTAATTGGGCCCAAGGCATGGTCGCGTCATCCTTGTACGGCCCAATTTATTTTACTTGATACCGGAGTAGACTGGATCCGAATAAATATCTAATATTTATTCTTTCTAGCATGGCCATGCATTTTCTTAGTCTTACTCCATCAAGTGGCCTATGGATATCACTCCTGTCACATAGGAGAGACAAATCCCATCTACATCACTCACATCCCTCTACATAATTTGTTCATTGCCTAATCACAACCTTTATAGTCCTCTTGTTACAGAAGACGTTTAATTGTATTAAAACAATAAACTCCTCATGTAGGAATCGTAGTGACTTCAGGTCGAAGGACTACATATACCATTATCACATTGAGAATCGTTTATGACAATCATGTAACGATCCATGCAACGTTCTCATGGTGGGTCTGTCCAGTACATCATTACTCTTAATGTGTACCCGTGTGAAGACTCGATATCATCTATATCTATGATCTGTGAGATCAGGTCATCAGTACACTCACACACTAGTCTCAGTGTATTTACATGTCCCCATGTAAATACTTAACTAGGGACATTTTAGGAATAATTTTTATATGACCTATTACTCCAAGGATAAATATGTTTAAAACAATTTTAAACTGAAATATTTATTCAATTGATAAGTAGAAAAATGATACAAATGAAAAAGCATAAAGGCTCATGGTGCATACACCAACACTCACTTGTTGGATCAAAATCATGATGGGAGAGTGCAAGTTTATTATTTTAGGGTTTAATTTCAGATCTGCAATTTATTTAATGTAAAAAAGGTAAAATAAGGAAAATGACAATTATATTTAACTTGCATATATTTTGAAATGACAAAGGAAATGTGTTTTTTGCCCTTATTGAAAATTTTATCCTAAGGCTTTAGGTATGGCCAAAGGATCCAAACAGGAACATACAAAGTGAACAATTACTTTGAAATAAAATTTAGAATGTTAGGAAACTCAATAGCTTCCCAATTACACAGCATAGTGTCCGAAGAACAAGGTTGAACTAAGCCATCTTTGCCTTTGGAATCATCATTGACAACTGCCACTTGGTCTAGAGACGTCAAGCCTGTGCTCCTGAAGCTTCTATAGAGGCCACAATTGGGATCATTGCAGTTTGGGGTTCACGATTTTCCAGCCGCGCAAGTTATTTTTCCCTTTCATCCGCAAAAACCTTTGCCCTTTCCATTGGCGAAGGATGATATCCTAACCCAAAGCCATTCTTGTTCTCCTTAACCTGTAGTGGCTCTACTCCTCCATCAAGCATCTTCCCTAGCTCTTTCCTTGGCTGAAATCCAAATTTCATCATTACTTTGGCTACCATCATAGAAGCTTTAGAAGGTCAAGCTAGTTTTAACCTTTCACTCACATAAGTGGTGTGAGCAATTTCCAATGACTGGAAAGAAGTTTCAAGACTCTCTTCGGCCGCTTCTATGTATGGAGTTGACATGGGCTTGCTAATGACATAATCTTCTTCACCATAAATAATAATTAGCTTGTTGTCTACTACAAATTTTAGTTTTTGATGAAGGTGGATAGAACCACACCGGCAGAATGTATCTAGGGCCTCCCCAATAGGCAACTATAGACAGTATTGATATTTATCACTTGAAATAGAACATTGAAAGTGCAGGGGCCCACTTGGATGGGAATCTTAATATCCCCAATGACCTCCATTCAAGTTTCGTCAAAAGCTCTTATTACCATTGAGTTGGGCTTTACATGTGTCCCGTCAAATGGGAGTTGATTTAAAGTAGACTTTGACATGATATTCAAAGAGGAGCCATTGTCAACTAGGACTTTGGCTAGGATATAATCCCGACACTTTATAGAGATATGTAATGCTCTGTTATGACCTCTCCCTTCAGTGGGTATCTCTTCATCGATGAAAGTTAAGTAGTCATCTGTGGTAATATGCCTCACTATCCCCCTAAACTTCTCTGGTGAGATGTCTTCTGTGACATGTGCTTTGTTTAAGACTTTCAACAATATTTCATGATGTGGTTCTGAATCGAATAAGAGAGATAACAAGGATATCTTAACAAGAGTGCGATTTAACTGATCGAGGATTTGGTATTCACTTTGCTTAATGAATTTCAGGAATTCATAAGCATTTTCTTCTGTTATTCCTTGGGAAGGGTCTTCTTCTTTTTTTTTACCGCGACCTTCTCTTTCACTCAAGGCACATCCTCCTTTCTCAAGTTTTCAAGAGCATAAATTCGTCTGCTCCTAGTCATTCCACTCGTCCTAGAAATATTGGTTACCGAGGATGATGATTCTTTTAGGAGTTGAGGGATTCCATCCGCCTCATACTTCAATGGTACTGCATGGGTATCTTTGTCCAAAAATGGAGATGGGGTCCTAACTATCAAGGACAGATGTTGAATAATAGACTGAACACCTTTGTCATAGTAGAGCACTAGAGGCTTTGGTGTACCTAAGCTAACCGAGCTAGAGTCGCGTTCCTCTTGGATTATATTTGCACTTTTATAAGGACGACGGTAGATCTCTACCAAATGTGTGTCCAATAAACCTTGTAAGGCATCAAGAAAACTGGGATATGTGAGCATTTGATCAAGTTTGTGCAAATCGAGATTTGGAATCTCAGTTATCATTTTTCACTTGCAAAGTTGAGTATATATCCAAGGAAAAGAGTTTCTCACTTCTGCTACTATTTTTATGCGACTAATTTCCTTGTTTTCTAGCAGTGCATTTACTTCTGAGGTCCCATGATTAGGTAAAGGGTTGGTTGATATATTTGGATTTCCTTCTTGAAAATTTAGTCATTTTGCCCTAATCAAGTCTCGGACCTTGTATTTAAAGGCGATGCAGTTTTCCATTGAATGACCCGGTGCTCTACCATGATAATCATATTTGGCATTAGGGTCGTATCCCTTAGGATACAGTGGCTCCACTAGTTTCAAAGGATAAGGTACAACTAAAGTATTCTTGATGAGAAGTGGTAACAATTCAGTATATAACATGGGGATTCGATCGAACTTTGCGAGTGCACATTCATTGTTTGGTTTTCTAGATGTAGGATTTTCATTGGGATTGGGTACCCACTGTTGTGTTGAAGGTAAGGGGTTTCTGAAATTTCGGTTAGGTGGTGGTTGATAAGGTTATGGATATGGGGATGATAGTGGATACGGGGTTCCAGAAGTAGCAGCTATGTATGGATGAGGTCTGTATGATGGATACAATAGTTAGAAAATGTATGGATATTGGTAGATGGTGGGATTTGGTGGCCTCTAGTTGCCATATACAAAATTTGTTTCTCTGCCTCTTCTTTTTCCTATCCTAACTGCGTTCCTCCCTACTGTGGATGCCCTAGATGCTCCTTGGGGAACTTTATCAATTCTCATCCCACTTTCAATTCTTTCTCCAATCACCACTGTATCAGAGAAATTTGATGAGACACTTCCAAACATTCTGTCATAGAAGGGTGCCTGGAAAGTATCAATGAACATAACAATGAGCTTTTTTTCAATCAAAGGTGGTTCTACTTGGGCTGCTAATTCTCTCCACTACTGAGCATATTCCTTGAAGGATTCATTTTCGCTTTTGGACATATTCTGCAACTGGAGTCTATCCAGTGCCATATCCATATTATACTTGTATTGCTTGAGAAAAGCATCTGCCAAGTCCTTCTAGCATTGGATACGTGTCCTTTCAAGGTGTGTGTACCAGCTAAGAGCCGACCCAGCAAGACTGTCTTGGAAGAAGTGCATCAGTAGCTTCTCATTGTAAGAATATGCATCCATCTTCCGACAATACATTGTCAAATAATTGTGTGGACATGTGGTACCCACGTATTTGTCAAACTTAGGCAGCTTGAACTTTGGAGGGATAACTACGTCCGGCACTAAGCACAACTCAGCAACATTTGTTGTACCTAGACTATTTCCTCCTTCAACAGCTTGGAGCCTCTCTTCCAATAACTCTATTTGTCCTGTTGGCAAAAAAGTTGTGACAGTATTTAGATTTATTGTTTCGAGGGGAACATTTTTTAGCAGGATCTTGATGGACATATGGTTGGTGTGTCATATGTATGTAGGCATTCTAGTATGGGTTAAATGGCATACTCGGGCATATGATATTGGGTTGTGGCTGAGGGGGAATGGTTGTTGTTTGATTAGAAATTGGAGGGTTAGATGTCTGAGGGTTGGGAATTTGTTGGGCGGCAGAAGGATTTTCTTGAGTGGGATTAGGATTCATAGTGTAATATCCTTGAGGTAAACCATATGGAGGTCAGGCATATGTTTATTGAGTATTCCCATCTTGGGAAACAAAATAAGGAAATGGCATATCGTAAGGCTGGTGCTGGACGAGTGGAGGTTCCATTACCGGAGCAGGGTTGTTTGCATGTATGGTTAAGGGCATAGGATTCCCTTCCTGATCTTACATGGTTGCATTAGGATCCCCACTTGCTGCGGGAGATCCCCCTTCTGTGACCTTCTTCTTAAGAAGTTTGGCCATCTTGCTCCTTGAGCTGATTGACCTCATTCCTTAAATCGTCCACAGTAGATGGTTCCATCTCTGCCATGAGCCTTACTTGTAGTCTAGTTCTGTAAGGATGTCTTGAACCCTCCATACCCATGATGTGGGAAAGTAAAAAGAAATCCATTAGCACAGATAGCGAAATTTTGTTAAATAACATAAAGAAACATAAAGTAAATATGCAATGAATTTTAAACATTGGTAAACACAAATAAACTCTTCTTTTAGAATGTCTTATTCTAAAGTATTAAGTTAAGAAAAATGGAAATTTAACATGAGATTTGTTCATCGTTTAATAGCGAGTTCCAATACATCATTTGTTACAACAAATCAGAATCAATCTTCTCCCGCTCTCGAAATCAAGACCTTCATTTCATTCGATTTCCCCTTGCAGTATTGAATGAAAGTTACAACTTTTTTTGATGTAGAAAATGGATTCACCATTGCTTCGACTTTCTTCAATAGGTATGGAATATCTCCAAGTGTTCCATTAGAAAGACCAACCAAATTAGTAAAATGGTCTTTCCAAGAATAGACAAGACTATCCATCTCAACCCTTTCTAGCGTCATTAAACATGCAATCTCTTCATCTCTTTGTCTTCCATGGCTTTCCATTTCTCCTCATTTATCTTACGCTCGCAAGCATTGATGACCTCCTTGACTTGTCGTTCTAATTCATCAATTTGTGCTTGCATAAAGTCCTTCTAAGCTTGAGCTTCATCTTTTGTCTTTATCAGAATTTCCCTTAATCGCCCTTTGTCAGCCAACATGTCATCTTTTTGCTTTTCTTTAGTCTTCAGTTGATTGTTTACTATTTGGAAATGTTCATCCAATTGTCTTGTATATTCCTTTTCCATTTTCCGCTTCTTCCTAACATTTTCAAAAGCATGCTCTAGTTCACAACTTTTCCTTTTTAGGGAAGCATTATCTTGTTGGACCTTCATCAATTCATCTTCTAAAGCTCGATTCTTCTCTGTCATTTCTGCTAACTTAATCTTCATGCTTTTAACCTCTTCACTTTCAATGGGAATATGAATTAAAAGTGTTTTGTTTGCAGGAACACTATGATCTTTGAATGGCAGCTTAATAATAGCTACCCTATTCAAAATCCATTGACAGTAACTTTCTTTCACAGCATAGCTATGGACACCCAACTCCTTTCCTTTTTTATGAACTTCAGCCCAAGCATCACAGACAGTCTTAATAATAGGAGCACTATTTCCCTCTGTATAGAAAAGAAGAAATTGTGCCAATGCTTCCTCCTCAGGAGGTTGGAGCATAGGATAGGCAAGCTGTCTCTTTGCAATGGCCGGATTATAGTTGATGCATCCTTGAGTTTCCATGAGAGGTACATTAGGAAACTTCCCACAGCAATAAATAATTGAATCCATATTTATCCACTGAGGGTACCACCTGATTGTGCTAGCAGATAAACCAGCCAAGTGAGCTGCCTATTCTCTACTAGTTTTCTTAGTCAACTCCAAAAGCTTCAAATCGGAGATAGGACAACCCACCTTTCCCACTTGATCAAAGATGTGTGATGTAAGCCATACATATAACGCGCGTAAGCAACAGACAATTTTTTCCCTTTTCGATTATGGCAAATATCCATTGTGTAATAAACATCAACTAAAATAGCGGTAACAGGATTTTCTCCTCTAAGTTTTCGGGCAAGGAAAACATCAATTGCCTTGTAATCAATGTAATTATCAAGAGTCAAGAAAAGAACCACACCATAAATAGCCAATGCCAAAGTATCAATAAAAATATCACATTCCCCTTTTCCTGCTAAACTAAGGATTTGGTGCTCAAAGAAGCTTAATGCAAATCCTGAAATCTGATTTCGGTTCAACTGTGCTTTTTTAAGTATTTCAGGATCCATTTTGAGAACATGAGCTATAGCAAAAATAGAGGCATGATGTTCAGTCCGGTGATAAGGTTTCTGATTTTCCAATCACAAGCCAAATATTTGTTCAAATTCTTCCACAGTAGGAGCTAACTAAAAATCTTTAAAGGTAAAACAACGCAAAGGAGGGTCATAAAACTAATCTAGAGCAATAAGGGCCTCTTATTGTACTTCAACCTCTAAGAGTTTCAGAACCTTTCCGTACTTTCTTACAAAGGACACTTTTTGAGTAACGTCCAATCTTTTTCCCAAGGCTTGCAAATTACTAGTGTCTAATTTCTTAATTTTAAGATGTAACAAATTTTTCAACCTAGCTGCTTTCATTGTATCATCACTTAATCTTATGTTATTTTCCATTTTTCAGTAATACTTACCAATCTTTAAATTTCACCCTTCATAAAGAAAACATGAAAAAATCAGATTAATAAAAAGAAAGATCTGATAATTATTATTTTCTCATAATTGTGAGATAATATTTATCATGATCTTTGTTAAAGAAAAGTATTTTTTAATTTTTTTAAATTAAATATTTTATAAGAATAAATAAAAGATAAGAGGAATGTTTGCCCCATTGTGTCTTAGACCGAGATAACCACTTAATTGGTTCTAAGGTTTTTCAAACGTGATTTCTTATAAGGTGGCTATTCTAACTTGTTCTAAAAGGCCACCGAAGCTAAGATCTGAACTATGAGCCTTATGCAAGAGTAGGGAATCCTACATGGTGCGGGCATTATAAATAAAATCACACTCTGGCTGAGATTTTCACATGAATCATTGTAGGACGTCTTGCCCTAAATGACACTACTATTAATCTCTCCTAACCTATGTCTCTTACGGGGCCCGGGAATAGGATCCCTTCTCAATAGTGTGTGTGTAATTGTGAATGTAAAGTGTGTGGGGGCATTTATACCTTTTTTTACGCATCCTGCAAAACAAACAAACACAAGACAAAACAAATAACACATGTCTTCTACCCTATGGTTCTAAATTAAAGCAATAAAGAAATAGGAAAAACAGAAACAATATAAATTAAAAATAAACAAAAGATTAATTAACTAACAAGAATAACATAATAAATAAATAAATAAATACGATGAAATAATTAATAATCAATAAAAAAATACATAAGATCAATTTAACGGGCTTGACTCTCAAAAATCCCTAGTGGAGTCGCCAACTGTCGCGACCAGGGTCCCGGGTCATGATGCGGACTGGGAGAATGCAATAAAAAGAAAATGAAACCATATTGGAACAAGGCCCTTAGGAGGCCTAAAAAAACTAGAGGGTTCAGGGAGTCGCCACTAATATTTATTAAGGAAAATATCAGGAAAACCTTTAAATAACACTGGTCTTTAACATGAGACTCTGTTTTGTCTGTGAGCCGAATTACGAGTGGGGAAGGTATTAGCACCCCACATTGTCCGTCCTAAAACGGTTAACCAAATTGATCATGTATAATTTTTAAAAATGATTATTAAATATTTCATGCTTCATAAAAAAATACAACAATGATAGATGTTATTTAGAGACAATGTACACTTGAACAATGATAATGAGGAAATATAAATAGAAATAAAATAAAATTAAATAATAGGGCGTATCATCTACATTTTTTTATTTTTGATGATTCCAATTTTTTTCAAATAAATACACAAATAAATAAAGGAAAAGGTACAAATAGATAGACATAAGAAGGAAAAAAATAGAATTAAATACATCAATGTGAAAATAAAGGAGTATATATAATTAATTAATTAGAACTAACAAGTGAATTTTATTCAATCATTTTTTGAGAAAATAAGATTACTAAGATGTCTCATCCCAAATTAATCTCATTTTAAACTTAAAAGAATGATAAATGGATAAATAAATAGATAAGAGAGAGAAACATAAAATAATAATAAATAAATAATTACTTATAAAAAATAAAATAGAATGATAGATGAATGATTATGTAAAAGATGACTACATAATTATTAAAAAAAGAATAAAATAAATAAATGTCAAAAGATAAAGTGTAGAAAAAATAAATAAATAAAAATAAAAGTGTAGAGAAATAAATAAATAAATAAAAACTGTATAAAAATAAAGGAATAAATAAATAACTACAAAAAAATAAAGAGCGAAAAAATAAAATGCAGAAAAATAAATAAATAAAAATAAAAGTGCAAAAAATAAATAAAGAAAAATAAAAGTGCAGAAAAATAAATAAAAAAATAAAAGTACAGAAAAATAAATGAATAAATAAATAACTATGAAAAAATAAAGTGTGAAAAAATAAAGTGTAGAAAAAATAAATAAATAAAAATAAATGGAATGAAATATGATATCACAACAAAATATCACAAAATAAAATAACAATAATAATGATAACAAATACCAAATATAAAGGAACTAAAAAAATTAAATGAAATTATGATCCTAATTGTGACAATCATGTCATAAATAAAATTCCACAAGAAAAAATTACAGTATTAATAAAATAAAAGTACATTAAAAAGATAAATAAATATTCTCATATTCTATTAAAAATACATTAGCACAGTAACAAATAATGAAGAACAAGAATAGAATTCTGTAAATCGATTTTGCGTAGATTTCTCTTGTTTTTGGCTTCGTTTGGACTCAATTTAAGGATGTTTGATGACTGGTTACTGTTGTTCAAGTGGCCGCAATACTCAAGAGGGAGGTGAATTGAGTGTTAAAAACTTTTCTTTAGAATGCCTTTGAAATTGATTCCTCTTTCACAAAATATACTTGTATGCAATAGATAACAAGTGTGGTGCAAGAATCAATGTAAAACAATGTGCAAATGTCACTTAGGCAATATATCAAACATTTGGTGTGCAACACTTTAACACAAGTTGTTCAAGCAAATATAAGAGGGGCTTGCTAATCGATTGTTCTTGACCTTGTAATCGATTCTGAGTGGCACCTGATGTATTTAATTGTGTTACGCAGCATGGTAATCGATTATGACTCATGTGCAATCGATTATTGGACAAACAGAAACTCTGTAGTCGATTAGTTCTTTAACTGTAATCGATTAGTGGCTTTACAAAACATTGGTAATCGATTGTGTCATCCTTGTAATCGATTAGAAGATGCACCTGATGCTTTTAATTCATTTTCTCAACTTGGTAATCGATTAGCCTCCTTGGTGCAATCGATTAGGTGACAAACATAAGCTTCATAATCGATTAGTGTTTGATGAGGTAATCGATTAAGTATTTGACAGAACTTCAGTAATCTATTATTTTAGGTCCTGTAATCGATTAGGCTTCGTGTTTTTGCAGGTCTGATGTTGTTTTCCTCTGTTTTTATCCTTCCAAGTGTTCTTTTATAAACACTTGTTCTCTTGGCCATGATTCTTCAATTGCTTTTTGACCTCTTTGTCATTATCAAAATTATGCAACCTGAAATACATATTCAAACACAGTTACAAGACTTTTACAGTAATTTGGGTTACACAACTCACATACTAGAACATACTAGAGTAAAACATACATTTTCCTAACAACAATTCCATATGCCTATTTTTGAAAACAAGTTTTTTCTAAAAATTACACAAAAAATATCACTATTTTCTCTCTTCCCTCTTCTTCTCCTCCTTTTTTCCTTAGCATCATCTTCCTTTTATAGAGAAAATTTAGCCTTGGATCCCTCATGACATGCCATTATTTTCCTTCTTTTCCAAATTGTCAAAATTTGGTGCCAACTTTTCATATTTTCTCTAATTATGCAACTAAATTGGGTCCCACCTAAAAAATCACCGTAAACTTCTTCTTTTTCTTTTTTCCTTTTTTTGAATTTTCATTTTTTTGAACCTTTTTTTTGGCCCATTTTTTTCTGATTTTTTTGGACTTCTTTTGGCCTATTTTTTCTGATTTTTTGGCCTATTTTTGTTTTTTAGCCTTTTATTTATTTATTTATTTATTAAAATGTTTTTTAATATTTTGAGTACAAATAAGTAATCACTTACTCTTATAGAAATATAAACTATTTTAAAATCCTAAAATTATTTATTACACATTGGGCCATAAATAAAATACTCAATAAAGAAAAAGTACTACTCATGTTACAAGGAGCAAGAAGGTAGTCACAAAACATCGGTTTCCTGCTCATATTCTGTTCTCTTGACTTTGACACCTATTGGCCATTGCTTGAGGAAAATTATGGAAGAAGGTTGATGAAAGGAGAAGTGTGGTAGGAAATGAGGAGGGATTGAGTATTTATAGAAATGGGGAAAGTTACTAAGTAACAGCCACTATGTAATTTTTAATATAATTTTTTTAAAATTTTTAAAATTTTTTTTTACCAGACAAAAATAGGTGTTCACACATACATATATCAAAACTCATCATTTGACATACACGTGTTCACCAATTTAAGCCAATCAAAAGGCTATGGCACAAGCTTCAAACATCAACAAAATTATACTAATTACACATTCACCTTAACACAACAAAATAGTTAAGTACTAAATTTATCCTTAGAATTGCATTGCTTTCTCCTCTGAGCCCACCAAGCAGCATTATCACCTTGAAAACTCACTAAAATAAAAGTTGAAGAGTGAGTACGAATTAAAGGAGTAAATAGCAATTTATAGATATAATCATTCATTGGTTTATGTAATTCAATATATTACAACTAAGCATAATGGCATATAGTTCATCAAACCATATCTCAATCATTATTTCAATTCCAAACATCACCAGATACCTCCAACTTTTCCAATACCTATACATATACATGTATTGTTATTCTCTCGATGCAAATGATCGAATGTCATAGACTTTCAAAATTATATTCTTTTCAAATGCAAAAAAAATGCAATATGGATTCGACTTCATAAACAACAAATCTGAGTACCAAATTGGATAATCCACATAGCAAATCTGAGTGTTATAAATCGGTGGACATCTTGGTAACTACACAACAAATCTGAGTGTTATAAATGGTGGTACCTTGGGAACCACACCACAAATCTAAGTGTCATAATCGATAGACCCATGCAGCAAATCTAAGTGTTGAACAAATCAAAGTGCTATACACTACAAAAAAAAAGGCATTATAGAAGGGAAACTTGTCGCTAAAGGTAATCTACGAAGGATAAAGCGACCACAAATCTCCCGTCACTAAAAAGCTCGTTGCTAACATATCAGCGATGATAGGAGCAAACCATCGCAAGGCTTGCGACAGAAATTTTGGCCTAGACATCGTCGCTGGAGGTGACACAGTAGTGGTCCTACTTTTTCATCAAGTCTGTCGTTGTTTTAGGACCATGATAGTGATGAAGAACAAGACGTAGCTATGGGATTCCTGAAGCTTCGTCGCTGAGCCCATCGCTATTATGTAATGAAAATAGCAATATAAACATGACGTAGCTATGTGGTTGATAAGGACACGTCGCTTAGGCTGTCGCTAATGGATAACTAATGTAGCGACAAAGGGATCTGTGTAGTTATAGGAATGATGAATCTACGTCGCTAATTTTGTCATTGTTGAAGAACCACGTTAGCGACAGACGCACATTGCAGCTATGTGATTGCTGAATCTGCATTGTTGATTCCGTCGCTAATAAACAACCACATTAGCAATGAAGTATGAGGTGTGGCTAATTTGTCATTGTAGTCAGCGACAACATCAGTTCGTCACTAATATTAAAATTTGATTTTTTTTTATTAAATTATAGTATTATTTAAAATTTAAATTAAATGTTTTTATATAAAGTTATATACAATATTTTATAATTTTGAATTAAATATTTATATATAAAAAATTATATTCTTTTTTTTATTCTTAAGGTGAATCGATATTGTCTTATTTATCCAATTCTGAAAATAGATGTTAAAAAAGAGAATAAGATAAAAAAAAAGATATAAAATGTATCCAAAAATATATACATTCTAACAAAAGAATAAATGAATACAAAAACAAGTAGGATGGTTAGTGTGGGGGCTACTAGGGGGATTGTAACACCCCTATTTTTATTTTTATATTAAAATTTTGAAGGAATTAAATTATGATTCTTTAGAACTTTTTAATCTACGTATTATTTATGATTTTTTGGAATTTTTTAGAATTTTGAAATTTTTTTTAATAAAATAATATTTTTTAAATAATTTTAAATTCATATAAGTGACTTAAATTAAAAATATTTACAAGAAAGTGAATTGAAATTATAAGAAAATTTTCTAAAATCCGTTTCAAGTAGACTTATCTAAAAATTATCGGTTTGAGAAAAATCTTGATTTTTTTCAATCGTTAAAAAATTGGAAACGTATCAATAAATTTTTGTTAACAGAAAATTTTAGATTTTTAAAATTTTAGCTTTATATTACTTATTATAAAATTAGTGAGGACTGATATAATATCGCTAAATTTCAAAAAGGACTCATTTTGAATATTTAAAATATACCGAGTGAAGGGTTACTATTTGACTTAATAATTTTGTCGACAATTACTATGCAAAACACTGTACATGTATCAAATTTTCAAAAGGTGCACAGTAACCTGGAATAAAAAATTCAAAAATGCATAGTACTTTTATATTAAAATAATAGAATGCATAGTAAATTTTTTTCTATAAATACCGAAGGATTTCTTCTTTAGAATTCACAATTTCAGATTAAGTTTTCTTAATATAGTAGTGCTAGTGAGATAGTGGTGGAAGTGAGAGAGAGAAGAAAAGTTTTTGGAGAGAAGGTTCTGCCAAAATCCTAAGGTAAGAATACTTCTCTTTTATATTTTTTGGGTTATTTTCATATCGTTTTTAGAAATCTGTTATTATACTGGAAATAATATTATTTTAAGTTACTGTATAGTAAACACTATTTCAATAGTAAATTACTATTTACTGTTACTATTTACTGTTACTATTCACGATTTACTATTTACCATTACTATTTACGTTTTACTATTTACTATTACTATTCACGATATACTATTCACTATTCACTATTCACTATTCAAAATTTACCATTTCTGTTTTAAGTATTAATCTTAATCTTCGTCTTATGCTTATACTGAAATAAGATTGGTATTAATATTTCTAGAAATTGGAGGCGCAAAGCAAATCCATTTTGGGTAACAATTCAAGGTAAGGGGGAGTGAGATAAGAGTATAATATGAAAAGACATAAGAATAATGGGAGGAGTCCCCTACTCCTTTTAAATTTAATAATATTATTATTTTGAAATATTAACTTTTTAACTTAACATTTTTAATAAATTTTAAATTAAATATCCGGTTTAACTAACTCTAACATACCTATGCAAGGACTTGGACCATTATGACCTATATGGACTGGACTATACCTATGCAAGGATTTGGACCATTATGACCCATATGGACTAAACTATACCTACGCAAGGACTGGATTATATAGACTTACATAGACCTATACGAGGAATTGACCAAAAGGACTCAAATTGACTATATTAATAACCATTAAACTTTGAATTATAATATTTATAAATAATGCTTTGTTGACTTGATTTTGATTGATATTTAATTGTGATTAATAATATTTGATGTGATTGATGATATTTAGTTATAATTGATAATGCTTAATTTTGATTGATGATTTTGTGACGTGGAGTTTGAGCATATAGCGAGCATGACGGAAAGCTAAATTCAGTAAGAATTTTCTTATCTTACTCTTTAAATTTTTACTTTAAATCTTCTCTTCTTATAAATTATTTTTATTAACTTTATTTTCAATATTTAGAATAAAAAAATTAGTATTTATTTTAGAAAGAAAACATTTTATGAGAATTAATTAATTAAATCTTGAATTAAAGAAAAATTTTGTAATTTTAAGTATTTTTGGTTAATAATTATTCTCTTTTAATAAAACAAAATTTTTTAGAAGAAAATTATTTTATTTTTTTCCAACTTAATAACTAAAGATATTTGGAAATAATTAAGATTCCTAAATTTGATTTTGTTAAGATTTAATTTGAGAAAGATTATGTAAAGTTTTATATGAGAAAGTTTTGAGATATTTAAGGCTTAGAAACTCAATTTCAGTAAGAATTAAAAACTGTACCAAATTTATTTCTGTGGGACAGAAATTCAGAGAATTGAGAAAATGTACAGTTTATAGAAATGATGTTGTAAACCTTTTAAGGTATTTAATAATTGAGTTTCTAAAAGCCTTAACCAACTAAATACGCGAGTAGTTCATGCATCATGAATCATTAAAGTGAAATAAAATGATATTGTCTGGGGACGGATTATAGAAACCGAGGATACATTAGAGGAGGCTTAATTACGAGCCTTGGGATGAGAGGGTGTGAAAGGGTGCTTCAGGGGACCTGGGGTAGCTCCCTAGTGTCGGGTACTTTCACAATAAAAACTTTCTCAATCTGACTAGTCTCTAAGTGTTTCCATGTCAGTTGAGCTGTTCATATTATTATTATCCGGACTTATGGAACAGTGTAAACTCCTGGTTGGCCCAGTGCAAATTAAAATTTAAGGGCCCATATATATAGGTAAGTTATGATGAAGATATTGCATACATTCATGCATTCATAATTGATTGTGTATGTGATTGTGATTGATATTATTATGTATTGGTTTGTGAAAACCCTTTGTTGCTTATGTCTTAATCAATAATATTATATTCTGTTTCTCACTCCTTTCTCCGTGTCTTTGTTTCATATATTCTAAATTGATGGTTCAGAGGGAAGGATCGAAGAATTTCGGCAGTAAATATAGCACGTTCTAGAAAGGGAGCTCGGTATGAATACCGTGGTCCAATGAATAAATAATGTTAATAAGTAACTGCTTTTGGGCCATGGAGTTTCCTCTCTTTCTTATAATGTTTAATGTTTATTTTCTTCGGATGAATGTACAAATACTTTATAAAGTTTTAATAATATTTATGAGGTATTTCAGAAATAATGTATATAATTTATTCCGATAGTTTCTTTTTAACAATCATATCTTTAAAAAAAAATTATGAATTTTTCTAGAATTTATTAAGGTGTAACAGAGGGTGTTACAGGGATCATGTGGTAGTAAGGGCGGCTGGGAAGCAAATAAAGGTGTGAGTCGAAAATAATATCTTGTTGCTTCACCAGCTGCCAACGTGTCTTTCTTCGGTCTGCCTCAGCTCACTCCTCCGTTAATACAGAATGTTGGCGGTCTGTTTTAGCCCACTTCTCCAAAAGCTACCTCTGTTGGCGCTCCTTTACTAAATCGTTGTTCAAGTTCTGAATAACCTGAACAATATCTGGTGACAACTTAGAGGAAGAGACAGAGACCTTCCCCTTTTTGGCAATTTGTGTGTCGATCCCTCCCGGTCCAAACATTTTCCCTTGCTTGTTGACGCCATTGACAGGCTTTAAAAAGATGACATTATCATCGGTAGAAGAAAGGGTGGGAGGTACCTTCCCATTGGGTTTTTGGGCCACCGGCTCTGCCTCTTTCTAAGCTCTCATAGCTAGATATGCCTCCTCCACATGTAAGATAATAATACAAGTTAGTAATTTAATTTGGAATTGTTTAAAGAAACTTTAAACATTTATAAGTTTAAATAAACTACTGCCATGTCGGTGGTCTTTTGGTTAACCCTTTTACTAGCCTTGTTCTTCTTGATGATTTGCATCACCTCAAACAATGAAGGCTTGTGGTGCTCTTTCCGCTCTTATAATTCACAAGATATTGAAATTTTCAGTGAAAAACCTTTCAAGCCATTGAATTAATAAACATATTTAATAAAGTATACTTACAAATCTTTTTTATACTCGATAACTAAAATGGAACCCCAATATAGATAGAGGCACCGACATCAGCCTGTCTATTTTCCTTGTTCCTAGCATTAGCCTACCAGAACTTGACATCTCCCCACTTCTGAAGCATCCTTTCCTAGTGTGGTTCTGGGATCCAGCGGGGGCACTCATTCATATCCCTCATTTTCTAAATGGTACTCTTGATGATTTTGGAGGTCTTTATGGTAAAGATCCTCCTAATCTCATCAATCATACCCTCTTCCCACTGATAGTCACGTTTTAAAATGAAATGTAATTCCAAATTAAAAAACAAGTGTATACAATAATGTAAAAGATATATGAAATTAGGGAATGTTAAACTTACCGAAAAAGTGTCAAACTATCTCTACTGGACAGTCTTACCAGTATCTGTCCAAGAAATGTAAGGACCATCCCACTAGGCTTTAAGGACTTTAGTAATCGATTTTGAAATGTGAGTACTATCAACATAACTATAGTAAAAACAATTAAACAATCAATCAAGTAAAGAATCCATAAAAATATAATAAAGACAATCAAACAAACTGTAAGTTAGACAACCTAACATAGTTTTTTAGGTAACCTAATTATGGTCTAATGATACAGAGTCTATCGAAATTTTAGCAGTCTCCCCTCTAAACTCGATATTTCCAAAATTTTACAAACGTCTTTTTACACATAGAAAAGTTTCCAATACAATTTAATGTAAACAAACTACATGAATTACATATATAAAATTGAGGAAAACATCACCAATGCTAGTGAGCTTTGTTCACCGTTAATAAACAACAACACGCATGTATAATTTCATTTGTTATTAGCACATACACCAGTACCTAGTGTGGCTCTCTACTACCAAACAACAATCAAATACATACAAAAAATTACATATACTTAGTTCAACAATATAGATACATATAAAAACAACTTAATAAGGTGTGCCTTAACTACCATACAATAATACAAATGAATAAACATTAGGAAATATAGTAATACTTACTCGTCCCCAGCCAGTAGTGGGACTAGAGTGGGAAGGGCGTCGGGTGTAGAGGAAGGGCTCACCTTGTGGACTAGGACCTGCTGCTGACCATCTAATGCGCTTGAGCTATTCATGGGTATACGATCACCACGAACCGTTGTTGGGGGCGTCTCATGTGTAATCTGCTCTGGCACCAAATCCCTGGATGTACTAGGGGTGCCAAAACAAGATGGCAGGGGTCTGTCTACCACCACCCTGAGCGTACCATGGTCTACGTTTAGTCATCTGTCAATAAAACCATGAAAACAAGTTTAAGTAAAAAGAAATATATATATATATATATATATATATATATAACTGCATAGTTATTTAATAAGAATGACTATATGAAGTCATATTGTGTCTCTTTCAGTTTGGAATTCCCCTTTGGTGTCAGTGTCACCCTCGCTATTTGTTTCAATAGGGTCTTCAGTCTCCAAATCGGTCCCAGACTGTTTTAATTGGGAAATAACCTCGGTGTCAATGTGTTCACCCCCTATAGTCGCAAGTGTCTTATCTAATATCACTATATCAATATTCAATAATAAATGACTATCATTAAGTTCATTCAGAGCTAACTGATAAGCATCTTCAACCTCACTAGAAATTATCAATAATCTGACTATGAGCCTTGGTTTTGATGACTACATACCAGTCTCGGTGCCCTTTAGGGAAGTCTGTGTAATAAACCTACTCGCCTTACTGGGCAAAGATAAAGGGATCAAACCCTTTATATCTACCATTTTTCTTCACCTCAACTAAACTGTAATGGTTGTCAACTTTTATTCTCTCACCGATTATGTTGTCGTACCAATCAAACTTGAATAAAATTATATCTCTTTTAACCCACCTGGAGAAAGAAACTTGAATAACATCTTTTAAGACACCATAGAAGTCTTTCTCTAAATGTCTATTCATGCCTTTCACACAAACCTTGTAGTTGTGTGTTTGTATTCCTTCACTTGATTGGAAAATGTCAAAACTTTTAGTCATTTACATAATAAATTGGCCATTTTTTAACAATTTTCACTGACCCCAAGAAAGAGCTTGAAGTAAAGGGTCTTCAATTTGGTTGTTTGGGTCTTGAATCTATTTAAAGTATGATAAACAATAATTTTAGATAACAAAAGTCTGCAGGTTTAAACAAAAGCCTAAGGTATATGGGCCTTAAGTGTTCTATAAACTAACCGATGAATTTAGATGATATCTCATTACGTATTTGGTCATCAGTTATATCATTTTGCTCTTGTCTCAATATATCTGTATATATATTATTTAAAGAACAATAGTTTAGCTACAACAAAATCCTATCTTCAAAATGAACTAAAAAAACTTGGTGACTTACTCCAGATATGGTTCAACTTCCTCATAATTTAGAAGAATGTACAAGTGAGTCTTCTTTCGATGTTTCTCATCAATATAACATTCTATGACTTTGCCCCTAAGACGATCAGGATAGTTAAATATTAAGCTTTAGTCGTCCATACTGGGATTTTTAGCGACCCTAAGATTGCATGGGATTCTAGTCATTCTTGTTTCTATCTAAGCAAAAATGGTCATTTATTCCACTAAGTATGTCTTACAAATTGATAATTCCATGCATGCCTTATTTGACGCTTTGTCTTTTAAAGAGTGTAGGAATCTAGTAAAACATAAAGAAATGTTGAGTTACATATTCATAATTTGGCACTACAAAATTTGAAATGAAAATAAAGTAGTTCTGGCATTCACCTTTCAAACGGATACATAGTGAT
Organism: Clitoria ternatea; assembly: GCA_037962975.1. Classification (NCBI taxonomy): domain Eukaryota; kingdom Viridiplantae; phylum Streptophyta; class Magnoliopsida; order Fabales; family Fabaceae; genus Clitoria; species Clitoria ternatea. The sequence goes on from CM075673.1 coordinate 141,605,623, forward strand.
ACTGCACTAGACCACCAACTCTAGCCTCGTATGGTAGATGAATCGACAAGTGTTCCATAGAATAAAAAACTAGGGGGAATCTGCTTCAGCTTATAAATCAACACCAGAATGTTTTCCTCCATCTTCACAAGTTCCTCCTCATTTAATGAGGTTGTTGTCAACATTTTAAAAAATGACTCAACTCAACCAACAGTTTCTAAATTTGTTTTGGTAAGGCATAAAATGTGTATGGCAGTACATGACAATCATAACTTTTCATGCCAAACACCCTGCCCTCCTTCATATCGGTACATCTACTCAAATTCAGAGTAAATCTGTCAAGCATGGTCAACCCATTCACCTATGCATTTACAACAATTCGTTGAGGTTTAGTTAATGCGTATTTAGCAAGCGGTTTAAACATTTTTTTGCGCCCTGCATCCCGGGTAGAAAAATACAACTCTACCCCCTATATGTCGAACATTTTAATTCTATCTTCACAGGTTTGGTGACATTTTATTATCGTTTAGCATAGTGGAACCCATCAAAGAGACCATTTTATAAAAATAAACTCCCCAGAGATTATACTCTGCCTTTAGGCTTAAAGCAACTAGAGAGGCAAATAATTCGGTGTGACCCTCGCACCCGTCCCATAATGGGGTCTAAGCCGCTGTCAATAAATCATAAAATCTCTTAACATCAAGATTAAGATCCCCCACTACATTCCCACCCTCATCCTCGGGGTCGTCATCATGTTGTAGAGTATGTCCGCTAGAAGGTCCAACATGATCCATCACCATCTGCTTCATGCAGTTGTAGTTATCCCTGTTGCCCCTACTTCATAGTAAGACTGTTGTAGACGTACGGCCGGGGTCCTGGGCGATAACTTCTCACCATAATTGTACCACCAGTAACACTCTTTCATGAATCCCTTATTTTTTTAAGTGGTACATCATATCATCCATGTATTCAAAACTCATACATTCGTACTTAAGTAAGGATAACCGATCTTCTAAGTCGCTTCAAAATCAAAAGTGTCGGCCGTAACAAATGGAATAAACTTATACAACCCTATAAAAAACTCTTTAATTACTCGCCGACTGCGATCAAGCCAATTATACATCCATCATTGATGTGTTGGAACCTCCATACATGATATCTAATGATAATAGGACTATTTACTTTAATTAAACAAGACTTAACTATCGTTCATGAATCACTCTCTATCTCTTTCATGTTGTAAGTAGGTGGGGATCTATCCCATTTAGGATGAATATGTAACCATCTATAACCCATCTATATGTTTGCATGAAGCTTGTGCGTTGAGGTTCAATCGGAATTTCAACAGCATTTCGCATTGGTCGCTAAGTACACATATACATGCGGTATGAAACACTGCAGACAAACATACAACCGGAGACAATAGGAAATGCATTAACCAAAATTCCAATTGAATATCAACAACACAAGATTCATACAAACACCAGTACATATGGGTTACGCCTTACAGATTCATCCTAAACTGTCCAACCGAAACAATTCAAGATCCAATATAACATAGTATATCAACCCGTTTTATTGAATCTTGAATGGGAACCTATTGGGTACAAACACAGTTTAATGACACAGGGAGCCTACCAAAAGTTTGGCTAAGTCTCCCCTGTAAACTACAGAAAAGTTTACAATACAATTCAATATATACACTATGAATTATATATGAAATTAAGCCAAACATCATCACAACCTAGTGTGTTGTGCTCTCCACTATTATACAACACTACTCATGCATATAACACATGTTATCAGCACATAAAACCAATGCCTAGTGAGCTATGCTCTCCACTAACAAATAATAATACACATGCATAATTTCATATGTTATCAACACAAACACCAGTACTTATTGACAACATTCGAATCATACATACATGTTATGCAATAGTATATACGAGAATAGTTTGATAAACTTACCTTTATGCTGCACCTAGTTGCAATCAAAGAACGAAGGTGGTGTCTGACACAAACAAATGCACACCAACAATAAGAATGTACCTATTAGGAGATGCCATAAGAAACCAAATGTTCTAAGTTAGTATTAGAAGATTTTATCAATATTGCTAGATATACTAGCCTTAGAGGACATATAGAAATTAATTATGTTTTTCTCATAGTGTAAAAATCACAATAGGTTTTATTTATATAAAAAAATTACCTACATATTTTTGGATGTGTCACGGGATTAGGAGCCTATGAAGGTGATATTGGAATAAGATTAAAATAAAAATGAAAGATGTAACATCAACTAACTTATAAGGTGGTTTAGTAGTAAACAAAATGAACATGATGGAGAATATTGTGACTTCGACTATGTATAATAACAAATGATTGATATATTAACTATTAACTTTGTCTGATTAAAAAAGTAAAAAAATAAATTTTATATAGCTAATATCTAGTAGTATTATTTAAATATTTTGTCAAATGCTTTTTTTGTTTGATTCGATTCAAATTTAAATTACACAAAATCGCAATAGGTAGTAATCAAAATTCTTTCTACCAATGTTTATGAATATTATGATAACTAGAGCTCAAATCTAATATTACATGTTAAACATGCTATCAAATGTTTAAACCATTGTTGTATATATAAAAATATTTATTTAGAAAAATATAATCTATTTTGATAGTCTCTATAGGATTAACCTTTGGCTCTAGAACAACTTAGAAAATAAAATATGTAATAGGTAATTCAATAAAAAAAGATAGAAAAGCCCATGGGGAGAAGTAATTTCAATAAGAGGTAACTATAGGTTTTTCTTTTGGCATAAAAAAGGAGCATGGATATTGAATTGTTAGAAATTGGATCCTGACTTTGTATAAGATGGTACATGACACAATAAATCATCTATAGACAAAACATCAAAGCTAATATGAAATAATTATCTATTTAAAAAACAAAATATTATATTCTTGTTTCAACCATACTATAAGTATCATCATAATGGGAACACTGCCCAAAATGACTTCGCCAATGTCCTCTAAATATTCAGCAAAATTATACTCCTTTCCATTATTAGTTTTTCTTTAATAAACATTTAGTTTAAGCTTCAACTAGGGCTGTAAATTTCTCAAAAATAGTTTTTCTTGTAACATTTTATTCTTAAAAAAAATGAGTCACTAGGAAATGAAAGAGAAAAAAAGATAACTTGTTGGCAAATAGGTACATCTCTGGACAAATTGTGTAATTGATGCCAAGTATGAAGGTATGGAAATAGCACACATTAACATGTTTGGAATTTGGTTGAGCTTTGAAGCATTATAGATTATATTATAAAGGATGAGTTCTTTGTAAGATGCATAATTAAAGTTCTTAGGGTTATGCTTTCTTTCCCAAACACATCTAGAAATATTTCTATTACTCGAAATTACCTTTATTAAGCTCCTAATTTTTTATAAAATTAATTGGGAGATAAATCCGTAGGGGGTTTTGTTGGAGCCACATGTGTATTATAATGAAATATAGTTACCAGTACAAATGTCTAAATAGTAAACCACCATTGGATAATCATTTTGTTGGATCATTATTTGACATCATAACATTTGTGTTCCCTGTATTCGTATTAAAATATATTTTGTTGTTAGCCAAAGTAATCATTTTGTTGGATCATCATTTGATATCACAACATTTGTGTTTCCTGTATTTGTATTTATTGAGAACAAGTCTGGTTGGAAAAAGAAGTTAATAATATTACTAGACCAAACCCCAGACTACGTTATTATATCCAGACCCTAGGATTTGTTAATAACATACATCAAGGCACTTAAACTAAATAAAGTTTACTTGTGTGTGATCTAACCTATTTATTTAAATGTTTCAGGAGTTATATACTAAATGCACAAGTCACAAGTGATAGGGGAGTTCATAAAATCAAAAGTCTAATCCTTCAATAGTCAAAATTTAGACTTTAATAAAAAATTCTAATTCAAGAATTTTTCAGTTATATGAATCAACTCAATCAAACTTCAAACTTTTGAGCATTTAGAATTTTCAATAAGAACGTTACTTTAAAGTACAAATCACAACGTTCTAAAAACTCTTTGATGATGCATTGGAAGTCAAGATCTTATCAAGAAGAATATGCTTATCATAAAAAAGGATAAGAGACAAATCAACAGAGCAGCCAATACATTTTTTGAAGATCTTAACATAACAACTCTATGCATTTCAGAAAAGTTAAACCAAGTCAGCTTATGTGTCAAATTAAATTAAAAGAATTACAACATTGATTTCTGCGTGATTGATAGAACAAATAAAGCCAACAATTAGCTTTATTCTCTGAAGATATCAAGGAACACCTTATTCATGCAAGTGTTGAAGTTCCTTGCTACCAGACTATTGGATATCCCTTTAGAATCATTAAAAGTCTGGTACCTACGCACAAAGCAAACTCCTTCAAAGGATTTCCAACGTTCATGTATCCTTTCCAGATTAGCAACGGTCATCTCATGTCATCTATATATTCTTGGAGAAGTTCTATTTCAAGGATGTAGAAGAAAAACCTATCAAGAATACTTAGTCCTTGTGATCAAACTCTCTCTAATCTCTTCTTAGTACTTCGAAGACAAAGACCTTTTTTGTTGTTCTGCTTCTAGTAGACCTTGGTCTCTTGTCTTTCTTAACTTAGTGTATTTATTCTTCATTATATATCCTTTATACACTAGGTTCTGTGAGATACCTTACACTCTTTCATTAAAATTAGTTGTTGTGTAACAATCTGGTGAGTTACCAGCCTTAGTTTCAGAGGGAAACAGTGTTGGCTTGAAGAGACTTTTAAAAGAATACTTAGGTTGTTGAGCCAGAAGTAGCTTGTTGAAAGAATGTTTGGGTTTAAGTCAGGAGTCAAGAATACTTGTGATAATAGTCTAGTGTTGTTATTATAAAGGTGAGTTTACAATAGTGGAAATCCTTCAAGTTAGAAAGGATTAGACATAGTTTCTGTGTTGGAAGTGAGCCAATATAAACTCTTGGTATTCCCTCTTCTCCTTTCATTCCTTTTTACAATTCTATTTTATAAAAGTCTGATTATTTATGCATTAAAGATTCAAATTTCCATAAAAGAATCTAAGACTTATTCAACCTCTTCTTCTAAGTTTAACTCTAAACCATCAGTATTAAAAGATATTTTATTGTTAGGCAGAGTACTAATAGAAGAACAAAATTATGATTTGAATTTGACTATGTTTGGGGGCCTATGCATTGTTATGTGAATTTGGGGGGGGGGGGTTGTGTTAAGGATATCTAGGAAGTTCTTATGTGCCAATTTTTGAGGTTTTGTCACAATAGAAATGCCTTAATGAATGGTTTCAGCTTGAGTTTAATTTGTGGTTATTTAGTGTATGTGGTTGGAAAGAAATGTCAGGATTTCCTTTGAACAATCGTCACAGTAAAGCGTGAGAGAGATTGGCATGCAGTATTGCATGCTTCATAGTCTTAGCTTTTGTCTTTTTTCTTGCATTAGTTTTTTAGGATATCTTATCCTCTTGTATTTGAACCTTCTTCATAAGTTCTTTGTTTATTGAAAACTGAAGAATAAATAGCTTTTGGACACACATTAGGAAACCTATGCTTGGGAATGTTTTATTGGAAATCATGATATTAAATGCTTGTTATTGAGTTTCTTAAATGAGTTTCAAACTTTCAATAAAACATTTCTATCATTAGATAGTGGACACATTATAAATATTGAAGAATTAAAAACCAATATTAAGAGTTGATTTTGCCTGTTATATGTGGGTTTCTTATTTGTTGTTTGTTGTTGAACTCATTGTTTATTTTGGCCAGCCTTGAATGTAATTTTGTATATTTACTGACATTAAAAAAAAGGAAAGTGAAAATGGCAACATGTCATTGATTATAGTAAATGATCCCAACTTGCAATTAAAGATCTCTTCATTAAAGTTCAACCGTTTTGCATTGAATTTTCATGGATTAGCGAGGTAGCTGCATTATTTGGGCTTCTCAAGTCATTAGAATGATTACTCTTTAAACTTTTAGCTTGATAATGTTCCCCCCTTTCCTAGACTTTTCTATAGATATGTATCTACCTATAGTTAGGTAGCGTTGTGTACTCTTTAAAATTATGGACAATAAAGATTCAACTTTGTTATCATATATACTTCAGTATTCTCTTAAACCTCAAGAGTGTTTTTTTTGGTTTATTTGTAACGGCTTATATTGTTAAATTTTAAAGGAAACCAAGTGGGAATAAAGGATAAATAGCGCAATTGAATTTTGCTTCAAAATCCCTTCCCATATGTGATTATCTTTGTTTATTGTTCTTTTACTATACTTGTTGAGTCAAACAATTGATCCTCAAATATAGATTTATATATTTATTATCCAATTTGAACTCTAAAGACTAAAAACATGATATGATACAGAATTTAAGGCCACCAAACTTATTGGTACTTATAATTATTTACTTTTTTATTTGTAAGATGATACATGTATTAAGGGATGTAATTAATACTTTATATTTTTTATATTATAATTATTTCTAATTTCATAATGTGACCCTTATTGCTATTTTTCTTCCATTAATAAAAAGCGTATAAAATGTTTAATAATTTTCTAAAGGTATAATTTTAAAATGATATTTAATATTTAAACTGTAGAAAATTAAGTAGATTCAAAATCTTTTTTGAAGGTGAATAAAAATAAATAGAATTATGGATGCAATAAAAATTTTAAGCAATCAATGTCATGTTGGACAGAAAAAGGGAAAATGAGTAGTTTAGGTGGAACACCACACTTAACACTTTAGCTTACAATTAAGATATTAATACACTAATTACTTCATATATCTTTATGTACTATCTTTCTTTTTTCCTTTTTTTATCTTGTATTTTTCATCAATCACCAAGACACAAGAGATTTTAGTGACCAAGGTAGTATTTGGCTAAAGTTTAATTAACACTATGGAGTGCAAAGTGAGGCTATATAATAATAGAAACAAAAAAGAGAGAAAAGCCAAAAAGAAGAAGCTACATAGATAAGTTTTATTCACATTTTCCCTTTTGTTAAGTTCTAATTCCTCATTTCAATATCATATATTCTTCCACTTCTTTGCTTTCCTGTGTTTGTTCAAGTGCAATAGTAATTAAAAGTAGTGTTTGATGCGTGAGGCATAACCATGGCAGAGATACCTTGTTCAATGAAAGGGTGTGAAGGGTTGAACCATAAGGCTATTGAGGTAAGGCTTGGTTTGCCAGGATCTGAGTCATCTGAGAGGAATGAGTTCCCATCACCTGTTACTAGGATGGCAAAACGGGTCAGCGCCAAGCCCATCAAAATAGGTAGGGTGGACAAGATTTTTTAGCCCACGTTCCGTCACAACCCGGCCCGCCTTAGCGGGCCAAAACCTTGGAGGGATGGGCCAGCCCGTCGGGCCCTCTCCAAAAGAAAAACCAATATAAATATTACTAATTAAATAATTAATACTTTATTTTATTAAAATATGTACTTTTATTTTCTAAAATTTTTTTAAAAAATACATCTCTTACTACTTGTATATTTCTTTTAATAATATATTCTTTAATTTTTTTAAATTATTTTTAAAACTTTTTATCTTAATTTGACACTTTTTTTAAAAAAAATATAATTTTAACTTTGACAGACCAGCCCACCAACCCACCAGGCCCTCTATTAGGCAGGATGAACCCTAACTTTTAGCCCATTTGTGTTGTCGGGGTGCGCCAGCCCGGCCCATTTTTTGACGGGGCGAGTTAGGGCCCAGCGGACCAACCTGTTTTGCCATCCCTACTTGCTACCATGTTTAAGACTTTGGCTTGTAGGGCCAAGAAGGGTTTCTCAGACACCATTCATGTTGGATCTGATGTTGGTTTGCCTGTAAATGCTGCCTTGTTCTCTCCTAAGGGTGTTACTATTGCTCTCATTGTAACTGATTCCACAAGCCAAACAGCGTCCTTGGTTGTTAAAGAAACTGTTCACACTCTCTAAAACCATTGCATGAGAAGAAGCCTCAGATTTCTACTCTTACTACAAAGTAGTTCCTTCTTCATTTTGAATTATCATTACTCTTTTATGTCCTTGCTTATTGTTGTTAGATAATCACGTGTGTCTATGTCACTATGTTTATGGTGTTTTTTGTTCTTGTCCTGTTTTATGTATTCACTTCCCTTGTTTGACGTTGGCTCTGATCTCTGTGTTTGTGTAAGTATTTTATCAGTTTGTCTTGTCTTTGTTGAGTATTTATAGTTTTTTGTGTGTGTTTATGAAAGTATTTTATTTCTTTGTCTTGTCCCTATTCAGTGTTTGTTGTTTTTTTGTGTGGTTACTAGAAGTTAGATTCAAAATGTTAATTTATGTTTATTGTTGAGTAATTGGGTATGTGGTTAATTCAGAGGAGGAATAAAAGGGGTTTATTTATTTTGGCTTTGTTTTTTCCTATCTAAGTAGAAATTTAAAAAGAAATGAACTAACTGAGCTTGTTACTACCTATATGTATATTCTCATGTTAGTGGCTTGTATTGTAGAGTAAGATTTTGTTACTTGTATTCATGTAAACTTTTTAAGGGGGCGAGGGGATGTTCATTTACTTTATGTTAATACTTAATCATCATGTAGTTAGTTTCTATAAATTTCTTTTATGTCTTGGTTGTATTTAGATATAAGCTTCTTCAATATTATCCTTAGGCCTGTTTTCTATAAGTAGTCCTCTAGTTTCATATAGCCACAACTCACAAACCATCACCACATAAAACAAATTAAAGCAAACATGTTTCTTTTCCTAATAGCAATTATGGAAAATTCCATCAGATTGCACAAAGAAACATACATTGATCATAAGGATCGACTTGTTCAATGGAGGTTGTGTCTAGTTGAAGTAGAACATGAAAACAAGCATCATCAATGTTTATTCTTTTAATTAGTATTCTAGGTAACATTTCAACTATTTCTAACAAAAATTCAAGTTTCTATTGCATAAACTTATGAGGATATCAGAAAATAAAAGTGTAGAGAAGTTAAGGTTCCTAACGTACTTAAAGCCGTGACACCAGAATGCAGTGACCAAGACACGGTTGGCGCGCGTCATACAAGTGTGCGTCAGAGCAAGAGAGATAAGAGAGGAATGAGAGATGAGCTTATGCGATAGAGAGATATGAGAGGGGAAAAGATATGGGAGGACACGAGATATGAAAGGGGAAGAGATTTGGGAGGGAAAACTGAGTTAGGGCAAATAATATTAGAGAAGAGGCTTCAGTCGATTATGATTAAACATTTAGCAATGTCCATACTCCGTCACTAACACAAACAACGTCGTCACGTGGCATCGGTCTATTAGTAACTAATCTACCTGGGTGAAATACAATGACAAAGAAAAAGACTATCGCTGGGTGGCTAGAGGAACGATGCCAAACTTTTGTCGATATGTAATGAACATGTGGCAGCTGTAACTTGTTAGCAATAGCTACACAGTTTGTCGTTGTTTATTTAACAAGTTGGCAATGCCCAACTCCGTCACTGTAGGTTCCTTGAACCTTTAGCGACAGCTTCCACCATCGTTTCTGTTTGAACAAAAAATGGAGGGAAAACATAAGAGTTGGAAGCAAACAAAAAAAGTTTAGCGTCAAAGTTTTCCATCGTTGTAGGTTCCCTACAACATTAGCGGCGGTTACACATCTGTCGCTATTGGGAATAAAGGGAAAACCAAAGAATTAGAGGCAAACCAAAAAAAAGTTTAGCTACAACAGGTCCTATCATTGTAGGTCCCCTGCAACTTTGGCGATAGTACCTACCACTGTTGCTGTTCGAACAAAAAAAAATGGAAGGAAAGCGAAAGACTTGGAGGCAAACTAAAAAAGCTTTTTAGCGACAGAGAATTACCCTGTCGCCTGGTGGCCGTAGTAGTGATGACAACCTGTCGTTGTTGTATTGATTAGTGACAAAGTTTTACTCCATCGCTACAGTTGTGAACTTTGATAACGGGTTCAACGACAACTAATTGTTAAGCTTTAGTGGCAGGGTATTTGGTGGTCATTGAATTGGTAGCTGATTTTCTTTTCTAAGTGTGTGGATGGTCCCTTTTCCTTTTCCTTCGCTAATGTGGTCACTAACTTGCGACGACCTCTTGTAGTCGTTAATTTTCTATAACTGTCAATGACTTTTTTAGTAGTGATAGTAACTAATACATATGATGTCATGATTCAAATGCAATATGCATGTGTGCAAATCAAAATGCAACTTCACTTCCTTGACATTATTGCCTAGCTCTATTATCCTTAATAATTCTTAATTCATCATTCATCAATTCACATATACACAAATCAATAGATGGAGCAATATAACTTCATAATTTAACAAAATCAACCACATCAATCCTTATACATAATTCTTTTTTAATACCAAACATATTATCAATGGCCAAACATACTTGAACCATTCTAAATTCAATTTCCATAACATCGTCAACACCATAATGGGTTCTTATTAACAACACATGCCAAATAATACAGTCAATGATATTTCATGATCTAATTCACATCATATCATTATCAACACTTATCAAGCACTAGACTTTAATTTACAAATAACAGTTCATAGCACAAACAATAACTACATTTTTATTTTGCAAAAATCAATATTTTTCGGGCCTTAACATTCAATATAAACAATTAATTTTTAAAACTTGACCCCAGAAATAAAAATTCTTATTCTCTACTCGAATTATAAACCTCATCGTATGTCAACACATACATTATAGTGATACCTGGCTTTCCGAACAAAGTTCCTGATCTGGTCCTCAACCGGGGTCTAGGATCTAGTGTCGGGACAGCCTCAAGAGTTGAAGATTGAATGAGATTAAAGACCGGCTATGTGTATCCGGTCTTTATGATCCAGCCTCTCAGTGTGTGGAGGTCGGTCTTGTTGTCCTGGAGATCTTTCACACTGACCTCTCGCGTTGGTGTGGGCGACAGGTGGTGTCACCTGCGAAGATTCTCCGACGCTCAAGTTAGAAGAGTATATGATGAACTCTGTGATACTTAAGCAGTATAATAGTGAGAAAATGAGAGTAAGGACAATGTAACCTTGCACATGTATTGCAACATGTTATTTATAGTTGAGCGTGGAAGACGAATCGTTGGGTGCCAGTGGGCCCATAGGTTCTGATGCCGTGTATAAAGAGACAATCTGAGTGGCCCAGTATTCAGAGTGTGTCAGGAGGGTAGGTGAATTATCAGTGTACGATCCTAATCACCTTTTTTGTAAATTCTGCTGGTGATGGTACCCACTCCTATCGGCGAATGAAAGGGACATATTTCGTTGTGCAAAGTGCCTTCCTTGTTATGACACTGTGACAGTCGGTTAGAGAACGGATTGGCCACCCGGTGTAGGAGAGCGGATAAGCCAATAGGTGTCTCGGATGTCACCTCAGACCACTTGCCTTATGTAGTTACAGACCAGACCATTACTTTGTGAGATCGGTTGTCCTCTTGGACAGTTAGATGACTTCTTTACTTTGGAGCCGGTGTTCGGATTGGCTCAATATACTGCCGACTGGATCATTATCCTGGGATACCGGTTGACTTCTAAGAAGGCTGAGATGACCTTTTGTCCCTAGAACCGGTATCCAGACTGGATAACCTTGGGGCCGGTATCCAGACCGGATCAGTTCCAATCTCTGATTCTATTTCAAACACTAATATCCTATATTTAAAATTTTTTGAAAAATTAACAAAAGCTATTCTTATAACCTACAAGCCACCGAAACACCAGAATCAAAGCCAAAATGCTAAATTAGTGTAGTTTCAAAAAAGAGCTTACTTACTGAAGGTTATGAAACTTGTCAACGGGGCGTCGAAACTACCTCGAAGCTCTGAAATCCTTCTGACGAACTCTGAAAGTGAACCCAAATCACTTTTCAATGATTACCCAAAGTAAATAACCAAAAATAAAAGAATGTTTTTATGATTTACCACCAAAAAAGAAATCAAAGATGACGTAAGCTAGGGTTCTTACCTTGGGGCTTCGAAAATGGAGTTTTTAGAGTCGATCTTCACCTTCCCTCTTCAATGAAGGTCATGACCAAGATAAAGAAAGAAGGATGATACCTAGAATTTAATGTATGTAAAGGAAATGGAAAATGAAGCCATGCACGCAAAAGATAAGGAAAATGGAAAATGAAACCTAGCATGCATGATGAAGTGGAACAAGATGAATGCATGATGAAGTGGAACAAGAGGCATGCATGCAAAATGAAACGGAAAAAGGAACATGCATATGAAATAGAAAGACATAAAAGCTAAAGCCATGCAAAATGAGATTGAGCTCGGAATGAGAGAAATAAGAACATGCACACTTATGAATAAATTTATCAAACAACTTCTTTGTTTTTATTTTTAAAAACTATTTTTTAAAAATCATATTGTCGAATAATTTTTTTTTATTTTTTATTTTAAAAAACTATTTCTAAAATATGTTTTGAGACAACTTAATAAAACAAAAACCACTAAACAAAAATGGTTTTTAACCCAATATTTTTCTGTTTTCATTTTTTCTTGCATAATTTTTAAAAATAGAAAATAATGTGAATATTTTATTATTAAAAGTAAGATGAAAATTTTACAATTAAGAATAAAAATAAAAAATTCTAAAAAGTAAACAAAAACTTACTTCGTTGATTGAAATGTAAACTTTAAAATTAAAAAAATACTTCTCTTGCTCATATTCAAACTTGGGCCAATGAAGTGCAAGGAAACTTGCATTACCATTAGACCAAAATACATTTCTAATATATTTAGGAGAATATATATGTGTATAATATTGTTAGTTAAACTAAATATATTATTAGTAATATATTTAATATATAAAATTAATGATATATTTAATAAAATAATTAATAATGTATTTAATAATATTACTTAATAATATATTTAAAAATATTAAATAATTCTAAAATAGTATATTATTGCATAAAGATATCAAAAAATACATTTAATAATGTATTATTAAATAAATGTATTATTAAATGTTATATTAAATTGGATTTGATGAATGATTTCATGATTACTTGATTGAAATGTATTTAGAGTGAATGGTGTTATGTAGCTTATGTCTGTGGGATGATGATTATGTTGTTGAATTGACTCATGATTAATGAGAGTTGTTGTTAATGGTTTGGAACCATTATTGTATTGAGTGCAATGTTATTGAACATCCCATGATATGTGAATTGATGAATTGTGATTGCCACTAACTAGATATGTATATGAAATCCAATGAATGTTAGTGATGGTTGAGAATGATGAGTATATAGAGTTCCACTAAGTGTTAGTGATGAATTGTTAATGGTGGAGTGGCATATAGTGTAACAACCTAAATTTTAAAAGAAAGGATTGATTAAGGAAATGAATATTAAATAGTTGTATGTGGGTTATTTAATGTCCCAAAATGTCAGAAATAGTTAAATTAATATTTTTGGGGACTGTTAGTGATTTATTGAAGCCAAATAAGCTGAAATTAAGCCCGATTAAAAACGATGAAATATTAATGAGAGGAATAAAATTAAAAACAAAAGCCCATATTTCCCCTCTCATTAAATGTATTATTAAATATTTTATATTATTATATGTATTTAAAATACATTTTAAAAATATTTGATAATAAATATTATTTAAAATATATTATTAATAATATATATTTAAATATATGTATGTATAATATTATTAGTTGTAATAAAAATATTATAAGGAATATATTTAATATAAAAATTAATAATATATTTAAATATTAAATATATTATAAAATAATATATTGTTGTCTAGATATATCTAAAACAACATTCAACGATGTGTTATTAAATAATATATCATTAAATGTATCATTAAATAGATTTAATAATATCAATTATATTATAAAATATAAGATTATTTAAAACTATTTTATAATATATTTAAAATATTAAATATATTATAAAATAGTATATTATTAAATATATTACTGTTTAGATATCTACAAATGCATTTAATAATGTGTTATTAAATAATATATCATTAAATGTATTATTAAATAAACTTAATTATATTATAAAATAATAAATTATTAAAAATTATTTTATAATATATTTAATATTATTAAATGTATTTAAACATACATTTTAAAATAATAAATATTATTAAGAAATATTTTTAAAATAAATTATTATATGATATAATTAAAATAATTAAGAATGATATATAATAATATATTCAATAATAATTTTTTATTTATAAAATATATGTTTAATATTGTTTATAACAGTAATATATTATTAGAATATAGTTTTTAAGTATTGTATGTATAAGTACTAGAATGAGTTTTGGTTTAATGGTAAAAAAAAGCTTCCTTTTACCTTTTTAGCTTAGGTTTGTGATCCGGTCCTAACACCGGCCCCCAAGAGCATGGCTTTAATGCCTTGCCAGATCAGCGTTTTGAATAAAGAGAAGTACTCTTCAAATACACTACAAATACTATACGGAGTGCAGACCGCCAGGGCAAGTAACGCCGCCAAGGCTCATAACTCCGCCCAGGCACGTTACCCCGCTAAAGAATGTAACTCTGTCCAGGCATGTTACTCCGCCAAGGAATGTAACCTCGCCAAAGTTGTTACTCCGCCAAGCCATAGGCTCAATATTGGCGGAATACCGAATTTCCCCTACTGCGTAGCGAGCCCATACTCACAACCCCGGCACGAGATTGACTCTGTCTTGAGAGGTTAATAATGGGAATCACGCTGTCACGCATAAAGGGAAATAACAATAAAATATTAAAGCACTAACGCTTTCCAGACAAGTTGTGATACCTACTACAATAATGGTGCATGTAAACGGCGCAGGGACCCACTACCTTTTCAGCATTATGCCTGAAGACAAGGAGCGGGTCCTACCAATAATGGAGCACCAGTAACAGGTATATAAACCTCTCTCGAAAAGGTATAAGGGATCTTTTTCCCATTCTCTGAACTTTACACTCTCTTACTTGGATAATTCTCTCTGACTGTCTTTCTAAGTCTCTAAGTATTCTGAAATACTGACTTGAGCGTCGGAGAACGATTGCAGGTACCACCCCCAATCGGGTCAAGGCAATAAAGATCCCTGCAGGCGGACTGTGATACCGCCCCAAAGTATACTGCACTCCGCCTCAGCATACAAAGACTTTCCGTATTTACATTTATACGCACATTGTTTTGTATCAAAAACATATTTATATGTATATTTTGAGTTGTTCTACAAGCATACTTCTACACCCCCTGTGAAGAACAGTTCATTGGCACGCCCGGTGGGACCTGTAAACTTGGTAATCCCACAATCTTTGATCAATCTTCATCATCAATGGAGAGACAAGGACCAGAGATGCAGAACGAGGATTCTTCTCCACGCAATCCCAGACGTCTTAACTTCGATGAAGATGCTCAGAAAAAAGCAGCGCAAGTTAATTCTCCAGATCCAAGAGATGACATGATTCGAATGTTGAGAGAAGAACTTGCGGAACTTCGTCGTGAAAAAGCAAACTCAGTGCATGAAAAGGCTGGTCCCGCAAGACAGCCACATCATGAACCACATATGTAAGAGGAATCAAGTACTCCTCACTACTCTCGTACTCCTACGTATATGGAGGAGCAACGAAGCCTCCCACTGGTAAATGCTCAGCATCAAGAAGGAAGGAGAGCAGGCTCAAACGCATCCCCTTTAGGATATAAGATGAGCATCCCATTTTCTAAAAGGCTCATGAATGCACATGTACCCAGACATTTGCAAACTATGCAGCCCATTTCTATAGGGAAATATACTGGGGAAACAGATCCCTCTAAGCATTTAGATGCTTATATCTACGAGGCCATGTTCCTAGGAGCTGAGGAGGATGTCATGTGCAGAATGTTCCCCAGGACCCTTACAGGTGAAGCTCTTAGTTGGTTCAAGAGCTTACCTTCAGGTTCCATTGATTCGTGGGAGGAGCTGGCCTCAGCTTTTGGAAACCACTTCGTGATCTCCAGAGACGCGCCCAGAACCTCTCATACCCTGGCTCAAATCAGACAAGGCGACAAAGAATCTCTGAAGGATTTCCTTAAGAGATTTTACAAGGAGGCAGCCATGGTCCCTAATTTGACAGAGGCAATCCAGTTGCATATTCTCATAGAAGCTATGCAACCAAAGTCACCTTTCGCTTTGTCTTTGGCAAAGGGACCTCCAACCACGATGGAGGAATTTCGCAGGAAGGCGTCCAAGTACGTGGGTATTGAGATGCATTTGGAAGCCACTGCATCTCGTAGTAAACCACCCCCTGCAACTCCACCTCATGACAAAGGGAAAGAGAAGTCGTTAAAGAATGACAAGTCCCACCAAAGGGACAAAGTAGGGAACCAACCTTTCAAACAGCAAGACAGACGCGTGTTCAATTTTGCTCACTATGCACCACTGAACACAACTTGCGAGCAAATCTTGCGTGAAATAGGATGGACCACCCTCAATGTTTATGGAATTCAACGTCCGCCCCCAATCAGGCGCGGTGGAAACCCAAAGAAATATTGTGAATTCCATGAATCGGTTGGCCACACCACAGAAGAATGTAAGCAACTCAAAAATGCTATTGAGGTGCTCATTCGTGAAGGTAAACTGAAACATTACCTGTTCAAAGGCAAATCTCATGATGAGCCTGAGAAGTTCGAAAAGCGACATCGTGATCGTTCTCCGGATCCTGATAGTACTCGGGAACCAAAACGTGCGGCGGTGTCTGAGAAACAAAAAGGCATTGTTCTGGAGTCTGCCCAACGAGAACCGAGCCCTGAACCTAGATCACGAGGTAAAAGACAGGTGGTGGACATGATTGCTGGAGGCTTCGCAGGGGGCGGACCCTCAAACACCGCCCGGAAAAATCATCATCGTATGATCTTATCTGTGCAGGGCAAGAACAAAGAATATCGCCCATTCAGGGACGGAGTTAAGACTCCGCCTATAACTTTCACAGATGATGATTTTGGCCCAACCATTCCTGAGGGAGATGATGCGGTAGTGATCATTGCGGTGATCGCTAATATGGATGTAAAACGCATCCTAGTCGATCAGGGAAGTTCCTGCGACGTTATTTTTTATGACTGTTTTAAACGCATGGGACTGACTGACGCTGATCTGCAGCCTTACACACAGGACCTTACAGCTTTTAATGGCGCCAAACAGCCTACTAAAGGCTACTTGGACACAAGGATTACCTTCGATGGTGAACCTAGAGCAAGGACTGTGAAATCCAGGGTTCTTGTCATTGATGTTAAATCCCCATACAATGGCATCATTGGGCGGCCTACTCTGAATGCCATGGAAGCCATCGTTTCAACTCCCCACTTGTTAATCAAGTTCATCGATAAAGATAATCAAGTCTCATCTGTCAGGGGTGATCAGGAGATGGCTCGTTATTGTTACAATTTAAGTCTTAACATGGTGAAACTTGAAACCATGTCTAAGAAAAGAAAATTGAACGAAGGAAACAGTGCGGCGGCATCCGTCAACTTGGTGGATCTTGATCCCAGGACGGAGTCTTCTATAGACCCACTGAACCCTTTGAAACCAACTCCTGATGGTGGTTCCAAGCCTATTGTTCTGGGCAGCACCCCGGAGCAAATCACTAACATCAATGACAAATTGGAGCCTAACATGGAAGCAAGACTGATTGCACTCCTCCATGAGTACAAGGAAATTTTTTCCTGGACAGCCGCAGACATGCCTGGTATGGATCCTAACTTCTGTTGCCACCGCCTGGCGGTGTATCCTGAAACTAAGCCAGTGGCACAAAAGAAACGGCGTATGGGTCCTGCTAAGCAAAATGCTGCTTGCGAACAAACCGAAGAGCTCCTTAAGGCGGGGTTCATCAGGGAACTCCGTTACTCTTCTTGGCTGTCCAACGTGGTTATGGTGCAGAAAGCCAATGGCAAATGGCGCATGTGCATAGACTACGTGGATTTGAATAAATGTTGTCCCAAAGATCCTTATCCTCTCCCCAACATTGACAGACTGGTTGACGATTCATCAGGATACAAGTATCTATCCTTCATGGATGCTTACTCCGGATACAACCAAATTCCAATGTGCGAGGATGATCAGGAGAAAACAGCATTTATCAACGACAGAGGAGTCTTTTGCTACAATGTCATGCCATTTGGGCTGAAGAACGCTGGGGCCACCTACCAGCGTATGATCAACAAGGTCTTTGAGGGCATGCACACAAAGCTGGTGGAGGTTTATATTGATGATATCATCGCCAAGACTCCAGAGGGAGGAGACCATGTTGGAGACCTACGCCTCATTTTTCAATGCTTGCAGCAATACAACATGAGACTCAACCCACTAAAATGTACATTTGCTGTACCTGGAGGAAGATTTTTGGGTTTCATTTTAACGCAAAGAGGCATAGAAGCTAATCCTGACAAGTGTCGTGTGATACAAGAGTTGCAGAGCCCCAAAACATTGAAAGAGGTACAATCCCTCAATGGCAAAATCGCTGCTCTAGCACGATTCATGCCAAAAATGGCTCATCGCTCTCTCCCCTTATACAAGATGCTGAAGAAGGATAAGAAATTCAATTGGGGCCCAGAGCAAGAGGCGGCCTTCCAGAGCTTGAAGAATGTCTTAGCCAGCCCTCCAATCCTGGTAAAACCAAGCCCAGGTGAGCAACTCATCGTTTATTTGTCTGTTTCAGATGAAGCGCTGGCAGTGGCCCTGGTCAAAGAAACAGTCGAAGGCCAACGACCGGTGTACTTCACTGGAAAAACATTGCATGGTGTAGAGTGTCGTTATCAGAAGATTGAGAAAGCAGCACTTGCAGTTGTTTGGGCCTCACGACGCCTAAGACCATATTTCCATGCACATCCCATCCTGATTCGCACAGACTTGCCACTCCGCACTATATTGTTCAAGCCAGACTTGGCAGGAAGGATGATCAAATGGGCCATAGAGCTCTCTGAATTCGACATATCCTACGAACCAAGAACTGCTATTAAGGCACAAGTCCTAGCAGATTTCGTAGTCGAATTAACAGGATCCAGCCCGGATGCAGATCATTCACACTGGACAGTATACGTCGATGGGTCCTCAAACAGCAAAGGATGTGGGGCAGGAATCGTTATAGAAAGTGATGACGGGGTACATCTTGAAATTTCATTACACTTTACCTTCACCACGTCTAACAATCAGGCGGAGTATGAAGCCTGCTTAGCCGGACTCAGAGCAGCACAAGATATTGGGGCTAAAACTGTCACCCTATGCAGTGATTCTCAACTAGTCATCTCACAAATTCTTGGTGAGTATCAGGCTAAAGAACCTCTACTGCAACAATATCTGGACTGCGTCAATGAGTTGAAACAGCGCTTTGATGAAGTAACTTTCAAGCATGTACCTCGCGAAGAAAATACACGCGCTGATATCCTGTCCAGGTTAGCCAGCACAAAGAAGGCGGGGTGCACAACCACGGTTGTACAGAGTACTCTGGCGGAGCCAAGTATATCCCTTCCTTCTTCAATACATATGATTAAAAGCCGCCCCGTTGATGACAACTCCTGGGTAACACCAATAGTTCGTTATCTTGTTAATGGACAATTACCCACGGATGATCTTGAGCGAAAGAAGCTAAGGAGGGAGGCACCCTATTATACGCTTCTAGATGGGCAGCTATACCGCCGAGGAATTTCTGTCCCATACTTAATTTGCATAAATGAAAACGAGGTGTCAGCTGTTTTGGAAGAAGTCCATGAAGGGCAGTGTGGACATCATCCAGGGGCACGGAGTCTAGTGAGGAAAATCCTCAGGGCGGGGTATTGGTGGCCCACTATGAAGCAAGACGCTGCCTCATATGTTCAAAAATGCGATCAATGTCAACGATTCGCGAATTTTCACCATACTCCAGCCGAGGAAATGTCGTCATCAGTAACGCCCTGGCCTTTCTATCAATGGGGCATGGATATTCTAGGTCCATTCCCAACTGCGCCCGGCGGTATCAAATACTTGATAGTTGGTGTTGATTATTTCACCAAATGGATTGAGGCAGAGGCAGTGGTGCACATAACGTCAGCCAGGACTCGAAGATTCGTTTATAAGAACATCATTGCACGTTTCGGAGTCCCTGAACGCATAGTCACTGATAATGGCACCCAGTTCACAGATCGCAAGTTCACTGAACTCTTAGAAAATCTCAGCATCACGCAGATTTTCTCTTCTGTGGAACACCCTCAAACCAATGGACAAGCAGAGGTCGCCAACAGAGAAATCTTGAAGGGCCTCAAAAAACGCCTTGGTGAGGCAAAGGGAGATTGGGCAAATCAGTTATGCCATGTTTTATGGGCATATAGAACTACCCCACACTCCACCACAAATGAATCTCCGTATCGGCTAACATATGGAGTCGAGGCTGTTATTCCCATAGAATTAACAGCTCCTTCAGCTCGAGTCCTCCATTTCAATGAGGAAGCCAATCAACAGAACCTCGCACACGAATTGGAGGTTTTGGCGGAGTTGAGAGAGGAAGCCTTTGTGAGAGATCAAGCTGTCAAAGCAAAGGCCGCCAAACGGTATAATGCACGCATGTGCGAACGCCGTTTCAAAGAGGGAGATTTGGTCCTGAGAAGGGCCAACATTGGTAACAAATTTGCGCACCAAGGCAAATTAGCACCAAATTGGGAAGGTCCATACCGAGTCATCGAGGTTTTGGGCAAGGGTACATACCGCCTAGAAAACTTGGATGGTACTCCGGTCAGAAATAAATGGAACATTTTGAATTTACGCATATATTACAGTTAGTTGGGTAATACGGTATGATCTTTTTTTTTTCCTAACTCAAGGATCTTCCTCTGTATGCTTTCCTTGAAAAGGTTTCGAAAAGATATATCCCAACTCAATCTTTTATGTAATTCCATTCTCAATGAAATGCCTTCCTGCATTTAATCTTCACTCTAACTTTGAATTGATTATCCATGGCAGAATTTGTTCCCATGCAGATAAAACAACGACTCTAAAATTGAAGCACAAACGCATAACTCTTTATTCCATAAAGATCAACCAACATGCAACGCCGCTTCACAAACGGAGTCAACAAAAACTCCTTGGGGAATTGGTGTCTCAGCTATATGCTGCACCATACCGACCCTAAGGTACAGAAAACTCCTTGGGGGGAAAGGATTGGTGTCTCAGCTATATGCTGCACCATACCGACCCTAAGGTACAGAAAACTCCTTGGGGGGAAAGGATTGGTGTCTCAGCTATATGATGCACCATACCGACCCTAAGGTCCTACAGGCCGCCTATGGAAAGAACTAGTGTCACAGCTATATGCTGCACTAATTCACCCCCAAGGTCCTGCAGGCTTCTTGTGGGAAGAGCTGGTGTCACAGCTATTTGCTGCACCACGCTAACCCCAAAATCCAACCAATTTCTTGCAGGATGAATTGGTGTCACAGCTATATGCTGCACCATACCGCCTCGAAGGTTTAACCAATTTCTTGCAGGATGAATTGGTGTCACAGCTATATGCTACACCATACCGCCTCGAAGGTTTAACCAATTTCTTGCAGGATAAATTGGTGTCGCAGCTATATGCTGTACCATAGCAATCCCCACTTCGATGATTTTCATTCAATCAGGAGTTGCACTCCAATCAAAATGCAAAAGGATGAACATTCCATCCAAAACTTGACTCTGCCTAACTCCCAATGTTTTACGGAGTACATGAGCAACAAACTCAAGCACTACCCAACAAGTTCAAGTAAGTTCAACACTTGTAAAATTGTGCTTCATTAAAATTCCTAAGAGGCCACTCCGCCTTCTTACGGAATCCAATTCCTTTTAAATTCCTAAGAGGCCATTCCGCCTTCTTACGGAATCCAATTCGTTGAAATTCCTAAGATGCCACTCCGCCTTCTTACGGAATCCAATTCCTTGGAAATTCCTAAGAGGCCACACCGCCTCCTTACGGAATCCAATCTCATTGAAATTCCTAAGAGGCGACTCCGCCTTCTTACGGAATCCAACCTCATTGAAATTCCTAAGAGGCCATTCCGCCTTCTTACAGAATCCAATTCGTTGAAATTCCTAAGAGGCCATTTCGCCTTCTTACGGAATCCAATTCGTTGAAATTCCTAAGAGGCCATTCCGCCTTCTTACGGAATCCAATTCGTTGAAATTCCTAAGAGGCCATTCCGCCTTCTTACGGAATCCAATTCGTTGAAATTCCTAAGAGGCCACTCCGCCTTCTTACGGAATCCAATTTCGTTGAAATTCCTAAGAGGCCATTCCGCCTTCTTACGGAATCCAATTCGTTGAAATTCCTAAGAGGCCATTCCGCCTTCTTACGGAATCCAATTCGTTGAAATTCCTAAGAGGCCATTCCGCCTTCTTACGGAATCCAATTCCTTTTAAATTCCTAAGAGGCCACTCCACCTTCTTACGGAATCCAATTCCTTGGAAATTCCTAAGAGGCCACACCGCCTCCTTACGGAATCTAATCTCATTGAAATTCCTAAGAGGCGACTCCGCCTTCTTACGGAATCTAACCTCATTGAAATTCCTAAGAGGCCACTCCGCCTTCTTACGGAATCCAACCTCATTGAAATTCCTAAGAGGCCACTCCGCCTCGTTGTACTTAGTCATATTTCATTAAGTCCTCAAATGAATATTCCACCTGTGTTGAGCCTATGGCTTAACGGAGTAATATTCCGCCTTCTCAATATCATTTTACAAGGCATAAATACGACGGACTCAAACACTACTTCTATGAACAAGTATACATTTGCAGAAAATATGCTTTATTAATATTGTCAAGGATTGATAAAAATCCAGAGCCTATCCTGGAACAAGGCAATATTAACAAAATTCAAAAAATAAAAGCTGGCGAAGGGTTTCAGGAGCTGGTCTTTAAGGGTCGGACGGCATCCCTTCTTGTTGGGCAGAGGTGGCCTGACCTTCACCAGGTCTGCTTAAACTTTGAGAGGGAGGCAAGTCCGCCAGAACATATTCGTCATTGGGCGCAGGAGCATGACCCCCTTGAACAGGCACCATCAATTCTCCATTGATGAATTCATAGTAAGGATGAATGCCTGTGGTGGACAAAGCAACGCCTGGATTGCGATAACGAAGTTGACGAACAGCCATGCTGAAAGCATCATCAATCGCTGCCTCAGCCGCATCCAGCGTGGACTGTAAATCCTTGTCAAGCTTTTCATTGGCGGCCTCAGAGGTAGCTTTTTCAGCTTGCAACACTTCAACCTGTTTTTCAAGGCTAGTGTACGCAGTAGCTGCTTGGTCTAACTCCGCCACCCAGGCATCTTCAGCAGTGGCTTTATCAAGTTCAAGGAAAATCAATCTCTGCTGGAGCTCACTTGCATCCTCGCCCAATTTTTGTTTCTGCTGAATTAAGTCTGAAATCTGTTGTTTCAGCAGATTATTGTCAGCTCTCACCTGGGTCAGGCCCCTCACCTCCTCACCCAGTTTTGTGTTTTGCTCTTTTAAGCCGGAGACTTGCTTCTCCAGCAAAGCTTTGTCAGCTCTCACCCGAGCCAGCTCCTCCTCCAGCTTCTTGGTGTTGGCATCGGCGGTGTCAAGGTGTTTGTCCTTGGCCTTGATCACCTCGGACAGCTGCTCATTGTCATGTTCCAAGCTCAAAGTCGATGTCGGGGCGGAGGATGAATTCTGGATCACACCTCTCTGATTGGCGGGATCCCGTATTTGTAAAGTACAGAAAGGGATTCAAGCGAGACCCCGCCTCAGGCAAAGAGACAAACCGCCTGGAAGTTTCCCCTGGCACATCAATGGGAAAAACGGCTGTCCCTCGATTAGTCAAGCTCAGGGCGGGATCCTCAGACAGGCGGACTGGGGAAACTTGAACTCTCCCTGCCTCGTCCCCCGTATCCTGGTCAGAAGAGGCTTGGAATCCCTCCGCTTGCTCCCCCTCGACATCTTCTTCGGGGATGCCTTCAACTCCGCCCATAGCAGCAGAAGTACCCGCAACAGGTACTTCCGGAGTCTCCTCCAAATCAATAGCAACATCAATTGATGCTCCTTCTTCAACCCTCTTCTTGCTTTTGGTCCTCCTTCTTTGCAAGGGCTGGAGGTCTATTTCCTCTTCTTCTTCTTCAGCAGCTTCTGGTTCTTGGCGTTTTTTAGAACGCCTTTCAACAGTAGCTGCTGAAGATCCTGCACCACCTTCAAAAGTTACTATGTTGGTGGAGGCAGGGAAAGGAAGGGTCTTTGTGAGGGCAGCAGCCAGACTCCTCCTGGGCTGCACATTATTCTCCACGTTCATTTCCCTGCGGCTCATTTGCATCTGCTTGATACGCTCCATCCCAGGGAACTCAGCGATTTCTCCTGCGAAATAACAATATGAGGATACGATTAGAAAATGCAAGATAGAGGTAATACTCAATCACATTGCAATTGTTCGTAATATTACTCAAGTATCCTTGAGCATCCCGCCCAAGCAGCCTTCGACAAAGAATCAGCTTGTGGACGGAGTTGTACTCCTTCAACATTCGGAGTACTTCCACAGACGCCGCCGATAGAGCACCCTCTTCAACTTCATACGCTCGTTTGGTTAAGAGAAAGTGCTCATGCGTCCATGCCACTGGAAATCTATCAACACCCTCTTTATTCCGCCAAAAAACAGGTTTGTCCTTCCTGACGGATACCTTCACAAAACTCATCCTGAAGTGAAGTCCGCCTTCCTTGGCGGAGTCAGCAAACGCCTTAAAGTTTAAAATCTTTGGCTCCGCCCGGAGAGTCACAAAACCCATGCCGCTGGTTTTCATATTTACTCTCCTCATAATGCGGCAGAAAGCGAAAAACAACGCCACTGTAGGCGTAAACCCCAAATGTTCAGCCATCACCTCAAAGCTGCGAACTATTCCCCAACCATTAGGATGCAGCTGAGAAGGGGCACAGTCCAAGAACCTAAGCACACCCATCTGGAATTTATTCAATGGGAAGCGCACCCCTAACTGGGTAAATAGAATATCGTACATATATATGGTACGATCATTCTGAGGACGATGGCAAACCCGTTCATACGTCTTGGGTGAACGGACGATGAACCTATCCTCATACTTCTCATCCTTCCAAACCGGAACAGGCAACTCCACTACCCCTCCGCTTGTTGTCGCATGTCGAGAGGAAGCATCCTTGACATCTTCCTCAACCCAACAGTAGGGGTCACTCTCGAGTGTCTTCTCCCAATCCAGTCCATGCAACACAACATTTCGACATTCTGCCATAGTCAGCACTTGTGTATGGGAAACACCTCCTGACACAAATGAATGTACAGCATTACTAAAGTACTCCACGCTGCTATAAAACGTCGAG
The DNA here is from genome assembly GCA_037962975.1 of Clitoria ternatea. Classification (NCBI taxonomy): domain Eukaryota; kingdom Viridiplantae; phylum Streptophyta; class Magnoliopsida; order Fabales; family Fabaceae; genus Clitoria; species Clitoria ternatea. The sequence continues at coordinate 141,630,988 of CM075673.1, forward strand.
TCCCTCCCAGTATAAAAAGCCTCATCTCCACTCTCAATGTCAGAAAACATGGGACGAACAGGAACCCTAGAACGTGGCTCTGACCTCTTTCCTCTCATCTTCCTTTTTACGAACACACAATAAGGGAAAACAAAGCTAACCCAATGGAAATGAAGAAGCAAAGAAGAGGGAGAAGCAAGTACCTTAAGCTTCTGAAAAGATAGAAGAACTCCAAACACCAATAAACTCGCAAGATAATAGCAAAAACTCTTTCAGCAAACAAATGCGAAGTGAGAGATGAAGCAAAACATTTCCCTTCTGAAAGTTTACCTATTTATAGGCATGGCTTGGGGGGAAATAAGCGAATCATAAGAAATCTCGAAGATGTGTTTGCAGCCGTTAGATAAATCTCATCAACGGTTCTAAAATTGAAATATGCGCTTACAACCGTTGGATTTGTCCCATTGACGGTTCCTTTTTTGCTTACAACTGTTGGATTTGTCCCATTGACGGTTCCTTTTTTGCTGAAACCAATAGATATATCTAAGGGTAGATATTTCATGGGCCACGTTTTCAAAATCCAAGGCCCATGGTAATAACCTCGAAAACGGTTCTCAATTGCCATCACGTGCATTTATGTCCCATCATTGGAATGGCAATCGTTACGAGGGCATACGTGGCAATAGGAGACTGAAGTATAAAAAACGTGGTTTCGAGGTGCATTAATGACAGGCGTGTCAAGTGATGACAGCTAATAAATGCACGAAAGCACTTGTCCACAAAACCTGGATTAGCAAGTACCGCCTAAACCCATGCCTACAAAAGCTAAACTTAAGTGTTATAGCTTATTAAAGTGACTCCGCCAGTCACTATAACAAGCTAGGGGGCATATGATCCGGTCCTAACACCGGCCCCCAAGAGCATGGCTTTAATGCCTTGCCAGATCAGCGTTTTGAATAAAGAGAAGTACTCTTCAAATACACTACAAATACTATACGGAGTGCAGACCGCCAGGGCAAGTAACGCCGCCAAGGCTCATAACTCCGCCCAGGCACGTTACCCCGCCAAAGAATGTAACTCTGTCCAGGCATGTTACTCCGCCAAGGAATGTAACCTCGCCAAAGTTGTTACTCCGCCAAGCCATAGGCTCAATATTGGCGGAATACCGAATTTCCCCTACTGCGTAGCGAGCCCATACTCACAACCCCGGCACGAGATTGACTCTGTCTTGAGAGGTTAATAATGGGAATCACGCTGTCACGCATAAAGGGAAATAACAATAAAATATTAAAGCACTAACGCTTTCCAGACAAGTTGTGATACCTACTACAATAATGGTGCATGTAAACGGCGCAGGGACCCACTACCTTTTCAGCATTATGCCTGAAGACAAGGAGCGGGTCCTACCAATAATGGAGCACCAGTAACAGGTATATAAACCTCTCTCGAAAAGGTATAAGGGATCTTTTTCCCATTCTCTGAACTTTACACTCTCTTACTTGGATAATTCTCTCTGACTGTCTTTCTAAGTCTCTAAGTATTCTGAAATACTGACTTGAGCGTCGGAGAACGATTGCAGGTACCACCCCCAATCGGGTCAAGGCAATAAAGATCCCTGCAGGCGGACTGTGATACCGCCCCAGAGTATACTGCACTCCGCCTCAGCATACAAAGACTCTCCGTATTTACATTTATACGCACATTGCTTTGTATCAAAAACATATTTATATGTATATTTTGAGTTGTTCTACAAGCATACTTCTACACCCCCTGTGAAGAACAGTTCAGTTTGAATCCTAGTAAAAAGAATGATTTTTAATTTTTAAATTTACATGTCTAGGTTTAACATCGTTTCTAAACATATGAAATAAATCATCAAAGCGGGTCAAGCCCGCTAAAATGGGTTGTATAATATTTTATTTTAAAAATAATAATTTAATATTAGTAATATCTTATAAAAAAAATTTCTAATTACTTATTTTGAAAAATACACTTAACTAGTTTGATTACCTATTTTGATTCATAGTGTTAGTGATACTTTTATTACCTATTTTGGAAAATGCACTTTACTAGTTTGATTGTTGGTGTCAGTGGTAGTTTGATAACTTTAATCACCTATTTTAGAAATGAACTTAAATAGTTTAATTATTGATATTAGTTTGATTATTTATTTTAGATAGATATTAAACTTTTTATTATTGAATATTAATGGAAACTTCAATTTTTAATCTTTATTTATTATCGTTAATTTATTATGAGGAATGAAATTATTTTATTTTAACATATTACTTTAATTAATGTTTGAGTTAAAATTATTAATAGAATTATATTCAATTTTTTTATGGTATACTACTTTGTTTTTTTAATTTAATTATTTTTTCTTATTAAAAATAATAAGTTAATTGATTTTCATTATTTTATATTTTAAACAGAACAACCATTTACCAACCTCCTATTGAAAACTTTTTTTTAAATACTAATAATAATTTTAGTTTTTTAAATTTTTAAAGGTTGGTAGGCTAACTCGCTCCGCCATTAAAGTAAAGTGAGTTAAAAATTTCAACCCAAGTCCAACAAGGGGCCAAACCTGGGGCGGGTTGATGATGCATAGCCTGTAATGACATCTATAAGTGGCGGTGACAGTGACAATTGTGACGTGGTGGTTGACGACAAATATTAGAAGATTATAAAACAAAAACAAAAAACATGAAATCATTTTTTTGAGTTTAAAAATAATTAAAAACATTTTAAAAATTAATAAAAATCACTTTCATATATTTTATATTCAACATGTTTTATTTTTAAATTCATTTTTAAAAAATTAAAAAATCAGAAACTTGCAATTTGACGCTTGACTTTTAATTATACTTTTATTCTAACATATGGTTTCGAAATGACCAACAACATAATGCTCAATAAATTAACAAGTGTTAAATACATTTATTAGCATAAAATTATAAAAAGCAAAAAAATCTATTTTGATTTCATAAAACGACAATAAAAAAATAACCAAGAAAAACTAAAAAAAAAAACAGGGGGATGTATTTATCCCAAACTGTATCTTTATCTTAATTTTTGTAAACAGAAATCGATCAAAACAAACAAGAATGAAATCTAATCGAAAAATCCACAAAAAGACAAGACAATCAATTTTACTAGCTTTTTCCTCTGTCAGAGTTTTGAACAAATCACTAATGGATCGACAAATCAAGCAAAAGAAGGGAAAGCAATAACAAATTAATTAACTAAACTTTAAAATTAGTAAATTGGAAGATGAACCCAGCCAAATATAATATCTGAGATTTTATTACTACAATACTAAAATTATTTCTTTATATATTATTATTATTATAATTATATTATATTATTATTCGGATAGAGTCAGGTAATATCTTTCCTACCAAATGAAAAAAAAGAGAAATTCTATTAGCGTTCACGTTCAGTGAAACAGAAACTAAAATAAAAAATAGTAACAGTAAACTATAATATAATATTTTTTAATAATAATATCCGTTTCGTTATTACGAAGCCACATTTGCATGGTGCATATAAAAAAGTGTCTCACACACCCACACATTGAAAGCAAACACAACACACACATTCACACGCGCGCACGTACCCAACCAACAACAATAATAAACTCCCCATTACCGCATTCTCTTTCAAAAACGGGAAAATAAAGAGAGAAAGAGAAAAAGGAAAATAAAAAGAAGCAGCGATAACAAAAACCAAGAGAGGGTAACCCATATCTTCTTCCACCTAATATACTCTCAAAAACCGTTCTTTCGAACCCTAAAATTCGTCACGACGATGCGTTTCCCTTAGTTTCTTTGCTTTTCACTCTTTCAAACCCTCATCCACCTTTTTTTCTTCCACCATTACGCATTTTCTCTCACTGATTCTTCATCGATCTTCACTCTCTTTCCTTTCCCTTCGACAATCGCTTCCCGATCCTTCCCTTTACGCAGCTCGCCCGATCGATCTGTGAGGTTTTCCTTTTGTGTTTGTTTTGATATTATCCGTTTTTATTTTGTAATTTGTGGATTTTTTTTGGTGAATCGGTTTGAGATTGATGTGGATGTTGAGCGAGTGCGATGACGGTTGTTAGATGATTTTTTGATTTCTTTTTTTTTTTAGTTTTGAATATGTGTGTTTTTGTGGATGATGATCGGATTGAAGATTGGTGGTGTTGGTTGAGTGTTGGATTTTGTTTTGAAAAAATGAATCCTTTTTGGTGTGTTTTTGGTCGTCGTGGTGTTTCAGTTGAAGCCATCGGTGGAATTTACGGGTTGGAAGTCGTGTGATATGTTGTGGTTCTGAGGATTAGGATAGGAACTTGCAGGTTTTTGTTTTTGGTGGGTGTATTTTTTTGTTGCGTTTTTGGTTTTGTGTAAAATAGTTTGAGTTATTGACCGACAATGGTGATATCAGAATTCGGAAGTGTGCGTTAAATTTGGAATGCGGAAAGTGACAGGTTTCTTTGTTTGCTTTTAGGGACATTCTTTTGTTTGTGGAGTATATTTTGCTGAAAGTATAACCTTTTCCTTGGTATCTATGCTTTTTCAGTACGCTACTTTCTTTGTGTGGCTATCTGAGGCTAGCCTAGCTTCTTAGATATTTTGCTCTCGTACTTTTTGATGTGATACGAAGATGCAGCTAGATATTTTCAGTTAATCTTGAGGAGGTTATGCTCATGTTGCTCTAGTGGTTTCTCGATGGTTGTTTTGAACTCGTTTGTTTTGGATTTTTTGTTGCAGAGGATTTTTGCCATTCTTTGGGGGCGACTGAAGTGGGCTATGATTTGAATGGGGAGAGGATGCCAGAGTTGAGAAGTGGAGCTAGAAGGTCGAAGCGGCTTGGAGATCTTCAGCCTGGTCCACTACCTGTTGATCAAGGAGAGAATTGGGCACAACCTGCTCAGAACCGAGCTAGGAGGAGAGTTGGAGGTGGAAGAGGAAGAGGTGGTAATGCCACAGCTGTAGGCAAAGGGCCTTCACCAGCTGTACCCACAAGGCGAACTGCAGCTGGTAGAGGCCGCGGAGCAAGGTTGATTGACCTGGACCCTGAACCTTGTGAAGTCCTTCCAGAACCAGTTGCTGTAGGGGCTCCAGAACCTATTTTCAATCAAGAGGTAGTGGCCAATAATAATATTGTGATGGAAGGTGGAAGTGCAGATAAGGCCGCGGGGGGAGCTGAAGAAGAAGCAAGCACAACCCCTGTCCCTGAGAGGGTATCTCCATGTTGCATTTTACTTTACTTGGATTGCATTACTGCCTTTCCAAAACATTACCACAATTTTGTTTTGATGATGTGGTGGTGCTTTCTTTTAGAAATAGTTATGACTACTGTCTTCTATAATTTTCAGTAAATGATGGGGCTGGGTATAATAGTTATACCATTCACTGCACATCTTCCTGGCTTTGCTATTTATGTTAATACATTGAATTGATTTTAAGTTGGCTGTTTGTGTTAAGTGGCCTTGTTTTCTATGTGGATATTTATAGAATAATATTTATGTTTTGATGCATTAGTATTTAGTATTTGTTTGATGTATTCTAGATACCATTGCAGTCATTGGTTACGTTTAATGTAGCTCTGGCAATAACCGAGTCTCTCATTGATGCAGGTACAAGTTGGTAACTCACCTGTATATAAGATAGAAAGGAAATTGGGTAAGGGTGGTTTTGGCCAAGTTTATGTTGGCAGAAGGTTAAGTGGTGGTTCTGATCGAACAGGTCCTGATGCAGTTGAGGTATTACTCCAGAGTTCCTTCTCCCATTAATGATTCAATGACGTATTAGTGATGCTATTCTAGATATACATTGTTTTTCCCTCTTGTTTTTACTTTCTCTACAGGTTGCACTTAAGTTTGAACACAGAAACAGTAAAGGTTGCAATTATGGGCCTCCTTATGAGTGGCAAGTTTACAGGTAAGAAATCTGCCCTCTGTGTCTAATCGGGGATTATCAAGAATATAATTTTTAAACATGAGCTGTTGTAATATTTTTATTTAATTCTCAATTTTGTGTCTTTTTTGCATTGATAAGTACTCTGAATGGCTGTTATGGCATTCCCTGGGTTCATTACAAGGGCCGACAAGGAGATTTCTACATTTTGGTGAGATATGCTTTAAAGTTCCCCATATTAGCAAAAGTTGGTTTGCTCCTTGTTGTTGTCTAAAGGAAGACAATACATTTCAGGTCATGGACATGCTGGGGCCCAGTCTTTGGGATGTATGGAATTCTCTTGGTCAATCGTAAGATTTGAACTCTCCCTCTCGTTATCTTATATATTAATTTTTAATAACTTCTCCTTCTTTAGACTCTTCCTGTATTAGCCCTATAACATTTTAGATCTGGACAGGATGTCACCAAGTATGGTTGCTTGCATTGCAGTGGAGGCAATATCAATTCTTGAGAAGCTCCACTTGAAAGGGTAAATCCTTGTGATAGTTTTGTCAGTTCCGTCAATCTTAATAATAATTTATGTGTTACTTCTTATTAATGAAACTCATCATTGAACAGGTTTGTTCATGGTGATGTAAAACCAGAAAACTTCTTACTTGGTCAACCTGGATCAGCTGATGATAAGAAGTTATATCTTATTGATCTTGGTTTGGGTAAGCTGTCCTTGTTAAACTAGTTGTCATTGCTTTTACTTGCAATTGATTTTCTATTGGACCACTACCTTAGTTATTTGGATTTATGATATTTTCATAGCTCATTAATGTCCATACCATTTGTTCTCTACAGCATCTAGATGGAAGGATGCATCATCCAGTCAACATGTTGAATATGATCAGAGACCTGATATATTCAGGTTTGGTAATTTTATGAATTTACCGTAACTAGCTTTTCATTCTTTTGTTTTAAAACTGATAATGTGCTTTTTTGTTCAACTTCAGAGGAACGATAAGGTATGCTAGTGTCCATGCACATTTAGGTAGGACTGGTAGTCGAAGGGACGATCTTGAGTCACTGGCATACACATTAATATTTCTCATAAAAGGGAGATTACCATGGCAAGGTTATCAGGTGTGTTTTGCAGTATTTTGGTATACATTGTTTTTTGCTTCACAAGGGTTTCATTTCATATGATTTAATTTCTCTCTCTACAATCTGCAGGGTGATAACAAAAGTTTTCTTGTCTGTAAGAAAAAGATGTCCACTTCCCCAGAGTTGATGTGTTGCTTTTGTCCTCCTCCATTTAAGCAATTCCTTGAAGCTGTTACTAATATGAGATTCGATGAGGAGCCAAATTATTCCAAGCTTATATCACTTTTTGAAAGCTTGATTGAACCATGCACTCCTTTGAGACCAATTAGAATAGATGGAGCATTGAAGGTTGTTTTAATGTATTTTTTTAGGATTTAACCATCCTCTATATTTATTGATTATGTTAAGTATCTGAATGCTTGAACCCATTGTATGAATAGGTTGGTCAAAAACGAGGTAGGATGCTTATAAATCTCGAAGAAGATGAGCAGCCTAAGAAAAAAGTGCGATTGGGGAGCCCGGCTACTCAGTGGATATCAGTGTATAATGCACGTCGCCCCATGAAGCAGAGGTAATTAAGAACATCATCCCCAGTCTTGCATGTTCTTGCTTGCAATGTTCCAGATTATGTGCTGAACATTTAGGGGCCGTTTGGATTGTGAAAACGTTTAGTGTTTTCATTTCCTGTTTTCAGTTTTAATTACAAAACTATCATCCTGTTTTCTGTTTTCTAAATTTTGTACTGAAATAAAAGTGAAAACAGGAAATAAAATTAGGAAACAGAAAAAAGTTGTTTTCAACGTTTCCTGGACAAAATTTTGGAAACATGAAACATGATGACAATTTTGTAATTAAAACTGAATACAGAAAACATTTCCACAATCCAAACGGTCCCTTAACTTTATTGTTTTAATGATGGGGTAGATGAGTGTTAGTTGCTTCCGAGATTTCTAGCATTCCTTACTATTGGTTGAAGTGTGCACTTCCATGTCCATAGATTTGATTTGACAGACAAATGAATACATGTGTAGAAGTCAGCCATAAATTGATGCATGTTGCAGCTTCAGTTTCTTTCATTATGAAATATTTTTCCAAAAATTCCACAAGTTTTGTAATTTATTCCTAATAATAAATTGGAGAGAAGTTTTGTAAATGGAAGTTTCAAAAAGTTTCCTCCTGAATTTAATGATCATAAGCAATTATGTATCTGATGCTACCTGTACAAATTCAAATTTTGGAACCTGTTAAATGAATTTACTTATTTATAGGCTACCTGATTTTGGATATATAGATTTCAATTCATCTGTATCAATCGCTTTTATACTAATTGTATGACAGTGCGTTTTAAACAAATAGTTTTAGAGCTAGTACTGGTGCAGAAGTTGTCTTAGAAGGAGTATATGTATTTTGCTTATTCATATAGAAACAAGTGATTAGTTTTTTGGGTCTTTTATCTTTCTTCTATGGTTGCAGATATCACTATAATGTAGCAGACACCAGGCTCCGGCAGCATGTAGACAAGGGTATTGAGGATGGATTGTATATAAGCTGTGTGGCTTCTGCTGCAAATCTGTGGGCTCTAATAATGGATGCAGGAACCGGTTTTTCTTCACAAGTTTATGAGTTATCACCTGCCTTCTTGCACAAAGTGGGTTTTCTTTCTTCCCTGATTAATCTATATAATCTTTTTATTAAGCAAAGCAACTATGAGTGAAATAATTGATTTCTGGGTGCTGGTATTTTGATCTCAGGATTGGATTATGGAGCAATGGGAGAAAAATTATTATATCAGTTCAATAGCTGGTGCAGTTAATGGGAGTTCCTTGGTTGTTATGTCCAAAGGTTTATATCATTTATAGCTTTATGACCTGCTCCACTTTTATATATTATTGATTAATTAATTTATTTAGAAATGGCTTAAATAAATTGTCATACCTTGCTGTAGTATTTATCATTCTCCCCATCAAATTTGGCTCCTGTGCCCAATTTTTAATTTATTCTCTGTCCTTTTTATAGGATCTTCTATGAATTGGTGGTTTGTGTAGATCATGTTTTTTGTTCATTGTGGTTGTCATGTATCATGTCTGAGAAAGAACAACTTAGTAAAGTACAGCATACACTTCAATTGGGTTTTTTTAGAGATGTTATTCATACAACCAAATCATATAACATCCTTTTTCTCTTCATCTCTTTCTATCACATCTAACACCATTTATCTTATGCCATATTTCTCTCCATCTTTGTTGTTTGGTGTTGTAGATTTTGTTGTATAAATACAATTACTTGTTTTTAAAATACTGATTAAACTTCCCCTTGTATATGTTTCTGTGCACTAAAAAAGCATTGTAGAAGACAGATTGATTATTTCCATATTCAATCTTTCTAAACCCATATCTGCTTATTTAGTTAGTCTTACAGAAGCTGAATGAACAAAATTTTAAATTATTTTACAGGAGAGTTGCTTTTCTTTTTATCTTGTTTAACTTGTGGGAAGGAAAATTGAACTGTTCTTGAAATTATGACTTTGTGCTGTTATCTCATGTCAGAATCCTTACTTTGTAGGAACTCCTTACACACAACAATCCTATAAAGTGAGTGAATCATTTCCTTTCAAATGGATAAACAAAAAGTGGAAAGAAGGATTCCATGTTACTTCAATGACTACTGCTGGCAGTCGTTGGGGTGTTGTTATGTCAAGAAATGCTGGGTATTCTGATCAGGTAACTATGCCTTTTTATCTCTTAAATTTTTGTATTTGTAGGTGGTTTTTTAAAATCACACTGGTAAACTTGTTTTTCATTTGATGATGCAAGGTTGTGGAGCTTGATTTCTTGTATCCAAGTGAAGGAATCCATCGACGATGGGAGAATGGTTATCGGATTACTTCTATGGCTGCTACTAGTGATCAGGCAGCCTTCATACTGAGCATACCAAAACGCAAATTGCTTGATGAAACTCAAGAGACTCTCCGTACATCTGCTTTCCCTAGCACCCATGTGAAGGTATATGGCATGTCTCTTGTCCCATTACATGTTATCTGGGGGATTTGTGCAGTTTTGTCACGCTTATTGGTGTTTGTGGATCTCATTTTTTGTTGGTTAGCTGCTATTTTAATTAGACAATCTTAGAAAATCTGTTGAGTACTCAGCCCAACTTTGAGAAAAGATCAATTGAACCTTGAAAAGGAATGAAACATCTAAAATTACTATGATATAAATCCTGATTATTTTCATGACCATGAGTTGGGAAGGAAAATCCTCATAGGTACTAATATTAACTGGGCTTTACTTTTGGCCATTTTCCCCTTGATTACTTTTTAATTTAATTAGAGCATCTAAATTGAGGATCTGCTGATTACTGACGGCTTGTGGTTGAGAATGATCTGTTACACCTTGAAATTTTGTTTTCACAATTATCATTAGTTCAAATCCTCTGTGTTTCTGTAATTTCACACTTTGAAAAACAGTTTCTGAATTTTTTGTGGTGTGCTACAACTATTGATTCTGTTGGGTTTCCCCTCAATAGGTATTAATGTGTTCGATGGTTTTGCAGGAAAAATGGGCCAAGAATCTCTACATTGCCTCTATATGTTATGGGCGAACTGTTTGCTAGCTTCTGCAGTGAACATTAGTGAGAAAGATGAGAGGATTTTCATGATTATTAAGTTGGAATGGGTGAGTTTACTTTTTGTCCATACCCGGTCACAAAAGATCCATCCCATATAAAAAAAATTCGATATAATTGTATAAAGAAAGGAAAATTGAAAGGAGAGAAGAAGCGATTTATGCTGTTGTGAGAGCATGCTCCTCAACCAACCCGATCCAATGGGAGCAATGATTTGTTGAAGAGTATTAACAAGGGCTGGCTATTTTGGCCATGTTTCATTCATGGTTGTGCTTTAAACAATTTGCGATTTTGTATGTAATGGTATAAATTTTTACCAGCATCATAAACGTAAACAACAAATTCTAAGGTATAATGATTTCTAGATATGCGAGTAATTAATTCTTCGCCCTTGATTAATTGTGGTGGTCGGTACGCACTCTAGTCGACCTTATCATCAATGGGGCCACTTAGTGCTCATAACACATTTTCTTTTTGAGCAGTCAGCGTGTGGTGTCGTTTCGTTGTGATTATGTGGTTAACTGCTTATGATAGGAAGCTTCTTTTGCAAACTTTTCGTTTTCCTTGACCCTGTCTAGGCGTGGATTAGGTGGAGCCAACCTTAGAAGCATATAGTTTTGTCCTCGTGCTTAGCAGCATTCCTTCCAGACCATCGGGTCCGATACGTTGAGTATCAGCCATCTTGTAAAATGTTTCTCTAGCGAATCATTCCTCAATAGGAAGATCGCAGAAGTATGGAGAGGTATAAAAAGAATGGAGTAATTTTTTTCTTCCAATTTCTTTCTTTGGTAGGAATCCTAGATGGTGTCAAGGGACTTGATAGGTCACACATCTTAATCAAGTTAGACCACTTTGTATTATAACTATAATTTAGATGTGGATTGAGAACTGACTAATTAATACTTTTTGATAGATATACAGCATACTTGCCATAATCTTAGTTTCATGTTATTTTGAACCTGATAACCTTACATCACCAACGATATGATATCCCAACTCAATAATGTTACCTTATATCAGCTTTACATATCACCAAGTAGACGTTTGATACATAAGATAAAAACACATGATTCTCTCATCAATATAGTCACTCTTCTCACACGTAGGCTTCACTTATATTGATCTATTGTTCTGATTTTTCCACTTGCTCGAGTATTGGAGGTGCCTGCAGACATGTAGTGGCATTTTTCTTCTCTTAAATTGGCAAAACTTCAGAGGGAACAAACCATTGAAAGTCCAGAATCTGCACTAAATTTAGTGCACATCACCGTCTTATACAAAACATTAGAACTGATCGATATTCAATGATTATTTTTCGTGATGTATGGCTATTAATAATGTCATATTATTAGCACCATGACTATATTGAGTGCAAAATAACCTGAAAAGTGTTGGTCCTTCAATGCAAGAAGAAACGTCACTCGCCATAACATAAGTGCTTGCTGCGAGAAGTCAGACTTGATGCGATGCTGGTAGATGTTACATCCAATGTATTTTTAACTTTGAATGGTCATTGTAACAACTTCACTACTAAATTTTTAGTTGAGGCATTGGTGAAATGACAGTTTCCACCTTGGAAGCTTAAATAATAGCTGGTGTAGCTACGGTTCCACTCATAATTTTCTAGTTGAAGCATTGTTGACACTTGAAATTGCGATGTCCTCCTAGAAACTTTAATTTATAACTTGTGCACAAAATTTTTATATTATATTATATATAACTTTTTGATAATTTATTTTATATATTTGAAAAGAATTAACAAATAAATTACAATTTTTTAAATTTAAATGGAAAATGTCAAATCTTCAAACAAATATTTTTTACATTTTAATATATTTATTAATATAATTGTTACATAATTGATAGAATTATGATATTAAAAAATAAATACTCAAAGTAAAATACGCATCCTGAAAGAGAATAATATGAGTTTCCTGAAAGAATAATGTTCACACTGATTTTTGTCTGGGTACTATTTTTTTATTATTAAAAAGTTAAAATAAAAAACAAAATTTTAAAAAAATAATTTTGGTTGATTTTATATTTTTCATTTTAAAAATTTAAATAACATTTTCTTTATTTTTTCATCAAAATCAAATTTTAAAAATATCTCTTTCTATTAAATTTAGAAAAAAATATTTTTATTTTATTTTCTCTCTCCCACTGAAACATATTTCACCCACTTAGAATCTCGTTTACAACACAATTCACCAACTCGTTCTACCACTAACACAATTCCACTTAACCATATACAATAGAGGAGGAATTAGTATATATACAACATTTTATATAGAGAATTCTTTTGTTTTATTTTTATTTTTATAATTATTTTAATATTAATTTTATTATCATATTATATTATTTTTATTTATTTATTTTGTTTTTTTTATTTTTTCTCTAACTCTTTCTTTTTTTTCTTATTTTATTTTATTTTATTTTCCTTTTCTTTCTTTTTGACCATTTCTATTTTTTCTTTTCATTTATTTGTTTGTATTTGAATAATGGGGAGTGGGTAGTATTTTTAAGAGAGTTGATAGTTACTTTTTTGTTAAATGAAAGAGTGGTTGGATCAATTTTTTAGTGAGTTCTAGAAGGTTGAAGGTTAAGGACTTCCATATAAATACTGCAATGGGAATTCTGAGTTTTTTTGGAGTCAGTGTGTTAAATTAGAAGAGGTGGTCAATGTTAAATTCAGAAGAGTGGGTCACTGTTAAAGTTAGAATGTTTGGTCACCGTTAAAGTCGAGACGGTCAAGCCACCAGAAACAATTAAGCGTATAGATTATTGTATTTCGTACTTTCTTCGGCATTGAATTTTTTTAAAAGTATATTTGAAAACAAAAATATTTTTATTTAATAAAATTATACAATAATTTTATAGTGGTGTCATATGAATTTTTTATATATATTTGAAAGAAAAATATTTTTATTTAATAAAATTATACAATAATTTTATATCTACACTAATGCTACAAAATTATGAAGGAAAGTAAGCGTATAGATTACTTTATCTCGTACTTTTCTTTCGCATTGAAATTTTTTAAAAAATATATTTTTATTTAATAAAATTATGCAATAATTTTATAGCAGTGACATATAATGTACTTCATCTTTACCAATGCTATAAAATTATTAAGGAAAGTAAGTATATAGATACTCAATCTCATACTTTTCTTTAGCATGAAGTCTTCTTTTTCAATTAAAAAATATCTAAAATATTTTTAATCTTAAAAAAAATACAGAATACAAAAATCAATTTTCTAAACCCTATCAAAGAACTATGTAACCCTGATTTCTTAGCTTTTACTGTTATTTGTTTGTTAGGTCAATTTCAAAGTTATCATTAAAACTAGGTGATTTAATTCAAGGTACTGTTCTTAGGAACGAGAAAATAAGAGTGCTAATACCTTCCCTATTCATAACCAACTCCTGAAGTTAGAACTATAAAAGGTTTTTTCCTTAGTATGCATAAGTGATAAGTAGCCTTAGAACCTTAGAACTAGTATCCTGTAGGTAACCTTATTGTAACACGAATGGGACATACTCTGTCTTTATATTTTTCATTGACCCGTCATCATGTAAGTTACTAGCCTTTCAAGTTGAATCATGATAAATTTTAAAAAGAAATAAAATAAAGGCTGATAATTTGCATGATCCTGAGTTACATATGTAAGTTTAAGCAGATTGTTGATTCTCTAAGTGCCCAATCAAATTGGAAAAGATGAAAAGGATAACGTGCACTTAGGTAATTAACATTTGCATCCATGAAAGGAAAAAAAGAATTTCTTGCATTTCATAAAAAAATCACATCAATTTTTTTTTTACATCCATATTTTCTCATCCAAAAATTATAAATAAAAAATGTCTCATTTGTATTTTCATCAAACCAATAAAATCACACTTTTTTCTCTCTACTTGCATCATATACTTTTAGGCATTTCTTTATGCATCTCCGTGCATTCTTTTCCTTTTTCCAAATAAAATATGACTTGTTTGCTCATCCAAAATGTTCAAAATAATGATTCTTATGAAATAAAATGGTGGTATATGTCATTTACTTTTCACTAGGCTTTGAAATAAATCATGTTTTCTTCACTTATAAATGTTTGAGAATAATATATTCCAGTAACTTCTATCAAAAGAAATATTAATGAAATGATCAATACAATTATCATCATGTCCTTCATCTCCTCTCTTTCATTGGAAAAATAAAAAAATAAAAAATAAAGAGTCATGTCATTCCCTTGTTTTTATTTTTACCAACGTATATAGTTTTCTTTCCTCGTATACCAAAAATAAGATCACATTGGGTGTCACATAATTTTCAGTTCTAAATGATCTCAGCAAGATGATATTTGGATAATGATAGAAAATCTTTTTTTTAAATAAAGCAAATAATAAATGAAAGCATATTATTAAGAAAATTCTACCAATGATAAATGCATTGTTTACCAAAAAAAAGTTATTTCTTGTAACCCATTGAGCCTAGGAGTAGCGGTGTTTCTTGAATTCACCCTCAATCAAATTTAACTCGGGGAAGGGTATGATTTCAACAAGTATTAGTTTGTAGCCAAATATAAAAAAGGATTATTTTTCTGCATTATATCTTAAACAATTTTTTTCCTTGTAAGCTCTTTTGAGCAAAAAAATAAATAAATAAAAGTTTTTCCTTTTTTACCCCATAAAATAATACTTGGGTTTCAATGAGAATTTTGAAACAAAAGAAGAGGTTATTATTTCTCAATCATTATTAGATGCAAATCAAAGTTTGAGTTGGAAAAGAGAATCCAAAAAGAAAAAGGAAAGAAAAGTGTAAAAAAAAATGCAATGAAAATTCTAAAGGAAATATGGAATGAATGTCACAAAACTTTGATTACAAATCTATTGGGCTTCGGAAACACTAACCTACACAAATCAAATAAAAAATTTTCCATTAAAACTCGACATAATTTTTTAACGTTTTATATTTTGTTTCATGAGTCACAATTTTCACCTCATGGCCCTGTTACAACCCTTAGAACCCTATTAATGATTTGAATGTGAAACAAGACTTGTTGGAAATAGGAATAAAAGAGAATTGAAGTAAAGTGGGATGGAAATTAATTTGAGCTTTTTTACCCTTTTTTTGGAAAAAACTTTAATCTAGCCATATTATACAAGATTTAAAAGACCTTATTGAGACTTAAGTTGCTTAAAGTATACTTTCATTTGTAAAAAACAAATAAACAAAATAATAGGGTAAATGATTTTCCAACTCCACATTGATCTTGCTACACCATTAGAATAGAAAATTGTTCCTCACTTTCCATTAATAAATATCCATCTTTGCTCCATAAATAAAAGTCACATGACTCATATGCCAATTCAACCAAAGTCATTCTCTCCTTTCCATCAAATTCTGAAAATTGCATGAGCATTACATTGATATTTTCTATATATAAAAAGGAATTACATTTATCTGTGAGAGTTTTGAGCCTAAACGCTACATGATCATATTTAATGAAAGTGATCAAAGCAACTGTCAGGGAAAAATCTTGAAGTGAAAATTAAAGCCTTTTATGAATTAGAAATTTTCAATTGAAGATGCAAGTCTTGCTACCATCCAACAAAAATTGGGGCAAATTTCTGAATTGAAAATCATTGAAAAATAATCCTAGTGTGTAAATTGAAAATTTTCAATTGAATATACAAAATTTATAAAACATCCTAACCCTTAATATAATTATCCCAATATAATTAATTAGAATAATAAAATTAAGGGTAAATTTTTCATGGTTTATTATAATTATTTAAACAATACCCCTGAACCAATTAAGTAAACCTTTCCCATATATGGCGATATGAGAAGGTATGAAAATGATTAATACATAGCTTGGATAATCAAAATGAAGATTATCACAAAAATCAGCGGAAAGCGTATATTAAATTGTTAAATATAAGAAAATATGGTTTTATAATAAAAGTAATAAAATCATATTAAGGTAAATAAAGAAAATGAAGAAATTAAAGAAAATGACTTCCAATTTTTGTATATGCAATATAACATACATATGAACGCATACATATATCTATATATATTCTCAAATTTTAAACTTCAAAAAGAAGTTATTCTACATCAATTCTCAAACCTTCAAACATATATAACAACGTATACTATCAAGAGCCGGCCAAGGCTTTTACATACTATCACAAGATATTATGTATTAATATATACATAATACTTTAGTTTCCACTGAATGCATTCTCATATGCCTTCACTGCGTCCTATATCCACTGAAAAAGATAACCACAATAGGGGGTGAGCATATACATATTAAATGACAGGTACTGAACTGGATTCAACGTAATTTACTATTTAATTATTAAGCTCCAATACAAATCGATAATTCATTATAAACATTACCATACACCTTGTCATTTAACAACAATTATAATACCTCAATTGCAACAACACAACAGTACATATCATGAGCTATCTCATAGCTTCTCAACCTCAATAATTATATGCAAATGCATATGCATGCGGATCCAACTCTAATGATGGGATTTACACAATATAATAATATATCTCAGCTCTCAGCTGATTCGGCCGTTTTACAGGTACCAAACCGCGCGCCCATAATGTAACACCAATCACTCTCAGTGACAGCGGCAACTCAACTCGGTGTTACAGGCCGGCCTTGAGTCCAACTCGAAGGCGGCTGTGGAATCTGAAGAAACCACCACAGGGTCTGTGCCTTATTGTAACATCCTAGGTTATTTTTGCATTTATTTTTATTCAAACAATTACCTCTTACGATAAATTTTTCCTTTTCTTGAAAATTAAACGATATTTAGTGAAAAAGCATTTATTTTTACTGACTTATTCAAGTGACAGCAGTCACAGTTAGATTAATTAAATGAGGTCTAGAAAAGAAAAGCAAGTTAATTTAAACACAACGGATGGGAGAAAGGGAAATCAGGGTTTCTCGCTTGAGCGAGGCCCATACTCGTCTAAGCGAGATTCCGGACTCTCGCTTAAACGAGGTTCTATTCGCTTGAGCGAACACCTTTCACACATCGGATTATACAAAACATGCAACCGGACTCCCAAAATTTCACTCTAAAAATGGTTCTGTGAACCCAAAGAGTTACCATAGCTACCATGAAAGCATATGTAAATAACAGTGATATATTTTAAAATATAGGTTTACATCCGATCCGGTCTTAATTAAACACAGTTAATAATAATACTAAGAAGTTCTTATACACACATATGACTCTATAGAGAGTCACTCTAAGTCACTCGGACCCTGGCACCGTTCTCCCCCTTTGCGCGACTCCATGGCTCCTTCCCCCTCCCTGTCTCTGGTTACTAAAAAAAAAAGGCAAGGGTGAGTGTTTGGCATTGTAATTAATATAGAATGGAACCTAAAAATATACATGCATATTTATACATACACATAAAGCACCACTTGTAAGTAAGCATACCGAAACATAGTGTATTACATACAGTAACTATATTAAACCAACTACACAATTCCATCACATTCATCACGATCACAACTGACTCTCATACAATCTGACTCCTAGTGTCCGGATACTAAAGGATTGGCCTTCAGCTGGGGGTCCTACTTGACACCCCGTGAACCCTGCTTGGTTCACCGAGTCCTGCTTGACTCTCCACCTCGACCACTGGGTCCTACTTGACCACTGGGTAGCTCAACTGGGCACGAAAACCACGGGAGCCAGAAATGAGGGGCTATCATATACCGTCGGCCATCCCACACCACATAGTCATTCAACAATTTACCTTTCACATAATAATATCAATTCCCCATCACTCGGGTAGCCTGCTTGCTAACCAGACGTCACATAAACACTGATCATTTCACATTAGATATCACAAGATCATACATGATAAACTCATCCACACCCGATCCTCCACTAATTAATGTACTCAGTCACACATGCACAAGCATAAACACACAACTACGTTTAGCAATATTTTCCTTAACCTGTTTACGTTACTTCAATGACCTGTATAAGAAGCGAGTCCTATTCTAATTAATTATAACCCGAACACCCCCCCTTACTTTGGTTCCACACTTCGATGATCTGTTCTCTGTGTCGATTCCTTCCTCTGAGCACTGGTTTCGCAGTCTCAACTCCGTCACTCAGTCTTCCGTTGCTTAGCCTACTACCTACGGATCATAAAGTACAGCTCATCACTTCAACGCCCTTAGTTCATGGACTGCATCTGGGCTCACACTCATCAGAGGAGTGGAGAACAGCCACGAATATAGCCATGCATGGCCCTTAACAGCCAAAGAATAAAAGGAATAAGGGAATCACAATTGGAACGGATCAGTAGACTCACCTTGAAGCCTCGATCACAGGAATGGGGTTCAATTGAAGTTTAGACACAAATGGAGTCCCTCTCCAGCGCATGCAAATCAACGTTAAGAGAGGAGAGAAAAACGAAAGAGAAGGAACAGACCAACAACAAAGGTAACTTGTAAATAATGAAGAGGGAAGGAAGAGAATCTCCTTATATATATGTATAGCTCATGGAC
Organism: Clitoria ternatea; assembly: GCA_037962975.1. Classification (NCBI taxonomy): domain Eukaryota; kingdom Viridiplantae; phylum Streptophyta; class Magnoliopsida; order Fabales; family Fabaceae; genus Clitoria; species Clitoria ternatea. The sequence goes on from CM075673.1 coordinate 141,650,140, forward strand.
AAGATCGTCTTTTCCTTTATTTTATTTGTATTCTTACTAAATTTAATCAATTTCACTATATTAAACTATTGCATAGTTATCAAATCAATTACACTTATTTATTCCCACAACGTTTAATTATTCATAATTCTCTAATACTTCACAAAAGTATAGGCCCAATATGAATATCGGCCCCCGACGTCCTAACTTAGTGTTCATACCTCGGAAATCCGAGCTACAACCTGAGAGATCGGATACCTCATCCATGCTCACCTCTTGGTTACCTACATCCGTTGTTTTAGTCATTATGAGGTTAATCCGGGCTATGACCCCATGTGAGGCGCTCTCCTCACAACGGTTGGACCAGACCACCTAACTCTGTCCGCTCTTCTCCTACACTCCCGATCTTTAACTCCGTCTGCTCGCGCTTCAGAGACCGATCTCGACACCGGCTTTCTTATCTCTGGCTAAGACAGAACAAATATTAAATAAAACTTCTAAAACATTTACTAATCATTTCCCATTTCTTATAATTCTCATTAAAACATCAGGGATGTTACATCCACCCCCCCTAAAAGAAGATTTCGTCCCCGAAATCAGTGTTCCGGTTGAAAAAGATGAGGGTACATTCGTCTCATATCGGATTCTAACTCCCAAGTGTAGTTTATCCAATGTAAATTCTGCCACTTCACCTTCACCAGTGGTACCTCCTTGTTCCTTAACCGTTTGGTTTGATGCTCTTCAACGCCGATCGGTACCGCCTCCACCGTCAAGTTCTCCTTCACTTCAATAGAGTCACTCGGTACAATCATGGTATCACACGGAATGTAAGCTCGAAGTTGCGATACGTGGAACACGTTGTGAATGTTAGTCAACGATTGGGGAAGATCCAGTCGATAAGCGACTTCACCAATCCGTTCTAGTATTTGGTATGGTCCAATATACTTCAGATTAAGCTTTTGGCTTTTCAAAATTCGACCTACACCCTTAGTCGGTGAAATCCTTAGGAACACCCAATCACCCACTTGGAATTCAAGGGGTCTGTGCCGATTGTCATAATAGCTCTTTTGACGGTCTTGAGCAATTTTTATCTTCTCTCGGATTAAGGCGATTTGTTCGTTCATCTCTTGAATCATCTCAGGCCCCAGATGAAGGGCATCGCCGTTCTCATTCCAACATAATGGAGTACGACATTTCCGACCATAAAGAGCTTCGTATGGAGCCATCCCAATGCTGCTATGGTAACTGTTATTATATGCAAACTCCACCAAAGGCAAGTATTTATCCCATGATCCGCCTTGTTCTAGTACACATGCCCTTAACATATCTTCAAGAGTCTGTATAGTCCGTTCTGATTGGCCATCGGTCTGGGGATGGTAGGCTGAGCTCAATTTGAGCTCAGTACCCAGTTGTTGTTGTAAACTCCCCCAAAACCTTGAAGTGAATCGGGGATCCCGATCAGAGATAATGCTTGAGGGCACACCATGCAGTCGTACGACCTCAGCAATGTACAACTTAGCTAATCGATCTAGCGACCACTTCATATTTATTGCCAGGAAATGCGCACTTTTGGTTAGTCGATCAACAATCACCCAAATCGCGTTGTATCCGGTTTGAGTGCGGGGTAGTCCGGACACGAAGTCCATGGTGATACCTTCCCACTTCCAGATCGGAATTTCTGGAGGTCGAAGCAAACCTGGAGGTCGTTGGTGCTCAACCTTGCACTTCTGACATATCACACAGGATTTCACATACTCGATTATTGCCTTCTTCATACTTGGCCACCAGAATTCCTTTTTTAAGTTATGATACATTTTTGTCACTCCCGGATGTATACTCAGAGAGCTCTTGTGTGCTTCTGATAGCACTGCCTGCCTGAAGCCTCCATGTGCAGGCACCACCACTCGGTTCCTGAATCTCCATATACCATCGTCACCCCTAGTTATCTCCACATTTTTGCCTTGGGTCTGAGTATCAATCAGCCTCAGTAACTCTTTATCGTCTTTCTGTGTAGCTACCATCGACTTCAGAAATTCATTGGAGATTTTTAACATTCTGATTGTCATTCGATTTGGTGCGTCCATAACAATTCCAACATTCATATCTCTAAAGCTTTCCAGCAATTCCTGTTCTCTACCCATCAGGTAAGCCACGTGTAATACCTTCCTGCTTAGTGCATCTGCCACAACATTCGCTTTGCCCGGGTGATACTTTAAATCGAAGTCGTAATCCTTTAAATACTCTACCCATCGCCTCTGTCTCATATTTAGCTCCTTTTGATCAAACAAGTACTTTAGGCTCTTGTGATCACTGAATACTACAAAGAGAGCCCCATACAAATAATGACGCCAAATCTTCAGTGCGTACACCACTGCTGCAAGTTCCAGATCATGAGTCGGGTAATTCTCCTCATGTGGCCTCAATTGCCTCGAAGCATAAGCAATTGCCCGATCAGCTTGCATCAACACACACCCCAATCCAAATTTGGATGCATCACAATATACTTCAAATTCCTGTGTTACATCGGGCAGTGCAAGCACAGGGGCAGTCATTAAACATCGCTTAAGAGTTTGGAAGCTTAATTCACACTTTTCCGACCACACGAAGGGGTTTCCTTTCCTTGTTAACCGAGTCAGAGGAAGTGCTATCCGAGAGAACCCCTCAATGAAGCGTCGATAGTATCCAGTTAATCCGAGGAAACTCCTGATTTCAGTTATTGATTTCGGCCTCTCCCAAGCCATAACCGCCTCAATTTTTGTCGGATCAACTGAGATTCCCTCTTGGGAAACTATATGCCCCAAGAATTGTACACTACTCCCCCAGAAATCACACTTAGATAGTTTAGCGTACAACTTCTTCTCCCGAAGTACTTGTAAAACAAGTCGAAGATGTCGAGCATGCTCCTCGTCCGACCTCAAATATACCAAAATATCATCAATGAATACTACCACAAACTGGTCCAAGTACAGTTGAAAAGTCCGATTCATATAATCCATAAAAATGGCAGGAGCGTTCGTTACTCCAAAAGGCATTACTACGTACTCGAAGTGCCCATAACGAGTCCGAAATGCTGTCTTTGGGATATCCTCCGACCTCACTCAGATCTGGTGGTATCCCGACCTCAAGTCGATCTTAGAGAACACAACGGCGCCTCGCAACTGGTCCAGTAAATCGTCAATCCGAGGTAGTGGATATTTATTTTTGATTGTTAGTTTGTTCAGTTGTCGGTAATCAATGCACATTCGCATACTACCGTCCTTCTTCTTTACCAATAACACCGGAGCGCCCCAGGGTGAGGCACTGGGTCGGATAAAGCCCTTTTCTAGTAATTCGTTTACTTGTTTCTTCACTTCGGTTAATTCCACCGAAGACATTCTATATGGCGCTCGGGACACAGGTTCTGCCCCGGGAATCAAGTCAATAGAGAAATCAATCTCCCGACTGGGAGGTAGCTCCGGAATTTCTTCTGGAAAAACGTCAGGAAATTCACAAACAATTGGAATATCACTTAGCAGGAGGTTATGCCGACCCTCCGAAGCGAATAAAACAACATACGTGGTTAGGACATCGCTCACCCCGTTCTTCATGTCAAGTTCCTGAGAGAAAACAATATTCTTCCGATAACAGTCGACCAACACATGATTAGCAGCAAGCCAATCGAGACCCAGAATAACATCTAAGTCCTTCAATGGCATACAGATAAAATTTACTCGAAAAGTACGGGCTTCGATTTGCATCGCTAGTTCTCTACACACTATAGTTGCACGGAAAGTGGAACCAGTTGGAGTGGAAACAATAAGAGCGTTCTCCATTAAACTGATTGGCAGACCAAGCCGCCGCACACAACTTTCCAAAATAAAGGAATGGGTGGCACCTGAATCATAAATTACATCAACCAGATAACCACAGATGAGGCACTTACCCTGTACCAAATTGTCATTCCTCGTAGCTTCTGAAGCATCAAACGCAAATACACGTCCGGTCATGGCATTCTGGGCATCGCTAGATTGGGCATCATATCTTCCCGATTGTTGGTTCCCTCTACCAGCTCCATTCCGGCCTCTCCTCGAAAAGTTGGAACCCCGGGTCCCAGAAGAGTTAGTTCGGTTATCCGTCCCGCCCTGCTGTTGCCTCTAAGGGCAATCGGGCCTGAGGTGCCCTGGTTGTCCGCACTGGAAGCACACAATCTGATTGGCTTGGCAATGTTTAGCAATGTGGCCTTCCTGACCACAATTGTAGCAGGTACGATTACCAAAAGGATTACTCGATCGACCAGTGGAACCCCGACTGGAAGAGGATGAGGAGGTAGTAGAAGACTTGCCACCCTGGAAGAATTGACTCATCCTCTTGAAGTTGAATCCTTTTGCCTTTAGTGGCTTTTTATCTCTCGGCTGGGATGTCCTTTGTAACTGCACCTCTTCAGTCAGTCTTGCTTTGTTCACCAGGGTTGGGTAGTCCCTAATCTCCATTGGTACGATTACACTACGGAGCTCAATCCGTAGTCCAGCTTCGTATTTGGCGCATTTGCTACCTTCAGTCCCTTCTAACGAGAAAGGGTGGTAAAAATCACACAGCTCGTCAAACTTGCTGGTATACTCAGCTACAGACATCCGGTCTTGCTCCAACTTCAGGAATTCCATTTCTTTCCGGATTTTGTAGTTGTCTGGGAAGTATTTAACAAGGAACCTCCTTCGGAAATTCGCCCATACCAACGGCTCATTGGCTGCGTTCATCTGCACCTTCACTCGGGACCACCATACTCTAGCCTCTTCTTTTAGTTGGTAAGTAGCAAATAAAACCTTTTGCTCTTCAGAGCACTCAAAATATTCAAAAACCTGCTCGATATCCCTGATCCAGATGTATGCCCCGTCATAGTCGTGTCCCCCTTTGTAAGTCGGAGGATTCCTTTTCAGGAATTTATCCAGAGTGGGACCGGACTCAGTCCTACTCATCAGCTGAGTAAATCTAGAGAAGAAATCATCTCTTCCCCCAGAACTAGTCTCTCCGGCCATTTAGTAATTCTACAATGAGCAAACACATCACCATTAATAACCAAGATCAGTCAGGGGATCGTAAACTTACCTTATATTCATAGAATACTACGCCAGTGGAGTGCCAAGGGAACGATGCCAGACCACACACAATCTCAATACAACAAAATACAATCAACCTTTATAAAACTATCACAATCACTAGATCGGCCCACACACCGGCTCTAGAAAGAACCGCTCTGATACCAAGTGTAACATCCTAGGTTATTTTTGCATTTATTTTTATTCAAACAATTACCTCTTACGATAAATTTTTCCTTTTCTTGAAAATTAAACGATATTTAGTGAAAAAGCATTTATTTTTACTGACTTATTCAAGTGACAGCAGTCACAGTTAGATTAATTAAATGAGGTCTAGAAAAGAAAAGCAAGTTAATTTAAACACAACGGATGGGAGAAAGGGAAATCAGGGTTTCTCGCTTGAGCGAGGCCCCTACTCGTCTAAGCGAGATTCCGGACTCTCGCTTAAACGAGGTTCTATTCGCTTGAGTGAACACCTTTCACACATCGGATTATACAAAACATGCAACCAGACTCCCAAAATTTCACTCTAAAAATGGTTCTGTGAACCCAAAGAGTTACCATAGCTACCATGAAAGCATATGCAAATAACAGTGATATATTTTAAAATATAGGTTTACATCCGATCCGGTCTTAATTAAACACAGTTAATAATAATACTAAGAAGTTCTTATACACACATATGACTCTATAGAGAGTCACTCTAAGTCACTCGGACCCTGGCACCGTTCTCCCCCTTGGCGCGACTCCATGGCTCCTTCCCCCTCCCTGTCTCTGGTTACTAAAAAAAAAGGCAAGGGTGAGTGTTTGGCATTGTAATTAATATAGAATGGAACCTAAAAATATACATGCATATTTATACATACATATAAAGCACCACTTGTAAGTAAGCATACCGAAACATAGTGTATTACATACAGTAACTATATTAAACCAACTACACAATTCCATCACATTCATCACGATCACAACTGACTCTCATACAATCTGACTCCTAGTATCCGGATACTAAAGGATTGGCCTTCAGCTGGGGGTCCTACTTGACACCCCGTGAACCCTGCTTGGTTCACCGAGTCCTGCTTGACTCTCCACCTCGACCACTGGGTCCTACTTGACCACTGGGTAGCTCAACTGGGCACGAAAACCACGGGAGCCAGAAATGAGGGGCTATCATATACCGTCGGCCATCCCACACCACATAGTCATTCAACAATTTACCTTTCACATAATAATATCAATTCCCCATCACTCGGGTAGCCTACTTGCTAACCCGACGTCACATAAACACTGATCATTTCACATTAGATATCACAAGATCATACATGATAAACTCATCCACACCCGATCCTCCACTAATTAATGTACTCAGTCACACATGCACAAGCATAAACACACAACTACGTTTAGCAACATTTTCCTTAACCTGTTTACGTTACTTCAATGACCTGTATAAGAAGCGAGTCCTATTCTAATTAATTATAACCCGAACACCCCCCCTTACTTTGGTTCCACACTTCGATGATCTGTTCTCTGTGTCGATTCCTTCCTCTGAGCACTGGTTTCGCAGTCTCAACTCCGTCACTCAGTCTTCCGTTGCTTAGCCTACTACCTACGGATCATAAAGTACAGCTCATCACTTCAACGCCCTTAGTTCATGGACTGCATCTGGGCTCACACTCATCAGAGGAGTGGAGAACAGCCACGAATATAGCCATGCATGGCCCTTAACAGCCAAAGAATAAAAGGAATAAGGGAATCACAATTGGAACGGATCAGTAGACTCACCTTGAAGCCTCGATCACAGGAATGGGGTTCAATTGAAGTTTAGACACAAATGGAGTCCCTCTCCAGTGCATGCAAATCAACGTTAAGAGAGGAGAGAAAAACGAAAGAGAAGGAACAGACCAACAGCAAAGGTAACTTGTAAATAATAAAGAGGGAAGGAAGAGAATCTCCTTATATATATGTATAGCTCATGGGCAAGATCGTCTTTTCCTTTATTTTATTTGTATTCTTACTAAATTTAATCAATTTCACTATATTAAACTATTGCATAGTTATCAAATCAATTACACTTATTTATTCCCACAACGTTTAATTATTCACAATTCTCTAATACTTCGCAAGAGTATAGGCCCAATATGAATATCGGCCCCCGACGTCCTAACTTAGTGTTCATACCTCGGAAATCCGAGCTACAACCTGAGAGATCGGATACCTCATCCGTGCTCACCTCTTGGTTACCTACATCCGTTGTTTTAGTCATTATGAGGTTAATCCGGGCTATGACCCCGTGTGAGGCGCTCTCCTCACAACGGTTGGACCAGACCACCTAACTCTGTCCGCTCTTCTCCTACACTCCCGATCTTTAACTCCACCTGCTCGCGCTTCAGAGACCGATCTCAACACCGGCTTTCTTATCTCTGGCTAAGACAGAACAAATATTAAATAAAACTTCTAAAACATTTACTAATCATTTCCCATTTCTTATAATTCTCATTAAAACATCAGGGATGTTACACTTATCATCAGGCCGCTCTCCCATCTGGGCCGGCATCACAGGCCCCCTGCAGTCCTGTGTGCGTCTGAATGCAAATGCTATGCCAAATAATGATCAATCATCAATAGACCACCTGATTACCATCATCAGGGGCTACCACTCGGTTACTATCACCAAGGGTCTCAACTCAATATAACAATAAGCATAGTATGCAATAGTCAATCACAACCACATATACTAAGCTACTTCAAGCTTAATAATCATTAATTAATATTATCAATCATTATCATAATCATCACAACATATATGAACGATATCAATCAATTTATTTCAAAAACAGTTAGCTAAGGGGATATAGCACACTCAATAATTCACGCAATCACAATCAATCCATAAATCAACCTACATCCCCTCATCCGTTCATAATCTATACATTTAAGATATAAATGCCCCCTACCTGGAATAAACGATTCCAAAAGCTCCTCGAGCTACTAAATACAACCAGCTCGTTATTCACAAGCTCCGAATCAACTCTTAGTTCTGAAATCTTCCACAGCTACCTTGAACTAAGGAATTTAAAGTTCTTTCCACTCTCAAAATTTCAAACCGATCCAACAGTGGGATTGACAAAGATCGTTGATGGAAAAACGTGTGAATAAAGTAAGGAAGTACTGATATTTTTATATTGAGAGATAAGGAAGAAACAAGATAATAAAAGAAAAGAGGATAGGACAATAGAGAGGGTCCCATGCTTAGAAAAAGAAAAGAGAGTCTGCTAGAATTTAGAAGAAGAGTAGAATGGCGTGGAGGAGTCTTGATAATTGGAGTAAATATCAGCTCTAAACTGTTTCGGTATTTTGGCATATCTCTCTCATATCTTAATGGATTTTAATAAATTTGGTCTTGTTGGAAAGCTAAGACAACGAGGAATAACTTTGTAGTTGACCATATTTCCAAATTTGGACTTTATCATAGCAAAAGATTAAATTGAAAATACTCAGGAATATCTCTTTTCGAGAAGGATTCATCAGTCTCTTTTCGTTCGGAATTGCTTCACTCGAAGGGATTCGCTCGGAAATGTTTCTGCTTGAAACACTCAGTCATAGCTTTCTTTCCTCGAAAATATTTCTCTCGGAAGTGAGTCACTCGGAAATCTTACAACTGAAAGGATCATTCGGAGTCGAAGTTCGGTCCTCTCTCGGAAATCTTTCCACTTGGAAATATCACTCGGAGTCAAAGGCAATCTCGAAGACGAACCTAAGCATAAGCTCTCGCCAACTTTGAATATGGGCCCGAGCACAGACTCTAGGCAATCTTTAAGACACCCGAGAACAAGCTCTCGGCAATTCTTAAGACACAAGAGCATGAATAGAATGAAGGGGTTCACCACTCGGAAACTCACCACTTGGAAATATCTCGGCCCGAGAAGTACTTATTCGAAATCAAAGCTTTTCTTCGCTCGGAAGTACTTCTCTCAAAAGCGACCCATTTGGAAACATCTTAATCTTCCTTCACTCGGAAGTGGTTCTCTCGGTCATGCCTTACTCAGAAACATCTTAACTTTACTTCACTCGGAAGTGGTTCTCTCGGTCATGGTTCACTCGGAAACATCTTAACCTTCCTTCACTCGGAAGTAGTTCTCTCGGTCATACCTCACTCAGAAAGATCTCACTCGAAATCAGATCCCTTTCTTCACTCGAAAAGTCTTATCTTAAACATGATTCATTCGAAAACGTTTCACTCGGAGACACCCTACTCGGAAGTATGGAACTTGGAAGCGTTTTTTCCCGAAAGGTGCTCATTCGAAGTCAGAGCCCCTTTTCGTTTAGAATCAATCCTCTTGGGAATATTCCTTTCTGAGAAAAACACTCGTCCGAAGTCAGACTCAGAAATTCTTCACTGATAACGGATGTCTGACGCTTTTTAATTTAAAAGAAACTCCACCGATCCTTAATGAATTATTTTCTAAAATTTTTAAATTTAGGATGTTACAATTTATACCACACATTCCATGAAATCTAGGGCATTATTTTTAATGAAAATACTTTTAAGGAACAAAATAAAATCTTTGGATAAACATTCACAATTCATTTCCTCAAAACCTTATCTCATATAATACATAATTGCATTAAAAAATATTTTTCAATGGAAATACATCTTTTGCATTTAATTTGCATGATGTGCATCTCTCTTTCCTTAAAGAAACAAAACAAAAACAAAAAAAAAGTGAAACAGAAAAGAAAAATTGATTCCTGGACACCTTGTGGCTACTATTGTAAGAAATACTACTACCTCTAATCATGAAATGGATCTGGTGCACCTGTGTTTTCTAAATAAGGAACTCAACAATTGGGAAATCATTGAATTACCTATGTATTTTCCTTCAAAGTCTAAAAGCAATGCTACTGAGGATGACCCTTGATAATGAGAAAAGAAGAACGTTCAAAACAAATTTGTTAGAACCAAGAAAACATTTGAAGCACCTTTAGATTTGTTGACAACCAACATCAAGCGTCTTAATTAATCAAAATATGAGTTATTAAATGTTTGATGAGATCATTCAAGTGTTTCAAGATATAAAGCACAAGTTATAAATTAAAGGGGGAGCTCACACACAATAAGTCTGGAAAGACAAAACTAAGAAGGATACGCCTCAAAGAAAGCCACAAAGTCCGGGAACATCTCTCATAAGAAAAACATTCTTCTGAACGTACAACAGACCCAGACTCATCAAACATTTAGCAAGTCTCAAAGAGTCTAGAAGAATTCACTAATTAAGGCAACCCTCTTCGATCAAACTTTATCTCCTCTTATAGGCTGCTTTGGACCTTATTCAAAAATCACAAGAAAAGGATTAGAGTGTTTCTTAGAGTCTCATTATTAACACGATATGATTCACCAGACCTTAATTTAGCTTCAGATATTCCCTCTGAACGAATCAAGTTTGAACCTATATATGATGACTCAACAAAGCATCTTTCCTTCTCAACAAAAAGAACTTTCACAACAAGGAAAGTACTCAAGCAAGACGAATCTCAGGATGATCTCAAAGCATCTATCTTTCACAAACTTTCTAAGATGTCAGAATTCCTTTAATCAAGGAATATCGTCTTCGGTGAAAAATGTACAATCCCTATTTGTCTTTATCTTAAAAGCTCTCCATCCCATACAAAATTTGCAGAATGTCTCTCTGACCAAACAGAAGAAAAATCACTTTCCCACGAGATAGAATAAATTTCAAATGGCCATACAACAGATCTATCTCCATGAGCTAAACAAGTATTTATATGCTGTAAAACTTCTAGGTGAAGTATGGGGGAAGAACATACGCAATGCAAAAGTGAGAGTAATACTTAGAGTTATATGTGTCTAGTAGACATAGATGTCTCAGAAGAAAAGAAAAGAGAGTACAAAAGAAGAATAGAAAAATATGAAAAGAAAAGGAGATATATAGAAGAAGAAAAGAAAAGAGAAAGAGAGCTTGCGAGAGTGAATCAGGAAAACTAGGATGGGCATGTCTTACGAAAGATAATTTGAAAAACACACACACGCCTAGATGTTCTTGTATCAATATTTCCAATCTTTAGTAAACGCTAGTTTGATTGAGCTATTGGGAAACACTTTGGCCTGAAGAGGCTTTGGAAAAAATACTTGGGTTTGAGCCAAGAGTGGCTCATGAAAGAATACTTGGGTTTGCCCTAAGAGTGGGTGCTTGGAAAAGAATACCCAGAAGCACAAGTTGTGCTTAAGCCAGGAGTGGCTGGAGTCAATAATACTCATAAACTCGATCTAGGCTGATTATATAAATGATTTTTACATAGTGAAAATCCTTCAGATTTGAAGGCACTAGATGTAGTCTCCGGGTTGGAGGTGAACTAGTATAAAATTGCTTGTGTATTGTCTCTTTGTCTCTTACTCCTTACCATCCAAAGTCTGGTGTATTATTATTATTATACTTGATAGTAAAATTCTAGTAAAATTACACTCGCTCAATCAAAGTATCATGTTCTCCGTATAAGCAAAAGTTTGGTCCTTGTACAAAACGCTGTTGCACTTGAATATCACTTTTTAGTTTGAAAAAGTGAACAAACTTATTCAACCCCCTTCTAAGTCTATTCTTAGTGTTAAATTCAGAAGAGGTGGTTAGTGTCAAATTTAGAAGAGTTGGTCATTATTAAAATTAGAATGTTCAAGCACCGTTAAAGTCGAGAAGGTTGAGTCATCGGAAACAAGTAATTTTTTGTTGTTGTTGTTTGTTCCCTTACCACCCAAATAATCACACTACCCCCTTCTCACCATCACCAAACAACCACCCATCCTATCACCCATCCACCCCTCATCACCATCATCACGATTTTACCACTAAAATAAAAATTCCAACGCTAAATACTAACATTATATACCAACACCTAAAACTCAACTATCCACCAAGCCCTATCAACATTAACAATCGTCATCACCTCCACGCCCACCTAACTTTTTTTTATTATTTTTATTAGTTTTTTATTATCTTTTATTATTGATTATTGTTTGTTTATTTATTTATTGCTTATTTTTTCCTATCCTAATGTAAAATGACAAAAAATAATAATAAGTTGTCGCTCTTCCCTAATGTGTGCTTAAGTTTTATGTCTCATTTTAATTTTATTGTCTACTTTTGTCTCAAGAAACTAAAGAACATAAAAAATATTTATGGTGATTTATATTAAATTTTGGATCAATAACATTTATTTGAGATCTACCTTCGTAAAAAATATTTTAATAGGATTAATAAAATATATTTTCATACATTTAAAAATAAAATTGGTTAAAGAATTTGTATTCGAGAACCATTTCTTTTAAATAAAGAAATTTTATTAAATAAACTATGCAATAATTTTATAGTGGTGTCGTATGATGTATTTCATTTGCATAAAGGCTAAAAATTATGAAGGAAAATAAATGTATATATTATTCTATCTCGTACTTTTTTTGGCATTGAAGTTTTTAAAAGAATGTATTTGAAAACAAAAATGTTTTTATTTAATAAATTATACAATAATTTTATAATGGTGACGTATGATATACTTTATCTGCACTGATGTCATAAAATTATGAATGAAAATAAGCGTATAGATTACTTTATCACGTATTTTTCTTTGGCATTGAATTTTTTTTAAATATATTTAAAAACAAAATATTTTTTATTTAAGAAATTTATACAATAACTTTATATTGGTGTCATGTGATGTACTCATTTACACCAATGCTATAAAATTATGAAGGAAAGTAAACGTAAAAATTACTCCATCCCGTACTTTTCTTCGACATTGAATTTTTTATATATATTAGAAAAGAAAAATATTTTTATTTAATAAAATTTTATAATAATTTTATAGCAGTGTCGTATGATATACTTTATGTACACCAATCCTATAAAATTATGAAGGAAAGTAAGCATATAGATTACTCTATCTCGTACTTTTCTTCGACATTGAATTTTTTAAAAGTCTATATTTAAAAACAAAAATATCTTTATTTAATAAAATTATACAATAATTTTATAGCAGTGTCATATGATGTACTTCATTTACACCAATGCTATAAATCTATGAAGGAAAGTAAGTGTATACATTACTCTATCTCGTACTTTCCTTGGCATGAAGTCTTCTTTTTTAATAAAAAATATCCAAAATATTTTTTAATCTTAAAAAATACAAAATACAAAATACAAAAAGTCAATTTTCTAAACCTCATCAAAGAATTACATAACCTTGATTTCTCAATGTACCTACAAATATATAGAGACCAATTTCTGTCGGGTTCAAATAAATCTTTCTCCTTTTACTTTATTTATTTGTTGGTTCAATTTCAAAGTTATCATTAAAACCGCGTGATTTAATTTGAAGTATCGTTCTTAGGAACGAACAAATAAAGGTGTTAATATCTTTCTTATTCATAGCCAACTCCTAAACTCAGAACTCTAATGAGTTTTTTTTCAATATTTTACCCTTTTAAAAAAGAAAATAAAATTTTGGTAGTGACTCCACGTTTAACTTATATAATTTCTTCGAGATCAATGATGCCAAAATCCACGTTATGACAAGTGAATTTACTTTCTGCCAACTCAAAAACATATATGAAAAATGTTATATTGTCCATTAAATTTTTCTACAAATTATACTACATCCTCTTATTACTTTAAAGAGCAACGAATAATAAATAAATAAGAGATGCATTATGTGACGACCCTCGTCAATTTTCTTATTTTTCACAATAGATTTTTCACTTTTAATAAAAATCCACTCGGTCTCAATATAAAATAATAATTACATTAATTAAATATATTCAAAATAATAAAATCATACTTAAAATAGTAATAACCGACTGAAACGGGTCCGAAATACATCCGTTAATAAATTAGTTATTTAGAAACGACGAAAGAAGGGAAACGGAGTCAGGGGTCAATCACCTGAGCGAGCCCCTGATTCGCTTAAGCGAGTGCCGGCTCGCTTGAGCGAGTGCTGCTCTTGAACTTGAGCGAACAACAACCTACAAGAAGAGCCGACCAATCGGGTTTCACTCGGAATTAGGTGCACTCGGGTATCTCTTACTCGAACATGGCTTAACCTTCACTCAACAAAGATTCCCTCGATCTGACATCACTCGGAAATCACCCAATCCTTACTTACTCGGAAAAGTCTCTCTCGGCATAACTCCCTCAGAAACCTTCTCACCTTTACTCGAGTTTCTCTAGTCTTCACTTGAAAGTACTCTTATCTCTTTACTCGAAGTCTTAGCCATTGCTCACTCGGAGACACCCTAATCTCCACTCGGAAATGGGTCTCTCGGTTATCCTTCTCTCGGGAAGGAAGAAAGATACTCAAATGGGCATCAATTTAATAAGCCCTCGCTCAGATAAGGAATCCACTCGGCTAGATTCACCAGAAGATCAACTCTGCTACAATGCAAATTCATTCATAAATTAAACACCGATTCATAACATCACGAATTCATAATCATACAGTGAACATCATCAAACACTTGGAAAACTCAATATATATATATATATATATATATATATATATTACACAATTCATTCCGTTTCACTCGGTGCCTTGGCATCAATCCTCCGCTTAGCGCACCTCCATGGCTTCGACCTCTTCCCTGTCACTGGTTACTAAAAATATAAACCACAGCAAGGGTGAGTGTTTAGCATCATAATTAATCTAGAACGGAATTTAAATAAAATACGAATATAAACTCTGTCCAATTCCTCTATTCTCAAACTGCCCATTTCACTCGGTATTTACTCACAGTCAGCAATACACTCACACTCGGCAATCATAGCAATTAACACTCAGCACTTATTGCATTTCTCACTCGGAAATTATAACCATTACGCTCGGTAATTCTAGCCAACCACACTCGGTATTTATATCAATTCACACGTCAAATACAATAAATTGCCCTCGGCAAATACAACATCATACTCATCAATTCTTACTCGAAAAATATGACATCTTACTCAACAAGTATAATAATTCATACTCGGCAAACATCACAATTTATACTCGGCATTATAATACATACTCAACGGTTACCTCACTCGGCAAGTAACTCATTCAGCAAGTATAACAAATCTCATTCGGCAATCGTAACAAATAACCCATTCGACAATTACAATTTACCACTTGGTAAATCTAATAAATCACTCGGTAAATACATCAAATCATACTCAGCATTTATATCAAATTCTCATTCATCAATAAGACAATTCATACTCGGCAATTGTATCAAATTGCACTCGGCAAATGTACATGAAACGCCCTAAATTTCAATAGAGTTAAACCCGGGACAGGGGAAATTTTTCCCAAAATAATCATGAAGAACCGGGCCAATTATTTAGAAAATATCTGGATCAATAATTAAAAGCCACTCCCATATATGAAGATATGAGAGCCAGGTCCAATGACCAAGAAGAACCGGGTCCAATTAAATAAAGAAAGAGAAAGGAAGGCAAAGGCAATGAAAAGCCGACCAAGAAAGGCAGACAGCGAAAGAACAACAGCGCCTGAGCGAACCATAATACAACGTGCACTCGCTCAAGCGAGATCCGACTCCGCTTGAGCGAGGCCGACCAACTCGCTCGGGCGAGCACACATGCGCTTAAGCGGAACCACAATCAAAAGCCCTTCCAATCACATACCCGCTGGAGCGAGATCTCACTCGCTGAAGCGAGAAGCCACACTCGGCTAATCCACCACTCGGTATACGAGACAGCCATTCACTCGGTAATGACTTAGTCCACTCGGTATAAGGAAATCCAATCACTCGAGAACCACCCCAACAATTGCCTCACTCGGCAACCCATAACTTAGTCTCTCAATTCTATCCACAAAGTCAACATAATGATCCACTCGGGAAATGAGGGTTATCCCACTCGGATTCTATCAAACCACTTGGTATAATTCAACCTCGAGTCACCCGGTAAACATCAACCATTTAGCACTCGACATATTTGAACTCCATCACTCAGAGAATACATAGGCTTCCTCTCGGCCATAAATCACCCGGTCTAATCATTCATAAACCAACTTATCTTCTGAGTGGTATTCCACTCGGTAACTAATATCATTACCGACCATTACTCATTCGGCCACATACTCGGCATTCATGCCTATTCTCACTCGGATAATACCTTAACCATTCATTACTCAGAAATAGTCTACACAATCAATTCCACTCGAAATGATCCAAACTCCTCAACACTTCAGAGGAATTACCCAAGTAGTTCACTCGGACTACATGCATAACTCATATACTTAGAATATAATCAATCTAAGTCATTACAACAACTCTCCTCTCGGAAGAGGATCACTCGGAATTCCACTCGGAATATTCAAGTTATTTCCCACTCGGGGTTCACCTCTATTTTCCACTCAGAATCCACAAAAGCTATAAACACACAGAAAGAGGCTCACACATGAGTCACACTCGGATATGGAGTCACATACACAAGACTCGTTTGGAAAAGCAACTAAGCCTTATATATTTCCCTCAGGATTCATTAACTTAGGAATATTCATACAACATCATTTCCTAGTCGGTAGGAAGCATCAAATCAACATAAATCACTTATATATATATATATATTCTCTAATTCCAAGTCCGACTACCAAAACAACATTACACTTCCACCGAATCATAACCATGTTATCAACTTAACATATTTGTATATACATACGCATACACTCGGATAATTTCAACTTATTATCATTCATTCACAAAAACCCATTATCCGATACAAGTACATGATTTCAATGTAAACCCATATATATACAAACATGCACTCGGATTTCCAATGACCCAGATTCAGTATATATATATAGATAAGTGTATTCATTATACAACAAGCTATATGAGCCGGCCAAGGCTTTAATACATCAAAGACACTCGGTACATTACATTATGTACACAGCCACATCAATAAGTACCCAACACTCGGGTTAAGGCCCTTATATCAATCCAAACCGACCTGCACATACTGAAAAATGGTGTAGGGGTGAGCATTACATATTAAATGACAGATATTGGCTCGGATTAATCATAGAATCCATAATATAATTATACATATATCATCAATCAATCAACATATACTGCCATTCAATATGAGCAATCACAAACATCTTCTGATCGGGATTCACCCATTTCACTCGGCTATAAAGTCTAACATCCTCATCAATAATACCATCCTTCAATCGGTTTTCACCTCATATTTATCCCAGCTCTATATCAATAATATTCACACTCCGAGCCATGCTCAAGGAATCTGCCTGTGCCTAGCTCCAGGACTTAGCCATCTTCCATATAATGTCATCTGATTGCCGATCGGTAAATAAACGTTCAACGCATTCCAGTGGCGAATCGGATGCATACGGTTTTATTCACTTGGCGTCCAACGCCAATGCACTCGGCATTTCATCAAGCGTATCATTTCACGCTTAGTGCCCCAGGCACTGCCCTGAGTCCAACTCGAGGTCTTTCATCACATTCAACATTAGGACCCCGTCTTCACTCGGGATTATACCCTTGTGGCACCCCGCAAGGTGTTCATATTCAATAACTTAATAACACGTATGCATATAAATTCAACTCATATTCATTCAATTGCCCACCCAGAAATCTGCGTTCAACATCATGTGCACTCGACAATTCAACAATAATCAGATGACTCGGCTTATACCACATCCACTCGGCAATCCTATGCCATCCACTCGGATTATCCTCATACACGAGCCTCACATTCATGGGATCCACTCGGCCTTAGCATTTCTAAGCCTCACATACTAATTCACATAGAATTCCACTCGGAATTTAACATCAGCAAACATCCCATGCCAATACATATAATATTCCACTCGGGAATCACATATTCCACACACAGATGTACTCGGCAACATAATAATAACACCATGCATCTAATGCATTTAACATATCAATAAGAATCACATGCATCTCAAGCATTTATTTATCATCAACAAACATCATACTTATCATGGACGGATAATCATGCACAACTTCGATAATAAACATCAATCCGGGTTCAACTCAACATCATACAGCATTCAACAAAACACAACACAATGCAATAAAGTCACCCGGAAGTCCGTCCATAAACTATGCACTTAAGATGCAATAGCTCCCCTTAGCTGGATGAAGCTTCCAAGGGTCACATGGGCCACTCGGCCCAGCCACAGCAGCTTCTGCTCGGCTTTCCAGCAGTGAGAAGAGCCATCATGGCTTCCACTCGTCCCAGCAACGTTCTCAGCTTGGAGAACCAGCCACTATTTCTACTCAAGTCCTCAAGCCATCAACACCTAAATTCCACTCTGCTCACAGCCATGGAAGAATCCATGCTGTTTACTCGAGCAGCAACCTCCAAGGCTTAGTACAAAGCTGTTCTACACTCGAACAGCACCATCCTCCCTACCATGGAGGACCACCAAGCTTCCATACACCATACCATGCATGCCTTCTTCTTCTCAATAGCACAGCCTCAAAAACAGTGGACCATCATCCACAACCGAGGCACTCACACAGCTGAAGGCTCCCAAACTGAGCCTCATACAACCCATCACATGGAGGAAGAAGGAGAGGAAGAAGAAGCACAACCAGGAGGACAAAGGAGGAATCCTGATCCCAGCCTCCAATACACAGCTATGCTGTTTCACTCACACAGCCACAGGAAGGATTCTCAACCTTCAAGGCACCCAATACCACGCTGGACTCCACCACCATACAGCTCCACTCGGCTCAACACAGCGTTGAGTGGAGGAAGATGAAGATAAAGGAGGAGGCAAAGAGGCAGAAAGCCTCATGGATTCTAGAGAGAAGGAGGAGCATTTCTCTCTATCCTCTAAAAAGCCACCAAAGGGGAAATGAAGGAAAATGAGGAGAAAACGTGGAGCTGAAGCCTTATTACCACACAGCCAGCGTCTGTTACCATCAAAGGTTTCATTCTTCATCAGCCATCACAACACTATTAATTCTGGTCCCACATCATTTAATGCATTTCCATCATCCATCAAATCACACTCAACGTGAATGAAGAGAGAGGGGGGGAGAGAGGACCAAAGTTCACTAAGGCCACCAAGGCACCACTATTATTATTTTTATCATTATTAAAATTATTATTATTATCACTCAATAATTTGCCTAATTGGCAATTAATCCTTAATTAACCATTAATTCCATCAATCCATAACCTTAATCTGAAATTTATAATTATTTAAAAATCTGGGATGTTACACTCTCCCCACCTTTAAGGAATTTCATCCTCGAAATTCAATCAGGAATCTGCCTCAATAACAACTCAGCATAACACTGCATGCCACACAAAACAACTTACAAACCAATGCTTTCCAAGCACTCACCGACCAGACAATTTCCAATCGGCACAACTCCACCTCTCAAGTGGTTACTGACCATACCACAAGAAATTCCGAGACAGCCCACTCTTAATACCTTCCACTGGGAAGTGTCACCAATTGGCTCGGAAATCACCCACTCGGGTATCCACAATTCCACTTCACCCAGCAACTCTTTCTTTCACTTGTCAATCATTTTAATACTTAACCACATAGTCATCCATTCAGATTCAAATCCTCACCTTGCTCGAAGCGGTCTAATAGACTCAAGCCATCTCCATAAGCAGCTACAGTCTCACTTCCTGACCTATGAACTGCTGCATCCAACTTATAGGATGATGCCTCATTCCTATAGGGTCACAACAGTTACATAAAGTCACTACAAAATGCACACTGCCACGATACCTATGGCATGCAGAGTCACACTGGAACAACATCCTCACAGTTATTTCACTCATACCGACCAAAATTACTCAAATAATACTGATTCACTCAAAATTTATTAGTAATTCATACCAATCTATAAACAACACACCATCATCGTTAGCATTATTACACACAATCACAGGTGCATTATTCACTAACAGCCAACAATTATCCCTCATTATCACTGTAGAATGACATACTAACAGCATACATCCGACCCACAAAAGGTATATATACCATTTTTACACTTATTCTAATGCAATCATCTTGATATTAATCATCAAATGCCAGTCACACTCACCATAAAAAGGCATAAAAGCAGTCGGTTTCCAGTCCAAACCGAGTATTCATCTCTTATTTAATCTTATTTATCACAATTCATTGGCCACAATTCGGATTTAAGCCTAATAATTCACTACACATACTGCAATATACCACTCCGGGTCACAATTCCATCAGTAATTCACTCGGTTTCAACAATCCATGCCTAATCAACAGGATCATATGCCTAGTGGCTAGCATTCAGTTTCATTCACTCGGTTTTCACACTGCAAACCGAGACAGTACCCAATTCCACATTCATTCAATCATTACATATTAAAATTCTCATACCTAAGAAACTGCAGTAATTACTCCTATCATATATATATATATATATATATATATATATATATCATACTGGATTCTTATGCCAAAGGGTATAAAATTCAATCTTTACAAATGGCACAGCCAACCACATAATCCGAATTCAACACACTAGGGAATTCATGAAATGTTATTCACTCAGTTAATTCTACTTATGGGTTATAGTCCGATCAACAAGCATGCATAAAATCCAATAATAGCTCACAAGCAATAATGACACTCGGTCATATTGCATACAACCGCCCACTAACAGTAGACAAACCTTGGCCATGGACCTTTTGGTCTGCTCTGATACCAAAATGAAATGCCCTAAATTTCAATAGAGTTAAACCCGGGACAGGGGAAATTTTTCCTAAAATAATCATGAAGAACCGGGCCAATTATTTAGAAAATACCTGGATCAATAATTAAAAGCCACTCCCATATGTGAAGATATGAGAGCCAGGTCCAATGACCAAGAAGAACCGGGTCCAATTAAATAAAGAAAGAGAAAGGAAGGCAAAGGCAATGAAAAGCCGACCAAGAAAGGCAGACAGCGGAAGAACAACAGCGCCTGAGTGAACCACAATACAGCGTGCACTCGCTCAAGCGAGATCCGACTCCGCTTGAGCGAGGCCGACCAACTCGCTCGGGCGAGCACACATGCGCTTAAGCGGAACCACAATCAAAAGCCCTTCCAATCACATACTCGCTAGAGCGAGATCTCACTCGCTGAAGCGAGAAGCCACACTCGGCTAATCCACCACTCGGTATACGAGACAGCCATTCACTCGGTAATGACTTAGTCCACTCGGTATAAGGAAATCCAATCACTCGGGAACCACCCCAACAATTGCCTCACTCGGCAACCCATAACATAGTCTCTCAATTCTATCCACAAAGTCAACATAATGATCCACTCGGGAAATGAGGGTTATCCCACTCGGATTCTATCAAACCACTCGGTATAATTCAACCTCGAGTCACCCGGTAAACATCAACCATTTAGCACTCGGCATATTTGAACTCCATCACTCAGAGAATACATAGGCTTCCTCTCGGCCATAAATCACCCGGTCTAATCATTCATAAACTAACTTATCTTCTGAGTGGTATTCCACTCGGTAACTAATATCATTACCGACCATTACTCATTCGGCCACATACTCGGCATTCATGCCTATTCTCACTCGGATAATACCTTAACCATTCATTACTCAGAAATATTCTACACAATCAATTCCACTCGGAATGATCCAAACTCCTCAACACTTCAGAGGAATTACCCAAGTAGTTCACTCGGACTACATGCATAACTCATATATTTAGAATATAATCAATCTAAGTCATTACAACAACTCTTCTCTCGGAAGAGGATCACTCGGAATTCCACTCGGAATATTCAAGTTATTTCCCACTCGGGGTTCACCTCTATTTTCCACTCAGAATCCACAAAAGCTACAAACACACAGAAAGAGGCTCACACACGAGTCACACTCGGATATGGAGTCACATACACAAGACTCGTTCAGAAAAGCAACTAAGCCTCATATATTTCCCTCAGGATTCATTAACTTAGGAATATTCATACAACATCATTTCCTAGTCGGTAGGAAGCATCAAATCAACATAAATCACTTATATATATATATATTCTCTAATTCTAAGTCCGACTACCAAAACAGCATTACACTTCCACCGAATCATAACCATGTTACCAACTTAACATATTTGTATATACATACGCATACACTCGGATAATTTCAACTTATTATCATTCATTCACCAAATAATCACATACCACATAATCACATACCACATAATCATTCATTCAACTTAACATATTTGTATATACCGTTGGCCATCCCATACCACATAATCACATTTCATATCATCATCAATCAACAAATGCAACTACCAGAAACTGGCATGTGCTCTCATCACAGGGCGACCGACTTGTCAAGCTCATCCATCAGATTATCACTTGGGCGACTTGCTTGTCAATCCCGACTCATTAACAACATCACTCGGGTGACCTGCTTGTCAAACCTGACTTCACATTACCACTTTCAATCGGCTCAAGCCACACACACGCGATCGGAAACCGATCGGTGACCATATACATACATACATATACATTAACTTTCACCCAGCGTCATCTCATCACAACATCAAATAATTCACTTTCAATCGGAATATACCACACACACGATCAGAAACCGATCGGTGTCCATACATATACATGCATTCTTTCACATTCATGTACAATTCATTCGGCATCATCACAATTATCACAACATCAAATACTCCTCGTCACATACACACGATCAAAAACTGATCGGTACTCACACACATGCATACTCATACATTCTCAAATTTCATTCAGCAAAGTCACACACACACACGATCCTAAACCGATCGGTGTACACATTCATACGTACATTCATATACATATTCACACATTTCATTCAACATCAACTCTCACTCGGTTCACAGTCATTACAATGAGTCGGACAGTATCCAATTCTAATTAATTATAACCTGAATACCCCCTTACCTGGAATAAAGCTTCTAGAAGATCCTCGAGCTCTACATTCCGATCGGTTGCTCTCCGACCACTTCTTCTCAATTAAGTGACTCTGCTTCCAGTCGTCCAACACAGCACTCTGCTTTGGAGGAACTCCGAGCCATTCACCCTCTCGAACAACTCTGCCCCCATGACACTCCACGCTCTGCATGCAAGACAACGGAGGATTCCAAGCCTCCAAGACACAACACTGCTCTCTCCCTTGAGCAGCTCCGACCCTCACCAGCAGTGGAGGACTTCAAGCCTTTAAGACACCACAACGGTGGCTGATGAAGAGAAGAAGACTGGTTGCATGCACGGAGGGAAGAAATGCTCAATTCCCCCTTACCTCTGTTCCTTACCTCAACAGTTCCTAGGTTCACCGTTCCATCACCGTTCCAGCAGCAGCCTTCTTACGTGTTTCACCAGTGTTCATTCCACCACCAGCTCTTCGATGATGGAGGAAGGAGAAGGAGAAACGGAACAGGTGAAGAAGAAGAAGAAGCTTCTCGCGAGAGGATGAATAATTGAAGGAAGAGAAGGAAACCTTTCTTTAATACCCATGGCAACCGGTCACCTGCACAACCGGTCATCTCCAACCGGTTACCTTCTCAGCCGGTTATTTCTAACCTTTTTCCTTTGTAATTCTTTAATTAAACCTCCTCCTTCTAATCACACATCAAATAAATTCCTAAAAACAATCTTTTAATATTTTCCTCTTCACAAAATTTTCCATAATTATCCGGGATGTTACATTCACCCCCCCTAAAAAGGGATTTCGTCCCCGAAATCAATATTCCTTACTGAAAAAGATTGGGGTACACTCATCTCATGTCCGATTCTAATTTTTCCAATTGGTCGGTTACCCCATTCAATCTCTGCCACTTCATTTTTACCAATGGCACTTCCTTATTTCTTACCCGTTTGGTCTGATACTCCTTGTCGCGACCGGGGTCCCGACGCACGACGCGGACTGGTTAAAGACAAAATAAAAGAAAATTGAAACTGCATTGAAGTGAGGCTCTTGAGAAGCCTAAAAAATAAAGGGTTCAAGGAGTCGCCACCAATATTTATTAAGAAAAATATTAGGAAAACCTTTAAATAGGACTGGTTTTTTTTTTGTTTTAAAAAAATGAGATTCTGTTTATGTAACATCCTAGGTTATTTTTGCATTTATTTTTATTCAAACAATTACCTCTTACGATAAATTTTTCCTTTTCTTGAAAATTAAACGATATTTAGTGAAAAAGCATTTATTTTTACTGACTTATTCAAGTGACAGCAGTCACAGTTAGATTAATTAAATGAGGTCTAGAAAAGAAAAGCAAGTTAATTTAAACACAACGGATGGGAGAAAGGGAAATCAGGGTTTCTCGCTTGAGCGAGGCCCCTACTCGTCTAAGCGAGATTCCGGACTCTCGCTTAAACGAGGTTCTATTCGCTTGAGCGAACACCTTTCACACATCGGATTATACAAAATATGCAACCGGACTCCCAAAATTTCACTCTAAAAATGGTTCTGTGAACCCAAAGAGTTACCATAGCTACCATGAAAGCATATGCAAATAACAGTGATATATTTTAAAATATAGGTTTACATCCGATCCAGTCTTAATTAAACACAGTTAATAATAATACTAAGAAGTTCTTATACACACATATGACTCTATAGAGAGTCACTCTAAGTCACTCGGACCCTGGCACCGTTCTCCCCCTTGGCGCGACTCCATGGCTCCTTCCCCCTCCCTGTCTCTGGTTACTAAAAAAAAAGGCAAGGGTGAGTGTTTGGCATTGTAATTAATATAGAATGGAACCTAAAAATATACATGCATATTTATACATACACATAAAGCACCACTTGTAAGTAAGCATACCGAAACATAGTGTATTACATACAGTAACTATATTAAACCAACTACACAATTCCATCACATTCATCACGATCACAACTGACTCTCATACAATCTGACTCCTAGTATCCGGATACTAAAGGATTGGCCTTCAGCTGGGGGTCCTACTTGACACCCCGTGAACCCTGCTTGGTTCACCGAGTCCTGCTTGACTCTCCACCTCGACCACTGGGTCCTACTTGACCACTGGGTAGCTCAACTGGGCACGAAAACCACGGGAGCCGGAAATGAGGGGCTATCATATACCGTCGGCCATCCCACACCACATAGTCATTCAACAATTTACCTTCACATAATAATATCAATTCCCCATCACTCGGGTAGCCTGCTTGCTAACCCGACCTCACATAACACTGATCATTTCACATTAGATATCACAAGATCATACATGATAAACTCATCCACACCTGATCCTCCACTAATTAATGTACTCAGTCACACATGCACAAGCATAAACACACAACTACGTTTAGCAACATTTTCCTTAACCTGTTTACGTTACTTCAATGACCTGTATAAGAAGCGAGTCCTATTCTAATTAATTATAACCCGAACACCCCCTTTACTTTGGTTCCACGCTTCGATGATCTGTTCTCTGTGTCGATTCCTTCCTCTGAGCACTGGTTTCACAGTCTCAACTCCGTCACTCAGTCTTCTGTTGCTTAGCCTACTACCTACGGATCATAAAGTACAGCTCATCACTTCAACGCCCTTAGTTCATGGACTGCATCTGGGCTCACACTCATCAGAGGAGTGGAGAACAGCCACGAATATAGCCATGCATGGCCCTTAACAGCCAAAGAATAAAAGGAATAAGGGAATCACAATTGGAACGGATCAGTAGACTCACCTTGAAGCCTCGATCACAGGAATGGGGTTCAATTGAAGTTTAGACACAAATGGAGTCTCTCTCCAGCGCATGCAAATCAGCGTTAAGAGAGGAGAGAAAAACGAAAGAGAAGGAACAGACCAACAGCAAAGGTAACTTGTAAATAATGAAGAGGGAAGGAAGAGAATCTCCTTACATATATGTATAGCTCATGGGCAAGATCGTCTTTTCCTTTATTTTATTTGTATTCTTACTAAATTTAATCAATTTCACTATATTAAACTATTGCATAGTTATCAAATCAATTACACTTATTTATTCCCACAACGTTTAATTATTCACAATTCTCTAATACTTCGTAAGAGTATAGGCCCAATATGAATATCGGCCCCCGACGTCCTAGCTTAGTGTTCATACCTCGGAAATCCGAGCTACAACCTGAGAGATCGGATACCTCATCCGTGCTCACCTCTTGGTTACCTACATCCGTTGTTTTAGTCATTATGAGGTTAATCCGGGCTATGACCCCGTGTGAGGCGCTCTCCTCACAACGGTTGGACCAGACCACCTAACTCTGTCCGCTCTTCTCCTACACTCCCGATCTTTAACTCCGCCTGCTCGCGCTTCAGAGACCGATCTCGACACCGGCTTTCTTATCTCTGGCTAAGACAGAACAAATATTAAATAAAACTTCTAAAACATTTACTAATCATTTCCCATTTCTTATAATTCTCATTAAAACATCAGGGATGTTACAGTTTAGTCCGGGAGTCGAATTACAGGAGGGGAAGGTATTAGCACCCCACACTGTCCGTAAAAAATGGTTACCCAAATTGATCATGCATAATTTAAAAAATGATTATCAAATATTTCATCCTTCATAAAACAATCATAAATAATATACACAATAAAAAATATATATAAATATGAATAAAACAAAGATAGTAAAAAAATACATCTCCTAAGTTTGTTGTTTTTTAGTTCTAAGAAAATAAATAAACAAATGATTAAAAGACCATAAAAATAAAAAGATAAAAAAACAATAAGACATCTTGTCTTACTTATTTTCTAGTAAAAAAAATTGATTTTTATTGAGAAATATAAAGTTCAAAACAAATAAATAAATAAATAAATAAAGATAAGAGAAAAAAAATAAAATTAAACACATCAACATGAAGATAAAGAAATATAATACACTTAATTAATTAAAATTGACATGGAATATTATTTAATTATCTTTTAAAAAAAATAAGATTAATAAGATGTCTTATCTAAATTAATCTCATCTTAAATTTAAGAAAAAAAATGAATGAATAATTAACACACTATTTATTAGTCTTGATTTTTATTTTTTATGAAAGTATTTTTTTCTTAATTATTAAAAGGTTACTAAGAGAAAATAATAGGAAATCATGACCATAATAAAAATGGATAATTGTGTATACATATATATATATATATATATACATACTTATAAACTATTAAAATGGTTAAACGTAAATAAATAAATAGAAAGTGTAGAAAAATAAATAAATAAAAAAAGAAAAAAGATAAATAACTAAAAATAAAAATACAGAGAATAAAAAAAATAAAAAAAATAAAGGTACAAAAAATAAATAAAAGTTCAAAAATATAAAAAATAAAAATAAAAATAAATAGACATAACAATAAATATATTAAAAATAAAAGAGCAGAAAAATAAATACATAAAATAAAGGGGCAGAAAAATAAATAATAAAAAATAAAGGAGCAGAAAAGTAAATAACAAAAATAAAGGGGCAAGAAAGTAAATAACAAAAAAAGGACAGAAAAGTAAATAATAAAAATAAAGGGGCAGAAAAGTAAATAACAAAAAATAAAGGAGCAGGAAAGTAAATACATGAAAATAAAGGGGCAGAAATGTAAATAATAAAAATAAAGGGGCAGAAAAGTAAATACATAAAAATAAAGGGGCAGAAAAATAAATAACAAAAATAAAGGGGCAGGAAAGTAAATACATGAAAATAAAGGGGCAAAAATATAAATAACAAAAATAAAGGGGCAAAAAAAAGTAAATACATGAAAATAAAGGGGCAGAAAAGTAAATAACAAAAAATAAAGGAGCAGGAAAGTAAATACATGAAAATAAAGGGGCAGAAATGTAAATAACAAAAATAAAGGAACAGGAAAGTAAATAAATAAAATAAAAGGGCATAAAAATAAATAAATAAAGATAAAATTGTAAAATAAAAAAGAAATAAAATAAACTAATAATTGAAGAAATATAAAGTGCGGATAAATAAAGTGCAGAAAAATAAATTAACAATGATAAAAGTGCATAAAAGTAAATAAAGAGAAATAAAAGTATAAAAAAATAATAAATAAAGAAAAATAAAGGTACAAACAAATAAATAAAGATGGACATGCATAAAAAATAAATAAACAGATAAATAACTACAGAAAAATAAAGTGCACGAAAATAAAGTGCTTGAATATAAATAAAGAAAAATAAAAGTGTAGAAAAATAAATAACAATTAAATAAAGACGAATAAATAAATATAAATAAACAACTTTGTATTAATAAAAAATACCTTGGTACAAGATCAATTACAGAGAAATTAGAACGGAAGTCGGGAAATCAATTTTGTGTAGATTTCCTTTGCTTTTGGCTTTGTTTGGACTTGATTTGAAGGTATTTGGATACCGGTTACAACACTTGGACAGTATTTTAACTCACAAAACTCACATACTATGACAAACTAGAGTGGTGCACTCATTTTCCTAACTAGGATTACACAAAAAAATTTTTGAGAACTAAAACTTCTAAAAATTCTCACAAAAATTTAACACTCTTTCCCCTCTTTTTTCTCTTTTTTTTCCAAAATGCCTCAATATCACCTTCTATTTATAGAAGGAAATTGGCATTAGATCCTCCCTAAAAGACATCACTTTCTTACTTTTCCAATTTGTCCAAATTCCATGTCAATTTCCCCAATTTTCTCCAATTATCCAACCAAACCGGGGCCCACCACTAAAAACCACCATAACCCCTTTTTCTTTTTCTTTTTTCTTTTTTTTTTAATTTTCGTTTTTTTTAAACTTTTTTTGGACTTTTTTTTGGGCCTATTTCTTTTTTTTGTTTTTTTTTTATTTTTTTGGGCTTTTTTTTAGTTTTTTTTGTTTTGTTTTTTTTGTTTGGGCCCTTTTTTTCTCTTTTTTTTTCTTTCTTTTTTCTTTCTTTTTTCTTCTTTTCTTTTTTTTTGGCCCATTTATATTTTTTTTATTATTATTTTGATTTTTTTTGATTTTGTTTTGGGCCTTTTATTTAAAAATACAAATGGAAGCATAAATTATTTATTACATATATGGAAATAAATAAAATATCCAATAAATATAAATTACTACCCACAGTATAAGGAGTAAAAAGGTAGTCACAAAACATCGTCTTCCCTCCCTTATTCTTTCCTCTTGGCTTCGGTATCCATCAGCCATTGCTTGAGAGAAATGAAGAGAATTGATGAAATGAGAGGTGTGGTAGGAAATGAAGAGGGATTGGGTATTTATAGAGATGGGGAAGGGTTACTATTCCAACGGTCACTATGCAATTTTTAATATTATTTTTTTTAATATGATCCGGGGTGGCAATCTGGACTGGACGGGGTTTTAAGCACTGTACCGCGTCACCAACGAGAACTGGTAAGTCATAACCGGGGTCTGAAATCATTGGTCAACTATGGACATTTCTCTTCACCTCGGTTAAATATTAAGCATTGGGGAATCTCCTGCAGGTGTACCTCCGGTGTGTCTTGAAGTTCAAGTACGGATTAACACATCAGTTTTAACTTGAAGAACCTCGGATTCCCTTCGAACTGAGGTGTAAAATACCATACTCCACTAAGGTTGTACGAGCTTAGAACTAATGAGGTAACACTGTTCATGAAACCGTGCTAGGACCCCGGTTAATGCAGTCAACATTGACTCCGGATTCTAGGACAAATAAACTCTTTTTTCTTTTTTCTTTTTTTCATATTTTAATATATATCACTGGACAAAAATAGGTGTTCACAGATGCCCCTCTTTACTTCTTTTCATGAAAGAATATGAGACATATTCATATTATTGATGTGAAAAGAAAGTAAAGACGTGAACACCACTAAGAATACTTGACAACTTTTGACAAGAAGTAAATAGCCGAATGGTGTTGTCCCAATGCTAGACAGTTTAAGGAGAGGCACTTGGAACATGACAGGAAGATAAACGGCACAACCTAGGGGTTAATGAAGTTGTCTTGACATTTCGAGG
Organism: Clitoria ternatea; assembly: GCA_037962975.1. Lineage (NCBI taxonomy): Eukaryota > Viridiplantae > Streptophyta > Magnoliopsida > Fabales > Fabaceae > Clitoria > Clitoria ternatea. The sequence continues at coordinate 141,680,237 of CM075673.1, forward strand.
AGCCTAAGAATGAGTATTTGAGGCTTCGACACAAAATAGATGACAGGGGGATGCCCCTGAATGATTTTGATTGAGATAGCCTAGGGAAGGATACCTGGGGCTGTGTCATGAAAATAAATGACTGGGTGGATGTCCCTGATTTGATTTTGATTATGATAGCCTAGGGAAGAATACCCGAGGCTTTGACATGAAACTAAATGACTGGGGGGATGCCCCTGATTTGGTTTTGATTGAGATAGCCTAGGGAAGAATACCTGAGGCTTTGTAATGAAACTAAATGAATGGGGAGATGCCTCTGAATGATTTTGGCAGCCTAGGAATGGATACCTGAGGCTTTGACATGAAAACAAATGACTGGGGGATGCCCATGATTTGTTTTAGTATCCTAGGAATGGATACCTGAGGCTTTGACATGAAAATAAATGACTGGGGGATGCCCCTGATTTGTTTTAGTAGCCTAGGAATGGATACCTGAGGCTTTGACATGAAAATAAATGACTGGGGAAATGCCCCTGATTTGATTTGGTAGCCTAGGAATGGATACTTGAGGCTTTGACATGAAGTAAGACTTAAGGGAAATACCTCTAACATAATGACTTATGATGGAGAATTATATGAGATTTATGCTCAAGAAGAATGTGTCTGAGATTGACTTTTCTGACTTAGTGAGGGTTCCAAGTGAATACAAGGATTGCATTTTCACATCTTAGTAAACCATCCCTACTGGAGTTAGGTGATAGGCTGAAACTATTGATCTCGACTCTTCATGGGGAATATTTGTCCTTGTTGTAACCTCAACCCTGCATAGAAGAAATAATCAAGTGGAAAACCAAAGGTTAAAGATCTTGTTTCCTCTAGGTGACTACCATAATCCTTATGGGACTTGTTATTACTCATGGCAGAGCGGAATATCCTGATTACCAAGGTCTGTGTAATTGGGAAGTATCAAGCTTGTTTGAGATTAAAAATATGCTTTTCATGATTTTTTTTAAATATTTTTCACAAAATGCATGCAAATGAAACCTGACAAGACAAGGATTGGAACTGAAATTGAGAATTCTATATATTTACTTGGGAAAATTACAAGTTTACATCATAATTTTTAATCCAAACTTTTAGAGGACATAAGGACTACCCTATCCCTTTAGAGTATGCTCAAGCATAATACTTCTTGACTGCATCTGAATTGACCGGGAAAGATAACTCCTCACTATCCATGTTCGTCAAAATCAAAGCTCCTCCAGAAAAGGCTCTCTTTACGACGAATGGTCCTTCATAATTTGGCTTCCATTTGCCTCGGTGATCATTTTGATTCGGCAAGATTTTCTTCAGTACCAAATCACCTTCATGAAATTGACGAGGTCGTACTTTCTTTTCGTATGCCTTCTTCATACGCTTTTGGTATAACTGCCCATGACAGAGAGCGGTTAACCTTTTCCCATCAATTAAATTTAATTGATCATACCGGGACCGAACCCATTCAGCTTATTCTAATTTGGCATCCATGATTACTTTTAAAGACGGAATTTCCACTTCTATTGGTAAAACAGCTTCCATACCATACACCAATGAGAAGGGTGTTGCCCCTGTCGAAGTCCGTACAGAGGTACGATACCCATGTAAAGCAAAAGGAAGCAACTCACTCCAGTCTTTGTAGGTTTCAACCATCTTTTGTATGATTTTCTTTATATTTTTGTTAGCAGCTTCCACTGCTCCATTCATCTTAGGTCTGTATGGAGATGAATTGAGGTGTTTGATTTTGAATTCCTCGCAGAGTTCATCCATCATTTTATTATTCAGGTTTGTACCATTATCAGTGATGATCTGATTTGGTAAACCATATCTACAAATCAATTCTCTCTTGATGAATTTAACCACAACATTTTTAGTCACGTTGGTGTAGGAAGCTGCTTCAACCCACTTGGTGAAGTAATCAATGGCCACCAAAATAAAGCGATGCCCATTCGATGCTTTTGGTTCAATGGGACCAATAACATCTATGCCCCACATAGCAAAAGGCCAAGGCGCTGTTAGAATGTGCAAAGAAGATGGTGGTGCATGAATGTTGTCTGCATAGGTTTGACACTTGTGACATTTCTTGGTATAGTTATTACAATCATTCTCCATTGTCATCCAATAATATCCAGATCGGAGAATTTTTCTTGCCATTGAGTGCCCATTTGCATGTGTTCTGAAAGGCCCTTCATGAACATCCTTCATGATTTTGTTAGCTTCTGTCACGTCTACGCAACGAAGGAGAACAGAATCATAATTTCTCTTATAGAGTGTATTCCCAGTCATAAAGAAATTCATGGCTAGGCGCCTGAGGGTTCTTTTATCATTTTCTGAGATACCAGGGGGATATTCTTGATTTTGAACATAATTTTTGATGTCATGAAACCATGGTTTCCCATCGGGCTCTTCTTCTATCTCATGACAATATGCAGGTTCGAGACACCTTTCAATCTCGATGAAGGGCATGTCACAATCCCTACTTACGTTGAACATGGAGGCCAACGTGGCCAAAGCATCGGCTAATTGGTTATCATCCCGAGGAATATGATGGAAAGAGACTTCATCAAACCCTTTGATTAGTTCCATGATGTGAGCTTGATAAGGAATCAATTTTCCATCTCTAGTATCCCATTCTTCTTTCAGTTGATGAATCACCAAGGCAGAATCTCCGTATATTTATAGAGATTTCACCTTTGCTTCAAGTGCTGCCTGAATCCCCAAAACACAAGCTTCATATTCTGCAATATTATTGGTACAATCAAAACAAAGTCTAGCAGTGAATGGGAAAAGCTTGTTATCTGGTGAGATTAGGATGGCCCCAATCCCATGCCCCAGTGTATTCGACGCCCCATCGAACATCAAAATCCAAGTTCTATTAGGACAATCTTTCTCTTCTGACAACATCATAATATTTTCATCAGGAAATTTGAATGACATTGGTTGGTACTCTTTTAGGGGATGGTGGGCCAAGTGATCAGCTAAAGCACTCCCTCTTACAGCTTTTTGGGTGACATGAATGATATCATACTCAGTCAAAAGAACCTGCCAACGAGCTATTCTTCCCGTCAGAGCCGGTTTTTCAAAGATGTACTTAATTGGGTCCATCTTAGATATCAACCAAGTAGTATAAGATAACATGTATTGCCTTAGGCGACGAGCAGCCCATGCTAATGCACAACAAGTTCGTTCCACAGTAGAATATCGTGCTTCGCACTCAGTGAACTTCTTGCTCAAATAGTAAATAGCATGCTCTTTTCTCCCAGACTCATCATGTTGCCCCAGTACAGAGCCCATAGACTTATTTATCACCGTCAAATACAACAGGAGTGGTCTTCCTGGGGTTGGGGGAACCAAGATCGGTGGGGATTGCAAGTATTGCTTTATTTGGTCAAAGGCCTCCTGGCAGTCATCATTCCATTGTGATGGTTGATTTTTACGAAGCAACAGCTGTTAGTTGAGAAATGAAACGAGCTATGTAATTCAACCTTCCAAGGAATCCTCGTACTTCTTTTTCAGTGCTAGGAGCGGGCATTTCCATGATTGCCTTTACTTTATCAGGATCCACTTCGATACCTTTCTCACTGACAATGAAACCAAGCAACCTTCCAGAGCTAGCCCCAAAAGTGCATTTAGCTGGATTTAATCTGAGTTTGAATTTTCTCAGGCGTTTAAAGAGCTTTCGTAAGTCAATCAAGTGACCTTCAACAGATTTGGATTTGGCAATAATATCATCCACATAAACCTCTATCTCTTTATGCATCATGTCATGAAATAGAGTTACCATCGCTCTTTGGTAAGTGGCACCGACATTTTTCAATCCAAAAGACATCACCTTGTAGCAGAAGGTTCCCCACAAAGTAATGAAAGTGGTTTTTTCCATGTCTTCGGGTGCCATCTTGATTTGGTTGTACCCAGAAAATCCATCCATGAATGAAAAATGGAATGTTGGGCCGTGTTATCAACAAGAACATCAATATGTGGCAATGGAAAGTCATCTTTTGGGCTAGCTTTATTCAAATCCCGGTAATCAACACACATTCGTACCTTCCCATCTTTCTTCGGGACCGGAACAATGTTGGCCACCCATTCAGGGTATTTGGAGACAGCCAAGAACCCAGCATCCAACTGTTTGGTTATCTCTTCTTTAATCTTTAAGAGCATTTCTGGCTTCATCCTTCTCAACTTCTGCTTTATGGGGACGCAACTGGGTTTCAATGGCAACTTGTGTTCAACGATGCAGTTATCTAATCCTGGCATATCCTGATACGACCAAGCAAACACATCGCTGAATTCGACCAACAATTCTATTAATTCTCTCCTATGTTCTCTACTCAAAGAGGTGCCGATCTTGACTTCTTGTTTGTTTTCTTCACTCCCCAAATTTATGACTTCAACAATTTCTAGATAGGGAGAAATTTCTTTATCTTCCTGATCTAGCAGCCTTAGTAATTCAGGGGAAGGTTCATCGGACTCTTCGTCCTCTTCGCTTGTTGGATTAAAATCATGATGGGAGAAAGCAATCTTATTATTTTGGAATTCAATTTTAGATCTGCAATTTATTTAATATAAAAAAAAGGCAAAATAAGGAAAACGATAATTGAACTTAACTTTTATTTATTTGAAATGATAAAGGAAACATGTTTTGCCCTTATTAAAACTCATCCTAAGGCTTTAGGCATAGCCAAAGGATTTAAACAAAAACCTACAAAGTGAATAATTACTTTGAAATGATCTCTGGAAACTCAACGGCTTCCCAATTACACAACTCAGTATCTGAAGGACAAGGGTAAATCAAGTCTTCTTCTCTCTTGGACTCATCATCGATGACTGCCACTTGGTCTGGAGATGTCAAGCCTGCACTCCTGAAGCTTTGGTAAAGGTCACAGATAGGGATCTTCGCAGTTAGGGGTTCTCGGTTTTCTAATCGTGCAAGTCGTTTTTCTCTTTTATCTGCAAAAACCTTCGCTCTTTCCACTGGAGATGGATGATACCCCAGCCCAAAGCCGTTCTTATTCTCCTTAACCAATAATGGGTCTACTCCTCCATCAAGCATCTTCCCAAGCCCTTTCCCTGGCTGGAATCCAGATTTCATCATCACTTTGGCTACCATCATAGAAGCTTTGGAAGGACGAGCTAGTTGTAACCCTTCGCTCACATAGGTGGTGTGAGCAATTTCCAATGATTGGAAGGAAGTCTCAAGACTTTCTTCAGCCGCTTCTATATATGGAGTTGACATGGGCTTACTGATAAGGAAATCTCCCTCACCAGAAATAATGATTAGCTTGTTGTTTACCACAAATTTAAGCTTTTGATGAAGGGTAGATGGAACCACACTGGCAGAATGTATCCGAGGCCTCCCCAACAGGCAGCTATAAGCAGGATTGATGTCCATCACTTGAAATAATACATTGAAGGTGCATGGGCCCACTTGGATGGGGATCTCAATATCTCCAATGACCTCTCTCTGAGTACCATCAAAAGCTCTTACTACCATTGAGCTTGGCTTCATATGTGACCCATCAAAAGGTAGTTGATTTAATGTGGACTTTGGCAAGATATTCAGAAAGGAGCCATTATCAACTAGGACCTTGGCTACGATATGATCCTGACACTTGACAGAGATGTGTAATGCCTTATTATGACCTCTTCCTTCAGCAGGTATCTCTTCGTCGGTGAAAGTTAAGTAGTCATTTGAGGCAATATGCCCCACTATCCCTTCAAACTTTTCTAGCGAAATATCTTTCGCAACATGTGCTTTATTCAAGACCTTCAATAACCTTCCACGATGTGGTTCTGAGTCCAATAAGAGAGATAACAAGGATATTTTTGCAGGAGTGCGATTTAACTGGTCGAGGACCTGGTATTCGCTTTGCTTAATGAATTTCAAAAATTCACAAGCATCTTCCTCTGTTATTCCTTGGGGAGGGTCTTGTTCTTTACCACGACTTTCTTTTTCACTTACAGGTGCATCCTCCTTTCTCAAGTTTTCAGGAGCATAAACTCGTCCGCTCCTAGTCATTCCACTTGTCTCGGAAATATTGGTTACTGAGGATGACGATCCCTTTAGGAGTTAAGGGATTACATCCACTTCATACTTCCAAGGTACTGCATGGGTATCCTTGTATGAAAATGGAGATGGGGTCCTAATTGTCAAGGACAGATGGTTTATGACTGGTTCGGTCAAAGGTTTCTTGGTGTAATAGACCACCAAAGGAACAGGGGTGACTGGGCTTACTGAGTCTGTACCATGCTGCCCATGGATCATGTTGACATCATTGCAAGGGCGACGATAAACTTCTACCAGATGTGTGTCAAGTAATTTTTGAAGCATTTCAGGCATCTGATTATGAATATCCTCATTAGAACTTTGAGTTTCAGATATTAATCCTTTCCTCAAAAGTTCATTATAGATCCATGGGAGAGGAGTTTTGATATCTAAAATATTCCTAACATGATCACTTCCCAAGTTATGTGTTATTGCATTTACCCCAGCATTTCCATGATTAGGCAAAGGATTTCTAATCACATTTGGGGAGCCTTCTTCGAAATCCAACCACTTGGCATTTATCAAATCACGTACCTTAAACTTTAAGGCAATGCAATTTTCTGTAGAATGCCCCGGTGCCCCAGCATGATAATCACACTTCACATTAGGATCATACCCCTTAGGATAGGGTGGCCCTACAGGTTTTAAGGGACATCGTACAACAAGAGAACTTTTGAGAAGTTGAGGTAAAAGTTCAGTATATGTCATGGGAATTGGATCAAATTGGACAGAAGGACGGTCATTGTTTGGCTTTTTTTGTGGAAGATTTGGGTTGGGATTTTGCATCCATTGTTGGGGAGATGGTGGTGGTGTATTCTTAAAATTATGGACGGGTGAGGGTCTATATGATTGAGGATGGGGAAATGGATTTCCAGAAGCAGCAGCTACATAAGGGTAAGGTCCGTACGGTGGATAATGAGGTGGGAAAGGGAAAGGGGAAGGTTGAAACATTTTTTGATTATGTTGACCTTGATTTCCCATTACAGCATTTGCTTCCTCACCCTTTCTTCTTCCTGCCCCTGTCATAGGTCTTCCTATTGATGGGGAACTTTGGACAACTTTTCCTGTTCTCAAACCGCTTTCAATTCTTTCCCCTATTACCACCATATCAGAAAAGCTTGATGATACACTCCCAAGCATCGTTTCATAGAACGGTGGCTGAAGAGTGTCAATGAACATTGCCACTATCTCTTTCTCTATCAGGGGTGGTTCAACTTGTGCAGCCATTTCTCTCCATCGTTGAGCATATTCCTTGAAGGACTCAGTATTCCTTTTAGTCATATTTTGAAGTTGCAGCCGGTCTGGTGCCATGTCTATGTTGTATTTATACTACTTTAGAAAGGCATCGGCTAGATCCTTCCAGCAACGAATACGAGTTCGTTCAAGGTGAGTGTACCAGCTCAATGCTGCTCCAGCAAGGCTGTCTTGAAAAAAATGGATCAGCAGCTTTTCATCATAAGCATATCCTGCCATCTTTCGGCAGTACATGGTTAAATGGTTACGAGGACAAGTTGTTCCTTTGTATTTATCAAATTCTGACAATTTGAATTTAGGAGGAATTACCACATCTGGGACTAGGCATAATTCAGAAACATTTGTTATGCCTAAGCCACTTCCTCCCTCTACTGCACGCAACCTTTCTTCCAATATATCCATTTGCCCTTTTGACAAAGGCGCTGCTGGCTGATCAGGATTTGGTGGAAGGACCTGAGCGTTGTGTGACAGGTTTTGGGAAGCACCTGCCTGTGCTATTGGGCAACCATAAGGGAAATAATACGGCACTGCTTGTGGGTTTGGTTGTGTGGCATCATTTGGAGTCTGGTGATTTTGTGGTGGAATTGTATTAGGTGGAGTGACATTGGGTGGAGCCTGAGTGTTTTGGGGAACAGCTATTGATTGGTTGAAATTTGGAGGGTTAGATACCGGGGGATTGGGAATTTGTTGAGCAGCAGGAGGATTTTCTTGATTAGGATTAGGGTGCATGGTGTAATACCCTTGAGGTAAGCCATATGGAGGCCAAGCATATGCTTGCTGAACATTCCCGTCTTGGGAAACAAAAGGTGGCAATGGCATACCATAAGGTTGGTGTGAGATGAATGGAGTTTCAGTGACTGGAGCAGGATCATTTAAAGGTATAGGGTTCCCCTCTTGAGCTTGAACTTGAGGAGTGGATGTTTGTTCCCCATTTCCTGCAGAAGATCCCCTTTCTGTACCTCTTTTTTCAAGGAGCTTAAGTATTTCTGCCATCTGCTCTTTGATCTAGCCAACTTCATTCCTCAATTCTTCAACTGCACTTTCCGGCTCTGCCATGAGTCTTGTTTGTAATCGGGTTTGATAAGGATGCTTTGAGCCCTTTCTCCCCGTGATGTGAATAAATACAAAGAAATCCCCCTTGGTACAAGATCAAGTATTGTTAAATGACATAAAGAGATGTAAAGTAAATACATGATGAATTTTAAATATCGGTAAGCAAATATAAACCTTTCTTTTAGAATGTCTTTTTCTAAAGTACTAAGTTAGAAGGAAAATGCAAATTCAACATGAGATTTATTCATTGATCAACAAGTTCTGATACATTATTTGTTACAACAACTCAAAATCAATTCTCTCTCGCTTTAGCAATCCAGACCCTCATTTCATCCAATCGCCCCTTGCAGTATTGGATGAATGTTGCAATTTCCTCTGGTGTAGAAAGCGGATTCATCATTGCTTCAGCCTTCTTCAACAGGTGAGGAATATCTCCAAGTGTTCCATTAGCAAGACCGGCTAGATTAGAAAAACGGTCTCTCCAAGAATAGACAAGACTTTCCAACTCAACCCTTTCTAGGGTCATTAAACGTATAATCTCTTCATATCTATCCTTGTCTTCCATGGCTTGCCATTTTTCTTCATTTATTTCACGCTCGCAAGCACTGACGACATCTCTGACTTGTCGTTCCAGTTCATCAATTCGCACTTGCATAAGGTTCTTTTCAACTTGAGCTTCTTCTTTTGTCTTGGCTAGAATTCCTCGTAACCGCCCTTTGTCAGCCAATATATCATCCTTTTGTTTCTCTTTGGTCTTCAATTGGCTGTTCGCTATTTGGAGGCATTGATCCAATTGCATCATATGTTCTCTTTCAATTTGTCGCTTCTTACCCATGTCTTCAAAGGCATTTTCTAATTCACACCTTTTTCTCTTAAGGGAAGCATTGTCTTGTTGAATTTTGATTAAATCATCCTCCAAAGCTTGATTTTTCTTTGTCATTTCAGCCAAGTTACTCCTCAAGTTTTCAATCTCTTTGCTTTCATCGGGAGCTGGATTTCTCACATAAGCACCGTGATCTTTGAAGGGTAATTTGACAATGGCTACCCTATTTGAAATCCACTGGTGGTAACTTTCTTTTGCGGCATGACTTCGGACACCCAATTCTTTTCCTTTACTATGAACCTTGCCCCAAGCATCAATGACAGTTTGAATAACAGGAGCACTATTTCCCTCAATATAATAATGAAGGAAAGGCGTTACTGTTTCTTCTTCTGGAGGCTGTATCATAGGATAAGCAAGTTGTCTTTTTGCAATGCTAGGATTGTAATTGATGCATCCTTGAGTTCCCACAAGAGGCACATTCAGAAATTTTCCACAGCAGTAAATAATGGAATCCACGTTCATCCACTGAGGGTACCACCGAATCATGCTAGCAGATAATCCTGCCAGATGTCCTGCCCACTCCCTATTAGTCTTCTTGGTTAACCTAAGGAGCTTCAAATCAGAGATAGGACATTCAACCTTGCTAACTTGATTGAAGACATGAGAAGTAAGCCATAGATACAAGGCGGGTAGACAACAGACGATCTTTTTCCCATTCCGGTTGTGACAGGAATCCATTGTACAATAGATATCAGCTAAGACAGCAGTCATAGAACTTTCACCTCTAAGTTTTCTAGCTAGGAAAACATCAATTGCCTTGAAATCAATATAATTATCAAGGCTTGGGAAGAGGATCACACCATAGATGGCCAACGCCAAAATGTCAACAAACACGTCCCATTCTCCTTTCCCTGCCTGACTGAGGAGTTGCTGCTCAAAGAAGCTTAGTGCGAATCCTGAAATTTGGTTCCTGTTTAATTGGGCCTTCTTAAGTATTTCAGGATCTATCTTGAGAATGCGAGCTACACTGAAGATTGAAGCATGATGTTCAGTTTGACGATAAGGTTTCAAATCTTCTAATGGCAAGCCAAATATCTGTTCAAACTCCTCTAAAGTAGGAGCTAACTGGAAATCTTTGAATGTAAAACAGCGGAGAGGAGGATCATAAAACTGAGCTAGAGCAGTAAGGGCCCCTTCTTGCACTTCGACCTCTAAGAATTTTAGGATCTTTCCATATTTCCTTGTAAAGGTCATTTTCTGAGTAATATCCATCCTTTTGCTTAAGGATAACAAATTGCTAGTATTTGATCTGATGACTTTGAGGTGTAACAAATTTTTTAAACCAGTTGCCTTCACTTCTTGATCACTTGATCTCATGTTAAATTCCATTTTTAGTGATACTTACCGATGTTTAAATTTCACCTTTAACAAAAGAAATAAATGAATCAGATTAACAAAGAAAACAGTTTGATAAATATCCTCACATAAGAGTGCGATAATATTTATCGTGACTTAAGTATAGAAAATATACATTTTTGATGATTTTTTTTTTAAAAAAACTTTATGCCAATGAATAAAAGATAAAAGGAATGTTTGCCCAATTGTGTCTTAGACAAGGTAACCACCTAATTGGCTCTAAGGCTATTTAATCGTGTTTCTTTAAAAGGTGATTGTTCTAATTGGTTCTAAGAAGGTCACCGGAGCTCTGATCTTTAGCTATGAGTCTTATGCAAAAAGTAGAGAATCCTACTTAGTGCAGACATCATAATTAAGATAACACCCCGGCTGAGATTTTCACGTGAATCATGGTAGGACGTCTCGTCCTAAATGACACCGCTAATAATCTCCCCTAGCCTATGTCTTTTGCGGGGCCCGGGAATAGGGTCCCTTCTAATAGTGTGTGCATTATGGTGAATGTGAAGTGTGTGGGGCATTCATACCTGGATTTTTACCCATTCTTCACAATGAACAAACATAAAGCAAAATAAATATCACATGTATTCTACCCTAAGGTTCTAAATTAAGGCAATAAAGAAGTAAAAAAAACAGTATAAAATCTAAAATTAATGGAAGATTAGATAAACATAACAAATAAATATAAAGGATGAAATAATTAACAATCAACAAAATACACAAGATCAATTTAACGGGCTTGACTCTCAAAATATCCCCAGCGGAGTCGCCATCTGTCGCGACCGGGGTCCCGGCGCACGACGCGGACTGGTTAAAGACAAAATAAAAGAAAATTGAAACTGCATTGAAGTGAGGCTCTTGAGAAGCCTAAAAAATAAAGGGTTCAAGGAGTCGCCACCAATATTTATTAAGGAAAATATTAGGAAAACCTTTAAATAGGACTGGTTTTTTTTTGTTTAAAAAAAATGAGATTCTGTTTAGTCCGGGAGTCGAATTACAGGAGGGGAAGGTATTAGCACCCCACATTGTCCGTAAAAAACGGTTACCCAAATTGATCATGCATAATTTAAAAAATGATTATCAAATATTTCATCCTTCATAAAACAATCATAAATAATATACACAATAAAAAATATATATAAATATGAATAAAACAAAGATAGTAAAAAAATACATCTCCTAAGTTTGTTGTTTTTTAGTTCTAAGAAAATAAATAAACAAATGATTAAAAGACCATAAAAATAAAAAGATAAAAAAACAATAAGACGTCTTGTCTTACTTATTTTCTAGTAAAAAAAAATTGATTTTTATTGAGAAATATAAAGTTCAAAACAAATAAATAAATAAATAAATAAAGATAAGAGAAAAAAAATAAAATTAAACACATCAACATGAAGATAAAGAAATATAATACACTTAATTAATTAAAATTGACATGGAATATTATTTAATTATCTTTTAAAAAAAATAAGATTAATAAGATGTCTTATCTAAATTAATCTCATCTTAAATTTAAGAAAAAAAATGAACGAATAATTAACACACTATTTATTAGTCTTGATTTTTATTTTTAATGAAAATATTTTTTTCTTAATTATTAAAAGGTTACTAAGAGAAAATAATAGGAAATCATGACCATAATAAAAATGGATAATTGTGTATACATATATATATATACATACTTATAAACTATTAAAATGGTTAAACGTAAATAAATAAATAGAAAGTGTAGAAAAATAAATAAATAAAAAAAGCAAAAAGATAAATAACTAAAAATAAAAATACAGAGAATAAAAAAAATAAAGGTACAAAAAATAAATAAAAGTTCAAAAATATAAAAAATAAAAATAAAAATAAATAGACATAACAATAAATATATTAAAAATAAAAGAGCAGAAAAATAAATACATAAAATAAAGGGGTCAGAAAAATAAATAATAAAAAATAAAGGAGCAGAAGTAAATAACAAAAATAAAGGGGCAAGAAAGTAAATAACAAAAAAAAGGACAGAAAAGTAAATAATAAAAATAAAGGGGCAGAAAAGTAAATAACAAAAAATAAAGGAGCAGGAAAGTAAATACATGAAAATAAAGGGGCAGAAATATAAATAACAAAAATAAAGGGGCAAAAAAGTAAATACATATAAATAAAGGGGCAGAAAAATAAATAACAAAAATAAAGGGGCAGGAAAGTAAATACATGAAAATAAAGGGGCAAAAATATAAATAAAAAAATAAAGGGCAAAAAAAAGTAAATACATGAAAATAAAGGGGTAGAAAAGTAAATAACAAAAAAAAGGAGCAGAAAAGTAAATACATGAAAATAAAGGGGCAGAAATGTAAATAATAAAAATAAAGGAACAAGAAAGTAAATAAATAAAATAAAAGGGCATAAAAATAAATAAATAAAGATAAAATTGTAAAATAAAAAAAGAAATAAAATAAACTAATAATTACAGAAATATAAAGTGCGGATAAATAAAGTGCAGAAAAATAAATTAACAATGATAAAAGTGCATAAAAGTAAATAAAGAGAAATAAAAGTGTAAAAAAATAATAAAGAAAGAAAAATAAAGGTACAAACAAATAAATAAAGATGGAGATGCATAAAAAATAAATAAACAAATAAATAACTACAGAAAAATAAAGTGCAGGAAAATAAAGTGCTTGAATATAAATAAAGAAAAATAAAAGTGCAGAAAAATAAATAACAATTAAATAAAGACGAATAAATAAATATAAATAAACAACTTTGTATTAATAAAAAATACCTTGGTACAAGATCAATTACAGAGAAATTAGAACGGAAGTCGGGAAATCAATTTTGTGTAGATTTCCTTTGCTTTTGGCTTTGTTTGGACTTGATTTGAAGGTATTTGGATACCGGTTACACAGTATTTTAACTCACAAAACTCACATACTATGACAAACTAGAGTGGTGCACTCATTTTCCTAACTAGGATTACACAAAAAAATTTATGAGAACCAAAACTTCTAAAAATTCTCACAAAAATTTAACACTCTTTCCCCTCTTTTTCCTCTTCTTTTTCCAAAATGCCTCAATATCACCTTCTATTTATAGAAGGAAATTGGCATTGGATCCTCCCTAAAAGACATCACTTTCTTACTTTTCCAATTTGTCTAAATTCCATGTCAATTTCCCCAATTTTCTCTAATTATCCAACCAAACCGGGGCCCACCACTAAAAACCACCGTAACCCCTTTTTCTTTTTCTTTTTTCTTTTTTTTTAATTTTCGTTTTTTTTAAACTTTTTTTTTGGACTTTTTTTTTGGGCCCATTTCTTTTTTTTGTTTTTTTATTTTTTTTGGGCTTTTTTTAGTTTTTTTTTGTTTTGTTTTTTTTTGTTTGGGCCCTTTTTTTCTCTTTTTTTTTCTTTTTTTTCTTTCTTTTTTCTTTTCTTTTTCTTCTTTTCTTTTTTTTCTTCTTTTCTTTTTTTTTGGCCCATTTATATTTTTTTATTATTATTATTTTGATTTTTTTTGATTTTTTTGGGCCTTTTATTTAAAAATACAAATGGAAGCATAAATTATTTATTACATATATGGAAATAAATAAAATATCCAATAAATATAAATTACTACCCACAGTATAAGGAGTAAAAAGGTAGTCACAAAACATCGTCTTCCCTCCCTTATTCTTTCCTCTTGGCTTCGACATCCATCAGCCATTGCTTGAGAGAAATGAAGAGAATTGATGAAATGAGAGGTGTGGTAGGAAATGAAGAGGGATTGAGTATTTATAGAGATGGGGAAGGGTTACTATTCCAACGGTCACTATACAATTTTTAATATTATTTTTTTTAATATGATCCGGGGTGGCAATCTGGACTAGACAGGGTTTTAAGCACTGTACCGCGTCACCAACGAGAACTGGTAAGTCATAACCGGGGTCTGAAATCATTGGTCAACTATGGACATTTCTCTTCACCTCGGTTAAATATTAAGCATTGGGGAATCTCCTGCAGGTGTACCTCCGGTGTGTCTTGAAGTTCAAGTACGGATTAACACATCAGTTTTAACTTGAAGAACCTCGGATTCCCTTCGAACTGAGGTGTAAAATACCATACTCCACTAAGGCTGTACGAGCTTAGAACTAATGAGGTAACACTGGTCATGAAACCGTGCTAGGACCCCGGTTAATGTAGTCAACATTGACTCCGGATTCTAGGACAAATAAACTCTTTTTTCTTTTTTTCTTTTTTTTATATTTTAATATATATCACTGGACAAAAATAGGTGTTCACACTCCTCAATACCGATCGGTGTAACTTCCACCGTTAGGTCTTCCAATTCAAAAGAGTCACTCGGCACAATCATAAAATCACACGGAATATTCACCCGGAGTTGTGACATGTGAAACACATTGTGCATATTAGTTAACGAACTGAGAAGATCCAGTCGGTAAGCAACATTACCGATTAAACTTGTGACTCTTCAATATCCGACCTACACCCTTGGTCGATGAAACCTTCAAGAATACCCAGTCACCCGTCTGAACTCAAGCAGTCTACGCCGACTGTCATAGTAACTTTTCAGTCGGTCTTGGGCCAACGCATTATTCCGACAAACATATGGCTACCAACGCACTTACTATTCCTATTTCATCACAGGATTTAACCTCCTCTCGGAAAATTAGTACCCCGAGTCCCAGAAATGTTGCCTCGGTTAATATGCCCACTCGGTTACTACCCCTGTGGGCACTCGGCATAAGGTCTCCCAGTTGTCCACATTGGAAACAATTCATCCATTCGGACAGTGTTTCGCAATATAGCTCAGCCACAATGATAGCACACTCGGCTATCCGACTGACTACCAGACCAGCTAGTAGAAATCCGACCAAAAGAGAAGAAGACATCAGAAAACTTACCGCCATGAAAGAACCGATCCATTTTCTTGCAACTGGATCCTGTTGCCTTTACGACCTTTTATCTTCCGACTGAAGGGTCCTTTGTATTTGCACTTCCACGGTCAGTATATCCTTGTTCACCAAAGTCGGATAATCCCGTATCTCAATCGGCAAATCACACTGTGAAGTCCAATTCACAATCCTGCCTCATACTTAGCACATTTACTACTCTCGGTTCCTTCCAGTGAGAAAGAGTCGTAGAAATCACACAACTCGTCAAACTTAGTAGTGGGCTCGGCCATTTACACTCGGCCCTGTTTCAATCTCAAATTCTATTTCCTTTTGAATTCTCTAATTATCCGAGAAGTACTTAACAAGAAACCACTCTCAGAAATTCATCCACACTAACGACTCACTCGTCATCTCCATCGGTACCTTAGTCCGAGACCATCATGTCCTAGCCTCGTCCTTCAACCGGTAATTCACAAACTGTACTTTCTGCTCCTCCGAGCACTCGAAATACTCAAGAGCTGACTCGGTTTCTCCTATCCAAACATACGCCCTTCCTTTATAAGCAAAGGGATTCCTTTTTAGGAATTTATCAAGAGTGGGACCTGATTCGGTCTTACTCATTAATTTAGAAAATTCCGAAAAGAAACCATCTCCTCTATCAAAACTAGTTTCCCGACCATAGAATAATTATATAATGAATAAACACTTCACCATTAACCAATACTCTACCAGGGAGTCGGATATTTACCTCACATAAAACACAACGCCACTAGAGTGCCAAGGGAATGATGCCAAGCTGCACAAACAATCACAAACACTGCAATAAAATGCAAAACACAGTCCAGCATAGCATTCACACAATCACTCAGTTCGCCCATCCACTCGGCTCTAGAAAGAACCGCTCTGATACCAACTGTGACCACCCTCGTCAATTTTCTCATTTTTCACAATAGATTTTTCACTTTTAATAAAAATCCACTCGGTCTCAATATAAAATAATAATTACATTTATTAAATATATTCAAAATAATAAAATCATACTTAAAATAGTAATAACCGACTGAAACGGGTCCGAAATAAATCCGTTAATAAATTAGTTATTTAGAAACGACGAAAGAAGGGAAACGGAGTCAGGGGTCAATCGCTTGAGCGAGCCCCTGATTCGCTTAAGCGAGTGCCGGCTCGCTTGAGCGAGTGCTGCTCTTGAACTTGAGCGAACAACAACCTACAAGAAGAGCCGACCAATCGGGTTTCACTGGGAATTAGGTGCACTCGGGTATCTCTTACTCAGACATGGCTTAACCTTCACTCAACAAAGATTCCCTCGATCTGACATCACTCGGAAATCACCTAATCCTTACTTACTCGGAAAAGTCTCTCTCGGCATAACTCCCTCAGAAACCTTCTCACCTTTACTCGGAGTTTCTCTAGTCTTCACTCGGAAGTACTCTTATCTCTTTACTCGAAGTCTTAGCCATTGCTCACTCGGAGACACCCTAATCTCCACTCAGAAATGGGTCTCTCGGTTATCCTTCTCTCGGGAAGGAAGAAAGATACTCAAATGGGCATCAATTTAATAAGCCTTCGCTCGGATAAGGAATCCACTCGGCTAGATTCACCAAAAGATCAACTCTGCTACAATGCAAATTCATTCATAAATTAAACACCGATTCATAACATCACGAATTCATAATCATACAGTGAACATCATCAAACACTTGGAAAACTCAATATATATATATATATATATATATATATATATATATATATATTACACAATTCATTCTATTTCACTCGGTGCCTTGGCATCAATCCTCCGCTTGGCGCACCTCCATGGCTTCGACCTCTTCCCTGTCACTGGTTACTAAAAATATAAACCACAGCAAGGGTGAGTGTTTAGCATCATAATTAATCTAGAACGGAATTTAAATAAAATACGAGTATAAACTCTGTCCAATTCCTGTATTCTCAAACTGCCATTTCACTCGGCATTTACTCACAGTCAGCAATACACTCACACTCGGCAATCATAGCAATTAACACTCGGCACGTATTGTATTTCTCACTCGGCAATTATAACCATTACGCTCGGTAATTCTAGCCAATCACACTCGGTATTTATATCAATTCACACGTCAAATACAATAAATTGCCCTCAGCAAATACAACATCATACTCATCAATTCTTACTCAGAAAATATGACATCTTACTCAGCAAGTATAATAATTCATACTCGACAAACATCACAATTTATACTCGGCATTATAATACATACTCAACAGTTACCTCACTCGGCAAGTAACTCATTCAGCAAGTATAACAAATCTCATTCGGCAATCGTAACAAATAACCTATTCGGCAATTATAATTTACCACTCAGTAAATCTAATAAATCACTTAGCAAATACATCAAATCATACTCAACATTTATATCAAATTCTCATTCATCAATATGACAATTCATACTCGGCAATTGTATCAAATTGCACTCGGCAAATGTACACATCATATTCATCAATTATAATACTGCACACTCGTCAAACACTGCACTCGGCAAAATTATCAAATCATCAAATGTCACAACTAACTCTCATAAAATTGACACCTAGTATCCGGATACTAAAGGATCGGCCTTCATCTGGGGGTCCTACTTGACACCCTGTGAACCCTGCTTGGTTCACTGAGTCCTGCTTGACTCCCCCTCAACCACTGGGTCATAGACCTCTGGGTAGCTCAACTGGGTCCTGCTTGACCACTGAAGCCAGAAACGAGGGTAACATATACCGTTGGCCATCCCATACCACATAACCACTTCTTCTCAATTAAGTGACTCTGCTTCCAGTCGTCCAACACAGCACTCTGCTTTGGAGGAACTCCGAGCCATTCACCCTCTCGAACAGCTCTGCCCCCATGACACTCCACGCTCTGCATGCAAGACAGCGGAGGATTCCAAGCCTCCAAGACACAACGCTGCTCTCTCCCTTGAGTAGCTCCGACCCTCACCAACAGTGAAGGATTTCAAGCCTCCAAGACACCACAACCGTGGCTGATGAAGAGAAGAAGACTAGTTGCATGCACAGAGGGAAGAAATGCTCAATTCCCCCCTTACCTCTATTCCTCGCCTCAACAATTCCTAGGTTCACCGTTCCATCACCGTTCCAGCAGCAGCCTTCTTACGCGTTTCACCAGTGTTCGTTCCTCCACCAGCTCTTCGATGATGGAGGAAGGAGAAGGAGAAACGGAACAGGTGAAGAAGAAGAAGAAGCTTCTCGCGAGAGGATGAATAATTGAAGGAAGAGAAGGAAACCTTTCTTTAATACCCATGGCAACCGGTCACCTGCACAATCGGTCATCTCCAACCGGTTACCTTCTCAGCTGGTTATTTCTCCCTTTTTCCTTTATAATTCTTTAATTAAACCTCCTCCTTCTAATCACACATTAAATAAATTCCTAAAAACAATATTTTAATATTTTCCTCTTCACAAAATTTTCCATAATTATCCGGGATGTTACACATTATCTTGAAAACATAAAAAAAATCTAATTCTTTCTTGAATTAGTAATAGTAAGTAGGAGAATATGTAGGAAGATGACGTGAGATGATATAATATTAGTTGCATGTGGTATTGTACTTTTATTTGTTATTTTTTAATTTTATATATATACCAATTTCCATAATACAGTAGTTGGATGCGTTAATATTAAACATAACATTCATCATAAATTCCCTTACAAGTGGTGAGGAACAATTAGTTACGGTTAGTTTTAGGCCGCATAAGGTGAAATAATCCTCATCCAAATATAAAACGTTATCGTTTGGCTTTGACCAACACGCAGTTTAGACGATTTACTTGTTTGTAATTGTAGTGGTGGTGAAAGCTTACTTGTTTGTAATTGTAGTGGTGGTGAAAGCTTTCTCGGATGCAAACAAATCTTGAAGATTAAGAATGAATGGAGACTAAGTAGGGAGCAAGAATGAATCACACTTCTCATGGAAATGACTTCATTTCTTAATAGTTTTACTATTTTAGTTCTTATTTTCCTTCATCTCCATTTTACTGTGAAAACAGATAAACCAACATGAAACACCTTTCGGGAAAAATAAATTATTATAATTTGTTATGACATAAATCGTAATGTTCTTACATCAAAGTCAATTCTCTTTTACTTTCTTCCAATCATAATAGACATTGAAATAATACCCAACTGAACATGGTACATGGTCTTGTTGTAAACAAGTGAAAAATTACACGACTAAAAATTGCATTGAGAGTCGAAACAACATTAAAAGAAGTTAAGTTGATTTTTATGGATAGAGTAGAAAATAGCGGAGCTAAATTAAACTCATGTGGTTGTGAGAAATAAATGCTTGAGCAACAACAAATCCTTCCCTAGATACAAATAATTAATATACACCAATTTCAAATTAATCCTTAACAAAAATGCTATAAATTACTAATCCCTAAAGAACATTGGTCACTAGAGCTTTTATCCTAGCCACTCCATGGTACATATAAGATATTATTATGATATAAATTATATAATGACAATCATAGTAGTGAAAAATGTCATATTTATTAGATTGTTTAATTTTATTTGTGTAAATAGAAGTTTAAGCGAGTTGGATCAAGAACTCGTCAAAATTAAGGCTTACCTTAGCTTAACGAATGTATAGATTATTCACCAATAAAATTCTTATATAGATGAAATTCAATTTTGTATTTTTAAGAATACAAGTACATTCTTAATAAATTAGATTATAACTTTGTTAGCTTTTAGTAAGTGTTCTTGAACAAGAAGCACAAGGCCTACACATTAAGCCCAACTTAGTTTAAGGTATTACTTGTCTCTCCACTTAGACTTGCTTTTCATCGAGTTGAAATAAATTCAATGAAAGTATAAAATATGGGTTTGTTTACACATAGGAAGTAGGCACAAAACCCTAGAGAATTCCCATAGGGGTCAGGTTTATTATCTCTCTATAATGTATCACTTAGGTTACAATGTGAGCCTACAGGCCGTATTTATACACTTAGCAAAGTAAAGGAAAAAGAGGGAAATCAGGCCCAAGTCCATAAATAAATATAACCGCTTCTAATGGGATAATGGAGAATCATTATCTGCTGAATAAATGGAACAAGGGGTACCGTGGGGCCCCCTCTAACCTAGGGGGAACAGGAGCCCCCTAGTCACGAGCTACAGGCGTAGAGCCGAGTGAAGTGGCTAAGTTCCATGTGAAGATATCTTCATGCTGGGCGTAAAATGAAGGCTTTGCCCGAGT
Organism: Clitoria ternatea; assembly: GCA_037962975.1. Classification (NCBI taxonomy): domain Eukaryota; kingdom Viridiplantae; phylum Streptophyta; class Magnoliopsida; order Fabales; family Fabaceae; genus Clitoria; species Clitoria ternatea. The sequence goes on from CM075673.1 coordinate 141,701,001, forward strand.
GTGTATGAATCGAGTGATCAAATCTGAGTGAATCGGGTAATTAGATCCAAGTGTGCGTATATCAGACGATTTCTGGTCTTGAACTTTTGTTGTTTCTCTGCGAGATAAGCTGAGTCGTACTTGTCTCATTTGTTATAGTGGTGGGCCTCGTAAAAAACCTCTGAGGGAAAAACCTAGTAGGAAAAACCCCTCGAAGAGGAAAAAGAGTGTCCCTGTTACATTCAACGCTAATATATTCTACTATTTCGACAGACCTCATTAAAACCTCTCGGGGGAAAACCCAGTGGGAAAAAACCCCTCGAGTAGGTAAAAGAGTGCCTTCATTACATTTGTCTATAATATGCAAAATGATATGCTTTCAAATCAGATGTTTCTCACTCAGTGTGGTTCCTCATATTTGTCAGGTGGAGATTTATATCTTGATGTAGACTATGCCTCGCTTCTCTATGTCAATGTTTAAGTTTTCTTGGTTCTTCATCATACGATGTTTTTCTAAAGAAGGGTCTCCTGGTTTTGTCACGAGAATTTGCAGTTGGAGCGACTTGGTACTTGCGTACTTTAACGTATTTTTAAGTTTTAAGAATCGCTTCTCGGGCAAGCATGAACTGGAACCAACCCCTCGAACGAGGTTTCCCTGGTGTCGACTGGTGGATTATCGCTGATTCCGAATGAGCGCTTCTGAGTGAGTGACTCCGAATGAGTGGTTCCGAGTGAGTGACTCCGAATGAGTGGTGATCTGTCCTGAACCGGGGTCTAGAGATCCGGACTCAAGTCAGTCACAAACAGTATGTAAATACCGTATAGGAGACCGGATGTATGAGTATCCGGTATAGGTATCCATTGTCCTTGAGCGGAGAGAGCGGACTGGGCGTCCTGGAGGTCCTTCACACCGACCTAACGCGTTGAAGTGGGCGAATGGTGGTGTCACCTGCAATGATTCTCCGACGCTCAAGTCAGTGATAATATTCCAAGTAAGGAATGTATTTCAGAGAGTAATTATGCATAGAATCAGTTGAAGATCCCTCACTTCATTATTGAAATGAGTTCATATACCTGATTGACTCGTTTTTCGAGGACTCGTTAGTGGGGAACCACTAACTCCCATTAGCATTATTATATTGCGCACTTACCAGCATGATTGGGTCAAGTGGCTATTTTATATTGAGCATAGAGAATGTAGACTAGGATTAGGGAACAAGTTGACCATTCCCGTGAGCAGAATTTGGCTCGTAGTGCAGGGAATTATTGATCGATCCCTGTAGCAATTATCCTTGTCTTTAGCACAGTGACGTGTGTATTGTCCGATGTCATGGTGTTATCCTGAACAACCGGTATAGGGAGAACGCCTGATACGGAATTACAGTCCGGATGTATACCGATGACACCGGTTACACGTTGATGTCTTGATAAAGACGTTGAAATATGTATTGCAGGTCGGATACCGGTATTGAGACCGGATCATATGTCCCCTAGCTTGTGTGAGGGACTGAGCGGTTGTTCACATAAGCTACCTAACCTGCGAGAGGTCTGAATACTGGTGAACTTATGCGTTAAATCGTTCCTTGGCATTTATTCATAAAGGACCGTTCTCAGATTAAGAGATATGGTCTGTCGATGTCGTTACAACGGATTCAGACAAAGATTCGTCGTACGAGAAGTTCAAGAGTTTATTGGAATTGAAAGCTCTTGAAGTTCGTGTAACGGCTGTAAAGCGCGAATTGCGTTGCATGATTAGACATTAATGCTTTTAATCACGTGGCAAGCAATTATTGCGCCTGAGGTGGAAATCTCATTAACCGTCGTTTTGGGTTTAATGGGCCTAAAATTTTTGAAACTTTTGGGCCCAGTAGATAGGCCCTTTGTCGAATTGCTATTGTTTTGGCGCCCATGAATTTAGAACGGTTGTGTCGTTTCGTTTGTGAAGCAATGCGTTTAATCAAGAACAACACAACTTCCAGAGTGAGTAACCGAACCTCTTCGTTTCTTATAAAAGAAACACTTAGTGGATTCTGAGTTTCACTTGCTTCTATTTTCCTAACAAGACTCTGCAAAAATTTCGCGAGGAAGTTCGTTGCTCATTCTACGAGACTCTGCTCGTTCTTCATCTTCAACGTCATTACCTGAGGTAATTATTTCTTCTTCCTCTGTAAACCTCGTCTTATTTTGGGTCTGTTATTCTTGCTTGAAGAGAATGTAGTTTATTTAGGGAGAGAATAATTTCTCGTAACCCTAATAGCCATGGCGAAGAATCCTTGAGATTCTTTCTAGGGTTGAGTCATGTCGCTCAGAAAGGGGATCTTACTCACTGTGGAAAGTGACTTTTCCCTTCTCAGAGACGTCCTCTGATTGTAGTCGCTTTATAAAACGAAGTGAGTAATGGTTATCAACTTTCTGACGACATGATTTCTTATCGTAGATTAAGGAGTTCAGTCTAGATATTTCCAATGGCAACTGGAGAAGGATCTTCTGGAGATGGTGCCATTTTGAAGACAGCTGAAGGTCTCTACAGTGTCGTTGTCTCCAAGCTGAATTGGGAAGAGCTTCAGGCCAAATGGCCTTTTTGTTGGGTGTCCAGTGAGTTCAAGGACTTGGCTTCCCATCATGCAGATGAGGATGGAGCCCGGATTCAGCCTAGGTTCACACTCCATGCGGAAGAGGAAACGAAGAAGTGGTTTAGGGTTTATGCACCGCTCCCTACAGAACGAATATGCCATGTCGTACCAAACGACCGTTCTGTTTATATGTATGATTTCATTTTTCATTACTCTGGAGTTCGTTTCCCTCTAACCGAGCTTCAGATGGGAGTGTTGAGGTTCTTAAACTGTGCACCCTCTCAACTTCATCCCAACGGCTGGGGTCTCATTCGAGCCTTGGAGGTTTTGAGTGAATATTTCAACTTCACTCCTACTATGGCGATGCTGTTCTACTACACTCAAGTAGTTTGGAGAGCAAATAAGCAAGGCGGTGTCGGTTTGGTAACACTCCGGACTCTTTGTTCTTTTGTGAACTTTGAGTCTTACACCGATTCAGCTAAAGTTGACGGGAAGTCGTTCAAGACCTACTTCACCCGGATCTCCATTAAGAAGAACAAACCAATATTTTGGAAGGATGAAGAAGGCGTCAACAAATTTCCTCCGAGTTGGACCCATAAGCATTTTCTCATGAGCTCCCACGCATATTACGCTGATCAATCCGAGCTGTCTCGTGAGTCGTCGAGAGTGTTGTTTGCACTTGAAGCTCATACTACACGTCGCAACGTATTTTCGTGTAGACGTCTTTTAAGTAGTTCAAAAGGAGTCCGGGATGATTATTTACGTAATACTCGTGTTATTTCCCTTTTTCTCCTTTGTTAAATGTCGAACATTTTGCAGTTGCTAATCTTTGGTGCTTGTTCGTGCAGGTGAAATAGAACAGGAAACTCCGGAAATGCATAAACTGAAGGGATTTAAGGCGGGGGCTAGATCCGTTGCCCGTGAAAACGAGATTAAGCCTAAGCCCTCCACAAAGGATCGTCCTGAGCTAATCATCCTGATATCGGATGCTGAAGGGGACATCCCACTGGCTGAGGGCGGTTCATCCGATGTTGGCGCAACCACGGGTCAGCCCCCGGTCACTGAAAGAAGGAGAAAAATTAAGAATGACTCAGTGGGAGGCCTGTCCAAGAAGCGCAGAACTCCGGAGGATAAGCCTGTTGAAACCTCGGAAGCAGCTGTTGCTTCCTCTGGAAGTAAAGGAATTGCTGCCGGGGTTTCTGGGGCGAAGCCGACCTCCTACCCAACCACCTCGTTTCTCACCCCCTTCCTTTCATATGAGGGTTCTACTCCAGCCACTCTTCCACCACCGATGTACAAACTCCGGCCTACGCTCAGTGCTAAAGAAATTAAAGGAGCGTGTGAGGCCGGAAGGTGGCAGTTAGCCGAACTCGCTGGAATGCTTTCCTCAGTCAGCGAGTTGGCTGACAACGTCGATAAGGTTGAAGAGTTGAGTGACAAATTAGAAGAACTCAACCTTTCGTCGGGGAAAGACAAAGCCACCATAAAGCTGATGGAAGATCGTCTTGCCAAGTCTAAGGAGTTCGGAGATATCATGACTAAGGAGAATCTCAAGCTTAAAGGCGACCTCAAAGGCTTGGAAGGCAAAGTGGCAGAGAAGGAGGAAGAACTCCGTAGCAGCCAGGATAAAAATAAAGCTGCTGTTGAGGAGTGGTCTCAAAGGGAGAAGAAGCTCCTTCTTGAGATAGAGGGACTGAAGGCTAGGAAAGCGGAGTCCGAAGTATCTAGTGAGGAGCTGTCCAAGTTGCGGGGAGAATTGGCCACAGCGAAAGCTGAGAGAGAAGAAGCTGTTGACATATGCAGCCGGGCTGTCGAAGAATCCTTCGGCCTAGCTATACGCCAAGTTTTCTACCGCAACCCCACTGCGAAACTTAACCTTTATGGAATGGATCCGTTCTATGAATTCCATGGGGGAAGGTTAGTCGCAGTGGTGGATGGTCGTCACGAAGATCCCCCGACGTCCCTGTATGGTTTGCCTCCTCTTCCTGAGGGTCAAAGTATGGGACCGGATTACGTCTTTCCTGTGTCCGAGGTTCCCTCTTCTGAAGAAAGGGCTGAGGCTCCTGGAGGGGAGACTCCTGTGGAGGTTCCAAAGGAAGGAGCACAAGAGCCTGGTGCTGAGGAGGCACAGAAAACTGAAGAACAGATTCCTCCTCCATAGTTTTGTTTTCCTTTGTATGTATAGTTGTGTGCCGGGATCAACTCCGGCTTTTAACCATTATAAGTAATCTCAATTCCAATGACTGAATTCCATTTAAGAAATTTGTCTTCATCGTTTGATGTATATTTAAATCGTTGCTAATCCGTTTTGTATGATTAACCTTGAGGTCGGATTGAAACAACTGCTTCGGAAGATTAAACAACAAATAAAATTTAGAACGGATTAATATATACATGTCCCCAAGTGTGTATTAAGAAGAAGGTGCCTATCTTTGGGGCATGATCCTTAATTCTTTTGGGGAAAGATGGGTCGATCCGCTGTTTAGTAGAGTAATGTAACAGGACGGATGACTGTATTTTATTCATGTTATTCTCACTGGAGAAAACTATGTCGTTCATTGTAAAAGTATTGTTCCAAGTTTGGGGAACTGCAAAGGTGTAAGAAAGTGGTGTTTTGAGTCCTCCATCATAAGGATAATGATGGGAGTTTTTCTACGCCAGGAGTTATGTCATCGTATCACAGAATAGGTGATAAAGAATATCCGTCCTGGGAGAATACCACTTGAGAGTGAAAGTGCGGATTGACTTTCAGAGATTTCCATCATATGAATGATTATGGGAATTGTTCGTACTAGGAGTTTTATCGTCGAATCACTTCATAGGTGATTGAGATCATCCGTCTTGGGGATGTGTACGACACCAGGAATTACATCGTCAGGTCACATAGTAGGTGATTGAGATCATCCGTCCTTGAGGTGTGTATGGCACCAGGAGTTACATCGTCAGATCACAGAATGGGTGATTGAGATCATCCGTCCTGGGCAAGTACACATCGTCAGGAGTTACATCGTCAGATCACATAATGGGTGACTGAGGATATCCGTTCTGGAAAAGTACACTGCCAAGAGTTACATCGTCAGATCACAGATTAAGTGATTTAGATAATCCGTCCTGGAGACGTTTTTCAATCGTAGGAGTACGGATTGAATGAATAATTCTCAGTTTTCAAAAGCTTCCATCGTAAGAATGTTCATACCAGGAGTTGCATCATCGAATCACAGAATAGGTGATTGAGATCATCCGTCCTGGAGTGATGATTAGAATTGTTTGTACCAGGAGTTGCATCATCGAATCACAGAATAGGTGATTGAGATCATCCGTCCTGGGGACATTTCTCCAATCGTAGGAGCACAGATTGAGGTGGCTGCCTCTCAATCGTATGGATTCAATTCATTTCAGTAAGAGTTCATTCCCCAAGATATTCGTTTGACTATTAATACTGTCCCCTAGTATTATTGGGTGAGCAGTACTTTGCACAAACTCTGAGTGATGTTTCCACGTGAGAGTTTTTTGAGAGTGAGGATTTCGAGTAGAGATTCCTCTGTTTGACGATTACGAATATAAATATTTCCGACTGAAAGGTTCCGGGTGAATATGCCTCAGATTGTGGCATACCCGAATGAATTATTTTTGGGTCGGAGTTTGCGAGTCAGACTTCAATTGAAGAATTGATGACTCAGAGTTTAAAGCTATAAAACTTCCAAACAAGGAACTTTAAGAGAGAGTATTAATTTGGAGTTCAGTATAACTTACTTGTTGCATTTGGAGTTCGGTTTGGTCCTACAATCCATATCGTTTTTGGTGTTCGGTTTAATCCTACTAACCGTTCTTCAATGGGTTTTTTGGTTTTACCCAATGACAATTCTTCACCGACGTTCGGTCAATCCTACTAGTCGTACTCAGAGTTCGGTTTAATCCTACAATCCGAGCCTTCAACACGGGGTTCGGATCAGGGCTAGTCCTGAACCTACTGCGCCCGTTACTTGGGGTTCAGCGTGGTCTTGAAGAAGAACCAGCTTACTGCGCCCAAGCCTTCAATACGGTGTTGGGTTCTACCCTTTTACCGCTCTTAGAATGGGGTTCGGTTCAATCCTACAACCCATTTCCTGAGGTTCGGTTTAATCCTACAGCCCAGGTCTTCACCGGTGTTCAGCCAAACTTACTAACCGTACCCAGAGTTCGGTTTAATCCTACAATCCGGGCCTTCAGTTACTTAGACACACTCGAGGAGTTACATCATCAATTACGGAATGGGTAATTGTGATTATCCGTCCTGAGTATGCTTTTGTGCGCCGCACATATTCGAGGAGTTGCATCGTCAACCACAGAATAAGTAGTTGAGATCATCCGTCCTGAATACGTTTTTGTACGCCGGATAAACTGAAAATCATAGCATAAGAAAAACTCGAAAGAGTTAAATTGTTGTGAGAGATTCTTATTAAATCAAAAATAAGAATTACAATGAAAGCGTAGCTGGGAAAATAATTTCTCCAGTATTCAATCAAAAATGAGGATAGGAGAATGTGTATTGTTCCAACAGCTAGCTATAGTAGATGCGCAAGTTTTGGGTGTTCCACTTATTTCGGATTGGAGTGCCATCAAGGTTCTCAAGGCGGTAAGAGCCTTTGCCAGTAACCTCGGATACCCTGTATGGGCCTTCCCAGTTTGGGGCTAGTTTGCCTTGATGAGCAAATTTGTTCCCTATACTTGCTTTTCTCAAAACCAAATCTCCGACGTTGAAAGTCCTTGATTGAACTCGCTTGTTGTATTGGAGAGCAATTTTGGCTTTGATAGCTTGGTCCCTGACAAATGCATCTTCTCTGAGTTCTTGTATGACATCCATTTCTGACGCCAAATTAGCATTATTAGACGCTTCAGAGAAGTATTTGACCCTTGTGGAAGCAATCTGTAGTTCCACGGGTATCATTGCCTCTACCCCGTATGTCAGGCGATATGGGGATTCGTTAGTAGATGAATGAGGCGTTGTCCGGTATGCCCACAGAACGTGGCATAGCTGGTCTGTCCATCCGCCCTTGGCTTCACCAAGGCGTTTCTTTAGTCCTTTCAGCACTTCCCTGTTGGCCACTTCAGCTTGGCCGTTGGTTTGAGGATGTTCAACGGATGAGAATATCTGGGTTATTCCTAACCCTTCGAGTAAATCTGTGAATTTTCTATCCGTGAATTGGGTGCCATTATCTGTGACAATCCGTGCTGGGACCCCGAACCGTGTTATAATGTTTTCATACATGAAACGACGAGTTTGGGCTGAAGTAATATGTACCACCGGCTATGCTTCTATCCACTTAGTGAAATAGTCGACCCCTACAATGAGATATTTGATGCCCCCAGGAGCAGTTGGAAAGGGGCCCAGAATATCCAATCCCCATTGGTAGAAGGGCCATGGAACAGCGGATGTGAAGAGTTCTTCCGCCGGTGTGTGGTGAAGATTGGAGAATTTTTGGCAAGCGTCGCATTTTTTGACGAAGTCAATGGAGTCCTGCTTCATCGTGGGCCACCAGTATCCAGCCCTGAGGATTTTTCGCATTAAGCTTCTTCCTCCGGCGTGGTGTCCACATTGTCCTCCATGCACTTCTTCCATTACGTCTTGCACCTCATTCTCTTTAAGGCAAATCAAATAGGGCACAGAGAGCGCCCTTCTGTAAAGATTACCATCAATCATGGTGAAGTATGGTAATTCCCTCCTTATCCTCGTCTTTTCCTGCTCATCCGTAGGTAGCTGTCCATCGGCCAAATAGCGGACGTAGGGGGCCATCCATGTATCTCCATAAAGAGAATTTGTCATTATGGCATTTAGAGAAGGGAAAAGAGGAATGCTGGGCGACGTTAATGTACTTTGAACCAGCGTAGTAGTACTACCTGGTCGCTTGGTGCTTGCTAATCTGGAGAGTATATCCGCTCTAGTATTCTCTTCGCGTGGAACATGCTTGAATTCCATCTTCGAGAATTTCTCTCTCAACTCCTTAACACAGTTCAAGTATAATTGGAGTTGAGGTTCGCGAGCCTGATAATCTCCTAAGATTTGTGAAATCACCAGTTGTGAATCACTGCAGAGCGTCGCCTCAGAAGCTCCGATGTCAATTGCAGCTCTCAGTCCGGCCAAACAAGCTTCGTACTCAGCTTGGTTGTTGGAGGTTTTGAAATTGAAGCGAAGGGAGATTTCCAGGTGTACTCCGTCATCACTTTCTAGAACTACACCTGCTCCAGAGCCTCTTTGGTTCGATGAACCATCAACATAAATGGTCCAATGGACACGAGGGGAATCTGGATCAGTCCCTGTCATCTCCACAATAAAATCAGCCAGGACTTGAGCTTTAATGGCGCTTCGGGGTTCATAGGATATATCAAACTCAGAGAGTTCGATAGACCATTTGATCATCCTCCCAGCGAGGTCGGGCTTAATCAAAACAGAGCGGAGTGGTAAATCCGTTCTCACTATGATTGGATGGGCGTGAAAGTACGGACGCAGCCGTCGAGAGGCCCAAACAACAGCGAGGGTGGCCTTTTCAATTTTTTGATACCGGATTTCAGCACCTTGTAAGGTTTTGCTAGTGAAATAGACCGGTCTCTGTCCGTCGGGAGTTTCTTTTATCAAGGCAACGCCCAAAGCTTCATCTGAAATAGCCAAGTATAGGATGAGTGTGTCTTCGGGGTCAGGCTTTGTGAGAATGGGAGGCTTGGACAACACCTCCTTAAGCTCTTGAAATGCTTTCTCTTGTTCTTGTCCCCACTCGAATTTCTTGGACTTTTTCAGTATCTTATACAGAGGGAGGGATCTGTGAGCCATCTTTGGCATGAATCGTGCCAAAGCTGCCACTTTGCCATTCAGGGATTGGACTTCTCTGAGATTCTTTGGACTTTGCATGTCTAGAATCGTTTGGCATTTCCCTGGATTGGCTTCAATACCGCGTTGAGTTAACATGAAACCCAAGAACTTCCCAGCAGGGACAGCGAAGGTGCATTTCATCGGGTTTAGCCTCATGTTAAATTCTCTCAAACGGGTGAATACTTGGCGTAGGTCTTCAATATGATCACCTCCAACCGGTGTCTTGGCTATTATATCATCAATATAGACTTCAACAAGTTTGGTATGCATACCTTCGAAAACCTTGTTGATCATGCGCTGATATGTTGCCCCAGCATTTTTCAGGCCGAAGGGCATAACTGTATAGCAAAAGACACCGCGATCATTTATGAAAGCTGTCTTTTCCTGATCCTCTTCGCATATCGGAATCTGGTTGTAACCCGAATAAGCATCCATGAAGCTCAGGTATTGATAACCAGAGGAATCATCTACCATCCGATCTATATTAGGAAGAGGATAAGGATCCTTTGGACAGCAGCGGTTGAGGTCCACATAGTCAACGCACATTCTCCATTTGCCATTGGACTTATGGACCATCACCACATTCGAGAGCCAAGAGGAATAACGGATCTCTTTGATAAATCCGGCCTTCAGCAATTCCTCAGTTTGCTGGCAAGCTGCCTTCTGTTTCTCTGGGCCCAATCTTCTTTTCTTTTGGGCTACCGGTTTCGTCTCTGGGTAGACGGATAATTTATGACAGCAGAAAGCAGGGTCTATGCCAGGCATATCGGCTGCAGTCCATGCAAAGAGGTCTTTAAATTCTTGCAGGAGCGTCAGTAGTCGCTGCTCCATCTCTGTATCTAGCTTGTCATTAATATGGGTGATCTTTTCTGGAGAATCTCCCAAGATGACGTCCCTGGAACTTCCATCCAGTGTGGGCTTTAATGGGTTGGACGGATCAATGTTCAAATCCGCCCTAGGGTCCAGGTCGACAAGGCTTACAGATCCAGCAGCAGCTCCGGCATCATTGAGTTTCCTCTTTTTATTGGAGGCATCCAGCTTTGTCATGTTGAGGCTAAGGTTGTAACAGTACCTAGCCATCTCTTGATCACCCCGGATAGATGAAACAGAATTATCCTTGTCAATGAATTTGATAAGGAGATGTGGGGTTGATACAATTGCCTCCATTGCATTTAGTGTGGGGCGGCCTATGATGCCATTAAATGGTGATTTGACATCAATCACTAGCACTCGGGACTTAACCGTCCTGGCCCCTGGTTCGCCTTCAAATGAAATAAGGGTGTCAAGATACCCTTTGGTCGACTGCTTTGCTCCGTTGAAAGCTGTTAGTTCCTGCGTATAAGGCTGTAAGTCTGAGTCTTTAAAACCCATTCTTTCAAAGCAATTATAGAAAATAACATCGCAGGAACTTCCCTGGTCAACAAGGATTCTTCGGACGTCCTTGTTGACTATCACTGCTGTGATCACAACAGCATCATCACCACCCGGAATGGTCGGGCCAAAATCCTCATCGGAGAAAGAGATTGTTGGAGCCTCAATCCCACCTCTGAATGGGCGATTGTCTTTGACTTTTCCCTGCACAGATAGAATCATTCTATGATGATTCTTTCGAGCTGTAATTGAAGCTCCTCCTCCGGCGAATCCTCCAACAATCATGTCAATGACTTCACGCCGACCTTGACGCTGTTGCTGAGGCACACCGTCCTTGTGCGGTATTTCGTCCGTCATCACTCCCTTTTGTTTCTCCGAGGCGGAGAACTTTCTGACAGGATTACGATTATTGTCATCCCCGTCATCTGGATCCCTTTCTCTTTTCTCATTCCGATCTACTCTGTCAAAAGATTTCTCTTTGAACAGGTATTGTTTTAACTTGCCTTCTCTAATTAGCGTCTCAACCGCGTTCTTTAGAGCTTGGCATTCATCAGTGGAATGACCATTCTGTTCGTGAAAATCGCAGTATTTGCGGGGATTTCCTGGCCTTTTCATGGGAGCTGGCCTTCTGATGCCATATATGCTGAAAGCTGGCCATCCAACCTCTCTCAAAATCTGAGATGGTTTGGCAGATAGTTGTGCATAATGGTTGAAGGAATTAACATGCCTTTCTTGAGGTCGAGGAGAGTGGTTATTGACTCTGGGATTGGTGAATGGCCTCTCCATACGCTCTGACCTCGTTTTCTCCTTACCCTTCTGGACTTGGGAAGGTGGTGCTGATGGCTTCTTCTTTGCAGCCATGGCCTCCAAGTGCATCTCTATACTCACGTATTTGGAGGCTTTTTTCCTGAACTCCTCAAAAGTTACAGGAGGGCTTTTCGCTAAAGAGAGAGCAAAAGCTGATCCTGGCTGCAACGCCTCAATAACGATATGCAGCTTAATAGACTCCGTGAGGTTAGGAACCAGGGCTGCTTCCTTGTAGAACCTCTTTAAGAAGTCTTTTAAGCCTTCGTTTTCACCTTGCTTAATCTGAGCCAAGGTATGAGACGTCCTGGGCACATCTCTGGAGATAACAAAGTGAGTTTCAAAAGTAGCTGCCATCTCAGCCCAAGAATCTATGGATCCAGAAGGTAAACCTTTAAACCACCCGAGGGCCTCCTCAGATAATGTTCGAGGGAACATTCGGCACATCACATCTTCATCAGCCCCCAAGTACATGGCTTCAAATACGTAAGCATCAAGGTGCTTAGTGGGATCAGTTTCTCCATTGTATTTTCCAATGGAAAGTGGCTGAGTAGTTTGAAGGTGCTTGGGGATGTGGATGCTCATAAGTCTCCTTGAAAAAGGAACTTTTAGCTTGTAAGACACTAGAGGTGCTGCCGTTGACTCCCTCTTCCTTCGGGAAGCCTCATCTTCAGAATCACGAGTTTGTTCTCCCTCGTCAAACGTAGGGATCTTTGAGTATTGGAGAGTGGTGGATTTTTCACCATCAGTTGTACGGGGGGTGTTTCGCGTGCGGGATGATTCTTTATCCTCGCTTTGCCTTCTTTCTCTTCGCAATTCAGCGAGTTCCCTCTGAAGTTGGCTGATCAGCTCATCACGAGGATCAGGATTAGAGACTGTTACTATCTTCTTTGAGCTGCCCCCATGAGAATCAAAGTTGAGCTTCCTGAAGACGTTGGGGTTAGTTCTGTCTTCAGGCTGATTCTCTACGAAATCATGTGCTTCCCCTTCCATTGTGGATTACTTGCTCTTTTCAATAGATATGGGAATAACTTTATCGCGTCCCACCGGGCGTGCCAATGATCTGTCCTGAACCGGGGTCTAGAGATCCGGACTCAAGTCAGTCACAAACAGTATGTAAATACCGTATAGGAGACCGGATGTATGAGTATCCGGTATAGGTATCCGTTGTCCTTGAGCGGAGAGAGCGGACTGGGCGTCCTGGAGGTCCTTCACACCGACCTAACGCGTTGAAGTGGGCGAATGGTGGTGTCACCTGCAATGATTCTCCGACGCTCAAGTCAGTGATAATATTCCAAGTAAGGAATGTATTTCAGAGAGTAATTGTGCATAGAATCAGTTGAAGATCCCTCACTTCATTATTGAAATGAGTTCATATACCTGATTGGCTCGTTTTTCGAGGACTCGTTAGTGGGGAACCACTAACTCCCATTAGCATTATTATATTGCGCACTTACCAGCATGATTGGGTCAAGTGGCTATTTTATATTGAGCATAGAGAATGTAGACTAGGATTAGGGAACAAGTTGACCATTCCCGTGAGCAGAATTTGGCTCGTAGTGCAGGGAATTATTGATCGATCCCTGTAGCAATTATCCTTGTCTTTAGCACAGTGACGTGTGTATTGTCCGATGTCATGGTGTTATCCTGAACAACCGGTATAGGGAGAACGCCTGATACGGAATTACAGTCCGGATGTATACCGATGACACCGGTTACACGTTGATGTCTTGATAAAGACGTTGAAATATGTATTGCAGGTCGGATACCGGTATTGAGACCGGATCAAGTGGTTCGGACTCGAGGGGTTTTTTCCAACTAGGTTTTTCCCTGAGAGGTTTTTTACGAGGCCTACCACTATAACAAATGAGACAAGTTCGGCTCAGCTTATCTCACAGAGAAACAACAAAAGTTCAAGACCAGAAATCGTCTGATATATGCACACTTGGATCTAATTACCCGATTCACTCGGATTTGATCACTCGATTCATACACACTCGGGCAAAGCCTTTATTTTACGCCCAGCATGAAGATATCTTCACATGGCACTTAGCCACTTCGCTCGGCTCTACGCCTGTAGCTCGGGACTAGGGGGCTCCTGTTCCCCCTCTGGGTTAGAGGGGGCCCCACGGTACCCCCTCGTTCCATTTATTCAGCAGATAATGATTCTCCATTATCCCATTAGAAGCAGTTATATTTATTTATGGACTTGGGCCTGATTTCCCTCTTTTTCCTTTACTTTGCTAAGTGTATAAATACGGCCTATAGGCTCACATTGTAACTTAAGTGATACATTATAGAGAGATAATAAACCTGACTCCTAGGGGAATGCTCTAGGGTTTTGTGTCTACTTTCTATGTGTGAACATTTTGGCGCCCACCGTGGGATCCGGTAAAACGGTTTTTACTCACAAACCCTAAAATAAAAAAGAGTCAATCGGGTCCGAGAAGGTAAGGGGATCTCCACCCACATCACCCCCTCATCCTTACCACCTCCTATGTCTCAACTTCATCATTAGAATCAAGCAATTGAACCAACGTTTCAAACATATGAAGAATCATGACTCGGGACTCTGTAATCTACACTCTTTTCAGATAAGTACCTTTGTGCTCTTAATTTTCACTAAACTTAATTCTCACCTTTCCACAATTAATTAAACGTATGCGATAATATTCAAATGACGCAGACTATATGACTCCAAATACCGGTTTATATTTCGCAAATGCCAATATAAAAAATGCAAAGTTCAGAGAGAGTTAAATTGATAATCGACGATTATGGTCACTTACCCCCTCCACCGCAACTTATTTATGCCATTATTGTATGTGCTCAATCTGATTCTTCTTTGAAAACTTCTTTTAACTCGTCAATTGCACCAATTTGTCTTTTTCAATTGCAAATTCCTGTTGACAATTCAAAATCCCGATACTGAAATTTCCTTGGTCAATTTTGTCTTATAGCAAATGCAATGTCAATTAACATTTCAAAATGAGAACTCTTCGGTCATTCAATTTTTATTTCATCCAGTCTCAAGTTTCACAATTGCTGTTATGCGCTAAATTTACAAATTGTGGTCATTCAGATTTCAATTCCCTGTACGTATTAAATTTGATTTACATTCGGCCTTAAATTGATTTCTTCTAACTTGAAAGCTGATTGTTAATTTCGAAAATTGACTTCCTCCAACGGTTAATTATGTAAATTAATTTCTTGCAAATCTGAGGCACGTGAATCATATTTGCGCTAATTATTTGCGTCAATTATCTTCTAATTTATTGTTGTGTAGATAAATGCTAATATACTGATCAGATTTCGTTCACACATGAATGCTAACATGGTATACGAATTTTGGTTCCTATTTTCAGTATATTTGCCCGGATTTTACTCACGGATTTTATTCGTTGGATTTCAATACATATCAACTTGGATATACCATTTTCGGGGCTAGTCTATGCGCAACCATACAAATCACTCCTTTTCTCACATCTCCTTAATTATGCCTCCTAATTCATGTGCGGTTATAAAGGAGTGATGGTGACCATGAGTTTCTGGGCTTTTCTCATCTCGTTGAAACTGGACTACCTTGGGGCCCAATAGCAGTGTATCCAAGAGCAGCCAAAACCATACCTGATTGAGGCATAGCAAATTAAAACCGAATGGATAAAGATAAAGAGGCCACGACATGGCTTTCCGAGATTAACCAACATGCCCCCGGACCCACTTATCTCCTCCGACCCACGCGTCATTACCTTGTTGGGCACCGTCTCCTTCTCGGTCCTTCTTCAACGACAAGGTCGAAAACTCAACGTTCTTTTCTTGACGACACCTTCATACCTTTCACCAACTTCCTTGGCGGTTACCGCGTCTACACCTACTTGGACAGAGCAAAACCACGCACTCTTTAAGCGCTTCTTCCTCTAAACACTGGCTGGCAGAAAAGACACTTTTCATCCATCTCTTCAAAAATTGTCTTCGGCCCAGGCTTATTTACCAGATAAGAAGCGTGTGGAATCCCGGAACGACACTCCTCACCGTGTGGTACCCGTATTCTCAATCATCATCTTCACCCGAAGCATGTTACTCGCTCGGTTCCCCCACTCCTCCTCTTCTTCCTGGTGTTTGCCTCAACCTCAACACCTTCCTGGTGTTCCCACGTCCATACTATTTATTGGCTTGGAACTTGAACTAGAGGAAATTATAGTAACAGTGAAGTATATAACGGCCGGATTAGCATGAAAGCCAACAGTTGAACCACATGATATCACCGTCTGCTTCCAACATGAAACCCTTAAATTCTCGTTTGTAACTGTAGTACCAGACTAGTACCAGACTGTTCAGAGCCTACAAAATTCTCAAACTCGGGTTGAAAATCAGCAAACATCACCGATAACCATACTCTTTCCAGAACCAGGCCCTCCAATGCGCTCTTAACATTGGGAAATATACAAGCTATGCTCTGTAATCTCTTCACATGGAATTACCACAAAATATGTATTACATCCCTTGCTTAAGTCGGACCTTCTGTGAAGAAACCATCTAAAGGATGTGTTCTACAGTGAGCATCAATGAATCTGTTACCTTCATTTGACCCGTTCATTGATTCATCTGAACCTCACCACATTTCTCTTCTACCAACCCCTTAACGCCATCATCAACCCAGTGTCAAGATTGAAAAGTTGTCATCAAGAATTAGGGCTGAGATCCCTGCCTAGTGTAACAAATTCCTTATCATGAATCGGGACAGAGCTACAAACCACTTAATAGATACACGGTTTTCACCTAAGACATATGCTCCGGACTTCCGAGATTGCGCGGAAAACATTATTCAGTCAAGAAACATAGTGCACTTAAAGACCGAGGCGTGAGAATCAATCCCCTCGGCAATATACACTTAAGTCTGAGGCATGAGAATCGACCCCCTTGGCAATATGCACTTAAAAGCCCGAGCGCGGATTTAATCCCTCGGCACACATTTTGAAGGCTTGAATTTGTTCAAGTAAAGCCCGAGCGTGGATCCAATCCCTCGGCACACGTTTTGAAGGCTTGAATCCGTTCAAGTAAAGCCCGAGAGCGGATCCAATCCCTCGGCACAGTTTTGAAGGCTTGAATCCGTTCAAGTAAAGCCCGAGCGCAGATCTAATCCCTCGGCGCAGTTTTGAAGGCTTGAATCCGTTCAAGTAAAGCCGAGCACAGATCCAATCCCTCGACACAGTTTTGAAGGCTTGAATCCGTTCAAGTAAAGCCCGAGCGCGGATCCAATCCCTCGGCACAGTTTTAAAGGCTTGAATCCGTTCAAGTAAAGCTTGAGCGCGGATCCAATCCCCGAGCACACGTTTTGAAGGCTTGAATCCATTCAAGTAAAGCCTGAGCACGGATTCAATCCCTCAGCACAGTTTTGATGGCTTGAAACCATTCAAGTAAAGCCCGAGCGCAGATTTAATCCCTCGACACACGTTTTGAAGGCTTAAATTCGTTCAAGTAAAGCCCGAGAGAAGATCCAATCCCTCGGCACAATTTGAAGGCTTGAATCCGTTCAAGTAAAGCCCGAGCGCGGATCTAATCCCTCGGTACACGTTTTGAAGGCTTGAATCCGTTCAAGTAAAGCCCGAGCGCAGATTTAATCCCTCGACACACGTTTTGAAGGCTTGAATCCGTTCAAGTAAAACCCGAGCGTGGATCCAATCCCTCGGCACAGTTTTAAAGGCTTGAATCCCTTGGCACATACGTTGTGAAACCTGAAAAGTGGTTAAGTACTAAAATCCGAGTACGGAGTCAAACTCTCGGTAATCTTGAAGATAAGCCTGAGCACGAGCTCTCGGTAATCTTGAAGACAAGCCCGAACACCGAGCTCTCAGAAATCTTGAAGGAAAGCCCGAGCATAAAAGCCCGAGCGCGGAGTCGATCCCTCGGTAAATACGATGTACTTAAGCCCGAGCACGAGCCCTCGACAATCCTGAAGACAAACCCGAGCACGAGCTCTTGGTAGTCTTGAAGACAAACCCGAGCACAAGCTCTCGGTAATCTTGAAGGCAAGCCCGAGCACGAGCTCTCGGTAATCTCGAAGATAAGCCTGAGCACAAGCTCTCTGCCATTTTAAAAACCTACATTACAGTAGGTAACGTTAAGCCCAATACGCTAAGACCTGAGTAACATACACTTACTCAGTAAACGACTCTCATACGTCGAAGAAATGGAAGACTCAAGTAACACGCGCACACTTTTGCCAAATAGCACGAGGGGGTTCCAAGTAACAGAACTCCCCACTTGACAAGGCCAAGCCCTACCACACTCGGAATCGCTCATTCAAAATCACTAACTCAGAACCACTCACTCAGAGTCACTCACTAAGAACCACTCATTTGGAGTCACTCACTCGCAATCACTCATTCGGAGTCACTCACTCGGAACCACTCATTTGGAGTCACTCACTCGGAAGCGCTCATTCGGAATCAACGATAATCCACCAGTCGACACCAGGGAAACCTCGTTCGAGGGGTTGGTTCCAGTTCATGCTTGCCCGGGAAGCGATTCTCAAAACTTAAAAATATGTTAAAGTACGCAAATACCAAGTCGCCCCAACTGTAAATTCTTGTGACAAAACCAGGAGACCCTTCCTTAGAAAAACATCGTATGATGAAGAACCAAGAAAACTTAAACATTGACATAGAGAAGCGAGGCATAGTCTACATCAAGTTATAAATCTCCACCAGACAAATAGGAGGAACCACACCGAGTGAGAAACGTCTGATTTGAAAGCATATCATTCTGTATATTATAGACAAATGTAATGAAGGCACTCTTTTACCTACTCGAGGGGTTTTTTCCCACTGGGTTTTCCCCCCAGAGGTTTTAATGAGGCCTGTTGAAATAGTAGAAAATATTAACGTTGAATGTAACAGGGACATTCTTTTTCCTGCTCGAGGGGTTTTTCCTACTGGGTTTTTCCCCGAGAGGTTTTTTACGAGGCCCACCACTATAACAAATGAGACAAGTACGGCTCAGCTCATCTCGCAGAGAAACAACAAAAGTTCAAGACCAGAAATCGTCTGATATACGCACACTTGGATCTATTACCCGATTCACTCGGATTTGATCACTCGATTCATACATACTCGGGCAAAGCCTTCATTTTACGCCCAGCATGAAGATATCTTCACATGGCAGTTAGCCACTTCGCTCGGCTCTACGCCTGTAGCTCGTGACTAGGGGGCTCCTATTCCCCCCTGGGTTAGAGGGGGGCCCCACGGTACCCCCTCGTTCCATTTATTCAGAAGATAATGATTCTCCACTATCCCATCAGAAGCGGTTATATTTATTTCTGGACTTGGGCCTGGTTTCCCTCTTTTGCCTTTACTTTGCTAAGTGTATAAATACAGCCTATAGGCTCACATTGTAACCTAAGTGACACATTATAGAGAGATAATAAACCTGACCCCTAGAGGAATTCTCTAGGGTTTTGTGCCTACTTTCTATGTGTGAACAGGGTTCATGTTCATATTGGGTAATAACTTTGTGACCTATTTTTTTTCTTATGAGTCTTGTTAAGAAAGGACTTTGTTTGGCAATTATTGCCGGTAAGTGTGTATAACTACTAATTTTTGTATAGATCATGAATCCTACTAAACTATAGATTATTGAACTTCTTAATTGTATATAACTAAAATTCCTGCTATGAAGCCTACCAATTAGGAAATAGAATAAAAGAAAGATGTGTTATTTATAGTGCATGAAGGATAATCAAGGGACATGGAGTCAAGTTCCTTGATATTAAGAGTCACCTAGAGGCTTTAGCAAGCTTTTAGTTTCAGGTTCCTCGCTGTTCTTGTTCTTTGGGGTTTTGGTTGAGAAGATCTTGGATTCTCCCATTTTTTTCTATGGACATTGAGAATATCTTTTTGTTAGTTTTAATGGGAAGATCTACATTATAACATCAAGAATTTTCATAAATAAAATAAAATTAGATTTTTCTACATAATTAAGGTTAATTTCTTACCAAAATATTTAAATTAAGATTTTGATGTACTTAGCTTATGGTTATTCAGAACTTTATGTTTGTATTGAATAATAGGAATTTGACATTTTCCTAATAAGTTCTAACAACTTGCAAAAAGGTCTATTTTCTCATAAAAAAAGGCTATTTTGACCTTGTTTCAGTAAAAATATTAAATGAATCAAAACTTCATAAAATTTTGATATAGGAACCCTTATAATAACAATTGGTTAAGATTAAAATTTCATAAAATTCAAAATCAGTTTAAATAGACAATTAATTTTACAACGAAACTTATATTGCAAACGATAATTGTTATAGCTCATTTTTTGAACAGAAAAATTATGAAAACCTCTTATAGCATCTAGTAACTTGACATAAGCATGTAATTATGCTAGTTTTGAATTGTGCACCTCAAGGTTGGACGAAACACTCCAAACCACTATGGTAATTTATTAGATTTAATCACTAGTAATTTTAATGCTTCAAAAATCAGATTTCCAATTCAAAATTTAAATTTTTAAAAGTTAAGTCAATGTTTTCCACTTTAGTAATTTATTTATCAAAGTTGTATTAATGGTTTTTCTTTTTATTTTAAAACCATTATGCTTTTCATAGTATAAAGCTACTTATAATTTTTTTTACATGGATGACTAAGTATTGCACTTATAAATATCCATTGTCTTAATAGTTTTCTTCACACCATTCCATTCTTAAAAATCTCTCTAAGTTTCCTTCATTAGCTCTTAAGTTTTCTTTGCAATTCTTAGAAACTTTTCAAAGTTCTAAACATTTTTCCTTACCAAAATTCTAGCCAAACTCAATTATCAAACCAAAGTTCTTAAGTTTCATTATTAGGCCTTCATCATTTCTTGAGGATAAGCCATCATCAAGGAAACACAAAGCTTCTTGCCAATCCTGCTTCATTTTGAAGGAAATTTCTTGCTTTATAGATTTGTTAAAACATGATAATGTTAAATTTTAAATGTTATAGTTTTTTGATATATATGTTTAGTTTTCTTTGATTATTCTTGAATGTGTTCTTGGTTAATTAAAATGTGCCCATGAATGATTGAATGTGTTTTTGTGTGTTTATGTATTTATATACTTAAAGAAATTATTTTATCCAAATGATCCAAATATTTATGTTACAAGTTAGGACAAAATTTCGTTAAGATTAGATATATTTTATGGCATACTCTATATTACAATTAATTTGTGAAAATCATCAATATATTGAGGTAGTAATAAAATATTTTAGTTTAATATTTAATTACAATATTTTTGAATAATTCAATAAATATTAAATGCAACTCTAAAATATTAGTAAAACAAAAATAATGATAATATATTTTATTGTGATGACACATTGTATTATAAATTGCATTAGAAAATTTTGTCTAAGGAGACTAGGTGTTAAATGGTGATCCGGTCTGGATACCGACCCCTAAAGTTGTGACGTTAGCACGACTGTTCCAGAGGGGCAACTGGTATCCTGGCGTAGTATCCACGTATCGGCAATCCGAGGTTACGTTTGAGATACCGAACACTTCATCCGTTCTCGCTTCTTTGTTACGTATAACCGTTTGCCTCAGTCATTTTGAGAGTTTGATCTGGACTATTTACCGGTATCCATTCTATAACGTGTCACCGGTGTCATCGGTATACATCCAGACTCTAATTCTGTGTCAGGCATTCTCCCTATACCGGTTAGTCCAGGATAACACCATGCACACCGGATAAGGCACCTGTCACCAGACAGAAGACAATGGGCATTGCTACAGGGACAAAGATAATGATTCCATTTCCCACACTACGAGCCATAATCCGCTCCTAGGAATAATCCACTTGCTCCCTAAAACTAGCCCTATTTTCCTTACGCTCAATATAAAATAGCCACTTGCCTCAATCATGCTGGCGAGTGCGCATTAAACAATAATATACTTGCTTAATGGAGGTTGGTGGCTCCCCACTAACAGGTCCTCATATATCGAGCCAATCAGGTATAAGAACTCACTTCAGTTTACTGGGGAGGGGTCCTGGTTCTGGTCCTTCTCTCCTGAATGCATCTATTTGATCTCATAGAGTGATCATTTACATTCCACACTTGGAATATATTACTGACTTGAGCGTCGGAGAATCTTCACAGGTGACACCACCTTTCGCCCACATCAACACGTGAGGTCGATGTGAAGGACCTCCAGGACCTCAAGATCGCTCTCTTCATACAGAGATACCGGGTGCATAGACCGGACACTCACAGAACCGGTCTTCAACCTCAAACAATCTTCAACTTCTGTGGCTGGCCCGACACCGGATCTCTTGACCCCGGTGCAGGACAGATCAAATGGGATTGTTATGACCCCTTTAATCTTCACTGGGAATTTTCTAATGCAAATTATAAATATAATATTATATAAAAATAGATAAATAATGTTCCCTCCCGGGTTAGAGGGGGCCCCACGGTACCCCTCATTCCTTTAATTTAGCAGATAATGATTCTCCATTACCCCACCGGAAGCGATTATTTCCCTTATTGGACTTGGGCCTGGATTCCCCCTTTTCCCTTACTTTATTATTGTATAAATACGGTCTATAGGCTCACATTGTAACCTAAGTGACACATTATAGAGAGATAATAAACCTAATCCCTAGAGGAATTCTCTAGGGTTTTGTGCTTATTTTCTGTGTGTGAACATTTTGGCACCCACCGTAGGGCCCGGTAAAATAGTTCCTATTCACAAATCCTAAAACCAAAAAGAGCTGATCAGAAGCGATTGAACCAACATGTCGAACATTTGAAGAATTGTGACTTGGGACTCCATGATCTACACTCTATCTAGATAAGCACCTTTGTGCTTTTAATTTCACTAATCCTGATTCTCACCATTCCACAATTAATTGGGCATACATGATATGACATGGCCATCACCCAGGAAGAAGCTGTGGACCCTACACAGTCTTTGGAGGTTACCTTGGATGCTTTCAAGGGCCCTATGACTAGGTCAAAGGCCAAGAGAGCCAAGGAAGGTCTCCAAAAGCATTTACCTTCTTCCCTACATTCTTTGAGTGGGCCTAAGCCCAAGGAGGAGCTATTGAAGACCTTTACCTTCTTCTCTTGCACTATAGAAGGGTAATGAGCTCGGTGTGGATGTTTGGGCCTCTTTTGGGCCTTTTCATTGGGCCTCCTATATCTTGTACATATTTTCCATTCTTTTATATTCTAGGTATATTAGGACTAGATTTAGGAATTAGTTTGGGCTTTGCATAACCATTAAGTTTGGGCCACTTTTGGGCCTTGTACCTTGTCCCACTTTGCATTTGGGCTTGTATTGGGCCAATTTGAGTAGGATTTAGGTTTGGGCCTTAGGAATTAATCCAAGGCCCATGATTAGCTAGTCTTGGCCGAAATAATGAGAGGGCTATATAAGTTGATCTCCTTTGTATTTCCATAATAACTTGAATGATTAGAGATTTTAGAGTGAGAAACTCCCTTCTCTCTAGAAAAGTAGAAGCTTTAGGCTCCTTTCCTAGTGTCTTATCCTTTGGACCTTCTCCCAAAGGTGGTGACATTCAACACCTTATCTCTCTAAGTCCTAGAGAGTGGCGGAATCCAAAGCCATTCCATTCCTCTCCATCTCCATTTCTATACCAAAATTCTCCTTAGATCTAGGCTTTTCCTCCTTTAGCTTCCTCTATACTCTAGCTTCCCTTGCAAGACTCCATCAGCTTCCTTCACAAGATACCAAATCCGTGAGCTACATCTCCAAATCTTGAAGGATTGTTGGATCGAAGAGGTTCAAGAAGAGAAGATCCATCAACAACAAGCTAGGAATTGAAGAAATTCCTACAACATGATATCATTCAAATGATGCCGGCTATATGTGGCTAGTGAATCCAAACACCAATTTATATTTTGCAAATGTCAATATAAATTTTGCAAACGCCAAATCTTGCAAATGTTATATGGTTTAACAATTATACCTGTTAGATTTCTATACTTTACTTCTAAAAATTAATGAATCTTTGTACCTGCATGTGTGAGATACAGAAGGTAACATTATGCATATTTGATTAGATTGCAAATAGAAAATGACATTTCAATATATTACACGCGGATTTCCTTTCAAAATATTCACATTTTATTCGAAGCGGTGCCCCCTGTTAATGCACGATAGTTGCTCTTCAATTCTATTAAGCTACTCTCTCTTATATATATCTTTAAAATGGTACCATGTTAATTCGCTATTCGCACCATGTCATGGTTTTTCAGAAACCTTATTTCTCTTATATACGGAATTCAATTTCTGCAATTTTTGCTATTCTTTATTTTTCAAAATATCTTTGACGTTATACACGGAAATCAATTTCCAAATCGCATAGGATGGATTCCATTGTATGTCTGTAATATGCCCCCCACTCAATTTTTATACGTTGATACAGATTCTAGTTTATACTTATTGCATGTATGCTAATCAATTGACGTGATTTTATGCTAACATTGGATTTCAATTCTCATTTGTTGATTAGCGATATTAGAAGATTAAATTTGCCGCAACCCTTACAAAAAAGGATTGCAATATCATGTGCCATGGCAGATTTCTCGCTCTCTCTTTCAATTTGCAGGGCCCTAATTAATTGTTATGGGCAACTTCTAATTAAAAATTATTAAATCAAAACGGTACACGAGGGAAAAGGATAAAATCTGTTTATAAAATTTGTTTATAAACGTAAAAGCAAATGGCATAAAAATCTACTGTGTATCTCTCATTTTTATCCTTGGTCTAGGTGGTTATTATGCACGAATTAAAACCAAACGCGTGGCCTCCACCGATTGCAATTTGCGATAGCTATGTTGGTCGAAAATGGCACTGGGTTCGTTATGAAGATAGTGTAAGGAGCTGTGATTCTGGGAGCCTAAATGCTACCTTAGCAAAAGGAAAATCAATTCTGTGTTTCCAGTCTCGGTCACAGAGGTCAGCATCAGTTGCTATAAAAATAGTAACAGAAGTTGAGGGTGCTGGTTGTTGCACTTATAAAGACTATCCATCCAACTTAGAGCCCTGCAGCAATTAAGTCTGCCCTTGTCACAAACTGCTGTGAAAAATTATTACAATCAGTATATTGGGGCAGAGGGAGCACCATATAAAGAAACTGACCCATTTGACTATGGTGGTGGTCATGTTGATCCTAACAAAGTGACAGACCCTGGTCTCATATACGACTTGGATAACTCAGACTACTTTCATTCCCTATGTTCCATGGGTTACAAGGACACTGCCATAAGCATGTTAACAAGGTCTCCCATCAGGTGCCACAAATCACCCAAGTTTCTGCTAAACATGAACCTGCTATCTATTATTATTCCCAAGCTGAAAAAACCTTTGACAATATCAAGAACAGTCATAAACGTTTGGTCCAATCAATTCTACATACATTGCTCGTGTTATTGCTCCAATTGGCATATCAGTATCAATGAAGATACTTTCAGCTTCAGTTTCCTTTTCATTTGTAATTCAAAGGCGGCTCGGGGAATAAAAATTCATGTCCAACATTAGAGTGCATTATGAAGACCTGAATTCATGATTTGGAATCGTAGTGCCTAATACTAGATCATCTTCGCAGCTCAATTAATGTTACATTACTTACATAAGTCCAGGAGGAGCCAAGTCTATATCTGATCGAGGCATTATCTAATTAAATTTGAATGGATAAACATAGAGAGGACACGACATGGCTTGCCGAGATGGACCAGCATCCCGGCGATCATGTCTTTGTGCCGTGTTCCATTTTTTGCTGTCATTTTGCTAATTTAGATGTGTTTTGCTGACATGTTACTAATTTAAATGCCTGTCTCAGTTATCAACTCCAACTTAGGAACCACATTGGAAATTGGATCCAGCCAAACACTCTGGAATCGTCCCATAGCAAAAAAGTGATCAAGAACCTTAGGATTAGATGAACCTGGAGATGAGCCTGCCTCTCCAGACCCAGCGACAACATCTCCATTAGGAACACTTACACAATCATCTTCACCCATCTTCAATCTCTCGGCTTTGCAGTATACAAATATTTGGGCTGCCCAAGTACAAAAGTGAAACACTCAATGGAGAATGCAGGAACACAAAACTAACCGCCACAGAATCGATAATTCATTCACACCTCTATAATTCATTCACGGAACCAAAAATTTCATGGGGGTAATTTCTCAATGTAAAATAATGGTTTGTGCTAGAATATGCTGAACTGAGAAGAATACTTTTCTTTCTATTTCGCTTCTTTTCGTGAGGGGTGCAGGTGTCTCTGCAACCAAAACATCGACTCCTGTTCGTGATCTTTCTGTCGTATAATTTGATTCAATATCACAATTACATATTTGAAGACGGGATTGGGATCTTTCTGTCAGCCTTCTCAAAGACAAGAACAAACATTATTAACAAAATCTTTTTCGTTGACTCACTTATGGCTGAAAGTCTAGGTGCATTATATCCAGAACCATAAATCCAGCATTTTGATTAATTACATTGAAAGTCAGGATCTCGTAAACAGATGACAAAGCAACACCAGTTTCATCCGACCTACTCACATCTAAAAGTGACTAAAGATACACGTAAGCCCGAGCACGAGCCCTCGACAATTTCGAAGACAAGTCCGAGCACAAGCTCTCAACAATTCTAAAACTTACATTACCGTAAGTAAAGTTAAGCATGAGCATGAGCCCTCGACAATTTTGAAGAGAAGCCCGAGCACAAGCTGTCGGCAATTCTAAAACTTACATTACAGTAAGTAATGTTAAGCCCGAACACGAGCTCTCGACAATTTTGAAGGTAAGCCCGAGCACGAGCCCTCAACAATTTTGAAGATAAGCCCGAGCATAAGCTCTCGGCAATTCTAAAACTTACATTATGGTAAGTAACGTTAAGCCCGAGGATGAGCCCTCGACAATTTTGAAGAGAAGCCCGAGCACGAGCTCTCGGCAATTTTGAAGGTAAGCCCGAGCATGAATCCTCGACAATTTTGAAGATAAGCCCGAGCACAAGCTCTCGACAATTCTAAAACTTACATTACGGTAAATAACGTTAAGCCCGAACATGAGCCCTCGACAATTTTGAAGAGAAGCTCTAGCATAAGCTCTCGTCAATTCTAAAACTTACATTACGGTAAGTAACGTTAAGCCCGAGCACGAGCTCTCGACAATTTTGAAGGTAGGCCCGAGCACGGGCCCTCGACAATTTTGAATATAAGCCCGAGCACAAGCTCTCGGCAATTCTAAAACTTACATTACGGTAAGTAACGTTAAGCCAAACCACGAGCCTCAACAATTTTGAAGAGAAGCCCGAGCACAAGCTCTCGGCAATTCTAAAACTTACATTACAGTAAGTAACGGTAAGCTCGAACACGAGCTCTCAACAATTTATGGTAAGTCTGAACACGAGCCTTCGGCCATTTTGAAACTTACATTACAATAATACGCGAAGAAAATGAGAGACCCAAGTAATACATGCTTACTCGGTGCACGACTCTCATACGCGAAGAAAACGAGAGACCCGAGTAATACACGCTTACTCGATGCGCAGCTCTCATACGTTAAGAAAATGAGAGACCTGAGTGATATACGCTTACCCGGGCAACGATACGTAAGGCCCAAGTGATATACGACACTCGGGTAATAATACTAAGACCCGAATCCGGAAGAAACGACACCTACAAATACAAAAGCCCGAGCACAAGCCCTCGACAATATACAAAAAGCACGACCACGTGCTCTCGGCATTATGTTTCCAAAACATAAGTAAACAAGAGACCCGAGTAATACACGATCACCCGGGCAACGACTCTCAAGACTTAAAATATGTTCGATGTGAGGAACCCGAGTGAGATACGCTCGCTCCGGAGGAAACGACAATTATGTGAAGAGAATCTGAGTGAGATACGCTCCGTCTAGATGAATCAAAATTACCTCCTTTAGAATAATGGCAAATAAGGTCCTAAGACTCTGAGTAAGTGGCTCAAGAGTAACGACAACCCATCACTCAGCAAATTCGTTAGTAACGATAAAAGCCCAATTACGACAAGTCCTAGAACAATAAATTTCCAAGTGTCAACCACAAGGCACCATGTCATTTCAGCTACAAAGAAGAACATCATACTCGGACCACGACACCTTCAAAAAAAGATATTTAAAGCTAGCAGTCAAATAGGAAGACCCACACCGAGTAAGAGAAGTCGCCAGTGAATGAACATAGTGACTTGAATAGTTAAAGAATATCATTTAAATGAATACAGCAGGGGCTTTTTTTTCCTACTCGAGGGGTTTTTCCCACCGGGTTTTCCCCTGAGAGGTCTTTTACGAGACCCGCCATGATAACAAGTAAGATAAGTACGACACGATTCGTCTCACGGGAAACGGTAAAAGTTCAAGACTAGAAATCGTTCGGTATATAACCACTCAAAGTTGATTACCCAATCCGCTCGGATTTGATCACTTGGTATCCACTTATACACACTCAGGTCAAGCCTTCACTTTACACCCATCATGGAGATATCTTATGACAACACTTAGCCACTTCGCTCGGCTCTACGCCTGGAGCTCGTGACTAAAGGGCTCCAGTTCCCTCCCGGGTCAAAGGGGGCCCCACGGTACTCCCTCATCCTTTTAATTTAGCAGATAATGATTCTTTATTACCCCACTAAAAGCAGTTATTTCCCTTATTGGACTTGGGTCTGGATTCCCCTTTTCCCCCTTACTTTATTATTGTATAAATACGGCCTATAGGCTCACATTGTAACCTAAGTGACACATTATATAGAGATAATAAACCTAATCCCTAGGGGAATTCTCTAGGGTTTTGTGCCTACTTTCTGTGTATGAACAAATAAAAATATAAGGTTTTGTTTTTAGAATATTTAAAAATATTTATTTGATTAGAAGTATATAAAAGAATTTAAGTTAAATTGTGAATGTTGGACTTTGAAGAAAACTATGGTATGTTCGTATGGAGAAATTTGGTTAGATATATGTGGATACATAGCTTATGAATTGTACTATGATGTGAAATAATAAATACCTCAAAGTGAAATCTATTGTCTGTAATATGATATTGAATAATCATGCATTATTACATTGTGATGGAAGTTACAGTGGGTATATTATGGGATATGTGGGGCACGAAAAATATGTTTATTCCTTAGGGATTTGAGTGTTATGGTGAGTAACCCAAGTATGACTTGGCCTTGCAAATGAAGTTGGGGGTGAAAACTGAACAACCTGTCATATCTCAATGTTGTGCACTGATTATGTCTGTGTATTAATTGAGATTGATTCTTAGAAAAGTTTGTGGAGACTTATATTTGACTTCAAATGTTATGATGCACCAGGAATCTTTAACTCCTAATCGATACTTCTTGGTGTTAAAATAGTTATGAGCCCCCATGCGTGAAGTGCTAAAGTATTAGTAGATTGCATATATAATGGACGTGATAATATGTTTTATTGGATGATATTACTTATAAAGTGTTGTGTTAAATTTGATATATGAATTTTTAGTTGGTATAATGAATTCTATCTAAGTAAATGAACCATACATATAATGTTATTATTTTTATTCTATAGTTGATAAGTGATCATATTACTTTGCTCATCCTTTATATTTTGTGTTGTCCAATTGTGTGTGTATTCTAGTGGAAGAAATAATGCTAGCTAGAGCTGATATTAATGGAGAAATGAAGATCATTTCCTATGACAATTAAGATAGCTTGGATGACATATTATGAAGAAGTTAATGACATAAATGATTTTAGTGTAGACGTTATAGCCAGAAAGTAATGATCTTGTAGCTATGACTTATTTATGTAACAAGTATACCATTTTATACATTGTTTATGTTGTAATTATTTAAACTTTGAACCTCCCATGTATAAGTTATTGTTCATAATTTTTTTAAGGTTTGAAAATTAGGGTGTTACATACACTAATTAGGTTTTAGTTTAAGATGTCTATAAAAGAGAAAGGATTGTGAGGTCATATTCTTGAACCCAAGACAAAATCTAAGTTAGATGTGTGAAAAACATGTTGAGTCTAAATCTATTGAACCTATTCGGTAAAGTTTTAATAAGATTACCTCTTTAAAAATATTTTCAAGACCTATGATTTGGAAGTGATTTAACAATCTCATTGAAACAACAATTTTAAAAATAGAAGTAATAAAAAAACTAAATGAAAATAATAAAAAATATCTCTACTCAAAAGGATTATCCTTAGAATCTATATCATTAAAAACCTGACCTAAATGTGGATCAATTTGAAGAAGAAATTTTAATGTTTCAAAACATGGCATAACATCAAAATATGGAGTATCATCTTCAAACTTCAATCACAACTTAAGGAAGTCATTAAAAGTTCAACCTTAAAAGTTCAAGCTAAATTTAAAAGGTTAAGACTCGAATTTAAAGTAAAGAAGATTATTTAAATGACCTAGGAAATGAAGTTTGTTCAAAATTAAAGCACGAAGACTGAAGATTCCTTAGAAACATTAAAGATCACTATGATAAAGATTTGATATCAACATAGTCAAATATAAAGAATTTGATTCAAATATAAAATTCACTAGTCAGAAAAAACCTAGTTTCAGAAGCAACTTTAGAACCTGAATTGCAAAAGCAAGTAACACTTAAGGTCGTGCTCAAAAACTTTAAGGAATGAATCTTCGTATACTTCAAAAGAAGAAACTAAGTCCCAAATAAGGAGAAACCTTAATTTCAAGTTTAATATCTCTTACTAAATCTGAATAACTAGATGATGTCGTAATGATCTCAAACTTTCTAGAATGAGTGTATAAGTGTTAACCTTACTATTTTTAATGTAAACTTGTATTAGGGTTTCTTGGATCCGAGATATCAAAAGTTCATATTAAGGTTTCTTCGTCCATGTCCATATCAAATCACAGTTGTTTCTCAAGAAAAGATAGAACCCTCTGACGATCATATTTTGATATCCTTTCATCATAAAAGTAGAGAAGACTAAGAAAAAAGATAAAGAAAAGACCTCAAGAGAAAAGAAAAAAATTCAAGTACTAAGAAAAGAAGAAAACATATTTTTTCATTTAAATTTTTATGGAGTTATTTGATTATTGTATCAAGGTATTCATTGAATATATTATCCTCCCTATAAATGCCTAACTCCAACAGTTAAGGGTCTTACATCTTACAAGTTAGAGCCTTTATATTTGAGCACATCTTGTAAGTGATTTGTTGTAACAACCTTGATTTTTAGGACAGGAATCTAGACCCTCAAGGACTCTTGAGGGTGTCTCGTTAAGCTTTCTATAGAAAGCTTGAGGCTTTGGCTTGTTCCCTAAGTTGAATATAGGAATATTGAGAGAGTATAAATAAAAAAAACTAACTCCAAAAAGTACAGAGAATTAGAAGAAAAGTTAAAGAATGTACTGGTAGTTAGAGCTGAGATGAGAGGATAATGATAATAGATGGGTTTATTAATCTTGTTTGATTTAGTATTAATTGTTAGTAAATTTCCCTTTTTGATAGTAACCATAATAAATTATGGATAATGATAATATTTAGAGTATAATAATTCATTTCATATTTAATAATTAATTTTTACTTAATATCTATTTATGTAATTTAATTTATGTATATAATAGATAATAATTGATAATATTTAATTTTATAATTTAATTCAAATATATATATAGTACATTATTTAAATAATAATTTGATTATTAAATTTTGGTGATTATTTATTAATTAATTAGTAGTTATTTGATAATGATTAATTATTTGATAATTATTTATTAGATTAATTGTTTAATAACTACTTATTGTTTGATAATTTTATTTGATAATTAGTTGATAATCAATTACTTATTTATTAACTATTTAATTGATAATTATTTATTAATTAGTCATTTGACAATTATATTTAATAATAAAATAATGTCAGTTCCTATATCTGAACTGTGGGACCTAGTGAATGATTCAATCCCGGTATTTCAGCCTGAGACTAGTGACCGGATAGGGAAACTAGTCCTATTAGGACCCTCCTGTAGTAAATCAAGGATGACAGGTTCGGTCCGGCGGGTCCGACCTGTACCTCAAACGTCATTCACGTTTGATCGTGTATACATTTTGGGATATCTGATTGTAGCACGGTCAGTCCCTGGTGAACCGTTTTAGAACTTTTCCTGAAGGGGATGAATCCTAATTCGGGCCCTATCGGCCTCATTTCTTAAGAAGACGATTAATTCAATTTGAACCCCTGATTCCAGCCCAAACACCTTCAGTGTTTGGAGTTTAACTTTCTCGTATGGTCATAGAATCGAGTGATTCTTGTAACATCCCTGATGTTTTAATGAAAATTATGGAATGGGAAATGTTAGTGAATGTTTAGAAATTCTATTTAGTATTTATTCTGTCTGAGCCGAAGATTGGATGAGTAAGGAAGAGCGGGCAGTGCTAGGCGGTCTGGTCGAACCGTTGTGAGGGGAGCGCCTCACACGGTGTCATAGCCCGGATCAACCTCATACTAACTGAAACAACGGGTATGTGTGACAAAGAGACGAGAGCGGATGATATATCCGACTTCTCAGGTTGTAGCTCGGATTTCCGAGGTATGAACATTAAGTTAGGACGGCGGGGCCGATATTTATATCGGGCCTATACTCTTGCGAATTATTAGAGGATGGTGACTACTTAGATGTTGAGGGGATAAACACGTGTAATTGATTTGATAACTATGCAATAGTTTAAAATAGTGAAATTGATTAAATTTAGTAAGAATACAAATAAAATAAAGGAAAAGACGATCTTGCCCATGAGCCATATATATATAAGAAGATTCCCTTCCTTTCCTCTTCATTTTTACAAGTTACCTTGCTGTTGGTCTGTTCCTTCTCTTCCGTTTTTCTCTTCTCTCTTAACGCTGATTTGCATGCACTGGAGAGGGACTCCATTTGTGTCTACACTTCAATTTAACCCCATTCCTGTGATCGAGGCTTCAAGGTGAGTCTACTGATCCGTTCCAATTATGATCCCCTTATTCCTTTTATTCTTTAGCTGTTAAGGGCCATGCATGGCTATATTTGTGGCTGTTCTCCACTCCTCTGGTGAGCATGAGTCCAGATGTTGTCCATGAACTAAGGGCGTTGAGGTGATGAGCTATGCTTTATGATTCATAGGTAGTAAGCTAAGCAACGGAAGACTGAGTGAAGGAGTTGAGATTGCAGAACCGGTGTTCAGAGAAAGAAATCGGCACAGAGAGCAGATCAACGAAGCGTGGAACCAAAGTAAGGGGGGTGTTCGGGTTATAATTAATTAGAATAGGACTCGTGTCTTAATCAGGTCGTTGAAGTAACGTGATCAAGTTAAGAAAAATGTTGCTAAAGGTAGTTGTGTGTTTATGTTTGTGCATGTGTGACTGAATACATTAATTAGTGAAGGATCGGATGTGGATGAGTTTATCATGTATGATCTTGTGATATCTAATGTGAAATGATCAGTGTTATGTGACGACGGGTTAGCAAGCAGGCTACCCGAGTGATGAGGAATTGATATTATTATGTGAAAGGTAAACTGTTGGATAATTATGTGGTATGGGATGGCCGACGGTATATGATAGCCCCTCATTTCCGGCTCCCGTGGTTTTCGTGCCCAGTTGAGCTACCCAGTGGTCAAGTAGGACCCAGTGGTCGAGGTGGAGAGTCAAGCAGGACTCGGTGAACCAAGCAGGGTTCACGGGGTGTCAAGTAGGACCCCCAGCTGAAGGCCAATCCTTTAGTATCCGGATACTAGGAGTCAGATCGTATGAGAGTCAGTTATGATCGTGATGTATGTAATGAATGTGAGGTATGTAATGAATGTGATGAATGTGAGGAATGTGATGGAATTGTGTAGTTGGTTTAATACAGTTACTGCATGAAATACACTATGTTCCGGTATGCTTACTTACAGGTGATGCTTGATTTGTATGTATCAATATGCAAGTATAGTGTTTAATTCCGTTCTATATTAATTATTATGCCAAACACTCACCCTTGCATATTTCTTTTAGTAACCAGAGACAGGGAGGGGGAAGGAGCCATGGAGCCGTGCCAAGGGGGAGAACGGTGCCAGGGTTCGAGTGACTTTTTATAGAGTTTTGTGTGTATAAAACTTCGTATTATAATTATTAGTTGTATTTAATTAAGGCCGGATCAGATGTAAAACTATACCTTAAAATATATCACTGTTATTTGCATATGCTTTTTATGGTAGCTCTTTGGGTTCATAGAACCAATTTTTAGAGTGAAGTGCTGAGAGTCCGGTTGCATGTTTTGTATAATCCGATGTGCGAAAGGTGTTCGTTTAATGAATAGTACCTCGTCTAAGTGAGAGTCCGGAATCTCGCTTAGACGAGTAGGGGCCTCGCTCAAGCGAGACGCCCTGATTTCCCTTTCTCTCATCCGTTGTGTTTAAATTAAATTGTTTTTCTCTAAATATCGATTAATTTTCAAAAAAAAAAAAAATTTATTGTAAGATGTAATCGTTTGAATAAAAATAAATGTAAAAATAATCTAGGACGTTACACTTGGTATCAGAGCGGTTCTTTCTAGAGCCGGTGTGTGGGCCGACCTAGTGATTGTGATAGTTTTATGAAAGTTGATTGTATTTTGTTGTGTTGAGATTGTGTGTGGTCTGGCACCGTTCCCTTGGCACTCCACTGGCGTAGTATTCTATGAATATAAGGTAAATTGACGATCCCCTGACTAATCTTGGTTATTAATGGTGATGTGTTTGCTCATTGTAGAGTTGCTAAATGGACGGAGAGACCAGTTCTGGGGGAGGAGATGATTTCTTCTCTAGATTTACTCAGCTGATGAGTAGGACCGAGTCCGGTCCCACTCTGGATAAATTCCTGAAAAGGAATCCTCCGACTTACAAAGGGGGACATGACTATGACGGGGCATATATCTGGATTAAGGATATCGAGCAGGTTTTTGAATATTTTGAGTGCTCTGAAGAGCAAAAGGTTTTATTTGCCACTTATCGACTAAAAGATGAGGCTAGAGTATGGTGGTCCCGCGTGAAGGTGCAGATGAACGCAGCCAATGAGCCGTTGGTATGGGCGAATTTTCGAAGGAGGTTCCTTGTTAAATACTTCCCGGACAACTACAAAATCCGGAAAGAAATGGAATTTCTGAAGTTAGAGCAAGACCGGATGTCTGTAGCTGAGTACACCAGCAAATTTGACGAGCTGTGTGATTTTTACCACCCTTTCTCGTTAGAAGGGACTGAAGGCAGCAAGTGTGCCAAATACGAAGCTGGACTACGGATTGAGCTCCGTAGTGTAATCGTACCGATGGAGATTAGGGACTATCCGACCTTGGTGAACAAAGCAAGACTGACTGAAGAAGTGCAGTTACAACAGATGTCCCAGCTGAGAGATAAAAAGCCACTGAAGGCGAAAAGATTCAGCTTCAAGAGGATGAGTCAATTCTTCCGAGGTGGCAAATCCTCTGCTACCTCCTCATCCTCCTCTGGCCGGGGTTCCACTGGTCGATCGGGTAATCCCCCTGGGAATCGTACATGTTACAATTGTGGTCAGGAAGGACATATTGCCAAACATTGCCAAGCTAATCAGATTGTGTGCTTCCAGTGCGGATGACCAGGGCACCTCAGGCCCGATTGCCCTCAGAGGCAGCAGCAGGGCAGGACGGATAACCGAACTAACGCTTCTGGGACCCGGGGTTCCAACTTCTCGAGAGGAGGTCGGAATGGAGCTGGTAGAGGGAACCCACAAGTGGGAAGATATGACGCCCAATCTAGTGATGCCCAGAACGCCATGACTGGGCGTGTATTTGCGTTTGATGCTTCAGAAGCTACGAGGAACGACAATCTGGTGCAGGGTAAGTGCCTCATCTGTGGTTATCTGGTTGATGTGATTTATGATTCAGGTGCCACCCATTCCTTTATTTCGGAAAGCTGTGTGCGACGGCTTGGTCTGCCAATCAGTTTAATGGAGAACGCTCTTATTGTTTCCACTCCAACTGGTTCCACTTTTCATGCAACTACAGTGTGTAGGGAACTACCGATGCAAATCGAAGCCCGTACTTTTCGAGTAAATTTTATTTGTATGCCATTGAAGGACTTAGACGTTATTCTAGGTCTTGATTGGCTTGCTGCTAATCATGTGTTGGTCGATTGTTATCGGAAGAATATTGTTTTCTCCCAGGAACTTGACGTGAAGAACGGGGTGAGCGATGTCTCAACCACGTATGTTGTTTTATTCGCTTCGGAGGGTCGGCATAACCTCCTGCTAGGTGATATTCCGATTGTTTACGAATTTCCTGACGTTTTTCCAGAAGAAATTCCGGAGCTGCCTCCCAGTCGGGAGATTGATTTCTCTATTGATTTGATTCCCGGGGCAGAACCGGTGTCCCGAACGCCATATAGAATGTCTTCGGTGGAATTAACCGAAGTGAAGAAACAAGTGAACGAATTATTAGAAAAGGGCTTTATCCGACCTAGTGCCTCACCCTGGGGCGCTCCGGTGTTATTGGTAAAGAAGAAGGACGGTAGTATGCGAATGTGCATTGATTACCGACAGCTGAACAAACTGACCATCAAAAATAAATATCCACTACCCCGGATTGATGATTTACTGGACCAGTTGCGAGGCGCCGCTGTGTTGTCTAAGATTGACTTGAGGTCGGGATACCACCAAATCCGAGTGAGGTCGGAGGATATCCCAAAGACAACATTTCGGACTCGTTATGGGCACTTCGAGTACGTAGTAATGCCCTTTGGAGTAATAAACGCTCCTGCCATTTTTATGGATTATATGAATCGGACTTTTCAACTGTACTTGGACCAGTTTGTGGTGGTATTCATTAATGATATTTTGGTATATTCGAGGTCGGACGAGGAGCATGCTCAACATCTTCGACTTGTTTTACAAGCACTCCGCGAGAAGAAGTTGTACGCTAAATTATCTAAGTGTGAGTTCTAGAAGAGTAGTGTACAATTCTTGGGGCATGTAATTTCCCAGGAGGGAGTCTCAGTTGATCCGACAAAAATTGAGGTGGTTATGACTTGGGAGACACCGAAGTCAGTAACTGAAATCCGGAGTTTCCTTGGATTAGCTGGATACTATCGACGCTTCATTGAGGGGTTTTCTCGGATAGCACTCCCTCTGACTCGATTGACAAGGAAAGGAAACCCTTTCATGTGGTCGGAGAAATGTGAATTAAGTTTCCAAACTTTGAAGCAGTGTTTAACTACTGCGCCTGTGCTTGCACTGCCCAATGTGACCAAAGAATTTGAAGTATATTGTGATGCATCCAAATTTGGATTGGGGTGTGTGTTGATGCAAGCGGATCGAGCAATTGCCTTGCTTCAAGGCAATTGAGGCCATATGAGGAGAATTACCCGACCCATGACCTGGAACTCGCAGCAGTAGTGTACGCACTGAAGATTTGGCGCCATTACCTGTATGGAGCTCGCTTTGTAGTATTTAGTGACCACAAGAGTTTAAAGTATTTATTTGATCAAAAGGAGCTAAATATGAGACAAAGGAGATGGATGGAGTATCTGAAGGATTACGACTTCGATTTGAAGTATCACCCGGGCAAAGCAAATGTTGTAGCGGATGCACTAAGCAGGAAGGTATTACACGTGGCTTACTTAATGGGCAGAGAACAAGAACTGCTAGAAAGCTTTAGGGATATGAATATTGGAGTGGTCATGAGTGCGCCAAAACGAATGACGATTGGAATGTTAAAAATCTCCAATGAATTTCTGGAGTCTGTAATGGCCGCGCAGAAAGACGATGAAGAGTTACTGCGGCTGATTAACACTCAGGCCCAAGGTAAAAATGAGGAGATAACTCGAGGTGAGGATGGCGTATGGAGATTCAGGAATCGAGTTGTGGTGCCTGCACATGGAGGCTTCAGGCAGGCGGTGTTAACAGAAGCACACAAGAGCTCTCTGAGTATACATCCAGGAGTGACAAAAATGTATCATGACTTAAAGAAGGAATTCTGGTGGCCAAATATGAAGAAGGCAATAATCGAGTATGTGAAATCCTGTATAATATGCCAGAAGTGCAAGGTTGAGCACCAACGACCTCCGGGTTTGCTTCAACCTCCAGAAATTCTGATCTGGAAGTGGGAAAGTATCACCATGGACTTCGTGTCCGGACTACCCCGTACTCAAGCTGGATACAACGCGATTTGGATAATTGTTGATCGACTAACTAAATGTGCTCATTTCCTGGCAATAAATATAAAGTGGTCGCTAGATCGATTAGCTAAGTTGTACGTTGCTGAAGTCGTACGACTGCATGGTGTGCCCTCAAGCATTATCTCCGATCGGGATCCCCGATTTACTTCAAGGTTTTGGGGGAGTTTACAACAACAATTGGGTACTGAGCTCAAATTGAGTTCAGCCTACCATCCCCAAACCGATGGCCAATCCGAACGGACTATACAGACTCTTGAAGATATGTTAAGGGCATGTGTGCTAGAGCAGGGCGGATCATGGGAGAAATACTTGCCCTTGGTGGAATTTGCATATAATAACAGTTACCACAGCAGCATTAGGATGGCTCCATACGAAGCTCTTTATGGTCGGAAATGTCGTACTCCATTATGTTGGAATGAGAACGGCGATGCCCTTCATTTGGGGCCTGAGATGATTCAAGAGATGAACGAACAAATCACTTTAATCTGAGAGAAGATAAAAATTGCTCAAGACCGGCAAAAGAGCTATTATGACAATCGGCATAGACCCCTTGAATTCCAAGTGGGTGATTGGGTGTTCCTAAGAATTTCGCCAACCAAGGGTGTAGGTCGAATTTTGAAGAGTCAAAAGCTTAATCCGAAGTATATTGGACCATACCAAATACTAGAGCGGATTGGTGAAGTCGCATATCGGCTGGATCTTCCCCAATCATTGACTAACATCCACAACGTGTTCCACGTATCACAACTTCGAGCCTACATTCCGTGTGATACAATGATTGTACCGAGTGATTCCATTGAAGTGAAGAAAAACCTGACAGTGGAGGCTGTACCGGTTAGCATTGAAGAGCACCAAACCAAACGTTTAAGGAACAAGGAGGTACCGCTGGTGAAGGTGAAGTGGCAGAATTTACATTGGATGAACTACACTTGGGAGTTAGAATCCGATATGAGGCGGATGTACCCTCATCTTTTTCAATCGGAACACTGATTTCGGGGACGAAATCTCCTTTTAGGGGGGGTGAGTGTAACATCCCTGATGTTTTAATGAAAATTATGAAATGGGAAATGTTAGTGAATGTTTAGAAATTCTATTTAGTATTTATTCTGTCTGAGCCGAAGATCGGATGAGTAAGGAAGAGCGGGCAGTGCTAGGCGGTCTGGTCGAACCGTTGTGAGGGAAGCGCCTCACACGGTGTCATAGCCCGGATCAACCTCATACTAACTGAAACAACGGGTATGTGTGACAAAGAGACGAGAGCGGATGATATATCCGACTTCTCAGGTTGTAGCTCGGATTTCCGAGGTATGAACATTAAGTTAGGACGGCGGGACCGATATTTATATCGGGCCTATACTCTTGCGAATTATTAGAGGATGGTGACTACTTAGACGTTGAGGGGATAAACACGTGTAATTGATTTGATAACTATGCAATAGTTTAAAATAGTGAAATTGATTAAATTTAGTAAGAATACAAATAAAATAAAGGAAAAGACGATCTTGCCCATGAGCCATATATATATAAGAAGATTCCCTTCCTTTCCTCTTCATTTTTACAAGTTACCTTGCTGTTGGTCTGTTCCTTCTCTTCCATTTTTCTCTTCTCTCTTAACGCTGATTTGCATGCACTGGAGAGGGACTCCATTTGTGTCTACACTTTAATTTAACCCCATTCCTGTGATCGAGGCTTCAAGGTGAGTCTACTGATCCGTTCCAATTATGATCCCCTTATTCCTTTTATTCTTTAGCTGTTAAGGGCCATGCATGGCTATATTTGTGGCTGTTCTCCACTCCTCTGGTGAGCATGAGTCCAGATGTTGTCCATGAACTAAGGGCGTTGAGGTGATGAGCTATGCTTTATGATTCGTAGGTAGTAAGCTAAGCAACGGAAGACTGAGTGAAGGAGTTGAGATTGCAGAACCGGTGTTCAGAGAAAGAAATCGGCACAGAGAGCAGATCAACGAAGCGTGGAACCAAAGTAAGGGGGGTGTTCGGGTTATAATTAATTAGAATAGGACTCGTGTCTTAATCAGGTCGTTGAAGTAACGTGATCAAGTTAAGAAAAATGTTGCTAAACGTAGTTGTGTGTTTATGTTTGTGCATGTGTGACTGAGTACATTAATTAGTGAAGGATCGGATGTGGATGAGTTTATCATGTATGATCTTGTGATATCTAATGTGAAATGATCAGTGTTGTGGGACGACGGGTTAGCAAGCAGGCTACCCGAGTGATGAGGAATTGATATTATTATGTGAAAGGTAAACTGTTGGATAATTATGTGGTATGGGATGGCCGACGGTGCCAGGGTTCTTTTAGTAACCAGAGACAGGGAGGGGGAAGGAGCCATGGAGCCGTGCCAAGGGGGAGAACGGTGCCAGGGTTCGAGTGACTTTTTATAGAGTTTTGTGTGTATAAAACTTCATATTATAATTATTAGTTGTATTTAATTAAGGCCGGATCAGATGTAAAACTATTCCTTAAAATATATCACTGTTATTTGCATATGCTTTTTATGGTAGCTCTTTGGGTTCATAGAACCAATTTTTAGAGTGAAGTGCTGAGAGTCCGGTTGCATGTTTTGTATAATCCGATGTGCGAAAGGTGTTCGTTCAACGAATAGTACCTCGTCTAAGTGAGAGTCCGGAATCTCGCTTAGACGAGTAGGGGCCTCGCTCAAGCGAGACGCCCCGATTTCCCTTTCTCTCATCCGTTGTGTTTAAATTAAATTGTTTTTCTCTAAATATCGATTAATTTTCAAAAAAAAAATTTATTGTAAGATGTAATCGTTTGAATAAAAATAAATGTAAAAATAATCTAGGACGTTACAATTCTGGTCTTGGCTTCTTCGTTATGAAAAGGTCTATAATATCTATTTCTAGATCTAGACTCCAATTCATACTCTACCATCCCCAAAATTGAGGACTAAGTATTTATACTCTGAAAACCCGTTATTTAATTCCTTTAATATGCGCATACTTCACTCGGAAAATCATAACTCTCTCATACAACCTTTGATTTGTGAGATTTCAGTCTCATAATTTTTGTAACAAAATTTTCTACGACTTTTGTAAAGACCTCGAAGGCTAGATATT
The DNA here is from genome assembly GCA_037962975.1 of Clitoria ternatea. Lineage (NCBI taxonomy): Eukaryota > Viridiplantae > Streptophyta > Magnoliopsida > Fabales > Fabaceae > Clitoria > Clitoria ternatea. The sequence continues at coordinate 141,741,891 of CM075673.1, forward strand.
CCCCAATTAATACATTTTTACATTATATCCAGACCTGTTCTAATCCCACGATAACTTTGCATTGTTTTAGAGAAAATTGCATATCTCCGTCATACGATACTAGTATCACTCCATTCTTTTTTCTATAGTTTTGTATCAAAAAACCTACAACTTTTATGAAAGGTTCAAAACCAAATTCCTAAAGCCCTGGCCTCCATAAATTTCTCTTTTCAACCTTTACTAATTCGGGAGCTTTAAGAGTGCTTTATCTTGGTTTGGGCATAACTCGAGCTTCGAGAGGACTTTATTTACAAATTTTATGTTGGGAGTTTTTCCTAATTCCTATCCCATGAATTATTACATATTTATTTAAAACATCTTTTGAAAAGATAACTAGTTACCCGTGGGGCATCCGATCCTCGGTACCCTAAATTGTGTTTCCGGCCACCATTTTCCAACACCACCACGTCACACCATCTTTACATCGTGACACCTGCCCCGCTACTTGTTTCACATGGCACAACCCCTTGTCCAACAAGTTCTGAAAACTTGTTTCCTAAGCTTAACAACTTGTTCAATAAGTTGTGTTTATTTACAAGATTACAAATTGCCATTTCAATTTACAATTCCATCAATCCATCACCGAGTACCATTTTCCCTTGATCTGTACGTTGATCTCCTAAATTGCATTCTTAATTTCACCATCACATCATACCATGCCTTGTTATATCATGATACCGTCACATGAATTACCATGTACCATTCCCATTACATGCTTTGTCATGACCATGCCATCATAAAACCAATATCTCATGCACATCCTTTTAATTGTCATGTTACCCCTTAGTCTCATAATTCCAATTTTCAATTCAAAATTTCATTCACCTCACTTACACCATTCTTGTACAATCTCAAACCTACCATTTTATTATAAGTTTCAACATCATCATATTTTATTTCCATTATTTCTTCTTCATATTAATGCCTTCCTTTTATCCCATCTTCAATTTAGCAATTCCAGCAACCCAAAACTTCTTATCCAACCACCATTTCACAACCATGAAGCCACCACAACCATTTCTCTTCATAGCTCCACCATTCTTAACCATCATTACCTCTTTAAATTCAACACTTCTCTTCCAATCCTCCACTATCATCTATGGCTAACCCACCACTTCCAGCCACTAATTTACTTTAATTTCACCATAAAAAATCACCATTAACGCTGCTATGATCTCCAGGAGTTGCCACGCCCCTCCGCTCTTCAAGGTTGTGGCCACCCGTTCGTGATTCGGTAAGCGATCGGTGACGTTTCTTTGGTTTCAATTTCTTTCTAATTTTTTCCTCCTTCAAATTTAGTAATTTCAGCGGTTGTTTCCTTGTCTTAGGTCAAAACTGTGACTTGTTTTCTCCCCCCTGGCGTTGCATGTTGCGTTTTCTAAGGTCTGAGGAACGATCAAGAGTGATCAGTGCGAGGTACTCGACAATCAGTGGATTTTGGCACTCAATCCCCTTTGATCTCTTCAAAAACCATGACCTTTTTTTCATTTGTTTGGTCGCATGTTTGATTTTTAGGTACCGGAGGATGATCGACGAACGATTTCGAGTAACCAGTGAATTTTCGGTAACCAATCCACTTTCCTTCCTCAAAGCTATGACTGCCTCATGAGGTAAGGGGGGTCTCACTTTATTTTCTCTCATTATAAATTGCTCTATAATGTTCCTTTAGTTTCCAGGGTTAACCCCTTCGAGTTTTGTAGTGATCTAATGGTTAGATTAAAAGTTATGTGATTTTTCGTTATCGTTTGTGATTTTAATTATATTTTTATATTTATGTGTTTCCGTGAGTTTCATATAGCGTGCCTTGATATTCGTATGCCTCACTAAGTTTTATCGAAATTTGGAGTCTATCGCGAAAAATGGTGAATTTAGGATTCCACTTGGGGCTCGATTGTAATTCGATTGAGTTGTATTTTATTATAAGTTTTTGAGTGACTATATGTAAATTGTTGTACTTGTCCGGTAAGCCCCACTATTTTAATTGACCGGTTAGAAGTCCCAGGAGCAAATTCAGAAAAATCACGCGTTTTGAAAAGTTTCACTAAATTACCTTCTATCACGTTCCATATTAAATTTTATAGCGTTGACAAATTTAAGAAAAATACCGAACAAGTTATTACAAATTAGAAGAGGTTTTCAATAGAAATACAAATGGCAAGAAATAAATTAGAAATAATGAATTTTAAGCAATATATTAGGAATTGAAGAAATAAAAATTTAAAGCATTTTTACAAGAAATATATATTACTTATTATTTTGAACTATTAAGAAGAATTTGGAAATAACAATTATATACTAAAGAATTGAAAAAGAAATTAATAAAGAAATGGTAGCAAGGATTAATGAGTTTTAGAGAAATAATGATTTTATTTAAATTATAAGTTAAGTACATGACATAATTGTTTAGGACACTAAAATTGTCTTAAGGTGGTAACTAGGTACTAATGGAGTAAAAAGAAAATTTGCCTCATATTAAGAGCAATCGTTAATTTAGAGTTAGTAAGAAATTTTATAGATAGACGCTCAGTAATCAAAGGAACCTAGGAATAACTAAAACAAATACTTAGTAAATAAGGATGATAGTTTAAGGAAATATTGTACGAACCTTTAAGATAACCCAATAGAAGAAGTAATTAGTAAGTTAAAAAGAATTAAATAAGAACTTATGAATTGATAGGTAGTGGTAGAATTAAATGGCTTACCTCAAGAGCTAAAAAGTAGTTATTAGAAGAGAACATATTGTGGATGACTGAGGTATGTAAAATGAGTTAGGCGTATTTGTTAATCAAGTTAGAGATGAGATTAAACTAGAAATAATGATAATTTGATAAACCAAAAATTATGAGGTAGAATCAAGGAATAAGTAAACTTCAAGCCATTAATAAAAGTAGTAATCAATACCATATTTAATGGTGGTTAGACATGATTACTAAGGAAGTTTAATAAGTTAGGAAGGATATTACTAATGTAGGAATGAAGATCTTAAGAAATTAGGAATATACATAGATATGTGCTACTTAGTGAAGATTAACCAACCGAAATTCCAACTTAAATGATTCTATAAATAAATTTAATGTTGATATAACTTAAATGATTCTATAAATAAGTTTAATCAACTTAAATGTTGATTCTAAAAATAAACATGTAAAACATCCTAACTTAATAAAGACAAGCCCAAAAATTTCAAGAAAATTTTTCGCGATTAAATCCAAATTCGGAATGTGAATTTAAAAGCACTTAATGTAATTATCAAATTATGGTAATAATAAGCTCATGGCACAATTCAACATTAAAACATAAGAAAAATTTATTTTTAGTCTTAGAAATAATGGGACATGTCACAAATATTACCTATTAGTCCCAATTTGAAAATCATAAAAAGATGGGTTCAAAACCCTCTTAAACTTGAATTTTACCGCGCAGTGGGTACAGTATTTTATGCCTCATGAGAGTTAGAAAACTCCAATTGAGGTAAGACCAATTTTCACACCTCCTTAACATAATTATCTACAACTTTCATGAAGAAGTCGGAGGCCAAAAATGACATTAAGATGCCCAAACGGGCCAAAAATAGCAAGAAAAATAGAGCAGTTGGGAATTTCTGACAGTGGGGAAATCCACTGGCCGTGGGAAATTCCACTGGCTGTGGATTCCACCGTCTGGACCACCCAAAATGATCATTTTTCCCATGTTTTAAGACAGAACCATCCACTGGCCGTGGATCCCTCTGCTGCAAACACTTTTCTGCAGCTTTTTGGGCCCTTAAGTTTTTGCCAACTTCTAGACACCCTATCTCTTTCATTTTAAGTCCAATGATCATGAAATTTTAACACAAGCTAGATTACATCATTTGTGATGTGTAGCCACTGTCCTTACTCAAAAATTCCTAAAAACGAGAAAGTTATGCGTAAAAACATGTTTGGCTCGTTTTTGGACATTTTTGGCAACCAAGGAGTCATTTCTCCATGGAATTGACCCATTCCAGTTTCTACAAGTCACAAATCATGCTTAGATACTATTCAAATTGTTCTAGGACATTCATTCCTCATAACGTGATATTTGACCACCTCAGTTGCTCAATTATGCATGAAAACCATATGCATAACACATAATCATGACTCTAATACATAACTAATTGTCATTTCTTATACCATAACAATTCCTGGACATTGTATGTATCAATATAGCATCTCATATACATATGGTGAGACCATCCATGTTCACTCTCTATAACCTCAAGTATGCTTTATTATTCATAATTCATCATAAACCAAACCATACGCCTCAATATAGGTTCTAAGCTTCTAATCGAAGCTGTCAACTATCTATTCCATCTAGCAATTTCATATATGCTTACATATGCATACATAATCAGAATGGTATTCACAGGAGCTGGCCAAGGCTACTACAAAACAACTATATGCATCATGTACCATATGTATATACATAATGCTCCATGCACGCTGAGGGATTTTTCATCATTCTCCACTGCGTCCTAAGTCCACTGAAAATATATCCACAAATAGGGGTGAGCATACTACATGTTAAATTACAGTTATTGAATCGGATTAAATTTCCAATTCACTAACACATATAAATTATAATCATATCATATAATCTCATTACATTTCATTCATTCACAATGATCATATTATCATGTTGTTCACAACAACATACATCAATGCAATCACATGCTCAATCAAATGGATCTATTATTAAGTTTTAATTTTGTGTTGCAACACTGGCTCTCAGCCATAACTCAACTCTCAGCTGATCCGGCCATTTTACTGGTACCAAACCGTTTGCCCTCTCACGTGACACAATCACTCCCAGTGACAATGGTAGTGCCACGAGCTAAACCCCGAGCCCCGCTCAAGAGGTTTGCCTTGAGTCCCACCCAAGGTCTTTTTGTGGAATCCTCGAAACCACATAATATTTCATGTTTGTTCATCACATAAGCATCCCATGCTTTATCATTTGCATCTCATGCATTCATATATCATGTAAATTTCATGAATATCATTCATATATAAGTATAGCATCTCATGCATATACACATATCATCATCACATATCCTATTGCATCTCATGCATAGGAATCACAACCAATTCATTACATCACATATAATTCATATTCCATACCAATTCAATATCTCAATATCAATAGTTTATGAACAGAAAACATCATCACACAAATGTCACACATAGTATATATATTCAGGATTTCTCATTAAATATAACAATACTATCCTGAGTCCGTTCATAAACTATACATTTAAAATGTAAACGCTCCTCCTACCTGGAATAAATGATTCCAGAAGCTCCTCGAGCTATCGAATATAATCCGTTCGCCGTTCGTAAATTCCGAACCAAACTTCTAGCTCCGAAATCTTCCGAAGCTACCTAGTTTATTGAAATATCATTCATCAAACTTCAATTCCCTAGGATTAACCATCAAAAAGCTATCTCTATTCTTTTTTCTCATGGAAAGCTCATGATTTCTAGAACCCTAAGCTCTTCCTCCATTTCAATGGATTCCAAGTTCTACAAAACTTAAGGAATTGAAAGATTTATGGATCAAATCATGTTTCTACATAAAAGTTCTTCATCTTACCTTGAATTGGAGAGTTCAAACTCTCTCTTTGATCCAAGCTACCTCTTGAAGAGAAGAAGTGAAGAAAGTGAATGATTTCCTCTTCAATTTAGTGTTTTACACAAGAAATTGGAAAGAAATGGATTAGAGATGATGATTTAAGGTAGAAAGAAGAAGAAGATAAAGAAGAGTAACACTCTCTCTTTTCTCACGAAAGTTTGAGAAGAATAGAGAAGAAATTCAACTTTAAAATAGTTTAGGGACGCGTCCATCACTACGACAAATGTTGGGGACGTATCCATCATTTTGGCAATTGTTCAAATTAATTTCCCATTTGCCTTTAAATCCCTCTTTAAACCTTATTTTAATAATAAATCCTATTTTTAGGATGTTACAACATGCAACCCCAAAAACAGCCAAAGGGAACACGACTTTAGGATCCAAAACAGAAAAAGAGGATGCTCAAAATTATGTGCATGGTAGTTGGAAAATTTTTAAAGAAAGGAGGTAGACAAGGGTTTAGAAATTTTTTTTCAAAAATCTTACCTTTTGAGCCAAGAAAAGCTATGGTCAAGTGAGGCGATATTGAGGGGGTTTAGATGCTAAACTTGTGCTTTTTGATAATGAAAAACTAAGTGAAATGAAGTTAGAGAGGGAGGGAAGATTCACGGTTTCATAGAGAAGAAAGAAGGAAGTTGAAGTAAAATTTTGCGTGGAATGGTTTGTGATGAATAATGGTCGTGAGTGAGGGAGAGAAATGGAGTTAGAATGGTGTAATAGGGGCTGTATGAAATGAGATTGGGTACTGAAAAGATGAAGTTAGAAGAGGTATGGGCAATGGTGTGCTAAGAGAAAATCAAGTTCCTATAGTAGTCATGATGGAATAGCTTTTAGTGTGGTGGCTAACGTGAAGTGAGAAGAGAATGTCTTAGCTTATTATGATGGCATGGCATAGCATAATGGATGATGGAATGAAATAATAAAAAAAAGAATCCCTTGCTGAACAAGGAGAGTACCGTGAATTGAAGAGGAAACTTGAAGTGGAGTAGCTTGGTAGGTACATGGGCATGGCATGATGATGGATGCACATTATGGTTCATAACATGATGGCAACTTGTTGAGCAAGTTGGTCAAACTTGTGGGATAAGGGGTGTAGCTGAGTAAGACATATGGTGGGTAGGTGTTGCATGGAGCGAATGCATGGAGGGAGGAGCTAAGGTGAAGGAGACAAGTGTGCCTTGAGTGGTGGAAGTTAATTGACCAAAACTACATGGAAAACTAGTGTGGCACAACCAGAGACGTCATTGTGTGAGGCTTGTTGGGGCCTTTATGGGCCGAATTTGAAATTAAACCAAACATAAAAGTTATATAACCTTTTGTTCTCTTTAAATCCATATAAAGTACAAAACAATCCATCAAGAATTGAGTGAGATATGGCCCAAATACTAAAAGGGTACAGGGTTGTGACCAGATTTTTGTCCCTGTCATAGATTAATTATTTGGGCCAAATGGGTTACGATTTGGACTTTGAGTCCTTCATAAAAGTTATGATGGGTTATGTTAATAAAAATTTGGTGAAAGACTCATTCAATTTAGTGGTCATATGAGAGAGATATATGGAAAATACTGCACCTAGTGCAAGCTGTTACTGGAGAAACATGAATCAGTATAGTATTTTAAATTTTGGGACTTATGAAGTACGAATTGGCTTTCAAGTCCTTCATGAATTTTGTAGATATTTCTTTTATCTTTAATTTGATATATCATTTTCAATGATCCAAGTTCTGTAGCCCAAGATAAATCCGATTTACAACAGGGTGCTCTAGAAGCTTCCCGGATCAGCTAGGATCTTTGACATAAATTTACCATTAATTATCCCTTAGGAATTTGATTCTGCGCCCTTCATTAAAATTGTATAGGTATATGATAAGGATCCATAACAAAAAGAATGGAGTGATTCAAGCACCGAACGAAGGAGATACACAAATTTTATCGAAGGCTCCCATCATTGAAATGAAACAGCCAAGGGGTCACAAAGATTTATTAAACTATACCAATCTAGAAGGATTTAGCCTTTGATGTCTTCACAGAAAATGTAGATAATTTTGTTACCGAGATTTTGACACATATTGTGTGCAAATTGAAGGTCGTATGAGAAAGTTATGAATTTTTTTCTGAACCATGCATAGAGAAAAACATTGAAACAGTGGAATTTTGAGGAGAACATACTGAATCTTTGATTTTGGGGTTGATAGAGTCTGAATCAGAGTTTGAGGCTAGAAACGAAGGTTGAAGATCTTTTCAAAACGAAGAGATTGAGACCAAAATCATTTGATCCTAAGATCGTATGAAAAATCTGGGTCCGAAACACCAAAGATATTCGGGTCGAGTTTTAAAGCGATTTCTAAGGAAATCAACTTATTGAAAAACAGGGATGATAGAGTCTGAATCAAGCTTCGGTCCCTTCAGGAAAAATTACTAAAACGTTGAAATGAGTCACTAGAGACTAATTGTGCCACCATCGGATATCTCGTGGTATATGAACGGTCAAACGTAGGAGACACCAAAGGTTTTGATTGAGCTTATCAGGCCAAGTCAGACACCCTTGATTCTTCACAGAGAGATTCTAACAGGACTAGTATCCCTACTAGATCACTAGTCTTGGGTCGAACGGTCAAGGTCTGACCTCCAGCTGGGTCCCACAGTTCAAATCTAAGGAACCCGACAATATTTTATTATTAAATATAATTATCAAATAAATAAACAATAATTTAAAAATAAATTATTATAATTATTTATCTATTAAATATTGTCGACAGAAATTAATTACCAAATAAATATAATGATGAATTAATTTGTACCCAAAATAATCATCTTTAACGTATTATTTTTAATTAAATAGTATTGTTGAACGTTATTTATTATTTTCTTATCTCTGCTTTTCTCACTCGTTAGGTTCTCTTGGTATTCTTATATTTCATGTCAAGCTCTTCTTTTCACTATTTTCCCTACCTAAATTGCTCAAGGAACAGGCCAAAAGCCTTGAGCTTCTTACCAGAAGCTCAACAGAGTATCCTTAGACTCCTGAGGGTCTGGTTTCCTATTCTCAAAAAGCAGGGCTGTTACATCATGTCTTTGATTTCTCTCAATAAAGGAAGCTTAAAAAACCCTTACAAAGTTTACTAATCAACCAAATGGCTCCTTAAAGAATTCTATCGGCCTGCTTGGTCTTAATTCCTTTATATGTACAAAATTATTTGTAGCTTAGAAATAGTTTAGAAAAGCCCAATGGGCCATAGGTTTGGGCTTACATAGTTACTTTTGCTTAATGGGTCACTTTTGGGCCTTGTAGTTTCTTTTGAGCCTTATATTTTGGCCACCATTTCTTACTTTTCCTTAGTTTTAGTGCTTTTGGGCTTAGGAGAGAATGAAGCCCATTATGTTAGAACAAGTTTCGTCCCCTAGCTTATAAATAACATGTTGTTTTTTGTAATATAGACATCTTGAATTTGGAGAATATATTTGAGTATTTGTGAAGTGAGTTGAATATTCCTCCTTCGTTTTAGCTAGGGTTTCTTAAACCTTGATAAGCTCTTATCCTAGGGTTTCCTCCCCTAGGTGGCGAGATCAAGGCTTATCCTCTCTAGGTGGCACCTCCCCTTTCCTTTTATACATGATATTAGTTTTACCTTCCATCTTCCATAACCATTTCCTTTCTTTCCCACTTTCTCTTGTTTTTCCCAAAACCCTAATCCTTATTTTCCTTTTTCTTACTCACTTTCCTTAATTTCCTAAATCCTTAATTTTGTTTTCTCCTTATCTCTTTTACTTTTATTGCCATTATTGAACAAGGGAGAAAAATAACATCAAAAGAGAAAGAATAAGAAGAACTAGATCTCTCTTCCTACATCAACCATGTATTGTATATGACAGTGTTATATACAATGTATCTATTCCACCAAATTTTCTTGTACAAAAAAAAAACTTTCACATTTTTCTAAAACTCGTAACCTCTCAGTTAACCGAGATAATCTAGTGGAAGAGATTGTCCTAGTTAACCGAGGGTGTTATATTTGTCATTGTGAGTCCCAAAACCTTCATTAAAACCCTTATTTATTTAAAGGTCTCCACTCTTCTAGTGAGTTATTTTAGTGTTTGAGTAAGCAACTTATTATTTGTAATGGTTTGTGTTGTGAAGCCCTGAGAGACTTCTTAAAAGAATATTGATGGTTGAGCCTGAAGAGACTTTATTGAAAGAATACTTGAATCCTTACTTAGATATTGGAGAAATCCCACCATAGGTACAATTCATATCCTTAGTATTGTTCAGCATAAAATATCTTTATATGAATCTCTCGCCTTACTTTGTTACATTTTTTATTTAGGGTTGATTCATTTGTGTTCAAATATTAGAATCAAGTATTTAAGGAAGCTTTTTCATTTTGAATCTTTGTGAAAACCTAATTAACATTTCATTAAGTATTTTCAAAGCAAAGGGAAGTTTATATTTAACCAAAAAATCCTGAATATGAAGTTAAGCCTAATTTTCATATTATGAACTAAACAACAAAACACTTCAAATTTAAAGCTTCCCATCTTCATAACTAAACTAGTTAATATAAACATAGTTAAACTTGTTTCTAACTCAAATCAACTCTTTCAGACTTAAGACTCAAAGCATCTTGTTTTACATAAAAGCCAAAGTTTAAGTGTCATAATTCAATCCCCTACTTATGATTCTCTAATCTACTTCAGAACAAAGAATGCTCATATTATATCTTGGATTCTAAGCTCTATTAAGCCTTAAATGGTTAACAATTCACACTCTTTTTCAACCGCCAAGAAAAAGTTAGATTACTTGAAGCCTACAATTGAGATAATGTTGCCAACCATTTTTAATTAAAGCTAGACATCACATTATTATCGGGATTCATTCAAGACTATTATTATGGATTCCTTAACCTATAGCCTGCACATTCAACCATTTTTCATGTTAATGTTCTAGATGACTCACTAGCTACCATTCAAAATGTCTTTAGGGCTAGTAAGCTTGATCAATTCCTAATGTATCTCAGACAAGAATTTAAAGTTACTCAAGCTACTCTATTAAATAGAAACAATGTTCCTTTTATAGATTTGTGTGTCAGAGAATTACTTCAAGATAAGTAACATCTCACTCAAGTAGCCTTGTCACCTAATGATTTTTTTTAAAAGGTGTCATTATTGCCTATTTTGCTCAAGAAAAAGGAAAACAAAAATAGGTTTAATGTTATGTCTGTAAATAGTTTGGGCATATTGTTAAGCATTGCAAGAAAAAAATTCTACTTTTTAAGTGAACAAGTTATATTTAAATCTTGATTCTTTTAAAATAATGCTTTAAACTTAGCTTAACTTCACTACTTTTTCATATTATTTGTGAGTAGAAAGTAATGGTATGACCCTGAAGTGTGTAGATTGACAAAGTTATTCCAAATTTACCTATGCATCAAGTTTGAGCAATGGAATTAAATGAGTGTTCATCACCCGATCCAATGTATTTCAAATCAATCAATTGATAAAAAAACAAAAATTGAATAAACCCATAATAAAAAATTAGAAACTAGAAAACTCACAAATTTTATGTAGTTCTAACAAGATTTTAGATCTTATATTCAAAACTGAACTGATCCAAACTGCTAATCTTGCTAAATTTATATTACTTTTATTACTTTACTCTTAAATAAGTTTTTACCAATATAATAGCTTGTATTGCATCAATAAAGTATGAATCACATTATATAATTTTCCTCTCAACTAAAACAATCTAAAGTATTAATATTCTATAATAACTTAAACAATAATACCTTGAACCTGTATAATATTTCTACTATAGATAATGAAGTTTAACTTGTTTGAAATAAAAAATAAAAGTATTATATCTTAAAAAATGAAAATACTAAAAAAACTGATCTAATCCAACCCGCAATAAGTTGGATTGAATTGGTTCGAATATGATATTAATCTCAAATTGATCCAAACTAAATTGCATGTATTTTAAAGATTAGATCATATGATTTTTCACTTCAAAACTAGTCCAATCTGCACCATAAATAACCCAAAAAATAAAGTTGCATTAAAACTCAATTAAGAAAATTTTACAAATAAGCTGGCATAGTAGTCTTTAATACTACCTCCGGTTCCAAATATAAGCAAATTTTACTGGAATTTTTTGGTCCCTTAATATAAGCAAAATTAGAACTTTTCAATGTCATTAAATGCTTGTTTACCAAATATGTCCTCATTATATATATTTTCAAGGCCACTAATTCTTCATGTAATAAATGATACTAAGGGTATTTTAGAAAATTAAATCAAATAAGTGGTAACATTAATACAAATAACTATCTCCAACTACTATTCTTAATATGTGTGAAATTAGGTATTTTTGCTTATATTTAGGACCGGGGGTAGTAGCATTTAGGTGTTACAGTTAGGATGACGTGTCACATTAAGTAACATGTTGATATCCATCTAGCATATACATCCGTGACTTGTCAGAAATATTGCATTTAGGTCCTAAATGCAACTTTTTGCAATCTCAATGTATAAGAAGATAAAGACCTAAAAACCCTAGAAGAGATAATCATGTGAGCTTTTTTTGTAAGAAGGATTCCAATTTGAATTTGAAGGATGTTGTCTAGAAGAACTTGTGGATATATCTTTTGAAATTGTTAGAAAAATATAAAGGTTTACCTTGAACAATTGCTGTTATGGATGGTCTTTTATCTACTAAAGAAAAAAATGCATTTGAATGAAAAATTAAGTCAAAACTTTAGTTCAAAGCTAGACATGAAACCTTATTTAAGTGGTATTAACAAGGATTTCAACACTAAGTTATGATGATTTTCCTTACAATCTCAAATCACGCTTCTTGTATTTTGGTGTATATCACCAGGATTATACAGTTAATTTTGAGAGACTGATTCAGTATTTTGGTGTTTTGAAGTAAGTTACATAACAATATTTAATAAAGTTGATCCATAGAAGATTTGTCTAAATCTCATTTGAAGGTGATGACAAAGTTAAAAGTTGTGGTGTTGATAATTTGGTATATGCGATGATTGTTAGAAAAATGAAGGAATAATGCTTTTGCTATGGTCATTCAACCTTTGGGGGAAAATTTGATGTCTAGCAATAATAACTAATTCCAATGATTTGGTGAACATGTTTAAAAGGTCTCACATCAAGCTATTGCACATTTTTAAGATATAAAGTTACTAGAATCTTTAGTGGGAAGTATCCATGCAAAATATAGGGAATTGAAAATGCTAAATTTTAAAGATGTTCTACTAGGTAATGTTCCTAAAAATTTAAGAATTTTTCCACCCTAGTTATTTAAGCTTGCGTAATACAAATATACACAGTCTTCCAAATCCATCGGTAAGCTTTAAAACTTGGAAACCTTGGATAAGATACTAAGAAAGATTAAAAAGCTCAAGACTTTAAGATATCTTATAGTGTCCTAAATGCAACATTCCTACCAAGTCAGTGATGCATATGTTACACTGATGCAATAGAAATGTAAACTTGTCACTTAACAAGGCACGTCATCTAAATTTAATAGATTAAGGACATAGGCTAACATTTGGATCTAAACGCAAGATGATTTAATAAGTGGAGAATTTTGACTGCCTATTTTGAGGGTTAAGGACCTAACAACAATGCCCTGATAATGTCAACTTGTAAAATAGTTGTACTCTGATGAATGAATTTGAATTTGTTTGAAATAAAAAAAAATAAAAGAACTATATGTTAAAAAATAAAACAAATGTTGTAATTACCGATTTAATTCAAACCCAAACAAATTGAATTGGATTGATTCAAATTTAATATTAATCTCAAAACTAAACCCATATATTTTCAATGATCGAATTAAATGACCTTTTAATTTAAAACTGATTCAATTCATACCACAAATGACCCTAAAAGTGAACTTACATTAAAACTAAATTAAGAAAGTTTTATCGCTTATAAGATCCTACCTAATCAAGCCTGAATAAGATGTGTTAAACAAAAGAGAGAAAATAATTGCATAATTGTCACATTGAAGAATTTTCCCAAAGATCAAATACACATTCTGTAACATCTCAAATTTTAAAATGAGAGAATTAATTACCGGAATAAATATTAGAAATTGGTATATGGAGTATTTAATGTCCCAAACTATTGAGAATAATTAAATTGATAATTTTGAGGACTGTTAGAAAATTATGGAGACCGGTTAAGCTGAAATTAAGCCCGGTTGGGATATGGGTGTCAGACCAAGTATCTCGGAATGAGATGATATCGGTCAGGGCTATTGGGAATCCGAATATGTATTCGGAATAATTTTCAAATGATGTATTGAGCCCGAACGGAGAACCTGTTGGTTATAAAACGATGAAGTTTTAATGAGTTAGATTAAAAGTAAATCAAAAATCCCATTTTCTTCTTCCTATTCACGTAGACGCTGGCTAAAGGAATAGGGCATTACATTTTATTTCTTCTTCTCATCATCATCTTCTCCATTTTTCCTCTTTTCTTCCTCCTCCAAACCCTAGCAACTTGAGCTCATCTTCCATACCTCCTCATTTTCGTTTGAAGGGAGCTTGAAGGAGGCTTGTGGGGCTGCTGTTTTTCCTCCTTCTCTTCCTTATTTTTGTTGGTGTTCTTCTCCCTCCTAGAACCCATTTTTGTTTTTGGGTTTTGAGGTAAGTATACCCATTTTGCTAAGGTTTTGGTTAAGAGTATGTGGTATTATGTGTTTTGGAAGCCATGCATGTGAATAGATGTTTTGAGGAGAGCATTTAATGTATGAGTTATGTTGGGTTTTAAGAAAGTAAGGTTTCTTGGGGGAGTAATGAAGTGGTTACATTTATGGTTGGAAGGAGAAGAATATTTATGATGGTTGTTGGAATTTTATGAAACCCTAACTTCATGAATTTGGGGGAAATGCATAATGGAGGTGGATAAACATTAATTATTGGTAATAAATGTGAGTTATGATGCATAAGGGTCATTGGTGATGGTATTTTGTTGGTGGAAGTCATTAATGGAGAAACCCATGAAAAGGGTTTGGTCCTAGAATGCATAATAATAAAGGGTAGCACCTAACCCAAGGTGGTTATGGTGGATAAAATGAAATAAAAGAGGTTTGAGAGTTAAAATGATATAAACATCAAGTTATTAATATATGTATAAGTATTTAAGTCTTAATGAGTAAGTAGAAAATTGATTGTATAATGTATTGTGATGTAGGAAGTGACCCATTGACGAGGTGGAACCATCAAACGGCGTTGATCACTACTTCACTTGAGGTAGGAGGGGGTAATTTTTTTAAATGCATGATTTCATCCATTGGTGATGTAAAAATATGTATATATGATTATTTTGATGATTGTTGAATGGATGATGTGAAAATGTTATGATTTGAATGCATTTAGAATGATGATTGTGATGGGGCATTGTGTTTAGGATAATATTGTGATGTGGTGATGATATTATTTTGATAAAGTATGATGATGGTTTAAAACCATATGTGGAATGGAATTATGATGTGAATATCCCAAAGATATGTGCATGATTTATTGAATGTGAATGCCACTAACTATTGATGTGAATGAGTGAAAAAGAGAATTGGGATTGGATGAGAATGATGAGAATATTGAAATCCACCAAGTGGTGGTGATGAATGATTGAATATGGAGTGGCATCTAGGATGCATAGTGTGAGGATGCACTTGATTTGCATTTGCATTGCATCCATGGCATAGCATAGCTGTCTACGTGGAATATTAGGGGGTTCCACTAGGCGGGCCCAGTGGGAGGGCGGCTCAGTGCACGAGCGTATTGTGATTTTCCCCTGTGACTCGGTGTATGAGTCACGAAGCTGTCCATAGTTTGGTGACGAGGCACCCTATGTGGCGGGCCCAGTGGGCGGGAGACTCTATGGTGAGCGAGTTTACCTCGGTGTCCGACAGGACACGGCTCTCTCGATGTGTGTTCGGGAGGGGCCCGTAGCACTTGTGGTAGTTGAGGCCACGATGTTGATCCGCAAGTCACAGGGTGACTAGTGCTACAGATGGGCGATAGCGGTTTGGTACCAGTAAAATTATGATGATGTAAGCATGCATGAATTGAGTTATATGTGTACACAATTTTTTTCTACTGCAGTAGGGGCATAGTAGCACACCTATGCTTGTTCCCCAATTGAATTGATATGGTATTTTTCCCACAGTCGGATCTGCATTGTTTGACAATAAATTCTTGTGCATATGCATTAGCCTTAAGAGCATTGGCATATAGCTGGAGATATGCCTAGTTGAAAGCCCATGGTGGCAACGGATGAATGAGAATTTAGAAGGGAAAGAGTTGAATACTAACCCGATGTATGTGTTTGGAAATCCAAATGATTGATATTGTGAATGTATACTTGAAATTATAAGATGTATTGTGTATAATGTATGATGTGGTGTAATGATTGCTAATTGTGCAAGTATACATGTATTTCATCATAATGTATGACTTTAATTCATTTGGATTATGTTACTCACCTCCCCGTTGCCATTTTTAAAGTTGATGTAGGTATGAGCTAAATCCTACAATTTTGGAGGCCGAGTTTAAAGGAGGTAAATATGAATAGGAATGTGTGCGCCTTGGCCGGCATGAAAATCTGTGTTGGGTAGAGTATATGATGTAACACCCTCTGTTACACCTTAATAAATTCTAGAAAAACTCGTAATTTTTTTTTAAAGATATGATTGCTAAAAAGAAACTATCGGAATAAATTATATACATTATTTCTAAAATACCTCACAAATATTATTAAAACTTTATAAAGTATATGTACATTCATCCGAAGAAAATAAACATTAAACATTATAAGAAAGAGAGGAAACTCCATGGCCTAGAAGCAGTTACTTATTAACATTATTTATTCATTGGACCACGGTATTCATACCGAGCTCCCTTTCTAGAACGTGCTATATTTACTGCCGATATTCTTCGATCCTTCCCTCTGAACCATCAATTTAAAACATGTGAAACAAAAACACGGAGAAAGGAGTGAGAAATAGAATATAATATTCTCGATTAAGACATAAGCAACAAAGGGTTTTCACAAACCAATACATAATAATATCAATCATAATCACATACACAATCAATTATGAATGCATGAATGTTATGCAATATCTTCATCATAACTTACCTATATATATGGGCCCTTAAATTTTAATTTGCACTGGGCCAACCAGGAGTTTACACTGTTCCATAAGTCCGGATAATAATAACATGAACAGCTCAACTGGCATGGAAACACTTAGAGACTAGTCAGATTGAGAAAGTTTTTATTGTGAAAGTACCCGACACTAGGGAGCTACCCCAGGTCCCCTGAAGCACCCTTTCACACCCTCTCATCCCAAGGCTCGTAATTAAGCCTCCTCTAATGTATCCTCGGTTTCTATAATCCGTCCCCAGACAATATTATTTCATTTCACTTTAATGATTCATGATGCATGAACTACTCGCATATTGAGTTAGTTAAGCCTTTTAGAAACTTAATTATTAAATCCCTTAAAGGTTTACAATATCATTTCAATAAACTGTACATTTTCTCAATTCTCTGAATTTTTGTCCCACGGAAATAAATTTGGTACAGTTTTCAAATCTCACTGAAATTGAGTTTCTAAGCCTTAAATATCTAAAAACTTTATCATATAAAAATTTACATAATCTTTCTCAAATTAAATCTTAACAAAATCAAATTTAGGATCTCAATTATTTCCAAATATCTTTAGTTATTAAGTTGGAAAAAATAAAATAATTTTCTTTTAAAAATTTTGTTTTATTAAAAGAGAATAATTATTAACCAAAAATACTTAACATTACAAAATTTTTCTTTAACTCAAGATTTAATTAAATAAATTCTCATAAAATGTTTTCTTTCTAAAATAATTACTAATTTTTTTATTCTAAATATTGAAAATAAAGTTAATAAAAATAATTTCTAAGAAGGAATAAAAGATAATAAAATTTAAAGAGTAAGGTAAGAAATTCTTACTGAATTTTAGCTTTCCGTCATGCTCGCTATATGCTCAAACTCCATATTACAATATCATCAATCAAAATCAAGCAATATCAATCATAACTAAATATCATCAATCAATCAATCATAATCAAATCATAATCAAATCAATTAAATATCATTAATACATATCATAATACAAAATTTAATGATTATTAATATAGTCAATTTGAGTTATTTTGGTCAATTCCTCGCATAGGTATATGTAAGTCCATATAATCCAGTCCTTGTATAGGTATAGTTCAGTCCGTATGGGTCATAATGGTCCAAGTCCTTGCATAGGTATAGTCCAGTCCATATAGGTCATAATGGTCCAAGTCCTTGCATAGGTATGTTAGAGTTAGTTTAAACCGGATATTTAATTTAAAATTTATTAAAATTGTTAAGTTAAAAAGTTAATATTTTAAAATAATAATATTATTAAATTTAAAAGAAGTAGAGGACTCCTCCCATTATTCTTATGTCTTTTCATATTATACTCTTATCTCACTCCCCCTTACCTTGAATTGTTACCCAAAATGGATTTGCTTTGCGTCTCCGATTTCTAGAAATATTAATACCAATCTTATTTCAGTATAAGCATAAGACGAAGATTAAGATTACTACTTAAAACAGAAATGATAAATTTTGAATAGTGAATAGTGAATAGTGAATAGTAAATAGTAAATAGTAAATCATGAATAGTAACAGTAAATAGTAAAACGTGAATAGTAACAGTAAATAGTAAATCATAAATAGTAACGGTAAATATTAACAGTAAATAGTAATTTACTATTTGAATAGTAATTTACTATTGAAATAGTAATTTACTATTGAAATAGTATTTACTATGCAGAATAGTAACTTAAAATAATATTATTTCCAGTATAATAACAGATTTCTAAAAACGATATAAAAATAACCCAAAAAATATAAAAGAGAAGTATTCTTACCTTAGGATTTTGGCAGAACCTTCTCTCCAAAAACTTTTCTTCTCTCTCTCACTTCCACCACTATCTCACTAGCACTGCTATATTAAGAAAACTTAATCTGAAATTGTGAATTCTAAAGAAGAAATCCTTCGGTATTTATAGGAAAAAAATTTACTATGCATTTCATTATTTTAATATAAAAGTACTATATATTTTTGAATTTTTTATTCCAGGTTACTGTGCATCTTTTGAAAATTTCATACATGCACAATGATTTGCATAGTAATTGTCGGTAAAATTATTAAGTCAAATAGTAACCCTTTACTCGGTATATTTTAAATATTCAAAATGAGTCATTTTTGAAATTTAGCGATATTATATCAGTCCTCACTAATTTTATAATAAGTAATATAAAGCTGAAATTTTAAAAATCTAAAATTTTCTGTTAATAAAAATTTATTGATACGTTTCCAATTTTTTAACGATTGGAAAAAATCAAGATTTTTCTCAAACTGATAATTTTTAGATAAGTCTACTTGAAACGGATTTTAGAAAATTTTCTTATAATTTAAATTCACTTTCTTATAAATATTTTTATTTTAAGTCACTTATATGAATTTAAAATTATTTAAAAAAATATTATTTTATTAAAAAAATTCCAAAATTCCAAAAAATTCTAAAAAATCATAAATAATACGTAGGTTAAAAAGTTCTAAAGAACCATAATTTAATTCCTTCAAAATTTTAATATAAAAATAAAAATAGGGGTGTTACATATGAGGTGTATATGCTCAATTTTGTAATGGTTTATAATTTTGGGAGTCATGGGAGAAAATTGGACATGTGTGTGTAAGGCCAAATTGGACAGGTTCAATAACATGCGTAGGATCAGATATATACTTTCGCAAGTTTGACACATGAAAAACATTATGGATATTAGAAAGAAAAGGTGGTAATGCTATTTGGTAGGCAAGGGGACTAACTTTATGAATTATTTGGTATGGACCGATAAATCTAGGAGTTAGTTTTCGAGATTTCATTGCCCGACCGACCCCAGTAATAGGTGTGAGTTTCAAGAATACATGATCGCCTTCTTGAAATTCGAGCGGCTTTCTTCTTTTGTCATAGTAACTTTTCTGCCTGCTCTGTGTTGCCTTTATCTTTTCCTGAACTATTTTGATTTTATCCGTGGTTTGTTGTACCAACTCTGGTCCTAGCATCAAGTTTTCACCAGTCTCAAACCAACATAGCGGGGTCCTACATTTTCTTCCATATAATGCTTCAAAAGGTGCCATGCCAATGCTAGCATGGAAACTGTTGTTGTAGGTAAACTCCACATATGGTAAGAATTGATTCCAACTTCCTTTATGCTCTAACACACAAGCTCATAACAAGTCCTCTAGAGATTGGATTGTTCTTTCTGATTGTCCATCTGTCTGAGGATGATATACTGATCTTAGACGCAGTCTTGTTCCCAAAGCCTTGTGCAAGCTCTTCCAAAATTATGATGTAAAACGAGGGTCCCGATCAGAAATGATACTTGAAGGAATTCCATGCAATCTCACAATCTCCTCGATGTATAATTTTGCCAGCTTCTCCATAGACTAACGAATGTTGATGGGAATAAAGTGGGTAGACTTTGTTAGTCTATCAACTATTACCCATATTGAATCATGTCCTAATGGAGTTTTGGGTAGAGAAGTCACAAAATCCATGGTAATGCCATCCCATTTCCATTCCGGTATTTCCATTGATTGTAGCATTCCAGGGGGTTTTTGGTGTTCTACTTTAACCTTCTGGCAAATTAGACATGCAACCACGTACTCTGCCACTGCTTTCTTCATTCCAGGCCACCAAAATAACTTCTTCAAATCTTGATACATTTTAGTAGCTCCGGGATGAATGCTCATATAACTTTTGTGTCCTTCTTCCAGAATTGCTTTCCTCAACTCCTCTTGATCAGGGATACACACTCGATCTTTATACCTCAGTAATTGGTCATTTCTTACATTGAACTCGACTTCTTTTCCTTGTTTCAAAAGTTCTTTCTTTTCTTGTAGGAATTCATCATCTCGTTGAGCCTCTAAAACTTGCCTCAGGAATTCATTTGTCACTTGCAACGCTCCTAATCTGTAGCTGTTAGCATTAACCTTTACTGCTAGGTTAAGATCTCTGAAGTTCTCTATTAATTCCAGCTCTTTAATCATCATTGTGAACACATGTAGAGACTTTCGACTTAAAGCATCAGCTACTACGTTCGCTTTTCCAGGATGGTATTGCAACTCAAAGTCGTAGTCCTTTAAGAACTCCATCCATCTCCCCGCTGCCTCATGTTTAACTCCTTTTGGTCGAATAAATACTTGAGACTCTTATGATCACTAAACACATCGAATGTTGCACCGTATAGATAATGCCTCCAAATCTTTAAGGCAAAAACTACAGCGGCTAACTCTAAGTCATGGGTAGGGTAGTTAATCTCATGTTGCCTTAATTGGCGCGACACATAGGCTACAACCTTCTTGTCTTGCATGAGTACACTTCCTAGTCCTTGTTTAGACGCATCACAGTAAACTTCAAAACTTCGATGTGGATCAGGGAGTACTAAAACCGGCGCAGAAGTAAGTCGATCTTTTAGCTCTTGAAAACTATTCTCGCATTGTGTCGTCCACACAAAAGGTTCTCCTTTCCGTGTTAGCTTGGTCAGTGGGTATCCTAACTTTGAAAATCCTTCAATGAATCTCCTATAGTATCCAGCCAAACCCAAGAAACTTCTAATCTCAGTGATTGTGGTTGGTCTCTCCCATTTTAAAACTGCTTCCACCTTGGAAGGGTCTACAGCTATTCCTCCTTGACTAATTACATGTCCTAAAAAGTTCACTTATTCCAACCAGAATTCACACTTCGACAGCTTTGCATACAGTTATTTCTTTTTCAGGATTTCCAACACGACCTTCAAATGTTCAACATGTTCTTCTCTACTTTTAGAGTACACTAATATATCATCAATGAACACCACTACAAATTTATCTAGATATGGATGAAAAATCCTATTCATGTAATCCATGAATACGGCTGGTGCATTAGTTACACCAAAAGGCATTACTAGATATTCGTAATGGCCATAGCGTGTTCTAAAAGCAGTTTTTGATACATCTTCTTTCTTCACCCTTATTTGATGGTATCCAGACCTCAAATCAATTTTGGAGAACACCGTGGCACCACGCAGCTGATCCATCAAGTCGTCAATCCTTGGTAGAGGATATCTGTTCTTGATTGTCACTTTGTTCAGTTGTCGATAATCTACACACAACCTCATGCTACCATCCTTCTTCTTAACCAACAACATTGGTGCACCCCAGGGGGATACACTGGGTCGTATAAACTGCTTCTTTATAATCTCTTCAAGTTGTTTCTTCAACTCTGCTAATTCTAGAGGTGATATTCGGTATGGTGCAATTGAAATGGGTCCAACTCCAGGTAATAGATCAATGGAAAATTCCACATCTCTTTCTGGGGGTAAACCAGGGATATCTTCAGGAAAAACGTCAGGAAATTCACACACAACCGACAGATTTTTGATTTTTGATTCTTGCTCTCCTTTCGTTGAAAGCAATAGCATGAATCCTTGAGCCCCTCCTTTTAAAGAGACACTCACTTGGTTGGCGGTTAGAAATCTCGAATCCTCAAGATTCAAATTCACTGGTTCTTTAAACATTGTGGTTTTATTATGACAATCTATTAGAACATGATTGTCAGACAACCAATCTAGCCCAATAATAACTTCTAAGCCAGAAAGGGGTAAACAGAAAAGATTAGCTTTAAAGTCCCTACCATTTATGACAATAGGGCATTTCCAACAGGCTTTAGAAGTGACAATGGGATTATTTCCAGGAGTATGTATAGATAAGTCAAATGGCAGTTCTATCACAGGTAATTTTAGTTTTTCTACACAGTCATTGGCAATAAAGGAATGTGATGCACCTGAGTCATACATAACAGTTAAAGAAATCTTATTAATGATACACTTACCTTCCACGATGGAATCAGCATGAGATGTTTCTTCTCCAGTGATTGCAAAAACCTTTCCTTTTGCCTTCGGCCTTCCGGCTGCACTGTGCGCGCCTCCTTGAGTATTTATGCTTGTACTTGCACCTTCAGGGTTTTCTCTCTTCATCTCTGGGCAATCCTTGATGTGATGACCTGGTTTGTTACACTTAAAATAAACATAAGTGTTTTTAGGACAATCCCTTTTCAAATGGGGTCCTCCACAGATAAAACATTTAAAATTTGGTGCATATGTTGGGTAATAGCTTCCAGTTGAAGCTTGGGGTCTGTTAGGAACAGATGCTGCTCCAAACCGGCAAAATGGCGCTTGGTAAGGCTTATTCCTTCTGAAGTCTCTTCTTTGGTGATGGTGAGGTCCTCCACTTCTCATTTCTCCTGCCTTGTGAATGGGCTCACGACTTTTGGTCATTCTATCCTTATGATCTTCTTTAAAGATCCTGCAGCGATTTACCAATACAGAAAATTCACGGATTTCCTGCATCCGTATAGCTTCCTTAATTTCTGGCCGCAATCCATTTACAAACTTTGCACATCGATCTCTTTCATTAGTAGCATCATTATAATGAGAATGAAAACGAGATAGCTCTTCAAACCTGGATGCGTACTCTCCAACGGTCATATTTCCTTGGGTCAGCGACAGGAATTCGAATTGTCTTTTCTCTTTAACATCAGCTAGAAAGTATTTCTCCAGAAACATATCCTTGAAATAATCCCAAGTGATCTCCACGTCGTTGACTTCGAATTGTCTACGCATGCTATCCCACCAATGTTTGGCATCCTCAGATAAGGCATAAGTAGAAAAGACTACCTTATCAGCTTCATTACATTGTAATGCTCAAAAAATCTTCTCTATCTCTCGAATCCAGATTTGTGCTCCATCAGGGTTATATCCTCCCTTGAAACGAGGTGGATTGCGCTTTTCGAATAGGTCCATCCTTCTCAAGGCATCGTTACCTTGACCTTCACGTGCTCCCATTGCATTGATTAAGCGTTCTACAACTCCAGCAAGATCGTTTCCAGCTATTAGTTTCCTGTTTCACAGTAACTGAGATTTGTCTCATCAATCACAGTTACTACCAAGTCAGATATTCTATTCTCTATCACCTATACAGAGTTTATAGACAAAGCAAGATAGACCTTTTCCCCAGGCCTATTGGATTAACTGCTCTGATACCACTTTGTAACACCCTCGGTTACACCTTAATAAATTCTAGAAAAACTCGTAATTTTTTTTAAAAAAAGATATGATTGTTAAAAAGAAACTATCGGAATAAATTATATACATTATTTCTGAAATACCTCACAAATATTATTAAAACTTTATAAAGTATATGTACATTCATCCGAAGAAAATAAACATTAAACATTATAAGAAAGAGAGGAAACTCCATGGCCCAAAAACAGTTACTTATTAACATTATTTATTCATTGGACCACGGTATTCATACCGAGCTCCCTTTCTAGAACGTGCTATATTTACTGCCGATATTCTTTGATCCTTCCCTCTGAACCATCAATTTAAAACATGTGAAACAAAAACACGGAGAAAGGAGTGAGAAATAGAATATAATATTCTCGATTAAGACATAAGCAACAAAGGGTTTTCACAAACCAATACATAATAATATCAATCACAATCACATACACAATCAATTATGAATGCATGAATGTTATGCAATATCTTCATCATAACTTACCTATATATGTGGGCCCTTAAATTTTAATTTGCACTGGGCCAACCAGGAGTTTACACTGTTCCATAAGTCCGGATAATAATAATATGAACAGCTCAACTAGCATGGAAACACTTAGAGACTAGTCAGATTGAGAAAGTTTTTATTGTGAAAGTACCCGACACTAGGGAGCTACCCCAGGTCCCCTGAAGCACCCTTTCACACCCTCTCATCCCAAGGCTCGTAATTAAGCCTCCTCTAATGTATCCTCGGTTTCTATAATCCGTCCCCAGACAATATTATTTCATTTCACTTTAATGATTCATGATGCATGAACTACTCGCGTATTGAGTTAGTTAAGCCTTTTAGAAACTTAATTATTAAATCCCTTAAAGGTTTACAATATCATTTCAATAAACTGTACATTTTCTCAATTCTCTGAATTTTTGTCCCACGGAAATAAATTTGGTACAGTTTTCAAATCTCACTGAAATTGAGTTTCTAAGCCTTAAATATCTAAAAACTTTATCATATAAAAATTTACATAATCCTTCTCAAATTAAATCTTAACAAAATCAAATTTAGGAATCTCAATTATTTCCAAATATCTTTAGTTATTAAGTTGGAAAAAATAAAATAATTTTCTTTTAAAAATTTTGTTTTATTAAAAGAGAATAATTATTAACCAAAAATACTTAACATTACAAAATTTTTCTTTAACTCAAGATTTAATTAAATAAATTCTCATAAAATGTTTTCTTTCTAAAATAATTACTAATTTTTTTATTCTAAATATTGAAAATAAAGTTAATAAAAATAATTTCTAAGAAGGAATAAAAGATAATAAAATTTAAAGAGTAAGGTAAGAAATTCTTACTGAATTTTAGCTTTCCGTCATGCTCGCTATATGCTCAAACTCCATATTACAATATCATCAATCAAAATCAAGCAATATCAATCATAACTAAATATCATCAATCAATCAATCATAATCAAATCATAATCAAATCAATTAAATATCATTAATACATATCATAATACAAAATTTAATGATTATTAATATAGTCAATTTGAGTTATTTTGGTCAATTCCTCGCATAGGTATATGTAAGTCCATATAATCCAGTCCTTGCATAGGTATAGTTCAGTCCGTATGGGTCATAATGGTCCAAGTCCTTGCATAGGTATAGTCCAGTCCATATAGGTCATAATGGTCCAAGTCCTTGCATAGGTATGTTAGAGTTAGTTTAAACCGGATATTTAATTTAAAATTTATTAAAATTGTTAAGTTAAAAAGTTAATATTTTAAAATAATAATATTATTAAATTTAAAAGAAGTAGGGGACTCCTCCCATTATTCTTATGTCTTTTCATATTATACTCTTATCTCACTCCCCCTTACCTTGAATTGTTACCCAAAATGGATTTGCTTTGCGCCTCCGATTTCTAGAAATATTAATACCAATCTTATTTCAGTATAAGCATAAGACGAAGATTAAGATTACTACTTAAAATAGAAATGATAAATTTTGAATAGTGAATAGTGAATAGTGAATAGTAAATAGTAAATAGTAAATCATGAATAGTAACAGTAAATAGTAAAATGTGAATAGTAACAGTAAATAGTAAATCATAAATAGTAATGGTAAATAGTAACAGTAAATAGTAATTTACTATTTGAATAGTAATTTACTATTGAAATAGTAATTTACTATTGAAATAGTATTTACTATACAGAATAGTAACTTAAAATAATATTATTTTCAGTATAATAACAGATTTCTAAAAACGATATAAAAATAACCTAAAAAATATAAAAGAGAAGTATTCTTACCTTAGGATTTTGGCAGAACCTTCTCTCCAAAAACTTTTCTTCTCTCTCTCACTTCCACCACTATCTCACTAGCACTACTATATTAAGAAAACTTAATCAGAAATTGTGAATTCTAAAGAAGAAATCCTTCGGTATTTATAGGAAAAAACTTTACTACGCATTCTATTATTTTAATATAAAAGTACTATGTATTTTTGAATTTTTTATTCCAAGTTACTGTGCATCTTTTGAAAATTTCATACATGCACAGTGATTTGCATAGTAATTGTCGGTAAAATTATTAAGTCAAATAGTAACCCTTTACTCGGTATATTTTAAATATTCAAAATGAGTCCTTTTTGAAATTTAACGATATTATATCAGTCCTCACTAATTTTATAATAAGTAATATAAAGCTGAAATTTTAAAAATCTAAAATTTTCTGTTAATAAAAATTTATTGATATGTTTCCAATTTTTTAACGATTGGAAAAAATCAAGATTTTTCTCAAACTGATAATTTTTAGATAAGCCTACTTGAAACGGATTTTAGAAAATTTTCTTATAATTTAAATTCACTTTCTTATAAATATTTTTAATTTAAGTCACTTATATGAATTTAAAATTATTTAAAAAAATATTATTTTATTAAAAAAATTCTAAAATTCCAAAAATTTCCAAAAAATCATAAATAATACGTAGGTTAAAAAGTTCTAAAGAACCATAATTTAATTCCTTCAAAATTTTAATATAAAAATAAAAATAGGGGTGTTACATATGAGGTGTATATGCTCAATTTTGTAATGGTTTATAATTTTGGGAGTCATGGGAGAAAATTGGACATGTGTGTGTAAGGCCAATTTTCATTCATGACCTAAAGGATGTAAATAAGGGACCATGATACTTAGTTTTGATTAATGAATAGATGTTGTGTTTTTATGTTATATTATGGAGCTTGTGGAATGATGTGGAATATAGATATAGGTAGGGAGTGTATGTGGTGGGATGATGAAATTAGATTATATGCATGAGCTAAAAATTAGCATGATGATGTTGGTGGTATTTAGTTCAATGAATGAATCATGTAGTTTTAGATTGTAACATTATATGAATTGGTGCATGCATAATGAGGTAAAGTATGGTCCTATGTAAGGCCAAAATAGAAGGGGTTAAGGTTTCATGAGCTATGTTCAAGAGAATCTTCATTTCTGCTGAGTTTCTGCAGAACTCGCTCAAGCGAGTGATAATCTCGCTCGAGCGAGATTGTTGTGGAATGGGAAATTCGTTTCTGCCCCATTTTCGCTCAAGCGAAGGTGCATTTCGCCCAAGCGAGATTGCCACAGAATTAGAGTTTCGATTCTGGACAATTTTCGCCCAGGCGGATGAGGGAGCGCTCAAGCGAAGGAGAAGGATTTTGATTCTGGACGATTTTTGCCCAGGCGAGTGGTGCCTTGCCCAAGCGAAAATCGGCCAGAGAGTTGCCAACCATCCTGGAACGATCTCGCTCAAGCAAGCCTTGGGCCGCTCAAGCGAGATTGGGACCTGATGCCCTTTTCTTCCTTCGCTCAAGCGTCTCGCTTGCTTCGCTCAAGACATTCCTTCGTATCTCGCTCAAGCGAGACAGGGCTTGCTCAAGCGAGCTGAGCCCTGATGCCTATTTTTCTCTTTCGCCCAAGGTCGCTCAGTGTTCGCTCAAGCGTGGGTACGCTGGCTCGCTCAAGCGAATTGATTCTCGCTTAAGCGAGGGGCACCTGATGCTCCACTAAAATTTTTATTTTAAATGGGTTTTATTCCTATGCATTATTCCTTCTTTAAACCTTATTTTGAAGCATTGAGGAGTATATATTGAACCTCTAGGCTATATAAATTACATTCCATATTTTTATGAAATTCCTCCTCTTGGAAATCAATCGGCCAATGATTAAATTAAATGAATTCTTCCGCTGACTCTGATTGAAAAATAATCTTTTAATCTCACCCTCTCATATCTTCATATATGTGAGTGGTTTATTTTAGATCCAGGGTTTGGTGAAAAATACTTCACCACTCTAATTATCTGAATTATTAATATTTTCAAAAACGTGAAAAATTTCCCCCCTATTTTATATGGGGGTTTGGGGCGTCTCAACCTGGTATCAGAGCATTCATTGCTCTTGATACGATTATAAGTGATGTTGTCCATGTGTTTATTGCTTGTGGCTGATTGATTTGTAAATTATGTGGGTGAATTATGATGGTTGACATTGAAATGAAATTATTACATGATTGTTGTTAAGCCCGGCCAGGCAATTCCTTTCTCATATTTACCTTCTAATTATGAAATGCATTATGATGATACTTGTGTTAAGGAAGTTAATAATGAATGATATATGTATGCACACAGGGTGAAGAAACTTTAAGTTTCTAATTATGTTTATGTTGTTGTGTATAGATTGAGTGATGGCGTATAGGCGCAATGCTGATACAGCCGCCATGGCTGAAGCCTTTAATCGCTTTGCCGACATACTTGAACGGCAACAACAACCTATTGGTCAGCCAAATCAAGGTCTTGACCAATTTCTTAAGCGGAAGCCTTCTGAATTTCATGGAGGCTATAAGCCAGAAGATGCTCATGTCTGGATCCGTGACTTGGAACGGATATTTGCTAGTATGGAATGTACTGAAACCCAGAAGGTGGAATATACAGTGTTCATGGTTCGGAATGAGGCCGAATCTTGGTGGATTCTTACCCGTGGGCGTATGATTGCTGCCCACACTCCTCTAAATTGGGAGAATTTTAAGGTGGAGTTTCTTAAGAAATACTTTCTTGCGAGTTATAAGAACAAGAAAGAGCTTGAATTCATGGAACTCAAGCAAGGTGGTATGACAGTTGAGGAGTATGCTTTGAAATTTGAAGAGCTATGTGTGTTTTATCCTCCCTTTCAGCAAGAGGGCACTGAAGCTTCGAAGTGTGTTAAATTTGAGAATGGACTGCGCCAAGAGATTAAGAAGGCGATTTGTCACCAAGAGATTAGGAGTTTTCCTACTCTTGTGGATAAGTGTAGAATTTTTAAAGAGAATGATATTGCTCCAAGGAATTACTCGGGGCATGATTACAAGTTAAAGGGCCAATCTTCTAGTTTCAAGAAGAAAGGCAACTTTAAGAACAATAGACGATTTGTACGTGGGTCCTCTTCTTTTAGAGGTGGACGAGGTGGCGGAAGACATGGTGTTGTTGGTAGCCGAGGTGATGGCTAAGGACTTCGTTATTTCAGATGTGGTGGAAATCATTTGGCTAGAGAATGCAACCATGAAGAAACAGTGGTGTGCTACAAATGCAACCAACCGGGGCATATCCGCCCTGATTATCCTTTGAATGCCGCGGATGTTGTGCCACGTGATAATGCAAACCGTGGAGGCTATGGTGCTTTTAGAGGCCGTGGTCGTGGAAACGGTAGTGATGGAAGAAATGGTAATCGAAATGGTGGTAACGGTCGTGGTAATGGAAACGGCCGAGGTAATGCTAATGGTGGTCGGAATGGCCCAAATCGTGGTGCTAATCAACAAATGGCTGGAAGAGCCTTTGCCGTGACCGGTGAAGAAGCTGCACAAGCTGAGGATCTTGTCCAAAGTAAGTGCCAGATACATGGTAATGTTGTTAATGTGATATTTAATTTGGGTGCTACGTACTCTTTTTTTTCTGAAGAATGTGTGAGGCACCTGCGAGTGCCTGTGAGTATGATGAAAGGTGCAATATTGGTGACTACACCGACTGATGCTTGCTTAAGATCGGTGACTCGATGTGAGAATGTCGAGATGGACTTGGAGGGTAAAAAATTTATTGTATCCTTCATGTGTTTACCTATGAAAGACCTGGATGTTATTCTAGGCATGGATTGGTTGTCCGCCAACAAAGTTTTGGTGGATTGTCATAGCAAGGCAGTGATTTTCCTAACCTCTAATAACGAAGGCTTTGATGTGCGAGGTATCTCTCAACTTCTTATGATGTTCTGTTTGGTGGATGGGAATGGTGTTTCCCAATCTGGTGAAATTCCTATTGTTTCGGAATTTCCCGATGTGTTTCCGGAAGAGATTCCCGGATTACCTCCTCCACGAGAAGTGGAGTTTGCTATTGATCTTATTCCAGGTGCAGAACCTGTTTCCCGAGCTCCTTATAGGATGTCTCCTATGGAGTTAGTTGAATTGAAAAAGCAAGTGGAAGAATTACTTGAACGGGAGTTTATTCGCCCAAGTGTGTCTCCTTGGGGTGCTCCTGTGTTGTTGGTAAAGAAGAAAGATGGGAGCATGAGATTGTGCATTGATTATCGCCAACTCAACAAACTAACCATTAAAAATAAATATCCTCTTCCACGCATTGATGATCTATTGGATCAATTGAAGGGTGCTATTGTGTTTTCGAAGATTGATTTGCGTTCCGGATATCACCAAATTCGGGTGAAGGCCGAAGATATTCCGAAGACTGCTTTCTGAACGCGATATGGACACTATGAGTACGTAGTGATGCCATTTGGTGTGACGAATGCCCCTGTGATTTTCATGAGCTACATGAATTGCATCTTTCATGAATATCTGGACCAATTCGTCGTAGTGTTTATCGATGATATTTTGGTGTATTCCAAGAGTCATGAAGAGCATGAAAGACATCTTCGTCTTGTGTTGACTATTCTACGAGAAAAGGAGTTGTATGCGAAACTCTCTAAGTGTGAATTTTGGCTGTCTAAGGTCCAATTTCTTGGACATGTTATTTCGAATGATGGAGTTGCTGTGGATAGATCTAAAGTTGAAGCTATGATGGCTTGGGAAAGACCAACGTCGGTGACGGAGATAAGGAGTTTTCTTGGTCTTGCCGGTTATTACCGGAGATTTATTGAAGGGTTTTCCCGTTTAACTTTACCGTTAACGAAGTTGACTCGGAAGAATCACTCTTTTGTGTGGACTCGTGAATATGAGGAGAGTTTCCAAGAGTTGAAGTTAAGGCTTACTACCGCACCGGTGTTAGCATTGCCCAACTTAATGGATGAATTTGTGGTATATTGTGATGCGTCTAAGCTTGGTCTTGGATGTGTGTTGATGCAAAAGGAACGTGTGATAGCCTATGCGTCGAGGCAGTTGCGACCGCATGAGGTTAATTATCCCACACATGATCTTGAATTGGCGGCGGTGGTGTTTGCATTGAAGTTGTGGCGACACTACTTGTATGGCTCCAAGTTTGTGGTCTTTAGTGATCACCAAAGCCTCAAATACTTGTTTGACCAGAAGGAATTAAATATGTGCCAAAGACGGTGGATGGAGTTCCTAAAAGACTATGAGTTTGAATTGAAGTATCACCCTGGCAAGGCAAATGTAGTTGCCGATGCCTTGAGCCGGAAGTCATTGCATGTCTCCATGATGATGGCAAAGGAAATGGAGTTGATAGAACAATTTAGAGATTTGAATGGGCGTTGAGACTTACACTTCCAAGAAAATGGTGTTGGAAATGTTGAAGGTTGCAAATGAATTTCTTGAATATGTGAAGACGCAACAACCCAATGATGAGTATTTGATTGAGATAAAGAAAACCCAAGAAAAAGGGAAGAATTTGTTCTTAATAGAAGGTCAAGATGGTATTTGGCGTGTGAAGGGCCGGATTTATGTTCCCTCAAGCGATGATGTGAGGAAACATGTACTTGAGGAAGCCCACAAAAGTATATTGAGTATTCACCCTGGTTCCACAAAGATGTATCAAGATTTGAAGAAGAATTTCTGGTGGCCTGGTATGAAGTGTGATATGGCGAATTTTGTAGTATCTTGCCTTGTTTGTCAAAAGGCGAAGGTCGAACATCAGAGACCATCTGGTTATTTGAGACCATTGGAGATCCCTGTTTGGAAATGGGATAGCATAGCTATGGATTTTGTTTCTGGGCTACCCAGAACTCGTGCTGGAAACGATGCTATATGGGTAATTGTAGATCGATTAATGAAATGTGCTCACTTTTTACCCATAAATATGAAGAGTTCTTTGGAGAAATTGGCATAAATATACATCAAGGAGATTGTTAGGCTGCATGGTGTTCCATCCAACATTATATCCGACCGTGACCCTCGGTTTACTTCTCAGTTTTGGGGACGTTTGCATGATGAGTTGGGTTCTAAGTTGAAGCTTAGTTCCGCTTATCACCCTCAAACCGATGGGCAATCGGAGAGAACTATACAAAGCTTGGAGGATCTGTTGAGAGCTTGTGTTCTTGAGTATGGTGGATGTTGGGAGAGATTCCTCCCATTGATCGAGTTCACATACAATAATAGTTTCCATTCCAGTATTGGCATGGCACCTTACGAGGCATTGTATGGAAGGAAGTGTAGAACTCCCTTGTGTTGGCTTGAAGTTGGTGAAAACTTGGCCTTAGGGTCGGAGATTATCCAAGAGACTACCGAGAAAATTAAAAAGATACAAGAGAACATGAAGGTTGCTCAAGATAGGCAGAAAAACTATTATGACAAGAGACATAAACCCCTTGAGTTTCAAGTGGGTGACCATGTGTTTTTGAGGGTATCGCGCGACAAAGGCATTGGAAGAGCGTTGAAGAGTGGGAAGTTGAGCCCTAGATTTATCGGACCGTATGAGGTGTTGGAGCGGATTGGTGAGGTTGCTTATCGGATAGCACTCCCTCCGCATCTTGCTAATCTACACAACGTGTTTCACGTATCGCAGTTGAGGAAATATGTTTATGATCCACTACACGTGATCCCTATGGACGAGATTGAGGTGCGAGATGATCTATCTATTTCTCCTGTTTCTGTTCGCATTGTCGGACATTCCGTGAAGAAATTACGGAACAAGTTGGTACCTTTGGTGGAGGTCGCTTGGAAACATGGAAATACTGAAATGTTCACATGGGAACGTGAAGACGATATCAGAGACCGGTATCCTGACGCATTTGAATCAGGTATGTGAAATTTCGGGGACGAAATTTTCTTTTTGGTGGGGTGGATTGTAACATCCCAAATTTTAAAATGAGAGAATTAATTATTGGAATAAATATTAGAAATTGGTATATGGAGTATTTAATGTCCCAAACTATTGAGAACAATTAAATTGATAATTTTGAGGACTGTTAGAAAATTATGGAGACCGGTTAAGCTGAAATTAAGCCCGGTTGGGATATGGGTGTCGGACCAAGCATCTCAGAATGAGATGATATCGGTCAGGGCTATTGAGAATATTATTGGGAATCTGAATATGTATTCGGAATAATTTTCAGATGATGTATTGAGCCCGAACGGAGAACCTGTTGGTTATAAAACGATGAAGTTTTAATGAGTTGGATTAAAAGTAAATCAAAAATCCCATTTTCTTCTTCCTATTCACGTAGACGTTGGCTAAAGGAATAGGGCATTACATTTCATTTCTTCTTCTCATCATCATCTTCTCCATTTTTCCTCCTTTCTTCCTCCTCCAAACCCTAGCAACTTGAGCTCATCTTCCACACCTCCTCATTTTCGTTTGAAGGGAGCTTGAAGGAGGCTTGTGGGGCTGCTGTTTTTCCTCCTTCTCTTCCTTATTTTCGTTGGTGTTCTCCTCCCTCCTAGAACCCATTTTCGTTTTTGGGTTTTGAGGTAAGTATACCCATTTTTGCTAAGGTTTTGGTTAAGAGTATGTGGTATTATGTGTTTTGGAAGCCATGCATGTGAATAGATGTTTTGAGGAGAGCATTTAATGTATGAGTTATGTTGGGTTTTAAGAAAGTAACGTTTCTTGGGGGAGTAATGAAGTGGATACATTTATGGTTAGAAGGAGAAGAATATTTATGATGGTTGTTGGAATTTTATGAAACCCTAACTTCATGAATTTGGGGGAAATGCATAATGGAGGTGGATGAACATTAATTGTTGGTAATAAATGTGAGTTATGATGCATAAGGTTCATTGGTGATGGTATTTTGTTGGTGGAAGTCATTAATGGAGAAACCCATGAAAGGGGTTTGGTCCTAGAATGCATAATAATAAAGGGTAGCACCTAACCCAAGGTGGTTATGGTGGATAAAATGAAATAAAAGAGGTTTGAGAGTTAAAATGATATAAACATCAAGTTATTAATATATGTATAAGTATTTAAGTCTTAATGAGTAAGTAGAAAATTGATTGTATAATGTATTGTGATGTAGGAAGTGACCCCATTGACGAGGTGGAACCATCAAACCGCGTTGATCACTACTTCACTTGAGGTAGGAGGGGGTAATTTTTCTAAATGCATGATTTCATCCATTGGTGATGTGAAAATATGTATATATGATTATTTTGATGATTGTTGAATGGATGATGTGAAAATGTTATGATTTGAATGCATTTAGAATGATGATTGTCATGTGGCATTGTGTTTGGGATAATATTGTGATGTGGTGATGATATTATTTTGATGAAGTATGATGATGGTTTAAAACCATGTGTGGAATGGAATTATGATGTGAATATCCCAAAGATATGTGCATGATTTATTGAATGTGAATGTCACTAACTATTGATGTGAATGAGTGAAAAAGAGAATTGGGATTGGATGAGAATGATGAGAATATTGAAATCCACCAAGTGGTGGTGATGAATGATTGAATGTGGAGTGGCATCTAGGATGCATAGTATGAGGATGCACTTGATTTGCATTTGCATTGCATCCATGGCATAGCATAGCTGTCTATGTGGAATATTAGGGGGTTCCACTAGGCGGGCCCAGTGGGAGGGTGGCTCAGTGCACGAGCGTATTGTGATTTTCCCCTGTGACTCGGTGTATGAGTCACGAAGCTGTCCATAGTTTAGTGACGAGGCACCCTATGTGGCGGGCCCAGTGGGCGAGCGGCTCTATGGTGAGCGAGTTTACCTCGGTGTCCGACGGGACACGGCTCTCTCGATGTGTGTTCGGGAGAGGCCCGTAGCACTTGTGGTAGTTGAGGCCACGATGTTGATCCGCAAGTCACAGGGTGACTAGTGCTACAGATGGGCGATAGCGGTTTGGTACCAGTAAAATTATGATGATGTAAGCATGCATGAATTGAGTTATATGTGTACACAATTTTTTTCTACTGCAGTTGGGGCATAGTAGCACACCTATGCTTGTCCCCCAATTGAATTGATATGGTATTTTTCCCACAGTCGGATCCGCATTGTTTGACGATAAATTCTTGTGCATATGCATTAGCCTTAAGAGCATTGGCATATAGCTGGAGATATGCCTAGTTGAAAGCCCATGGTGGCAACGGATGAATGAGAATTTAGAAGGGAAAGAGTTGAATACTAACCCGATGTGTGTGTTTGGCAATCCAAATGATTGATATTGTGAATGTATACTTGAAATTATAAGATGTATTGTGTATAATGTATGATGTGGTGTAATGATTGCTAATTGTGCAAGTATACATGTATTTCATCATAATGTATGACTTTAATTCATTTGGATTATGTTACTCACCTCCCCGTTGCCATTTTTAAAGTTGATGTAGGTATGACCTAAATCCTACAATTTTGGAGGCCGAGTTTGAAGGAGGTAAATATGAATAGGAATGTGTGCACCTTGGCCGGCATGAAAATCTGTGTTGGGTAGAGTATATAAGGTGTATATACTCAATTTTGTAATGGTTTATAATTTTGGGAGTCATGGGAGAAAATTGGACATGTGTGTGTAAGGCCAATTTTCATTCATGACCCAAAGGATGTAAATAAGGGACCATGATACTTAGTTTTGATTAATGAATGGATGCTGTGTTTTTATGTTATATTATGGAGCTTGTGGAATGATGTGGAATATAGATATAGGTAGGGAGTGTATGTGGTGGGATGATGAAATTAGATTATATGCATGAGCTAAAAATTAGCATGATGATGTTGGTGGTATTTAGTTCAATGAATGAATCATGTAGTTTTAGATTGTAACATTATATGAATTGGTGCATGCATAATGAGGTAAAGTATGGTCCTATGTAAGGCCAAAATAGAAGGGGTTAAGGTTTCATGAGCTATGTTCAAGAGAATCTTCGTTTCTACAGAACTCGCTCAAGTGAGTGATAATCTCGCTCGAGCGAGATTGTTGTGGAATGGGAAATTCGTTTCTGCCCCATTTTCACTCAAGCGAAGGTGCATTTCGCCCAAGCGAGATTGCCACAGAATCAGAGTTTTGATTCTGGACAATTTTCGCCCAGGCGGATGAGGGAGCGCTCAAGCGAAGGAGAAGGATTTTGATTTTGGACGATTTTTGCCCAGGCGAGTGGTGCCTCACCCAAGCGAAAATCGGCCAAAGAGTTGCCAACCATCCTGGAACGATCTCGCTCAAGCGAGCCTTGGGCCGCTCAAGCGAGATTGGGACCTGATGCCCTTTTCTTCCTTCGCTCAAGCGTCTCGCTTGCTTCGCTCAAGACATTCCTTCGTATCTCGCTCAAGCGAGACAGGGCTCGCTCAAGCGAGCTGAGCCCTGATGCCTATTTTTCTCTTTCGCCCAAGGTCGCTCAGCGTTCGCTAAAGCGTGGGTACGCTGGCTCGCTCAAGCGAATTGATTCTCGCTTAAGCGAGTGGAACCTGATGCTCCACTAAAATTTTTATTTTAAATGGGTTTTATTCCTATGCATTATTCCTTCTTTAAACTTTATTTTGAAGCATTGAGGAGTATATATTGAACCTCTAGGCTATATAAATCACATTCCACATTTTTATGAAATTCCTCCTCTTGGAAATCAATCGACCAATGATTAAATTAAATGAATTCTTCCGCTGACTCTGATTGAAAAATAATCTTTTAATCTCACCCTCTCATATCTTCATATATGTGAGTGGTTTATTTTAGATCCAGGGGTTTGGTGAAAAATACTTCACCACTCTAATTATCTGAATTATTAATATTTTCAAAAACGTGAAAAATTTTCCCGCGTCTCACATTCTATCCTT
This sequence comes from Clitoria ternatea, assembly GCA_037962975.1. NCBI lineage: Eukaryota > Viridiplantae > Streptophyta > Magnoliopsida > Fabales > Fabaceae > Clitoria > Clitoria ternatea. The sequence continues at coordinate 141,778,989 of CM075673.1, forward strand.
AACTATATAGTTGATGGACCGAGCTTGATTTGGCTACAACATCAATGTATTAGTTGTGTTTAAAAATATATTATATTAAGTTAAATGTGGATTTGAAACATGAAGTTATTTTTAAGTACCTTGAAATGGATCAATATATTTCTAATATATAATTTTAAAGTGCAGATTATTACACTACCATGTAGCGTTTCTATTTTGACCAATCGTGCCACATCGTCAATTTCTCTTAGTTGTCATGTTCTTTGAATCAATTTAAGTTAAATACCTCATCCCTTATTGAAAGTAGAAACTCATGAAATCACCTTATCATCTCCCATAAATTCATATTTATATCATATAATAAGTTCTATAAATTAGTTTCAACATTGACTTTAATAAATTTTAAAATAATATGATTTTTCAATTAATTATTGATGTTAAAATTTTATTTTTCTAAAAAATAAATCTAATTTCTAATATGTAATTTCCAAAGCGCAAACTATTACGCTACTGTTCATTCTAACTATGAAATATCAAGTCTTAGACGTTGATTGTCTATTTATACGTTGAAAAGATGACTTAATTTTGGTTTGATAGGGTTTAGGGTTTAGAATATCTTAAACGAGATATCTTAATTTATAGTGATCTTATCCGATCTTCTTAACTTCATGGGAAATTGCTAAATAATTCTTAAAAATCATATTGAGTTCGTCAATTATGAGTTGGAGTAGAATCTCAAAGAGAACAACCATTTGGCACTTCAATTTAGACCAATCCTACCATATAATCAATTACACTTAGTTGTCACGTTCTTTGAATCAATTTAAGTTAAACACCTCGCTCTTATTGAAACTCATGAAATCTTCTTGTCACCACCCATAAGTTTTAACATATATGAATTCTAAGACACATTTTTTTAGATAAATTTTAATTTTTTTTATCAGCATAAATTAGTTTCAACATTTACTTTAATAATTTTTAAATTAATATGATATTTCAATTAATTATTGATGTTAAATTTTATTTTTATAAAAACTAGATAAAAAAATATCTAAAATTTATATAATAATCAAACGTTATACGTGTATATGAATTAAAGTAATATAAATAATTTAATAATTATGAGAATAATAATAATTTACAATTTTATTTTTTAATTACATATAGTAGAATATATTGTAAAATATGTAAAGATTGAAGTATTAAATTAAATAAGTAATATAATGATAGAGATAAATATGCATTGCATACTCTCTATAGTATTATTTAAGTATTATAATGGTTGATTATACATAAGTTGTTATACATCTATATAGTATTATTTTAAATATTACAATTTTTCCTCCCGAGTCAGGAGGGCCCACAGGACCCATCTCTTTCCTCTTTTTAAGAAAGATATCTTTACTATCCTAATTCCCTAAGATCTTAGGCAATTATTGTTATCTCTCATTGATTGGGCCAAAGTCAAGACCCCTATTGTTCAATTGTATAAATAAGGCCTCGTAGCCTCCCTTGTATTCTAAGTGACATTTTTGAGTAATAAACCTTACTTTTCCTATAGTAATTCTCTAAGGTTTAGCCTTATACACCCAGAGTGAATATTTTTACGCCTACCGTGGGGCCTATAAAATGGTTCCCACATCACATAAAGAATGACCGACTCTAAGGAAGAAGAAGATGGTGACCATACATAGTAACCTCAGTCGTAGAGACGGTGAAGATCCCTAAGGGGACCAAGGAAGAGACCAGGACAAGGACAATCAGTTGGAGGAGGATTTGGTCTTTGTCAAAACATTGCAGCGCACAGTGGAGCGATTGAGAAAAGAAAATGAAGACTTGGGAAACCACCAATCAGAGGAGAAGGAAGCCTTTAGTCACCAGAACACCCAAGCCATAAAGCTGAAGGAAGACAGACTAGAACCCTTGGTTCCCTACTCAACATACCTATTCACGGAGAACATAATGGTTGTCCCTATACCATTGCACTACAACCCCTATGATGGAAAAGTATTGATGGTTTAGAGTTAGACTTAGATAGACTTAGAAGAGGGGTTGAATAAGTCTTTAACTCTTTTTTGATTTTACTGACTCTGTACGATTTAAATATTAGAACAGATCAGAGAAGGGAAACAGAATCACGTAGCAGATTTATACTGGTTCACTTCCAGAGTAGAAGTTACTTCCAGTACCTTTAGACTTGAAGGATTTCCACTATTATGAAAACACCTTTTACAATTACAACACCAGACCAGTGCCTCAAGTATTCTTGACTCCAGCCACCTTTAGCTTATACCCAATTATTGTTTCAACGAGCCACTTCTGGCTACAAACATCCATTATTCTTTTAAAAGCCTATTCAGCCCACACAATGTTTCCCACACTAACAGACTCTGGCAACATACCCAATTCTACAAAAAGGAATGATAAAAAGTTATGTTACAATAGATAACTTCAACGTACAAAAATATGAAATATTAAGATAGGTACACTGAGCTATAAACTACTATAAGTCAAGGTCTGCTAAAAGAAAAACTAAAAAGGAGACTTATATAGTAGATACAAGTACTTAGAAATTTTCCAAAGAAAGTCCTTCTGACTTTTTAGTTCTTGTAAGAGAGATCAGAGAATGTTCAATGATGTTGTCAAAAAGTCTCTCTACGTTTGAAAACTTCTTATATTTATAGGCTTTCTTGAGAGAGTCGTTGGTTCAGCTTTAAAAATGTTGATCTTCTCAAGGATAATATAGGTAGCATTTGCAGAGACATGCTTCAGAAATATTCACATAAAAAGGTTGCCTCGATAGTCTTTACAAAAAGATCCCTTTTTACTTATCCATTTTAAGAAATTTGGTACAGCTTTATAGTTGCTGACCTTTAGGCTATTTGACTTGCACAATTTCAGCTTTTGCTGACATCTTGGGATATGCAAGGAAGTTTTCTTGGTTCATGCAAGCAGGCCTTCAACTTTTCCGTTCATTACTTTTTTAAGGAAGGACACAGAGTTAACGTGATAAAGTCCTTGTAGCTCCTTATTTAGAGAGGAAAGATCTTTTTTAGACGCTTTTAGAGGAGGAAAAAGAAACCATCTCAGGGTCTGTAGTAATAAGTCTTGAAAAGACTTAATTATTCCACTAGTTATTTAACATAATTTACTAACTATTGATTAGTTTTATTATTATTATTTAATAATTTGATAAGAATTTATGTTGTAGTTAATTAATTCAAAAGTATGTTATCTATGTAAGAAACCGATTGAAACTTGTAATTAAATAAGGAATTTTGAAGTATTTACAAATTTACTAAGCAGCCGGTGTATAAATGTTAGGCAAGTAGCTATTTATTGGTGCAGGAACAGGGCGGACTCGAGACAAGAAGAAAATTCTGAGTAAAATCTTACAGAGCCGAGTGAGACGTCTTCAATTCCGACTGAGTGAGACCTCAAAGACACTGACTCCAAAAGAGAATAAGGGCTCAGAATACTGCATGTAAAACCCGAGTGCTAACTACAGAATACTGATTTGATAATTAATCCGCCCAAGCGGGAATTAAATCCGCTCAAGCGAGGGTCCAAGTACTCCGCCCAAAGTAAGTACTCCGTTTAAGTACTCCGCCCAAAGCAAGACTACGCCCAAGCTTACTTAAGAAGATAACGCCCAAGACACCGGTTATAAAAGAGAAGAAGATTGGAATGCTACATACGAAACCGATGTACCTAGTCATTATTTAATCCGCCCTAGTAAAATCCGGACTCACTCAAGCATAACTTTAAGAGTCCGTCCTCACCCAAGTTTTGCCATAACGCCTAAGAGAGAAAGAAACACTGCAGTGATAATCTGGACTCAACCAAGCGAAGCTTAATCCGCCCAAACGAATACTCAGCAGCTGAAGCATCAAGGCAGTAATTTAAACACCGTTCCTTCCCTCCAATAACATACTTGGTGCAGCACTATTCCGCTCCTATTGCCTTCTTCTCTACTACTGCAACCTCAAGTTAACTTAAGAAGTGAGCTGTCAATTAGCTGGAGCTGAGCTGTACATTAGCTAAGGTTGAGCTGGATCCTGTTAAGAGCTGAGCTGTAATTAGTTATTTTGTAAATTATGTAATTAAGTAGTTTTAGTCGTTAGCTGAGGAGGTCCGAAGTTATTAGTTAAGTTAGTTAGGTAGAAACTTATAAATAGGTTGTACATACTCTGTAAAGGGGGTAGCAAGAATAGTAGTAGCATGTGTAGAGACACAGAGAAAAAGCAATACAATTTCATTTTCCATTTCCAATCTCTCACTACATTTTTCATCTCTCTAAACTCTCTCCTCCATGACGTTCCACAATCCTTCGATGGAACCTAAGTCTATGGAGTTCTAAATCCCTAAGGTTGGGATTGTGAAGATGAACAATGGAATCTTGAAGCTGTGAGCAAGTAGATCGGCTTCAAAGATCTTGAGGCGAACAAGCTGAGGAGTGGAGCAGAATCGCTGGATTGACAAATCCAGAACGGATGAAGAACTTCACCAGTGAGGAATCATGGCTGAAGCTTAGGTAACTTCCAGCTTTCTAACTAGTTCAGGCCTAATCAATTTAGGTGAATAGTTAGAGTTCAACCTCCAATTTCGTATTAGATTCTTAGGTTAATCGAGCACTTAAGGAATTAAGGTTCATTGCTTAAGAATCAGTGTCTTTCACCTAAGGAATTAGGGAATGACCACAAGCGGATTGTCCTCTAGATTGTGAAGTTGATTATACTGAATTGCATGTTTCGTGAGGAAATTGTGAGCCGAAGCAATCCTGACCTGTTTTCTTTTAATCACCTTCCACTTTTCATCTTAACTCTGTTTCTCAAAATATAAAAACAACTATAAACACTAAAACCATAAAAAAACCGAATGAATTTCATGTATTTTCTGTTGGTTCAGCTTGTACTAGTCCTAGATTGAGGTATTTACCACAATCCCTGTGAGACGATCAAATATACTATAATTTTAACGACTGGTGCGCTTGCCATAAGTGTGAATCCGAGAGTCATATTTCATTTTACTAAGATTTTACCATCAATTTAATGACTCAGGATTTCAGTATCATGTAGCTTCAGAAGAACTTGATTCAATGAAGCTTTCAATTAGTACAAACTTTGTTTTTCAAGAGCAAATTGAGTTTCATAGACTCCCCCCGTTTTATGCGACTAGATCACTATAGACGTCCTGTCATACTTGAACAGAATAGTTAGATAAACCAAACGTATAGACTTCATTTTAGCTAAGAGTCTTGATGTATATTATTAACAATCTGAGTTTCAACAGAAGGTTGTTCAGACTTCTTCTTTCTTAAGACTTGCCCAATGGGTAATTCATCATTTGAGGCAGGGGATGGATGAGTGGTGTGAGCAGGGGTAGATCCAGACTTCTGAGCAGGGATGGATCCAGACTTCTCAACAGAAGTCTTGTCAGCCATTACATAAATTTTTATAACCTTAGACTTCTTGGCCTTAGGTGATTACACACTAGGTTTAGACTTGACTTTCCTCTTTAGAGGAGATTTTTGTACTTGAGTAGTTGTGGATATAGGCTTATCCAGTGGAGGAGAAAAGGATGACAACTTGGTTATCAACAGACTACAGGTCATCTAATCAGTTATAGACTCCAAGGGCACATTCTCAAGTTTAAAGATCTTCATGAAAACAGCTGAGTAAGGCACCTTCTTCTACTTTTTCACAACAGAAGTCATCATGTAGGTCAAGATGACATTGACCAGATTTACTTGTTCTTTCATCAGCATATGGTACATGCAGAATCGGTCCAATTTAGATACAGTGCCCTTTGCAGACCTTTTTCTTTGACCTATTAAGGTGTATAGTAATAGCTTATTTTTAGATAATGATAGTGTTTCATCTTAAAGTCACCTTAATCATAGTCTACCTATCCCCGTCATCAGTAATAATGATAAACCTCAGGAAGACCATAAAGTGGTAGAAGAATCATTTCCAATTTCTCTTATTCCTAGTGAAAATACTTGGTCCCCCATAGTATATAGTTCCCTTAGGGTTATTTCTAGGATGTACATAATCACCATAGGATCTTATAGGATTGGAATATGTTTTAACTCTTTTGAATTGACATTTCCAAGAGTTATTTCCTATGTTATTATGCTGCATAGTAGAATATTTATAGGATTAACATTTTGTCCATCATATTACATGTCCATTTCATTGCATTTAGGATAACATAGTACATATAAACATATTGATATTATTCATTTTTGTATACGTTTATTCAAGGAGCTAATAACATCTTCTCAAGCATCATCTGTTATAGCCTCTAGTTTAAACTCTGACAAAATATGTTCCTTTTCAAACATCATATTCATTCATCATTCATGATATTCATATGTTTCATATGACATCACATGCTTGTAAATACATTTTATCTAGTATGTTGCATAAAGCATTACATACATATAATCATCTTTAGGAGTAGTGGGCATCCCCATATTTTTGCATGTGCATTTTTATAGGAATATCTCATTGCATTTTTTATGATTGTTTTGTTTTAACACTGTCATAATTAAAAAGGTTAGTCTTTGACTACAATATATTCTCATTTTCTATCTTATCAAAAACTATAATATATTCTCATATTTGTTTTATTTTGCTATAGATATCCTCAAAAACCTTCTTTTTTTTCTTTTATTTTTCTTATTTATGGTATATTCATCCTTTGACTCATAAGAATCTAATTTAGAATAAAGGACACCTAATTGTTCTATTAAGATCTCAAACTGTGTAGGTGTTCTATCTTTCTTAATTTTTCTAGATGAAGACATGGTACTAAAATTAAACAAACAAGAATAAAAGGTAAAAATAAGTGATATAACAATCAAGTCAAAAATATGAAACTAAAACAAAATTTAAGAAAGGAAACCTATCCTAGATGCAAGATACTAAGATGTTGTACTAGGTTTATCATGTAAGATAAAACAAATTCAACTAACTTAAAATAAACAACTAAGAGAAGAGAGGGTAGTAAGTTGGTGAGTGGTGGCCGAATAAAAGAAGAAGAGAAAATAATTCTAGTTGAGTAAGTCATGATCTTAAGAACTTATGCATGATATGGTGATGACATTTTTCTTAGGGAGAATACATTAGGATGAAGATGATGTGCTGAAGTGGTGAAGAGGGGAATGGCAAAACTAGCACTTATTTCTAGAGGTGGGTCTCACATGCTCCTTAAATGGCCATTGGAGGAAGATGCATGGCATCATTTGGTGGTAGCAGGGCTAGGTGAATGGGTTTCATGTTGACATAAAGCCATAAGATTTGAATCATGTTCCATTGAGATTTCGGGAAAATGATGAACATAAAAGTTGTGCCTCTTTCTCTCATCTTTCCAACAAGTCATAGAACACCTAAATCTGATAACTAAAGCAAATGTTATGCCTGAAATACCAAAGGCGGTTCAGGCGAGACATGTAGTTACATGTTAGTGGCTTGTGACTCAAACTAGGACTTATGGTCTTAGAATTAGGTTTTAGTGTCTTCATAAGAGTTGTAATAAATTTTGTTACTGATGGAATGATATAAGCAATTGATTGTTGTTGTATGATCCATGATGGAATGAACTATATAAGTAAATATCTTATGAAAATTCCATTGAAATGCATGATTTTAGCCTTGGTTTCTGTCAAATTTATAAAACTGGTGTAGGGGGAGTTTGTGAACTCTTGAATCGATTCAGAAGGCTATTTGAATCGATTTAAAGGCCACTGGAATTCGTGTGAATCGATTCAAGGGTGCATGAATCGATTCAGGCCTCTCTGTTTTGCAAAAATATCATTTCAGCTTCGTGTGAATCGATTCAACACCATCTGTTTGTCAATTTTGGGACTCTCAGGACATATGAATTGAGTCATGCAAGGGATGAATCGATTCATGGCCCTGTTATGGCCACTGTTATGCTATTTTTCTAGCTGTTATATTTCCTTTGCTATTTTTGACCTGTTTGGGTATCTTAATGACATTTTTGGCCTCCGACTTCTTCATGAAAGTTGAAGATAATTATGTTACGTAGGTGTAAAAATTAGTCTTACCTTAATTGGAGTTTTCTAACTCTCATTAAGCGTAAAACACCAGATCCACTACATTGAAAAACTCAAATTTAAGAGGGTTTTGAACCCAACTTTTTATGATTGTCAAATTGAGACTAATAGGTGATATTTGTGACATGTCCCACTATTTTTAAGACTAAGATTGAACTTTTCTCATATGTCTTAATGTTGAAATTTGTCATGAGCTTATTATTACCCAAAACCCCTTTTTATGTAAAACAAGAGATTATCTTAGGGGTATATGGTGATGGTGTGTCTTGGTGATGTTTGATATTGATTGAGACATTGGAAAATATGTATGTACCTATGATATGTTATGAAAACATGAATGTACACCACTGATGATATGTTATGATGTTTGATAATGAAAAGCTAAATGATGTGGTTATATGACACACCCTTGTATGATGATGAAATTAATGAGGGATAATTACATGACAATGTATTTATTATAAATCGATGAATCAAAGATGATATCGATAATGGATAATAATGGATGATGTTGTTGATCATTTCCTTGAATAAAGGATGATTGTTATTATTGGTGATTTGTTGAATACCATTGTGTTTGATACAAGCGTGATCTTGTATGTATGGTTTAAAATTATATTGATGAATTATTATGATGTCACACTAATATATGAAACAATGGTAATGATCAATAAGATGAAAATCCACTAAGAGATTATGTGGTGATATTGATGAATGACTGATGGATGTTGTTGATGTTTATGATGCCATTGTGATTGTTGCAAGTATTAACTTGCATGTATGATATAAAGTATGTTGAAATGAAATGTCACACTTGAAAACAATGGCTAAAACCAACAATGATAAAATCCACTAAAGATTATATGGTGGTGTTGGTGTTGATGATGATGATTGATGAGTGGCATAATAGGATGCATAGTATGAGAATGCATTGATTGGCATTTGCATCCATGGTATATCATACGCTACCGGTGAGGAATATTAAAGGATTCCCCCGGTTGGCCCAGTGGGAGGGCGACTCTATGCACGAGCATTCTTGTTGTTCCTCTGTGACTTGGTGTATAAGTCACGAAGCTGCCCATGCTAAGCTACGAGGAGCTGCATGTGGTTGACCCTTGTGGGGGGTGGCTCTTAAGGAACAGGTGTCCCTGGTGGTCCTTTGGATTATAGCTGCCATGATATGAGTCATGGTTGGCTCGCAACACCTTATATTGTTGATTATGTTGTTTACTGCAGTCACGGTGAAAATAACTGGTGTCGCAATATAGGCGATGCAGTTTAGTACCAGTAAAATTGGTGATTATACATGCATTATGAGATATGTGTACACATTATACTACTACAGTAGGGGCATGGTATGTGATCATGCTAGAACCCACAATTGGTGTTTATTCCCACAGTCGGATCCGTATTTGTTGTTGATAATTCCATTGTGCATATGCATTAGCCTAAGAGCATTTGCATATAACATGGAGATATGCCAAAGGTGTTGTGATATGATGATGATTGATGATGATATATGATGATGGTTGGGATTGAGATGTGTTGATGATGAGATGGGTAAATGAATACCTAAAAGACAACATGTAAAATATGAATACAATGAAAAGATATTGAATATAAGCATGTTGTATGTGATAGCCCAATGTGATGTAGGGCTTGTTTGTCTATAGTTGATGACAATGATGTTGGCCCATTATGGCATTGAGAAATGATGTGTATATGTGTTGCTTTGCTATGAGTTGATTGATGAATATGTTATAATTATGTGTTGTTGAAATGAGGATTTGTGATGATTATTGGTGATTTTAGCAAAGCATACATGATGTTAATATGTATATGCACATAATCTCAATTGTATTCATATTCGTCATTTGAAATATATAACTCACTCTCCCATATTGTCCATTTTTAGCATTGACGCAGGAATATAATGGGATGAGGATATTTTTAAAGTTAAGCTTTGGTGAAGGTAAATAGTGGTAATGGATTGCCTTGTGTTAAAACTCGTGGTACTGTTGGGTCTTTTAATTGGCAATCAATCATTTGTAGTTTTAAAATTTAGATATCGTTTCACTGGGATTGAATATTTTGATGGAAAACAGTGAATTCTTAATTACTATGGTAAACGTATCTAACTTAATAAACAAAAGAACTATCTATTCATAATTTATACAATATTCACAAAATAAGATGATTGAGTTATTCATATGGTAAAAAGATAGTAAAAATAAAATCTATCTAGAAAATTGAGTTGCAATTTAGAATAGCTAAGATACTTGAGATAAAAACACAAATAAACATATTATGTTGGAATTTGGATCCCTAGTCTAGAATAAAATGAAGACATACATATTTAATCATCAAATTCATGTCATTGCACCTTAAAATCATTATAACCGATCCCTCGTGATATAAATTCTAAGTAATCACCGTAAAGTCCCATCCCTCGTGAGCTTTCTCAGTAAAAACTTGCATTAAGTCCTGACCTTATAGCAACAATAATTACTAACTCTATCCCTAGTAATTGGCATATTAAGGGTATTTCAACCTTTACTTTCATTAAAACAGGTTTCAATACGACATGAATAATCATTCTCCTGTTTGACATTCACACTAATAAAACAAGTTTCAATACACATGAAAATCATTCTCCCGTTTGACTTCATACTAATAAGAAGTTAAAATACTAACATGTACTTGAATCATAAACATACATAGGTCGAATTCAACATAATACTCAATAGACTAGTTCACCAATTCCAACATAAACAAATTAGTTACACATGGTAAAAGTAAAAACAACACTTACAGAGGTTGACATTACAAAGGTGTGAAAACACTTCATGATACAACGATCACAACATTACACAACACTCTCAAGTATCTAGAAACTACTCTAGACTACAAACTCACAAAAGAACACTCAAACTTGAGCGAAAGAAAGGAAAGATGCTCTGAATTGAAGATGGATGCCTTGAATGTGTGGAGAATGGCCCTATTTATAGGACTGAAGCAGGGCCCTGATGCTACGCGTGGTTCTGACGTGTAGCATCAACATCAAAAGTTTGCCACGCTACGCATGGGTTTGATGTTACGTGTCAGCTCTTCAGTTCTTCAATTTTTCTCTTTAAATTCTTTACTTTTTCACTACAAAACTAGAGAAAAATTGATCAAGGGCAGATTATTTCCAACAACTTCCATTTATTGAATTTAAAATCTAAATTTATTATAAATTAAACTAATTTTTATTATTTTCACACTATTTTTATTATGAAATTTATTGTAAATTTGAGGACTAACAAATACCCCCAACTTAGGACATTGCTCGTCCTCGAGCAAAACAAAAACAAAAACAATCTTTTTAGGATCAAATTTTGAATTAGTCTAAAAATTTACCACAAGAAATTATTTACAACTTACTATTTCAAAATAATCAAAGAATAAATTTCTTAATGTTAGAAAGACCTAAAGATAAAATTTACACAATGTCATATCAATAAATCAAGCTCATTTCAAGGTTTATCTCACAAGTATTTATCTCTGAAAAGGGCAACCTGTTTCACTCAATCGATCATAAAATCAAGCAAATTTAATTTTGATTTTCATCTTAATTAATGGTTAGTCATAAAGAGTTGATTCAAAAAATCACAAGGTCTTTTCAAGGGTTGTAATGAGGCTTGGCTGCAAGAAATTATGGTTTTTCTTAGAATTCAAACACCTGAAATTATAAAAGAGCATTTCATAATTTCTTTAGGGTGCTTTTCTTGACCCAAAATCTTACTTCCCTTTCTAGTAAATACCCCCAACTTAATCCTTTTCATTATTTCTTTTCTTTTATATGCATGTATATTCATTTGTTTTTCATTTTATTTGTTTTATACATGCATCACTAATGATTTTTCAAGTAAAGGATTAAATTCAAAAATTTTCACTCCCCAATTTTAATAAGAACACTCAAAACATTTTTCTTTTATTTTATGCTCTTTTATTCAATCAAGTAAAGGGAATGGTAAATGATTACTTAAGAGTTAAGGGTACCAATGAAACTATTTTAAGACTCAAAATTAACTATCAAAGGATAAATATATTTTTACCAAGGTATGCTTCTTGGCCCTAGTTTCTTGTGTTTACCAAAGAATTTAGCTTGATCATGCTCTTGGATCCTCTATACAACAATACAAGTCAAAGAATTAAGCAAAATTAATTTGAAAGAAGTTATGTCAAAACCCTCAAGTGTTTAAAGATCTCTCAGCTCACCGGGTTTTCAAAATTAGCTTAATAATTGATAAGCTCATTGTAATCAGTTTTACCTAAATACCTTAGTTATAAAAAGATTTTTCTCATTTTCAGAATTGGCTTATTGTTCAAAACTTTAAGCGCATAAATTTTTTAGAATATATTTCACAGAAAATAATAAAACTAACCATAAAAATCAAACCACATAGATAAAAATAAACCATAATATAATCCCTTAAATCAAAATATACCAAATATCAAACTAATAAATGTAAAACTAAACATAAGTAAAATGATAAAAGTACAGAATAAGATAACACGATCAGTCCTCTATGTGATCATCATCATCATCACCCTCCTCATCGGCATCACCCTCAGGATCAACATGTGCTCCAGACGGTCCATGTGACGTCCTTCGTCATTTTACCTTTATTTATACCCGTTTAATTAATTTTCACAATAAATTTTTCATATTTAATTAAATTTAATTATTCCTTAATTCAAAATAACATTTATTTTATTTTTTTTTATTTTTTTTATTTTTTTTACTAAACAGTTCAAAATAATTATTATATTACACTTCAAAATCCTAAAGCCAATTAGCTTTTAAAAGAAATCAAAAACATGAAACAGGGACCTGACGTTGCGCGCCAGCCCCACGCGTAGTGTCAGCCCTCTACTGCGTACCTCACGCTACGCGTCAGCCTCATGCGTAGCGTGGGCATGACAGTAACAGCACCTGATGCTGTTACACATTTTAAACCATTTAACCAACTTTTATCCTACCCAATTGACCCGTTTTAGATCCGATTACCACGAAACTTCACGGGTCACATGTTTTCCCCATTCCGGAACTGTTGGCGCCGTTCTTTCGCCAAATTCCAACATATGCGCAAGTTATGCGCGAAACGCATTTTAACTCAATTAGGTGCAAAACCCTTGCACCAAACATCCTAAATGGATTCCAATGGACCAAAAGCCAATGCATATAAATCTTAAATGTCATTGAGGACCTATTGATGCATTCCGGGGTTTCCGAAACTCACCGGATCTCAATTTCACCTATCCAGTTCCTTAAATTCAATAACCAACTATATGCATAACTTTCCTAAATCAATCTAATCATCACCCTAGCATCAATCATATAACATACATGTCAATCATGCATCAATACAACACCTACCCATAACATTCAACATTCACACATGTTAATGGCTCAGTGCCATAATCATCACATCAAACATGATTATAACAAATTCATAACACATACTTTGTTATATATCACACACCATAGTAATCTATAACTTATTACACACTTAAGCACATAATTCAAACATTACATTTATTCATTCATCCTTGGCATCAGTCTTCCACTTGGCGCACCTCTGCGGCATTAGCATCATCCCTGTCATTGGTCACTAAAATGAAACAACAGCAAGGGTGAGTGTTTGGAATATCATAATTAATATAGAACGAAATATTAAACTTATTAATACCTACAGCTCACATTACATGAATTTTTGAGCTTCCTGCACTTATCCCTGTCCATATACATGCACACATACATAGTAATCTTTGACTCATTCAAACCATTCATTCACTCACATCACATTTCCAATTCATAATTCATTTCCAATCATTAATCAATATAAGATCCACATATGTCACAACTGACTCTCATGCAATTCGACACCTAGTATCCGGATACTAAAGGACTGGCCTTCAGCTGGGAGTCCAAATTGACATCCCGTGAACCCGACTTGGTTCACCGAGCCCGACTTGGCTCTCCACCTTAACCACTAGGTCCGACTTGACCATTGGGTAGCTCAACTGGGCACAAAGACCATGGGAGCCAAAAAACGAGGGGTATACATACCGTTGGCCATCCCATACCACAAAATCACATATCATATCTCATAATCATGACATATCATCAACAAACAACATATGCAACTACCAGAAACTGGCATGTGCTCACAATACAGGGCGGCCCACTTGTCAAACCCATCCATACAATACTATTGCATATATCATCAATAATCCAAAATTCCATATTCTTATTCATAATCAAATATACATACGCATCTTAAAATGGAAATATTACACATATCTTTTACTTTCATTATTCCAATCTTTATTTCATTATATAATTAATTCAATCAACATATTTCTTTCATATTCAACCATTTAATCTCACTCCACATACGCATATATTCATAACTACTATATTTAGTTACTTTATACTATTTATGACAACTCTTACTAAATTCCTGGACTTCCCATAATCTATTTTCATATCAATTCTAATTAATTATGACCCGAACACCCCCTTACCTATATTCTGAGCTCCGACAGTTTGCTCAAGGGGTAGGTGGTGTCCTACAGCCACTGAATTCACCGTTTCTCTTCCGCTTCCGACGTCCACTTCGTTGATCGCTTGCCCAACGCTCGTTCCAGTACCCACGGTCACCGAAACATCAAATTAATTAGTACATTACCTTCCTTATACATCCAAACTCATTATCCAAGCTTCACAAACCATTGAAACTATGAATCAGAACCCCAATCATCACATGCAATTTCGGATTTCATGAGAAGAAGAAGAGAAAAGAAGAGGAAGTTAGCAATTGAAGTTTCCTATCACATACCTTGGCCCCCAATTTCCCAAAACCACAAGAAATCCACAAACCCTAGCTGAAACGCCTCAGAGAAGAGAGAAAATTGATAGAGAAGCTCACGGGTTCTGTTCTGTGTAACCCTGTTATAACACAGGTCGCGGCGCTGGCGCTACGCGTCATCCTGGTGCTACGCGTCGACTCACTAAATCGCACCTGACGCTACGCGTCCCAGCCACGCTACGCGTCAGGGTTCTGATGCTAATTTTTCCTTAAAATTTTATTTAAAACTCCATTTCCCACTTAATATTTTACATACCATTTTTATTTTACGACAAATAATAATTTACTCACTTCCAATTTATTTTCTATTATCAAAACATCAGGGATGTTACAGTGCACCTGTCTCAGGATATGTGGGCAAATCACCAGGCCAAGCTAAATGGGAAGCAAAATCAACAGGTGTCATAAATGGTGCTCCCTCACCCTGTAACCTGTACTGGTAAAATGCATCATGTAAATGAACATAAGCACGATGAGAAGCAACCATCATCTGCATCATATGTTGATGCTCTAGGTCATCCTGGCAAATCCATCCGAAATAGCATCAACAGAAGGTGGCTGAATTGGTGGTCTCCTCCATCTCTTCGAACCAGTAATAGGAATAGACTTCTTCGGTGCCATCTACAAAAAGAAAATTTATTTAAATAAACACACAAAAATTCAAACTACAAATTACCAACATAAATCATGCATATTTCTGGTTTTTATATTTAAACATCAAGAATAAAATTCATACAAAATTTAAACAAAATTTTACAAAATATTTACAAAGCATAGAAACAACATATTTTTGAATTTTATAATTTCAACAAAATAAATTATGCAAAACAAAAATTAAACATGCATATTTTTGGATTTTTTTAAAAATACAACATATACAACATATAATTTTATGAAAGAAATAAAATTCACACAACATGCAATTTTATATACAAATTTAGAAATTTACATTTCACACAACACTCTTATTTATAAAATTTAACAAATTTATTTATTTTCATACAAGAAAGTATAACAAACATAAAATTTAAGAAATTTTATTAATTTTAAAAAAACAAACAATAAAAAATAAAAACTTTTATTTTTTATTTTTCAAAAACAACAGAAAATAATATATACATTAAACAGAAAATAAAACACAAAAATTAACAAAAATCCAAAACAGGGGCTGACGCTACACATGTATGGGACGCTACACATCAGCCCTGTTCTACCTACGCTACGCGTCAGTGGGACGCTACACGTGGGCTTGCAGAACAGAAACTATAAAAACGCAACCCCTTCCAAACCTTAATCAATCCATTCATTTCCCTACTCTAACAGCAATCAATCCTAGTGGTCTTCTATCCTAATCCTATCCGCATGCATTTCTAGAAATTGAAATTAAAAATTAAAGAGAAAAGGATTAGAGTACTTACTTGGATTCCTTGATAGAATGTAGGAATGAAGAGGATTAGAGGCTTGAGAGAAAAGAGGGTTTTAGAAAAATAGGGTTTCTGAGAAGTGAATGCAGAGGGAGGAAAAATAGGTTTTAAAAGTTATGGACTTGGGTCTCCCTCTGGTTCAGTTTTAAAAACTGAACGAAGGTCCTCACACTATGCGTGGTGGTGACGCTACGCGTCAGGTTAAAAATTTAGAACCCACACTACACGTCAGTGTGACGCTACGCTTGGTCTTTTGTTTTTCATTTTTCAAAAATTCAATTTTCAAAAACCCTTTTCTTTTAATTTTAAAACTCTTTTAATTTTTAAAATCAAATTTCTAAACTAAAATTTAAAAAAACACAATATTTTTTTTATAAATAAGTTAAAAATAAAAAGAAATAATGGGTTGTCTCCCATTGAGCGCTAGATTTAATGTCCCCAGCCAGACATTACCTCAGATTAATCAGGTGGTTTTCCAATTTTGGTTGAGGAATCACCTGTCTTTTTCTTCCTCTTTCTTCTCCGATGCTTGATTACCTGTCTTTCATCATGTAAGCAATTGGTTAAATTTAAAGAATTGGGATAAGATTTACCTTGTTCAGTTAATAGGTAAACTTTGTTCTCAGCATCTATCTTGAGATGGGCATTGAAGTTTACCTCATCTTCACAAATTCTGACTGCAATTATCTCTTTGTCAACATCAACCATTACCCTTGTAGTCTTCATGAAAGGTCTTCCAAGGATCAGGGGGATCTCAATATCCTCCTTCATATCTAGTACCATAAAGTCAACTTTGAAGTGGTACTTGTCGACTTTTACCAATACATTTTCCACTATCCCAATTGGTCTTTTAGTAGAGCGATCCACAAATTTTAAGTCTGTCTTAGTTTCTTTTAGTTCCGGATCACTAATACGCTTCATCAAACCTAGGGGCATTAGATTTATGCTAGCCCCTAAATCTAATAAAGCATTCCTGATGTTGATATTTCCAATGGAAATGGGAATGGTGAAACTCCCCGGATTTTTAAATTTTTCCTGTGTGTCAAATTGTAAGACCTCCTTACAAATTATTTCATGTTCTACTTCCACAGATTCTTGAATATTTTTTTCTTTTTCAATTTTTTTCTTTTTTTCTTTTTTCTCTTCTTCTTTCTCTTGCCCTTTTTCTTTTTCTTTTTCTTTTTCTTCTTCCTTATTCTTTTTCTTTTCACAATTTTCTTTACAATCAATTTTACAACTTTCAAGAAAACAGCATTACATTGATCCCTTAGGTTTTGAGTATTTGCAGTAAAACCAAAACTTTTCAATTCAACTATTTCCTTTGCTAGCTGACCCATTTGCAAGCCGATGTTTTCTGAGCAACTTAATTTGTTTCCACAAACTGTAATAACTGTTGGATAGATTCCCTAATCCTTGACAATCTTGCATTGTCAGCTTATGATTGTTGTTGTTGTTGTTTAAATTGATTGTTAGGAGGTCGGTTGGAAGGTCCAATACCAAAGTTCTGATTCTGCCATCCCTGTGGATAATTGTTTGGAAAAGAATTACCAAGATTGATATGAAAATTACCTAATGGTATTCTTTGATGGATCAAAAAATTGGCTTGTTCTTGCTCATTTCTATCAGGGTCACAATAACCACATGGTTATCCGCCCATGCAATGCATACATTATTTTAATTGACCAGGAGGTGGTGATGATACTTGAGAAATTTGAAGTTTCTCCAATTGTTTGCTCATAGCCTCAATTTGTTGAGTCAACAATTTTTGCTGAGCCAATACTGCATCATTTACTCCCAACTCGAGCATACCTGGCTTCCTTAGTGCATTACCTCTTTCATATTTTGCTTGTCGGTCACTAATGGACATTGATTCCAATATCTCTATTGCTTCCTCCACAGTTTTGTTCATTAAAGAACCACCTGTATAAGCATCTAACATCATCTTGAACTGAGGTAATAAACCATGATAAACGATCCTTACCTTTTCAACATCATCCAAATTATGATTTGGGTATTTTCTCATAAGTGCTTTGAATCATTCCCATGTTTCTCCTAAGGACTCATAATTATTTTGTGAAAAAGAATGAATTGTTGTCATGGCTTCAAAGTATTTTGAAGGTGAATAAAATCTTTCTAATTTTTTTTCTCAACATTGGACCAGTTTATAAAACTACCGGGTGGCCAAGATTTAAACCATTCTTTAGCTTTTCTAATCAAAGAAAAAGGAAACAATCTCATATAAATAGATTCTTCTTGATTGGGTTCGAAACTAATTGTGCTGCATAACTCATAAAAAAATAGTAAAATGTTCATATGGTTCTTCATTATGTAAACTAGCAAATTGATTGTTTTGAATAATATTTAAAGTAGCAGGTTTAATATTCACTGCAGCAACAGGTCCTTGGAACATTCCTGAAACTCAGGGTGGACCATTGATAGCAGCAAACTATCCCAATGTTCTCCTTTATTCAGCAGCCATATTTCAATTTTCAAAATTTTTAGAAGTAAAAGTAGAAGAATTAGTTTGTGTTTTAATTGGCAAGTGCACCAATCATTTGTAGTTTTCAAATTTAGATATCATTCCACTGGAATTGAATATTTTGACAGAAAATAGTGAATTCTTAATTACTATGGTAAAAGTATCTAACTTAATAAACAAAAGAACTATCTATTCACAATTTATACAATATTCATAAAATAAGATGATTGAGTTGTTGATGTGGTAAAAAGATAGTAAAAATAAAATCTATCTAGAAAATTGAGTTGTAATTTAGAATACTAAGATACTTGAGATAAAAACACAGATAAACATATTATGTTGGAATTTGGATCCCTAATCTAGAATAAAATGATGGAACTCAAGACATACATATTTAATCATCAAATTCATGTCATTATAGCTTAAAATCATTATAATTGATCCCTCGAGATATAAATTCTAAGTAATCACCGTAAAGTCTGATCCTTTGTGAGCTTTCTCAGTAAAAACTTGCATTAAGTCCTGACCTTATAGCAACAATAATTACTAACTCTATCCCTAGTAATTGGCATATTAAGGGTATTTCAACCTTTACTTTCATTAAAACAGGTTTCAATACGACATGAATAATCATTCTCCTATTTGACATTCATACTAATAAAACAAGTTTCAATACGCATGAAAATCATTCTCCCGTTTGACTTCATACTAATAAGAAGTTAAAATACTAACATGCACTTGAATCACAAATATACATAGGTCGAATTCACAACATAATACTCAATAGACTAGTTCACCAATTCCAACATAAACAAATTAGTTACACATGGTAAAAGTAAAAATAACACTTACAGAGGTTGACATTATAAAGGTGTAAAAACACTTCATGATACAATGATCACAATACTACACAACACTCTCAAGCATCCAGAAACTACTCTAGACTATAAACTCACAAAAGAACACTCAAACTTGAGCGAAAGAAAGGAAAGACGCTCTGAATTGAAGATGGATGCCTTGAATGTGTGGAGAATGACCCTATTTATAGGGCTAAAGAAGGGCCCTGACGCTATGCGTGGTTCTGACGCGTAGCGTCAGTATCAAAAGTTTGCCACGCTACGCGTGGGTTTGATGCTATGCGTCAGCTCTTCAGTTCTTCAATTTTTCTCTTTAAATTCTTTACTTTTTCACTGCAAAACTAGAGAAAAATTGATCAAGGGCTGATTATTTCCAACAACTTCCATTTATTGAATTTAAAATCTAAATTTATTACAAATTTAAACTAATTTTTATTATTTTCATAATTTTTATTATGAAATTTATTGTAAATTTGAGGACTAACACCTTGGCTGGTAGCGGTTGTAAATCATCGTATTGTGAATAAAATGTGTATCATAGCGTTGATAATTATTGATATTGGTGGATGCATTGTAAATGATGATAAAAGTGGGCGATGTGTTGATATTTGGGGTATTGGAATTCATACCCATTTGACGAATAAAATGATGTTGGTTATGTAATCCTTTTGGGCATGTAAAAGTGTTAATGATACATGATTTAGAGATTAAATTGAATGTGGTCAATTATGGAATATGGATATTGGAGATGTATGTTGCATGACCATATAAGTATATATTTTAGGCAATGCATGTTGATGACTTATGTATATGAATGGTTATGGCCTAAATGGCTTATGTTGTGTATTTGAATGCTTTGCCGAGCCTCTTCTCATATCTTCATATATGGGACTAAGCGTGTGCCCTATATACATATTCTTCTTCTACTGTAAACTCTATTACTTTTATATATGATTATGGGTGATTTATCTTATGATCCAGTTATAAATTCTGAACTGGTCTGAACCGGGGTCTAGGATCCGGTGTGGGACCAGTCACAATAATACAGGTGTTTTAGGGTTTGTACACCGGTACAGTGGGAATCCAGTATTGTAATCCAGTCTCTCAGTGGGAGAAACTGGTCTTGTTGTCCTGGAGATCCTTCACACCAACGTTTCGCGTTGAGAGAGGGTGAAAGGTGGTGCCACCTGCGAAGATTCTCCGACGCTCAAGTTAGAAGAGTGTATGAACTCAATGAATACTTAAGCAATGCAATAGTAAGAATATAAGATAGAACAACGTAACCTTGCATGTGTGTTGGAACATGCTATATATAGTTTAACATAGGAAGTGAATCGTTGGATGCAAGTGGGCCCCTTGGTTCTGATAGCGTGTAGAGTGTGTCAATCAAGATGACTCAATACTCAGAGTGTGTCAGGTGGGTAGGTCAATTATCAGAGTACGATCCTGTGATAGGGATGGAGGATAATCACCTTTCCATATATTTCGCTGACAATTGTACTTACTCTCTGAGATAATTGACATAGACACATTCCGCTATGCAGGGTATCTTCGTTGATAAGCTATAAGGAACTCTTATTTCATAGTGATCCTGAGGTAAACGGTTTGTTCACGCCGTTGAGATAAGGTCGGATGAAGCGTCCATCGTAGTGAGGACGGATGGAGCATTTACTGAAGTAAGAACGGATGATGTGAGGACGGACTACCAGTATGGCCTTATCTTCTTATGATACCAGTTGCTCCTCTAATATGTTACTCTGACGTCATAACTTTAGGGACCGATATCCAGACCGGATCATTTGTCCCATAGCTTATGTGAAGGACTGTGAGGTTGCTTACATGAGCTATACAGCCTTTAAGAAGTCTGGATGCCGGTGGAACGCTCTAGAAATTCCTTCTAAAGACTCTTTGAGATATGCGTGTTTGGTTCTTACCAACACATCCGCTCTGTAAATTAAGTAACCGCTCTTCTGATACCATTCACATCGGATTCGGACAGGGATTCGTTGCGAGGGAAATCCCAAGAGTTTTTTGAAATCAAGACTCTTGGTATTCGAAGAGTGGTTGGGATGCATTAAATGTGTCTGAAATGATTGGACATTAAATGCCCTTTTTAACACGTGAACCATCATTACCTAAGAGTGTAACCGTCGATTGGGCTTATTGGGCCTGAATTTCAACTTCCACAGGCCCGTTTTGTAAAAAACCTTTACTGAAACGTTACCACTTTCACGCTTTAAGTTACAAAACGATGAAGTCGTTTGAATTTGAAAGGTTGCGTTTTGAAACAAACGTCGTAACTTTTGGCAGAACACTGTGCTTCTTCGTTACCTATAAAAGGGGCACTTAACGAATTTTGGAATTCATCTCTGTCATCAAGCTTAGTGAGCCTTTGCTCAAATTTCTGAAGATTTCCTTGCTGCCTTTCCTCTTCACAAAGTTCCTCCTTCTTTTAGGTAACCTCCCTATCCTTTACCTCCATATCATTTTTGGTCATTTTGCTTCAACCATGCGCCCTAGAACAAGCAGCGCTGGTACCTCAAACAGGGGGAGTCTGAGCTCTTGTGCCCCCTCTAGCCACCATGGAGGAAGGATTCCAGTGAATCTTCCTATGGCTGGGCCTCGTCGCTCAGAGAGAGTTGAAACTTCTTCCTCACGAGCGCCAGTTGATCGGCGCCGCTCTGAGGATCCCCTTGATTCGAGGGCTACCAGCTGCTCTGATAATGGGTCGAGTAATGAAGGTTATCTCTCTGACGATGTTACCTTCTACCATAGCACACCTGCGTTCCATCGTGCATCAGGTACTATGGAGATTCTGGGGTCTGGCAAAACATTGATTCTGTTGACTACTGAAGGGTGTGTCAACGTCGTGGCACACCGGCTGAATTGGGAAAAGCTGAATAGGGAGAGGCCGTACTGCTGGGTTGAGGAGGAATTCCTGGAAATCCCTTCTTATCATGCAAATGAAGAGGGAAACCTGGTCACTCTCTGCTGCAAAATCTACTCTGATAAGAAGTACAAGGGACGCTTTCTCATCCTTGCCCCCCTCCAACTGAGAGGGTCTGCCACCGCGTCCCTGACGAGAGGTCGGTCTATATGTACGACTTCGTCTTTCAAAACTTGGGGGTCCGCTTTCCCATGACAGAGTTTCAGATGGCCGTCCTACGCTTCCTCGACTGTGCCCCTACTCAAATGCATCCCAACGGCTGGGGCTTGGTGCGTGCTCTCGAAGTTCTGGGAGAGCACTTCAATTTCATCGCCACTGTGGCCAAATTGTTTCATTACTGCCAAGTGGTCCGCCGTGCCAACAAGAAGGGCGGCCTTGGGTTCATAACACTCCGTTGTGACTCAAGGGTGGTGAACTTCAAGTCCTACACCGAATCTGCTAAGGTGGACGAACACTCCTTCAAACACTACTACATGTGGGTCCGGGTTCAATCCAACAAGCCGGTCTTCTGGCTTAACAAAGAAGGGTTCACCAATTTCCCTATCAGTTGGTCGCACGAGCACTTTTTACTGCTGAGCCGTGCTTACTATACTGAAGAGAGTGAGCTTTCTTCTCACTCTGTCAAGGTGCTGAGTGCCATGCAATCGGCCTCAAAAGCCCTCAAGGGGTTCTCCTGCAGGCTTCTCTTAGGGAGTGCCGATGTCCGGGACACCTATCTCCGTAATGGCCGCTCTTGAACTATGATTATGTTACATATTTATTCTACTCTTATTATTTTCCTTCTATGTTTTAACTCAATCTTCGTTGTTTTGCAGAGCAAATCGAAAAAATCTCTCTCGAGCTTTTGTCTCTGAAGTCTATGCTGGCAGATGGCGACTCCTCTTCTGAAGAGAATGAAATTCAAGCCTAAAGGAACTCCACCAAGGCTCTGACCATTCCTCTGACCTTCGTAGTGGGAGACGAGGTCCCCCTCCTCGATGAGCACAAACCAGAGGGACAAACAGAGGCTGCGGGGCAGGGTAATGAAGAGGCCGTCCCAGAGAAGAAAAAGAAAAAGAGACATCTGGTCAAGACGGCAGATGTGGAAAAGCCTTCATCTGGTGACCCTGTAAAGAAACGCCAGAAGACTCTCGAGGAATTTGGGCTAAAAAAAGATAAGGGGAAGAAGCCCATCCTTGACTTCTCTGCCCCTCCTTCTCATGCCGCATCAGAACCGGACTCCGAGAGCGGTCCTCCTCCAGTGATTGACCCTCTTCATGACTCCTTCCTCTCACTGTATCTCTGGTTCCAAGGATCCATGCCCCCCACTCTTCCAAAGGCTAGGTACTACCTCCGCCCCTCACTTGACGCTGCCGAAGTCTGAGGCGCATGCAATGCCGGCCGCTGGCAACTAGATGAGCTATCCGACCTCTTGGACTCCTTGAGCGAAAAGGCGGACTACATGGAGCAAGTTGAAAAACTTGAAGCCGACATCGCCGTAAAGGAAGCCTGGGCGGCCAAGCAAGCTGAGATTCACAGAGGTGTGGAGGCTGAAATGACTAAGGCCAAGGAAACACTGTAGAAGAAGATGGAAGAAATAAGCCAGTTTCACTTCACCAATAAAGCTCTGGAGCGGCAGGTTGCTGAACTTCAGCAGCAAAATAAATCTATCCCCGTCCTTAACAAAGAGCTGTAATTGGAGAAGAAGGAGTCGGCCAAGCTGGCTGACGATCTTGTAACAATAGAGGCCGGCCACAATAAAAGCCTAGGAGAATGGGAGGCCCTTCGGAAGGAAATGCAGTCTCAAATCGAAGAGCTGAGGTAGGGGAGTACGAGCACTGGGCCGTCGGAGGAGGATTTTGCCAAGCTTCAAAAGAAATTGTCTGCTTCTAAGGCCAAGGCTGCCAAAGCCTTGGAGATATGCAAGAAGGTGGCTTTCGAATCCTTCGGCCTGGCACTACGTCAAGTCTTTTACCGCAACCCCGACGTGAAGCTTAATCTGTACGGACTGGATCCATTCTATGAATTCCACGGGGGGAGACTTGTCGAAGTAAAGGGTGACGGCTCGCACCAGGATCCTCCCGATACTCTTTATGAACTGCCTCCACTTCCGGAGGGTCAAAGCATGGAGCCAACACTGACCACTTCTGGACCCGAAGGTGAAATTCAAGGGAATGCTCAAGCTGGCCCAGAGACCGGAGGGGGTAAAGCTTAAAATGAAGGAACTGAAGAAAGGAGAAAGGATATGCCCATACCGAAGGACCATCCACCTGCTCTTTAATTCTTGTGATTTTATTTGTAGCTGTGTACTGGGATCAGCTCCAGTTTTGATGCTTATATAAAATTTTTCTTCATAGAAATAAAGTTTGCTTCGTTTTTCTTCTATTGTTTGTGACAAGTGTATGGCTACCAAATAATCTTAGGCGTATACGCAATACTTTACCTTTTTAATACTTTGCAAGTCCGCTTTGTTTAACCATATTGTCGCTTAAAGCGTATTTCCTACCTCGGAGTAAAATAATAAAAATCGTAACAGATATGCAACACTTATTGTTAAAGTATGCCCTGTCCCCAAGTATAAGTATTTTGGGAAGGGAATATCTGTTGTAAAATCTTACCTTTAACTTCTTGGAGATTAGAAAAGTTCATTCGATCTCGAAGATGTGGAATAGCAATATTCGCATTCGACCGTCCTGTGATGAGTGCTTCAAAGATGAGGACGGCAATTATACTTGGATTTCGGTTCGGTCCTACCATCGGAGTTTTCATGTGGGGTTCGGTATGACCTTGAAAAAGGTTAAGTCCTACACCTATCTCTTGAGGTTTGGTTTAATCCTACAACTCAAGCCTTCAGAAGGTGTTCAGCCAAACTTACTAACCGTTCCCAGAGTTCGGTTTAATTCCTACATGTTAGGGAATCCCTAAGCATGAGCAGCGGAAAAATAAAGGGATTCCATAGGATTTGCAAGGTTCCGTGTTTCAAAGCACAAAAACAATTTCGAAATTATTTTAGGTTACCTCTTGAAGCACTCCGAAGCAGTCGTAGCCTCGTCCTTTAGGAGTCCACACGAGCACTCCCACCAGAATCGCAACACTTCCAACTGCTAGGTTGACGGCGTATAGCTCTTGCAACTTTTTGCGAATTTGTGTCTCACTTGAGTGAACGGCCTATGAGCATCTTATGCTCTATTTATAGGCTTAGGTTTGACCTAATTTGTTCTCTCTAAAAGTGGGCTCTTTACTCATTCCAAATGAGTTAGGCCCAATAGCTTTATTTTAGTCCAACTAAAATAAGACAACATTTTCTGATGGGCTTACTCTATGTGTGTGACCCTATAGGTAAAATACCTGGTCATATTAATAATAAACTATTTTATTATTAATATAAAATAAGAGCGGCATCTAGCAATGCATCATTATGTCCGAATATTATCAACATAACCTATAAGTGATAATTATTTAATATGTTTATTCCTTTTGTCACGATATCCTAATTGGGCCCAAGGCATGGTCGCGTCATCCTTGTACGGCCCAATTTATTTTACTTGATACCGGAGTAGACTGGATCCGAATAAATATCTAATATTTATTCTTTCTAGCATGGCCATACGTTTTCTTAGTCTTACTCCATCAAGTGGCCTATGGATATCACTCCTGTCACATAGGAGAGACAAATCCCATCTACATCACTCACATCCCTCTGCATAATTTGTTCATTGTCTAATCACAACCTTTATAGTCCTCTTGTTACAGAAGACGTTTAATTGTATTAAAACAATAAACTCCTCATGTAGGAATCGTAGTGACTTCAGGTCGAAGGACTACATATACCATTATCACATTGAGAATCGTTTATGACAATCATGTAACGATCCATGCAACGTTCTCATGGTGGGTCTGTCCAGTACATCATTACTCTTAATGTGTACCCGTGTGAAGACTCGATATCATCTATATCTATGATCTGTGAGATCAGGTCATCAGTACACTCACACACTAGTCTCAGTGTATTTACATGTCCCCATGTAAATACTTAACTAGGGACATTTTAGGAATAATTTTTAATGACCTATTACTCCAAGGATAAATATGTTTTAAAACAATTTTAAACTGAAATATTTATTCTATTGATAAGTAGAAAAATGATACAAATGAAAAAGCATAAAAGCTCATAGTGCATACACCAACAATCTCCCACTTGCACTAGAGCCAATCAGACATTTGCCTAATGCCTAATGATCTAGTGTGCCCCTCATGTTTTTGTTGTGTAAGAGGTTTTGTGAGTGGGTCAGCAATATTCTCATCAGTATGCACCTTACATATCTTTACATCTCCTCGGTCAAGGATCTCTCGAATGAGATGAAATCGCCTAAGTATATGCTTGGATCGTTGATGTGATCTAGGTTCCTTAGCTTGTGCGATTGCTCCACTATTGTCACAGTAAAGACTTATAGGGTCCACAATGCTAGGAACAATCCCAAGTTCTGTTATGAACTTCTTGATCCATACTGCCTCTTTTGCAGCATTTGAGGCAGCAATATACTCAGACTCTGTAGTAGAATCAGTAACTGTCTCTTGCTTTGAACTCTTCCAGCTTACAGCGCCACCATTTAGACAAAACACGTACCCAGATTGCGATCTTGAGTCATCCTTATCAGTTTGGAAGCTAGCATCAGTGTAACCTTTTACAATGAGCTCTTCTTCCCCTCCATATATCAAGAATGAATCCTTAGTTTTTCTTAAGTACTTCAGGATATTCTTGACAGCAGTCCAATGACTTTCACCGGGATCAGACTGGTATCTGCTCTTCATGCTTAAAGCGTACGAGACATCTGGTCGGGTACATATCATGGCATACATGATTGATCCAATAGCAGATGCATATGGAATCTTATTCATCCGTTCTCTTTCTTCTTTAGTGGAAGGAGATTGAGCTTTTGATAAGCTTATGCCATGAGCCATAGGCAAAGTTCCTTTCTTGGAATCTTGCATGTTAAACCTTTTTAACACTTTGTCTATGTATGTATTCTGACTTAGGCCAAGAAGTTTTCTTGATCTATCTCTATAGATCTTAATTCCCAACACGTAGGTTGCTTCACCTAAGTCTTTCATAGAAAAACAGCTTCCCAACCAACTCTTCACAGACTGAAGAGTAGGAACGTCATTTCCAATAAGTAGTATGTCATCAACATACAGGACCAGAAAAACAATTGTGCAGTCACTAACCTTCTTGTAGACACAAGGTTCATCCTCATTTTTAGTAAAGCCAAATTGTTTAACAGCTTTATCAAAACGAAGATTCCAGCTTCTGGAAGCTTGCTTAAGTCCATATATAGAACGTTGTAGCTTGCACACCTTCCTGGATGCTTCAGGCTTAACAAAGCCTTCAGGTTGTGTCATGTACACTTCCTCAAGAAGATTTCCATTAAGGAAAGCAGTCTTGACATCCATTTGCCATATCTCATAATCATGGTATGCAGCAATAGCAAGCAGAATCCGAACAGACTTTAGCATAGCAACTGGGGAAAAAGTTTCATCATAGTCTATACCATGTATTTGCTTGAAACCTTTAGCCACCAACCTTGCTTTAAAGGTACTTATATTACCATCCATGTCAGTTTTCTTTTTGAAAACCCACTTGCATCCTATAGGTTTTACCCCTTCAGGTGCATCAACCAAGTTCTAAACTTGATTAGTGTACATGGAGTCCATTTCAGATTCCATGGCTTCTAGCCATTTCTCAGATTCTGAACTTGCAATGGCCTCTTCATAAGATGTTGGCTCATTTTGATCCATTAGGAATACATCTCCTTCCTGAGTTACAAGAAATCCATATCTTTCAGGTTGTTGACGTATTCTACCTGATCTACGCAAGTCTTGTGCTACTGGAGCTGGTGTTATCATAACATTTTGTGGGTCCTGCTCCACTTCCACCATTGGCTCTTCAATGCCTTGTGAGTCTTGAATTTCTTCAAGTTCTACTTTCCTCCCACTGATTCTTGTAGAGATGAATTCCCTTTCTAAGAATAGCGCATTCCGAGCAACAAACACTTTGCCCTCAGTAGGATTGTAAAAATAATAACCCTTAGTTTCTTTTGGGTATCCCACAAAAAGACATTTATCTGACTTGGGCCCAAGTTTATCAGAACTTTGGCGTTTAACATAAGCTTCACAGCCCCAAATCTTAAGAAAAGACATACTAGGTCGTTTCCCAGTCCATATCTCATATGGTGTCTTTATGACAGCCTTTGATGGAACACGGTTAAGTGTGAAAGTTGCTGTTAACAAAGCATGTCCCCAGAATGAGTTAGGGAGGTCAGTTTGACTCATCATTGATCGAACCATGTCCAACAAGGTTCTATTTCTCCGCTCAGAAACCCCATTCCATTCTGGTGTTCCAGGGGGAGTAAGTTGAGATATAATCCCACACTCTTTAAGATATTCATCAAACTCTAGGCTCAAATATTCACCACCTCGATCGGATCGAAGTACTTTAATTGTCTTGCCAAGTTGGTTCTCTACTTCATGTTTAAACTCCTTGAACTTTTCAAAGGATTCTGATTTATGTTTCATGAGAAACACAAATCCATATCTACTGAAATCATCAGTAAAAGTGATGAAGTAACTAAAACCTCCCCTAGCCATTGTCCCTATGGGGCCACATACATCACTATGTATCAAGCCAAGAAGATCACTCGCCCTTTCACCTTTTCCGGTAAAAGGGGTCTTGGTCATCTTCCCTAATAAACAAGATTCACATGTATCTATTGATTCAAAATCAAAAGATTCTAAATATCCATCTTGATAGAGTTTAGAAATGCGTTTCTCATTTATATGTCCTAGGCGACAATGCCAAAGATAAGTTGGGTTTAAATCATTTGTTTTAACCCTTTTAGTATTAATGTTATAGATAGGGGTTTCGAGATCTAGAACATAAAGTCCATTACTCAAATTTGCACAACAATAAAACATGTCTTTTAAATAAACAGAACAACTATTGTTCTTTATTGTAAAGGAAAACCCTTTCTTATCAAGACAAGAAACAGAAATAATGTTTCTCCTTATTGCCGGAACAAAATAACAATTGTCCAATTCAAGGACTAACCCTGAGGGCAAGGATAAAAAATAAGTCCCTACAGCTAATGCAGCAACTCTTGCTCCATTTCCAACGCGTAGGTCTACCTCGCCCTTCATCAACTGCCTACTCCTTCTTAGATCCTGCACATTAAGACAAATGTGAGATCCACATCCAGTATCTAATACCCATGATGTTGAAGTTGACATGTTAATTTCTATAACAAAAATACCTGAAGTGGAAGTCTCACTTCCCTTTTTCTTAAGCTCTTTTAGGTACTTTGGACAGTTTCTCTTCCAGTGTCCCTTTTGTCCACAATGGTGACATTTACCTTCCTTAGCCACCCCGCCCACAGGTTTTAAGGCTGATGTACTTGGCTTATCCTTGCCTTTCCAAATCTTCTTGCCATTTCCTACAATAGCCTTTCCTTTGCCTTTATACATGCCCTTTCCTTTACCTTTGCCAGAATTGACCATCATTATGGCCTTGCCCTTTCCTTTAGAAATATTGGGCTCAGCAGTCCTCAACATATTGAGTAGCTCTGGCAATGTTTTGTCCAATGGATTCATGTTGTAATTATGATGACTGGCTTAAAACTGTCAGGTAATGATTTCAAAATGAGATCGGTAGCCAACTTCTGAGGGAAGGGGAATCCTAGCCTAGCTAGATTCTCCAAGTACCCAATCATTTTGAGCACATGAGGTCCTACAGAACCTCCCTCTTCAAGTCTGCAGCTAAATAGGGCTGAAGAAACTTCATATCTTTCTTGGTCAGCTTGACCTTGATATAGTTTCCTTAGGTTTTCGATCATATCGAAAGCCTCCATATGCTCATGTTGCTTCTGAAGCTCAGGAGACATGGTTGCCAGCATAAGGCATTGGACATCTAAAGCGTCATCCTGATGCTTCTTGTAAGCATCCTTGTCAGCTTTAGAGGCATTGTTCGCGGGTGGTTCCGGAATCGGACCTTCCAGGACATACTGCTTTTTCTCTTGTTTGAGGACAATCCTCAAATTTCTATACCAGTCAAGGAAGTTAGAACCAGACAATTTTTCTTTGTCTAGGATTGATCGCAACGAAAGGTTTGAAGGTGTGTTTGACGTCATGGTTATCTAAAACAGAAAATATGTAGTAAGTATCATTTTCAAAACATATTTAAATTATGGTCATTTAAATTAAATATGTCTCCCACTATTTCGATTCAAAACAAAAAAAACCCTCCACAAATCAGAAAATCCCGTTGGAAGATTTTCTAGTGGGCTAAGATCCATATTTTGCCAAGCGTTAAGTCAGCTTTGGCTGATCACCTAATACTTGGTTATTTAGGTAGGAAACTTTTTCCAATTGTATCTTTATACAACTCTTAGTCATTGGGTTAAGTAACCATTACTAATTATTCATCTTATGAATATTTAGCCCAATGTTTACGCCTCTAAGCTATATTCAATCCAATTGAAAACTTAGTTAAGTTAAAGCCCAATAAAACAGTTTGGATATTACCATTATCCCATCACGTCTTACTAATATAAATAATAGTGCCCTGCTTTGGCAGACCCACTATTTATTGACATTAGTGTTGACGAGTGTACTTATTGGAAGGCGTTTATAACTTAATATTATTTTAAGGGATTTTAATTTATTTTAAAATTACCGTCTTTGTTAAACGCTTTAACGTAATAAAATTATCCCCAAAACATGCAAACGAAATTGTGAGATAGTTATGGTCTTCCTAGAAAAAAATAAATAAAAATAAATAAATAAATAAACCTAGAGGAACTATATAGCCAAGGCTTCATGAAGTCCTACTTCTTGAACCCACCATCCTCTTGGAGTCACCACTCCTTGGTTCCTTTCAAAGACAAAAGCGCTTAGAGTCACCACTCTAGTTTTCTTCTAGATCTCTACTTTGTTGCCTCGATCAAGATTACAAGATTTTTAAAGAAACTCGCTTTACATACGAGTGAAGGGTTAAGAAAAGAAATACAACAGAATGAAGAGAGGCACAGCACGCAGGCTATATTTAAATAAAATAACTAAGACCATAACCATTCACCATGCAACGTGTTAATTAATTAATTATAACCCATTTGAAATAATTTAAAAAAAATAATAAATTTTTAAACGGGCCATTAAACACGTGGGTCGGTAATAAGGCGCTACGCAGAGAATGTACGGGGGTCCCGCTACCCGGTTAGCGGGCGGGGGTCAAGGGGGGCCGCCCCTTGCGGGGTACGGGGCAGCGCCCCGGCCCAAAATTTTAGTACTGTAGTCAGGTTGGTTCCCAGGAAAGAGAGGTGGGTCCGGTGTGACCGCTTAAGTACCAAATCTTTCCTAGCCAGAACGTCCCACTAACCATTAACAGCTCTAAAATTTTGGCTAGGGTTTCAACCACTTTGAAACCCTAATTCCTTGTTGCGAACACTTCACAACGCAGCCGTCAAGGCACATGGAGGCAGCGCCGTCTAGGGTTTCAAAACCTAGAATTCAATTTGCGCTAATGCCAACATGCAATGCCTTTCATGACGGCCGTCTAGGTTTCAACTCTTGAACCCTAGATTAAGGAACGGCCATGGTTTAACACTTAAACCTTATCACTTAACGCCCCATAACATGAACCATTCATGTTCGAAGATCAACTCAATTGATTCAAAGTTTGTACGATGACTATCATATGAGTAAAACACATATCAAAATTGCATAAACTCATACATCATACAAATTTAAACGGCAACAATATACATACTAAAATTAAGAAACTCTATAACATGCATCATATACAATTTATAAAGAATAACTCAAAATTATATGTATCATGCCAAAACAGAGGTCATACCATATACATGATTAATCATTGTAATAATATGCATCATATGCGATAACTCAAAATAGCAACATAATCATGCATGTTCATTTTCGAATCCTAGTTTCACAAAACATTTTCGCAAAACAAAATTGCAAAGCTTTAAACAACGAAACAATTTCGCAAATCATATTTTCCAAAAGCTCTTGCAAACGAAAACATATCATCATAAAATATAAATAAATGCCCAAAACACAGTTTTGCAACCTAGGCTCTGATACCACTGTTAGGGAATCCCTAAGCATGAGCAGCGGAAAAATAAAGGGATTCCATAGGATTTGCAAGGTTCCGTGTTTCAAAGCACAAAAACAATTTTGAAATTATTTTAGGTTACCTCTTGAAGCACTCCGAAGCAGTCGTAGCCTCGTCCTTTAGGAGTCCACACGAGCACTCCCACCAGAATCGCAACACTTCCAACTGCTAGGTTGACGGCGTGTAGCTCTTGCAACTTTTTGCGAATTTGTGTCTCACTTGAGTGAACGGCCTATGAGCATCTTATGCTCTATTTATAGGCTTAGGTTTGACCTAATTTGTTCTCTCTAAAAGTGGGCTCTTTACTCATTCCAAATGAGTTAGGCCCAATAGCTTTATTTTAGTCCAACTAAAATAAGACAACATTTTCTGATGGGCTTACTCTATGTGTGTGACCCTATAGGTAAAATACCCGGTCATATTAATAATAAACTATTTTATTATTAATATAAAATAAGAGCGGCATCTAGCAATGCATCATTATGTCCGAATATTATCAACATAACCTATAAGTGATAATTATTTAATACGTTTATTCCTTTTGTCACGATATCCTAATTGGGCCCAAGGCATGGTCGCGTCATCCTTGTACGGCCCAATTTATTTTACTTGATACCGGAGTAGACTGGATCCGAATAAATATCTAATATTTATTCTTTCTAGCATGGCCATGCGTTTTCTTAGTCTTACTCCATCAAGTGGCCTATGGATATCACTCCTGTCACATAGGAGAGACAAATCCCATCTACATCACTCACATCCCTCTGCATAATTTGTTCATTGTCTAATCACAGCCTTTATAGTCCTCTTGTTACAGAAGACATTTAATTGTATTAAAACAATAAACTCCTCATGTAGGAATCGTAGTGACTTCAGGTCGAAGGACTACATATACCATTATCACATTGAGAATCGTTTATGACAATCATGTAACGATCCATGCAACGTTCTCATGGTGGGTCTGTCCAGTACATCATTACTCTTAATGTGTACCTGTGTGAAGACTCAATATCATCTATATCTATGATCTGTGAGATCAGGTCATCAGTACACTCACACACTAGTCTCAGTGTATTTACATGTCCCCATGTAAATACTTAACTAGGGACATTTTAGGAATAATTTTTAATGACCTATTACTCCAAGGATAAATATGTTTTAAAACAATTTTAAACTGAAATATTTATTCTATTGATAAGTAGAAAAATGATACAAATGAAAAAGCATAAAAGCTCATAGTGCATACACCAACACTACAATCTATGGGGTTCGGTTTAATCCTACAACCCATTTCCCCCTCGAGGAGTTACATCGTCAATACACAGAATAGGTGATTGAGATCATCCGTCCTGAGGGTCTTCGTTTTATCCCTCAAGGAGTTACATCGTCAACTACAGAATAGGTAGTTGAGATCATCCGTCCTGAGGGTCTTTGTTTCATCCCTCAATGAGTTACATCGTCAACTACAGAATAGGTAGTTGAGATCATCCGTCCTGAGGGGTCTTCATACGAAACAGCTTATAGCTATAAAGCGCAACATACAAATAAGAGAGTGAGATTGATAGAGTCATAAATTGTATTTTCATTAAGTTGAATATACATTACAAAGGAAGCATAGTTGGGGTCATGCCTCGTTAAAACCTTCTCGAGAAAACCCAATGGGAAAAAACTCAAGTAAGGAAAAAGAGTACATGCCGTCTTACCAACTAGCTGTAATAAATGCGTAAGTTCTGAGTGTTCCACTTGTTGCGAATAAGGGTTCCATCAAGCTCCTTTAGCCGGTATGATCCCTTTCTTGTCACTTCAGAAACTCTGTAAGGGCCTTTCCATGTCGGTGCTAGCTTCCCTTGATAAGCGAATTTATTACCCACACTCACCTTTCTTAAAACAAGATCTCCAGTGTTACACGCTCTATATTGGACACGCTTGTTGTACCGAAGAGCTGCCTTCGCTTTTATTGCTTGGTCTCTGATAAAGGCTCCCTCTCTCAGCTCATGGAGAACGTCCAACTTTGATGCCAGGTTAGCATTATTATCTTCCACTGAAAAATATTCCACTGGGCTGATCTGGTTTGTAGCTCTATTGGGATCATCGCCTCAACCCCATAGGTCAACCGATATGGGGATTCATTAGTGGAAGAGTGTGGTGTAGTATGGTATGCCTATAAAACATGGCATAGCTGATCAGTCCAAGCTCCATTTGCTTCTCTAAGGCGCTTCTTCAATCCTTTTAATACCTCTCGATTAGCCACCTCTGCTTGGCCATTTGTCTGAGGGTGCTTAACAGACGAGAAAATTTGGACTATCCGTAATCCTTCGAGCAAGTCTGTGAACTTTCTATCTGTGAACTAGGTGCCATTGTCAGTCACAATCCGCCCTGGGACACCGAATCGAGCTATGATGTTTTCATAGACAAAGCGTCTTGTCCGTGCAGAGGTAATATGCACTACTGGCTCAGCCTCAATCCACTTAGTGAAGTAGTCTACCCCCACAATCAAATATTTGATACCTCCTGGGGCGATAGGGAACGGACCCAGGATATCAAGGCCCCACTGGTAGAACGGCCAAGGCACAGCAGATGAAGAGAGTTCTTGGGCCGGTGTATGATGGAGATTAGAAAATCTTTGACAAGCATCACACTTCTTCACAAAATCTGCGGAGTCCTGTTTCACCGTGGGCCACCAATATCCAGCCTTAAGGACTTTCCTCATTAAGCTTCTGCCCCTGGCATGGTGCCCACATTGCCCCTCGTGTATTTCCTCCAATACAGCTTGTACCTCATCTTCTCTTAAACAAAGGAGGTACAGGACTAAGAATCCCCTCTTGTAAAGAACACCATCGACCATGGTGAAGTATGGCAGTTCCCTTTTTACTCGTCTTCTTTCCTTCTCATCAGTGGGAAGTTGTCCGTCCGCTAGATAGCGAATATAAGGGATGACCCAAGAGTTCTCGTAAGGATAACTGACCATTATAGCGTTTAAAGAAGGGAACAAAGGGATGCTAGGTGATGTCAGTATGCTCTGAACCACCGTCGTTGTGCTGCCAGGCTGCTTTGTACTTACAAGCCTTGATAAGATGTCCGCTCTGGTATTCTCCTCCCTCGGCACATGCTTAAATTCCAGCACATCGAATCTCCCATTCAATTCATTCACACAGTTCAAGTATAGTTGAAGTTATGGCTCTCTGACCTGATATTCCCCTTGGATTTGTGAAATCACCAGCTGTGAATCGCTGCACAATGTTACCTCTGATACTCCGATGTCAATCGTCGCTCGGAGGCCGGCCAGGCATGCTTCATACTCAGCTTGATTATTGGAGGTTTTGAAATTAAACTGGAGGGAAATCTCCAAGTGTACACCGTCGTCACTCTCCACCACAACACCAGCTCCACAGCCTTTACTGTTTGATGACCCATCCACATAAATGGTCCAATGCGCTCGAGGTGTGGCTGGATCCGACCCTGTCATTTCCACCACAAAATCTACCAGAACTTGAGCCTTAATAGCTCCTCGAGGCTCATAAGAAATTTCGAACTCAGAAAGCTCGATGGACCATTTAATCATCCTTCCAGCGAGGTCTGACTTACTAAGCACCGAACGGAGAGGTAGGTTCATTCTCACCAGAACTGGATGCGCATGAAAATACGGCCTCAACCATCGTGAAGCCCACACTACCGCTAGAGCGTCCTTTTCAATCTTTTGATATCTACCTTCAGCCCCCTGAAATGTCTTGCTAGTGAAGTACACCGGCCTCTGCCCCTCTGGAGTTTCTTTAACCAGAGCCACGCCTAGGGCTTCATCAGAAGTTGCCAAATACAAAATCAGAGTCTCACCAGGGTCAGGCTTTACCAATATTGGTGGACTTGAAAGCATGACCTTAAGCTGCTGGAAAGCTTATTCTTGCTCTTCTCCCCATTCGAAACTCTTGTGCTTCTTCAGCGCCTTATACAGGGGAAGGGATCTGTGTGCCATCTTGGGCATGAATCGAGCTAGAGCGGCCACTTTCCCATTCAACGATTGTACCTCCCTTAGGCTCTTAGGGCTCTGCATATCCAGTATTGCCTGACATTTACCAGGGTTTGCCTCGATGCCCCGTTGGGTCAACATGAATCCCAAGAACTTCCCTGCTGGAACGGCAAAAGTGCACTTCAATGGGTTCAACCTCATATTGTATTACCGCAACCGGGTGAACACTTGGCGCAAATCATCAATGTGGTCCCCTCCAGCGGGAGTCTTTGTGATGATATCATCAATGTACACCTCTACCAGCTTGGTGTGCATGCCTTCAAATACTTTGTTAATCATGCGCTGGTAGGTAACACCGGTGTTCTTTAATCCAAACGGCATGACGGTGTAGTGAAAAACACCACGGTCATTGACAAAGGCCGTCTTTTCTTGATCTCCTTCCCACATCGGAATCTGATTGTACCCTGAATAAGCATCCATGAAACTGAGGTACTGATAACCAGATGAGTCGTCTACCATACGATCAATGTTTGGGAGAGGATACGGATCTTTGGGGTAACATCGGTTGAGATCTACGTAATCCGTGCATATTCTTCATTTGCCATTGGCTTTCTGCACCATCACCACGTTGGAAAGCCAAGATGAATAGCGAATCTCCTTTATAAAACCGGCTTTCAACAACTCCTCAGTTTGTTCGCACACTGCTTTCTGCTTCTCCGGTCCCAGCCTCCTCTTCTTCTGGGCCACCGGTCTCATTTCTGGGTACACAGCGAATTTGTGGCAACAGAAATCAGGGTCCATCCCAGGCATATCTGTTGCAGTCCATGCAAAAAGGTCTTTAAATTCCTGTAAAAGAGCCAACAAACGTTGCTCCATGCCTGCCTCCAAATTATCATTGATGTGCGTGACCTTCTCTAGGGAATCCCCTAAGATGACGTCCCTGGAACCACCATCCGGTGTGGGCTTTGAGGGGTTAAGAGGGTCAATCTTCAACTCCACCCTGGGGTCCAAATCAATCAGTCTGACAGACCCAGCCGCTGTTCCTCCATCATTAAGCTTCCTCTTCTTATTAAACGCTTCCAACTTACCCATGTTGAGGCTCAAGTTATAACAGTATCGAGCCATCCCTTGATCTCCACGAAGGGAGGACACGCCGTTGTCCTTGTCAATGAATTTGATTAGGAGGTGAGGAGTGGACACAATTGCTTCCATTACATTCAGGGTAGGGCGGCCTATGATCCCGTTGTAGGGAGATTCCACATCGATCACTAGAATTCTCAATTTCACCGTTCTTGCGCCAGGCTCTCCTTCAAAAGAAATGAGGGTATCAAGGTACCCTTTGGTAGGCTGCTTCGCCCCATTAAAAGCCGTGAGTTCTTGCGTGTACGGCTACAGATCTGCATCATTAAAACCCATTCTTTTGAAACAGTTATAAAAAATTACATCGCAAGAACTTCCCTGATCGATGAGGATCCTCTTCACATTTTTGTTAGCAATGACAGCGATGATCACCACTGCATCATCTTCTCCTGGGATCGTAGGGCCAAAGTCATCATCAGTGAACGACACCGCTGGAGCTGCCACACCGTCCCTAAAAGGACGGTTATCTCTAGGTTTGCCCTGTATAGACAAAATCATCCGATGGTGGTTTTTCCTGGCTGTGATCGATGCTCCTCCTCCTGTAAATCCTCCAGCAATCATCTCGATCACTTCACGCCTACCCTGCCTCTGCTGCTGAGGCATGCCATCTTGCTGAGCTCCTTTAGCGATCACCACTCCTTTTTGCTTCTCAGCTGCAGTAAACCTACTGACTGGGTTACGGCTATTGTCACCCTCATCATCTAGATCTCTCCCCCTTTTGTCAATCCTGTCAGGCTCGTCTGAGGATCTTTCTCTGAACAGATATTGTTTCAGCTTTCCTTCTCTAATGAGGGTCTCTACAGTATTCTTTAACGCTTTGCACTCGTCTGTGTGGTGACCCTCCTGTTCATAAAAGGCGCAGTATTTACGTGGGTTACCAGGTCTTTTGACTAGGGTTGGCTTCCTTATTCCAAAAACACTGAGCGCTGGCCAGCCAACTTCCCTCATGATTTGGGAATGCCTAGCATTCAGAGGAGCATAGTTACTGAAGGACAAGACACGCCTGTCTCGTTGATAAGGTCAAACGCTTGCAAAGTCCTCTCTGAAGGCGTGCCTTTCTGGTCTCACCCTCTCCTTCTCTCTTCGTGGCTGCTGAGAGGGTACTGGGGGCTTTATTCTAGCCGCGGTAGCCTCCAGATGCATTTCTATACCCACGTACTTGGAAGCTTTCCTTCGAAACTCCTCGAAGGTGGTTGGGGGGCTCTTCGCCAAAGACAAGGCAAAAGCAGATCCAGGTTGCAAAGCTTCCACTATAATATGGAGCTGTATGGCCTCCGTGAGGTTTGGTACCAACGCAGCGTCCTTGTAGAATCTCTTCAAAAACTCCTTCAGAGTTTCAGTCTCTCCTTTCCTTATCTAGGCTAAGGTGTGAGAGGTTCTTGGGATATCCCTGGAAATGACAAAATGACTTTCAAACACAACTGCCATTTCTTCCCAGAAATCTATGGATCCTGAGGGCAGGCTCTTGAACCAGCTGAGAGCCTCCTCCGTTAGTGTTCTTGGGAACATCCTACACATGACGTCTTCATCAGCTCCCAGATACATAGCTTCATAAACATAAGCATCTAGGTGCTTAGTGGGATCAGTTTCTCCATTGTACTTCCCTATCGACAGTGGCTGAGTCGTCTGCAAATGCTTAGGGATGACAACACTCATAAGTCTCCTCGAGAAAGGAACACTGAGTCTGTAAGCTCCAGAGGTCACCACTGCTTACTCCCTTCTCCTGGTACTGACCCTATCACCAGAGTCTTGAGTTTGTTCCCTCTCCTCGTACGTAGGGATTTTCGAGTACTGGAGGATCGTAGATCTTTCCCTCACAGATGCATGGTGAGCCTCTTCTACATGGGACGTTACCCTGTCCCCAGTTCCTCTCTTTTCCTGCTTTAGCTCCATCAACTCCTCCCTGAGTTGCCTAATGACCTCATCACGAGGGTCAGAGCTTACCACTGGTACCATCCTTCGGGTGTTGGTGACAGGAGATTCAAAGACGAGTCTCCTCCCAGTATACTGGTGGGTTACGTCCTCCACATGACCATCAACAAAATCATGTCCATCACCTTCCATTCTGACAACCAAACTTCTACGAAATGTGGGAATAACTCTTACGAGTCCCACTGGGCGTGCCAATGAACTGGTTTGAACCGGGGTCTAGGATCCGGTGTGGGACCAGTCCCAAGAATACAGGTGTTTTAGGGTTTATACACCGGTACAGTGGGAATCCGGTATTGTAATCCGGTCTCTCAGTGGGAGAAACCGGTCTTGTTGTCCTGGAGATCCTTCATACCAACGTTTCGCGTTGAGAGAGGGCGAAAGGTGGTGCCACCTGTGAAGATTCTCCGACGCTCAAGTTAGAAGAGTGTATGAACTCAATGAACTCAATGAATACTTAAGCAATGCAATAATAAGAATATGAGACAGAACAACGTAACCTTGCATATGTGTTGGAACATGCTATATATAGTTTAACGTAGGAAGTGAATCGTTGGATGCAAGTGGGCCCCTTGGTTCTGATAGCGTGTAGAGTGTGTCAATCAAGGTGACTTAGTACTCAGAGTGTGTCAGGTGGGTAGGTCAATTATCAGAGTACGATCCTGTGATAGGGATGGAGGATAATCACCTTTCCACATATTTTGCTAAAAATTGTACTTACTCTCTGAGATAATTGACATAGACACATTCCGCTATGCAGGGTATCTTCGCTGATAAGCTATAAGGAACTCTTATCTCATAGTGATCCTGAGGCAAACGGTTTGTTCACGCTGTGGAGATAAGGTCGGATGAAGCGTCCATCGTAGCGAGGACGGGTGGAGCATTTACTGAAGTAAGAACGGATGATGTGAGGACGGATTACCGGTATGGCCTTATCTTCTTATGATAGTGGTTGCTCCTCTAATATGTCACTCTGACGTCATAACTTTGGGGACCGGTATCCAGACCGAATCAAATTCTTATATATCACTCTTCGATTTTCTGTGGTTCAGGTCTTGATGTAATCGTTGAGGTGTTTTGAAATATTCTAAAATGTGAAAAATTTACTCATAATTTTATTAATCATTTATCTTGATTACATCGGGATTCGGATCTAGAAAATAGGGGTGTGACACAGAGCACATAAGGAAGGTCTGTCTTTAAGAATTGAAAAAAGAGATTGGACACAATACAGAGAAAGATTAATTTTTCTTGAGAGTTCTCTCTATATGCCTTCAATTCAATTTTCTTCAGTATTTATAGATGCTGTAATATGATCGTTGTTAGTTCTTGAAAGGATAAATAGATGTTGGAAATCCTGTAAAGGTGTTTGCTTTGAGCTGTAAGCACTAGACCTTTGATAATAAGGAAAGATGTCAAAGAGTCTGGTAGCAGGTCACTCTTGCTCTTGCATGAAATAGGTGTTCTATGTATCTTCAACAAATAAAGCTATTTGATTGCTTATTTTATCAAACATGAGAGCAAAAGTCATTGTCGTAATCCTTCTAAATTTAGTTGACACATAATGCTGACTTAGTTTAGCTTTTTCTGTTCCTATGCAGTGTTTGATATGCTGACTTTGGCTTCTTCGCTTATTTGTCTCTTATTTCTTTTGATGATAAGCACGCATATTTGATAAAAGTATAGAACCCAAGGTATCACTTAAATAGAATTAAGAACCTTGCTCTTGATTTTTTGAATAACATTCTCCTTTTGATGCCTAAAGGTCTGGTGGTTGATTGTGTGACAAGTGCACCTTCCATCAGACATTTTGGTTACACACTAGAGAGATAATCTTCAGATTTGGTTTGATGAGCTCTCCTTTAGTTTTTACAACCTGTGCATTGTAAGTTTTGAAACACTCAAATGTACATATTAGACTACACAATTGCAAACTTCATTTACTTTATATCTCGTGATGTATGTGATTAACAAATCTAGGGACGTAATCTGGGGTATAGTCCATTAAAATTCTTATAGTTTCTTTTCTTACCAGACTTTTCTTCAACAGTTACAAAGATTTTAAGACTAAGATCACTCGAATTAGACACTAGTAGGTTATGTTATGCCAAAAATACTAAAGCATATGCATAATTATAGTTAATGCAAAATAGTGTCAAGAGACAAATAGATTTTTAATCATGTTTCAAAAAATTCTAAAGAAATTAAGTAACAAATCTTAATTAATCGATTCAACCCCATAGCCTTCCCTTCTCCTCAAGTTTCCCAAAATGCTTTACAATCAGCTTTTGGTCTAAGGCATAAGACATCGATGATACACGAGCGATTGGGAAATCGGTTAACGATTCCCAGGTAAATCTTTTATTTGAAACACACTTATTATTTATTATCACCATTATCATTATCATTTTTATTATTCACCAAAATTTCCATACCTCTTAGTATTGTACATTTTCCCAAAAATCATAACTACTTCCTCTAAAGCTATACATAGAAAAATCAAAGATCCACTCACTAAAGCCTTTATAATTCATAGAAACCAAATACACATGCCTAATACTTATGTCAATCTAGTACAACATAGTACCCTATAGGTCTGATTGCCTTAGGGTTTTCCATAAAAAAATGGGGATATTACATTATCACGAGTGGGTAACACTCCAACAGCAGTAAATTGACTGATGTAGTGTTGGCTGATGTAGCGGATAATGATCCTACCAAAGATGCTAGGGCTCCAAGCTCCGTCAACCTTGAAGTTGCTAGGGTGGCTTCCCTTGGACCTTTCCTAACCCACCTATATTTATCCGTTTGTGCAACCCATGGCTCGCACTGGGGTTCTACAGACAACCACAATGGTGGCTTGGAAAGGATCTCCACAGAACCACCCCTTGCATGGTCGTCCCCTGAATCCCAACTTGAAATTTTATAAACTATTAAACAATTACAAAAAGAAAGAGATTGGGATTGAGAGGCTACCTTCGAGGATTAACAAGTTAGTTTCCTTGTACAGGCTAGGCTCTCAACCAAGATATCATAATAAAAGAACCCTAGAGCAAAATTTCTCTCAAGTAAGGATAATAAGTGTCAACCCTTTGGCTATTGTCCTCTAGTTATAGAGGCTTCGAGGGCAAAGGGTCAGAAGGTGAATAGACGCGACCCAAACAAATACAAGAGATACAATGGAAGATAAAGTGACACAGCCCATAACATTCAAAAGGACGTATCATTTAGTTGTAAAATGACACAAGTGATTAGGCATCCTGGGAGATCAAACACCACGCTTATGAGAGGATGTCATGTGTCTTCTCTTTTACATTTAATTTTTTCTAATTTTCTTTTATTTTCAAATTATTTCTCGAAAAGTCTGCTATAAATTGATATTTTAGCCAAACAAGCCACACATCGGACTAAAAACACACACGTTGACATTAGACATAGCTTATTACAGCAACGTCATCACTATAACAAGCTAGGGGAAAATGATCTGGTATCAATATCGGTCCTCAAACCAAGAAATAGTAAACATGTTAAAGGTAAAAGTAAAAGCACAAATCCAACAACTCCAAGTTACCTAACCGATTTTTAGTGTGATCGGTATAGTTAAAGATGAATTGTGTTGATATCGGTCAAAACCCTGTAAGCAAGTCAGAGCCTCTAAACACAGGCTACAACTTGATTGCATAAGCAGCTTAATAATCTGACACACGTCAAATCATGAGTTGGACTTCCATGAAGGCTATAAATACCATCATTTATGATGATCGAAGTAAGCCATTTGTTACTCTGAATGCTCTAGTATTGATAATCATACTAACTTAAGCTTCGAAGGATCTTTGCAGGTGCCTCCACCACCTGTTCTAGAACTAAAAGTAAAGGAAACACTAGATACTGGGGATTGAAGGCATTGTGCTCCCACTGAACCAATGTATTATAATGTTGGATCCCATTAGATTGACATAATAACAGAGTGATAAACAAATTTAACACTAGTTGCATGAGCAATCCTATTACCCCTTGCATACAGAACATTTCAATCATCAATGTAGAAAGATAATATCAATGTAGAATGTTGTTGTTAGTGTAGAAAATTATTATCATTGCTAAAAAATTGTGAAAATTTAATATTATTTTAAAAAATAATAATTCAAAGAAAAATTTACAATAGTCTGAAAAACTTTTTATCAGCGTGGAAAATTAATCTGTATGGAAAAATCACGTGTATGAGAACAATAAATATACGTCTAGAAAAATTATAATTTGTCTTGAAAATAATTAAGTGCATAAAATTTATAATAGTGTTAAAAATTATTATCAATGTTAAAAAGTTTATATTCTTGCTTAAAATTAATGATAATACAAAAGAATAGTATGAATGCTAAAAATGAATT
Source organism: Clitoria ternatea (assembly GCA_037962975.1). Lineage (NCBI taxonomy): Eukaryota > Viridiplantae > Streptophyta > Magnoliopsida > Fabales > Fabaceae > Clitoria > Clitoria ternatea. The sequence goes on from CM075673.1 coordinate 141,823,261, forward strand.
TCAATACTCAAAAGTTTATATCAAAATGAAAATTTAATATGGTCCAAAAAAATTAATATTAGTAAGGAAAGTTATTATAACTGTTGAAAAATTTAAATGACTAAAAAATTAATATAGCTAGAAAAAATTGATATCAATACAAAAAATTAATATAAGTCAGGAAAAATTAATATTAATGAAGAAAACTATTATCATAATTAAAAGATTCAATTTACTGCAAAAAATATATTATTATTAAAATTGGACCAGACTAACCGATAACTGAAAATCAATACATAATCTGGTCCAGATGACCCTTGAAATCGTTTGTGGTCAAAATGGGTATTGAACCAATCAAAAACTGATAGCCAAAACGATTATCCAACGATTCTGGGTAGGACTGAGAAAATATGTTGTAATTTGAAAATGACCAAAAACCCGAGGAAATCCAAAATAGGCGGTTCGGTTAAGTTCAGGATTGATTAAGAAAAAATAAAGATTCTGACATAAATGGGTAAAAACAGGCGGATTCAAATTTAAAAAGTTTAATCTATCGGTGTTTGAATCTGACCGAGGGCTTAATGTTAAAGGACCATTACAAAGGCATAATTTACTTTTTCAAAATCCATGCTCTCTACCTCTAGTCTAGAAGCCAGACCCAACCAAAGTCTTTTTCATCCCCTTTTGTTTTGGTGTTTGTAATTTGTGTATCTAAGTCTAACCCTAAAACTAAACATCCAACTACTCTAAACCTTAGCACATGTTGTTGTGCCGCTGCACACACCTTAAACCACATGTCATCTTCCCTTCGTCTTCATCTAATGTTCCCCTTGGCTTCCTCTTGTGTTCCCCTTGTCTTCATGTCGTCTTCCCTTCTTCCTCCCCACGTCTTCCTCTAGAGACCTTGAGTCTTCCTTTGGAGACCTCCAGTCTTCCTTTGGAGACCAAAGTCTGAACTAATCCTTATCTCCTTGACCTCAAAACACTAGTTTCTTTTTCCTTCCTCCTGCGAGATTGGTGGTTCATACAACCGTCATCTCGAGTAGCATCAAGATCAGATCAAGGTATGTTAGAGTTTCATTTCTAGCCTAGTTTGGCACCATGTATTTCTATGTTTGGCTTGAATTTGAGTTTCCTTTATGGTCTAGTCTGGTTTAGGGTTTTAACTTTTAAGGGTTAGGGTTTTAAAAAATCAAAATAGGGTTTTTTACTCCCTATTTTTCTTAATTTCATCAACATTGATTTTTTCAAACATGGTTTTCGGTATCTCAAGTCTTAGGGTCGTCTACGTTATGGTAGTTCATGATTTCTCGTAGGAATGCTAAGTTTCTATTTTTAACTTTTAGTTCGGTTATTGATCTCTAACTTAATGCTTATTTGTTTCATTTTTTGTTTGATAGGAGGAACTTAATGACAGATCCGAAAGGGAAGGGCTTGAGTCGCTTGGCATCTAGTGAACATGATGGTATAATATGTTTATCCCTTTGAAATTTGTTGTATGTGCTTGATTTATTTATTTGTAGTCTGTTTAGAGGTCATTTTTGTATGTTTGTCCCTCTAAATAAAATGTTTGTTGCTTCTTTTAATATGTTGGAGGTCACTTCTGTATGTTTGCCTCTTGGAAGCTGCTGAACATGTTCCTCTAAATAATATGTTGGTTGTTCCTTTTAATACTTTAATTTGATATAATCTGTTTAGAGGGCATGTTTTGTATATTGTTATTGCATAATTCAAATTGGCCAAGGATCTTTACATGTCTAGTTTTAATAATTTGTTTGATTGATTGTTATTGACTTATTGTTTTTGAATTTGCCTCTTAGAAGCTGCTGAACATGTTCCTTTAAATAATATGTTGGTTGTTCCTTTTAATACTTTAATGTGATATAATCTGCTTAGAGTGTATGCTTTGTATATTGTTATTGCATAATTAAAATTGGCCAAGGATCTTTACATGTCTAGTTTTATATAATTTGTTTGTTATTGACTTATTGTTTATGAATTTACCTTTTTAAAGTTGCTTTATCTAAATAATATGCTGGTTGTTCCTTTTAATACTTTAATTTGATATAATCTTCTTAGAGTATATGCTTTGTATATTGTTATTGCATAATTAAAATTGGCCAGGATCTTTACATGTCTAGTTTTATATAATCTATTTGATTAATTGTTATTGACTTATTATTTGTGAATTTGCATGTTGAAAGCTGTTGAACATGTTCCTCTAAATAATATGTTGGTTGTTCCTTTTAATACTTTAATTTGATATAATCTGCTTGGAGTGTATGCTTTGTATATTATTATTTCATAATGAAAATTGGTCAAGGATCTTTACATGTCTAGTTTTATATAATCTATTTGATTAATTGTTATTGTCTTGTTGTTTATGAATTTTCCTCTTGGAAGTTACTGAAAATGATCCTTTAAATAATATACTAGTTGTTCCTTTTTAATACTTTAATTTGATATAATATTCTTGGAATGTATACTTTGTATATTGTTATTGAATAATTAAAATTGGCTAAGGATATTTACATGTCTAGTTTTATATAATATGTTTCCTTAATTGTTATTGACTTACCGTTTGTGAATTTGCTTCTTGGAAGATGCTGAACATGTTCCTCTAAATAATATGCTGGTTGTTCCTTTTAATACTCTAATTTGATATAATCTTCTTTGAGTGTATGCTTTGTATATTGTTATTGCATAATTAAAATTGGCTAAGGATCTTTACATGTCTAGTTTTATATAATTTGTTTCATTAATTGTTATTGAGTTATTGTTTGTGAATTTGCCTTTTGGAAGCTGCTTAACATGTTCCTCTAAATAATATGCTAGTTGTTCCTTTTAATAATTTAATTTGATATAATCTTCTTCGAGTGTATGCTTTGTATATTGTTATTTCATAATTAAAACTGGCCAAGGATCTTTATATATCTAGTTTTATATAATTTGTTCATTAATTGTTATTGAGTTATTGTTTATGAATTTGCCTCTTGGAAGTTGCTGAACATGTCCCTCTAAATAATATGTTAGTCGTTCCTTTTAATACTTTAATTGTTTTTTGGGCAAAGACCACTGTATAATTAAATGAAATATTACTTATGACTGGATCAATTAACAGGTATTATCAACGATTATTGTTTATTGAATAATTTATGTATGCTTTCTGAACTGGTCTAGTCCGGGGTCAAGGATCCGGACTGGGAACCAGGCACAAAAGTTTGAGATTTAAGTGTTTTACACTGGTACAGTGGGTATCCGGTATTATAATCCGACCTCTCAGTGGGAGAGTCTGGTCTTATTGTCCTGGAGATCCTTCACACCAAGCTTTCGTGTTGATGGGGGCGAAAGGTGGTGTCACCTGTGAAGATTCTCCGACGCTCAAGTTAGTGAAGAGAATGAAAACTCAGAGAAAACTTGAGCAATGCAATAGTGTATTCAGAGTAGGAACAATGTAACCTTGTGTGTGTATGAAAATCGACTATTTATAGATGAGCGTGAAAAATGAATCGTTAGGCGCATGTGGGGCTAGGAGACTCAGACGCAGTGCTCAACGTACGATCAAGAGTAGTTCAATGCTCAGTGTACGATCAAGAGTAGTTCAATGCTCAGTGTGCGATTCTGACACAGGAATGGGGAAGATCCACCTTTTCCGTGTATCACTCCTGTAGCTGTACTTTGTACCTTTTGACGGGTGATGTAAATACTTTCTGTTGTGCAGGGTATCAATCATGGGAAGTGGAAAAGCCACTTATCCTCTCAAAGTATAGGTGAACGGTTATATGTAATAACATAGAGAGAGCGTAGATGTTGAGTCGAGAGTTAGGAGGTGCATGACGTAGAGTACGTTTCCGACGCATGATACGGGAAGGACGGGGTCTTTACGAACGTCCCTGTGACCACAGAACGGATCATAACCGATGTGCGAAGTGTTGCCTTGGACATACCGGTATAGGAAGAATGCCTATACGGTCTAGTAGTCCGGTGACCAACTTGCAGCTCTATAGCAAGTGGAAAATAGATAAAATGACACCTTTGCCCTGGTACCGGTATCTAGACCGGATCACTGTCTAATAATTCATTAACTATATTGTTTAGTGTTTATCTTAATCAAGTATTTTTTTGGGAATGATTTTAAGACATAAGGTCTTACTTAATCAGGACCTAGGTACATTGTATTTCCATTTTATTTAATAATTGTACTGCATTATATAATTTTTATTAAATTGTAAATAAGGTCAACACTAACTAGTTTCTTTTGTGTTTGTAAATAGGTTCAAGTTTTGATGCAACAGAATTACAAGTTTTAAATTTTTTGAATGTTATAATTTGATTGCTTGGCCTTGGTATATATTGTGCCTTTATTTCATTTTGTATTATTTGTTTTATGCACATATTAAGCATGTTTGGGATTAGGTGTTTATATTGCTACAAACTATAAAAACTATTTCACTATTTTAGACTTTAATTTTTGAATGGTTATTTACGTTTATACAAATTACATACATTTTGTATTCAGCCATTTAGGTATTAATATTGGTACAAAGTATTTTCGACTTGATTTTGCATAGTTCTTTATGCTTATAAACATTTATGTACATTATACAAAGTATGTACATTTTAGTTTTAGTGTTTATATTACCGCAAAATATGACAATTGAGTTTTTGTATTGTTTGTTTGTTTATTTTTTATATGTTATAATATATAATTCGTTATATTTTGGATAATGGATGTCATTGTCATTATGTTTAGCAATTGATTTGAAAATTTTATAGTTCAAATTTTGTACATTTATGAAATAAGATAAACTAATAAGTTTGAAATTTGAAATGACCCAACAGAGGTGCAGAGTTATACCAAAGATTTTTTTTTTAGTAAAATAAGGAAATTGATGGCCTATTTTTTTAAAATTTAAAAAGGTCAAAAAATATTTTTGGGGTGAATACTTGAATAGGAAAAAAAAGCCCATATCCATAACCCGCTCGTTGAAGGCCCACGTCCAAACTATCAGCAAACCGACGGTCAGCGTGTCCCCGTTGTGGGTATGCGGTTATCGGTACACGTGTCCTAGTGTTAGAAATCATTTTGTTTTTGGTAAGTAAATCATTTTTTTTGGTAAAGTAAATAAATCGGCTTTTTGACCGATCAGGGGTTCTTTTTGAAAGAAATTATGACAGTAGGCGTGTTCCCCAAATAATTTCCTGTCTGGGTGTGATTATGTCAAATCATGTTTTGAATTCGGCTGGGCATCAGACGAAATACAAGGTTCGGCTGAGGAGGAGACGAAATTGACAGCGTGGCAGCAGCAGGAAATTTCATTATTTGGAAGGACGAAATTGTAGTCAAAATCGCCTGGTGAGAAAATGAAATTTGAGGTGTCAAAGCTGAATTTTCAGTCCGTTGGGTTGAAATCGCCCGGTGGAAAAATGAAATATGCAGGTGGCAGAGCTGAATTTGCAGTGTCTTTTTCCGTTGGGTTGAAAGATGAATTTAGTCAAATTTCGTCTCTTCTTTGTACGAAATTAACCTTTTTTATTTCATTCCCCGTTCCTCCCTGTACCATTTGAAACTTATTTATATCCTTCCATTCACATAGTGAACATCTTTTCCTTTCGGCCATGTTTGCATATTGTTGATCCGTCATTGCTGGTTGAGATTTGTTGTGTAGGTAAGTATTAAGCTTCATTTGGTAATTATTTTTACATTCTAATAGGAACTAATAATAAGTTTGATTATCTTTTTTTATGAAAACCATTATTTAAGAAATTATGTCAAATAATTATTATGAAAACAATATTTGTTCAATTAAAGTTATGTTATTTTTGGTTAATCAGTTGATGATGTTTTTATTTAAGCACTGCAAAAATGTCTTCTCCTGTGGTCTTATTCACTAATGGCCAAAAATATAAAGGCCCTGAGGGGTATACGTTTGATGGTGACAAGAAGTTAATGTATGTCCAACGAGGTATTATTATTGAGCAATTGAAAGAAAAAATAGTTACTAAGTTAGAACTTGAAAATACAACGGTGATTACGAAGTTAACTAGTCGGTTGGTAGTGAATAAAAGGAAAAATAAATTTGATGCTTTTCAATTAACTGATGATGAGACTATTGATGTTGCATTGAGAATGTTTGAGTTACAATCTGAGATGGTTGCGCTGGAGATATACGTTGACTTAGACCGAGATGGAAGTTCATTCCGGGACAGAGAATGAGGTTTATCACAATGTGTTACATTGATAGGGGGTAAGCAGACTTTAAACTTTTATTTATAGTTAATATTTGGTAGTAATATTTTTGTTTGGACCTTTGATAGGTGATAATGTGATGAGTTTATCAGACGATGATATGCCTGATTTTAACGTTGCTGAGGAATATTTGAGTGGTGATGAGGATGAAGCTGATGAGCAAAATATCCCCAACTTTAGTGATGTGGATACTGATGTTGAAGGAGACTTTGACTCTGTAGCAGTTCATCCCATGACCGTCTTACCCGGTGGAGGTGCTCCAAGAGGGTCAACGGTGACAGGTTGGTCAGATATAAAATTTCATTGTGTTTGGTTTGTTCATGTTTTATTTGGAGTGTTGATAAACACCGTGCGTTAACAGGAAATGTGTGCACACCATTTTAGACATCATCACCGCATTATACGAACATAAATTGGGATCATGTAGACGAAGAGGAAATGCCAATTGGGTTAGACAATGAACCTGATTGGCGGATAGGTGATGATTTGTATGTTGGACTTCAGTTTGCATCAAAGGCTGAACTACAATCTGCCTTAAAATAATATGCAATGAAGAAACACCAAACGTATATTGTGGGTGAATCTAAATCAACACATTTAACAGTGAAATATCCAAATCAAGTAGATGGTTGTCCGTGGAGGATGAGAGCAATACTATCTAAAAAAACAAAGGCATGGGTGGTTAGTAAATGGGGTGGGAGTCACACTTGTGTCAATGTTGGGCTGTCACAGGACCATCCGAAGTTGGATTCTGAGTTCATCTGCTCGTGTATACTAGGTATATCCATGTTGTGTACATGTTGTGTATATGTCCAACTCAAATTGTAAAGTTGTTGATCAGTTTTGACATATCATAATCAGGGATGGTGAATCAAGACTCGTCGGTTTCCATCGCCATGATCCAAGAGAGGATATTAGGTGAATATGGATTCAAAATCTCATACAGCAAAGCTTGGAAGGCAAAACAAAAGGCCATAGTGCGTGCGTTTGGTGATTGGGATGAGTCATACGCTATCCTGCCATGGTGGATGTCTCGTATGCTCCAAGTTTCACCAGGTTCAGCGTACCACTTGACAACATCTGACTATTACATTGGGACTGAAGTTGATCCACGATTTCAAACTTTCAAATGAGTGTTTTGGAGTTTTAAACAATGTGTTGATGCATTTGCATTTTGCAAGCCTATCATCCAAGTGGATGGGACGTTTCTGTATGGAAAATACCATCTCACGTTGTTGATTGCAACCACCCAGGATGGGAACGATAATGTCTTACCTGTTGCATTTGCAATAGCAGAAGGGGAAACGTTATAGGCATGGACGTGGTTTTTGGCCCAGATAAGAATTCATGTGAATACAAAGACAGACATTTGTCTAATATCTGATCGGCACCAAAGCATCAAGTCGACGGTCTTAAATCCCCAAATTGGTTGGCAACCACCAAATGCATTCCATGTTTTCTGCATAAGGCATACCGCCAGTAATTTTAACAATAAGTTTAAGAACGCTCGACTTAAACAGGAGTTGTTGAAGCTAGGTATTAATCTAAACCCTAAACCATAACCGTATAATCTTTTTTTGCTTGTCACATACTAATTGTTATGTATGAATTTTTGTAGGGTACACTGCAAACAAGGACATATTTGATAGAAAGTTAATTCAATTTCAGGAGGAAGGCCGAGAGATTGCGGCGTGGATAAATGGAATCCCCAAAGAACAATGGAGTCTGACATATGATGAGGCTGGGCGTAGGTTTGGTCATATGACAACCAACCTTTCTGAATGTGTAAACAAAGTCCTAAAAGGTGCACGCAACATGCCCATTACAACATTGGTGAAGTGCACGTATGCCCGGATAGTCGAATACTTTATGTGTCATGGTACACGTGCCAGGTCTGAATTTGGGGAGGGGATGTGGTACACAAAAAAGGTTATGGAACAAATAGGGAAAAATCAAGCCACTGCTTGTAGCCATCAGGTTCAGCGTTATGATGTGTATGGGAAATGGTTTGAAGTTGAGGAAAGGTTTGACCCAATCACACAACGTGGTGGGAGAAAATACACAGTCACATTGTCAACTGATCCATCTTATACCTGCGGTAGATTCACAACATATCAATTTCCATGTTCGCACTTAATTGCAGCGTGTCAGGTTGTGAGCCTAGACTACTTTCAATTCATTCATCCGGCGTACACCCAAGAAAATGTCATCAAGGCGTACTCTGCTCAGTGGTATCCAATCGGTAACGACGATGACCTCCCTCCGAAGGATGATGTTTGGATGTTAATCCCTGACCTATTGAGGGTGCACGCCAAAGGGCGTCCCAAATCTAGTCATATTCGTAATGAAATGGATTGGGTGGAGTCTCAATCAAGTAGCGTTACATGCCAACATTGTAAAAAGACTGGACATAACAGGCGTGAATGTCTGCTTCCTTCGCTAGGCTCAAGTAGTCAGTCCCAAGGTCAATAATGTGTAAGTTTTTGTTTGGATGATATAACATTGATTAAATACTATTATTTGGATATTTCAACTCCATACAAGGATATTTCAACTCCATACAATGATATTTCAACTTCATACATTAATATTACAATAAATTAACCACAAATTAGATGAGGTACAATGAAATTACAACGACCAACCCAGTCTCTATCGACGAGGTCCTTGGTTTGGGTGGGGGGATAAGATACATGGCCTGGTCCAATCTCTGGCATGCCTATGTGGGTTCCTTCATTGTTCTGCATCCCCTCCATGTGGGTCCTCACCTGCAAGCTCAGAAGTTGCTAAGTTTGCTGTGCTAGCAGCATTAAAGAGATCTAGGCCTAAGTCCAAACCAGGTCCTAAATTACGCGAGGTTCCCTCACCCCTATGCGTCACCAATGGTGTGTTAGGTGTTAACAAGTCACTTACGAATCTTGTTGGTGAATCATTTGGTGAAGGAGCATATCCGCTGCCTCCTGTGAAGCCACTGCCTCCTGCAAACCCTGCAAAACCACTACCCCCTTCATACCCTGCAAAGCCACTTCCCCCTGCATACCTGGCGAAACCACTGCCCCCTATATACCCTGCAAAGCCACTACCCCCTGCTTGACTTAAAAAGGGATCCACCTGAGGGGTATAATACTGTTGCTCTTGACCAAAACTCTATAATGGCCACTCATACATTGAACTACCTCCTGGCTTAGTCTGCGACTGGGTTGGAACATAATACATGCCAGGTTCACGTGGAGGCATGCCCGGTAGGGTGTATACTTGGCGATCTTCTTGTGTCCTTCCCCTCAGAATACCCTGTCACTCATTTCTGTTACCAGGCATGTTAATCTCAAAGGGTTGATTTGGCGGATCATATGCACATGGAATCGAAGGACGCGCAGCTTCCAAGACTCTACCTGATTCAGAAAATATATGCATAACATTTTACGACTGTTGTCGGATTTGGTCAAACACATGTGTAGGTGGATGGTTCGGTCCATGGACATCTTCCATAGCAAGATAGTGGATGGTCTCAATTGCATCAACCTACAACAGGCAAATGACACTATTAGAAAGTTAATTGTAAACTGTTGTAGACATACATAATCTAGTATATATGGCTGAACTTATCGCATGCCCGACCAGAGAAAACTTTCTTATGATCCATCTACGTGTATGCGTCTGGTACCAATGCATATACTCAGAATTAACACTCATAATACCCTCCATGGGAGGGTTTATGCATACAAACTGAAGGCAGTTTTCCCACATGCTAACCAACGGTACATACATCTGTGCCCAGTTCTCACCAGCCTTTCCTCTTTGTGTAATTCCGTGTAGATCATCTGGATGACAAGGAGCCGACAGAATATGTTGTTGCATTCCAAACTGCCTCATCACCCGGTCTGGCTGATGCCACTCAACAATGTTAGTACACAACAATGGTACCACTGCTCTCCAAGAGTCTCTTCCTTGCAAGCATATTTGTGGCAAACTCTGCAGTACTTCATCTGTATATGGGGTCCAAACAATCTGAATGACATTATCAAATTAAAAATAATTAATCAATAAACCATAAACCATAATATTTCAAACTTGACAATGATACTTACGTCACTACGACCCATTTGGTCAAATGCACGCCGGTAGAAGTCAAGATCTTGCCGAACAGCCTTAAACGTTTGACTCCCTAACCACCTACAATGAAATTGGTTGTCAAAAACTTTAGTGATATCAAAACCCTCTAAACATAAATAAAAAATTAATAAAGCCCATATTTTCTAACCTCACAGCGTATGGGGTTCCTGGAAGTCTGTCCTGAGGGGGGACATTGGTGCAATGCTGGGGAACCTGTCCCAAGCCCATACATGAAGGAGTAGATGTAATCCACAAATTGACAACCGACCATAATCCGTGGACTTACACAACTCACGGTATAAATAACTCAACGCAGCAGAACCCCAGCTGTACTCGTCGCATGTATCAAGATCTTCTAGTAATGGCAAGTACTTCAATGAGACCCTGCTACTGGATTGATCAGAGAATATAACCCCACCAATCAAACGCATAATATACGCCCTGGTGTATCTCAACAACTGCAATGGAGTCCCAACATGGTCATCAATGTTGGCAAAGTTATCTGAAAGCCATTTCATTTTCAGACAACCACAATGAAACGCATCATTAGGTGGATACAACCCAAATAAATTTTGCACAATCACCGACCAATCTCGATCTGTTGTATCCGTTATAAGCGGTCGACCATTAACTCGTAGACCAATTTGCACTCCCACATCCTATAGAGTAATCGTACATTCACCAGGTGGCATATGAAATATGTGTGTCTCAGGTTTCCACCTCTCCATAAGTGCAGAGACCAAGGCAGGCTCGACCTGAAAAAATGAAGCTGAGCTATCCCAAGGAAACCCGCTCTCCGTAACAATGGCACAATTTGTTAGGGAACAGAATCTCTCCCACCACGGAAAAGTAAGGCACGTCGACATTTTAAAATCCTATCCGGTTTTCCATTCCATATAGATTCGGATACATGAACATTTTGAAATTTTAGAAGTGATGGATTTTCAGGGCCAGGATTTATTTCTCCTAACTGTCGCACACATGAAGATGATGCTTCCATCTTTTGCACTACAGTAAGACAATAAAAAAATACTTTAACATGACAATGCTTTAAATAATAAATAATATACTTGTTCACATAATATGAAAAAGTAACATATATTTTTTCTGTTTCATTAACAACTAACACTATAATCAAAAAATAATATTATAAAGAGTATCAAACTTTTACTTACTATCAAATACTCCAATATAAAACAAAAAAACAATAATTTAAAATACATTCATTTTATCTTCATACTTTTAAAAAATACACTATCAACAACAATGAATCAAACCATCAATATACAACACTATACAAAATATATATTTTTTTGCAAACACAACAATGATAAACAAATTTTATTTAATGGTATAAATACAAATAAATGTTTACAAAAATACAATACCTTCACATACTACCAACTAATCCAATAAAAAAATACCATCAATATTTTAAAATATATTTATTTTAATTATACACAATAATCACACTATCAACAACAAAATACTATAACACTATCAATCACATATATCACACTATCAATAAATAACATACAAAAAACAATGTTAAAAGGATATTTTTATTTTCATATAAACAACAACAAATATTCATCAACAACTATGAATAAAATATAATATTACACTATAAACTATATATATTACTATCGCACTATCTATAAACTATAGTAAAAAAAATATTTTACTTTCATTAAAAATTTATTTTAATAAACATATCACTATCAAAACAAATAAAGGCCAAAATAAATTAATCTAATATAAAACATACCTTTACACAAGAGAACACAAATGCTTGCCTTTCAAATGGACCACCACGCCTGGAAACGGTAAACACGAAGGAAGGGAGTGAAAATTTTTGACTGTGAATTTTGAGTGATTCTTTCCCCTGGTGTGGACCACATTTAAATTCACCCAGACATCAAATTCGTCCTTCAACCCAACGATTTCAGGCCTGCTCCCTCTGCCACTGATAGTCAGATTTCGTCCCTTGGGCCACCTGTAACATCCCTGATCTTTTAGTAAAATTATGATGAGCGGAAAATATTAATAATTGTTTTAGAGATTTATTTGATATTTTTATGAATTATTAGGCAATTATAAATAATCAATGATCTGTCCCCGACCGGGGGCTAGGATCCAGCGTCGAGACAGCCTCAAGATTTGAAGATTGAATGAGATTGAAGACCGGTTATGTGTATCTGGTCTCTATGATCCGGCCTCTCAGTGTGTAGAGGTCGGTCTTGTTGTCCTGGAGATCCTTCACACCGACCTCTCGCATTGGTGTGGGCGACAGGTGGTGTCACCTGCGAAGATTCTCCGACGCTCAAGTTAGAAAAGTGTCTAAACTCAGTTAATACTTAAGCAGTATAATAGTGAGAATGAGAGTAAGGACAACGTAACGTCGCATGTGTATTGGAACATGTTATTTATAGTTGAGCGTGAAAGATGAATCGTTGGGTACAAGTGGGCCCATAGGTTCTGATAACGTGTATAAAGAGACAATCCTAGTGGCCCAGTATTCAGAGTATGTCAGGAGGGTAGGTGAATTATCAGTGTACGATCCTAATCATCTTTTCCGTAAATTCCGCTGGTGATGGTACCCACTCTTGTCGGTGAATGAAAGGGACATATTCCGCTATGCAGAATACCTTCCTCATTATGATACTGAAGCAGTCGGTTAGAGAACGGATCAGCCACCCGGTGTAGGAGAGCGGATAAGCTAATTGGTGTCTCAGATGTCACCTCAGACCACTTGCCTTATGTAGTTGCAGACCGGACCATTACTTTGTGAGATCGGTTGTCCTCTTGGACAGTTAGATGACTTCTTTACTTTAGAGCCGGTGTTTAGATTGGCTCAATATACTGCCGACTGGATCATTATCCTGGGATACCGATTGACTTCTAGGAAGGCTGAGACGGCCTTTTGTCCTTAGAACCGGTATCCAGACCGGATAACCTTGGGGCCGGTATCCAGACCGGATCATTTGTCCCCTAGCTTGTGTGAGGGACTGTAAGTTGCTCATATAAGCTATACAGTTCACGAGAGGTCTGTATGCCGACGTGCCCTGCAAGAATACATGTTATGTTTTTACCTTAGTAATACTCGTTAATCGTCAAATATTGTCCCCAAGCGTTATGAATTAAACGGCTCTGAGTGATTCCGAGTGGAGATTTGACTTTGAGTGAACAACTCTGAGTGATTATTTGACTCTGAGTGACCGATTCAGAGTGAACATTTGACTCTGAGTGATCGACTCCGAGTGAAGTTGGTTCTGGCCGTGTTACCTGGGAAGTTCCATTATCTAACCTCCTCGTGCTGTTTGGTAAAAGTACGTCTTATTAAAAAATTTTGAGTGATACTCCCGAGTTGAAGCTCTCAGATTGATTCTTCCGGAAGAAGGATTTCCGAGTGACCGTTCCCGTGTGGAAGATTTCCGACTGGTGCTTCGACGGCGCTCGGTTTAATCGTTCCAACCACACTCGGAGTTCGGTTTAGTCCTACAATCCGAGTCTTCATTCGATGTTGGATTTTACCCATTCACCATCTTTCTTCAGTCGGTGTTAGATTTTACCCATTCACCGTTCTTCATACTCGGTGTTGGATTTTACTCATTCACCGGTCTTCGAATGGGGTTCGGTGCAATCCTATAACCCATTTCCTGAGGTTTGGTTTAATCCTACAACTCAGGTCTTCAATGGCGTTCGGTTCGATCCTACTAGCCGTATCTTTAATCGGTGTTGGATTTTACCCATTCACTGTTCTTCATACTCGGTGTTGGATTTTACCCATTCACCGTTCTTCACCGACGTTCGGCCAAACCTACTAGTCGTACTCAGAGTTCGGTTCAATCCTACAATCCGAGCCTTCTCCGGTGTTCAGCCAAACTTACTAACCGTACCCAGAGTTCAGTTTAATCCTACAATCTGGGCCTTCAATCGGTGTTGGATTTTACCCATTCACCGTTTTTCACCGACGTTCGGCCAAACCTACTAGTCGTACTCGAAGTTCGGTTCAATCCTACAATCCGAGCCTTCTCTGGTGTTCAGCCAAACTTACTAACCGTACCCAGAGTTTGGTTTAATCCTACAATCTGGGCCTTCAATCGGTGTTGGATTTTACCCATTCACCATTCTTCATCGACGTTCGGCCAAACCTACTAGTCGTACTCGGAGTTCGGTTCAATCCTACAATCCGAGCCTTTGAAATATGGTTCACCCAGTTGTACCTTCGAAGAGGTTCATCACTAACGACGCTGTTAGGATCATCCGTCCTGAAAGTATCTTGTCACAACGAAGTTGTGCATCGAATAAAATCATAAAGGCAATAGGTGAACAGAGAGAATATTTTATTAATTATAAATTACAATATAAAAGAGAGAAAGAGAGCCGAGTCGGGGTTATGCCTCGTTAAACCTTTTTTGGTAAAATCCGATCGGAAGAACCCAAGTAAGGAAAGAGTGCACACTGTCTTACCGACTAACTATAGTAGCGAACACTGTTACTTCCAAGTGCATTTCAATACCTATATATTTCGAAGCTTTTCTTCGAAACTCCTCCAACATCGTCGGAGGACTCTTTGCCAAAGACAAAGCAAAGGCGGATCCAGGTTGTAAGGCTTCAATAACGATGTGAAGCTGAATAGCCTCCGTGAGGTTAGGCACCAAAGCAGCCTCCTTGTAAAATCTCTTCAAAAACTCCTTGAGAGTTTCACTTTCTCCCTGCCTTATCTGAGCCAAGGTATGAGAGGTCCTTGGAACGTCTCTAGAGATAATGAAATGGCTTTCAAACGAAGTCGCCATTTCTTCCCAAGAGTCTATTGACCCCGAGGGTAAACTTTTGAACCAGCTAAGAGCCTCCTCCGACAGGGTTCGTGGAAACATCCTGCACATCACATCTTCATCGGCTCCCAGGTACATGGCCTCATACGTGTAAGCATCAAGGTGCTTAATGGGATCAGTTTCTCCATTATACTTTCCGATGGAAAGTGGTTGGGTTGTTTGCAGGTGCTTGGGGATGAGTATATTCATGAGCCTCCTTGAGAAAGGGACATTGAGTCGGTATGCCCCAGAAGTCATCACTACCTGCTCCTTCTTCCTTGCACTGATTCTGTCCCTAGAATCTTGAGTTTGTTCTCTCCTCTCGTAAGTAGGGATCTTAGAATACTGGAGAGTTGTGGACTTCTCTCTCGCATATGCATGGCGAGTATCCTCCGCCTGAGACACCATTCTGTCCCTAGTTCCTATTCTCTCTCTTCGTAACTCCATCAACTCCTCCCTGAATTACCTGATAACTTTATCTCGAGGATCAAGGGTTGCCACTGGTACTGTTTTCCTTGAGTGGGTTGCTGTTGATTCGAAAACAAATCTCTTGTCAGCTTATTGATGGGTCACATCTTCCACATGACCGTCAATGAAGTCGCATCCATCTCCTTCTATGGTCGACTACTAACTTCTGCAGAAAGTGGGAATAACTCTAACGGGTCCCACCGGGCGTGCCAATGATTTGTCCCCGACCGGGGGCTAGGATCCAGCGTCGGGACAGCCTTAAGAGTTGAAGATTGAATGAGATTGAAGACCAGTTGTGTGTATCCGGTCTCTATGATCTGGCCTCTCAGTGTGTAGAGGTCGGTCTTGTTGTCCTGGAGATCCTTCACACCGACCTCTCGCGTTGGTATGGGCGACAGGTGGTGTCACCTGCGAAGATTCTCTGACGCTCAAGTTAGAAAAGTGTCTAAACTCAGTTAATACTTAAGAAGTATAATAGTGAGAATGAGAGTAAGGACAACGTAACCTCGCATGTGTATTGGAACATGTTATTTATAGTTGAGCGTGGAAGATGAATCGTTGGGTGCAAGTGGGCCCATAGGTTCTGATAACGTGTATAAAGAGATAATCCGAGTGGCCCAGTATTCAGAGTATGTCAGGAGGGTAGGTGAATTATCAGTGTACGATCCTAATCACCTTTTCTGTAAATTCCACTGGTGATGGTACCCACTCCTGTCGGTGAATGAAAGGGACATATTCCGCTATGCAGAATACCTTCCTCATTATGATATTGAAGCAGTCGGTTAGAGAACGGATCAGCCACCCGGTGTAGGAGAGCAGATAAGCTAATCGGTGTCTCGGATGTCACCTCAGACCACTTGCCTTATGTAGTTGTAGACCGGACCATTACTTTGTGAGATCGGTTGTCCTCTTGGACAGTTAGATGACTTCTTTACTTTGGAGCCAGTGTTCGGATTAGCTCAATATACTGCCGACTGGATCATTATCCTGGGATACCGGTTGACTTCTAGAAAGGCTGAGACGGCCTTTTGTCCTTAGAACCGGTATCCAGACCGGATAACCTTGGGGCCGGTATCCAGACCGGATCAATTAACTAGTGTGGAAATAAATAAATTTATTGATTGATTAATTAGAAAAAGGTTAAATGAGATGAAATTAGAAGGAGGTAAAAGTTTAATTAAAACTTTCAAAGAAATTATAAAAGAAATGGGGAAAAGACAATTTTGCCCCTGAGTCTTAAATAAGAAAGATTCCTTCTCCTTCCTCATTCATTTCACGCGACTTCTTCTTCTTCTTCTTCTTCTTCTTCTTCTTCTTCTTCTTCTTCTTCTTCTTCTTCTTCTTCTTTCTCTTCTCCTCTCACTGCCAAGAGCTGCATGCTCCAAGGGAAAGCGTATTCCGCGTCAAAACTTCAAAATAACCCTATTTTTGAGATCGTGGCTTTAAATTGAGTTGTCTCTCTCTCCCTTCAAGGTGAGTTCAATGGACCCTTTAAATTGAGTTGTCTCTCTCTCCCTTCACTTTCTCTCTAGCCAATGGCCATGCATGGTGGATGGGACTTCTGTTTCCTACTCCTTCAGTGCATGGGAGTCTAAAAATGGTCTTTAGAGCAATGAGGGTGGTATAACGTTGATGGGTTTTGCGTTTCAACCTCCGTAGGTAGCGAAACGGACGTCGGAGGACCGATTATTAAAGCGGGTGTTGGATTCGGAGGCAGGACTTTGAACACAGCGTCTAGAAGAAGCAATCGGCATCAAGAACAAATCGTTGAAGCTTGAAATCGAGGTAAGGGGGTGTTCGGGTTGTAATTAATTAGAATAGGTACATATTTTGGGTCCGAGTCGTTGAACCGATTATGAACATGGTAAGAAATATTGGATGATAGTTGTATGTGTATGTATGTATGAATGTGAATTGTGTATGGTTCATGATGAGTATGAGATTAAAGTGTTTTGCATTGTGATGATTCGATGTGTATAGTGGCAATGTGATGGCGGGCTTGACAAGTAGGTCGCCCATTTGATGAGTATGTGCTGTTGTTGATGGCCACTTGTGATATGATATGAGAAATGTGAATTATATATGTATGATTGTGTGGTGTGGGACGGCTGACGGTATATATTGTAACATCCCAATTTTTATGATTTTTAGAAAAATAATTTAAAAAAGATTAAAGAAGAATTTCTGAATGAAATTTCCGAGTGAAAAATGTCAAAGACAAGATTTTCTGAGTGAGAATTATTCGATTTCGAGTGAAATAAGATAGAAAAGATTAATTCTAAGTGAATTTAAGATGTTTCCGAGTGAAACATCATTAAGAGAATTATTTCTGAACGAAGTACCGCTGTGTCCGAATGAGACACGTTCGAGTGAAGCAAATCTGAGTGAAACAGAAACATCTCCGAGTAGAATGATTCCGAATGGGTTATTTCCGAGAGAAGTGGAAGTACTTCTCGGAAAGATATTTCTGAGTAGTAAACTCCCGAGTGGAGTATATCTGGGTGAATGGTTTGCCGAGTGAAGTGTCTCTATGACACTTCCGAGTGAGACTTTCCGAGTAAGTCTTTCCAGGAAGAGTGCTTCTGGACAAAGAGAGACTTCAACTCTGATTAAGTATGCTTTGAGTGAAAAATTCTGAGAAGAGCAAATATCTGGGTGATGAAATCCTTTAAATTCATGCTCGGATCAATCCTTAGTGTTTCCGAGAGCTTGTGCTCGGATTCGTCTTCAAGACCATCTTCAATTCCAAGTAATCCTTCTGTAACACCCCTGATTTTCTGTACTCGAATCCCGATGTGATCGTCATAATTAATGAAAATGCGAATAAATTTTTTTACGTTTGAAAATATTTCCAAGACTTCACCATGATCACATCAAGACCCAAATCACAGAAAACCCAAGAGTGAGATTAAATAACCCTAAGCTGGATCGATAGATAAATTGCCCGTAACGGTATACGAAAATAATAGTGTTTACAGCGGAAGAATGTGTATACCGGGCACACGCCTAGTCCCATATATGACGATATGAGAAAAGGCTCGGCAAAGCATGCAATGGCATGTCGTAAACCTAATAGACAACCATCATCATTTTACATAATTACATAAGCATGCAATGCCTAAGATATAATTATATATATATATATACATATACATTCGGGAATCTTCTCCTGATTATCTCAATCATCAATGAACATCTTTCAATTTTAATCTTTCTAATATACAACAAATTATCTCTTACATTCTACATATATATTCATCATCCACAAATTCAAGAGTTATCTTATACATACTCAAAATCTCTAAATCATCTTCATTCTTATAATTAATTCATTCATTACACAAGAACTCATAAATGATGCCGGCCAAGGCACTTCCTCTACCACTATTTACCTTCACCCAAGCTTTAATTAAAATCCAAACTCATCCCATGGCAACCTGCATCACAAGGCTAAAAAGGAGACCACATGGGAGAGTGAGTTATACATTCAAAATGACGGATAATATATATATATATATTGTGATCATGTGTATATGCATACAAACGTCATGTGTGCTTTGCTATCAAACATCAAATTATGATTCATTCATTATCTCATTATCACAATAGGCATACAAGCCTCATGAATCGCAATTCATATCATAAATAAGCACAACATATACACAATCACAAACACCATCGCTTTGCCACTTATCAACAAGGGCATTCATAATCATTACCATCATTAATTCATTAAGGTTTCACTCAAATACCTCCTCGCAAGGGGTTTCTCATCACTCATGGTCATCCCATTTCAAATGCCATGGTCTTAAAGCTAATGCATATGTCAACTGTTTAATACATATGCAACGGATCCGATTTCATATCACGGGTGATCGCAACCACCATAATCAATCATTCATAAATATTGGTTTCCCGCCTCGCAAGGGGTACTCCCTATAGCAGCCTCGCAAGGTGCTTCTCGTGATCGCAACCACGTTCAACAATTCTCATAGGTTTCCCTCCTCGCAAGGGGTACTCCCGCCTCATGATCGCAACCATGGGCATCATAGGTGCTCGCAAGCCCTTTTTCATATCAAATACCAAGTGATCGCAACCACTGGCTCATCATCATACAATGGTCCCCGCAGGGCCTTTCATTTTTCACAATCAGGTGATCGCAACCACCAGCTCAATCTCATATCATCATCAAGTTGGTTTCCCGCCTCGCAAGGGGTACTCCCTTCATAGAATCCCGCAGGATCTTTCATCACTGTGATCGCAACCACAAAGTATCAATGCTATGCCATGCCATGAATGCAAATGCAATAATGCATATGCCCATCAACAACCTCGCAAGGATATCTCACCCTCTCAATTAGGGATATATTTTAATTTGGCATTTCAATAATTATACATAATCATTCATAAGGCCCCTCAAGGCACATCATTCATATAATTGGCATCTCAATGGCCACAAACATCATTCATAATAATCCACACATGGATATCAACAATATATTTCAAACATACATTTAGCAATCATCATTGCGTCTCATACATACAAGTCAATACTTGGCTTAATCATATTGGCACCACACTCATCCAAAATAGCAAACACTGCGTATTCAAGGGTATGTTCAACAACAACGTCCCTTTTCATTTAACATCATTGATCATTATGAAATATGTGTGGCATCATCCATTTTTAATCACCATTGATACTTTTTCAAAATTCATTGAGTTATAATAACTCATTGCCATTCAATTGTCCCCTCATTAGTTTCATCGTCAATTATGGTGTGTCATACAATCACATCATTACTTTTCATGATGATTCATAATATAATCAATAGAGGGGGGAAAGCATACATGTTTTCATAACATAGCATAGGCATACCCATACCTTGCCAAGGTCTTAAGCCGTTCCTCAATCACCACTAAGACACACCGCACATGTACCCCTAGTGAATTCGTTCGTTTTTACATACTGAACGGGGTTTTGGGCAATAATGAACCCATGATAAATTTTAGTACTAAGGCATGAGGAAATCTTACTTTTAGTCTTAAAAATAGTGGGACATGTCACAAATATCACCTATTAGTCCCAATTTGGCCACCATAAAAAGTTGGGTTCAAAACCCCCTTAAACTTGAATTTTTCAATGCAATAGATTCGGTATTTTTCACCTAATAAGAGTTAGAAAACTCCAATTAATGTGAGACCAATTCTCACACCTCCGTGACACAATTGTCTACAACTTTCATGAAGAAGTCGGAGGCTAAAAATGTCATTAAGGTGCCCAAACGGGCCAAAAACAGCAAAGAAAACAGACCAGTTGGAAAAATAGCACAACAGCGGCCATAACAGGGCTCTGAATCGATTCAGGCTCGTGTGAATCGATTCAAGCATCCCAAAATCTCAAAATTTGACAAACAGAGGGCCTTGAATCGATTCAAACTCGTATGAATCGATTCAAACGCCCCTGGAGCCCAAAATAGTGAAAACAGCACCTCTTGAATCGATTCAAAGGGTCTTGAATCGATTCAAGACAGCCCTGCTGCTGTTTTTTATGCAGAACGCAAGATTTTTCAACTTCTAACCCTCCTAACTTTCTCGTATGAACTCCAAATGCTACGAGATTTTAACCACAACAAATACACATCATTTGTGACGCGTGGCCACCGGCCTCACTCGAAAATTCCCAAAAATGAGGGACTTATGCGCATAAATGCGTTTTACCCATTTAGAGGCACTTTTATGCAACTCAAGGGCCTATTCTCAATGGAATTGGCCCATTCCAATTCCTACAAGTCATAAACTACATATATGGGCTATTGGGACTAACCCAAGCCATCAAAATCACATAAAACTCTGTTTGACTCTATGAGTTCCTCAATTATGCATAAACTTCAAACTTATCACCAATACCATCACAATGGCCATCACATTCAATGCCAATCATCCACATAAATTCTCAATTCACAAAACATATACTTCATCCCCTCAAGGACGGTTCATTAGCATGTACATATTTTAACCCCTCATGGGTTATTCATCATCATATATACACATACATTATCATCAATAGCCAGCAATTTGCCATTCATATCATTTTACTATAAACATGGCAAGGCAAGCATGAGTATCAAGCCATACAATAATCATCAATTATATAACTCATGCAATTTGAATGTAAACTCCTCTCCTACCTCGAGGGAAGAACCACAATCCAATGCATGCTCCAAATGCTCTGCTACATTGCCCTGAATATCATCTACATCAATACACATATATACACATATCCAATCAATGAGCCAACACAAGGCATCATTTTAATTCTAAGCAATTGTAAACATATCTCAAGGCTTTAATATCAAGTCTAGAGTTAATAAAACACCAATCTATACCATTGTGTTAGGCTTCGGGAATTTCTTTCCCAAAACCAAGATTCTCTAGATCTCAAAGGGCCAACTACGTCCAACGACATCAATATCACTCCCTTATCCATAATACATCCAATCATCATATAAATCATCCATTTGCCATCATTGTCACTCAAATTCATTATAAGCCCTCTTAGCTCTACTCAAAGCCATCAACAATTCACAAAATTCAAGTGACACACCTTATGGTCTAAGGCCTCATCAAATCCTCATCTTAACTCATCTATTCATCATCAATGGTTATCCACCACCATCATTATCATTTTCATCATCATAGTTGCCAATGCTCAAGGGGTTCAACTCCTCTAATCACATAACATTCATATGCACTCATCTCTAAAACCTCCATAATCAATACCAATGCTTCAAACATTCATCTCCTTACATAAGATCATTCTAAAACATCAAAAATCATCAAAATCACCTATTTAGCCAAAACCCCCAAATCACCACACTTAGGGTTTTTCACCAAAACTCAATAGCCATTTCTAATAACCATTAATAATCCAACAATAATCATAAAAATCATCATCTTCCATCATCAAACACTAAATTTTTGTGTACCCCTCAACACCCATCCAAAAACACATATAAACCACACTTCACCTTTGGGTTTTACATAAAAATGGCTCCCATTCCTAAACCCATACATATACCACTCTCCCAAGCAAGTAAGACTCAAAACCTAAGGCTTAAGCTCCTCAAAATGGAGGGTAACATACCTTAAGCCAAGAAATCATAATGGGCTTCCAAGAGAGGGAGATGGTGATGAAAATCCAAGAGGGAAAAGGAGAGCTTCCTTTCAACATCATCTCCTCCAAGCTTGAAGATTATAACCGAAAATGAAGGAGGAGAAAGGTACACTAATTTCCTTTCTTAGGTTTTGGGAGGAAGAGAAGAGAAGAGAGTGTTTGTGTGAGGGAGAAGGGAATGGCGAAAATTAGGGGAAGGAAGGAGAAGCCATACGTGAAAATAAAAGAGGGAGAAGGAATAAGTTATAACTCGATCCCTCATTAAAACATTTCCCGTTTTATAATAAACAGGATCCCTATTCGGGCTCAATACCTTATCTAAAAATTATTCCGAATATATATTCGGATTCCCAATAATATTCTTAATAGCCCTAACCAACGACATCTCAATCGGAGATACTTGGTCTGACACCCATTTTCTAATCGGGTATAATTTTAACTCTTAAGTACTCAATAATTTTATAATTAGTCCTTATAAGTCTCAATTTAATTATTCTAAAGTTTTTAAGACATTCAATAATCCATTTATAATTATTCAGTATCTATTCTCTCAATTTAATTATTTTTATAAAATTCGGGATGTTACACCTTCAGTGGAGAAACTTCTGAATGACGAAAGAATAAGACTCTGACTCGGAAAGAGGTATAATCGAGTGAGATGTCTGATTGATATATTTTCGAATAAGACAGTTACGAGTGGGCCATTTCCGATTAAAGGAATTCTGAGCGGAAAGAGGCTCTGATAAGTCCTCTCAGAAAGAGATGCCAGAATGAGGAAACTGAGTTGAAATAAGCTAAAACCGAGTCGGAATACACAGAAACCAATTCGGAATTAATAAATATTTTACTATGGATGCTTTCCACATCACCCTGTTCTTCTACGCTCTAGCAAAATCCTTTCTCAGATATTTTTTGAGAATGGGACCCTTTTGATGTGTTGTCCCTTTTTATTTAAATATCTTAATGCATCATTATCATTAAAAAGACGTGTGTCAGAATACTTCTATTCATTCACGTCTCTTCTGTATGCAAGATATATAAATACTTCCATTGATGGATTAATTTAAGAACTTTTGAAGTGGAAATCATCATCAATAATCCTTTCTTTCCAAACTTTACTGGAAACCAACGAACAAGAAGAAAGTTAAATTCTTCATTACTTCTCTTCACGAAGAAGCTTGGGACTGGTGCAGGATTTGCAATTCCAGTCGGAATTAGTGGGCAGTGACTTGGTTGTAGCTGCTGGAACTCTTTAATTCTAGGTAGGGGGGGCGTACATCTCAAATAGACGGTTTATGAATGGATTTGGGGTGTCATTATTATATATGATATGTGTTTGGAACATGGTGTGATACTCCGATTATATGACATTTATGTTTTATATTTCCATTCATATTGATGTGCTGATTATGTATATGTATATGATGATGATGAGAATGGTTTCCATGAACTCTTCATGGGATACTTATGTGATGATTATGTTGATGATTTGATCGGTTTATAGCATGAGATGATGATGATATGTGATTGATGATTATGATATGAATTATATTCATGAATTTTCATGATATATAATTGCATGCTATGTTGGTTATTATACCGAGTGGAATGATATGAGATGATGATTGATATTATTTGATATATTAATTGTATTCAGATGCATACAGGACTGCAGGGGGCCTGTGATGCCGGTCCAGATGAGTGGACGGCCTGATGAAGGCATAAACCCTGTGGTGGTTCCTTTTATACCACGGACGCCTTTGAGTGGGACTCAAGGCTGGCCCGTAGCACTGAGTAGAGTTACCGCTATCACTCTGGGAGTGGTACTCGGTGTTACATTATGGGCGCAGAGCAGTTTGGTACCTGTAAAACGGCCGGATCAGCTGAGGGCTGAATTATGGCTCGGGGAGCCAGTGTTGCAACACAAATTAAAAGACTTAATGGATCCATTTGATTGAGCATGTGCATACACTGATTTATGTGTTATTGAGAATAACATGTTGTTATAATGAGTATATGTATATGTCCTGGTTTGTGGTGTTGTTATTGTGAGCAACATGAGTATATAATTATTGTGAATAATTATGTGATGATATTATGTGATCGGTTTTGTTTATGAATATAGTTATTAATTGGAATTTTAATCCAATTCAATAACTATTATTTGATATGTTTATGCTCACCCCCTACTGTTGTTATTTTTATAGTGAATGAAGGGCCCAACCATGATATGAGAAGTCACTCTACTGCTCAGAGTGTAGTTTGGTAGAAGCCTTGGCCGGCTCCTGAGAATACCGAGTGTTTTATTTTTTTATTGTAAACTTAAAAGAGTCGGTCGACTTTTGTAAAATTGATTTTGTAATTGTTTAATTCAAATTCTGTTTTGGAAATTTGAATTATTTGTAAAATTTTATTTGATTTATTGAAATTTATTTTAAAATTAAGGATGTTATATGTATTGAAACATCCTTAATTCTTTTAAGAATGCTTTGATACCAAAATGAAACAACCCGACATAATTAACCCAAAACCGAGAGACCAGGAAATTTTTTTCCAAAATTCACCATGCAGCCGGGTAAAATAAAAACAGCATAAAGGCAAGGGAAAGAAAATACCGACCAAAGGAAGGGGAAATAAAACCATTCAAAAGGAAGCCCAGCGGAAGAACAAAGCTTGAGCGAACCCAAATCAGTGTTCACTCGCTCAAGCGAGACCCAAATCCGCTTGAGCGAGACAACCCATCTCGCTTGGGTGAAGCACCCATTCGCTTAAGCGAAATCAACCAGAAGTCTTCCTTCCATTCACACTCGCTGGAGCGAATACCTTATTCGCTGAAGCGAACACCCACACTCGGTAAATTCCGTCACTCGGATTTGGGACCATGTCCACTCGATAACGGCCCCCACATACATGATTCACCCAGTAAATTCATACTTAGCCAAATTACAATTATAAAACACACGGGCGTATTTCACTCAGGAATGATTCCCTCGGATACTCCACTCAGAGTCCACAAGCTTTCCTCACCCGGAGTATTTCCCCAGTCCAATATCACTCAGTATATTTCAACCACAATTCACTCAGAATACCACATCCATTCTGCACTCGGCATAATTTGATCTTCCACACTCAGAGATCACATAACCTCTCGGCTATAAATCACTCGGTCGCATCCTACCCATTCATCACTCGGGTAATACATTAATCCTTTCCCACTAAGAGGAATTCACCAAGTTAAGTCACTCGGACTTATTAAAAACTTAGCCACTCGGAATGTATAACATTCACTCGAAATATAAATATAGCCTCGTTCACTCGGAAGAGGACACACAAACTAAGCCTCACTCGGACATGGCTCTCCCAATAATATTCCACTCGGAATTTATCAACTTAGCATTATTCTCTCAACACACATAATGAATAAATCGGGTAACATCATAACAATGTAAATATATATATATATATATATATATATATATATATATATATATATAATGTACTCTTGTTCACAAACCCAATAGACAACCCTTATAATTAAATCCGTTCGGATTACAAGAGAGCCACCAAGGCTTAACCATATCTATTTACTATATATACATACATATATGCACTTCAACAATCTGAGTGCCCATCACTCGGACTTGAGGCCATCTCCTCATTCCCAGTCCGACCTTCATACACTGAAAAATATAGTAGGGGTGAGCTTTTACATATTAAATGACAGTTATTGACTCGGATTAATCTTCGAATCTTTAACCATGCAATAACATATATCATCAATCAAACATACACACTGCCATTTAACATGGACATTCACATAACATCTTTCAATCGGGATTTTACTCATTTCACTCGGCTATAATTCACAACATCCTCAATAACAATGTATCATCCAATCGGATTCCACCCCAAATCTATTCCAATCAATATCAGTAATGTTTAAACTCTGAGCCTCGCTCAAGGAGAGTGCCTGAGCCCCGCTCAAAGGTCTTAATCATATCCTCACACATTTTCATCTGATTACCGATTCAACAATAAGCGTCCAACGCTTCATGCTCCAAGCATTTCCAGTGGCGAATCAGATGCATACGGTCTCATTCATCAGGCGTCCAACACCAATGCACTCGGCATTGCCTTGAGTCCAACCCAAGGTCTTTCATCAAGCATCCCACGCTTAGTGCCCTCGACACTGCCTCGAGTCCAACCCGAGGTCTTTCATTATATTTGACATGTATTCATCCGATTGCCGACTCAGTATCAAGCGTCCCACGCTATATGCACTCGGCACTTCCAATGGCGAATCAGATGATCCACATCTCATGCACTCGGCAATCACAATGCCATCCACTCGTATTATCCTTACAACAAGCATCTCATGCTTTCTCCTATAACATTCCACTCGGAAATCAACACTAGTAAGCATCTCATGCTATTCCATATAAAATTCCACTCGGCATTAACATAGCAGTCCCCATCCTATGCACTCAGTATCCGCATATTCAATGTCAAGCATCACATGCATTTAAACACACCATCACACACGGGGACCAATAAAAGACCACACGATAATAATCATCACACATCCGGGCTCAACTCAGACAATATACAATCACAAAACAAACACAACACATCACAGTGTATTAGTTTCACCCGGAAACCCGTCCATAAACCATACATTTGAGATGCAATAGCCCCCCTTACCTGGAATGAAGATTCCAGCAACTCCATGGCCACTCGTTCTTACAGAATGACTCGGCCCCAGCTTTCAGCAGCACTCTGCTCGGCTTTCAACCCTGGGAAGAGCCAAACACAGCTTCCTCTGAAGCAGCTCTACCACCAAGTCAGTGGAGAAACCTCCCAAGGCACAACACCGTCCTCAACTAAGCATCACAGCCAGTAGAGGATTCCCAACGCTGTTCCACACTTGAACAGCCCAGTCCTCCCAACAGTGAAGGACCACATGCATCCAAATACCCATCGTCGTTTTGGCAGAACAGAGGAGGATCTCTGCCTCCAAAACACACAGCACCATGCTGTTCTTCACCACTACGCTGTTCCCATCCCACTAGTGGTTCACTCAGTGTTCGAGTGGAAGAAGAAGATGAAGAAGATGAAGAAGAAGAACAACAAGAAGAAGAAAAGTCTCCAGAGAGTTTAGAGAGAAAGGAGAATGGTTCTCCATATACCCAAGAGAGAATGAGCAGCCAGTGAGTAGAAACGTGAAAGTGAAGCTATTATCAACGTTCTGCTCTGCGCCAACTCTCCTTTCAATCAACAGCCACATCCTCATTTAATGCCATCACATCAGCAATTAATGAAGGAGAGAGGGAGGGGACCGAAGCCCCATTTTCACCCACCAGGGGCACATGAGTCATTCATAGCATTACTATTATTATTATTATTATTATTATTATTATTATTATTATTATTATTATTATTATTCAACAATTTTCCTAATTGGCAATTAATCTTAATCAACCATTAACTTAATCAATCCATAACCTTAATTCCTAAAATTTACCACACTCGGTAATTAATTAAAAATCAGGATGTTACATGTATAGCCCCTCGTTTCCGGCTCCGGTGGTTTTTGTGCCCAGTTGAGCTACCCAGTGGTCAAGTAGGACCCAGTGGTTGAGGTGGAGAGTCAAGCAAGACTCGGTGAACCAAGCAGGGTTCACGGGGTGTCAAGTAGAACCCCCAGCTAAAGGCCGATCCTTTAGTATCTGGATACTAGGCGTCGATTTTATGTGAGAGTTAGTGGTGATAATTGATGAATTATTAGTATTGTGTGATGGTGTATGTACCTAATTATATTTGCCAAGTGTGACTTGCTATATTCGCCGAGTGTGATTTGCTATATTTGCCGAGTGTAATTTGCTATATTTGCCGAGTGTGATTTGCAATTTGTGGATAAAGCAGTCGGACGAAATTTATATACACGTATTTTGTTATTTAATTTCCGTTCTAGATTAATTATGATGCCAAACACTCACCCTTGCTGTGACTTTCTTTCAATTTAGTAACCAGTGACAAGGAAGAGGTCGAAGCCTTGGAGGTGCGCCAAGCGAAGGATTGATGCCAAGGAATCGAGGAATTATGAAATGAATTCTGTGTGTAATGTATAATGAGTTTTTGTGTATGTGATGCCATAACATGTTGCTTGTGTGTTGAACTAATCTAGAATCGGTATGTTGATTAATGTGGACATGAATTCATGTTGCTGAAGTGGTATGGTAATGATGTTAATGTGGTTGGTGTTGATTTTTATAAGTTTGATATATATATTGGCACAGAGCCAATAGTAGATGTGAATGATAAATTACTATGGGCAGGTTTTGTAGATAATTATGAGTCATGACCGAGAGAACCTCTTCCGAGTGAAGGAAGGTCAGAATGTTTCCGAGTGAGGTATGACCGAGAGATCCATTTCTGAGTGAAGGTTAGAATATTTCCGAGTGAGGCATGACCGAGAGAACCTCTTCCGAGTGAGGGAAGGTTAGGATGTTTCCGAGTGAGGTATGCCCGAGAGAACCTCTTTCGAGTGAAGGAAGGTGATCCGGTCTGGATACCGGTTCTAAGGACAAAAGGCCGTCTCAGCCTTCCTAGAAGTCAACCGGTATCCCAGGATAATGATCCAATCGACAGTATATTGAGCCAATCCGAACACCGGCTCCAAAGTAAAGAAGTCATCTAACTGTCCAAGAGGACAACCGATCTCACAAAGTAATGGTCCGGTCTGCAACTACATAAGGCAAGTGGTCTGAGGTGACATCCGAGACACCGATTAGCTTATCCGCTCTCCTACACCGGGTGGCTGATCCGTTCTCTAACCGACTGCTTCAGTATCATAATGAGGAAGGTATTCTGCATAGCGGAATATGTCCCTTTCATTCACCGACAGGAGTGGGTACCATCACCAGCGGAATTTACAGAAAAGGTGATTAGGATCGTACACTAATAATTCACCTACCCTCCAGACATACTCTGAATACTGGGCCACTAGGATTGTCTCTTTATACACGTTATCAGAACCTATGGGCCCACTTGTACCCAACGATTCATCTTTCACGCTCAACTATAAATAACATGTTCCAATACACATGCGACGTTACGTTGTCCTTACTCTCATTCTCACTATTATACTGCTTAAGTATTAACTGAGTTTAGACACTTTTCTAACTTGAGCGTCGGAGAATCTTCACAGGTGACACCACCTGTCGCCCATACCAACGCGAGAGGTCGGTGTAAAGGATTTCCAGGACAACAAGACCGACCTCCACACACCGAGAGGCCGGATCACAGAGACTGGATACACACAATCGGTCTTCAATCTCATTCAATTTTCAACTCTTGAGGCTGTCCCGACACCGGATCCTAGACCCCGGTAAGGACAGATCAGAAGGTTAGGATGTTTCCGAGTGAGGTATGCCCGAGAGAACCTCTTCTGAGTGAAGGTTAGGATATTTCCGAGTGAGGCATGACCGAGAGATCCACTTCTGAGTGGGTTAGAATGTTTCCGAGTGAGACATGACCGAGAGAACTCTTCTGAGTGAGGGTTAGGATGTTTCCGAGTGAGGCATGACTGAGAGAACCCCCTTCCGAGTGAAGGAAGGTTAAGATGTTCCCGAGTGGGATACGACCGAGAGGACCATTTCCGAGTAAGAGACTGAACTGTTAGCGAGTTTCCCTTACAGGTCTCGTAATCTGCTCAGGTTTAAAATGTAGAATTCGCTCAAGCGAGTCGGAACTCGCCTAAGCGACCTTCACTGGTTTCGCTTAAGCGAATCAGGGTTTCGCTTAAGCGAATCAGGGTCTCGCTCAAGCGAGTGACCCCTGACTTTGTTTTCCTCTTCCGCTTATTCTGAATAATTCCATTTTATTATTTGATCTATTTACTATTGTTTATTATTTTGAGTGTGCTTAAGAAAAATAAATGTTGTTTTACATTAAGATCTAATTAACTATCAGTAAACGCAAAAAAAAAAAAATTATTGTGAAAAATAATTAAACAGATGTAAATAAATGTAAAATTGACGTAGGATGTCACACCACCGAATTCATCCCTGCCAGTCAAATTCGTCCTTTGGGCCTACGAATTCCTGCACGAATTCGTCCCATTCTCAGCCGGTTTCGCTGCATGCTTGACACGTGTCAAGCATGCAGAAATTCGTCTTATTCAGGTGCGAAATTAAAATAGGGTACGAAATTTAATTATTGACAAGACACAAACAACCCCAGACCAAAAAATATTTCTGTTTCCGGCTCTCTTTGTCTAATTTTTTTTAAAAACAACCCTAAATGGGTCAAAAAGCCTAAATAAATCATTTCAAATATAGTATTTGATATCGGTATTTTTTTTTGGTCCCTTGATATCGGTTCATATGCGGATCTTGGTACGCGTGTCCCCGTTGTGTGAAAAAGGCCCACACAACGGTTGGCGTTCCTCGTGTTGCCTCGCCGGTTCTGTTCCTGACTTTGTGAAATAGAAAAGCCGAAGACCAAAAAGCAAGAGAGAGAACTTTAAGAAATTGATGTTTTGGAGAGAGAAAAACTCACATAAATCATAGAAGTCACGGGATCCAAGTTTTAAAAATATTATACTATTGCAACAATAGTATAATAATATTTTATGAATGAATGACAACGATAATACAAGTGAAAGAATCCTTGTATTGGCACAGCACTTCAGTCCTGCCCCTTTCATGGCTTCTGAGAAGCAAGCTGCTCTTGCAGCCACTCCTTCTGATGCTGACGCGCGTACCATGTATGTATTTCGTTTTCCTTTTTCATGGGTATCCCTTCGATTCACCAAATTCCTTGCCATTCATCTGTTTCATGTTCTTTGTTTCTAGGTTTTTCTAAATCGGAGGTTAAATTGATTTCTAAACTGGGAATTAAATTGATTTTTTATAAAAAAATTAAGGGACTAAAATGCCGGACTCATATAACAGTGAGAATTAATTTGAGGGTTTACTCATTTTGTTGGTTCTGTTTATTATGCTTATCCTGTGATGATGTATGCTTGATTGATGGGACCCCTTTTCAATATGAAGTGTGTTTGACATATTTTACTGGTTTTTGCATTTGATGGAATTGGATTTTTGTTTTTCATATGGCTATGGTGGATTTGGTGCACATATCCTTGTTTATTTGCAGCAGCCAGAGGGTTCTTCTAACACTTGATACTGGAAGTAGGAGTGGGACATGATTAGATATGTCAATTTTTGTGATATTTTTTTGACTTGCGAGTATCTGTCATTGATGGTGTATTCTATGATGATGTACAGATTTGACAAGATTATCAATAAGGAGATTCCTGCTGATTTGGTTTATGAGGATGATAAGGTAATGCCTGATGTGTACTGTTTGTTCTATGTTTGTAATTATGAATAGGGGTGGTTATATTGTTGTTTCCTGGGTGAATTCATGACAGGGAGAATTTCAGAATTTTGCTATCCACAGTGAAAACAGTACCAATCAAGAGTTATGTTGAAATTCCGTTGTTGTGTTAGCTTTTGATTTTTTCCGTTAGAAGGAAGTCATGGCTCTAATGGTTGGTGTTTCTTTTCTGTCTAGGGTCTGGAGTCTGGACATACTGAAATGTAAAGATGTAGAATGGTTTTTGATGTTAAAAGAAATTTGATATTTTTGATAACTGTATTACCTGAACGCTTTCGCAAATAACAAGCATTCTACTGGATTGGGCATCCTAGAACACGGCTCTCGGCCTCTAGCTCAAATGTAAAAAAGTTTATTAGAATAATATTTATAGGAGTACTTGATTTCCTACTAATGAATTGATCGTTGAAATCCTACATTAACTTGAGATATGATCAATTAATAGCATAAAAGTTGAGAGTAATCCTCATTCTATGAACTAGTTTTTAAAATGAGTTTGCAGGAGGGACATCTGTGGGTGGCTTAATAAGGGATCTAAAATATGCTTTGATACTATCTTAAATTTAAATATGTGGTCTAACTCAATCTTAGAAGCTAGCTCATGAGTTGAGAGTGACCACAAATTTTATAAGAAGTATACGTGTCATATTCTTAGTCAATATAGGACATCTTAACACTAAAAATGTCTTTAACATGGATATTTCAAATTCTTTATGGTAATTTTCACCAAATTGAGTTTTGTGCTATACTTTTATTGTTGTCATTTGCCTTTGAACCATTTTATTTTAGACTTCTGCATGAGTAAAATTTTGTCATTGAATTTAAGGTTAAAAGGTTGGAAAATTAAATATACTTTGCAGATTTATTTTTCTTCAAATATTGTTTTTAAATTCATAACTTTTCATGGGTTCTATTTTTTATTTTTGTTCTTCCCTCTTCACTGTGACAGTTTGCGCTCCTTGTTTCTTCTTTCTTGAAAAATTTAATTGTATTATCATACTATTGTTTTCTGGCAGTCATTGACTCATTGTAGACATCAATGGACTGTTTCTTTGTTAACTCTCTCTGGCCATTTCTGTGCTCATTGTAATGAAAGCATTATTGCCAGATTTTGCACAGGAACCTCTGTGCCATATCATATGCTATGATGGTTGGTTAAAAAAACCAGTATTCTGAACTTGCCAAAATAGACTTAAGGAATTCTTCCAATTTAATCTTTTATGACATGTCAACTATATTTCTTTTTCCACTCTATATATTTAACCTTTAGCAAGTCTGGGCTAGCAACTAGCAAAGTTCTACTCTTGTCCATTATTCTGGTCACGCTGTGTCATTTTATTTGAAGGTTTTTCGTAACACTTAATTCATCCTTTTATCTTTATCCCAATGACAGGTGCTTGCCTTTAGGGACATAACTCCTCAAGCCCCTACACATATTCTGATCATTCCTAAAGTCAAAGACGGGTTAACTGGTCTATCCAAGGTATTTATAAATGCCTCTTACTATGTACATAGACATATTTTTGTGTTATCTCAATCTTTCATTTGGAAAACAATTAATGATTAGTAGATTTTATTTAGTAAAGCACAAAAAAATATTTTACTCTAAATTCAATCATGTAAGTAGTAATGTAAAAAAACAAATTTCCTTCAGTATCTGCTTGCTGATGTGTTAAAGCCTAAGGTTTTTTCATAAAAAGAATATAGCTTAGCTTGTATTTTCCTGCAGTAACATGGATGCTGTTTTGAACCATGAAGGCTAGCTAATGTCAATGCTATTTTGAACTCTGAAGTGTTAGCTATTCTCTTGTAGTATGGAATTCATCCCAGCCAACAATTAATGATGGTTTTGGGCCATTTTGAAGTTATTCTTTTGGATTGTTTATGCTCTGCTAAATCTCTGACTGCTGCTGAGACTATTTCTTTAACAAGACAAAGTTTAGTTTGTTTCTTCTGTGAATTATTTTACTCTGAAGCAGCTTCTTGATACTTTCTCATTGCCTAGGAGCCACCAATTTGTAGTAAATAAATCTTTTTTGGCCTATATAGTATTATCAGAAGATGACAGTTTGGAGGCTTAAACATCTATTAGCTTATTCATTATTTCATATTCATGGCTTTTGCATAGCTATTAATTAATTGTATGGTGAATCTAGTTTGATAGTGAGCTCTAGAGTACATCACACCCTAAATTTTGGTCAATGGCAACATATTCTCTGCTTTCCCCTCCATCCATGAGTAGGGGTGTACAAAACAAACTGGTTAAACTTAAATGAAACCAAACCAAAAACCAGTACAAACTATTAAAACAAATAATAAATTATTCAAACCTTATTTTGAGCCCAACTCTTCTATTTCTAAAATTTAGATTGGTTGATTATTCCACTTAAGAGGATAGGATACAAAGAAAAAAAAAATGGTTCATTTCTCTTAAATCTGTTCCCTCAAAATCAAGAGTAGTGAAAAATCACAAACCACTCGAATCTGATGAGTGACAACCAGCCAATCTTCGTCTATTGATGTTCTTAGAGATTCTCCTGCTGCAGTTTCTATCTGTTGAAAGTCCCACATTGACTAGAGAATAGAGATATGACCAATAAAAAAATATAAAGTGGGGGACAATCCTTATCCTATGAGGTAACTTTTAGGATTGGGTTAGGCTAAATACTCATATTTAAGATGGTACCAGAGTCTCTTCTAGATCCGTTGTTGGGCCACCCATGAGGGGGTGTGTTATAAGTCCCACGTTATTGGGCCATTTGTATTTGTTCACGTTCTAGATGTTAATTACATGCATGAGGGAGTGTGTTGAAAATCCCACTTGACTAGAGATATGACCAATAAAAAATATATAAGGTGAGGGGTAATCTTCATCCTATGAGCTAACTTTTGGGATTGAGTTATGCCGAATACCCAAATTTAAGACTATCTACTATGTTTCATCTCACAATGTGAATGTTTATATATACTTCACAAGTTCATCTCGCAATCCAGCATGAGGCTTCATTTCCATCTCTAATTCACGACTTTAGTTTTTGATACTCAATTTTTGTGTATATCTATGATAAGTTGCATTCCATGAAGTTTCATATTTCACTTATGTTGTGTAGGATCCACCTGAGGATAATCTCAATTATTTTTCTTGTATAAAGTCATCTTAGTGATGTCCATGTTGTTACTACTTACTTGCTATTATCCCTTTTTTCTAATTGAGAACCTATGGTAGAAAATACTAGCAATCAAGTGACCTCAAGTGGCAGGTTCATCTGAAATAATGATTGGAGGCTCCAATATCAAATGGAAAATAAAAGATTGGAATCATGGACAGAAATTGTTCTTTTCTAATTTATTTATTTTTTTTGTGTGAAAGAGAAAAATGATTATCTGTTTCATTTATTTATTATTTATATCTTTGGAAATGAAAGGTCTTGAAAGTTGAAATGCGTTCCTTAATTTAATCACCATCACAATCATAGGCATATAACATTTCGCTTATCACACTAAAGATCACCAATTCCTTATGTATTTCAATTTACTTTTTTGTAAGTTTTTCTCCATTCAGCTCAGTTGAAATATTAGTTTGACTCTATTTCTTGTTTGTTCATTCCTTTGGAGTTTTTTTTGTCACATTTACAAATATATTTCTAACAGAGAGCTAATGAAAAGAACTGTATATTATTGCGCATCCATGATGATGACATTCACTATTCACTGCAACACTAAGAGGGATTTTATTTCCTTATTATTGTAAAATCAAACTGAGTGACTCAGCGTTTGATATCTAGCAGCTCTATGGCTACATCTACTGGTTTCATTTATGTTTGTTCATATATTCTTATTCACTAAGTCCATATTCCACAGGCTGAGGAGAGGCACATTGAGATTCTTGGCCACCTTCTTTACACTGCTAAGCTGATAGCAAAGCAAGAAGGTCTTGATGATGGCTTCAGGATTGTAATTAACGATGGGCCAAGGGGATGTAAGTGTGCTATCCATGCCAACACTTCGTCTTTGATAAATTGTCGTAAATCTGAGTTATTTATTCTTCAGTGATTCTTTGAGCTAGCCTGTTTTAGCTTTATTAAAGAAGAATAACTTCTATTTTTGAAAAAGGTCAATTAAGGTTTTTGTGTAAGCTTCTGAAAAAGATTAGATTTCTGATTTCAAATAGTTCTTTTAGATAAAGTTGAAAATTTTACTATTCCTCAAAAAAAGTGTGTTTTCTCTTTATAATGTTAAACAATAAAAGAATTGTATGGTTAACAGAGTGTTTGACATGAACATATAAGTAGTGTTTTGAAGACGAATGGAATAGAACAGAATAAGATGTAACAGAACATAACGGGACAACATTGTTCTATGTACTGTGTTTGGTAACTGTTAAAATGAAATACTGAACACCAATGTTAATTACTTATATACCCTTATCCTGTTTTATACTCTATTTTTGTTTTTGATGACTATATCCTTATCTTATTTGATGTTTGGTTAAGTATTTAAAAGTAATAATAAAACTAGCTAATAAAGTTATGATAATAAATTAAAAACTGATTATTATTATTATTATAATAAATTTATTTAAAGTTATAGGATTATGAAAATTAATAAAATTAGGTATATTATAATAATATAATGATATTATTATTAATAGAACAAATTATTATCAACACTACTTTCATTATTATTATTGTTATTATTATTATGGTTGTTGTCAATTTAATTAACTATATAATATTTTAAAAAATTGATACTCAAAATGAGGATCCAGATATAGAGGTATTTTGGTAATTTAAAAATTTTATTTGAAATTATTCTCTTGTGTTGTTTTCTAGCTCTTTCTAAAGGAACAGATTTGTTGCATTTTATAGTTGTACTGTTATGTTCTATCTTTAAAATTTAACTAACACGGAATTGAATCAAAATATGTTGCCCTGTTCTGTTCTCACCTTTGCACCAAAGCTACCTAAGTATTGGAAGCAGAGTTTGAATTCTCCCTCGCTTCCCAACCCATATCCTACCCAACTTTTGATTTTTTTAAAATCTCTAAAATGTAAATAACTTTTTGATACATTTTTAAATCAATTTATATAAAGCTTAAACAAACAAATCCACATCATATTGAATTGGTTATTTATTTATTTTGACAGGCCAATCAATTTTCCACATTCATGTGCACCTCCTTGGCGGAAGACAGATGAGCTGGCCACCAGGCTAAATGTGGGAATGGATTCACTAAGGATGGTCGTGCTATCTTTCAATAATGGTTTAAGGCAAGGCAACAAATATTTCTGCTACATGGTACTTGAAGAACTTTGATTGAGTTAGAAATTAATGCAGTATTGAGTATGTTCAAAATGTTTCTGCTGAATTTAGGCTACTACTATATTCCAAAGATGATTTGGATTCTGATTCACTCTATGTCTCTCGTACTTGAGTTTAAATAGCTACGTTTTGTGGCATCAATGACAATAACAACTCAATCAAAGTTCTTAAAATAAATCAATCTTCCTTTATAAGTTAAAAATTAATTTATGCACCTTAATTTTGAGTGGGAGTGTTTTTTTTGTCCATTAATCGTCTTAAATCATTTTATTTTCTTCTCCTATAACTGTATTGACTATTGAGAACGTTGTTTAAACTTACTGTGATGTAGTTTTGATATTTGGGTTCAGGCATCACAAATGTAATTGTACTCGGTACCGTTTTATTCCTTTCGCAAGATTTCATATTCTGAAAATTTAAATTAGGATGTTCTTAAAAGTAAAAATTTCGATGTAAAATTATTTTTGTTTGCTTGTAAATTAAAAATTAAGAAAATTTAACTTCTAGATTTCCAATTTTTTAAAGAACATTTAACTTAGAGAATTTTAATTTCAGGAAGTAAAAAAGAATAGACTTTTCTTTTAATTTATAGAACTGTAATAATAAAGTTAATTTAACCTTTCGAGTGATAAAATGGAAATTTAAAAGTTTTTTATTTTTTTGAAGAAAATACAAAAGGTAGTAAACTTCTGGTACCAATTTAGCTCCACACGTGGTGGGTTAAACAACGGGTGTACGTGGAAAGATAAGGAAGAATAGTGATGTGGAATACGGTGTCATTCTGCATTCTCCATTAAATGAGAATAGTCCAAGTAGAAAATTCATATTAAAAATGTTTATTTTAGGAAATAGAAATACAAACGTTTTATTACAATAATGTTTTTACGAAATTAAAAACATAAGTTATAAAATCATTTTTCTAGAAATTAATTAACCACATTGTCCAAAAAAAAAAAGAAATTAATTAACCAGTGTTCATTAAATGCATGCAAACCTATTTTTTAGAGAATGACTCAAGTACCTGCCAATGTACATATGTGTGTAATAACTTAATATCAAGGTAGAAAATTCTATGAAATAGATGATATGTTATAACTAATACTACCTCGTATATTAAAGGTCATACCACGATAAGAGTTTTATTTATTCAATTTGTTTTGACCGGAACTAATTCCAATATGTATTTGACTATAACCAATCATTATTATTATTAGTAGAAGATCAAATTTAATTGGTTGAGTAGTGTGTGTGAGTTGTTGTAAATTTTTATAAGTTTAATTTCTAATAAAATTAAAAAAAAGTTAATATGTATGATACCTCTCATAATTAGCATTTGTTATTAATGTCAAATGACAACAAGACATCTAATACAAGTGTAAAATGTATATATGTTTTTTTTTATAGCATATAGAATTAGAAATTTAAAATGTTATAGTGTGTTCATAAACATTATATTAAAAATTCATACAAATCTAGACTATGTAATCATGCGTGATAATTAAAATCAAAAGTTAACCAGGGGTTATAAATACCATGTGTATTTATGTTTTAAGATTGACAATTTAAATAAAATATTGGCCAGAATAAGGGAGGTTTTATTAATGGCAAGACCAACACTGACAATGTGAACGATCCATTGTATGAAGAATTTGAAAGGGAAAATTGGATATGTGTTCATTAAACTAGATCATGCCAAGGTGGTGTAGGATTTTCTTCATGAATGGATCTAGATTTTGAAAATTCCTTTGATCCTCTCAACCTTGCAAGCATGAAATCATTTTCTTCTCCTCAAAATATGGCTTGGATGAAATTGTGATTTGGAAGGTGAAAAATTGCACAAAAAAGTCACTTAAAATGAAAAGAGAAGTAGGATTGTGGAGAGATTTAAGAGAGGAAAGGTGAAAGGTGCCACACTCTTAGAGAGATAAACCTGGCGTTAACAATCACTACCTTGGAAGGATCCAAGGATAAGATTCTAAAGAAAGAGTTCTAAGCATTCTTAGGCTTCTAGAGAGAAAAAATTCTCACAATCTCTAAAATTCATTCAAATGACTCAAAGTAAGGGAAAATACAAAGGAAAGAAGTTTATATAGACCTCTCATTTACTCTAAGAGCAATTTTTATATTTGACTTTGGTGGGTTTATTAAAGCTTCACCCAAGACCTAAAACTAAAAAATACATGGCCAAAAATGAAAATTATGGTCATGTAAGGTCTAAACCTAACTACTAATGAGCTTTTAACAATAATGAGATACAATGAATTCCAAAAGCCCATTAAGCTAAGCCTAAGAATATACAAATGAAAGAGGGCCAAATAAAGGCTCAAAGATGTAGAATCTGAGCTCATTCATGGACCTCATCACAAGGCCTATTGTAAGATCCCACACTTAATTTCCTTTAATTTTAAGCATTCCAAATAAAATCCCAATAAAATTTTTACAATTAATTAATTGACAATTAAGTAATCCTCTTAAAAAGAACTTATATGACCTCAAAATGGCACCCATACGTCATTCTAGTATCTAGGTTTCAATTACAAACATCAAAATGAACTTGGCAGAAACGGGGTCCTGAGGCCATTTTTGCGTACCTGGCGCTACATGTCAGCCTTGATAGTAGCAACAATGCTGTTGTCACGGATTTTAGGCCCTTTTGCCAACTTTCGACCTATCCAAATGGCCTGTTTTAGATCCGTTTGCCACGAAACTTTACAGGCCACATGTTTTCACCATTCCAAAACTGTTGGCGCCGTCCGTTTGCCAAAATTCCATCATATGTTCAAGATATGTAGAAAATGCATGTAAGTCAAAAGTAATGCAAACGAGTGCACCAAACCTATCAAATGAGCTTCAAACTAGGTAAGGCCTATATGCATAAGTCCTAAATGAGGTAGGGAACCTATTGATCCCCTCCAGGGGTCCTAAAACCTGTTGGATCACAAAATCACCTGCTCAGTTCCTAGTTTTACTTATTTCACACCTAATATGCATAATGTTATTTCATAACCATAAATTCATCAATCTCATCATCATTCATCACATTCCTACACATTTATACTATGATATATCTCACACACATAATAGATAACTGCCTATCACATTCATGCATCAATTGCTAATCAAGAATGGCTCTATGCCAACATCACATATTCGTAATTATTATGCATACAAGTTTCATACATAGGTCCCATTTCCATAATCTAAGTTCACATGCCAAAATAATATCATCGAATCATTTAGCTTAATCATCCATATCGACTATCACAAAACACACCTATACACGCATATCACATCATAAATAATCATTTACAAACATCATTACCATACACTAACTTCATTATTTCCTTGGCATTGCCCCCCCCCCCCCCCCGGTGACCTCATTTAGTGCTCGCCATCGCGGTGTCCATCAAAACTTGTTATCAATCTCTTAAACCATGACAAAAAGGGGTGAGTGGCTGAAATTAAGAATTAACATAGAAATAAGTAAACAAACACTAGGAAAAACGTAATCTAGCTATCTTTTTAGTTAGAAGCATTATTCATTATTATTCTTCTCTTATGTCGCACCTTTACTTACCATTCTAATCACCTCGCTTTTCTTTTCATTATAACTAATATCAGTTCACAATCATATTAGTCACCCAAATTAAAATTATCAACTTATACCATTAAGGATTATTCATTTCATTCCGCATAACACGCCATATACAAATATATCAACATACCTTATCAAACATAAAATCATTTACAACATAAGCTTAAATTCATTTCAATAACGTAAATCATCACATAAACACCAATATGAATATCATCTCAAGTCAAGGCATGTAAAAACATAACTAACTCTCAAAAAAATAACATGATGCCCTAGTATCCGGATACTAAAAGGATGGACCTTCAGCTAGGGGTCCTACTTGACACCCCGTGAACCCGACTTGGTCCACCGAGCCCGACTTGACTCTCCACCTCAACCACTGGATCCTACTTGACTACTAGGTAGCTCAATTGGGTCATGCTTGACCACAGAAACCAAAAGCAAGGGGTAATGTACCGTTGATTATCCTTAACAACAAAAATCACATAATCAATCACTTTCTTTAATTTATTATTTAAATGGCATAAAAAGCCCCACCTTTTTAATTATTCAGGGCGGCCACACAGACCTGACCCATGAATCTCCATTAGGGCGGCTACACAGACCAGACCCCAAATATAATATCACGCTATCCCAAAACATCACCTCACCAATAATCAATAATGATCACAAATCTCAATCCTCAAGTACAATAATATAATCAACGCCACTTGTTACATAATTTCGCAATATGCATATTATACCATCCAATTCATAGATTTTCCAATTTCACCCAATATAATCACCATCTCACATTATCACATCATACATGCACATATCAACATCATCAATAACATTATGCCATTACTTCATCATTGACCATCAACATGAAATATTCATTATTTCAACTCAACAATATAATTTCACAAAAACTATCCTCACCTAATGCATTTGCTCATGATATCTTCTTATCATTAAAGGAAGCATAATTAATTATTCACAATCACCATCATATCAATTTATCATTTATAAAACTCCTCAACACATGCATTTCCACACATACACACACATATATCAATCCATACTTTTTCATCATATTTCACAATTTAACATTACGTTATCCATTCATATTGTTAATACATATGATCACAACATAACTTTGCACCTACATTACTTTCTTAACAAGCTCATTTGCTACACATTATAATTTCATATCAATTCATACAACTTTATTCTTATACTGATATAATTTACATAATTGCACCTGTAATTTCTCATATTTTATTTTTAATTCTCTCTCAATCACCCATTTCACCTACATATGTGTATATACAATTACATGCGTCTAACCACTTTGAGTTCACCATTTTTATTATGATCTAATATCCGTATGTTTACGTCTTTTCCTCACATCGCCTTATGTTTCTAAAATAAGTCATTCACTACCACTTATACTTAATTTTCTTGACATCATAACAACTATTACCACTTAATCATTTGTCAATCTATTAATTATCCTACCTTTTTCACTTTAATATTTCCATTTACTTACCTTTCACATAACTTCATAACTTGTCATAGATCATTCAAATTAACTTAGAGCAATCAAGAGTGGTTATAATATACCATTTTCCTACACATCAATAGCACCAGTAAGTTTCTACATTAACCTTTAACTCAACACACCCCCTTACCTCGATTCCGATTCCAAGTTTCTATGAGTTGCTCATTGTGTCGCTCATGACCCATGATCAATTTATTCGCCGTTCCACCTTCGATTCCAAATACCCGCTTCACACAACGACCTTCTGATGCCCATTTCGTCACCTACGAAGGTCAAAACTCAAACCCATCAACATTTTTCTATACCCATTGCTATAGATACCATTTCTAAGCTTCAATGTGCAAGAAGAACGAAAAATGGAACCCCCACCATGCATGGCCAATTTCGGCTAGAGAGAAAAAGTGATGAAGAGTGAGAAAGCTTAAAATTGGTGGCACCATAAGACTTACCTTGAAGCCACGATCCCAAAAACGTTATCAATTTGAAGTTCTGTCGCGGAATGAGCCACCAACTGGTAGCTAGAAGCTCATGACAATTGAGAGGAAAGGAGAAGCAGTTTCACACGTGAAGGAAATAGAGAAGAAGAAGGTAAAAAATAAATTTTAAGGTTCTAGGGGCAAAATAGTCATTTGCTCATTTCCTTTTACATTTTCTTTTAAAACTTTAATTAAACTTTTACTTTTAACTCTTGGTAACTTCTAAATTTACCACCACTTATTTAAGCTTTATCTAAATTTTAATAATCCACCAATCAAATAATTTCATTTTATTTCATAACATTTAATTATTTAAAATTGTATTTATATTAATTAATAATGATGTCCAAAATCTAAAATTAATTTGAAGACAATTATTAATATTTTGTCGTCAATCATAGATTTTTAAATGAATTAACCGAGATGTTACACCTATGACATATATTGGGAATTCATCGACTCCTATCTTTCTCTTATGAGTTTTGATGACTAAATCATCAACATCATCCTGTAGTACATTTCTTTTACAAAATTCACTATTAATTAGGATGGTGATAGAACTAAGATTTTCACTCCTAAAATAGGTATTCACTGAGGATGCCCCTCGCTCCATAACTCTTTATCATATGCATGGAAACTTTAAGCAAACTTAGAGAAGTCCTTATTTCCTTGGAGGATTGGAAGCTTATCCAACTTAGTAACAATGGGTCCAAAATCTCCTCTTATGTCTTTGTTGATGATATCATGTTAGTCATGAAAGCTAAAATGGTATCCCTCTATTGCAAACTTAGCACTAATGACAGTGTGGTAAGGAGTTGTTGGTGGCCTGATTCAC
This sequence comes from Clitoria ternatea, assembly GCA_037962975.1. Taxonomy (NCBI): domain Eukaryota; kingdom Viridiplantae; phylum Streptophyta; class Magnoliopsida; order Fabales; family Fabaceae; genus Clitoria; species Clitoria ternatea. The sequence continues at coordinate 141,867,238 of CM075673.1, forward strand.
GATCATAAGGGAAAATGGATCAAAGGAGTTTTCTCCAACCTGAGTTAATGTTCTTATGTTCAAGTGGAAGCTGGGGATCTTCTCCATGATCTAAAGTTGGCAATAGACTATAAAATTCTTATACTTCTAATAGAATCGGACTCCCAAGAAGTGGCTAATTTCATTAAAAATGACTGTTACAAAAAAATACCACTGCTTTCCTATCATTAGTGACATAAAGAAACTTCTCCATCTTTGATTGATTTGTTTCTACCAATCATGTTAACATGCATAGTAATTGTTATGCTCATCATTTAGTTGGCTTAGGTCACTTGTATATGCTTGATTGTAATTTTTTTTTATTATCCTAGTTTTTTGTTAGCTTTTCTTAAGGAGAGGATTTGTAGGGTGTTTCCCTCTCTAAACTTGCTTTAGATATTGATTAGTTTGTTTTTAAGTTGTTAAGCCTAGATGAATATCAATTTTTTTTATATATATAATTAATTTAAATGGTTAATCTTTTTCCTATGAATTCACAAGCCGAAACATTAGTTTTTTTTTTTTACTTGCAAACTTTGAAAAAACAAGAAAACAATTTTCTCATTAAAAATGAAGGCATTAACTAAGTATTTTCTTATTAAGGAGATAATTATCTAAATTAACCAACCAAAAAAGGTGAGATATTATATCTTCATCATTTTTAAAGACATTAACTAAGTTCATAAAGGTAAATTTAGAATGTCATGTTACTTTTAATAAATTAGTGAACTTAACTATCAATTAATTATTTTTATTAGTGTTTGTTTGGTAACCAATTAGAAAACGGTAATATGAAAATAAAAAATAGAGTAGTTAATATTGGTTCTTCACGTTATTTAAAAATATAAATGTGGAGATATAGTATCTATGCGGAAAAATTACTATCAGTGCCAAAAATTCACATTTCTGTGAAAAGTTAATGTAAATTCGAAAAAATTATAATCAATGCTGAAAAATAATATCAATGTAGAAAACTACCATAAGTGCTGAAAATTTCAAATTCCTTCCTAAAAGGTATTGTTAGTGCAGAAAAATAGTATGAATGCTGAAAATTAATGTCAGCGTGGAAAAATTCATACGAGAGCGAAAAATTAATATATGTGCGGAAAAATAATATAAGTGAGGAAAATTCCAAATCACTGCAAAAATTTAATAAAAGTCCAAAAAAAATATTATTATTGCAGAAAAATAATATACGTGAGGAAATTTTCATATTTGTGTTAAAATTTAATATAAGTCCGGAAAAATTAATATAAGTGAAATAGACACATGCGTCATTAGGGATGGAAATAAGTTAGGCTAAGCCGGGCTTTGACAGACCTAAATCTGGGCCTACATCAAATTTTCAAGGCTTGAGCCTAGCCTATTAGTTTGTCATAGACTTTTTTTTAAGGTCTGGTCTGACCTACTTGTAGGTCTGTCTTGTTTAAAAGACCTGTTTATAGTAGGACTTTTAAAAAGTCAAGAACAATCTAAAAAAATTTGTGTTCCCTTCTCCTATTTTTTTAATTATAAATTTATAATATTAATTTATATTATGTAAATGTAACTATGAAATATATATATATATATATATTATTCTATGTTATAAATATATTACATATATAACTAATTAATAATTAATCTAATTAAACAGACCGGTCTATTGGACTTAAAGGCTTTTAAAAAGTCTATGGTCTGACATGTTTAGTTAAAAAGATCTTTTTAAAAAGCTAAGTCTGACCTTCTAACCCGACAAACTTGTCCTATATAAGCTTTAAATGGCCTGGGCCATAGTCCCCAACAGACAGTCTGACTCATTTCTATCCCTATGTGTCATAAGTTAATTAGACGATACATAAAATTAGAAATTAAAAAACCTACCTTCCCTAATAATTAAATTCATGACCTTAAATGTGTATAAGGTCAAGCTTGACCAATGAAGCAACATTAGCTTCTAGTCTATACAAAGGAATTTTAATATATGATACATAAACTACAATATATTAAGCCTATTTTTTATCATTAAATGTATTCTTAATAATATATTCATTAGAAATATAGTTAATAATATTATATATATTATAAAATATATTTAATAATATTATTATAATATTTATAATAAAAATATTATTAAAAATAAATTATTAAATGACATATATTTATTATAAAAATATTAATAAAAAATAATATATTCAACAATAATTTATTTTTAACCCTAAATAATATATTTAATAATATTTAATAAATTATTAAATATATTCCATAGTATTTATATTATTAAAAATAGTTTTTATAATATATTATTAAATAGTATATTATAAATATATTATTTAATAATATGTTATAAACATATTATTAAATAATTTGTTGTTAGTAAGATAATGTTTAGTAATATTAAGCTGGTCTGAACTGGGGTTTAGGATCCGGTGTAGAACCAGCCATGAATGTTCTCTATTTTAGTGTTTTAGCATACTGGTCTAGTGGGGATCCAGTATTATAGCCCTTATTCTAGTAGGGAAGTAGGGGACATGGAGTCCTGAAGATCTTTCTCACCAAACTTTTGCGTTGATGGGGGCGAAAGGTGGTGTCACCTACGAAGATTCTCCGACGCTCAAGTCAGTAATCAGAAATTGAATACAAGGTTCTCAAGCCTAAGTTTAGAATGAGTCTAACATACTAGTGTTGTGGAAATATTGGTACTTATACGCGCATGCGAAGAATGCCAGAATCCTTTAAGATTGGGGGACAATTTGTACATTGTGTCAGTACAATTCTTTCAGAATCTGACACACGACGCGGGCTCCTCCGCGTCTCCAACGAACGTTCCCCCCACGGCTGTACCTTGTACTGTTGTCGGGTGACACAAATTCTTTCTGGTGTGCATGGTGCTGATATGGACTTTCAGATATAGAAGGGTATCTGATACGAGTTCATAATCTAGAGGTCTACATGCGACACCGGTAGATGAGTGAAAGTGAGTAAAATTACCTCGTTGCCCACGTGTCGGTATCTAGATCGAATCAAATATATTTTAAATATATTATTAAGTAATATTTTTAAAATATATTTTAACAAATGTTTAACTATATGTGATTGTATATTATTAAAAATATTTACATTAGACTTTGTATTTAATTAGTTTACGTAAGGTAAGTATGCTTAGGTTTAGTTTACTTCTTGCCCTCGACTAGTATATTGCTTGCTTGCTTTGCTAGTTCTAAACTAAATAAACAAATATGGCAAGTGGTGGTAAGCATAGTGGGGACTTTATTCCTCCCTAATTTGAGACCCTAATACAACAATTAAGTGCCCTCCATGCTAGAATGGACTCTTATGGGTCAAGGGGTGAGAATGCAATCAATAAGAACTATAAGAGAAAGAAAAGAGTAAAAAAGTTCCTTGAGGATATCTGTAGCAAAGTAAAACAATTATGGAAGAATATTTTAGAGTTTGATGATAAAGGAAACGAGAAAATTAAGGAGTGTAAAAAAGGGTGAAAGAGAAAAATTCAGAAGAAAACATAATAAAGCTATGGAAGTAAAAATGAAACATTATGTGCAAGAACATGACAAGTATGTGCAAAAGAAACACGAGCTAAAAAGGAAAGATAAGGGAAATATTGAAACAAAGAAAGTGAGGTGTATGATAGTGGCTTGCTTTTGGACAACCATAGTGCTTTAAGAGAATGTCACCTTACTAATAATTTGTCTACCCCTAGCATTAGTTCTTATCCTCAAGAAGACTATAAGGTGGTAGAGGAATCTTTTATGACTTCTCTCATCTATTATGACTGGAATTGGTCACCTATTGATCATAGTTCCCTTAGGGTTAGTAGTAAGATGTACATAATTACCATAGGTTCTTTTAGGGTTGGGATCTGTTTATACTCCTTTGAGTTGACCTTCCCAAGAATTATGTCTTTTGTTATTTTTCTTGTTCCTAGGACTTTTATAGGTTTAATATTTTGTCCATTACATAACATTTCCATTTCATTACATTTAATACCACATAGTACATATGATTAGGTTGATATTATTCACTTTGATAAGAGGTTATATAGGGAGCTAGTGGCACCTTTGCATGGCATGCTTACTCTAGTTCCAAGTTTGAGTGTTATTAATCATTACAATCCACTTAAGGTAGTCCATCTAATACTTCTGATGGTACAGAGTTAGACTTAGAAGGGAGGGTTGAATAAGTCTTAAACTCTTTTTCAAAAATTCTACAAACCGCTCTTAATGAAATATTCAAATTTAATAGACTAGAGAAAGGAGTAGAAAATCACACAGCGAAATTTATCCTGGTTCACTTCCAACTCATAAGCTACGTCCAATCCCTTTAGACCTAAGGATTTTTCACTATTGTAAAAAGCCTTTACAATCTGCACCAGCCCAGTGCAACAATATTCTTGACTCCAGTCACTTCTGGCTTATACCCAAGTATTCTTGATACTAGCCACTCTTGGCTAAAAACCAAGTATTCTTTCAAAAGCCTCTTCAGGCTAAAATGTTTCCCAACAGTAGCAGATTCTAGCAACACACCAGAATATACAAAGTGAGGTAGTGAAAGTGTTTGAAGTTACAAATAGATAACTCAACATACAAAGATATGAAATAATTACAAGGTACACTGAGCCACAGACTACTATAAGTCACGATCCGCACTAAGCAGAACTACAAAGAGGACTTATGTAGTGAATACGAGAACTTAGAAACTTTAAGAAAAAGTCTTAGAGACTTCAGTTTCTAAAGAGAAAACAAGAGAGTGTTCACATATAAAATTAAGCAGCGTAACTAAAGTTTGTCTTGATTTCAAAAAATTCTTGTATTTATAGTGCTTCTGAAAAATATCTGTTGGTTAGCTTCAAAGGATGTTGGTCTCTTGAGGATTGCGCTGTCAATGGGTGTAGACACATGCTTCAGAGAAGTTTACTTAACTAAGAAATTTCAAAAGTCTTCAGCAAAAGATCCCTTTTGCTTATGCACTTTAGGAAAGCACGTACACTCTATAGCAATTAACCTTGGGCTATCCATTCTGATCAGGTTCAACTTTTCTGACACCTTGAGACATGTGAGGCAGCTTTCTTGATAAATATGAGAAAGTCTTCAACTTTTCTATCGATTGCCTTTTTGATGATAGCTTCAGAGAGGACATGAAAAAGTTCATGCAACTTCATATTTGGAAAGGAAAGATCCTTTTCCAGTATTCAAAGAGTCAGAAATCTTCTCGTGGTCTGTAGAGCAATCTTCTAGTGGTTTATAGATTCAAAATGACTTGATCCAGTAAAGCTTGAGTGAGTACAGACTTTTCATTTTAGAAGCGAATTGATTTCTACGGACTCTCCCTTTCTTTTGCAAATGGAGCTCTACGGACTCCTGTCACACTTTAACAGAATTATTCGACAAACAAACAATACAGACTTCATTTTAGCTTAGATTCTTGATGTGTATTATTAATAAATCACATGGGGTATAGACTACTCAATCATGAGTTCAAACTTTAACACTTTCTTATGACATGCCCATGTTTAGTCATATATCACTTATTCATCTAACTTCACCCCCTATTATCTTCATTCTATTTCACATAGCTAATACCATGGTTGGGTTACATAAGGGTCTCCGTAGTTTGGCATGTGCATTCTTATGGGACCTTTTCATAGTGTTTTTTACTGACATATTTTATTTTATCATTGCAAAGTTAAAAAGGTTAGTATTTGACCCTAGTGGCTAGTACCCTTCCTTTCTTTTACCTTTGTTTACTCCTTTTTGTTTTCTTTAAAATTTTTTATTATTGTGGACTTACTTTGTTTTCCTTCATCTTGTAGGATTCCTGTTGCCTTGAGAGCTACTTTGGGTGTCTTGGATTTGAGGACAAATCCTCTTGAAGAGGGGGTACATGATGGGGATCTAGCCTATATAGAGCCTATAGAGCCTATATAAAGACTAGAGGATGTCTTAGAGAGTTTAGTTGGGCCTCATACACTTTTTGTAAAAATTTTTAGGATTCTATACTTTTGTATGAAAATAACTAGGAAAACCCAAAAGGCTTTTGAAGTTTAGGCCTTGCATGAACAAGTTAGTTTGGGCCACTTTTGGGCCTTATACATTGCACATTTCTAGTTTTGGGTCATGTAATTGGGATTTTTATAGGTTTTAGTTTTTAGGCCAAGGAGATCACCAAGGCCCATAAAGGTGGCTCCATTTAGAAAGAATTATATAAGCTTCTCCATCTTTGTAAAATGTAGCTAAGAATTCCTTTGTGAGATTTCTAGTTAGATTGAGTGATTTTTCATCTCTCTAAGATTCCTAGAGTGCTTAGCTTTCTCCCTTGTAGATCTTATCCTTTGGACCTCTCTAAGGGTGGCGAACTCTCACTCTTTGGCTTATCTCTCCATTGAGAGTGGTGCCAACCACAAGCCATTTCTTTCTTTTCCATTAGTTCCACTTCTTTCTTAGGTTTTCTTTTCAATTTCTCTTGAGTTTTCTCCTAATTCTTCATGTTTTCTCCTAATATGAGTTTTAGCCATGGCAAGTAAAATTTAGAATTTAGTTTCTGGATTCAACTTAAGTGGAGAAAAGGCTAGATCCAACATGAAGATCCATTCCTCCTACAAAAGCCTACATCACTTGTGTTCCTCCTCATTCATAAAAACTACTAAGTGTATAAATGCTTAAAATAAGGGGACAAAATCACTAAATAAGGAATAAATGACCCAATAAGTTCTTCGTGTGCAAGCCAAAGAGATTCAGAGTGCAACACCAGAAGGAATACACAAGATCGAAGTAGACTTTCAGCAGTGAAGGCAAAGTGTGTTCAACATGTAAATGAGCCTTTTTATATACAAGGCTAGGGGTCAACAAGCGGGACCCAAACAGGCACATCATTTTATATTCTGTCTAACAGGGCTCTGTTAGGGAATCCCTAGTGCATGAGCAGTGGAAATACAAGGATTCCCATAGCATTTGTAAAGGGTTGTGTTTCAAAGCATAAGACAAACACAAAAAAAATATTGCGTTTTAGGATTACCTCTTGAAGAAAATCGAATCGAAGCAGTCATAGCCTCATCCTTTAGGAGTTCACACGAGTACTCCCACCAGAAATGCTACACCTTCCAAATGCTAGTTTGACGGTGTGTAGCTTTTGTAACTTTTGTATATTTTGTGTCTCTTTTTGGTTTTACCGCCTATGAGCATCTTATGCTCTATTTATAGGCTTAGGTTTCACCTAATTTTAGGCCCAATAGTTTTATTTTAGTCCAACTAAAATAAAAAGCTATTTTATGATGGGCTTACTCTATGTGTGTGACCCTATAGGTAAAATACTCGGTTATATTAATAATAAACTATTTTATTATTAATATAAAATAAGAGGGGCATCTAGCAATGCATCATTATGTCCAAATATTATTTATTATCAACATAACCTATAAATGATAATTATTTTATATGTTTGTTCCTTTTGTCACGATATCCTAATTGGGCCTAAGGCATGGTCGCGTCATCCTTGTACGGTCCAATTTATTTTACTTGATGTCAGAGTAGACTTTATCTGAATAAATATCCAATATTTATTCTTTCTAGCATGGCCATGCATTCCCTTAGTCTCACTCCATCAAGTGGCCTATAGATATCACTCCTGTCACATAGGAGAGACAAATCCCATCTACATCACTCACATCCCTCTGCATAATTTGTTTATTTCCTAACCACAACCTTTATAGTCCTTTTGTTACAAAAGACATTTGATTGTATTAAAACAATAAACTCCTTATATAGGAATCGTAGTGACTTCAGGTCAAAGGACTACATATACCATTATCACATTGAGAATTGTTTATGACATTCATGTAACGATCCATGCAACGTTCTCATGGTGGGTCTGCCCAGTACATCATTACTCTTAATATGTACTCGTGTAAAGACTTGATATCAATTATATCCATGATCTATGAGATCAGATCATCAGTACACTCACACACTAGTCTTAATGTATTTACATGTCCCCACGTAAATACTTGACTAGGGACATTTTAGGAATAACTCTCATATGACCTATTAGTCCAAGGATAAATAAAGGTTGTTAAACTATTTAACAAAAAATGACTTATTCAAAATGATGCGTCCTATATAGGCTTTTAGTGCATATTTCCAACAATCTCCCACTTGCACTTAGAGCCGATAAGGTTAATGGCCAATGACGTTTATAGTGCCTTTATGTTTTTACTACGTAAATGGTTTTACTAGTGGGTTCCCAACAATTTTATTGGCATGCGCATTACATATTTTCACATCTTCCAAAGATGGAACTATTTAAGTATATGCTTGGATTAATCCACTTCTTGTTGGAAATATGCACTAAAAGCCTATATAGGACACATCATTTTGAATAAGTCATTTTTTGTTAAATAATTTAACAACCTTTATTTATCCTTGGAGTAATAGGTCATATGAGAGTTATTCCTAAAATGTCCCTAGTCAAGTATTTATGTGGGGACATGTAAATACATTAAGACTAGTGTGTGAGTGTACTGATGATCTGATCTCACAGATCATGGATATAAATGATATCAAGTCTTTATACGGGTACACATTAAGAGTAATGATGTACTGGACAGACCCACCATGAGAACGTTGCATGGATCGTTACATGAATGTCATAAACGATTCTCAATGTGATAATGGTATATGTAGTTCTTTGACCTAAAGTCACTACGATTCCTACATAAGGAGTTTATTGTTTTAATACAATCAAACTTCTTCTGTAATAAGAGGACTATAAAGGTTGTGGTTAGGCAATGAACAAATTATGCAGAGGAATGTGAGTGATGTAGATGGGATTTGTCTCTCATATGTGACAGGAGTGATATCTATAGGCCACTTGATGGAGTGAGACTAAAGAAATGCATGGCCATGCTAGAAAGAATAAATATTGGATATTTATTCGGATAAAGTCTACTCCGGTATCAAGTAAAATAAATTGGACCGTACAAGGATGACACGACCATGCCTTGGGCCCAATTAGGATATCGTGACAAAATGAACAAACATATAAAATAATTATCACTTATAGGTTATGTTGATAACAAATATTATTCGGACATAATGATGCATTGCTAGATGCCGCTCTTATTTTATATTAATAATAAAATAGTTTATTATTAATATAACCGAGTATTTTACCTATAGGGTCACACACATAGAGTAAGCCCATCAGAAAATAGCTTTTTATTTTAGTTGGACTAAAATAAGACTATTAGGCCTAACTCATTTAGAATGAGTAAGGAGCCCACTCTTTAGAGAGCAAATTAGGTCAAACCTAAGCCTATAAATAGAGCATAAGATGCTCATAGGCGGCTACCCCAAAAAGAGACATAAAATACGCAAAAGTTGCAAAAGCTACACGCTGTCAAACTAGCATTTGGAAGATGTAGCATTTCTGGTGAGAGTACTCGTGTGGATTCGTAAAGGACGAGGCTACGATTGCTTCGATATTCTTCAAGAGGTAATCCTAAAACGTAATTTTTTTTTGTGATTGTCTTATGCTTTGAAACACGGCGCTTTGCAAATCCTATAAGAATCCTTGTATTTCTGTTGTTCATACACTAGGGATTTCCTAACAGTGGTATCAAAGCCAGGTTGTAAAACCGTGTTTTGAGCAAACATTTGTTTAAGGAACATGTAAAAATAAAAATAAAATTTCTTTTATGAAAAGAATTGTAAAGGTTGAATCCTTTTGCAAAGGTTGCATTTTTATGAGATATGTTGCAAAGGTTGCACCTTTTGAAAGCTAATATCAATGTATTTTTGCTTTATGTATATTGATTTCTTTTCTCAACATTTTAATTAAAGAACATGTTTTTGGGATGTGCTTTATTATATGAACATGTTGTATGTTGCAATGGTGATTGTTTTATATGTGTTCTAATTATAAGGCATGTTTTATGTTTATTTAATTAAATTGAAATCAAGGGTTGTATGCAATGACGTCTATATGCTTTCTATTTTCTAATATGAATTGTTCATGTGAGATTGTGTTTAGAAAGTTTAAGAGTTAAACCCTAGCCATAATGAAAACTAAGATTCAAAAGTTGAAACCTAGCCGTAATGGTATTTTATTTATTTGTAAATGTTACAAATAAAATATTTGATTTTAATATTATATTTTAAATCCGATTTGTAAAAGTTACAAATCAAATTTTTAATTATTTGTTAAAATTAAAGTTTGTAAGAGTTACAAATTTAAATAATTTATTCTTATTAATTTTAATAGGATTTGCATTGTTTGTGATCCTTTTAAAATTAATGTGATTTGTAAGAGTTACAAATTTAAATAATTTATTCTTATTAATTTTAATAGGATTTGTATCATATGTGATCTTTTTAAAATTAATGTGATTTGTAGGAGTTACAAATTGATTCATATTTATTAAATTTAATATGATTTGTAATTGTTACAAATAGAAGATAAAATCTTTATTAAATTTAATAATTTTAAAATCAAATATTTAATCCTTAATAAATTTGATAGGATTTGTAAAAGTTATAAGATCTTTATCAAATTTAATAGGATTCGAAATAAAATATCTTGAACTCTAGAGATAAGGTCTAAAATTTAAACCTTGATCGTTCCTAAAAAATAGGATGGTTGTTGAGACTCTAGAGATAAGGTTTAAAAGTTAAACCTTGACTATTCCTATTTTAGGATAATTGTAAGGGTCAAAAGATATGGTTTAAAAGTTAAACCTTGGCTGTTTCAAAAATTAAGATTTCAAATTGTTTGAAATCATAACCGAATATTTTGAGCTGTTAATGGTCAGTGGGACGTTCTGGCCTGGAAAGACTTGGTAACTTAAGCGGTCACTCCGGACCCACCTCTTTTTCCTGGGAACTAACCTGATTACAGTACTAAATTTTTGGGTTGGAACACCCCTTGACCCTGTCTGTTGAACGGTCAACGGAGCCGCCAAACTTCTTTGCGTAGTTTTGCTTTTATGACCCCATGAGTTTAATTATGTGTTTTAATATTTATTTTATTTTAATACAATTGATTACTCTATTAATTGATTAATTAACACGTCCAACAGTGAATGGTTATGGTCTTAGATTTTTTTATTTAATTTTAAATACAGTCTGCATGTTGTGCCTTTCTCTATTCTTAAATTTCTTCTCTCAACCCTTTACTCGTATGTAAAACGAGTTTTCTTTATTACATTGTAATCTTGGAAAAGCCAACAAGGTGGAGACCTAAAAGAAACCTAGAGTGGTGATTCTTGATGGATATGACCTTGAAAGGAACAAAGGAGTGGTGACTCTAGGAGGATGGTGGTTTCAAGAAGTAGGACTTCATGAAGTCAAGACACCATAGTTCCTTTAGGTTTATTTTATTTTATTTTATTTTCTAGGAAGACCATAACCATCTCACAATTTTGATTGCATGTTTTTGAGGTTTTATTTTACGTTACAGCGTTTAATGAAAGATGGTAATGAATAATAAGAAAATTGAAATCCCTCAAGCCCGACAATCATACCTTCCAATAAGTAATAACATCTAACTTGATATAAATAAAGTGCAGGTCACGTCATAGTTGGGTGCCTTTATTTATGTTTAGTAGAACATGATTGGATAATTGGATTATCCAAGTATTATTAAGTTTTATTCAAATAGACATTTTTCAATTGGGTTGGAAAAGCCTAAATGTATGAATAGTCTAAAACGCGTTTTAATAAACAACAGTCATCAATGCTAGTTTCAATAAAGTGTAGTTGAAAAACATATCTAGTTTTTGTTTCAATAGGCCCACATACATCGTCATGTATTAGATAATAGATTACTCATCTTTTCAATGAATGAGGTCTCAATTATCTCTCCAATAAATAAGATTTACATGTCTCCATTGATTCCAAAATCAAAATAGTCCATATAACCACATTAATGGTATTTAGAAATGTGTTTCTTATCCATTTGCATTAGGAGACAATACCATGTAAGTAAGGTTCAAAATCACTTATTTTAACCTGCTTTGACAATTGTTATAGATGGGTGTTTTGAGATTTAGGATGTGGAATCCATTACTCAATTGTGCATCAACATCCATTTGAAGAAATAAAGTTATTTTATATTAAGAAAAACATTTCTTGTCCAACAAAAAACAATATGCACAATGTCTAGTTCACTAACTAGCCCAATAGGTAAAGATCTTATCTTTATTGTAACAAGTTTTGCTAAATTTTACATAGATTTCTCCACCCTTAACAAGTGATCTACTTCCTTGATCTTTCAAAATTTGAGATCTACTACTAGTATCTGATACTAATGTTAGTGAAATAAAATAACTTGACTTCTATAACATGACCTGTAGTGGAAGTCTTACTTCCCTTTCTTTTGAACTCCTTCAAGTTCTTTAGACAAACTATTTCAATGTCTTATTTGGCTAAAACTGGAAACAATTTCCTTTCTTGATCACCTTTTAGACTTCCAGACCAACTTGGCCTTAATAAAGTCTGTATACGATCATATCGTATATCTCCCATATATTCATATTGTCTTTTACAGCCCAGAGTTTATGCAGAATCCATAGGGTATTCAAGACCCAACCATACATGATATATAAGCTAAACATGACACACTGTCACTTCATCTTTAATGAAGATAATTCTCAAGTATTAATACCTATCTAGGCATTTTTCTAGATAAAGTGTCCATCCAAAGGACATGTTGCAACAAAACAATATTTGGTTTGTCATGGTTATTCTAAAACAAATTACATGCAAATCTATCACTTCTATTTAAAACATATTTAAATTTTGGCCATTAAATAAATATGTTGTCTCTCACTATTTTGATTCAAAACAAATACCCTCACTGAATTATAAAAAATCCCATTAGAAGATTTTTCTAGTGGGCAAGATCCATATTTGGCCTAGTGTTGAGTCAGCTTTGGTTGATTGCCCAACCCTTGGTTATTTAGGTAGGAAACATATTTTCAATTGCATCTCATGCAACTCTTGGATGATTGAGTGGGTAACTCTTTACCGTTATTCATCTTATGAATTTAAGTTCAATCCTTACGCCTCTAAGTTATTTTCAATCCAATTGAAGAACTTAGTTAAGTTTAGGCCTAATAAAAATGATTTGGATATTACAATTATCCCATCGCGCCTTACTAGTATTAATGATAGCACCCTGCTTTGGCAGACCCACTATTTATTGACATTAGTTTCGACGAGTGTTACTTATTAGAAGGCATTTAAACTTAATATTAACGCTTCTAGGTTCTTCAATATGATTAAAGTTACCTAGATAAGTCCAATAACAAATGGTTGGATAATCTAATTATCCATCATCCTTTACTAATATCAATAAAAGCATCCTGCTTTGGCAGAACCTACACTTTATTGAAACTAGCATTGATGACTGTTGTTTATTAGAGCGCGTTTTAGACTGTTCATACCTTTAGGCTTTTCCAATCCAATTGAAAAATGTCTATTTGAATAAAACTTAATAAGTTATACTTGGATAATCCAATTATCTAATCATGTCCTACTAAACATAAATAAAGGCACCCAACTATGACGTGACCTACACTTTATCTATATCAAGTTAGACGTTATTAATTATTGGAAGGTATGATTGTCGGGATTGAGGGATTTCAATTTTCTTATTATTCATTACTGACTTTCATTAAACGCTTTAACACAAAATAAAACCCCAAAACATGCAATCAAAATTGAGATAGTTATGGTCTTCCTAGAAAATAAAATAAAATCAAATAAACCTAAAAGAACTATGGTGCCATAAAATAAACCTAAAGGAATTATGGTGTCTTGACTTCGTGAAGTCCTACTTCTTGAAACCACCATCCTCCAGGAGTCACCACTCCTTTGTTCCTTTCAAGGTCATATCCACCAAGAGTCATCACACTAGGTTTCTTCTAGGTCTCCACCTTGTTGGCTTTTCTAAGATTACAATGTAATAAAGAAATCTTATTTTACATACGAGTGAAGGGTTGAGAGAAGAAATTTTAAGAATAGAGAAAGGCACAACACGCAGGCTGTATTTAAAATTAAATAAAAAAATCTAAGACCATAACCATTCACCGTTGGACGTGTTAATTAATCAATTAATAGAGTAATCAATTGTATTTAAAATAAAATAAATTTTAAAACACATAATTAAACACGCGAGGTCATAAAAGCAAAACTACGCAAAGAAGTTTGGCGGCTCTGTTGACCGTTCAACAGACAAGGTCAAAGGGTGTTCCAACCCAAAAATTTAGTATTGTAATCAGGTTAGTTCCCAGGAAAGAGAGGTGGGTCCGAAGTGACTGCTTAAGTACCAAGTCTTTCCTAGCCAGAACGTCCCACTGACCATTAACAGCTCAAAATATTCAGTTATGATTTCAAACAATTTGAAATCTGAAATTATGAAACAGTCAAGATTTAACTTTTAAACCTTATCTTTTGACCCTTACAATTATCCTAAAATAGGAATAGTCAAGGTTTAACTTTTAAACCTTATCTCTAGAGTCTCAACAATCATCCTATTTTTTTTAGGAACGATCAAGGTTTGAATTTTAGACCTTATCTCTAGAGTTCAAGATATTTTATTTTGAATCCTATTAAATTTGATAAAGATCTTATCTTTAATTTGTAACTTTTACAAATCCTGTCAAATTTATTAAGGATTAAATATTTGATTTTAAAATTATTAAATTTAATAAAGATCTTATCTCCTATTTGTACAATTACAAATCATATTAGATTTAATAAATATGAATCAATTTGTAACTCCTACAAATCATATTAATTTTAAAAAGATCACATATGATGCAAATCCTATTAAAATTAATAAGAATAAATTATTTAAATTTGTAACTCTTATAAATCACATTAATTTTAAAAAGATTACAAACGATGTAAATCCTATTAAAATTAATAAGAATAAATTATTTAAATTTGTAACTCTTTGAAACTTTAAATTTAACAAACAATTAACATTTGATTTGCAACTTTTACAAATTGAATTTAAAATATAATATTAAAATCAAATATTTTATTTGTAACATACAAATAAATAAAATATCATTACGGCTAGGTTTCAACTTTTGAATCCTAGTTTTCATTACGGCTAGGGTTTAACTCTCAAACTTTCTAAACACAATCTCACATGAACAATTCATATTTAAAAAGAGAAAGCATATAGACGTGCATTGCATACAACCCTTGATTTCAATTTAATTAAATAAACATAAAACATGCCTTATAATTAGAACACATATAAAACAATCACCATTGCAACATACAACATGTTCATATAATAAAGCACATCCCAAAAACATGTTCTTTAATTAAAATGTTGAGAAAAGCAATCAATATACAAAAAACAAAAAAAATTGATATTAGCTTTCAAAAGGTGCAACCTTTGCAACATATCTCATAAAAATACAACCTTTACATAATATCTCATTTAAAATGCAACCTTTGCAACATATCTAATAAAAGATGCAACCTTTACAAAAAGATTCAACCTTTACAATTCTTTTCATAAAAGAAATTTTATTTTATTTTTATATGTTCTTTAAACAAACATTTGCCAAAAACATGGTTTTGCAACTAGGCTCTGATACCACTGTTAGGGAATCCCTAGTGCATGAGCAGCGGAAATACAAGGATTCCCATAGGATTTGCAAAGCGTCGTGTTTCAAAGCATAAGACAAACACAAAAAAAATATTACGTTTTAGGATTACCTCTTGAAGAAAATCGAATCGAAGCAGTCATAGCCTCGTCCTTTAGGAGTCCACACGAGTACTCCCACCAGAAATGCTACACCTTCCAAATGCTAGTTTGACAGCATATAGCTTTTGTAACTTTTGCGTATTTTGTGTCTCTTTTTGGTTTTACCGCCTATGAGCATCTTATGCTCTATTTATAGGCTTAGGTTTGACCTAATTTGCTCTCTAAAGAGTGGGCTCCTTACTCATTCTAAATGAGTTAGGCCCAATAGTTTTATTTTAGTCTAACTAAAATAAAAAGCTATTTTCTGATGGGCTTACTCTATGTGTGTGACCCTATAGGTAAAATACTCGGTTATATTAATAATAAATTATTTTATTATTAATATAAAATAAGAGCGGCATCTAGTAATGCATCATTATGTCCGAATATTATTTATTATCAACATAACCTATAAATGATAATTATTTTATATGTTTGTTCCTTTTGTCACAATATTCTAATTGGACCCAAGGCATGGTCGCGTTATCTTTGTACGGTCTAATTTATTTTACTTGATACCGGAGTAGACTTTATCCGAATAAATATCCAATATTTATTCTTTCTAGCATGACCATGCATTCCCTTAGTCTCACTCCATTAAGTGGCCTATAGATATCACTCTTGTTACATAGGAGAGACAAATCCCATCTACATCACTCATATCCATTTGTATAATTTGTTCATTGCCTAACCACAACCTTTATAGTCCTCTTGTTACAGAAGACGTTTGATTGTATTAAAATAACAAACTCCTTATGTAGGAATCGTAGTGACTTCAGGTCAAAGGACTACATATACCATTATCACATTGAGAATTGTTTATGACATTCATGTAACGATCCATGCAACGTTCTCATGGTGGGTCTGTCCAGTACATCATTACTCTTAATGTGTACTCGTGTGAAGACTTGATATCATTTATATCCATAATCTGTGAGATCAGATCATCAGTACACTCACACACTAGTCTTAATGTATTTACATGTCCCCACATAAATACTTGGCTAGGGACATTTTAGGAATAACTCTCATATGACCTATTAGTCCAAGGATAAATAAAGGTTGTTAAACTATTTAACAAAAAATGACTTATTCAAAATGATGTGTCCTATATAGGCTTTTAGTGCATATTTCCAACAGGCTCATGGAAACAAAATGTCATAATCAACCAACGTATGTCATGTGCCCATGCTGTAACATCCCTAATTTTTCTATACTAGTCTATGGAATAAAGTACGCTAATACTTCTTGTTAGCTTCTGTGAATGAAATTTAGACTCCAACCATTCCATTACTATGATCGGTATGCTTGATTTTCTGTGATTAAATTGGGTTAGTAAGATTTAATAAAATAAATAATTATTCAAAAAGAGAATTCGTTATAGTGACTAGAAGAGATATTTAGATTTAATCGATATAACGAACGCGTTACCTAATTGAAGTGTTGTTGTGGCTTAGGCTTGAGTTGTGAAAGTTATATCGAGCTTTCGATATTTATGAAGAATGGAGAGTGAATGGGGTTATACCAAGAAAGTTTAAACCAATTGTTAAGTGACTAATAAACCTAATGACAACAATCAATTAAAATTTCATGACTATACTTTGTCTGGAAAATTACAAAATTTTATGTGTGAAACCCAAATGCCTTTAGCAATTTAGCTATGACCAAAGACCATTTTCTTATTTTAAAATGTCACATGACCTAGACACTAGACCAACCTTCTAAATTGCCTAAAACTAAGACCAAAGTGCATGGCCATGTGTAAAGGTTACATGCTTACACCTAATTTTCCACTAACTTAATTAATCACTATTCTTTTTCCTTAATATTTTGCATTTTATTATTTTTTCAAATCAGCCACCACTAAGCCAAAATCTAATTGGCCATACTCCACAAACATTTTGTTTTTCTCTATAAAAGGCCAAGGCAATGCATTAGGCAAGAACATTTGCAAAGTTTCTTCATTTCCTTTCTCTTGGCCGTGAATCACATCACACCTTTCCCTTTCGAAATGTTTTCTTTTCCTTCATTTCTCTTTATTCTTTCACCGTTCTTCAGCACCCTCTCCATTACTTCAAACCTTCATCAATCCATCTTTTAGGAGCTTTGGAGCAAGGCAAGGCAAGACACAAAGGCCATCTTTCCCTCCTTCAATTCAGCGTGCATAACAAGACGTAGAGAGAGTTTCTTCCTTTTTTCTCTCAAGCTTTATACATGCATGGGTGATGAAGATCTTCTTAGGATCTCCACCTTGATCCTGAATTTAAAATGGTATTTTTCTTTCTTGAATTAAGGCTGGACAGTTTTTAAAAACCTTGATTTTTAGCTAGAAAAGTTTTAACTCACTTGAAAGGAAATTGCCATCTTAAACCCCACCATGAGAAACACGTTTTTGCATGTGGAATTATCTTGAACCAGATATGATTTCATGCATGAAAAACATATTTTGAACCATGAAAATGTTGGATTTAGGGGTTGATCATAATTATTGTTGTTTGATCTAATTGCACGTTGAAAATCTATGATAAAAATGCTACTTTGATGCTTTGCATGTCATGATAATGATGCCTATGATATAGATTTCAATTTGCATGTGAAAAATCTGGTTTTTTTAGTGGATTTAATATGAAAACTATGGTTGTTTAGTAGGTCTTGAGGAAATCTTAAGAAGCTATAATTTGCATGTGTTGTTTGCTTAAAAATCCATGAAAAATACAAGCTTTGGTATGGTTATGATGCATGAATTGATAAAACCTTTTTTTACAAATCTTATATTTGATACTAAAATTATGTTTGGTTTAGATGTATGACTTTGGGCTATGCTATTGTTTGAATGATGCTAAGATAAACCCCAAGTGTCGGTGCAGATTCTTAGCCGAAAACGTATAAAAAACATATAAGTGCGGGAGGTACAAGGGTGGACAGGCTTGAGGCCTTGAATCTGTAATTTTGTCCACAAAATGTAAGTGGAAAGAGTTAGAGTATGGGTACTGTCCAGTTCAAGAGATGAGCTATAGAAATGATAAAAACGGTGGTTTGTCCTTAATCGCGATCGGCGACGTTTTAAATGATAAAAATGAGATTCTCGGTAAATAAATGAGGACTTAGAAGTACTTCAAAATTCTGGGTCAATTTTATAAAATTGTTGGTGTTAGAAATGTAGGATTTTGAAAGTTAATCACTTTTGACCTTTGAATCGAATTAATAAGAGTTTTCTAGTAAAAGTACATTAAAAACAAAGTTTTCGACAAAACCGATGAGAAAAATGATTTAAATGGCTTAAAAAGGGTTTTGGAAAATACTACCACGTGACTTAGGACATGTTTCCATAATAAGATGGTTTTATTGAAATGGATTTGAAAAGGTTTTTGCCTCAAGACCGAAAGAACAAAGTTCTATGGCGAAAAATACGACGGGACGATATTTCACCGAATCAGTCCAAGAAATTACAACTTAAAGTTTTAAAACCTATCCAAGCTATATATTGTTAATTGTTTTCAAAGTTTTAAATAATTTACTAAGTTTTAAAAACGATTCTCAAAAAGCTTTTAGTTTCAATACTGAAGGAAATAGAGCTCAGAGTCGAAACTATGACAAAGCGACGTTTCCACTAGTTCGGTATAATAACTAAACTACCATAGATTTTGTGATTTCAAAGGTATCCAATAAAGTCTTTGATAAACTTAAATTGGATATTAGACAATTTACTAAAACATCCGAAGATTAGTAGAATTCTAAGTTAAGTTAAAAGGTTCACAAGTATTATCTTTTCCTAAAAATACTTTACACTTAAGGTTATATCATAGACTTCATTCATTAAGTATTTGAGATTTCTTAAGTTACTCTATCTTACACTAGTAATTTCCTACACTTGCTTAAGAACTAAAACATTTATCTAGACTTAAATCTTAGTGCTCCTAAAGAAAATTGGTAAGTGACTAAGACTTCGATGTAAAGATTCTTAACGACCCTATGGATTATTATTCAAACCTACAGTAAGTATTGATAAGGTATATTTTACTCAACGTCTTAAGGACAAAGAGCATCAAGCTTAAGAATCCTTCCTAACACTAGGTTAATAAGAGATAAGAAAAATATTACATTCCACATGCATCATCGATAAATGATTTGAATTGCGAAAACTATAGCATCAATGATGGGTACATTGGAGAACATAAACGTTCAATCCCAATGGGAGATCTTGGGAGTATAACCGGGTCAGGCACCCAATGGTTCAGAGTCACGCCCGAGACTCGGGCAGTCCATGGCAAACCTGGTGTACTTCGACTAAAGACGAAGTGTTTCTAGGACTGTATAGAGTCAATTCCATTTTTATTATGATCACACGATGATGAGATGGTTATGGATCCATACGAGTTTAGAGACGAGTGCCTTGTTACCCTAAGGTTCAGGAATTCAGTGTACTCTGATCGCTCTAGCAAGTGTATATTTCCCATTAGACGTACTATGGAAAGATGATTGGATGAGATGAGATTTTTGGGCCCTATTCGCATCATAAGACATTAATTGAAGATAATTCACATAATGATAGTTCAAGCCATGCCTATCAAAGGGGCACCGCTTATAGGGAATCCCTCTTGAATACGCAATGGGAAAAACTGTCAGGTAATGATTTCAAAATGAGATCGATAGCTAACTTCTGAGGAAAGGGGAATCCTAGCCTAGCTAGATTCTCCAAGTACCCAATCATTTTGTGTACATGAGGTCCTACAAAACCTTCCTCTTCAAGTCTACAGCTAAACAGGGCTGAGGAAACTTCATATCTTTCCTGGTCATCTTGACCTTGATATAGCTTTATTAGGTTTTTGATCATATCGAAAGCCTCCATGTGCTCATGTTGCTTCTGAAGCTCAGGAAACATGGTAGCCAACCTAAGGCATTGGACATCTAAAGCATCATCCTGATGCTTCCTATAAGCATCCTTGTCAGCTCTAGAGGCGTTTACAATGGGTGTTTCCGGAACTGGACTTTCCAAGACATATTGTTTTTTCTCTTATTTGAGGACAATCCTCAAGTTTCTATACCAGTCAAGGAAATTGGACCTAGACAATTTTTCCTTGTCTAGGGTTGATCGCAATGAAAGGTTTGAAGGTGTGTTTGACGTCATGGTTATCTAAAACAGAAAATATGTAGTAAGTATCATTTTTCAAAACATATTTAAATTATGGTCATTTAAGTTAAATATGTCTCCCACTATTTTGATTCAAAACAAAATACCCTCCACGAATCAAAAAATCTCGTTGGAAGATTTTCTAGTGTGCTAAGATAAATATTTTGTCAAGTGTTCAGTCAGCTTTGGCTGATCACCTAATACTTGATTATTTAGGTAGGAAACTTTTTTCTAATTGTATCTTTATACAACTCTTAGACATTGGGTTAAGTAACCATTACTAATTATTCATCTTATGAATATTTAGCCCAATGTTTACGCCTCTAAGTTATATTCAATCCAATTAAAAACTTAGTTAAGTTAAAGCCCAATAAAATAGTTTGGATATTACCATTATCCCATTGCGTCTTACTAATATAAATGATAGTACCCTACTTTGGCAGACCCACTATTTATTGACATTAGTATTGATGAGTGTACTTATTGGAAGGCGTTTGTAACTTAATATTATTTTGAGGAATTTTAATTTATTTAAAATTACTGTCTTTGTTAAATGCTTTAACGCAATAAAATTATCCCCAAAGCATGCAAATGAAATTGTGAGATGGTTATGGTCTTCCTAGAAGAAAGATAAATAAATAAATAAACCTAAAGGAACTATGTTGCCATGGCTTCATGAAGTCCTACTTCTTGAACCCACCATCCTCTTGGAGTCACCACTCCTTGGTTCCTCTCAGAGTCAAAAACACTTAGAGTCATCACTCTAATTTTCTTCTAGGTCTTTACTTTGTTGGCCTGATCAAAATTACAAGATTATAGAGAAACTCACTTTACATACGAGTGAAGGGTTGAGAAAAGAAATACAACAGAATAGAGAGAGGCACAACACGCAGGCTGTATTTAAATAAAATAACTAAGACCATAACCATTTACTATACAACGTGTTAATTAATTGATTATAACTCATTTAAAATCATTAAAAGAGTAATTACTTTTAAAACGGGCAATTAAACACGTGGGGTCGGTAATAAAGCGCTCGTAGATAATGTATAGGGTTAAGGGGGGCCGCCCCTTGCGGGGTGCGGGGCAGCGCCCTGACCCGAAAAATTAATACTGTAGTCAGGTTGGTTCCCAGGAAAGAGAGGTGAGTTTGGTGTGACTATTTAAGTACCAAGTCTTTTATAGCCAGAACATCCATTTGACTATTAACAACTATAAAATTTAGGCTAGGGTTTCAACCACTTTGAAACCCTAATTCCTTATTACGAACGCTTCACAACGCGTCAAGGCACATGGAGGCAACGCTGTCTAGGGTTTCAAAACCTAGAATTCAACTTGCGCCTATGCCAACATGCAATGTCTTTCCATGACGGTCGTCTAGGTTTTAACTCTTGAACCCTAGATTAAGGAATAGACAAGGTTTAACACTTAAACCTTATCACTCAACGCCCCATAACATGAACCATTGATGTTCGAAGATCAACTCAATTGATTCACAATTTGTACGATAACTATAATATGAGTAAAATCACATGTATCAAATACAAAAATTGAGAAACTCTATAACATGCATCCCATACAATTTATAAAGAATGACTCAAAAGCATATATATCAACCCAAAAACAGAGGTCATACCATACACACGATTAATCATTGTAATAATATGCATCACACACGATAACCCAAAATAGCAACATAATCATGCTAGTTCATTTTCGAATCCTAGTTTCATAAAACATTTTCACAAAACAAAAACGCAAAGCTTCAAAGAAGAGACGATTTCGTAAATCATATTTTCTGAAAGCTCTTGCAAACGAAAACATATCATCATGAAACACAAACAAATGCCCAAAATATAGTTTTGCAACTAGGCTTTGATACCACTGTTAAGGAATCCCTCTTGGAGACGCAACAGGAAAAACAAGGATTCCCATAGGATTTGCAAAGCTCCGTGTTCAAAGCATAAGACAAACATGAAAAAAATTACGTTTTAGGATTACCTCTTGTAGAAAAAAATTGAGGCAGTTTTAGTTTCGCCCTTTAGGAGTCCACACGAGCACTCCCACTAGAAATGCTACACCTGCCAACTGCTAGTTTGATGGCGTGTAGCTCTTGCAACTTTTACGTATTTGTGTATCTTTTTTTGGGTGAACCGCCTATGAGCATCTTATGCTCTATTTATAGGCTTAGGTTTGACCTAATTTGTTCTCTCTAAAGAGTGGGCTCCTTACTCATTCTGAATGAGTTAGGCCTTATAGTTTTATTTTAGTCCAATTAAAATAAAATAAAAACAAAACATTTTCTGATAGGCTTACTCTATGTGTGTGACCCTATAGGTAAAATACTCAGTATAATAATAATAAATTATTTTATTATTAATATAAAATAAGAGCAGCATCTAGCAATGCATCATTATGTCTGAATATTATTTAATATCAACATAACCTATAAGTGATAATTATTGTATATGTTTGTTCCTTTTGTCACGATATCCTAATTGGGCCTAAGGCATGGTCGTGTTATCCTTGTACGACCCAGTTTATTTTACTTGATACCGGAGTAGACTTTATTCGAATAAATATCTAATATTTATTCTTTCTAGCATGACCATGCATTTCCTTAGTCTTACTCTATCAAGTGGCCTACAGATATCACTCTTGTCACGTAGGAGAGATAAATCCCATATATATCACTTACATCCCTCTACATAATTTGTTCATTGTCTAATCACAACCTTTATAGTCCTCTTGTTACAGAAGACGTTTGATTGTATTAAAACAACAAACTCCTCATGTAGGAATCATAGCGACTTCAGGTCGAAGGACTACATATTCCATTATCACATTGAAAATCGTTTATGACATTTATGTAACGATCCATTCAATGTTCTCATGGTGGGTCTGTCCAGTATATCATTACTCTTAATGTGTACCCTTGTGAAGACTTAATATCATCTATATCTATGATCTATGAGATCAGATCATCAGTATACTCACACATTAGTCTCAATGTATTTACATGTCCCCACGTAAATACTTGACCAGGGCCTTTTTAGTATAACTTTCATATGACCTATTACTCCAATGATAAATATGTTTTAAAACAATTTTAAACTGAAGTACTTATTTTATTGATAAACAGAAAAATGATACAAATGGAAAAAGCATAAAAGCCCATAGTGCATACACCAACAACCACATCGGACAAGTAGTAAAAACACTAGTAATCACCCATCTTGTGATCAAGCTACAACTTAGCCCATTGAAGCAACTCTCAAGTCACTCCAACATGCTAGAGGGCAAATGAACTGGGCCCTACATAGGCTCGAATAGCATGACATCGGACTGATACTTAGAAAATAAGGGCGTTCCACGAGAAGCACCTTACAACGCCGGCCGCACCTAGCATGACTCGGAACCATGACTAGAGTCCTTGAGGACCGGTGTCATAGTGAACCTGACAAATGTGTTGGAGGCACACCGGTAACTAACCTACGTAGGGTGTCAGAAATGTCTATGAAAGTGTTAGCTTTTTCTATAATTTAAGGATCCATGCTGACACATCGCCACGTAGGACTCAACTACCACCCAACTCTATAAATACTTCTCATTTATGACTCACCAAGGTACGTTACTCTATCTAATTCATGTCTGAACTTTGATACTAAGTATTCAAATTAACTTAAGCGTCGCGTGTCCTTAAAGGTGACATCATCATTCACCTACAGACGCGACTGACAAATGTGATAACTGAAAAAGAGACATCAAGACTCTTTGCTCCCCACTAGACTGAGAGATATAGTATTAGATCTCCATTAGTGTAAATCAATCTTTATTTGAATTTAAATGTGGTAATTTTGTTGGTTAATAAAAAGATCCTTATTGATAATAAAATCATATTAATATTCTTGTTCCAAAACAAATCAATCATCATTAATTAGATAATAAAAAGAAATTAAAAAATAAAAAAAGACATGTTAACACATGACAAATTTAAATATAGTGAAATTCTATAAAATTGTATTTTATTATATATATATATATAGATTATATATTTCAGTTATTATTTAAATTTGTTTCTATATGTACTATCACCATTATTTGTAGTCTATTATCAAGAATTCATTTAATCATTTTAACAAAATTTTACTCTAAATAAAATTTTAAAATTACCTTGTAGCCAAATAAAATTAATTTTAATTTTTCCTTTTACCAATGCCATATGCGAGTTTATATCTGGTATTTATGATTGTCTATTGTCTAACATGAAACAAACATGTACTTAATAACATTTTTTTATATTATTCATATTCGTTTAATATTTTTACTTTTTTTTTGGTAAGATTAATATTTTTACTTTTTTTTTTGGTCAAAATATTTTTACTTTAAAATAATTGAAAGAGAGCCCAACTTTAAACTGGGCTATGGGTCCAATTATGTGCATCAATTGGTCCCAGAAAAGCCCAGTAATGAGCCCGAAGACTAAAGTATTCATTTCCCCCAAATGAGTCGTTCTTCAAAACCCTAATTAGAGTGAGTGAAAAACCCTATACCCCCCGCCTAGCGTTGTCTTCGCCATCCATTGTTATTTCTGATTACCAAACAATGAGACCCCCCAGAGGCGGCGGACGCGGCGGCGGTTTCAGGGGTGGCCGTGACGGTGGCGGTCGAGGCAGAGGTGGCGGTGGCCGCGGCTTCGGAGGACGCGGCGGCGGCGGATTTCGCGACGAAGGGCCACCCACAGAAGTCGTAGGTGCGTTTTCTCTTCAATTTTGATACTTAGGAAACGCTTCAATTTCTAGTAACTCCATTGGGTATTTCACAAACAGTGTTTGAGGAGTGAAAATCTTGTGCTTTGTAGTTTTTGTTGGCGATGACGTGTTTTTGCTTTTGGGTTTTGATAATTTGGGAAGGAAAGGATATAACTTTGTGTAAACTCTGTTGAAGGATTTTTAATTTTCTTTATTTTTTGTTTGTGGTGCTATGTTTGTTCTTTTAATGGTGTGTGTTTTAATGGGTTTTGTTGATTTGGTGTATACAGAGGTGTCAACGTTTATGCATGCGTGTGAGGGAGATGCAGTGACAAAGCTTACCAATGAGAAAGTTCCCTTTTTCAATGCTCCTATTTATCTGCAGAACATGACTCAGATTGGGAAAGTTGATGAAATATTTGGCCCTATCAATGAAGCTGTGGGTTTCTTTCTTTCATTTTTATATTTTAATATGATGGTTGCTTCTTGTTTTTTGATCTGTTATAGAACTCTTAGGTGATGGGATTTTCTGCTTCCTTTGTGAAATGCAGTACTTTTCAGTCAAAATGATGGAAGGGATTGTGGCTACTTCGTATTCAGCTGGTGATAAGTTTTATATTGACCCAAGGAAACTATTGCCTCTTGCAAGATTTCTTCCACAACCTAAGTATGTTCCCTCTGAATCTCTTTGCCAAAAATCAACCTGTCTGAATATTATAGTATTACAATTAGTTTCCTTGTCATCTAGAAGTAGTAGAAGATAGATAGATATTTGTTAAGTGATGCCCTGGTGGTGTCTTAATTTCCATTATTTCTATTTGTGCTTCTGGTTATCCTTGCAAGTTGTTATATTTTTTGATATACACATTCCTACTTGTTTTCACTGAATCTGGTTCCACCAAGTGGGTCTAATGTAGCAACCTTATGTTGCATTTGCAAGAGGCTGGTCCCATGGCTTAAACCTGTGACCTCCAAGTCACATGACAGCAACTCCAACTGTTGTGTCAAGGTTCCCCTTCTGTGGTGTACTCACTATGTTGAAAGTGAATATGCTCCTTTTGTTCTGTTGTAGTCTAGTTTGACATGTAGTTTGTTTAAGGAATTCTTATGGCTGTGGCTGTAGCTATAAAAGTTTGGATTCTTAATCCCAGTTTCTATCAAACTGATTGATTTATTTGAGTCATTGAATAGCTAATATTGCTGGCATGGGGAACAAATAAATGAAATGTTACTTCTTTCGACAATGTGGCTTATAGTTGGTGGTTTCTTATTAGCCTTAAAAGGAAGTGAAATAGAACTGAAAACATAAGGTCCTTTTGGGATTTTAAAGTGTGGAGGTAATACTTAGTTGATAAATGAGAAAGGCTGAAATTTACTTCTTGATCTTTTCTGTAGACCTAGATATGCCATTATATAATGCCGGCACTTTCCTTAAGTTTTCTGAATTCTGTTTTACATCAGTCCCCTTGTAATTTTGTTATTGCTTTTGCAATTGGGTCCTTTTTGTGCCACTTGTTTTTGTCATAATAATATGACGAGTCACAGGAAAAACAATTTGAGTGTTTGAGATCCTTATCTCCTAACAAATTGTTTTTTAGGGGCTTTGGATGGTATTAAAATGGTTGAGAATAATCCCTTTTAAGCTGATCGGGTGATTCTTTTTACAGGGGACAAGCCACTAGAGGTGGAGGTGGAGGAGGTCGTGGTGGAGGCAGAGGTTTTCGAGGAGGTGGAGGTGGAGGTGGAGGTTTTCGTGGAAGGGGTGGCCCAAGGGGGGGTGGACGTGGTGGCAGTTTTAGGGGTGGCGGACGTGGTGGTGGTTTTAGGGGAAGAGGGAGATCATAAGGGAACTTTATGTAATTTTGCATTTTGTTTTAAATTGCTGCGGTGCATTTTGCTCTGAAGATAACATAGGGTACCCAATTGAAGATTTGATGTTGAATTGACTAGTTATTTCTTATGGATTGAGTGGTTCTGTTCTGTTGCATGTTGATTTTATTTTTATCATAATGGCAATGTAGATTGGCTAGTGTTGTTTCTATCCAGATCGGTGCATGATTATATCAATCAATTAAAATTGGTTCAAAAAATTAAAAGCTATGCAGTATATATGAGGTCAATTTGGATTTTATTTTTTTGGCTTTGTTCAGTTACAGGATACAAAACATGACCCATACATCAGATATTAAATCATGGTTTTATTCCTTTGACCTAAAACTTTGATAAAACGAACCTGAGCTGAATCAATTCAGTTTGTTGTGATTCTATTTCTCCCAAACTTAAACTAATACCACTTTAGAAGTGGGATCATTACATTATATTGTTTTAGAGAATGTGGATGTATAGTAATTAATGGAAAAAATAGTTGAAAGTTAGTTGATAAGTTAAATTGGTTGTTTTAATAGTTGATAAATATAATTAGACAGATAATGATATGTTTAATTACTTTTTGTTTGCATGACTTAGAACTTCTTTAGAGATAGTTGAATTTCTAATTATTTTTTAATCTATTTTTTTTTATAATGTCATAGTTAAATTTCTGTTTAATTTTCATGGTTTGTAAATCAAGCCATGATGTACTAGAAGAATAACATGTTGGTTGTGTTTATATTTGTGAATTGTGCAATATCATTATACATGTTAGATAATGTTAGCATGATAACTTTATGTGTTAATGTGGTTTTATGTGTTAAATGTGGTTTATTGGTTGAAGAATAAATAATGTGTATCTAACACAAATGGGCTAACGAAATCTAAGTGAAACATTTTAAAAGAATACTGAAAAGATTAGGGGATTGGAACATTGATTTAGCCTAGTAAAAAATAAAAAAAAACTTTATAACTTTTACTTTTTAAAATATTAAGTAAATTTTTTACTTTTTATATATAAAATATAGGGAAAGAATAAAAGAGAAGTAATGTTATAAGTTGAATAGGTTTTCCTATAAAATAAAAATTTTACTTTTTAAAATAAAATAAATGGAAGTATTAGAGATTATTAAAATTATGAAGGGTAATAAAGTAAAAAATAGATTTTAACTAGTATTTAAAATCTAAAAATGTTATTTTAAGTAATGTTTAAAAAATATGTTAATTAAAGATGTTATTTACCTAAATTTCAAAAAATATGTTAATTGAAAATGTTATTTATCTAAATATCTTTATTTTGTGTAAAAACATTTTAATTATTAATTTTTAACTGGATGAAATGCCCTATCATCTACATTTTTACAAGAGGGATTAAAAGTTGAGTGTAAAACTGAGAGAAAGTTTTGAAGGATTGAAATTAAATTGTCATATTTATAAGAATTTAAAGTATATTATGCCTAAAGGCTTTTTACCACTATATGGTGGTATCTGGAGTTGTGTTTAGGCACCAAGCTGAGTGTATGGCGCCAGAGAAAGCATGAGGGCGGTTAAGATTTTTTTTTCCTCTACAATTATTTATTTTACTTTTTAATGGAAAGTATATTTTTAAATGTTTTATTCAGCCCCCAAAATAAGGGTTCTTCTAAAAGATTTAATATTGAATGAAATATAATTACATGGTGTTATGAGCGTCTTTAAGATACTTTATCCGGTTACGAGAAGTGTAAAACCATTTTAAATGGTAAGACTTTTTTAAGGTGAAAATGTGAGAAATAAATTTAAATTATTAGATTTTATTATGAATAATTTAAACTTAAAATATATTGATTATGTAATTTTTTTAAAACGTTAGGTAATTTTTTAAAAAAGTTATATAATTTTTTAAAGTTGTTATGTTACTTTGAAATTTTTTTTTAATTATATGGTCTAAATTTGTCCCTTTCCCTTTCATTTAAAACAACCTTTCTCATAATATGTATTTATACACACATACGTATGTATGTAGACAATGTATATCTAATCAAATATCAAATACCTATATCATAAAAGTATTCTCATGCAATCCATATTACCTTCTCATTTCCCCCCTATCTTAGAATCATTTTAACTTTTAGAATTTGAATACATATTACATATGCCACCTTATTTTTTTGTTGTTTTTTAGACATTCTTTCCTTTTAAATTTTGAATTTTAAAATTTTAAAATTTGAAATCTCATCATTTTTTTCTTTTATTTAATATTTTCCTTCATGTTTTTCATTATTTTCAACTTCAAATTTCAATCTCAGTTTTAAATTATAACTAAACATCATACTATTTTGTAGGACAGACAAAACTTCAAATTGATTTGTAAGGAACTGATTTTTTATATTTTATATTTTCAAAATCAACAACATAAAAGATTATTAAAGCAATTATATTTTTATATGAAAATTATTTCTATTACTTAAATCTTCTTTCCATTTGAATTCTCATATTTCTTTTATTTTTTAATACCCTCTTACATGTTTTTATTATTTTAGTTTGAAATTGAAATTGAAATTTTAAATTTTTGAAAAACTGTAAAATAATTAGTTTGTAACTAATTTGTTATTATATATATATTTTAAAATCAACAGTATAAAATAATCGTCACAGTAGTTGTATCGTCTCACTATAATTAATAACTTTTAATTGAAAAATACACGAATAATATTAGAAATAGTCTTAAACTTATTCAAATAGGAATTAATGTTTAAAAATTATTTTATGTGCAACATATATGCAAGTGGAAATGATTGATTATGTTATATTGCATCATATTTTTCTTATGATTTTTAAAAAGATTTCCCGATATAAAAAATGTAAAATTAGCATTATAGAATAAATATAAGTTTTTACACAAGTTTGTCACAAGTTTCTATTTTTTAAAATAACCTATGTATTTTTAATATATATCAAGTAATGAACTGATCTAGGTTGGGGTGTGTAGTCCAGTGTGGTGACTAGCTCTCAGATTGTGTTGTTTGTGCTAGTTTTACGCTGGTCTAGTAGGGATCCGACAGTATACCTTCTATTCCAGTAGGGAGATAAAAGTCTAGAAGTGATCCTTTGAGAAATTTCACCAACCCTATACGTTGTAGGTCGAAGAAGGGCGTAATCTGTAAGGACACTCTGACGCTTAAGTTAGTAGTTAGTTCAGCCAGAATATCAGAGCTCAAGCATAAGTTATAACCAAAAATACTCTACCTTTTCATTGTTGATTCGTGGATATTTATACCTAGGAGTGATAGAAGAGTCGTCTTGCCTTGGATATTTTTCTGTACGTAGTGTTAGTACGATTCTGGTCTCAGCAGAAAAGCTGACCTGCGACAATGACGCCTCCTAACGGTTGTACCTTCCTATCAGTCACTTTGCAGGTTTCTTTTCAGCATGCATTTACATAAGTTAACTTTGATCCACCAGTATCAAGAGAATGACTCGTACCGATATTAGATCATGAGTCTCATGCGCGATGTCGGAAACTGGTGTTAGGTTACAATCTTATGAGAGATACTCGTCATGCATAACGGCTTAGGTAAAATTACCTTCTTTCCCATAGGTCGGTATTAAGACCGGACCATTTTCCCTCTAGCTTGTTTGAAGGACTATACCGGTTGCTCAAATGAGCTACACCGTTTACTCTAGTCACCTACTGTAGGCGTAGGTAAGAGAAGAAATTCTTAACTTAGAAAAATTTCCAATCGTGCCATTTTGCTACTGAGTTCTCTTCATAACTATTGCGTATTTAATTAGTAATTGAAATGACACGTTGCTTGAAATGTAAATCATGTCAATCATTGTGTGGCGTTTACTTTTTAAAAATAGGCCTATTAAATTTGACTAATTTTGAAACAAGGCGTCATTGTAGTTACCCTTAGCCATACCTATACAAAGTGGTTCTGGAAATCTCTAAAGAGTACTTGCCATTTTCATATACTGAAATTCTGAGCCAAGTACGAGAGAAAGATTTCAACTTCCACTGAGGACTCCCCTTATTCATGACTTAGAGCATTCCCAAAACTTTCTCCACCAAACTCAGGTAGCTTATCTTACCTTTCTTTTAACATTTTCGTTCTTCTGTTACTTTCGTCTACTTTTTAAAAGAAAATGAGGGCTTGGAGAGGACAGATAGAAGGTCGCAGTGGGCGCATCATTGTTGGCTCTTGTGGGGCTAGATCACATCATCCAGAAAGGGCAGTACCCTCAGGGACGAGGAGACAGAGATGGGAAATCTCTTTTGAGTCCTCCATGGATTCTAGGGTTGAGGGGGGGGGGGTTCAGAGGGTGAAAATAACTCTAATTTATACCTTTCTGATGATGTGGCCTTTTACAGTAGCGTGGGCGGATTGAAGTACATTGTTACCAAAATGTCAATTGAGGAAGGACAGACAAAAACTATCAAGATTATCCCGGGGTGCTCCAACGTCATTACTCATATAATAGATTGGATGAAGTTAAGAGCTAAGAAGCCATACATCTGGGTACAGAAAGAGGTGTTGGATACTGCCTTTCACCACTCACGCAAGATAGGGGAGGAATGGACCCCAAGTTCACCATTCATTTTAAAGAAAAATACAAAAATACTATAGCGTACTTGCACCCCATCCGAGTGATCACGTCTGTCATATACCGGAGGATGATAGAACTATTTACATGCATAACATTCTTTTATCTCACCTTGGTGTTTGGTTTCCTTTGACAATGTTCGAGATAAGTATATTACGATTTTTGGACTGTACCCCCACCCAGCTGCACCTAAACGGATGCAACTTAGTGCACAACCTAGAGGTGTTAGGAGAGCACTTCAACTTTACGGCTATACTTTACAAATAAAGCCCGAGGATTGGCATTCCATTGGGGTGATTTATATGTATATGGTTACAATTATCTACGTTCCCAATGTGCCTATGATGTAGCATTGGGAGGTCTTTTACTACTGCAAAGTCTTACGTCAGAGTAACAAGAATGATGGCTTAAGCTTTATCATGCTGAGGTGTGACTCAAAGATTGTTAACTTTGAAGCTTTCACCAAATCTGCCAAGATGGATAGTGGCAGTTTCAAAAAGTCTTTCGTAAAAATTCGTGTAAACCTAAATATGTCCATTTTTTGGGACATTGGGGACGAGATCAATAAATTCTTAGTATCGTGGATGCATGAGCACTTCTTATTAATCGGGGCGGCATACTACGTCGATGAGAGTGAATTATTGCTGACCTTAATAGAAGTTATTAGTGCCATGCATGAGTACGCTCTAACTTAAAAATTCTCCTACAAGTATCTCCTAGGGTCCAGAGCCCAACGAGAAGCTTATTTAGGTAATAATTTTGAAATGCGTTTATCATCATTCTTTACTTATGTTAATTTTCTACTCTGGTATCTAGCATTTTTTCATATCTTGACAAAACAAATCAAAGCTTGTGAGGCAATGGAGAGGTTGAAACAATTGCAAGCGGAGATGGCGGCTGTAGGCATTAAAAACAATGTTTAGCCCAAGAGGAACATTCCCAAGGCAGTGGTCCAACTATTACCTTCCCAAAGTAAGAGGCCAGGGAGATCCCATTGCTGGAAGGTCAACCTCAAGAGCAGATCGTCCTAGAGAAAAAGAGGAAGAAAAAGCATACCCCGGAGAAGGAGGAGACTCCCACTCTTGCCAAGAAATAAAAGGTCCGGAG
Source organism: Clitoria ternatea (assembly GCA_037962975.1). Classification (NCBI taxonomy): domain Eukaryota; kingdom Viridiplantae; phylum Streptophyta; class Magnoliopsida; order Fabales; family Fabaceae; genus Clitoria; species Clitoria ternatea. Next base: position 141,900,460 of record CM075673.1, read on the forward strand.
AGGGTGATATCGGCAGGGATAAGGCTTTAATTCAGTCCATCTCGTCTCAGTAGGAGCCTACCTCAGCTGCTACCGATGCAGAGGTGGAGAAATTGGTTGAACCAACTCCTACTCAACTGTCTTAACCTACTCCAGGGTCCTGTCTCGCCCTGTTTATTCTCTTTCGAGGCTGAGATTAAACTAAGCTCGAGGCTCCAACATACAGCCTCCGCGGTACCCTTGAAGTTTCTAAAAAACAGGCATATGCACTTGCTTGGTGGCAACTAGCCGAGGTCAGCGAAGTTATTGATTCTTTATCCTAGATGTCTGACAATGTTGTTAAGGCTAGCGTATACTTCAACCAAGCCCAACATGCTCACCTCGAGGCACAAAAGGCATGGAAAAAGTATGACTGTGATGAAAAGAGGTCTAAAGTTGAAAGGAAACTACTGGGGGACAGAGAACTTGAAATCATCTAACTGAAATGAGAGGTGGAGAAACTAATGGCAGAGAAGCTGGAGCTGGAGAAGTTGAAAGAAGAAAACATTCATGTGAAGGAGGAGGCAGCAAAGGCAAAAATAGGTTATGAGGCTCTCTAGGATAAGGTGGTGAGGTTGATTGGTGAACATGTTAAGGCCGAGGGAGTTTAGGCTCAATAGAAAAAACAACTCTCAACTGAAATGGAGGCTGTCAAAAAAGAGAATCAAGAAACGACTCCTCTTCATAAGGCCAACCAGTAACTAAAGGGAGACCTGACTGCATCACAGGCTAGGGACATTGAGGCTCTCCAACTTTATGATATCTTAGTTAGGGAGTCATTTAGTGCTGCCATAAGGCAGATCCAATATTGGAACCCTGGTGTCAACCTCAACCTCAACGAGATTCACCCTTACTATGAATTTCATGGTGGGAAGTTGTTCTCAGTGGTTGAAAGGGATCCGAAAGAACTAGAGGATATGCCTTATGAGTTGGTTGCCTTGCCCAAACCTTAAAGAATGGCTCCAAAGCCGTCCTCCCCTGAAAGCGAAGAGAAAGCGCCCCACTCTTGAATCTTCTTGTTGGATCTTCACATGTTTTTCTCATTTCTTTGTTTTATGTAGCCTTGTACCGTGATAAGCTCTGGCTTCAGAATGTATGAACTTGTTTAATTTGAATATAATATTCAGTCTGTAATTGCATATTAGATTGCAATAACCATTCAAGTCATTGTCTTTCTTTAAGCTTTTTACAATATGTATGTGCCACTCGTTAGAGTTTGGAATGGCTTCCTTAGCTGGTATCCAATCCTTACTCCCCATCAGGGCCCAAAACGTCATCGAGGTAATGACTTAGCCACTCCTGAACATAAGAACCTACTTGCACCGCTCGTCAGGGTCTAGTATGGATCTATTCCTTACCACTCGTTGGGGCCAAGTAGCAAGTCTCTTTTCAAGAGACTGGGTGTTTCTTGTTGGGGTCTGGTATGGCCTCAAATGAGGTTCAATCCTTGCCGCTTATTGGGGCTTTAAGGTTCTACTTGCACCACTTGTTAGGGTCCGGTATGGTCTCAAAGAGATCCAATCCTCGCCACTCGTTAGGGCCAAGTAGCCAAGCCTTTTTTAAGGGATTGGGGTGCTGCTCGTCGGGGTCCAGTATGGCCTTAAACGAGGTCCAATCCTCGTCACTCATCAGGGCAATTTTCTCCATGCATATTGAAGATATAATAGGAGTGAAACAACTCTTTTTGACAAAAAATAATTCTATTGAATACTGAATTTACATTAGGGCTATGTTGGGACATACCTTGTTAAAACCTTCTTGAGAAAAACCCAGTGGGAAAAAACCTCAAGTTAGGAAAAGAAGTACATGCCTCATGTCTAGCCAGATGTAATAAACTCTTAAGTTTTGTAAATTCTACTTGTTCCTGATGGGTGTCCCGTCTAATGACTTGAGGCGATAAGTACCTTTGCCAATCACCTCGGATACGTAGTATGGTCCTTCCCATGTCGGTGCAAGCTTGCCTTAATGGGTAAATTTATTTCTAATGCTGGCTCATTGCAGCAACAGATCTCCAATGTTGAAACATTGTTGAGAGACACACTTATTGTACTAGAGTGCAGCCTTGGCATTAATCGCCTGATCTCGGATGAAAGCTTTCTCTCTAAGTTCTTCAATCATATCTAACTCATATAGGAGGTGCTCATTGTTGTTTGAGGCTGAGAAAGGTTACACCCTCGTAGAGGATGTTTCGAGCTCAACTGGGATCAAAGTTTCGACCCTGTATGTTAGCCGAAAAAGAGATTTGTTGGTTGATGTATGGGGAATGGTCCTATATGCCCACAAGATATGGCAAAGCTGGTTAGTCCAGTCTGCTTTTACCTTACCCAAATGCTTATCAAGCCCTTTAGAACCTCGCAGTTAGACACCTTGGCTTGACCATTTGCTTAAGGGTTCTCAACGGAGGAAAAAACATGCACAATCTTTAGCTCCTCAAGGAGCTCATTGAACTTTTGATTAGTAAACTAGGTGCCATTGTCTGTGATGATCCTTCCTGCAATGTCAAACCTTGCAATGGTGTTTTCATAAACAAAATGTCGGGTCATAGTGAAAGTGATATGCACAACTGGTTCAGTCTCGATCCATTTGGTGAAGTAATTAACTCCAACGATCAGGTATTTGATGCCTCCAGGAGCTGTTGGGAAAGGACCTAAGATGTTCAGTCCACATTGGTAGAATGGCCAAGGTACTACAGATGTGAATAATTCTTCCACTGGTGTGTGGTGCATGTGGGCAAACTTTTGGCACGGGTCACACTTTTGGACATACTCTATAGTATCCTTCTTCGTTGTGGGTAGGCCGCTAGTATCCAGCCCGAAGTATCTTTCGCATTAGGCTCCATAACCTCTTGGACCTCGCTATCGTAGGAGCACTTGAGGTATGACACTAAAAAGCCCTGTTGGAACATGATTCCATCAGCTAGGGTGAAGAAGGGTAATTCCCTTTTCACTCTTTTTTTTGTTGAATTGTCGGTGGGAAGCTAGGATTCATCAATGTGTCTTCATTAAAGCACACATATGGATGGGAGAATGGGATGGTGGGTGAGGAACGCTAGGCTTCATCAATGTGTTCTGCACCACAGTCGTTGTACAACTAGCTTTCTTTGTATTGGCTAGCCTTGAAAGAATATTTGCCTGCGTGTTTTCCTCCCTTGGAACATGCTTGAAAGTTATGGTCTGAACCTCTCCTTCAGCTCATTGCCATAAAGCAAGTATTGGTGTAACAAAGGCTCTTTTGCTTGGTATTCCCCCCAGATTTAAGAAATAACTAGCTGAGAGTCACTACATAAAGTTACCAGCATTGCTCCACACTACAAGAAAAACACGTATTACGGGCGGTTCCTTAGCGGCGGTTATAAAAAACCGTCGTTAAATATTTTGAACCTTTGATTTTTTAGGGCAGTATGGGTGGTTTGTGTAACCGCAACTAAAGTACATACTAAATAAACTTTTCTTTTGCTTTTTTTCATTCCCTCCTCTTCTCCCCTTATTTTTACAATAAATTAAAAAAGAAAAACTAATATTTTATACCTAAAATAAACCCCTAAATCCCTCATCCTTCTTTTGGCTTTTCCTTTTGCTTTTCTTTACTCTCCCATGATCACCTTAAGCCACAAAACTTTCCAACCCACTGCCATATCTTTTTTCTCCAACAAACTAGATCATTGTTGTTTACTCAAAGCTTAGACCAGTACATCGTAGACCTTCAGCGAGCTTTTCTTCCATCAGCTTCGTGTGCGCATAGTGATGTTTCGAAGAGGGTATTATAAGATGTGGTTGTCAGTGGATTCTTCTTGGAGGTGCATCGTGTGTGATGATATGGTAGAGATGGAGACCCAGGCGACGATGGTTGCAAGGAAGTTGCTCTCTCTCGCAACTTGTATTCCCTGTTAGAGACCAGAAGCTCATACTTGTCTTTGTTACTCTCTGGTATGGTGGTTTGCGATGCTCGTCGTGTTCCTTTCATCACTCTCGTGCCCCACACGTCACAACCGCGCCTCATGTCCCGTTGTCACAAGTCACAACTAGTAAGAAGCTATGATGCTGAAATGGTAGAAATTATGCTTGATAAAATGATTGAAGGAAAACGACTTGATAAAATTACTGAAAGAAAACTAATAGAAGTTATGCTAGGATGTTAGAAAACTGCTTGATGAAAAGAACAATCATAATATGGTATCTGTTAAGAAAATCAGCGTGTTGCAGAAGCACTGGATCAAATCAATTGGAGATAAAGAGAAGCAAGTAAAGGGCAAGAAAATAGACACACAATATTTTTGTGGAAAACCTCCAAAACTAGAGAAAAAGAAACACAGATGATCACGAGCAAAATAGTTTCACTATATAAGAAGGAGAATATAAGAAGTTCTCAAAAGTGAAAAGAGAACAAAGAGACAGTAGCCCTATAAGTCGCAGGGACAAAAATAAAATTATCTCTCAAATTTTCTGACTAGAGTACTCTCTTAGATGAAACTAAAATATATACTCGCTACTAAAACTCTCTCTTGATTACACTAGGAGAGAACTTGACCATGATTGCAAATGTGGTACCTTGAATCCTTTTATAAATTCTAAGGAATATAATAATATTTCCTTAAACAGAAGACAAAACCAAATTGAATTGGTTTTAGGAAGAAGTAAAATTCAATTTGAATTTGTATTTAAAGAAGTAGAATTCAAATTAAATTTGTATTGTGAAGAAGTAGAATTCAAATTGAATTTGTATTCTGAAGAAGTAGAATTCAATTTGAATTTGTATTATGAAGAAGTAGAATTCAAATTGAATTTGTATTCTAAAGAAGTAGAATTCAATTTGAATTGCTATTCTAAAGAAGTAAAAACCAAATTGAATTGGTATTGTGAAGAAACAAAATTCAATTTGAATTACTCAAGATAAATGGAGTATCACATTAACCAAATTTGAGACATGTATTTAACAATCTCCACCTTGGATCAAATTTGCTAAATTGCTGATTGTAGAATAAAGCCCAAAGGGGCATTCAAGTGCCGTGTAGACCAACCAAGTCCAAGAAATGTTGGAACTTAGTATTAGGAAGTGGCTTAGTAAGCATATCTTCTGGATTATCAGAAGTATGAATCTTCTGTACCATAATTTCACCAATTGTAATAATGTCTCACATAAAGTGATGTTTTACATCAATGTGTTTGGTCTTGTCGTGATAACGACTGTTCTTAGTCAAATGAATAGCACTTTGACTATCATAAAACACAGTAAGAATATCTTGTGTAAGACCAAGTTCATTGACCAAACCACGAATCCAAAGAGCCTCTTTCACACCCTCTGTGACTGAAATATATTCTGCTTCAGTTGTGGATAATGCAGCAATAGATTGAAGAGAAGCTTTCCAACTGATAGCAGAGTTACAAAGAGTGAAGATGTAACTAGAAAGAGATCTTCTTCTATCAAGATCACCACCATAATCTGAATCAACAAAACCTACAACACTATTAGTTGTAGCTTTGCTTCTGTCAAATACCAAGCCAATATTAGAAGTACCTTTTAGATACTGAAAAATCCATTTCACAGCATTCCAATGATCCTTTCTAGGATTATGCATGTATCGACTCACCATGCTGACAGCATATGCTAAATCTGGTCTAGTGTATACCATAGCATACATTAAACTGCCAACTGCACTAGCATAAGGAACGTGTGACATACGCTCTATTTCTTCTTTAGTTTGTGGGCATAGATCTGAAGATAACTTGAAATGTGCAGCGAGTGGAGTAGAAACAGGTTTACAGGTTTTCATATTAAATCTGTCAAGCAATCTCTCAATATATTTCTATTGAGATAAGAACAATTTACCAGCTTGACGATCCCTGTGAATCTCCATGCCAAGAATTTTCTTAGCTACACCTAATTCCTTCATCTCAAACTCATTATTGAGTTGAGCTTTTAATTTCCTGATCAGAGACTTGTTACATGATGCAATCAACATATCATCAACATAAAGTAACAAGTAAATGAAAGTTCCATCAGGAAATTGTTGGAAATAAATACAGTCATCATATTGACTCCTTGAATATCCTTGCCTAATCATAAAGGAGTCAAACCTTTTGTACCACTGTCTAGGAGCTTGCTTGAGACCATATAAAGATTTTTTCAAACGACAAACAAGATGCTCTTTACCAGAAACAATAAATCCCCCAGGTTGATCCATATAGATTTCTTCTTCCAGCTCTCCGTGTAGAAAAGCTGTTTTAACATCAAGTTGCTCCAATTCCAGATCAAATAAAGAAACAAAAGCAAGCAAGATACAGATGGAGGTATGACGAACAACTGGTGAGAAAATCTCATTAAAGTCAATACCTTCCTTTTGATAAAAGCCTTTGACAACTAATCTTGCCTTGCATCTAGGATTTTCAACCCCGGGAATGCCATCTTTCTTCTTGTAAATCCATTTACATCGAAGTGGTCGTTTGCCTTTAGGGAGTTCTGTCAAACTCCATGTATTATTTTTATGAAGACTTTCAATTTCTTCATTCATAGCTAGAAGCCATTTTGAAGAATCCACACAAGAAACAACTTCAGAATAGCTGGTAGCCTCTACAACATCATTTATCTCTTGTGCAATAGACAATGCATAAGCAGTCAGATTATCATCAACAGTGTATCTGACTGGCCTTTTAATTTGTCTCCTTGGTCTGTCTCGAGCAATAGAATAATCCTCTTCCTGTGGCTGAATAGGAGAAGTGGTACGATCATCACCATGATCATCAATGCTAGACTCATTGGTAGAGGAAGATGAGGCATCAACATTAGCAGATTTTAATTCTAACTCCACCTTCTCACTAGTACCTTGCATATTATTAGTACTAGAAGAAGAAATAAAAGATTGTTTTCCAGAAGATAATAATGCATCCTCATTAAAAGTCACATCTCTACTGAGAATTAACTTTCGTGACTTAGGATCAGAACACCATAGACGATATCCTTTAAACTCATATGCATAACCAAGAAATATGTACTTAATAGCTCTTGGAGCTAATTTGCCATCATTAACATGTGCATATGCAGGACATCCAAAGATTCTTAAATTAGAATAATTAACTGGATTGCCTGACCAAATTTCTTCTGGAATTTTAAAATCAAGTGAAGAGTGTGGAGAACGATTAATCAAGTAGCAAGCAGTAGATATTGCCTCTGCCCATAATTCACGTCGATGCTATAACCCAGCATTTGAGAGCATACAACGAGCTCTCTCAAGGATAGTTCTGTTTAGACGTTCTGCAACACCATTCTGCTGTGGTTTACCTGGAATAGTTTTATGTCTAGCAATACCATGATTTGTGCAGAACTCATTAAAGTCACCTTCATAGAACTCCAATCCATTATCTGTTTTGAGCTTCTTGACTTTCTTCCCTGTCTGAGTTTCCACAAGAGTTTTCCACTTCCTAAAAGTGGGAAAAGTTTCATTTTTATGTCTTAGAAAGTAGACCCAGACTTTACGAGAATAATCATCAATAATAGTCATCATATAACGTTTTCCTCCATAAGAAGGAACTTTAGAAGGTCCCCAAAGATCTGAATGAATGTAATCAAGAATACCTTTTGTTCGATGAGTTGCAGTAGAGAAGTTAACTCTTTTCTGTTTCCCAAAAATACAATGTTCACAAAACTCCAACTTACTGATTCCTTGATTACCAAGAAGACCTTGCTTGCTCAGAAGGTGCATGCCTTTTTCACTCATATGGCCTTGAAACAGCTGCTGAGCCTGTCACCATAGATCCTTGCAAGATATACAAACTACTAACACGGGTAACTTTTAATAGAACAAGGGCACCTTTTGATACCTTTAGAACTCCATCTTCAGGTGAATATTTGCACCCAAGAGATTCTAGGATGCCAAGAGGAATTAGATTCCGCTTCAAGTCAGGAACAAAGTGAACTTTGGAAAGAGTCCTGACAATACCATCATGAGACTTGATCTGAATGGTACCTATTCCTGCAACCTTACATTGGGTATCATTACCCATTAAGACAACACCACTATCAATAGGTTCAAGAGTGGTAAATAAGTCCCTATAAGGACACATATGGAAAGTACATCCAGAATCAAGAATCCATTTATGTTTGCTCCTCTTATCAGAAGAAACAACAGATAGCATAACATCACCATCAGAATCATTCTCAACATTAGCAGCTTCAGCTGGTTGTTTATCTTTTTCATGCTTTTCTTGTTTCTTTTTCAAGATAAAGCAATCAGAGATATCATGCCCATATTTCTTGCAATAGCGACAAGTTTTGTTGGATTTACGCCATCTGGATCTGGATCTGGATCTGCTATTCTTATTACTGGTACTCCTCTTTTCTTGAGTTCTATCCCTGAGACTTAAACCTTCACCCTTGTCCTCAGAATGAATTTCAAGATCAAACTTTTCTTTAGACAATAAATTAGATTTAACATCTTCAAAGGATAAGGTATCGTTGTTACCATACAACATAATTTCTTTAAAGTGTTTATAGGTAGAAGGTAGAGACACAACCAACAGAACAGCTTTATCTTCATCATCAATTTTTACATCAATATTTTCGAGATCCATAATAATAGAATTAAACTCATTAAGATGAGATTGTATATAACCGTTCTTTGAGACGAAGCTTATTTGCGAGGCTTTTAGTCATGTATAGGGTCTCCAACTTCAACCACAAAGCCGCAGCAGTGGTTTTGTTGGCTACTTCACGAAGAACCTCCTTGGACAAGCAAAGTTGGATTGGTGAAAGCGCCTTTTCATCCAACTCGTCCCATTGCTCATCGGTCATAGTAGACGGCCTTTTTGATTTGCCATCTAAAGTTTTCTTTAATCCATTTTGAGTGAGAACAGCTTTCATTAGGACACGTCAAATAGAAAAACTAATCTTGCCATCAAACTTCTCAATGTCAAATTTAGTGACGGTAGACATATTGAACCTCCAATCGAACAAGCAGCTCTGATACCACTTGTTAAGAAAATCAGCGTGTTGCGGAAGCACTGGATCAAATCAATTGGAGATAAAGAGAAGCAAGTAAAGGGCAAGAAAATAGACCCACACAATATTTTCGTGGAAAACCTCCAAAACTGGAGAAAAAGAAACACAGATGATCACGAGCAAAATAGTTTCACTATATAAGAAGGAGAATATAAGAAGTTCTCAAAAGTGAAAAGAGAACAAAGAGACAATAGCCCTATAAGTCTCAGGGACAAAAATAAAATTATCTCTCAAATTTTCTGACTAGAGTACTCTCTTAGATGAAACTAAAATATATACTCGCTATTAAAACTCTCTCTTGATTACACTAGGAGAGAACTTGACCATGATTGCAAATGTGGTACCTTGAATCCTTTTATAGGCAATTCTAAGGAATATAATAATATTTCCTTAAACAGAAGACAAAACCAAATTGAATTGGTTTTGTGAAGAAGTAAAATTCAATTTGAATTTGTATTTGAAGAAGTAGAATTCAATTTGAATTGCTATTCTAAAGAAGTAAAAACCAAATTGAATTGGTATTGTGAAGAAACAAAATTCAATTTGAATTACTCAAGATAAATGAAGTACCACATTAACCAAATTTGAGACATGTATTTAACAGTATCTGTAATTTCATAATTTGCAATTGATATAAGTGTGATTTTATTCATATGTGTAATTGATACAAGGTATTTATATCCCTTTCTTATGCTTCCCATCATTTGTTTTTATGTTGACCCAAAACCTGTTATGCCATTACACCAACCCCAAAACCTGCTAAAAATCAAAACGCCTACAGTATCATGCTAACATATCAATGATTTACCTGCATACTGTACAATTGCACATGCTGATTTACGTTGACCCTTACAAGCACCTGCTGATTTACTTTGACGCAACACAAGAATTATGCACAAATTAGTAAAAACATTATACTCCACTGCACCATGCTAAGCCAAACCCGTAGTGTATCCTCCGTCACTTTGAAATCCAAGGCGCACAACTGATAACCATAGGAAATGTGTTGCACTAACACCCACACTGCACCAACTGTACCATGTTGAGATAATTCCATTGCCTCTTTCCTGTAACTTCTGAATTCCACAACTCACAACAGTGTACCACACAAGATGCACCCCCATCATTTATATGATGCTATCATATCATATGGCTTTTAAATTTTAGCTAAAGCATATAAATATATACTTTTAATAAGTCATTTTTAGTTAAAGCATTCTCAAATTTTAGTTATAGCTGCCAAAAACATTTTATTTTTCATAAAAAATGTTTTAAGTTCATAGTAACTAATGTATTATTGTTCTGGTTTTAAGTTCCCATTACAGGTTGAATTTTAAGGATTCTTATTTTTCTTCTTGTTGGTGTGTATTTTTACTGCTTTTGGTATTGGTTTTTTGTTAAGAATGATTGCATTAGGAGAAGATAGAGTAGAAATTTGTTTTGTGGTTTGTGTATAGAAATTTAGGAGGAAAGAGTCATGTTCTTATTGCTATAGTGACTTATAATTTATAATTGTGATTTTATAGTTGAAATCTTCGTTGTTGTTTCATATACATGGAATAAGCTCACTAGTTAAAGATATTAGCAATCAGGTACTTACTAAAATCTTTAATGGCCTATATTGATTGTAGAAATTTTTCTTTTAATTTAATGACATTAATTTTGTACGGTGTCTTGTGCCTTAGAGCATATGTGTGACTACCATTTGATATATGTTATTTAGTAATTGAGACATAAGTTTTATACCTTTTAACTTCTTAGTGGGGTCATGTTTTGGAATTCAATATATAAGTTCCACTAATGACAATGTGTGATTTATAAGTTCAATTATAAATATCCGATTTTTATTGTGTATCTAAATTTAGTAATATACTTTCATTAACATAAATACTTAAAAAATAAAATATTTAATAAATATCCTATTTTTCAGTTTATTTATATTATATTTGTTTTGAATTTTAAGTTTTCTATTTTGAGTTTTGAATATAAGTTCCATGAAATTGGAAATCAGGTAGTAGTGAAGTTCTATGTATAAGGAAAAATGAACTCCAAGATGACTATGGATTATTGTTTTGAGCCCGAGTCCAAAATTTTGTATGACTTTTATAATTTATTGACTCAACCTTAGTCATGGATGTTTTGTAGTCAAACGTCATTGCTATAATTGTTTAGCCTTATGCATTACACAAAGAGGTTAGTATGTATGTGTGTTTATATATATATATATATATATATATATATATATATATATGCTTATATTTTATATGGTATTATTTATCATTATTATTGACATATTCAATTTTTCTATGGGCACCAATATGTGGCATGAGAATGATTAATATATATTTTTTGTGGTATTAATTTTTTTTATTTTAGTCAATAGATTAGCGGAGGTTACTGCAGAGCTATTGACGATTAAAAAAAAGTCTTCGTTAAATAAATTCCCAGCAGCAAGTTTAGCGGCAGTTTTACAACTGATATAGACCTCCACCAACTTTGAGTGCATACCCTCGAAGACTTTATTGATCATTCATTGGTATGTGGCTCCAGTGTTTTTTAGACCGAACGACATGACAGTGTACAAAACACCCTTCTATCATTCACGAATGCCGACTTCTCTTGATCTCTTTCCCACATCATAATTTGGTTATAGTCAGAGTAGACATCCATAAATGATAGAAACAGATAACTCGAAGAATCATTGACCATCCTATCAATGTTGGGCAAGAGATATAGGTCTTTAGGGTAACATTTGTTCAGATCGATATAATCTGTGCATAAGCGCCACTTCTCATTTGACTTTTGGACCATGACAACATTTGAAAGCCATGAGGAATACCAGATTTCCCTAATGAAGCTGGCTTTTAAGAGCTCTTCTATCTGCTGGCACGCGGTCTTTTACTTTTCTGGGCCCAAACGTCTCTTCTTCTAGGCCACCGGTCTGGTCTCTGGTTACATAGATAGTTTGTGACAACAAAAGTCTGGGTCTATGCCTGGCATGTCAACGATTATCCAAGCGAATAATTCCTTAAACTCCTTGAGCAACGTCGACAACCTTTACTCTATCCTAGACTCATCCCAGACTTATCCCGGACTCAACGCCGATAACCCATGATGACTTCCTTGGAACCCTCATCTGGTGTTCGTTTCGATGGGCTGAGTTGATCAGTCTTCAGCTTAGTCCGTGGATCTAAATTAACTAGGTTCACCGATCTAGGAGTGGCTCCTCCCCCGTTCAACTTGAATTTTTTATTGATGGCCTCTAGCTTCAGCGTGTTCAAGCTGAGGTTAATAGTACTACCTAGCCATTTCTTGGTCACCCTACACTGAAGATACTTTATTATCCTTATCAATGAACTTGATAAGGATGTGCGGAGTTGAGGCTATTCCTTCCTTATAATATAAAGGACTTCAACAATCATTATCTCAAGGGCAAGTTTCTACAACATTAATTGGGAATCGTATTATTCTTCAAGTTCTTTTACTCGTGAACCATGATATATTTTCAATAATTGCAAGGATGCATTTACAATATGCAAATATTATGGATATCCAAGTTTCTTCATTACCATCACGTGCAATCTAGAGTGGAATGAAATAAAACAATTTGTGAAGGAAAAAACATTAAAGTAGAGGATTGTCATGACATATTGTGTAGAGCTTTTAAATTACAATTTGATCAGTTTATACGTGATCTAAAGGAAGGCTCTATATTTGGCAACATTGTTGGTTGTAAGTACTATACCATATAATATATTTGATATTTATATTTCTATTTCAATATTTTTATTTATTGCTTATGATTTCTTCCTAATTTCATTATGCTATATTATGTAGATGTTGCAACTATAAAATTTCAGAAGCGTGGATTGCCTAATGCACATATACTGTTGTTTATGCATCCTACACATAGGCCACAATCTCCTGAAGATTTTGACAAATTTATATCAGCTAAGATTTCAAATAAAGAACTTCAACCAAATCTCTTTGCAACTATTGAGAAATACATGGTTCATGGTCTGTGTGGTCAATACAATAAAAAGTGTGGAAGATGCATAAAGAATTTTCCTAAAAAGTTATGAAATAGAATTGAACTGGTCTGGGCCGGGGTGTAGGATCTGACCTCGCGTCAGTCTTTAATTTTCTTGTTTGCTCTCTAATATTACACCGGTCTAGTGGGGATCCTGTATTATAGCCTTGATTCCAGTAGGGAGTGAAGGTCTTAGAATGATTCCTCATACCAAATCACCAACCTTCATACGTTGTAAGGGAGAAAGGGGGTGTCACCTATAAGGACACTCCGACGCTCAAGTCAGTGAAAGTTTTAAGGAATTTTATAGCTCAAATGTAAGGTTAGAGAGAACGTACCTGCTTTATGTTACGCTAGTGCATGGGTATTTATACTTGGGAAAAGTGGAAAAGCCTTCTTGCTCACCAAGTCTTTCGTACATGGCATTGGTACTTACTCTAATATTCTACAGTAAAGTTGACTTGTGATGGTGACATTTCGTAGCAGCTCTACCTACCCTTTGGTCACTTTGCAGGCGACTTGCTTTGTATGCTAGGTCATATGTTAACTTTGAACCTCAGGTATTGAGTGAGTAACTCGCAACAAGGTCAGTCTTAAGGACCTTTCGTGAGACCACGGATACTGGTGTTAAACCGACCTATTATGTGAGATATCAACGTTGAAAGAATAACTCACACCAATCATCACGTCATATTGGTTCCAGGTGCGGGATCTTTTGTATGGCCACGATCACTGGTGTTAAACTATTTCATAATGTGAGATGCCGACGTTGAGAGAATAGATCACACTGGTCACCATGTCATATCGGTCTTGGGTGAAGGATTTTGGCCAAATTACCTTTATGTCCAAGGGGCTGGTCTCCAGACTAGATCATTTTCCCCTAACTTGTTGAAGTGATCATGCTAGCTGCTTTAATGAGCTACAAATTCTTGACCGAGGTACCTCTTATGGGCGTGGGTACTTTTGAGGTCACTTGAAAATTTTTCACTTAATTGCTCTATGTTCGCAACGGTATCACGTTTCTTACGTAATGGATTGCGGTAATCATGCAACTCTTACTTCTAACCGTACGCACATTGGTTACCTATTTGGCTCAGATTTGACAGTTACTCTGAATCAATCAGAGAGATTCGCCCTGCAGATTCAGGTGCGTGAAATGACACGAAATGGTTGTACTAGGTGCCCCCTAGCTATGTTCATAAGACGTACCTCTGCGTGTACTAACTACACTATATAGGTGGACTCAAACATGTGGCAGCGATGATCAACATATAGAGGGGGAAGAGAGAAATTATTGTGAAAATGTCAGGTCGTTCGACCATAAATACACACAAAATCGACTGACAGAAGCTCTTGAACCATAACCCATATGTTTGGGTTCAACCAGAAGTGATGTAGATTATCTCCAAACACGCAAGGGTCAAAAAGGGTATTATGGAGAGATGGTACCCCATCCAATTTGAAGAAGAACAAGAAGAGCATTACGTCTCTCTTCATCCAAGGGTTGGGAGTACGTCTTCCATATGGCCCTGACACTCATACCGTCTTTATGTACAATATACTATTCACTCACCTCGGGGTGAGATTTTCATTCACGAAGTTTGAAATGGGCGTCCTCCGATTTCCAGAGTATCCCCCACTCAACTACATCTTAATGGGTGGGGTCTAGTGTGAAGCTTAGAGGTGCTCGGGGAGCATTTTGGTTTTATCCCCACAGTGGCACTATTTTTCTCAATCTTCCAGGTCATTCATCGATTCAACCCTAATGGCAGCTTGAGCTTTGTTAGCCTTAAAATTATGGGCTTTCAGCCCTTCACCGAGTTGGCCAAGTCAGGTGAAAACTCTTACAAGAAGTACTTTGTGAAGGTGCAAATTCGGTCATACGTACCGATCTTCTGGGAAAGTGAGGATGGGATCCCTAAATTCCCAGTCTCATAGACCTACGAGCACTTCCTTCTAACTGGGGCGACTTTCATAGTGGAGGAGGATGAGTTATCCCGCAAGTCCGTGGAGGTAGTATGGGCTCTATGGGAATACAATACCCCCCGCCTAATGATTTCATGCAAACGGCTTCTTAATTCCCCCACAACAAGAGAAGTTGAACTCCATAATATTCCTCAGGAAAAACCTTTGCATTGTATGTTTAAATTTTTGTTGTCTAAACCCTTTTATCTTTACTATTTATAAGTGAAATCGAAAGCTTCAGCCCTATAAAAGCATTGAGACAGTTGCGGACTGAGGCGACCGTCGTGGCTGCTGAAAACACAATATGGGCTATAAGGAACACCTGGAAAGCTGATGTCGCCATCCTCAGATTTAAGGACGAGGCCATGCCAAGCATCCCACTAAAGGGAGAAGTCAGCAAAGAATAGGCCCTGCATACCGGTGAAATCCATGCCTTGGGATTGGTGATCGGGCCATTATTGATACCGCCTAGGAAATACGGTCGAAAGGAGAAATGACGTTGAACCCAATCGTAAGAGGCAAGCCCAACATCAAATAGAGGGTCCATCATTCCGTTGCAAGAAGGTTAAAAATAAAGAGGTGGTTCAAGAAGAAGCCAACCCTTAGGGACAACTAGGGTGCCTGGCTACTGCTTATGGGAGGGTCCAAACCTCGCTAAAATAAAGGTTGTAGCAGATGCGGGTTGGTGGCACCTGCAAGAGGTTGAAAGATTGCTAGAGTCCTTTAAAAAACATGCTGACCGCGCGGGGCAAAGTTCTGCCCTCTATGATAAGGTCCAGAGTCTAGACGCCGCTCTGTAGGCTACTATTAAGGAAAATTCATTATTGAATGAGGTAGTTAGGAACAAGGACCAGGCCTTAGAGGACGGGAAAACAAATTTAGTTGCTTTGAAGAGAGAGATAAAACAACTTAAATAGGAAAAATGCTAACTGACAGAAGAAAATTTGAAGCTTGGCCAGGACAGAGCGGATGTTACCGCTGAGAATTTTGAAGCTGCTGCAGGAGAAGCAACTGTGCCGTCCTCCAAGAAAGCTCCACCCTCGTGATTACCTCCTTGATTTTATTGAATTCCTCCTTTGGTCTTCTATCACTTTATTATAGTAGGACGTTATAGCCTTGTCCTGGGATAGGCTCTGAGTTTCTTGAGTTCTAAAATTTTTCAACAGATATGAATAACAATACTATGCTGCCTCTTTGCTATATCTCGATACTTTCATTAGAAATATCTTAAGAAATATGCCTTTGCTTTTGTGAGCACTCCAAACATAATTTGCCAAGTCCCGTAGGACACTGTATAAACTTATATTACCCGTTGTGAATGGGCTTGCATAGGCTGTCGTACGCGAAAAAGGGCTTTGACAAAATCCTAAGTCATTTGCTTGCACCACTCGTTGGGGCTCAGTACGATTTTAATAATAATCAATCTCTGCCGCTCGTCAGGGTCAAATAACCAACCTTTGGTTGAGGTAGCACTTGTTGGGGTCAAGTACGACCTCAAAGAGGTTCGATCCTTGCCATTCACTAGGGCTTTGGGAGTTTAACTTACACCTCTCATCAGGGTCTGGTACAGCCTCATAAAGGTCTGATGCTCGCCACTTATTGGGACAAAGTAGTCAATCCTTGTTTAAGGGACTGGGGTGCCACTCGTTGGGGTCTAGGACAACCACAAAGAGGGTTGATCCTTGCCACTCGTTGAGGCTTTGAGAGTTCTACTTGCACCGCTCATCGAGGTCTGGTACGGTCTCATAAAGGTCCAATCCTCGCCACTTATTAGGGCCAAGTAGCCAATCCTTATTTAAAGGACCGGGGTGTCGTTCATTGGGGTCTGGTATGGCCTCAAAGAGGTCCGATCCTCACCACTTATTGGGGAAAAAAGTCTTCTTACATAAGATAATTATTTTAACAAGTGAAAGAAAAAATTTATAAATGGAACTTTTATTATTCACTAATTGTACATCAGAGCTAAACTGGGGCATGCCTCATTAAAACCCTCTAAAAAAAACCTAATAGGAAAACCTTAAGTTAGGAGAAACCTCTGGCTCAAATTGTTCATTAATTTGTGTTACCCTCTCCGGGGTATCTCCTAACATGATCGCCTTAGAACCCTGCCGGGTTTGGCTGAGACGGGTTGAGGGGATCTAACTTCCATTCAGTCCTGGGGTTTAAATCCACTAAGTTGATGGAGGCTACTGCAGGGTACCCATCATTCAGCTTCTTTTTCTCGTTGATGGCCTCTAACTTCACTATATTGAGACTGGGGTTATAGTAATATCTTGCCACCTCTTCATCACCCCAGACTGAAGATACCTGGTTGTCCTTATTAATAAATTTGATGAACAGATGAGAAGTAGACATGATGGCCTCTATAGCATTCAATGTTGGGCGCATATGATGTCATTATATGGGGATGACACATCAATGACCAGCAAAACCCCTAACAGTCATGTCGATCACTTTACGCCTACCACGCTGAGGTGGAGACAACATCCATTCTGTTTCTTGGACCGCTTCCACCACAAGTCTCTTCTGCTTCTCCACCGCGGTGAACCGTTTTGGACCTCGGGAATCATCATCAAGAATAGAGAGTGATCTCTACACCTTTTCTCCATTTTATCAGGCTCTTCTAGGGACTTCTGCCTAAAGAGATATTGCTTCAACTTTCCTTCTCGAATCAAGACCTTTATGGCGTCCTTAAGTTGTTTGCACTCATCAATTGAATACATTGTCTGCTCGTGGAAGTCACAGTACTTCCTAGGGTTCCCCGGTCTCTTGGCCAATGTAGGCTTTCTCACCCCATATACACTTAAGATGGCCAACCCATTTCCTTCAAGATCTGTGATGAGTTGGCTTTAAGAGGAGCATAATGAGAGAACGCAGCAACGTGTTTCTACGGCTGCCTTGGCTGTTGAACCCCACCCCGATCCTTCTGTGGTGTCTTCTCAAACTTGGACTTCTCTTTCTCCCTTTCCACATGAGGTGCAGGTGGTGGTGGCTTGCTCTTAGCCATTGTGGCCTCCAAATGTATCTCAATACAAAAATATTTAGCCGCCTTACGTCTAAACTCCTCCAAAGTGGTGGGTAGGCCCTTTTCCAAAGACATGGTAAAGAAGGACTTAGGTTGAAAAACCTCAATGGTGATGTGAAGCTGAATAGCTTTAGTCAGATCTAGGACCATGGCAGCCTCCTTATAGACTATCTTTAGAAAATCCTTAAGAGACTCAACCTCTCCTTGCTTAATTTGAGCCAAGGTGTAAGATGTCCTGGGGACGTCTCTAGAGATAACAAAATGCTGGCCAAATGCCTCGACTATCTCTTCCTACAAATCAATGGATCCAAAAGGTAAACCCTGAAACTAAGCTAGGGCTTCACCTGTCAAGATACATGGTGATCCGGTCTCGATACCGGTATCCGATCTACAAGGCATATTTCAACGTCTTTGACAGCTGGCCAACGTGCAACCGGTGTCATCGGTATACATCCGGACTCTAATTCCGTATCAGGCGCTCTCCCTATACCGGTTGTCCAGGATAACACCATGACACCGGATAACATACACGTCACTATACAAAAGATAAAGGGCATTGCTACAGGGGCAAGGATAAAGATTCCAATCCTTACACTACGAGCCAAAATCTGCTTACGGGAATGATCAACTTGTCCCCTAATTCCAGCCCACACTCCCTACGCTCAATATAAAATAGCCACTTGACCCAATCATACAGGCAAGTGCGCAATAAAACAACAATTTATAATATTATTAGAGGTTAGTGGTTCCCCACTAACGAATCCTCGAATATCGAGCCAATCAGGTATATGAACTCTCTTCATCAAAGAGGGGAGGGATCTTTGACTCGATCTCTGATAATTATTGTCTGAAATACATTCCTTACTTGGAATATTATCACCGACTTGAGCGTCGGAGAATCTTCGCAGGTGACACCACCTTTCGCCCACATCAACACGTGAGGACGGTGTGAAGGACCTCCAGGACGCTTAGACCGCTCTCTCACACAGAGACACCGGATACTTATATATCCGGTCTTCAGAGACGTGAATTTATCACTATTTGTGATTGCCCAGACACCGGATCTCTCGACCCCGGTTCAGGACAGATCACATGGGAACATGCGATACAAGACATCAGCCTCTGCTCCTAAAAACATAGCCTCACTTGCATGGATCTGTCTCACCCGTGTACTTGCCTATAGAAAAGGCAGGGTGGTTTGAAGATACCTAGGGATACGCGCACTTATAAGCCTCCTAGAAAAGGGGATACTCAGTTTGTATCTAGACACAAGAGAGCTATAAGAACACCCTTACGCCTAGGGTTTGGCTACTCTACGTGAGATTGGTCTCCTGCTCCTCCTCGTACGTTGGGATCCTAGAGTAGGACAACGTACGTGATATATCCTGCCTAGAAACCTCAACATGTTACTGTTGGGCCTAGTCTAGGCTCTTGTTCTATGCTTGAGAAGATTGCTCACGTCTCAACTCAGTAAGCTCTTCTCCGAGCTGCCTAATGATCTCATCCCTTGGGTCAAGAGTAACCATAAGGACTACCTTCCTCGTTGAGCCGCTGGCTGTGCCAAAATGCAAACGCCTTGGCTCCAAGAATGTCAGATCTTTAACGTGACCCCCCGGCTCATGGTTCCCCATGACTTCTGAACTCAAGAATACGAAAATGGGACTTGAAGTTTACAGGTCCCACTGGGCGTGCCAATGAACTGGTCTGTGCCAGGGTGTGGGATCCGGCCTCGCAACAATCCTTAGCTTTCTCATTTTCTCTTTGATATTACACCGGTGCATTGGGGATCCAGTATTATACCCTTGATTCTAGTAGGGAGTGAAGGTCTTAGAGTGATTCCTTATACCAAATCACCAGCCTTTACGCGTTGTAGGGGCGAAAAGGGGTGTCATCTACAAGGACACTCTGACGCTTAAGTCAGTGAAAGTTCTAAGGAATTTTAGAGCTCAAGCGTAAGGTTAGAGAGAATGTACCTACTTTATGTTATGCTAGCACATGGGTATTTATACCTGGGAGGAGTAGGAGAGCCTTCTTGCTCACCAAGTCTTCCATACATGGCGTCAGTACTTACTCTGTTATTCTGTAATAAAGCTGACTTATGATGGTGACATTTCGCAGCGGCTCTACCTATCCCCCAGTCACTTTATAGGTGACTTGCTCAGTAAGCTAGGTCATAGGTCAACTCTGAACCTACAGTATTGAGTGAGTAACTCGCAACAGGGTCAGTCTTAAGGACCTTTCGTGAGACCATGGATACTGGTGTTAAACTGACCCCTTACTTGAGATGTCGGTGTTGAAAGAATAGCTCACACCGGTCATCAAGTCGGTGCTGAATCTTTCATATGGCCACAGTCACTGGTGTTAAACCGTTTCATAACGTGAGATGCCAACATTGAGAGAATAGCTCACACTGGTCACCATGTCATATCGGTCCCGGGTGAGCGATTTTCACCAAATTACCTTTACGTTTAGGGGCTAGTCTCCGGTTCGTATCAAGAACCATATTAGATAAGGAAGGATTTCCAAGATATCGGAGAAAGGGAACTCTTGTTAAGAAAGGTGTTGATCTTGACAATAGTTTCATTGTTCCTTATAATCCAACATTCTTGCTTAGATATGGGTGTCATATTAATGTTGAGTATACATGTTTATCAAGTTCTATCAAATATCTTTTCAAATATGTTCATAAAATGAGTGATAGAGTTACTGTAAGTCTATTTAATGATAATGTTGTTGAGGATCCAAATGAGCACAATTACTTATAGTTAATTAGTTGTGTGAAAAAGATTAGTTATTTCCATTCAAAATCCTTCTTTGTAAGTTTTTAATTTTTTTCTAGAAAATTTCTATTGATCTTTTATTTTTGCCAGTTATTATCATGATTTCTTTAACTTTCCCTTTAATAGTTACTATTTGAAAAAATGGGTTGCTGCAGCCATGCCTCTTTAAGTCAAAATCCTATTTTCTTGAGGTTGATAATGAGGGTATGTATCCAGTTATGAAAAGATGGCCTCGATGACGTGAATAGGAAGCATATCTGACTTATGGTTGGCGTGAATTCTTACTTGAAAATAAAGTCAAGCCAAGAAAGATTATAAAGGGTATGTTAGGTTAAATACTAGTGTGACCTGGTTGAAAAAATTGAGATTTTATAAATGGGGTCAAGAAAAAATTGAGATTTTATAAACGGAGTTAAGAAAATTGGGGTTTTGTTAAAATGATTGTGTTTGGATATTGACTTTTTGAAAGTAGGTTGGAAAACAATCCATGCACACTAGAATACACATCCATGCACCACCATCCATGACCATCACCTACCGCACCACCACCCCCAAACCCAAACCACCACCCCCTAACCCCCTCTCCCTCTCCCCCTCCCCCTTCAACACAAAACCCCCACCCCCCGCACCATAACCTCACCACCACCCTTAAACCCACACTTACCTCCCCACAACCACCACCCTTACCCGAAATCCCCACCCCTACACCATAACCCCATCGGCCTACACCACTCCCCTAGGGCTCCACCACACCACGACTCGACACGCCCCCACCCACCACCAGTTTCCCCTCGGTCCACATCACTACACATAGCCACCCACACTCAAAAACCAACACCAACACAGACCCACCCATACCCAAAAACCAAAACCAACACCACCGTACCTTTCATAGATTGGGTTCAAGCTCGTGCCTTTCCACGAGATCTGGCCTCCAACCGTGTAAAGCTTGGGCCTTTGGGGTTGATAATGGTCTATGTGTGGCATGCAATGGTACAATGGTCTTTTAGCCAAACCACATTTAGTGAAGGGAGGAGAGACCCACTTGGACACGAACCGAGATATGGCTCACGGAATGGATGATCAATGAAGGTTACCACAACGGAATGGAGTGGAGAGGGAACCCAAACAAGATGCCTTTACCAGAGGTTTTTTCTGTTGACATCAACAAAATAGAGACACAGAGAGGAACCAAATAGACAAAAAGTTAACATGCCAAGACAACATAATAAAGTTATTTATGTATTTTGAACCTAAATGTTTGTATTTATTAATTTTATTAAAGTTATTATGCTATATATATATATTCTATCCCTATATTTGTATTTTTGTTTATTTTGAAATTAGAAAGAAGCTTTTTTATAGAATAAGTACGTGCATCTGGTTGAATATACACGTGATTATCACCGTCTAGACGATTTTCTTTGGGTTTGACCATTTTTTTGCCCATGGCAATGTTAGAAGGAATGTGTAAAACTTGGTCGGAGCAAGTTGAACATTTTACAAAGAACTTACCGATTGACCATAATGTGAAAGGATTATTTGTTAATTTGTGCTGGAGTTCATCAATTAAATGATACAACAACATTTACTACAGTTTTATAGAATATCACACTTCTAAAAGAAGAAGTAAGTTGAAATTACCGCCACATTCTAAAATCCTAGGCTTATTATTTTTTAAGTATTTAAAGGTTGTTAGTTCAAAAACATATGATACACCAACAAAAAAAATGGAATAATAATAATCCAAGAATAGTGTGAGGAACCCCCCTCTTTGTTTAAATCAAAAATAAAATGGATACATGAAATTTTGGGGTGAAAAGTAGAATTCAACCAACATACTAAAAAACAACCAAAGCTTTGTGATAGCAAGAATTGCTAAAGGGTTGCTGAGTGAAGCTCTTTTATTGAAAGCATTACAAGTAGATGTTAGGCTTCCCAACCCCTAAGGACAGTAGCCCTTGCAACACGGTTAACTGCTAGGGTGAAGGCTCCCATACGAAGATCACACTCATGAGTTTTGCACATGTCCTTCACATCTTTGAAACCTCTAGTCATGTATGTCTTTAACTCATTGTTCACTTTCTCCTCATCCCACATGAAACCTTGGATATTCTGTGTATTACAAAATCACCAACAACAATAAGGACTAAGTAGAGGATAATTAAGTACTAAACTTATGTGCACTTCTTGTAAGTTTTTGGTATTGCTCTTCAATCAAAATTGAAGTTTTATCTTAGTAACTTGTAAACCAAAGGTCATCAATAATGACTAGCATGAGTTACTGAGATGAAATTTTAGTTTTGATTAAAGAACAATAACGAAAACACTTGAGGAGTTACATCTAAGATTTGTCCAATATTTAATTGACTTAAGTTGTTAGCATTTCAACATGTACAACAACATCCATGCGGAATCATATAGTTAATTATATAAATTCGTAGTTACCTGAACCCACTCAAAGTAACTAACTGTAACCCCTCCGGAATTTGCAAATATGTCTGGGAGGATCACAACACCTTTCTTCTTTAGAATCTACAAATTGGGTGGAAGATGGAGTTAGTTAACAATATTGTATTGGTTGTTTCTTGTTTAAAGAAATGAAGAAAAGAAAAAATATATATACGAACCTCATCAGCCTCTGGGTCAGTTGGGTGGTTAGCTGCTTCAACAATAAATTTGGCCTTGATCTCATTTGCATTTTCTCTACAACCATACCAAAAAAACAAAGAAAAGAGAAATAGCTTTAGACCTTCTCTAAAAGTTAATTAAATACACTTTTAGTGTAAAAGCCTTTTACACTGAAAACTAATCATAAATCGACATATTGACATTATTGACTTCTGCCTAAATTACATTAAAAGCCATATTTTCAATGTATTTTGATTAGCTAACACTAACAATGTTTACATTTGTGGATCAAAATTGAAATTTTATAATAATTCAACTCTAGAATATTGCTTTAGGAGGAAAGAAGAGAAGAGGAAACAAATGAAATAAGCATTTGGTTAGCATTTTTCAGAAAGGGATTAGCTACCAGAGAAAAAGGGGTTATTCGATTTTATTTTATGTTTGCTTTCACATTTAACTATGATGATGTTACAGGTATGTAGTTTTTAAAATAATTTAATACTGCGTGGTTTCATTGTTTGAGTCGAGGACAAATGACTTTTGTAGTTAAATCAAGAAAATCACCTATTGATGACACCCCCAAGAGCAGCTGGGACCAGAACATCACAATCTTCAACCAGTATTGAGTTAGAATCAATTGGATCACCACCGTGGAATCCTTTTACGCCCCTGTGCTCTTTGGAATGCTTGAGAAGGCTTGTGATGTCTAGACCATTGCTATTTTTTATAGCTCCAGTTATGTCACTCACAGCAACAACCTTTCCACCTTTCTCACTAATTAACTGTGCAGCCCAAGATCCTACATTTCCGAAACCCTGAAGAAATACACAATATGGTAGCATGATTGTATCTCAAGTTCCTCAAAATACTAAATCCAATAACTTATTTGGAACAACTCTTCACCATCTACATCATTTTATCATGTTGGTAGAGAGCATGATTTAGTAATATAGTATCATGTTACGTGAGAGAGAAAAATTAAGTTAGTGGACATTATGTCCATAACAGTGGATCCTACTATAATTATTTTGTATGTCTCTCTTTTGACACTATAATGTCATGTTATTATTTACTAACATGAAAGGATCCAAATCCATTCCTTTTTTATAGGTTACAGTGCAATAGTGTTAGGCCAAAAGAGTAAAAGAGTCATTCCAACCTCTCTGTTCAATAAGTTGTCCACTATTTGTCACAAACTATATGTGGGAATCTAACAAACAACTCAGGTTCATTTTCCATTACTACTGCAATTATGTCTTCATTAACCATTACTATGAACATTTTCAAACAAGCATAATGCATTCTTTCAATAGCATAGAGAACAATGGGAATAAAGACAAAAGTACCTGTATGACAAACCGTTGTCCAGATACACTCTTTCCATATTCATTAAGCAAAGCTTCTGTTGCAAACAGGACTCCTCGTCCGGTAGCAGCATCTCTACCTAGAGATCCACCAAGATCCTAGTTTGAACAAAAAATGGAATTTTTATTAACTGAGTATGGTATAATGTCATGCGACTCATGCTGGTTCAATGACCATTGAAATGAAATGACAAAACATGAACAATTACTTACTATAGGTTTTCCAGTCACTACTGCAGGAGAGTAACCATGAAATTTGGAATACTCATCTAGTATCCATGCCATGGTCTGCATGCATAACAAAATAGTAAGGTAACATTGAATTCCAAATATCATACCAGCATATATTTAAGTCAAATATAAAATAACAATAACATTATCATTAGTACAATCATATATACAAACAACATTTGATTCAATTGTAATTCCAAATTTGTGTACTTTGTACAAACCTGTGGTCCTGTTCCCATATCAGGTGCGGGCACATCTGTGTGAGTTCCAATCAGATCATGAATTTTCTGGGTGAAAACTCTAGTAAGTCTTTCTGACTCAGACACACTTAATTCTGAAGGGTTTACCCCTATCCCTCCTTTGGCTCCACCATATGGTATATTTGCCACAGCTGTTTTCCATGTCATTAGTTGTGCTAACGCATTCACTTCATCTGGGTCAACCTATTTGTTCAAATAAATAATTCAGAGCGTGAACTCAGAAGAACCTAAAACACACAAAGTAATACCCAAAAAGGAAAAAACAAATATAAATAGTTCAAGGGGAACCACTAAGATGTTGACTTTTATTAAATATATGGTTGCTTGTTTAGCTTACTATCCCTACAATTTGTTTTCTTTCATTCCAAGAAAGAAATCAAATTCTCATCATTGACAAAAAAAAGAAAGAAAAACTGATAGCAACTCAATGTTGGACTATTTATTGAATCAAAAGAATGCATGTCTTGATCACAACTATAAATAAACCATATAGTAACTGAAAAATTTTATTATTGACCTCAGGGTGGTATCTGATCCCTCCTTTCATAGGGCCTCTAGCATTATCATGTTGAACCCTGAACCCAACATAAGATTGCAAAGTGCCGTCATCTTTTGGTATGGTACATTCAACCTGCAATTTTGTGAAATATTGTTTAGAACAAGAGTTAGTAAACTGCATGGATTAGAACATGTATTTGGACAATGGCCCATGTGTGATAGCTCCCCTAAGTTCATTGCATTCTCGCTCTTAAGCACAAATTTCTTAAAAAGTTATTATTGTATAGATATTTATATTATCATAATAGGATGTTAAACTAACATACATGTTGAAATAAAAAAAGTGTGTCCATGAAGTTTCTACTTCCCATTTTTTAGCTTTTTCTAGTTTTTTCTTCTACTTATCTTCAATATATGTCGTTAAATATAAGATGGAAAGATTTAAACTTACAACTCCCCTCTTTCCTTTCCTATTTTTTTTAATTATAGTTTATATATATATATATATATAAACTATCTATTTATTTTTTCTTTTACAATGTATATGTTTTAAATTATTTACATATTAATATTTATTTTATATATCTATTTATTAAAGTCAATATTGGTTGGTCAGTAACTTCATCTTAAATAAATTATAAAAGAATAATTTGACATCCCCAAATATTTAGACCAAATTCTGCCACTGGTAAAACTAATTTCCCAGAAAGAACAAAGGCGTGAATGAACTGTTTCACTTACCTTGATTTCCCGGAAAGGAATCAGCAAACTTTTCTCAAGCTTGGAGTCCAATCCCAGAAGCCTTGAGGCCAACTTGAAGTTCCTGTTGGTGGCTGCTAGTGCATTCATTGTTCCCTTTGGCAACTAGAAGGCCTAACAACAATGTTCAATCTTTTAGCCACAAATATGCAGGACGCGGATGTGTTGCTACTTTTGGAAGTAAAGAAATTGTACAGAAGATGGAAAGAGACACATGTGAACTGGTATTTATATACCAGAGCCAGCCAAAGTCAAATGTCAAATGTCAAAATTAAAAAACTTGTACTAGCAGTAGAAGTTTGGTAGAGCCCGTGTAAAAACAAGCAAAATAGATAAGGGCCATACCATGTGGATCAATGTCAGCATTTGATCATTTAAGATTAAGATGACAAGGAAAAAAAGGCTCAATATAATTTAGTTGTTTTAAATACAAAGAGTGGTTTTGGTGCTTTTTTCCTTCCTTTTGTGGCAATTTATCAAAGGTATAAAGTGCAAATATCCCAGAAGGATATTTAAATTTAAAAGTCCTTTAATAATTTTCTACGTTGGTGAGTGTACCAGTTTTGTCATTTTTCCTAGCTTCTTTGATTTCAAATAACTAAGAAGAAAAATTGTTGGGATGAGAACCCAATTTATTTTTCTTGTTTTCTGTGAATTCAAAAAAAGTTGATGTGTCTTTGTTACACTTTTATGAAAGAGCTTATGAATGAATTGTGTAGCCAGCAAGTGTCCCTTTTTTATTGACACGTTATGGGAGTACTATTGGGCTAAGTGTTTGCAAATGACCCCAAAAAAGTATCTCAGGAAAGCCACATTTCTACAACATCAAGAAAGGCCAACTCCTTTGGAATCTCTATGGAACAGAAATTGTAGGAATTGGTATGGCTCAAAATTTATCTGAGGAGGCATGATTCTAGGGAGGTAGGAAGCAAGACACTCTAACAAAGAGACAAAACTTTAATCTCTATAACCAAAATTTCAAGTCACTGGTATCACATTGATTATGTTCTGACTTCATTTCCCTTCTCTTTCTATTTTACTCCAATTAAAAGAATATCATATCAACCAAAAGAAAAAAAAAAATCAACAATAAGGTGTGTTTTACTTCAATTAAAAGAATATCATATCAACCAAAAGAAGAAAAAAAATCAACAATAAGGTGTGTGTTGTGAAACATGCAAACAAGAGACATAAAATATCAAAACCATTTATGGAAAGTATTTATACGTGTTAAAAAATAATAAAAGAAAATTGAGAAACTAGGATTTTATAATTATTTATAATATTCATGATAGGCAGAGAATCTCTCTCTTGGAAGAGATGATTTTAATGCAATTATGTTTCATCATTCATACACCCTGCAGAGTCAGAATTCAATTAGTTGCTACCACAACTTCATATTGAGGATTATGAATATTTTATTATAAACTTTTACTAATTTTTTTTTACTATAAACTCATAGGCCAATTATAGAATGTGGCAATTCCAAACTTTATTAAATTATTTTATACATACTTGCCTTCCACGATGCCCCACTAATTGATATTATTTCTTGTAACCCTCTTGGACTTGGCTATGGCTATTTGGATCTTTATTAAAAAGGGAAGCAAGTTTTGCTTTCTTTTCCAATTTTTGTTATTATAATATTTAAATATATATGAAACCTCCCCTAGTTGCCTACTTGTTTTGCTTTTATATTTAGGTGACATCTGAATCCAATTTAATAATTTTAATTTTTAAACCACAAACATCTCTAAAATATAATATTGTCTGCTTCAACAACATTCATATCAATAGTTTTATAACCATGACACAACAATCATCTAAAAACTTAAATAAAAAAAAAAGGAAAATTGTTTGAGCTACACTTGGCTAGTATGAAAGGAGAACATGCTAAACAAGAATAGCATTCCCCTCATCAAATACTCAAATTGGTATATGGTATCAGGTTTAAATAAATAAAACTACTTTAGCTTAAATTATCGAAATGAAAAGGGATATTAAAAAAAGAATAATTTAATTTGTGGCCATATTTTAAATGAAAAGCAGGAGATACATGCATTCGTTAAGCTCTGCATCATTGATGAGGTAAAGAAATATATGTCTTAAAAGTTGACTTTCTCCCTATAAATGTTTGGAATGCCACATGTGGCATATGTGACTACTCAAAACCGTGAGGATTCTTCTTCAAAAACCCCACATCAGCATACGACTAATTAATTATTAATTTAAAATAAGATTATCAAAGAAAACGTGGTTATCATGTTAATGATGTATTGAAATTAGTCTGTATAACTATTCAAGGCAGAAGAATGGGCTTAATAATTTTTTATTATTATTTAATCCTTGCACAAATCTAACCAATTCAGGTATACGTCAGCTTCATATCATTCAATGCATAATTGAATTTTATACTAGACACTTAAAAGTCAAACCAATTACTGTTTTACTGTGTTATGGATATTGACTAACTAACTGACTATGAACAAGTCAAAAATATGATCATCTTGACATATTCTATCTGCCACTCAAAGTTAAATTTTCACAAACAAGTTATAGTGTCATATAGGACTAAATGGATAATTCATGTCCTGTTCTGACACATTAAATGCAACAGAGTCAGTATAATAACTTGCCATGGAGAGATTCAAGGCATAAAATAATAAGATAATTCAACTTTGGCCAGCACTATGCACAGAAAACAAGCCTGGTTTATCCAAAAGAAATATATGAATAAGGTCACCATTATCATGCTAATTGAATAATACTAACTAGGATTAGGAGCAGGTAAAATGAACTCTGTTGTGTAATTGCCATGAAAGAGAAGACGTTATGATACAGAGTCTCTGACTCTATATAAGAAACATGATACCAAAGGGCAAAAGGACATTAACTACCATAGAATTACTTGTTTCCATCAGGCTTCAAGGAATTAAAGCAAAACAACCAAATCTTTTCAACACTATTGGTAAGTGCTAAGATATCAGCAAACAAATGAGTTGTGAAACATACCAAGAAATGGAGAGGGAAATGCTGGAGCAGATTTTTCTGAAGCCAAAACAGTGTGTGTGAAGCTGAGTTGAAACTAGCAAGTGAAAACTACTCAACCTAGTCAAGAAGACTTATCAGAACACCAACCCAAAAATAAATAGTTAGAGGGAGAAAGAAAAAAGACCCAAAAATTGGGGGAGAATCAGAATTGAATTCCTGGAGGAATCTAATTCAACTGAAAAGCAAAAAACCCTGTTGTTTGCAGACACCCCAAATATGCCAGAAATAACAAAAAAGTGACCAAATCAACACATGTGCCTACTCTGGCCAGAACTCAGAATTACAATTGTGCAGTGTATAAAAGAATATGATGCTGTAAGTTAACGGAAGATAGGTGTTTTGAGGTCCTTTCCTTTCTCCCACTAGGCACTATGTAGCATTTCTGAACTCTGAAAACCCACTCTCCACCATTAGTCCCTTCACTGCACCTCACCGACACACCACACGCTTCAGCATCACTTCACTACTCAAAGAGCAAGAGAGAGATCATAGGCATACATAGCATTAGCAACCAAATCCTGGGTAGTAGTTGTACTGCCTTAGCCTAGTCACTAATAATATAAACCATACTTGGATCCAACACGATTCCCACCTATAACACTATGTAATTATTTGGAAACTAATCTAATCAAACAATATGGATCTGAAATATAGAAATTATTTTTAGTTGTGTGATAAAAATAAACCTACCTGTATCACGACTTAGAGGTTAGAGCCAAATACACTACTCAGGGACAAATATAAATCTAAAACCTAGAAGTAGTTATCACTTATTGAAATCACCAAACACACTCTTATTTTGATTAAAGTATTAATGTTTTTTTAAGTGTATCAAGTAGAAGTGAGGATAGCCACCTAATCGATTTAAGATTTATAAAAGTTAAATGAGACAAAAAGTGTTTGGTTAGATTTCAACAGTTCAACAAATAATTCAAGCAAGTAAATAATTAAATTTGATTAAATATAAACAAGTTTAATTTTATATTTTTAACAACCACTTTAATAAAACCTAACAATATAAAATACACCTAAATTTATTTGAGAGAGAATTAACCAAATCTTCGTAAAATTCTATCTTTTTAACTTTTTCTATATTGTCATTTAAATACTATTATATTTTAACTTTTAGTGCTTATCATCATTTATCATTTTTCTTATTTCTTCTCATCTAATTTTTATACTCCACCTTTTCTCAATCTCACTTCTACTCTTTCTTTTTTCTTTTGATTCTAACTTAGATTTGTATCTCTTTTACTTTCATTCACAAAATTAAATCCAAACTAGCTAGTCGCCACCACTGAATGCAGATGGAGGAGTCATCATTGCTTCTTAAACTTCCACTCAAACGCACCTAATGTATTTCTCTCAAAGATCTTGTCGTTACATTTTTATCTTTGTATCTCTCTCTCTGCTTGAACAAAGGACATGGCAAGGAAAGTCCAAATCATAACTCATTGATCCCGTCACCCAATCAACTTGTCACCCTTTTTGGTTGGTAATGGGTGTGAAATATATGCGTTTAGTTGCACTAGTTTTATGATTCTGTGCCCGAAGATGAACAACAAACCCTTGAGCACCATTAGTAACCTAATACACATAATCAATGATTACAAATACTAATTATCTCACTAACTTATAGATATCTTAGTAAATGAGACATAAATTTTAAGATTGTTTTACACCTAATGCGAGGATTAATCCTTCCACAATTAATAAAAAAAGATTATTTGGAACCCGTAAGTGTAAAAAAGTGGAAAACTAGAAAGATGCAAGAAGAGTATATTCATTCTAAATAACAAAAGCACTTATATAGGCAAGTACACAATTGAAAAATTCCAACAATAGGAAGCACTATTGCCATGATCCAAAAACTGCTAATAACCATAAAAAACCTCCCTAAGAAAAAGGACCATTAAGACCCACTAAAATAATAACCAAAAGACATGCTAAAAAACAAAAACAGAATACACTAACAAACCCTCCCTTAAACTGATATTTGCTAATTCAATTTAAAGACTTGTCTGACTTTAGTGTGCATACTCTAAGTGACCTTTTATGCTTCATGAATGGCTCTTTTTTTAATGTTTTGGTGAAGATATCAGCAACTTGATCTTCACCCCTACAATAAATTAGATTAATCACTTTCTCATTGCTTAATTCTCTCAAGAAGTAAAATTTCACATCAATGTGCTTGCTTCTTCCGTGTAGCACTAGATTGTTTGACAGCTTGATTGTTGAGTTGTTATCACAAAAATTGAGTAGCCCTGAGTTGCTTGAATTTCAATTCTTCAAGAACTCTTCTTAGCCATATGGCTTGACAAGCACAAGCAGTTTCTGCAACAAATTCTGCCTGTGTGCTTGATAAAATAACAATTGGTTGTTTTTTAGAGAACCAAGAAACAACACCTGAGCCAAGCATAAAAACACACCCTAAAGTGCTCCTCCTATCATCTTGATCTCCTGCATAATCACTGTCAGTGAACCCCAACAGATTTGACTTTTTACCTTTCTTGTAAAATAGTCTAAAATCTCAAGTTCCTTACAAATAGCGAAGGATCCTCTTGGCAACAAACAAATACATTTTGTGGGATTTTCCATGTACCAGCTGATCAAGCTTACAAAATACATTATATCAGGCCTTGTAGCAGTTAGATACATCAAACTGCCCATAATTTGTTTGTAAAGTGTGTTGTTAATCTTCTTTCCTTCAAGATCTTTATGTAACTTCAAACCACATTCAACTGGAATGTTTATAGGATTGCAATCCTTCATTTGAAACTTGTCCAAAATTTCTCCCTGATCCGGTCTCAATACCGGTATCCGATCTGCAAGACATATTTCAACGTCTTTGTCAAGACATCAACGTGTAACCGGTGTCATCGGTATACATCCGGACTGTAATTCCGTATCAGGAGCTCTCCCTATACCGGTTGTTCAGGATAACACCATAACACCGGATAACACACACGTCACTATGCAAAAGACAAGAATCATTGCTACAGGGACCGATCAATAATCCCCAGCACTATAAGCCAAATTCTGTTCACGGGGATGGTCAACTTGCTCCCTAATCCTAGTCTATACTCTCCATGCTCAATATAAAATAGCCACTTGACCCAATCATGCTGGTGAGTGCGCAATAAAATAATGCTAATGGAAGTTAGTGGTTCCCCACTAACGAGTCCTCGTAAAACGAGCCAATCAGGTATATGAACTCTCTTCATTAATGAAGTGGGGGATTCGAAACTTAATCTAAAAAAAACGATTACTCTCTGAAATACATTCCTTACTCGGAATATTATTACTGACTTGAGCGTCGGAGAATCTTTGCAGGTGACACCACCATTCGCCCATATCAACGCATTAGGTCAGTGTGAAGGATCTCCAGAACGCCCAATCCGCTCTCCTCACGCAAGGACAACGGATATTTATACTGGATACTCATACATCCGGTCTTCAGCATAGTATTTGCATACTATTTGTGATTGACTTGACTCCGGATCTCTAGACCCCGGTTCAGGACAGATCATTGGCACGCCCGGTGGGACTCGATAAAGTTATTCCCATATCCATTGAAAGAACAAGTGATCCTCGATGGAAGGCGAAGGACAAGATTTCGTGGAGAATCAACCTGAAGGCAGAACCAACCCCAACGTCTTCAGGAAACTCAACTTTGATTCTCATGGGGGCAGCTCAAAGAAGATAGTAACAGTGTCTAATCCTGATCCTCGTGATGAGCTGATCAGTCAACTTCAGAGAGAACTCGCCGAACTGCGAAGAGAAAGAAGGCAAAGTGAGGACAAGGAATCATCTCGCACACGAAACACTCCCCATACAACTGACGGAGAAAAGTCCACCACTCTCTAATACTCGAACATCCCTACGTTTGAGAGGAGAGAACAGACTCATGACTCTGAAGTTGAAACTGCCCGAAGAAAGAGGGAGTCAACGACAGCACCCCTAGTAAGCTACAAGTTAAAAGTTCCTTTTTCAAGGAGACTCATGAGCATCCACATCCCCAAGCACCTTCAAACTACTCAGCCACTTTCCATTGGAAAATACAATGGCGAAACCGATCCTACCAAGCACCTTGATGCTTATGTATTTGAAGCTATGTACTTGGGGGATGATGAGGATGTAATGTGTCGGATGTTCCCACGAACATTATCAGAAGAGGCCCTGGGTTGGTTTAAAGGTCTACCTTCTGGATCTATAGATTCTTGGGCTGAAATGGCAGCTACTTTTGAAACTCAATTTGTCATCTCTAGAGATGTGCCCAGGACATCTCACACCTTGGCTCAGATTAAGCAAGGTGGAAACGAAGGCTTAAAAGATTTCCTGAAGAGGTTCTACAAGGAAGCTTCCTTGGTTCCTAACCTCACAGAGTCCATTAAGCTGCATATTGTCATTGAGGCATTGCAGCCAGGATCAGCTTTTGCCCTCTCATTAGCAAAGAGCCCTCCAGTAACGTTTGAGGAGTTCAGGAAAAAAGCCTCAAAGTACGTGAGTATAGAGATGCACTTAGAAGCTATAGCTGCAAAGAAAAAGCCACTAACACCACCTTCCCAAAATCAGAAGGGTAAGGAGAAAACGAGGTCAGAACGCATGGAGAGACCACTCACCAATCCTAAAGTTAATAACCACTCTCCTCGATCTCGAGAAAGGCAGGTTAATTCCTTCAGCCATTATACACAACTATCTGCCAAGCCATCTTAGATTTTGAGAGAGGTCGGATGGCCAGCTTTTAGCATCTATGGCGTTAGAAGGCCAGCCCCTATGAAAAGACCAGGAAATCCCCGTAAGTATTGTGATTTTCATGAACAGAATGGTCATTCCACTGATGAATGCCAAGCTCTAAAGAACGCGGTTGAGACGCTAATTAGAGAAGGCAAATTAAAGCAATACCTGTTCAAAGAAAAATCCTTTGACAAAGTAGAGCGGAATGAGAAAAGAGAAAGAGATCCAGACGACGGGGATGACAATAACCGTAATCCGGTTAGAAAATTCTCTGCTTCAGAGAAACAAAAGGGTGTGATGACTGATGAAATAGCACATAAAGATAGCATGCCTCAGCAACAGCATCAAGGCCGGTGTGAAGTCATTGACATGATTGCTGGAGGATTCGCTGGAGGAGGAGCTTCAATTACAGCCCGTAAGAATCATCATAGAATGATTCTGTCTGTGAAAGGGAAAGTCAAAGACAATCGCCCTTACAGAGGTGGGGTTGAAGCTCCAATAATCTCTTTCTCCGATGAGGATTTTGGCCCAACCGTTCCTGGTGGTGACGATGCTGTGGTCATCACTGCAGTAATAGCCAACAAGGACGTCCGAAGAATCCTTGTTGACCAGGGAAGTTCCTGCGATGTTATTTTTTATAATTGCTTTGAAAGAATGGGTTTTAAAGACTCAGACTTACAGCCTTATACGCAGGAACTAACAGCTTTCAATGGAGCAAAGCAATCAACGAAGGGGTACCTTGACACCCTTATTTCATTTGAAGGCGAACCAGGGGCCAGAACGGTTAAATCCTGAATACTGGTGATCGATGTTAAATCACCATTTAATGGCATCATAGGCCGTCCTACGTTAAACGCCATGGAGGCAGTTGTATCAACTCCACATCTCCTTGTCAAGTTTATTGATAAGGATAATGTTGTTTCATCTATCCGAGGTGATCAAGAGATGACTAGGTACTGCTACAACCTAAGCCTCAACATGACAAAACTGGAAGCCTCCAATAAAAAGAGGAAACTCAATGATTCTGGAGCAGCTGCTGGATCTGTAAGCCTTGTCGACCTGGACCCTAGGGCGGATTTGAACATTGATCCGTCCAACCCATTAAAGCCCACACCGGATGGGAGTTCCAGGGACATCGTCTTGGGAGATTCTCCAGAAAAGATCACCCATATTAATGACAAGCTAGATACAGAAATGGAGCAGCGACTACTGATGCTCCTGCAAGAATTTAAAGACCTCTTTGCATGGACTGCAGCCGATATGCCTGGCATAGACCCTGCTTTCTGCTGTCATAAATTATCCGTCTATCTAGAGACGAGACCGGTTGCCCAAAAGAAAAGAAGATTGGGACCAGAGAAACAGAAGGCATCTTGCCAGCAAACTGAGGAATTGCTGAAGGCCGGATTTATTAAAGAAATCCGTTATTCCTCTTGGCTATCGAATGTGGTGATGGTCCGTAAATCCAATGGTAAATGGAGAATGTGCATTGACTATATGGACCTCAACCGCTGCTGTCTAAAGGATCCTTATCCTCTTCCTAATATAGATCAGATGGTAGATGACTCCTCTGGTTATCAATACCTGAGTTTCATGGATGCTTATTCGGGTTACAACCAGATTCCAATGTGCGAAGAGGATCAAGAGAAGACAACTTTCATAAATGATCGTGGTGTCTTTTGCTATACAGTTATGCCCTTTGGCCTGAAAAATGCTGGGGCCACATATCAGCACATGATCAACAAGGTTTTTGAGGGCATGCACACCAAACTTGTTGAAGTGTACATTGATGACATAATAGCCAAGACACCGGTTGGAGGCAATCATATTGAAGACCTACGCCAAGTATTTACCCGCTTGAGAGAATTTAACATGAGGCTAAACCCAATAAAATGCACTTTCGTTGTCCCTGCTGGGAAGTTCTTGGGTTTCATGTTAACCCAACGCGGTATTGAAGCCAATCCAGGGAAGTGCCAAATGATTCTAGACATGCAGAGTCCAAAGGATCTGAGAGAAGTCCAATCCCTGAATGGCAAAGTAGCAGCTTTGGCACGGTTCATGCCAAAAATGGCTCACATGTCACTCCCCCTATATAAAATACTGAAAAAGTCCAAGAAATTCGAGTGGGGACAGGAACAAGAGAAAGCATTCCAAAAGCTTAAGGAGGTGTTGTCTAAACCTCCCATTCTCACGAAGCCTGACCTCGAAGACACACTCATCCTATACTTGGCTATTTCAGATGAAGCTTTGGGCGTTGCCTTGATAAAAGAAACTCCCGATGGACAGAGACCGGTCTATTTCACTAGCAAAACCTTACAAGGTGCTAAGATCCGGTATCAAAAAATCGAGAAGGCCGCCCTCGCTGTTGTTTGGGCCTCTCGACGGCTACGTTCGTACTTTCACGCCCATCCAATCATAGTAAGAACGGATTTACCACTCCGCTCTGTATTAATCAAGCCCGATCTCGCTGGGAGGATGATCAAGTGGTCTATTGAACTCTCTGAGTTTGATATATCCTATGAACCTCGAAGCGCTATTAAAGCTCAAGTCCTGGCTGATTTTATTGTGGAAATGACAGGGACGGATCCAGATACCCCTCGTGTCCATTGGACTATTTACGTTGATGGTTCATCGAACCAAAGGGGCTCTGGAGCAGGTGTAGTCCTTGAAAGTGATGATGGAGTGCACCTGGAAATCTCCCTTCGCTTTAATTTCAAAACATCCAACAACCAAGCTGAATACGAAGCTTGTTTGGCCGGACTGAGAGCTGCAATTGACATCGGAGCTTCTGAAGCGACGCTCTGTAGCGATTCACAACTGGTGATTTCACAGATCTTGGGAGATTATCAGGCTCGCGAACCTCAACTCCAATTATACTTGAACTGTGTCAAGAAGTTGAGAGAGAAATTCTCGAAAATGGAATTTAAACATGTTCCACGCGAAGAGAATACTAGAGCGGATATACTCTCCAGATTAGCAAGCACCAAACGACCAGGTAGCACCACTACACTGGTTCAAAGCACACTGACGTCGCCCAGCATTCCTCTTTTCCCTTCTCTAAATGCCATAATGACCAACTCCCTTTATGAAGACACATGGATGGCCCCCTACATCCGTTATTTGGCCGATGGGCAGCTGCCTACGGATGAGAAGGAAAAGACAAAGATAAGGAGGGAATTACCATACTTCACCATGATCGATGGTAATCTTTACAGAAGGGCACTCTCCGTGCCTTATTTGATTTGTCTCAAAGAGAATGAGGTGCAAGGTGTAATGGAGGAAGTACATGAAGGACAATGTGGACACCACGCCGGAGGAAGAAGTTTAATGAGAAAAATCCTCAGGGCAGGCTACTGGTGGCCCACGATGAAACAAGACTCCATTGACTTCGTCAAAAATGCGACGCTTGCCAAAAGTTCTCTAATCTTCACCACACACTGGCGGAAGAACTCTTCACATCCGCTGTTCCATGGCCCTTCTACCAATGGGGATTGGATATTCTGGGCCCCTTTCCAACTGCTCCTGGGGGCATCAAATATCTCATTGTAGGGGTCGATTATTTCACTAAGTGGATAGAAGCAGAGCCGGTGGTACATATTACTTCAGCCCGAACTCGTCGTTTCATGTACGAAAACATTATAACACGATTCGGGGTCCCAGCACGAGTTGTCACAGATAATGGCACCCAATTCACGGATAGAAAATTCACAGATTTACTCGAAGGGTTAGGAATAACCCAAATATTCTCATCCGTCGAACATCCCCAAACCAACGGCCAAGCTGAAGTGGCCAACAGGGAGGTGCTGAAAGGACTAAAGAAACGCCTTGGTGAAGCCAAGGGAGGATGGACAGACCAGTTGTGTCACGTCCTGTGGGCATATCGGACAACGCCTCATTCTTCCACCAATGAATCCCCATATCGCCTCACATACGGGGTAGAGGCAATGATACCCGTGGAATTGCAAATTGCTTCCACAAGGGTCAAATACTTCTCTGAAGACAACAATAATGCTAACTTGGCGTCAGAAATGGATGTCATACAAGAACTCAGAGAAGATGCATTCATCAGAGATCAGGCTATCAAAGCCAAAGTTGCTCTCCGATACAACAAACGAGTTCAATCAAGGACTTTCAACGTTGGAGATTTGGTTTTGAGGAAAGCAAGTGTAGGGAACAAATTCCCTCATCAAGGCAAACTAGCCCCAAACTGGGAAGGCCCATACAGGGTATCCAAGGTTGCTGGCAAAGGCTCTTACCGCCTTGAGAACCTTGATGGCACTCCAATCCGAAATAAATGGAACACCCAAAACTTGCGCATCTATTATAGCTAGCTGCTGGAACGATACATACTCTCCTATCCTCATTTTAAACTGAATACTGGAGAAATTATTTTCCCGGCTATGCTTTCATTGTAATTCTTATTTTTGATTTAATAAGAATCTCATACAACAATTTAACTCTTTTCGAGTTTTTCTTATGCTGTGATTTTCAGTTTATCCGGCGTACAGAAGCATGTTCAGGACGGATAATCTCAACTACCTATTCCGTAGTTGACGATGTAACTCCTCGAACATGTGCAACGTACAAGAGCATACTCAGGACGGATGATCTCAATTACCCATTCTGTAATTGACGATGTAACTCCTCGAGTATGTGTAAGAAACTAAAGGCCCGGATTGTAGGATTAAATCGAACTCTGGGTACGGTTAGTAAGTTTGGCTGAACACCGGTGAAGACCTGGGCTGTAGGATTAAACCGAACCTCAGGAAATGGGTTGTAGGATTGAACCGAACCCCATTCTAAGAACGGTAAAAGGGTAAAACCCAACACCGTATTGAAGGCTTGGGCGTAGTAAGCTGGTTCTTCTTCAAGACCACGCTGAACCCCAAGTAACGGGCGCAGTAGGTTCAGGATTAGCCCTGATCTGAACCCCGTGTTGAAGGCTCGGATTGTAGGATTAAACCGAACTCTGAGTACGACTAGTAGGATTGACCGAACGTCGGTGAAGAATCGTCAATGGGTAAAACCAAAGACCGATTAAACGAGTGGATTGTAGGGTTAAACCGAACTCCAAATACAAGTAAGTTATACTGAACTCCAAATTAATACTCTCTTTTGAAGTTCCTTATCTGGGAGTTTTATAGCTTTAAATTCTGAATCATTAATTCTTCAGTCAGAAATGCTCAATTGAAACCTGACTCATGAACTCCGACCCAAAAATAATTCATTCGGGTACGCCACAATCTTAGGCATATTCACCCGAAACCTTTCAGTCAGAAATATTTACATTCAGAATTATCAAACAAAGGGATTTCTACTCGAAGTCCTCACTCTTAAGAACTCTCACGTGAAAGTATCACTCAGAGTTTCTTCAAAGTACTGATCACCCAATAATACTGGGGCACAGTATCAGCAGTTTAACGAATATTTTGGGGAACGAACTCTTAGTGAAACGTTCTCACAATCATTTCCCCTCAAGAATTAAATTTTCAAGCCGTTCTCATGACAATAGCATTTTCACTCACAACGGCAATCCATACTATGTTATTTACAACCAAAAGGCCTGATTTTCAAGAAGCAAGATACGCTTTCTACCAGGCTTTTATATCAAATTGTTCATACTTGACAAAAAAATACTCTATCTTTTCTGTTAAATCAAGTCTTTGGCTATTAAAACGCCTATACATGAAAAACGATAGCTATATGTCTCTATCCGTTCTTCATCCTGCATGTAAAAATCTGGAATGATTCAATACACATGCAATCCTTCTATTAAAGTTATTTTCAACTAAATAAGCTTATAAAGGCAAATGGTTCTTTTATTGATCAAATGGAAGATTACATGAAGAAATTCGTTTAGTAATCCGGAGCTGATCCCGGAACACAGCGAATTTGAATCAATAAAGACAAAGACAGGGAAGGCATTATTTCTTCTAACTTGTATCTCCTTCCTTCCCTTTGCCTTTACCTCCGGCCTTGCCTTCATTAGCACCAGAGCTAGTTCCTTCACTTCTAAGCTTCAGGAGAGAAGGTCCCATTGATTGGCCTTCAGGTAGAGGAGCGAACTTGTACGGGGTGTTAGGCGGATCCTCATGACGGTCTTTAACAACGGCCACCAGTTTCCCTTGGTGAAACTCATAGAACGGATCCATACCATTCAAATTAAGTTTTACTTTGGGATTCCGGTATTGAACTTGATGAACAGCCAACCCGAAAGATTCCTTGACTGCTTGATCACACATATCTACAGCCTCAGCCAATTCTGCTTTCAAGGTTTTGACTTTGTCAGTCGAATCCGCCAACGTTAAGAGCAGCTCTTTCTCCTTATGCGACCAATCTTCTGCTCCTTGAGAATAGACGATCTTAGCCTCCTTCAGCTCTTCCCCCAGCTTCGAAGAATGTTCCTTCTCCGTACAAAGGCTGACATGGAGGTCGGAATTGATTTTCTTCTGGTCAAGTACTTGGACTTCCAGCTCATTGACAAGATACTTCAGTCTGGCAATTTCCTCATCCTTTTTGTATCCTTCCTCTTTGGAAGCCTCTAATCTACTTTCTAAACAGAGGATGTTTGCCTTATCCTTAGCAGCAACAATGCTAAGGTCGTTAACCTTGCCAACCAATGAACTGAGCCTTTCATTGTCTTCTGAAAGCTTGCGAACCGATTTCAGAAGACCGGATAACTCTGCCAAGTGCTTCTGTCTGGCATTGCAAGCTTTGATTACTTCTCCGCTCTCCAATGAAGGCTTCAACTTGTACGAAGATTCAGGAACGCTCTCAGGAATAGAACCCTCATATACAAGGTATTGAGCAAGACCAGAATTACCTTCAGGAGGGCAGGGAGCTTTAGGTGAAAAGTAAGTTGTTATTGGTTTTGCACCAAAAGTAATCACGTTGCCTGGGGCATCCTCGGAGTGTGCTTTTTCACTTTCTTTCCCTCAGAAGGCTCCAGATCAGCATCCCCTTTCGAAGTTTTTGGTTTCTTGGGAGAAGGTTGAGATTCCGAGGTCCTGGAGGAATCAATTTTTGCCTTTTTCCTTTTCTCTCCGCCCTTCTTAACCACCACATCAGGGGTCGGTCTCTCAGATCCGCCCTCTAGCAAGGGAATATCGTCACCAGCAGACGAAGTCAGTATTATGGTCTCAGCGGTAGCCTTCTTAGAATTCCGTTTTGCCTGAATGTCATTTTCAGCTGCAACGGAGCTCTCTCCAGCTTTGAGCCCTTTCAACTTATTCATCTCTGGTGACTTCGTCTCGATTTCAACTGCAAAACCAAATAACACAATTAGAGATCGAAGATTTCGAAGCATGATATATAAAAGCATGAAAAATGGCAGGAAAATTACGTAAATATTCCTCGCGGGTAGACTCTGACCCTAGCAAACGCCTGCAGGAGAAAAATTTATGCGAGGTGGTATATGAAT
This sequence comes from Clitoria ternatea, assembly GCA_037962975.1. Taxonomy (NCBI): domain Eukaryota; kingdom Viridiplantae; phylum Streptophyta; class Magnoliopsida; order Fabales; family Fabaceae; genus Clitoria; species Clitoria ternatea. The sequence goes on from CM075673.1 coordinate 141,942,217, forward strand.
GAAGAGCGGAAAGAACAGAAACCGAAGATGGGCTCAATTCATCTTCCTCAGTGTAATACGCCTGGGAGGTTAATAAGAAATGCTCATGCGTCCAGGCTACAGGAAATTTCGGAATCCCATCTTCAGTTAACCAAAAAACTGGTTCGTTAGGCTGGACACTGATCTTCGTGAAGTAAGATTTGAAAGAACGACCATCAACTTTGGCGGAGTCAGTGTAAGACTCAAAGTTGATGATCTTGGAGAGAGTCCGGAGGGTTATCAAACTCACTCCCCCCTTCTCCTTATTCGCACGACGGACCACTTGGGAGAAATAGAAGAGCATAGCCACCGTCGGTTTAAAGTTGAAGTGCTCCCCAAGCACTTCAAGAGAACGGACCAACCCCCATCCGTTGGGGTGAAGCTGTGAAGGGGCGCAGTCCAAAAATCTCAGAACCCCCATCTGAAACTTCGTGAAGGGGAGGCGCACACCTAGATTCAAAAACAGAAAGTCATACATATATATGGACCTTTTGTCCGGTGTATGACATATCCGTTCTGTTGGAAGCGGAGCAAACACCATAAATTGAAACCTACACTCCTCCTTCTTGAAGACTGTAAAGCGCGGCTCTAACTCTGCTCCGTCCTCCCGAGCGTGAACGGACGGTGTTTCATGAAATTCCTCAGCCACCCAGCTGAATGGACGCTTCTGTTGGAATTTCACCCAATCAATCCGGTGTGCAACTACATTGCACAATCCGGAAGCTGTCATCATTATGTATTGTTGAAAGGGTGCTTCCCCACCAGATGTTCTTCCTCCAGTCGTCTTCTTTACTGCCATCGTAAAAGCTTTTACGCTGCGGTAAAAACCCACATCATTAGAGAGGTACAAATCAGCACTCTCAGCACTCTCACTAGAGGAGGATTCTGAAGAGGGTATTATCACCCTTCGCCTCTGATACGGTGACGCCTCCCTCTCTGAATATAGTGGCTTCGATTGGAAGACCACTGGGATCCTCCCACCACGAACTGAGGGATTTCAAGTTGAGGCCCTTCCTCCTCTTCCCCTAGAGCTAAAACCTCTCCTAGACATTTACAGATACTGAAAGAAGACACGAAAAGTCGAAGGAAAATGGTTACCTAAGGATGAGGGAGGATAGTGAATCAAAGTTCACAGAGGCAAACACGAAAGTCTTCTCGAAACTTTTGCAGGGATTCGTCAAGGGAGCAAGAAGAAGTGATTACTGAAATTGCCAAATATGTCTTTTTCAGGGCATGAAAGCTCTCAAATACCGATTCAAACAACCTGTCGTTTACTCTCAAACGACTCTCCCTTTTGATGGATCACAATAGTCGTTTTGAACCCAAAGGCGCGGAAATGCCATCGTTTTGTCACAGAGCCTTCTAAATGGGCCTATTAAATCCAAATTCTAGGCCCACCAAGTTCCTGTGTGACGGTTATTAAGACATGCGCATTTAACGCAATAATGGCTCGCCCACGTGAGTAAAGGCATTAAATGTCCAATCATGAGAAACGTGGCCACCATTACTCGAATACCAAGGGTTTCATCATAACGGAACCTTGTTCCAAGAGCGGATATTTACACAACAGTACGATCGGTATAGCTTATATGAGCAAATCTACTAATTCCTCACATAAGCTAGGGGGCTAGTAGAGTACTACTGATCACCAATTTTAGATATGAAAATTGAACGCTCAATCCGTACGATTGAGAATCATTCATCTCAATCCGTACTCCTGCGATTGAAAAAACGTCCCCAGGACGGATGATCTCAATCACCTATTATGTGATCTGACGATGTAACTCCTGGCGATGTATACTTCCCCAGGACGGATGATCTTAATCACCTATTCTGTGATCTGACGATGTAACTCCTGGCACCGTACATATCCCCAGGACGGATGATCTCAATCACCTATTATGTGATCTGATGATGTAACTCCTGACGATGTATACTTCCCCAGGACGGATGATCTCAATCACCTATTCTGTGATTCGATGATGTAACTCCTAGTACGAACAATCCCCATCATCATTCTTATGATGGAAGATTTTGAAAGTTAATCCACGCTTTCACTCTCAAGTGGTATTCTCCCAGGACGGATACTCTTTATCACCTACTCTGTGGTACAATGACGTAACACCTGGCATAAACAAACTCCCATCATCATCCTTATGATGGAAGACTCAAACACCACTTTCTTACACCTTTGCAGTTCCCCAAACTTGGAACAATATTCTTACAATGGACGACATTGATTCTCCAGTGAGAATAACACGGATTAAGAACAGTCATCCGTCCTGTTACACTATTTTACTAAATGACGGATCGGCTCCTCCTTTCCCCAAAATAATTAAGGATCATGCCCTAAAGACAGGCACCCTTTTCTTAACACACACTTGGGGACATGTATATATTTCTCCGTTCTAAATTCATTTGTTGTTCAATCTTTCGAGGCAATTATTTCAGTTCGACCTCAAGGTTAATCATATAGAACGGATTAACAACGACTTAAATGACATATATGCATGAAATGTTGGAGACAAATTTCTTAAATGAATTTTATTCATGAAAAACGAAATTACACATAACTGTTCAAAATCGGAGTTGATCCCGGAACACAACTCTACATATAAATAAAGCAAGACTACGGAGGAGGAATTTGCTCTTCAGCTTTCTGTGCTTCCTCAGCTCCAGGCTCTTGTGTCCCTTCCTTTGGGATTTCCTTAGGAATTCCCCCTCCAGGAGCCTCAGTTCCTTCCGCAGACGAAGCGACCTCAGACGTAGAAAGAACGTAATCCGGTCCCATAGTTTGACCCTCAGGAAGAGGAGGCAAACCGTACAAGGACGTCGGAGGATCTTCATGACGACCATCAACCACGATGACCAACTTTCCTCCATAGAATTCATAGAACGGATCCATTCCATAGAGGCTAAGTTTCACAGTGGGGTTGCGGTAGAAAACTTGGCGTATAGCTAGGCCGAAGGATTCTTCAACCGCCTGGTTGCATATATCAATAGCTTCCTGCTTCTCAGCTTTCACTATAGCCAATTCTTCCCGCAACCTCGATAGCTCCCCACTTGATCCTCCAGATTCCGTTCTCCCAGCCTTCAGTCCCTCGATCTCAAGAAGGAGCCTCTTCTCCTTTCGGGACCACTCCTCAGCAGCAACTTTGCTCTTATCCTCGAGCTCAACCTGCTTAGCCTGGCTGCTACGGAGTTCTTCCTTTGATTTGTTAAGCGTTTCCTCCCTCTCTGCCAATTTATCTTCCAAGTCTTTGAGAATACCTTTAAGCTTAAGGTTCTCTTTGTTCATAATATCCCCGAACTCTTTAGACTTGGCAAGACGGTCTTCCATTAATTTTATAGTGGCTTTATCCTTCCCTGACGAGAGGTTGAGCTGTTCTAATTTATCACTCAGCTCATCAACCTTATCAACATTGTCAGCTAACAAACTGAACGAGTGAAGCATTCCAGTCAGTTCTGCTAACTGCCATTTTCCGGCCTCACACGCTTCCTTAATTTCTTTAGTGTTAAGCGTGGGCCGGAGTTCATACATCGGTTGAGGAAGAATCGCTGGGGTTGCTCCCCGATATGAGAGGAAGGGGGTAAGGAATGAAGTTGTTGGGTAGGAGATCAGATCAGGCCTAGGAACTCCGGCAGCAATCCCCACATGGAGTCCGGAGGAAACATCAGCTGCATCCGAGGTTTCTACAGCCTTACCTTCTGGAGTTTTACGTTTCTTCGACGGACCCCCGAAAGAATCATTCTTGATTTTTCTCCTCCTCTCAGTTATTGGGGGCTGACCCGTAGCTGCGCCAACACCGGTTGAACCGCCCTCCACCAGCGGAATCTCCCCTTTAACATCCGAAGTCAGGATGATCAATTCGGGACGATCCCTTGCGGAGGGCTTGGCCTGAATTTCATTTTCGTGGGCTACGGATTTACCTGCCGCTTTAAATCCCTTTAACTTATTCATCTCTGGAGATTTTTGTTCTATCTCACCTGCATGCACAAACACAAAATATTAACAACCACGAAATACTCGATACATTTGACAAAGTAGAAAAAGAGAAATAAAACGAGAATTACGTAGATATTCATCCCGGACTCCGCTTGAACTACTTAAAAGACGCCTACATGAAAATACTTTAGAGCGTGTAGTGTGCGCTTCAAGTGCGAACAACACTTTCGACGATTCAGGGGATAGCTCGGATTGATCAGCATAATATGCTTGGGAGTTTAAAAGAAAATGTTTATGGGTCCAACTCAAAGGAAATTTGTTAAGACCATCTTCATCCCTCCAAAAGATTGGTTTCTTCTTCCCAACAGATATCCGAGTAAAGTAGGATTTAAATGATTTTCCATCGACTTTGGCCGAATCGGTGTAAGATTCAAAGTTTACGAAAGAACAGAGAGTTCGGAGTGTCACTAGGCCAATACCGCCCTGCTTGTTAGCCCTCCGAACTACTTGAGTGTAATAAAACAGCATCGCTACTGTGGGCGTGAAGTTGAAATGATCCCCTAGAACCTCCAGAGCACGGCTGAGGCCCCAACCGTTGGGATGAAGTTGAGAGGGTGCGCAGTTTAAGAACCTCAACACACCCATCTGAAGCTCGGATAAGGGAAAACGAACTCCCAGGTAATGAAATATGAAATCGTACATGTATACAGAACGGTCGTTGGGTACGGCATGGCATATCCGCTCTGTAGGAAGTGGTGCAAATACCCTAAACCACTTCTTCATTTCTTCTTCTGCATGAAGCGTGAACCTTGGTTGAATTCGGGGTCCATCCTCGTTTGCATGATGGGAAGCCAAGTTCTTAAACTCACTAGCTACCCAACAGAAAGGCCATTTAGCCTGAAGTTCTTCCCAATTTAACCTAGAAACAGCAACGGTGTAAAGACCTTCTGTTGTCTTCAGAATGGTATTATCTCCGGAAGTCCTTTCTCCAGCAGCCATCTGAATCACCTAGACCGAACTCTTTAATCTACGATAAAAGATCATATCGTCAGAAAGGTGATAACCATTACTCACTTCATTTTTTAAAGCGACTACAATCAGAGGACGACTCTGAGAAGGGAAAAGTCACTTTCCACAGTGAGTAAGATCCCCTTTCTGAGTGACATGACTCAGCCTTAGGAAGAATCACAAGGATTCTTCCCCATGACTATTAGGGTTGCGAGAAAGTAATCTCCCCCTAACTAAAGCACATTCTCTTTGCAAAAATAGTATACCAAAACAAGATGAAAATAGCATGGGAAAGTTACCTCAGATAAAGATGATGAAGATGAGGACTAAAAAAAAAAAAAGTCTCGTAGAGCAAGCGACGAACTTCCTTACGATATTTTTGCAGAGTGTTGCTAAGAAATCAGAAACGAGTGGAACCCAGAATCCACTAAGTGTTTCTTTTATAGGAAATGAAAAGGCTCAGTTACCACCTCTTGAAGTTGTGACGCTCTCAACTAAACGCGTTGGTTCACAAGTGAAACGACACAACCGTTCCAAATTCATGGGCGCCAAAACAATATCCATTCGACGAAGGGCCTATCTACTAGGCCCAAAAGTTTCAAAAAATGTAGGCCCGTTAAGCCTTAAACGACGGTTATTGAGATTTCCATCTCAGACGCAATAATTGCTCGCCCATATGGTTAAAAGCATTTAATGTCTAATCATGCGACGCAATTCACGCTCTACAGCCGTTACGCGAACTTCAAGAGCCTTCAATTCCAATAAACTCTTGAAATTCTCATACAGCGAATCTTTGTCTGAATCCGTTGTGATAACATCATCACATCGGATCTTTTGACTTAAGAACGGTCATTTGCAATATAATAACAAATGCTAAGGAACTGTTATACGCGTAAGCCTACCGATATTTAGACCTCTCGCAGGTTGAGTAGCTTATGTGAACAACCACTCAGTCCCTCACACAAGCTAGGGGACATATGATCCGGTCTCAATACCGGTATCCGATCTGCAAGACATATTTCAACGTCTTTGTCAAGACATCAACGTGTAACCGGTGTCATCGGTATACATCCGGACTGTAATTCCGTATCAGGCGCTCTCCCTATACCGGTTGTTCAGGATAACACCATAACACCGGATAACACACACGTCACTATGCAAAAGACAAGAATCATTGCTACAGGGACCGATCAATAATCCCCAGCACTATAAGCCAAATTCTGCTCACGGGGATGGTCAACTTGCTCCCTAATCCTAGTCTATACTCTCCATGCTCAATATAAAATAGCCACTTGACCCAATCATGCTGGTGAGAATAAAATAATGCTAATGGAAGTTAGTGGTTCCCCACTAACGAGTCCTCGTAAAACGAGCCAATCAGGTATATGAACTCTCTTCATTAATGAAGTGGGGGATTCGGAACTTAATCTAAAAAAAACGATTACTCTCTAAAATACATTCCTTACTCGGAATATTATCACTGACTTGAGCGTCGGAGAATCTTTGCAGGTGACACCACCATTCGCCCACATCAACGCGTTAGGTCGGTGTGAAGGATCTCCAGAACGCCCAATCCGCTCTCCTCACGCAAGGACAACGGATATTTATACTGGATACTTATACATCCGGTCTTCAGCACAGTATTTGCATACTATTTGTGATTGACTTGACTCCGGATCTCTAGACCCCGGTTCAGGACAGATCACTCCCACATACTTCTTTTGAGAAAGGAAAATCCCATCATCTGATTGCACTATTTCTATACCAAGGAAGTAATGTATCATGCCAAGATTAATCATTTCAAATTCATTCATCATAGACTTTTTAAAGTTATCAAACATGACAATATAATTTCCAATGAATATAAGATCATCAACATACAAACAGATTATGAGTAATTCCCTCTTTTCTCCAAATTTAATAAACAATGTGTGTTCATAAGGACACTTTGAAAAACCAACGTTTAAGAAATGAGATTCAATACAACTATACCAAGCCCGAGGGGCTTGTTTCAGCCCATAAAGAGCCTTTTTTAATTTGTAAACTTTGTGTTCTTTTCTTACTTTCACATAGCCAGGGGGTTGATCAATAAATACATGTTCCTCTAAGTAGCCATGTAAGAAAGCTGATTTAACATCTAGTTCAAAAATAGGCTAAGAATTTTGTGCTGCCAAGGCAACTACCACCCTGATTGTGTCATGTCTTGTAACTGGTGAGAATACTTCTGTATGAGCAACTCCATATTGTTGTTTGTAACCTTTAGCCACTAAGCGTGCCTTGTATTTATCCACATCTCCATTTTCATTCAGTTTTGTTTTAAAAACTCATTTTACTCTAATGGTTTTGTGCCCATTCAGAAGATCACACAACCCCCAACTATCATTCCTTTCAATGGAATTGATCTCATCATCCATTGCTTTTCTCTATTTTTCTTCTTTGATAGCACTTTCAAACATTGTAGGATCACATTCTGCAAACAGAGCAAAGTAAGTAATAGGATCTTCAGATTCTGTTACTTCATAGTCAGTCATCCATGCAGGTCTTCTTCTAATACGTTGTGGTCTCTCCTCGTTACTTGCAAGTGCTGAAACAGGTTGCTCATGCTCTTTTGGCTATTATTCTGCATCGTCATTTTCTTTATCAAAAATTATAGGAATCTGATATGCTACATCATTTTTTTCTTCTTAGAAACTTTGTTCATCAAAAACATGACAACTGATAATAATTTTCTTAGTGTTAGGATTGTAAAGCTTATAGGCTTTTGATTGCTCACTAACACTAAGAAAGACACATTTTTCTCCCTTATTGTCTAATTTTGATCATTTTTGGTCTGGTATACGGGCATAGGTAATACACCCAAAAATTCTAAAGTGGTCTATAGCTGGTTTTCTTCTACTCCATGCCTCATCTGGTATCAAATTATGAATAGCAAATGTTGGACTCCTATTTAGAATGTGCACGCTCCAATTAACTACTTCAGGCCAGAAACTTTTTGAAAGCTTACACTTAACCAAGAGACTCCACACCATGTTGAGAACTGTTCTATTTTTCCTCTCTGATACACTATTTTGTTGTGGTGTATATGCTATTTTTAGCTATTTCCGAATCCCATGTTCTTCACAACATGCAAAAAACTCATATGAACAGTACTCTCCACCACAATCTATTCGAATAGATTTAATAACTTTTCTTAATTCATTTTCTAGTTGAGCTTTGAAGCTTTTAAATGCAGAGAAAGCTTCTGATTTTTCATGTAGAAAATAAACCCAAGTTTTCCTAGAAAAATCATCAATAAAAGTAATTAAGTATCTTTTAGCTCCATTAAAACATGGTTTTATGGGACCATAAATATCTGAATGGACCAGCTCCAAAACATCCTTTGCTCTCCATGACTTGTCGTTAGGAAACTGAGAACAATGTTGTTTACTAACAACACATTCCTCACAAACTTGAGAGGGAGTTATGAGTTGTGGAAGACTTATCACCATATCCTTTTGTTGAAGGGTATTTAATCCACTAAAACTCAAGTGGCCATAACGATGATACCACAACTAAGCAGAATCTGTAACTTCAGCCATCAAACCAAATTGAATGCTATCAATCATCAACAGAAACAATCTGTTTGAACCCATTTGTACAACTACGATGGAACCTCTAACAGGATCCTAAATTTCACAAGATCCTTTACTGATAGTAATTACATTGCCTTTTTCCTGTAATTGCCCAACACTTAACAAGTTGCTTTTTAGATCAGGAACATATTAGAAATTGTTTCAACAAAACCATTCTTTGTTTTTATCTTTATATTACCTTTACCCATTACTTTTATAGTAGAGCTATTTCCAAAGCTCACAATAGAATGAAAATCTTCATCTAAGTATGAGAAAGAGGACTTACTTCCACTCATGTGGTTGTTGCAGCCTGTGTCCACATACCATATTCCTTGCTCACTATTTTGTTCATCTTCTACAACCATCAACAAGGTTTCCACTTCATTCTTCTTAACAAATTTGAACTCTTGCCTCTTTCTCTATCAATAGGAAGACTAGAGTAACATTCAAAGGCATAATGGCCAAGTTTATGACATCTAAGGCACTCTATCTTGGACTTCTTATGATTCTTTCCTCTACCTTTGCCTTAGGATTGGTTATGTTGGTCATTATTTACCGTATAGTTCCTGCTAGAATCTCTATTTCCTCGGCCTCCACATCCCTTCCTCTACCTCTACCACGACCCCTTCTTCTGAAGTTATGAGTATTGGTAGAAGCCTTCAATGCTTGTTCTTCCACTATTGAACTTCTTTTCATTTTTTTGTTCATGGACCAGCAAAGAGCTTTGAAGCTCATCAAGGGAGAGTTCATCAATGTTATTAGATTCCTCAATTGAGCACACAATGTAATCAAATTTTTGTGTGAGTGAACATAGAATTTTTTTCAACAATGGCTGTATCTCCCATTTTATCACCATGAAATCGCATATTGTTAGCAATTCCCATGGCCCTTACATAATATCCAGTGACAGATTCACCTTCCTAAATTTCAAGAATTTCAAAGTCTCACCTTAAAGCTTGAAGCTGAGCACGTTTGACTTTTGCAGAGCCTTGATATTTCTTATTAATTGAAACCTAAATATCCTTGAAAGTATCTTTGCAAAGAATAGTTTCCAGGATAGATCAGTCAAAGGCCTGAAATAAATAATTCTTGGCTCTCAAGTCTTTCAATTTTGACTCATCAATCTCTTTTTGTTATGCATCAGTAAGAACAACATTATCTTCTGGTGTGAGTACACCATCCTCAACAACCTGCTAGTACTCCTTAGACCTCAAAAGGTTTTCCATTAGCATGCTCCAATGGTCATAATGACTATTAAATCATGAAATGATTGACTGTACAAATTTGTAAGAAGCCATTAATGGAACTTAGATTATTGTCTTTTACTACTATTCTAACTTGGCTCTTGATACCACTATAAAAAAGTGGAAAACCAGAAAGATGCAAGAAGAGTATATTCATTCAGAATAACAAAAGCACTTATATAGACAAGTACACAACTGAAAAATTCCAACAAAATAGGAAGCACTACAATCATGATCCAAAAATTGCTAATAACCATAAAAACCTCCCTAAGAAAAAGGACCACTAGGACCTACTAAAATAATAACCGAAAGACATGCAAAAAAACAGAATACACTAACAGCAATGATTAAGACATGTTCTAAAATTGATTTTGCTTGTAACTTATGTCTTTGGTTTTATATATCATTACTTGAGTTTGAGGTGCATAATATTATTATAGATGATAGAATTTTAGATATCAAAAACTAAACTTACAAGTATGTGAAATAAATTATACTATCTTTTACTTAACTTTAATAATTATATATTAAATTTTATTATAAACTCATTTTTAAGACAAACGTTTTGAAGATAAATAACTTTATTTAAAACTCAATTTAAGGCAAAATCAATTCAACAATATTGAACTTATTAATACTCAAAGTTACGAAAGAGCCCCTAACCAATCACAACCTTAATCTACATTCATAATATTTTCATTTATTATTATTATTTTGTAAAATATCTTCTTAATTGGAAAGAGAAAATATTGTTATATTTATTGATCTAGGGTGCATACTGGATTCTATAAATAATGGATGAAGTGCATAACTATCCCTATGATACCAGGAAAATGACTCACGTCTTAACACCGGATGAGGTGCATCAAGACTGATGTGATCAATCAACTAAAGTACAGATCTTTGATCATGACCCCGGTTAGTACAACTGACATCTGAGTTTAAGTCAGACAAGGTATGGGCAGCATGTCCCTGCCAGGACTATAGCTACAGTATTCTAGGAGGATGGTCGCATCATCTCTTCTATTCAGGGAAGTCCTATAAATACAACTCATTTATTAACTCCAAGAGAGATTTTTTACTACACTTATTAAACATCTGTAATAACCTTTAATTCTCGTAATCACCGTACTAACTTAAGCATCAGAGCACCTTTTACAGGTACACCCCCGGTGTGTTCCATCAATATTGGTTCGAAATTGATTCAAATCAGCATCTTAACGTGAAGAGTATAGAGTTCCCATTGGACCTATGTGTATAATACTAGACTCTGCTAAGATGATGTAAAATACAGAGAGAGAGGTACTTTAGACATAGGTTATACAGGGTGTATTCTATGCCCCATACACCGGTCAGATCATTGGCATGTCCAGTAGGACCACGTATATATTAGTGCCACATCAAAACAAGAAGAAAGACATGAAGCATAATAGGAAGAATGGAACCCCGGAAGGCCACTTCTAAAATGTGGCCTAAACTTTGGACTACGGTGAAGTAGTTGAGACCCCTAATACAGAGCAAAGAACGTAAGCACTGGTGCATCCCGACCCGTAAGATGAGATTATCAGGCAACTACGAACGGAGCTTCAAGAACTTAGGAGAACGAAGGGAAGAGAAAATACAAGCAGGAACCAAAGGCAGCATGAGTTTCATCATACTCAGGATCAGTCACAGGCTTATAATTTTGATGAGTAGGAGTCAACATACCGGACTAAAGAGCTGAATGGCCATAGGAGGGTTTTGTAGCAAAATAAGGGAGAATATCAGTTCAAAATCCCTTTTACAAGAAGACTAATGAATGTTCCTATCCCAAGACACCTGTAGATCCTGCAACCATTGTCAATAGGAAAGTACAATGGAGATACAGACCCAGGAAGCCACCTAGATGCTTATGTGAATGAATTCTTTTTTTAGGAGTTGAAAATGTAATATGAAGGATGCTCCCTAAGATGCTATTCGCTAAGGCTTTAGGATAGTTCAAAAGCCTACCATCAGGGTATATGGACTCTTAGGACGACATGACGCATGCTTTTCTACAGTATTTTGTGGTATCAAGGGACGTCCCAAGAACATCTCAAACCTTGGTATAAATTAGAGATTTTTTGAAAAGGTTTTACAAGGAGGCAATGCTTGTACCGGGGTTGACAGATTAAATTCAATTGCACATTGTAGTAGAGGCTCTCTAGCCGCAGTCCCCTTTTTCCTTATCTTTAGCAAAGGGACCCCCTCACACCTTTAAAGAATTTAGAAGGAAAGTAGCAAAATACGTCAGGAGAGAGATGCATCTTGTGACAACCAAAGAAAAAAGTTCAGTATCTAAAGGAACTCTGGCATATGAAAAGAGAGCACCAAGTCCTGAGCACAAAAGTCAAAACTGGGAAATGCCTCCGAGGAAAAAGGAGCATTGGAGTATTACTTACACGCAGTACACTTCTCTAGTTGTACAGCCAGGGAAAATTCTGAGAGAAATTAGTCTAAGAGAATTAATGTTGTACAGACTGAAGAAGCCCATGCCCATGAAGAGACATGGAAATACTAGTAAGTACTACAAGTTTCATGAGTAAACCGATCATAGTACTGATGAATATCGGCAATTAAAAGAGGTAATCGAAACTTTAATTAGATAAAGAAAATTGAAGCAATATTTGTTCAAGCAGTGAGTATTTGGAGACCTAGAAAGGGGGATACCCTGGAGGAGAGAAAGCAGTTCGGTTGAAGAAGAGGAAGCTAGAAGTTCAAAGAAACCAGTCCTTGATAAAGGAAAAGCCGTTATGGAAAATATTAAAGAGGATGATCACTCATGGATGAAACCCCCAGGTTCATGAAGAAAGAATCTAATTGATATAATTGTAGGAGGTTTCGTAAGGGGCAGAGTGTCCAATACTACTCGAAAGAACCATTTAAGGATGATTGTGTCTATCCAAGCAAAGACAGATAATCGACCGTTGTGAGGTGGAATCTAAACCCCGTCTATCATTTTTACAGATGATGACTACGGCCTGACCATTCCAGGAGGAGATGACGCGATGGTGATTGAAACCCTCATTGTAAATAAAAGAATCAGGAGAATTTTGGTGGATCAGGGAAGCTCATGTGATGTGATTTTTTACGAGTGCTTTAAGATGATGAGTCTCTTAGATTCTGATTTGTTACCCTATACCCAGGATCTGACGGCGTTTAACGGAGCAAAACAACCCACAAAGGGTTGTCTAGATACAAGGCTAAGATTTAAGGGTGAGCCAGGGTCCAAAACAGTCTGGACTCAGGTATTGTAATTGATGTGAAATCCCCTTTCAACGATATCCTCGAAAGACCATCTCTTTATCCCTTAGAAACAGTAGTATCAACACCTCATCGATTGATAAAGTTTATTGAGAAAGACAACCAAGTTTCTTTTGTTAGAGAAGATCAGCAGATGGCGATGTATTGTTACTGCCTTAGTGTCCAAATAACCAAGGTAGAAGAATCGATTAAGAGAAAAAGGTTGAATGGCAAAGGATCCATACCAGGGTCAGTAAATTTAATTGACCTAGACCCAGGGGAGGAATTGATAGCTGATCTAATAAACCCCAAAAGGCCCATGCCGGAGGAGTCAAACAAGTTCCACCAAAGGAAGACCCTGCCAAGAGTATTGAAATTAATGATTCCTTGGAAGACAGAATGGAGGAGTGGTTAGTAAAATTATTGATGAAATTTAAACTCCTCTTTGATAGATCATGAGAGATATGCCTAGCATTGATCTTAATTTTTGTTGCCATAAGCTGGCAGTGTATCCAGAGTCAAGGGCGGTGGCCCAGAAGAATACAAGGTTGGGGCCTGAGAAGCAGCAGGCGACATGTGAACAAACAAAAGAACTGTTGAAAGTCAGTTTTGTTAGGGAGGTCCAGTATTCTTCCTCGGTATCCAATGTGGTTATGGTAAAGAAGGCTAAAGGTAAATGGCAGATGTACACAGATTTCACAAATCTGATCAAGTGTTGCCCAAAAGATCCGTATCCTTTACCTAGTATTGATCAGATGGTAGACGAATCTTTAGGGTACCAGTTCTTATCTTTTATGGATGCCTACTCTGAATATAATCAGATCCTGATGTGGAAGGAGGATGAGGAGAAGACTACCTTTATCAATGACAAAGGGGTATTTTGTTACACGGTGATGCTATTTGGGCTTAAGAATACCAGAGCAACTTACCAGAGAATGATGAATAAAGTTTTTGAAGAACTAAGATCTAAAATAATGGAAATCTATATGGATGACGTCATAGAAAAGACCCCGGTTGGAGGTGACCATGTGGAAGATTTGAGGAAAGTGTTTCAGAGAGTTGAGATGTACAACATGCGGTTAAACCCACTGAAGTGTACTTTCACAGTGCCAACAGGATGGTTTTTAGGTTTCATGTTAACTTAGAGAGGGATCGAAGCCAATTCGAATAAGTGTAAGGTAATCAGAGAACTCTGGAGCCCAACAAGTGTCAGAGAAGTCCAATCTTTAAATGGAAAAGTTGTTGTGTTTCTCGGTTCATACGAAAAATGGCACACCGATCATTTCTACTATATAAGGCGTTGAAGAAAAATAAGGCATTTGAGTGAGAGGAAGAACAAGTAAGTGCTTTCCAAAGTTTAAAAGAAATGCTGGAAAATCCACCGGTGTTAACAAAGCCTGACCCGGTGAGCACCTTTTCCTCTATCTTTCTGTGTCTGACGAAGCCATCGGAGCAGTACTTATAAAGGAAATGATGGAGGGGTAGCGAACTATGTACTTTGTGGGGAAAGTACTTCAAGGGTCAGAAAACCGGTATCAGAAGTTAGAAAAGGTTACTCTGGCTTTAGTGTAGACGTCCCGACATTTAAAATAATACTTTAATGCACATCCAATTATAGTTCGGACTGATCTTCCCCTACAAACAATCTTTCACAAACTAGACTTAGCAGGAAGGATAACCAAGTGGGCTATTGAACTTTTAGAGTTCGACATCTCTTATGAACCCAGAATGGCTATAAAGGCATAAGTCCTAGCAGATTTTGTAATAGAACTAACTGGTGAGACACCTACAGCACTACGGGAGCACTAGACTATTTATGTAGATGGCTCCTCGAATGTAAAAGGGTGTGGGGCTGGAGTGCTTATTGAAAGTGAGGACAAAGTAAGTGTGGAGATCTCCCTTAGATTTGATTTCAAGACATCAAATAATCAGGCAAAGTACGAGGCTTGTTTGGCAGGACTAAGAATGACCTTGGATGTAGGAGCCAAAACCGTGGTCCTTTGCAGTGATTCCCAGTTAGTGATATCCCAAATTAATGGTAGCTACTAAGCTAAAGAATTATTATTATAGCAGTACCTCATAAAAGTAAAGGAGTTGGAGGAAAAATTTGTCAAGATTAAATATAGACATGTACCAAGGGGGGATAACGTTAGAGCCAATGTACTATCTCAGTTAGCAAGTGCCAAGAAAGTAAGATCTACAACTACTGTTATCCAGAGCACTCTGGTGACGCCAAGCATACCGGCCCCAATAAAAGTATGTGTCATTTAGTTCAGAGCCCATCCTGATGACTCTTGGGTGATTCCAATCATCCGTTATATGGTAAGCGGACAGCTCCAAACAGATCCATTGTTGAAAAAGAAGTTGAAGAAAGAATTACTGAATTTTGTCTTAGTTGATGGAAGCTTATTCTGAAGAGGAATATTGGCCACATACCTAAAATGTCTGAATGAAGCAGAGGTAGATGAGATAATGGACAAGGTGCATGAAGGAGCGTGTGGTCACCATAGTGCGGAAGGAGTTTAACAAGAAAGATACTACGAGTAGGATATTGGTGGCCCACTTTAACTAAGGATGTCATCGAATATGTTAAGAGGTGTGACGCTTGTCAGAAGAACAATAATGAACATCACATTCCAACAGAAGAGTTTTTCACATCGACTGTCCCATGGCCTTTCCATCAATGGGGGATGGATATCCTAGTTCCTTTCTTGAAAGCACCAGGCGGAGTTAAATACTTGATAGTTAGAGTGTGTTGAAGAAATGTATGGAAACACAAGATTTGTTGATAACTAACATTAGGAATTCTAACTTAAATGAAGATATTTAGTATCACTTGATGTGTGTCTTTAAGTGTTTCAGGAAAGGCCTAACTACAAAAGAAAGGGGGAGCCTATGCATAGAAATCTTATGCATCAAAAGTCTAGAAGACTTAATCATAACTTGAACTCTTCAATCTAGGACAAAAGAAGAATCTAAAAGGTCTGGCATTCGCTTCAAAAGAAATTCTCTCATCCGAGTAACTTACCAGACCCAGACTCAAACAGTATCATCTCAAGCTTCAGCAAATACAAAAGCATCAGGCTCTGTCTCCTCATCTTGAATCATCTCAAATGGTCTGGTACATAAAGCATCAACGGTCACAAGTTATCTACATCAAAAGCTTATTGAAAAGATTCGTAAAAAGAAAAATTGACTAAACAGGTGGATTTTCATTTAGTCTGAAAAGCAACTATGTTTCACCTCTATCTCACGCATTCAGAGATTCTCTAAATCAAAGCTTTCCTTTTTGGTGAAACTAGTGCTACATCTACTTCACCTATGACTGCACAAATCCTGAAAGCTCCTACATCTACATTACTTGTGTAGAACGTCTCTCTCTCTCTCTCTGACAACAAAAGTTCTTACCCTTTGTGTAACTCCATCAAAAAAGACTTTTGTCTCTTATACAACAACTCTCTCAACGGCTATATAATTAACAAGCCTCTTCCTGAACTCAATAGACTGATTCTATATAAACAGAATTGATCTCCTCGTTAAAGGTAAAGCCTTTTGAAAAATATAGAAGAAAAATATTAGGAGAGAAAAATGAATTATCGAGAATTGAGGATGAAAAAAAATATTAGAGAGAAAAATGAAAACGAGAGAGGGCTTGTAAAAAAAGATGAGCTAGAATACACCATACAAGTGTAATGGAAGAAGAAGAAAAATCATGAACGACCATCAGACGTTCATTCACTCAAGCTCATATAAGATGAAGATATGACAGTTTACTCCACAACGAGTAATCCTAACTGGAAGATCTGCCATGAAGAAAAAGAAAGTTCGCTATGTTCACTTACCTTTCTTCTTAGATGCCATAGTAACTTGGGATATGCCTTCATGTACTTAAATGCACATTATCCTAAATCATGCTTTCTGGCTCAGTATATTTTCCAATCATCTTTCACTTTTTGAATGTACTGAGCCCTATGGGAAAAGTAAGCCCTCTCCTTCTTTACAAACCCATTTTCGTGGTTTATCACTTAGCTTTGCTAAGTTAAGGAGCTTATTTTATTTGAGCTAATTCTTCCAATCCTCTGGTAGTATAGGTCTGGTATGTTGCCAGACTCTGTTAGTGTGGAAAACACTATTGGCCTGGAGAGGTTTTTGAAAGAATACTCAGGGTTCGAGACAGAAGTGGCTCATGAAAGAATACTTGGGTCTGTCCCAGGAGTGGGTGCGTGAAAAAGAATACTCATAGGAATCCAGAGGGTTCTGGTGTATTGGGGCATGAGTTATGTTTAGGCCAGGAGTGACCGGAGTCAAGAATACTCAGAGCATAAGTTGTGCTCAGGCCAGGAATGGCCGGAGTCAAAAATACTTGGGTCTAACCCAGGAGTGGGTGCGTGCGATAGAATACTCGGAAGCAGGGGGTGTGCTTAGGCCTGGAGTGGCCGGAGTCAAGAATACTTGGGGCCAGGAGTGGCCAGTGTCAACAATATTTAAAGCACGAGTTATGCTTAAGCCAAGAGTGGCTGGAGTCAATAATACTCATAGGGTCGGTCTAGGTTGTTTATGTAAAATATTTTTACATGGTGGAAATCCTTCAGATTTAAAAGTACTGGATGTAGTCTCTGAGTTGGAGGTGAACTAGTATAAATCGCTTGTGTATTGTCTCTTTTTCTCTTACTTTTTACTATCAAAAGTCTGGTGCATTATTATTGTTAAAATCGATAGTAAAAGTCTGGCGAAAATACGCCCACTCGATTAAAGAATCACACTCTCTCACTCTCAGAAGTCTGGTCTGCTGCGTATAACATAATAATGTTTAAATATCACTTTTTGGTTTGAAAAAGTAAACAGACTTTTACTATCCCAGAGGCATTCAATTTCACCAAAGGGGCCGTCTACCGCGAAGGAGTGGAGGACAAATAAACCCTTAAGAGTAAGCCATACCACCCTGTTTAGGGCGAAGTCCAAATCTTTTGAATTCAATTCATCCTTAAATCAGAAGAGGAGAAGAAATTCTGACTCAAGAGAACCAACTCCCTCCAGCAAATGCAAGTAGTCCTCCCCACTAGCCATATCGAAGGGAATGACGCGGGGCTCCTAGGGGACAAAGGTTTTTGGGTTAGCGGGACCTTTTCCCATTGAGGGGTCCTAGATAGTCCAATTAGCCGCCCTTTGCTTTTTCCATAGTCCCTCTACAACAAACTTCTTTCTTTCCTCTGATTCTTAAAGGATGGGGAAGTCTCCCTGAGGCAGAGACACCTGTTTGGCTTTTTGGAAAAGGGGAATAAGATGGTTCTCTTGGTCAGGGTTGGTATCCACCTTGACTTTAATACCCTGGAGTTGATCAATATTAGGTTAAATATAAGAACAATCAGAATAAAGTAAAAGCAAGTAAAAATATCCTATGTGTATACCCAAGAAGGCAAGGTATTCCTTCCTCGTATCCTCAGTCCCTAGTAGAGAATGGCATTTTAAAGGGGCAGCCCGGGATATGTCATGAAGGGCGTCCACTATCACCTGGGATCCCTCACTCAATTTATTTTCCTTAATGACATACACAGAGCTTTCCATCAGAAAATGCTAATGTGTCCAGCCAACATGGAATAAAAACCTCCTTTCTTCATCTTTCCAAAATGAGGTCTGGTCGCCTTTAGTAAAAATTTTGAAAACATAATGCTTGAACAAGACACTAGTAGTCTTGGCCGATTCCACGTAAGCTTCAAAATTAACAATGTCGCTCTGACATCGGAGGTTGACAAAGCCCAATCCGTCACCAGGGTTCCAACGACAGAGGACACATGTATATCAAAAGAATATTGCAACAGTGAAAGTAAATCCAAGGTGTCTGGCCAAAATTTTGGGATATAAGACCAAGCCCCAACCATGGGATGCAATTGGCTAAGGGCGATGTCCAGAAAACTTGATCACCCCCATCTTGAACTTATTGAAAGGGGCCGCAACCCCACCTTGGTTAAAAGAATCTCGTACATGAAGAAAAACTGCTCTAGGGGCATGTGGCAAGCCTGGTCATCATATAATGGTGTAATTATGGCAAACTGGTCTTTGTATTTATTAGATCTCCAGATTCATCCGACATCTAGCTCGACCCTATCGTTACCCATCGACATGGTAGCTGTAGATATTTAGAATTTCATTTTGTACTAAGAAGTTTGGGTCTTGGGCTTTGCAGGCCATCTAATCGATCCCGTCCACCAGTATGGTAGTATCCCCTTGGTTAGTCCTAACATGAGAGCTTTCAATTGTCATCTTATTCACTGTGTGTTAGAGAAAAAGAATATTTTCGAAAAAATTCATGTCATCCATATAAGAATACACCACGCTCGAATCCATATGATTCCGGCAACAAGGAATGGACCAATGTAGGGTCATAAGAAGTGGTTAACGATTTTGATGAAAATACAAGAGCCCCAAGTTTTGCCAAACTCGAAGCAGATAAGGTGGCTTCTCTTTCACCTTTCCTAAGCCACCCGTGTATATCCCCTCACGAAACCTATGGTTCACATCGGGATCCCACAAACGGCCACGACGGTGGCTTGGAGAAGACCTCTACAGAATCGTCTCTTGTGTGGCCGTCCCCTGAATCTCGGTTTGACATTGCTTAAAAGAATAAATAAGTATAAAAGAAAAAGGCCGGGATTGAAGGGCTACCTATGGGGATTACTCTCGCTATTTTTCTACTATGGGCTAGGATATTAACTAGAATGATAAGGAACACACACTGGAGGGGCAAAGTTTCTCTGGAAAGTACAAGTTCCCTTAGTCGTCAGTCCTCTATTTATAGAGGTTTTAGGGGCAATGGGTCAAAGGTGAATAGACACGACCCATGGGATGCAATGGAATGTGAAGCAACACAACCCCTAACTTTTGGAAGGATACACCATTTAGCCTTAAAATGACGTAATTGTTCTGACAACTCGGAATGTTAGGCGTCGCGCCAATACGAGGGCACTACGTGTCATTATTTTGTGTTTTAGAAGTTTTCTAATTTTACTTTTTCTAAATTTCTCTTATGTTCTTCCTAAATTATTCCTTAAAAACCTGCTATAAACGGGTACCTTGACTAAATAGATTGCCTTACAACATAAAATTACATAAATTGACATCAGATGTAGCTCATTACAGCAACATTGCACTACAATAAGCTAGGGGTAAATGATCCAGTGTCCATATCGGCCCCTAGACTTGGGGATGACACGCTAAAGGTAAAGGGCACCAATCCAGTAAGATAACATAAACTGGTAGATAAGATAACTGATATGCCTACTGATGAATACTGATCAAAAGCTTGTCAGAAAGTCAAACCCTTTGAGCAAAGGGTGCAACTTGACTAAAAAGCAGCCTGATCACCTGCCATATGTCAAATCATAAGTTGGACCTCTGTAAAGGCTATAAATATCATCATTTATGAGGAATTAAGTAAGTTATTTTTTACTCTTAATGTTTAGGTATCTTTAAATCCGCACTGACTTAAGCTTTAAAGAGTCTTTGCAAGTACCACCACGTGTTCCTGAACTAACGTTTGGAGGGCCTAAGATAGCATAGTTGCAGGCACTGTGTTCCCACTAAACTAATATGGTATAATACCAGATTCCCACTAAACCAACGTAAAGAGAGAGAACGTGAGATTCTATATCGGTTATGAGAGTATCAAGATTACCCTTGCATACCAGACAATTCAAATGCATTTATCTTTTACTTTTTGACATATTTTAGTATTATATAATTAGGTAGATATGATAAACTTAAAAGACCTTAATTTTTGTTAAAATATTAAAGAAAAGAATTTTTTATTAATTAAAATACTTCTTATTAACTTCTCTTTGTATTATTTAAGTATCATAAAATAACATCACCTGTCCATTATATCAAAACATATCAGTATATTTACAACCCAAGGGAAAACAAACTATTCAAAACTATGAACATATAAATATTTATACATATACATATACATCATCAAAACATCTTCTATATATCATGTTTACAATGAGCACTTCAAGTCATCACTAAGCGTATCCTATATCAAACACTAAACCATAAGTAATCAGAGTGGGACAGATTATAAAATAAGTACAAAATACAATAGAATCATACATATTCACAAAGAGAATGTTATACGATGCACATGACAAACAAGGTTATTTCGATTATATAATATTTTTCTTTTAGTCGAATGATGCTATGATGGATCCATAACTAGTGGGTAATAATAATATTGGTACTGAACTGAAGCACCTATTTACAGCACTGTCACATCTCATGACTTAGATACACACACACACACACACATATACACACATATATATATATAGCTCTGTGTTGTTGGCCCTCTTATAACACACTACAAAACTCTAAGAGGAGCCAGGTTCTATAGGAACCATAGATGCAGGGTCTGTTACTCATCCTAAGTCGCCCTTCATTGGGCTCATTCAAAGGACCCATGCATCCTTTGAGCAGCTTTATTGCAAATGATGCATGATGCTTTAGTTCATGTAATAGAACATTACAACGTATTCAATTCTCAATGTGATAATTCATCATAAATAGGCATAGCCCTTTCCATCATCAATTTCATATTCCTAACATAATCTTCATAATATGCTCAACTCAATAATCTCAATACAATCATCACAACATTGATATTTCAATTATTTGTAACATGATCTCATAAAGTCAACATCATACTCATTTTTAATCTGTTAGGATGAAACCATATCCATTCAGCATAACTCTGAATCTGATTCCACATGAATCTTTATACATATACATTATCAATCATCATTCATTTCCTTAGTTGTATAATCGTGTTTTGGCCTAATCTGATTACCACACTCCTTATCATTCAAGGGTCTAATAAAATCTTAATAACACATATATTATACCTACTAGAAAGTGATATCGGCTAGAAGGCGTTCACATATGCATTGGTATGAAAAAGGTCTCCTTGATATCCTAGGGGATACCATGGTCGTGGTAGCCACCACAGTCTAGTTATGGTCCCCTTTACCAAGCCCACAAATTTGCCACATTCTTACAGGATGATTCACGACTTGCCCGTGGAACCTGTCATAGCTGTGGGTCAGCCCCTGATACCATCTTTCATTCATTTTTCATGCAAAAATAGGGCATACTTGTAGTAACCTTAAACAATGCCATATAAAACCATTTCAATTCAATTCTTACATAGTTTGGCTACTAGATTCATGTCATATATAGTATATACACACATATTCTACTATTATATATATACAAAAAAATTATGCCCATCTTTTCTTAAGTCCAATCCAAGTTTTTAATTCACTTTATCAATTCTAAATATCAATATGAGCTATTTTTTTTTATCATTCCAATATATTCAACAACTTCACAAATTCAATCCAAATGCATCAATTTCTCAAATCTAAACTCAAACTTGAAAAATCCAGTATATGTTATCATTTCCTCTTGTAATCAACTCAACAAACTATTCAATACACATACATCTATAGTCAAACATACAATCTACAATCACATCCATAATCCATCATCACTTCTAGTCATCAATTTTGAAGGTTCAAATCATAATTCATACAATAGATCCACACACAAGCACTTTAGTCTCTAACTATTTCACTTCACCATTTCTCACTTTATTCACATATTTTTAAAAATACCTAATATGCAATTTCTTGAACAAGTAAAATCTAACACTGTATTACCAACAAACTCATAATTCTATCCATTTCCTACCTATTTACTACACTATCTCATCTTCCTTACCTTAAGGAAGATAGCCACAAGGTGTGGTGAGGTTGTTCCTAGCTCTAGCTCTAACTTACACGTAATACACTTAAAATATCTCAAAAATTGGCAACTTAAACATAACTATTAACTCTTACAGACACGAAATTTAGGGAAAATAAGTTTGGTTCCAAGAAAGCATCTTATGGATTCAATATCAAAACCTAGGTTAAACAAAATGAAGAGAAAAAAGGTTTAATGATATCAGGGGTTGAGCGTGCCTACGCCCAACCTATCATACACTCACCAGTGTATGCCTACATTGGATGAGGATTCAAGCATTGGATCTTAATAGAGTTGTGGCATACCTACGCCTGTGTTTAGCATCTCATACGCTGGCTCGTAAAAATCATCAGACCCTAAGTATGCTTACCCTCAGGCCAGTACATTCCTACTCCCAAGGATCCTAACACCAGACTTCACTAAGGTAGTAGCCCAATGTCTCTACACAGGTGCCTCGCGTGCCCATGCCAAGCTACTGAGTTATGGTGCCAAGGTTAACGTACCCATATGCCAGACCAACGTCCCTACACGTGGGTATGTGAGACCATGTGTTGCTATTGGATTTTATACACTTGTAACTTAGCTAATTTAAGTAAATTATTTACTACTTCATTAAGGGTAATTATGTAATCTTAACTTAGGTTAGTTAGTTAGTTTACTTATTTTATATATATATTGAACTGTTCTTTACTGGGGGTGTAAAAGTATGGTTGATGAATAATTCAAAATGTATATGTAATGTCAATCTGGTACAAGGAGATATTTGTAAATGTGCAAGTACGGAGTATCCTTGTATACTGGGGCGGAATACAATGCACTCTGGGCGGTGTGACAGTCCGCCTGAAGTAACCTCCTTTGCCTTGACACAATTGGTGGTGGTACCTGCAATTATTCTCCGACGCTCAAGTTAGTATTCTGAAATACTGTAAGACTTAGAAAGCAAATCTGAGAGAATTATGCAAGTAAAAGTGTAAGGTTCAGAATTGAGGGGGGCTCCCTTATACCTTTTTGCTGAGGTTTATATACCTGTTACTGGTGCTCTATTATTGGTAGGACCCGTTCCTTGTTTTCTGGCATAATGCAAGAAAGGTAGTGGGTCCCAGTGTCGTTCACGAGCACCATCACTGTAGTGGGTGTTTCCACTTGCCTGGAAAGCGTTAATGCTTTATTTTTTTTATTCATTGTTCCCTTTTATGCGTGACAGTGTGATTCCCATTTTCAACCTCTCAAGACAGAGTCAATCTCGTGTCGGGGTTACAAGTATGGGCTCGCTACGCAGTATGGGAAATTCAATATTCCGCCTGTATTGAGCCTATGGCTTGGCAGAGTAATATGCATTGGAAATACTTTATGCATGTGTATAAGATATTCAATGTTTTCCACTTTGGCAGAGTAATAAGCTTTGGCGGAGTAACGTGCCTTGGCGGAGTAACGTGCCCTGGCGGAGTTACGTGACCTGGCGAGGTTACATGCCATGGCGGTATGTACTCCGTATAAAAGTAATTATAAGGTATTTGAGACGTACTTCTCCTGTTCAAAATGCTGATCTGGCAAAGCATTAAAACCATGCTCTTGGGGACCCGTGTTGGGACCGGATCATATGCCCCCTAGCTTGTTGTAGTGACTGACGGAGTTACTTTAATAAGCTATAACACTTTTAGCTTTTATAGGCATGGGTTTAGGCGGCGTTTGCTAGTTCAGGATCTACGGACAAGTGTTTTCATGCATTTATTGCTTTTGTCGTTACTTGCCACGCCTGTCATTAAAGCACCTCGAAACCACGTTTTGCCGCTTCAATATCTCATTGCCACGTATGCCCTCGTAACGATTGCCATTCCAATGATGGGACATAAATGCGTGGGATGGCAGTTGAAATACGTTTTCGAGGTTATTACCATGGGCCTTGGATTTTGAAAATGCGGCCCAGGAAATACCTGCCCTTAGATTCATCTATCGATTTCAGAATCAAAGGAATCGTCAATGAGATTCATCCAATGGCTGTAAACACATCTTTGAAGTTTTTGAGGTTTCGCTTATTTCCCCTCAAGCCATGCCTATAAATAGGTAAACTCTTGGGAGAGGAAATGTTTTGCTTCATCTGCTACCTTGCGTTTTTGTGCTGAAACTGCTTTTGGGACGCTACTTTCTTTCGAGTTGTTTGTTGTTGCAGTTCTTCACTTCTTCAGAAATATAAGGTAACTCTCTTGTTCCTCTGTTTTCTGTCTTCACTGTTATTGGGTTGGTTTTGTTTTCTTTATATGTGTGTTTGTTGAAACGAGGATGAGAGGAAAAAAGTCAGAGTCGTGCTCTAGGGTTTCTGTTCGCCCCATGTTTTCGGATATTGAGAGTGAAGATGAGGCTTTCTATACTGGGAGGGATTCAACATTTTACAGCAGCATGGAGTGTTTTAGTAATGCTGTACATTCGTTTGTATCAGGAGGTATTTCCCAAATACAAGTGATAACAATGGCAGAATGTCAGAATGTTGTGTTGCATGGGTTGGACTGGGAAAGGATGCTTGAAACTGGCCCTTATTGTTGGGTTGAGGAAGATGTTAAAGATGCTTCCTCTCGTCATGCAACAACAAGTGGTGGGGTGATGGAGTTGTCTTTGCCAATCTGGAAGGATGAAAGGTTTGAAAGGAGGTTCATCATCTGTTCGCCGAAGACGTTTGAACGTATATGCCATCGTCCTCAAGATGAACGTACATTATACATGTACGATATTTTGTTTACCCAGCTGGGGGTACGATTTCCGCTGAATAAGTTCCAGATGGGCGTACTCAGATTTCTGGACTGCGCCCCTTCTCAGCTGCACCCTAATGGTTGGGGGATAGTTCGCAGCTTTGAAGTGTTGGCTAAACATCTGGAATTTACGCCTACTGTGGCGTTGTTCTTTGCTTTCTGTCGCATCATGAGGAGGGTGAATGCGAGAACTGGCGGTATGGGTTTTGTAACTCTTCGGGCGGAGCCGAAGATTGTGAACTTTAAGAATGCGTTTGCTGACTCCGCCAAGAAAGGCGGACTTCACTTCAGAATGAGTTTTGTAAAAGTCTCTGTCAGGAAGAACAAGTCCGTCTTTTGGCGGAGTAAGGAGGGAATTGATAAATTCCCAGTAGCGTGGACCCACGAGCACTTCCTCCTAACCAAACAAGCTTATGAAGTTGAGGAGAGTGCCCTATCAGCTACTTCCGTGGAAGTCCTGCAGACATTGAAGGAGTACAACTCCGTCCATAAGCAGATTTTATGCCGAAGGCTGCTTGGGCGGGATGCTGAGGGATACTTGAGTAATGCTTTATCATTAACAATTCCAATGTTGCTTGAATATTAATCCTGTTGTTTCTGCAGCTTCTAATTGTATTTATGTATGTTATTTTGTAGGAGAGATTGCTGAATTTCCTGGGATGGAGCGTATCAAGCAAATTCGCATGAGTCGCCAGGAAATTGATGCAGAAAATAATGTGCAGCCTAGGAGGAATCTGGCTGCTGCTCTGACAAAAACTCTCCCTTTCCCTGCCTCCACTAACGTAGTGACGTTGGAGGGTGTTGCTGTAACACCCTCAGTTACACCTTAATAAATTCTAGAAAAACTCGTAAATTTTTTTTTAAAGATATGATTGTTAAAAAGAAACTATCGGAATAAATTATATACATTATTTCTGAAATACCTCACAAATATTATTAAAACTTTATAAAGTATTTGTACATTCATCCGAAGAAAATAAACATTAAACATTATAAGAAAGAGAGGAAACTCCATGGCCCAGAAGCAGTTACTTAGTAACATTATTTATTCATTGGACCACGGTATTCATACCGAGCTCCCTTTCTAGAACGTGCTATATTTACTGCCGATATTCTTCGATCCTTCCCTCTGAACCATCAATTTAAAACATGTGAAACAAAAACACGGAGAAAGGAGTGAGAAACATAATATAATATTCCCGAATAAGACATAAGCAACAAAGGGTTTTCACAAACCAATACATAATAATATCAATCACAATCACATACACAATCAATTATGAATGCATGAATGTTATGCAATATCTTCATCATAACTTACCTATATATGTGGGCCCTTAAATTTTAATTTGCACTAGGCCAACCAGGAGTTTACACTGTTCCATAAGTCCGGATAATAATAATATGAACAGCTCAACTGGCATGGAAACACTTAGAGACTAGTCAGATTGAGAAAGTTTTTATTGTGAAAGTACCCGACACTAGGGAGCTACCCAGGTCCCCTGAAGCACCCTTTCACACCCTCTCATCCCAAGGCTCGTAATTAAGCCTCCTCTAATGTATCCTCGGTTTCTATAATCCGTCCCCAGACAATATTATTTTATTTCACTTTAATGATTCATGATGCATGAACTACTCGCGTATTTAGTTGGTTAAGGCTTTTAGAAACTCAATTATTAAATCCCTTAAAGGTTTACAATATCATTTTAATAAACTGTACATTTTCTCAATTCTCCGAATTTCTGTCCCACAGAAATAAATTTGGTACAGTTTTCAAATCTCACTGAAATTGAGTTTCTAAGCCTTAAATATCTAAAAACTTTATCATATAAAACTTTACATAATCTTTCTCGAATTAAATCTTAACAAAATCAAATTTAGGAATCTCAATTATTTCCAAATATCTTTAGTTATTAAGTTGGAAAAATAAAATAATTTTTTTAAAAAAAATTTTGTTTTATTAAAAGAGAATAATTATTAACCAAAAATACTTAAAATTACAAAATTTTTCTTTAACTCAAGATTTAATTAAATAAATTCTCATAAAATGTTTTCTTTCTAAAATAAATACTAATTTTTTTATTCTAAATATTGAAAATAAAGTTAATAAAAAATCATTTCTAAGAATGAATAAAAGATAATAAAATTTAAAGAGTAAGGTAAGAAATTCTTACTGAATTTTAGCTTTCCGTCATGCTCGCTATATGCTCAAACTCCACATTACAATATCATCAATCAAAATTAAGCAATATCAATCATAACTAAATATCATCAATCAATCAATCATAATCAAATCATAATCAAATCAATTAAATATCATTAATACATATCATAATACAAAATTTAATGATTATTAATATAGTCAATTTTAGTCATTTTGGTCAATTCCTCGCATAGGTATATGTAAGTCCATATAATCCAGTCCTTGCATAGGTATAGTTCAGTCCATATGGGTCATAATGGTCCAAGTCCTTGCATAGGTATAGTCCAGTCCATATAGGTCATAATGGTCCAAGTCCTTGCATAGGTATGTTAGAGTTAGTTAAACCGGATATTTAATTTAAAATTTATTAAAAATTTTAAGTTAAAAAGTTAATATTTTAAAATAATAATATTATCAGATTTAAAAGGAGTAGGGGACTCCTCCCATTATTCTTATGTCTTTTCATATTATACTCTTATCTCACTCCCCCTTACCTTGAATTGTTACCCAAAATGGATTTGCTTTGCGCCTCCGATTTCTAGAAATATTAATACCAATCTTATTTCAGTATAAGCATAAGACGAAGATTAAGATTACTACTTAAAACAGAGATGAAAAATTTTGAATAGTGAATAGTGAATAGTGAATAGTAAATCGTGAATAGTAACAGTAAATAGTAAAACATGAATAGTAACAGTAAATAGTAAAACGTGAATAGTAACAGTAAATAGTAAATCGTGAATAGTAACGATAAATAGTAACAGTAAATAGTAATTTACTATTTGAATAGTAATTTACGATTGAAATAGTAATTTACTATTGAAATAGTATTTACTATGCAGAATAGTAACTTAAAATAATATTATTTTCAGTATAATAACAGATTTCTAAAAACGATATAAAAATAATCTAAAAAAATATAAAAGAGAAGTATTCTTACCTTAGGATTTTGGCAGAACCTTCTCTCCAAAAACTTTTCTTCTCTCTCTCACTTCCACCACTATCTCACTAGCACTACTGTATTAAGAAAACTTAATCTGAAATTGTGAATTCTAAAGAAGAAATCCTTCGGTATTTATAGGAAAAAAATTTACTATACATTCCATTATTTTAATATAAAAGTACTATACATTTTTGAATTTTTTATTCCAGGTTACTATGCATTCTTTGAAAATTTCGTACATGCACAGTGTTTTGCATAGTAACTGTCGGCAGAATTATTAAGCCAAATAGTAACCTTTCACTCGGTATATTTTAAATATTCAAAATGAGTCCTTTTTGAAATTTAGCGATATTATATCAGTCCTCAATAATTTTATAATAAGTAATATAAAGTTGAAATTTTAAAAATCTAAAATTTTCTGTTAATAAAAATTTATTGATACGTTTCTAATTTTTTAACGATTGGAAAAAATCAAGATTTTTCTCAAACCGATAATTTTTAGATAAGTCTACTTGAAACGGATTTTAGAAAATTTTCTTATAATTTAAATTCACTTTCTTATAAATATTTATAATTTAAGTCACTTATATGAATTTAAAATTATTTAAAAAAATATTATTTTATTAAAAAAATTCCAAAATTCCAAAAAATTCCAAAAAATCATAAATAATACGTAGGTTAAAAAGTTCTAAAGAACCATAATTTAATTCCTTCAAAATTTTAATATAAAAATAAAAATAGGGGTGTTACAGTTGCAGGGTCCTCGACGGTTGAGGTTGAAAGGCGATCTAAAAAACGCCAAGAACCAGAAACTGTTGAGGTGGAGGAAGTAGACCCCCACCCCTTGCAAAAGAGGAAGACCAAGGGCAAGGAGAAGGTTGGGGAAGTGACAGGGGTATCATCTGATGCTGCCATTGATGTGGAAGAGATTCCAGAGACACCAGCTGTGGCTATCACTGCTGAGTTGGGCGGTGTGGAGGGAGTTCCTGAAGAAGATGTTGTGGGGGAGGAGATGGAGGGAATTCAAGCTTCTCTAGTCCGCCAAGCTGAGAGTCCTGCCCTGGACTTGACTACTCGAGGAACAACAGTTTTCCTCATCGACGTTCCAGGGGAGTCATCCAGGCGATCCGTCTCTCTTCCTGCGGCGGGGTCTCGTCTGAACCCTTTTTTGTATTACACAAATGTGGGATCCCGCCAGTCAGAGAGGCGTGATCCGGACTTCATTCTCCGTCCAGACATCGACTTTGAGGAGATTCCAGACGCCGCTGCTGCTGCAAGGTGGCACCTTGCGGAAATTGATGGTTTCCTTGTTTCTATGCCGCGTATCGCTGAGGTTGCTGCGGAGGCTGCAATGTTTCAAGAATCATATCATGATTCTGTTGAAAAAATCTGCATCTTAGAGCATGATAACGAACAGCTGTCGGAGGTGATCAAGGCCAAAGATAAACATCTTGACACCGCTGACTCTGATATAAAGAAGCTGGAAGAGGAGCTGGCCCGGGTCAGAGCTGACAAGGCCCTTCTGGAAAAGCAAGTCTCGAGTTTGAGAGATCAAAATACAAAACTGGGCAAAGAGGTGGGCGAGCTGACCCGAGTGAAGGCTGACAATGTTCTGCTGAAACAAGAAGTTTTAAATCTGAATCAGCAGAACCAAAAACTGGGCGAGGAGGTGGGCGAGCTGACCCGAGTGAAGGCTGACAATGTTCTGCTGAAACAAGAAGTTTTAAATCTGAATCAGCAGAACCAAAAACTGGGCGAGGGTGTGAGTGAACTTCAGCAGAGGTTGGTTTCCTTTGAAATTGATAAGACTCTTGCTGAAGACGCCTGGGCGACGGAGTTGGATGTAGCGGCCACTTCATATAGCAACCTTGAAAAATAGGTTGAAGAGCTGCGAGCTAAAAAAGCTATTTCAGATGCCACCAATAAGAGGCTTGATCAGGAGTTGAAAATGACTTTGGATGCAGCTGAGGCGGCAATTGATGATGCTTTCAGCATGGCTATTCGCTAACTCCGTCATCGTAACCCAGGCGTTGCTCGTAACATTGCAGGCATTCATCCTTACTATGAGTTTATCAATGGTGAATTGATGGTGCCTGCTCGGGGGGGGTCATGTTCCTGCGCCTAATGCAGAGTATGTTCTGGCGGACTTACCCCCCTCACAAAGTTTGTCTAAACCTAGTGAGAGTCAGCCCAGCTCCGCCCTCCAAGAAGGAGTGCCACCCGAGCCTTGAGGATTAGCTCCGGAGTTCTTCTCTAATTTTGTTTTTTATCCTTTAATAATATTGCCTTGTTCCAGGATAGGCTCTGGACCCTTATCAATCTTTGACAATATTCAATAAAGTATATTTTTTATAAATTTATACTTGTTCATACAAACAATGTCTGAGTCCGTTGGATTTATGCCTTATAAAACGATATTAAGAAGGCAGCGTAATCATTTGAGGACTTAGTGAAATATGACTAAGTATAATGAGATGGAATAACGTTTTTAGGAATTTGGTGAAGTAAAATTCAGTAATGAGGCGGGGTAGCCTCTTAGGAATTTCATTGAAGTAAATTCAATAACGAGGCGGAATAGCCTCTTAAGAATTTCATTGAAGTAAATTCAATAATGAGGCGGAGTAGCCTCTTAGGAATTTCAATGAAGTAAATTCAATAATGAGGTGGAGTAGCCTCTTAAGAATTTCATTGAAGTAAATTCTGCAAGGAGGCGGAGTAGCCTCTTGAGAATTTGAATGAAGTAAATTCTGCAAGGAGGCAGAATAGCCTCTTGAGAATTTCAATGAAGTAAATTCAATAATGAGGCGTAGTAGCCTCTTAGGAATTTCATTGAAGTAAATTCAATAATGAGGCAGAGTAACCTCTTAGGAACTTCAATGAAGTAAATTCAATAATGAGGCGGAGTAGCCTCTTAAGAATTTCATTGAAGTAAATTCTGCAAGGAGGCGGAGTAGCCTCTTGAGAATTTCAATGAAGGAAATTCAATAATGAGGCGTAGTAGCCTCTTAGGAATTTCATTGAAGTAAATTCTGCAAGGAGGCGGAGTAGCCTCTTGAGAATTTCAATGAAGCAAATTCAATAATGAGGCGGAGTAGCCTCTTAAGAATTTCATTGAAGTAAATTCTGCAAGGAGGCGGAGTAGCCTCTTGAGAATTTCAATGAAGTAAATTCAATAATGAGGCGTAGTAGCCTCTTAGGAATTTCATTGAAGTAAATTCTACAAGGAGGCGTAGTAGCCTCTTAGGAATTTCATTGAAGTAAATTTTGCAAGGAGGCGGAGTAGCCTCTTAAGAATTTCAATGAAGTAAATTCTATAATGAGGCGTAGTAGCCTCTTAGGAATTTCATTGAAGTAAATTCAATAATGAGGCGTAGTAGCCTCTTAGGAATTTCATTGAAGTAAATTCTACAAGGAGGCGGAGTAGCCTCTTAGGAATTTCATTGAAGTAAATTCTCCAAGGAGGTGGAGTAGCCTCTTGAGAATTTCAATGAAATAAATTGCATAATGAGGCGTAGTAGCCTCTTAGGAATTTCATTGAAGTAAATTCAATAATGAGGCAGAGTAGCCTCTTGAGAATTTTAATGAAGTAAATTCAATAATGAGGCGTAGTAGCCTCTTAGGAATTTCAATGAAGTAAATTCTGCAAGGAGGCGGAGTAGCCTCTTGAGAATTTCAATGAAGTAAATTCAATAATGAGGCGTAGTAGCCTCTTAGGAATTTCAATGAAGTAAATTCTGCAAGGAGGCGGAGTAGCCTCTTGAGAATTTCAATGAAGTAAATTCAATAATGAGGCGTAGTAGCCTCTTAGGAATTTCAATGAAGTAAATTCTGCAAGGAGGCGGAGTAGCCTCTTGAGAATTTCAATGAAGTAAATTCAATAATGAGGCGTAGTAGCCTCTTAGGAATTTCATTGAAGTAAATTCTGCAAGGAGGCGGAGTAGCCTCTTGAGAATTTCAATGAAGTAAATTCAATAATGAGGCGTAGTAGCCTCTTAGGAATTTCATTGAAGTAAATTCTGCAAGGAGGCGGAGTGGCCTCTTGAGAATTTCAATGAAGTAAATTCAATAATGAGGCGGAGTAGCCTCTTAAGAATTTCATTGAAGTAAATTCTGCAAGGAGGCGGAGTAGCCTCTTGAGAATTTCAATGAAGTAAATTCAATAATGAGGCGTAGTAGCCTCTTAGGAATTTCATTGAAGTAAATTCTACAAGGAGGCGTAGTAGCCTCTTGAGAATTTCATTGAAGTAAATTCTGCAAGGAGGTGGAGTAGCCTCTTGAGAATTTCAATGAAGTAAATTCTATAATGAGGCGTAGTAGCCTCTTAGGAATTTCATTGAAGTAAATTCAATAATGAGGCGTAGTAGCCTCTTAGGAATTTCATTGAAGTAAATTCTACAAGGAGGCGGAGTAGCCTCTTAGGAATTTCATTGAAGTAAATTCTGCAAGGAGGTGGAGTAGCCTCTTGAGAATTTCAATGAAGTAAATTCAATAATGAGGCGTAGTAGCCTCTTAGGAATTTCATTGAAGTAAATTCAATAATGAGGCGGAGTAGCCTCTTGAGAATTTCAATGAAGTAAATTCAATAATGAGGCGTAGTAGCCTCTTAGGAATTTCATTGAAGTAAATTCTACAAGGAGGCGTAGTAGCCTCTTGAGAATTTCATTGAAGTAAATTCTGCAAGGAGGTGGAGTAGCCTCTTGAGAATTTCAATGAAGTAAATTCTATAATGAGGCGTGGTAGCCTCTTAGGAATTTCATTGAAGTAAATTCAATAATCAGGCGTAGTAGCCTCTTAGGAATTTCATTGAAGTAAATTCTACAAGGAGGCGGAGTAGCCTCTTAGGAATTTCATTGAAGTAAATTCTGCAAGGAGGTGGAGTAGCCTCTTGAGAATTTCAATGAAGTAAATTCTATAATGAGGCGTAGTAGCCTCTTAGGAATTTCATTGAAGTAAATTCAATAATGAGGCGGAGTAGCCTCTTGAGAATTTCAATGAAGTAAATTCAATAATGAGGCGTAGTAGCCTCTTGGGAATTTCAATGAAGTAAATTCTGCAAGGAGGCGGAGTAGCCTCTTGAGAATTTCAATGAAGTAAATTCAATAATGAGGCGTAGTAGCCTCTTAGGAATTTCATTGAAGTAAATTCTACAAGGAGGCGGAGTAGCCTCTTAGGAATTTCATTGAAGTAAATTCTCCAAGGAGGTGGAGTAGCCTCTTGAGAATTTCAATGAAATAAATTGCATAATGAGGCGTAGTAGCCTCTTAGGAATTTCATTGAAGTAAATTCAATAATGAGGCGGAGTAGCCTCTTGAGAATTTTAATGAAGTAAATTCAATAATGAGGCGTAGTAGCCTCTTAGGAATTTCAATGAAGTAAATTCTGCAAGGAGGCGGAGTAGCCTCTTGAGAATTTCAATGAAGTAAATTCAATAATGAGGCGTAGTAGACTCTTAGGAATTTCAATGAAGTAAATTCTGCAAGGAGGCGGAGTAGCCTCTTGAGAATTTCAATGAAGTAAATTCAATAATGAGGCGTAGTAGCCTCTTAGGAATTTCATTGAAGTAAATTCTGCAAGGAGGCAGAGTAGCCTCTTGAGAATTTCAATGAAGTAAATTCAATAATGAGGCGTAGTAGCCTCTTAGGAATTTCAATGAAGTAAATTCTGCAAGGAGGCGGAGTAGCCTCTTGAGAATTTCAATGAAGTAAATTCAATAATGAGGCGTAGTAGCCTCTTAGGAATTTCAATGAAGTAAATTCTGCAAGGAGGCGGAGTAGCCTCTTGAGAATTTCAATGAAGTAAATTCAATAATGAGGCGTAGTAGCCTCTTAGGAATTTCATTGAAGTAAATTCTGCAAGGAGGCGGAGTAGCCTCTTGAGAATTTCAATGAAGTAAATTCAATAATGAGGCGTAGCAGCCTCTTAGGAATTTCATTGAAGTAAATTCTGCAAGGAGGCGGAGTGGCCTCTTGAGAATTTCAATGAAGTAAATTCAATAATGAGGCGGAGTAGCCTCTTAAGAATTTCATTGAAGTAAATTCTGCAAGGAGGCGGAGTAGCCTCTTGAGAATTTCAATGAAGTAAATTCAATAATGAGGCGTAGTAGCCTCTTAGGAATTTCATTGAAGTAAATTCTGCAAGGAGGCGGAGTAGCCTCTTGAGAATTTCAATGAAGTAAATTCAATAATGAGGCGGAGTAGCCTCTTAAGAATTTCATTGAAGTAAATTCTGCAAGGAGGCGGAGTAGCCTCTTGAGAATTTCAATGAAGTAAATTCAATAATGAGGCGTAGTAGCCTCTTAGGAATTTCATTGAAGTAAATTCTACAAGGAGGCGTAGTAGCCTCTTAGGAATTTCATTGAAGTAAATTCTGCAAGGAGGTGGAGTAGCCTCTTGAGAATTTCAATGAAGTAAATTCTATAATGAGGCGTAGTAGCCTCTTAGGAATTTCATTGAAGTAAATTCAATAATGAGGCGTAGTAGCCTCTTAGGAATTTCATTGAAGTAAATTCTACAAGGAGGCGGAGTAGCCTCTTAGGAATTTCATTGAAGTAAATTCTGCAAGGAGGTGGAGTAGCCTCTTGAGAATTTCAATGAAGTAAATTCTATAATGAGGCGTAGTAGCCTCTTAGGAATTTCATTGAAGTAAATTCTACAAGGAGGCGTAGTAGCCTCTTGAGAATTTCATTGAAGTAAATTCTGCAAGGAGGTGGAGTAGCCTCTTGAGATTTTCAATGAAGTAAATTCTATAATGAGGCGTAGTAGCCTCTTAGGAATTTCATTGAAGTAAATTCAATAATGAGGCGTAGTAGCCTCTTAGGAATTTCATTGAAGTAAATTCTACAAGGAGGCGGAGTAGCCTCTTAGGAATTTCATTGAAGTAAATTCTGCAAGGAGGTGGAGTAGCCTCTTGAGAATTTCAATGAAGTAAATTCTATAATGAGGCGTAGTAGCCTCTCAGGAATTTCATTGAAGTAAATTCAATAATGAGGCGGAGTAGCCTCTTGAGAATTTCAATGAAGTAAATTCAATAATGAGGCGTAGTAGCCTCTTAGGAATTTCATTGAAGTAAATTCTGCAAGGAGGCGGAGTAGCCTCTTGAGAATTTCAATGAAGTAAATTCAATAATGAGGCGGAGTAGCCTCTTAAGAATTTCATTAAAGTAAATTCTGCAAGGAGGCGGAGTAGCCTCTTGAGAATTTCAATGAAGTAAATTCAATAATGAGGCGTAGTAGCCCCTTAGGAATTTCATTGAAGTAAATTCTACAAGGAGGCGTAGTAGCCTCTTAGGAATTTCATTGAAGTAAATTTTGCAAGGAGGCGGAGTAGCCTCTTGAGACTTTCAATGAAGTAAATTCTATAATGAGGCGTAGTAGCCTCTTAGGAATTTCAATGAAGTAAATTCAATAATGAGGCGTAGTAGCCTCTTAGGAATTTCATTGAAGTAAATTCTACAAGGAGGCGGAGTAGCCTCTTAGGAATTTCATTGAAGTAAATTCTCCAAGGAGGTGGAGTAGCCTCTTGAGAATTTCAATGAAATAAATTGCATAATGAGGCGTAGTAGCCTCTTAGGAATTTCATTGAAGTAAATTCAATAATGAGGCGGAGTAGCCTCTTGAGAATTTTAATGAAGTAAATTCAATAATGAGGCGTAGTAGCCTCTTAGGCATTTCAATGAAGTAAATTCTGCAAGGAGGCGGAGTAGCCTCTTGAGAATTTCAATGAAGTAAATTCAATAATGAGGCGTAGTAGACTCTTAGGAATTTCAATGAAGTAAATTCTGCAAGGAGGCGGAGTAGCCTCTTGAGAATTTCAATGAAGTAAATTCTGCAAGGAGGTGGAGTAGCCTCTTGAGAATTTCAATGAAGTAAATTCTATAATGAGGCGTAGTAGCCTCTTAGGAATTTCATTGAAGTAAATTCAATAATGAGGCGGAGTAGCCTCTTGAGAATTTCAATGAAGTGAATTCAATAATGAGGCGTAGTAGCCTCTTAGGAATTTCAATGAAGTAAATTCTGCAAGGAGGCGGAGTAGCCTCTTGAGAATTTCAATGAAGTAAATTCAATAATGAGGCGGAGTAGCCTCTTAAGAATTTCATTGAAGTAAATTCTGCAAGGAGGCGGAGTAGCCTCTTGAGAATTTCAATGAAGTAAATTCAATAATGAGGCGTAGTAGCCTCTTAGGAATTTCATTGAAGTAAATTCTGCAAGGAGGCAGAGTAGCCTCTTGAGAATTTCAATGAAGTAAATTCAATAATGAGGCGTAGTAGCCTCTTAGGAATTTCAATGAAGTAAATTCTGCAAGGAGGCGGAGTAGCCTCTTGAGAATTTCAATGAAGTAAATTCAATAATGAGGCGTAGTAGCCTCTTAGGAATTTCAATGAAGTAAATTCTGCAAGGAGGCGGAGTAGCCTCTTGAGAATTTCAATGAAGTAAATTCAATAATGAGGCGTAGTAGCCTCTTAGGAATTTCATTGAAGTAAATTCTGCAAGGAGGCGGAGTAGCCTCTTGAGAATTTCAATGAAGTAAATTCAATAATGAGGCGTAGTAGCCTCTTAGGAATTTCATTGATGTAAATTCTGCAAGGAGGCGGAGTAGCCTCTTGAGAATTTCAATGAAGTAAATTCAATAATGAGGCGGAGTAGCCTCTTAAGAATTTCATTGAAGTAAATTCTGCAAGGAGGCGGAGTAGCCTTGAGAATTTCATTGAAGTAAATTCAATAATGAGGCGTAGTAGCCTCTTAGGAATTTCATTGAAGTAAATTCTACAAGGAGGCGGAGTAGCCTCTTGAGAATTTCAATGAAGTAAATTCAATAATGAGGTGTAGTAGCCTCTTAGGAATTTCAATGAAGCACAGTTTTTATAAGTAATATACTTACTTGAACTTGTCGATAGTGCTTGGGTTTGTTGATTATGTACTCCGTTAAACATTCACAGTTAGGCGGAGTCAAGTTTTGGATGGAGCGTTCATCCCTGATCATGTGAAAATTGTTGAATCCAGGGTTGGTATGGTGCAGCATATAGCTGTGACACCAATCTTTTCCGCAGGAATTTTACTGGACCTTGGGGTCGATATGGTGCAGTATATAGCTGTGACACCAATCCTTTCCACAGGAAGCCTGCAGGACCTTGGGGTCGGTATGGTGCAGCATATAGCTGTGACACCAATCCTTTCCCCCCAAGGAGTTTTTTGGACCTTAGGGTCGGTATGGTGCAGCATATAGCTGTGACACCAATCCTTTCCCCCCAAGGAGTTTTTTGGACCTTAGGGTCGGTATGGTGCAGCATATAGCTGTGACACCAATCCTTTCCCCCCAAGGAGTTTTTTGGACCTTAGGGTCGGTATGGTGCAGCATATAGCTGTGACACCAATCCTTTCCCCCCAAGGAGTTTTTTGACTCCGTTTGTGAAGCTTTGTTGCATGTTGGATGATCTTTATGGAATAAAGAGTTATGCCATTATGCTTCAATTGTTGGAGCCGGTGTCTTATCTGCATGGGAACAAGTTCTGCCATGGATAATTAACTGAAAGTTAGAATGAAGACTGAATGTAGGAAGGCATTTTATTAATGATGGAACTACATAAGGAGCTGAGTTGGGATATGTCTCATCAGAACCTTTTCAAGGAAAGCACAGCTGGAAAAAACCTTGAGTTAGGAAGAAAAGAACATACCATGTTACCCAACTAGCTGTAATATATGCGTAAATTTAAAATGTTCCATTTATTCCTGACCGGAGTGCCATCTAAGTTTTCTAGGCGGTATGTGCCTTTGCCCAGAATTTTGACGACTCGGTATGGACCTTCCCATGTTGGTGCCAATTTGCCTTGGTGTGCAAATTTGTTACTGATATTGGCCCTTCTCAAGACCAAATCTCCTTCTTTGAAACGGCGTTCAAAAACACGTGTGTTATACCGTTTGGCGGCCTTTGCTTTAACAGCTTGGTCTCTCACAAAGGTTTCCTCTCTCAACTCCGCCAAGACCTCGAGTTCATGGGCGAGGTTCTGTTGATTGGCTTCTTCGTTGAAATGGAGGACTCGAGCTGATGGGGCTGCCAATTCAATGGGAATAACAGCTTTGACTCCATATGTCAGCCGATATGGAGATTCATTTGTGGTGGAGTGAGGGGTTGTTCTATATGCCCATAGAACGTGGCATAATTGATTTGCCCAATCTCCCTTTGCTTCACCAAGGCGTTTCTTAAGGCCTTTCAAGATTTCTCTGTTGGCAACTTCAGCTTGGCCATTGGTTTGAGGGTGTTCCACAGAAGAGAAAATCTGCGTAATGCTGAGATTTTCCAGGAGTTCAGTGAACTTACGATCTGTGAATTGGGTGCCATTATCAGTGACTATGCGTCCAGGGACTCCGAAACGTGCAATGATATTTTCATATACGAATCTGCGAGTCCTGGCTGATGTAATATGCACCACTGCCTCTGCTTCAATCCATTTGGTGAAGTAATCAACACCAACTATCAAGTATTTGATACCGCCGGGCGCAGTTGGGAATGGACCCAAGATATCCATGCCCTATTGATAGAAAGGCCAAGGCGTTATTGATGATGACATTTCTTCCGCCGGAGTATGGTGGAGATTTGCGAATCGTTGACATTGATCGCACTTTTGAACATACGAGGCGGAGTCATGCTTCAGGGTGGGCCACTAGTACCCCGCCCTGAGTATTTTTCGCATAAGACTACGTGCCCCTGGATGGTGTCCACATTGCCCTTCATGGACTTCTTCTAATACAGCTTGCACCTCATTTTCGTTTATACATATCAAGTAAGGAACAGAGATTCCTCGGTGGTATAACTGTCCGTCTAGGAGTGTATAGTAAGGTGCTTCTTTCTTCAGTTTTCGTCGCTCAAGATCATCCGTGGGTAATTGTCCATTAACAAGGTAACGAACTATCGGTGCTACCCAGGAATTATCATCAAAATAACGGCTTTTAATCATATACGCTGAGGAAGGAAAGGAAATGCCTGGCTCCGCCAAGGTACTTTGTACAACCGTAGTTGTGCATCCTGCCTTCTTTGTGCTAGCCAACCTGGAGAGGATATCAGCACGTGTATTTTCTTCACGGGGTACATGCTTGAAAGTGACTTCATCGAAGCGCTGCTTTAACTCATTGACGCAGTCTAGATATTGTTGTAGCAGAGGTTCTTTAGCCTGATACTCACCAAGAATTTGTGAGATTACTAATTGAGAATCACTACATAGGGTGACACTTTTGGCCCCAATATCTTGTGCTGCTCTGAGTCCGGCCAAGCAGGCTTCATACTCCGCCTGATTGTTAGACGTAGTGAAGGTAAAGTGCAGTGAAATTTCAAGGTGTACCCCGTCATCACTTTCCACAACAATTCCTGCTCCACATCCTTTGTTATTGGAAGACCCATCTACGTATACCGTCCAGTGTGAGTGATCTGCATCTGGGCTAGAACCTGTTAACTCAACTACGAAATCTGCTAGGACTTGTGCCTTGATAGCAGTTCTTGGTTCGTAGGATATGTCAAATTCAAAGAGTTCTACGGCCCATTTGATCATTCTTCCAGCTAGGTCTGGTTTGAACAGTATAGTACGGAGTGGAAAGTCTGTGCGAATCAGGATAGGATGGGCATGGAAGTATGGTCTTAGACGTCGTGAAGCCCAAACAACTGCAAGTGCTGCCTTTTCAATCTTCTGATAACGGCACTCTGCACCATGCAATGTTTTACCAGTGAAATACACCAGTCGTTGGCCTTCAGTCGTTTCCTTGACCATGGCTACTGCCAAAGCTTCATCTGAAACAGACAAATAAACAATGAGTTACTCACCCGGGCTTAGTTTTACCAGGATTGGAGGGCTGGCCAAGACATTTTTCAAGCTTTGGAAAGCTGCCTCTTGCTCTGGGCCCCAACTGAATTTTTTTTCTTTTTTCAACATTTTGTACAAGGGAAGAGAGCGATGAGCCATTTTTGGCATGAACCGTGCTAGAGCAGCAATTTTGCCATTGAGGGATTGTACCTCTCTCAATGTTTTAGGGCTCTGTAACTCTTGGATTACGTGACATTTATCAGGATTAGCCTTAATACCTCTTTGTGTTAGCATGAAACCCAGAAATCTGCCCCCAGGGACAGCAAATGTACACTTTAATGGGTTGAGTCTCATGTCGTATTGTTGTAGGCGTTGAAAAATGAGGCGTAGATCTTCAACATGATCTCCTCCTTCCGGGGTCTTGGCAATAATATCATCAATATACACTTCTACCAGCTTTGTGTGCATACCCTCAAAAACTTTATTGATCATACGCTGGTAGGTTGCCCTGGCGTTCTTTAACCCAAATGGCATGACGTTGTAGCAAAAGACTCCTTTGTCATTAACAAATGCTGTCTTCTCTTGATCATCCTCACACATTGGAATTTGGTTGTACCCGGAGTAAGCATCCATAAAAGATAGACACTTGTATCCAGAGGAATCGTCAACCAATCTGTCAATGTTGGGGAGAGGGTATGGATCCTTGGGACAACATTTATTTAAGTCAACGTAGTCTATGCACATACGCCACTTGCCATTGGCTTTCTGTACCATGACCACGTTAGAGAGCCAGGAGGAGTAACGGAGTTCCCTGATAAACCCCGCCTTGAGGAGCTCCTCTGTTTGTTCATAAGCAGCTTTTTGCTTAGCAGGACCCATACGCCGTTTCTTTTGTGCCACGGGCTTAGTTTCAGGATACACCGCCTGGCGGTGACAACAAAAGTTGGGATCCATGCCAGGCATGTCTGCAGCGGTCCAAGCGAAGATTTCTTTATACTCATGGAGAAGTGCAATTAGTCTTGCCTCCATGTTAGCCTCAAGCTTGTCATTGATGTTTATAATCTGTTCTGGGGTGCTACCCAAAACAATAGACTTGGATCCGCCATCAGGAGTTGGTTTCAAAGGGTTCAGTGGGTCTATAGAAGACTCTGCCCTGGGGTCGAGATCCACCAAATTGACGGACGCCGCCGCACTGCCCCCTTCATTCAACTTTCTTTTCTTAGACACGGCTTCCAGCTTCACCATGTTAAGACTCAAGTTGTAGCAATAGCGAGCCATTTCTTGGTCACCCCTCATAGATGAGACTTGATTATCTTTGTCAATAAACTTGATTAACAAATGGGGAGTTGAAACGATGGCTTCCATGGCATTCAGGGTAGGCCGCCCAATGATGCCATTGTAGGGAGACTTCACATCAATGACAAGAATCCTGGATTTCACAGTCCTTGCTCCAGGTTATCCATCAAAGGTAATTCTCGTATCTAAGTAGCCTCTAGTGGGCTGTTTGGCACCATTGAAGGCTCTAAGGTCCTGTGTATATGGCTACAAATCTGCATCAGTTAGTCCTATACGTTTAAAACAGTCATAAAAGATAACATCGCAGGAATTTCCCTGATCAATTAGGATGCGTTTTACATCCATATTAGCGATTACCGCAATAATCACTACTGCATCATCTCCTTCAGGAATAGTAGGGCCAAAATCATCGTCCGTGAAGGTTATAGGTGGAGTCTGGACCCCGTTTCTGAATGGGCGATATTCTTTGCTCTTGCCTTGCACAAACAAGATCATGCGATGATGATTTTTCCTAGCGGAGTTTGAGGGTCCGCCCCCGGCGAAGCCTCTAGCTATCATGTCTACAACCTGCCTTTTGCCCCTCGATTTGGGTTCTGGGCTTGGTTCTCTTTGGGCGGACTCCAGAACAACGCCCTTTTGTTTTTCTGTTGCCGCCGTGCGTTTAGGCTCCCGAGTGTTATCAGGATCAGGAGAACGATCACGAGATCTTTTCTCAAACCTCTCTGGCTCATCATGAGATTTACCCTTAAACAAATAATGTTTCAGCTTGCCTTCACGAATAAGCACCTCAATGGTGTTTTTGAGTTGCTTGCACTCCTCCGTGGTATGGCCAACTGATTCGTGGAACTCACAATATTTCTTTGGGTTCCCACCTCCTCTGATTGGAGGTGGACGTTGAATCCCATAGACGTTAAGGGTAGTCCATCCTATTTCACGCAAGATTTGTTCATATGTTGTGTTCAGGGGTGCATAATGAGCGAAATTGAACACTCGTTTATCTTGCTGTTTGAAGGATTGGTTCCCTGCTTTGTCTTTCTGAGAGAACTTATCATTCCTGGATGATTTTTCCTTCACTTTGTCATGGTGTGGTGCTGAAGGAGGTGGCTTAATGCGAGATGCAGTGGCTTCCAAGTGCATCTCAATACCTACGTACTTAGATGCCTTTCTGCGAAACTCCTCCATGGTGGATGGAGGTCCTTTTGCCAATGATAAAGCAAAGGGTGATTTCGGTTGCATGGCTTCGATGAGGATATGCAATTGAATTGCTTCCGTCAAGTCAGGGACCATGGCCGCCTCTTTGTAAAATCTCTTCAGGAAATCTTTTAGAGACTCCTTATCACCTTGTTTGATCTAAGCCAAGGTGTGGGAGGTTCTAGGCGTATCCCTAGAGATTACAAAGTGACTGCCAAAAGCTGTAGCCAAGTCCTCCCATGAATCAATGGAACCTGAAGGTAAACTCTTGAACCAGCTAAGAGCTTCACCTGTAAGGGTCCTGGGGAACATTCTGCACATGACATCTTCTTCTGCACCTAAGAACATAGCCTCGTAGATGTAAGCATCTAAATGCTTAGAAGGATCTATTTCCCCAGTGTATTTTCCTATGGAAATGGGTTGTATAGTTTGCAAATGTCTGGGAACATGCGCGTTCATGAGTCTTTTGGAAAATGGGATACTCATCTTGTATCCTGAGGGGGATGCGTTTGAAACTGCTCTTCTCCCCTCATGATGTTGAGCATTTGCCAGTGGGAGGCTTCGTTGCTCTTCTATGTAAGTAGGGATGCGAGAGTAATTTGGAGTACTCGATTCCTCCTGTGCATGCGATTGATGGCGAGGCTGATTTGCAGGGCCCGCTCTCTCATGCATAGGATTTGCCTTCTCACGACGAAGCTCTGCAATTTCTTCTTTCAGCATTCTGATCATGTCATCTCTCGGATCTGGAGAATCAACATGCATTGCCTTTTTGTGAGCATCGTTGTCAAAGTTGAGACGTCTAGGATTGCGTGGAGGAGAATCCTCTGTCTGCATTTCTAGTCCTGGTCTCTCCATTAATGATGA
Source organism: Clitoria ternatea (assembly GCA_037962975.1). Classification (NCBI taxonomy): domain Eukaryota; kingdom Viridiplantae; phylum Streptophyta; class Magnoliopsida; order Fabales; family Fabaceae; genus Clitoria; species Clitoria ternatea. Next base: position 141,986,131 of record CM075673.1, read on the forward strand.
ATGTAATGGGAATTGCTCAAGGATTGTGGGATTACCAATTTTACAGGTCCCACCGGGCGTGCCAATGAACTATTCTTTACTGGGGGTGTAAAAGTATGGTTGATGAACAATTCAAAATGTATATGTAATGTCAATCTGGTACAAGGAGATATTTGTAAATGTGCAAGTACGGAGTATCCTTGTATACTGGGGCGGAATACAATACACTCTGGGCGGTGTGACAGTCCGCCTGAAGTAACCTCCTTTGCCTTGACACAATTGGTGGTGGTACCTATAATTATTCTCCGACGCTCAAGTCAGTATTCTGAAATACTGTAAGACTTAGAAAGCAAATCTGAGAGAATTATGCAAGTAAAAGTGTAAGGTTCAGAATTGAAGGGGGATCCCTTATACCTTTTTGCTGAGGTTTATATACCTGTTACTGGTGCTCCATTATTGGTAGGACCCGTTCCTTGTTTTCTGGCATAATGCAAGAAAGGTAGTGGGTCCCAGTGTCATTCACGAGCACCATCACTGTAGTGGGTGTTTCCACTTGCCTGGAAAGCGTTAATTCTTTATTTTTTTTATTCATTGTTCCCTTTTATACGTGATAGCGTGATTCCCATTTTCAACCTCTCAAGACAGAGTCAATCTCGTGCCGGGGTTACAAGTATGGGCTCGCTACGCAGTATGGGAAATTCAATATTCCGCCTGTATTGAGCCTATGGCTTGGCGGAGTAATATGCATTGGAAATACTTTATGCATGTGTATAAGATATTCAATGTTTTCCACTTTGGCGGAGTAATAAGCTTTGGCGGAGTAACGTGCCTTGGCGGAGTAACGTGCCCTGGCGGAGTTACGTGACCTGGCGGGGTTACATGCCATGGCGGTATGTACTCCGTATAAAAGTAATTATAAGGTATTTGAGACGTACTTCTCCTGTTCAAAATGCTGATCTGGCAAAGCATTAAAACCATGCTCTTGGGGACCGGTGTTGGGACCGGATCATATATATATGTAAGATGTCTTAAACTCATGGACATAGATTTTACTTTAGATTTCATTCTCTATCTAATATTTTCTCTCTATAAATTCTCTCATTTTTTAAATCCTTAGGATTGGGATTGATGAAGGCTGAAATGGAACTTTCTCTCAACTAATTAGAGCATTAGAATCTGATAAGTGTTTTATAACACAATAAATTAGATTTAGTTTGCTTAGGATTTTAATCATTATGCACTGTATTTCCTTTATTTATTGTGATTTTTGTTCTCTTTCCACTATATTCTACTTGGGTATGTTATTTTGTAGAAATTAAGGTAATAAAAGGGTCAATAACAAGAGAAAAATGACCATAAAATGATAAAAAAACAAGAAGAACAAGCCCAAAGTGGAAAAAACTCTCTTTTTATGCTGAATTCCAACTCAGAATGATCAAATCCGAGTAGGAGGACTCAGAAATGATGAAATCCGAGTAGGACGACTCAGAATGGAGCGTTGTCGAGTGGAATACTTTTCGGTTGGAGGTGAATCCGAGTGGAAGCTATCCGACTGTAACCATTCTGAGTGAAAAAAGGGACTGACTTTGAAGAAATACTGCCCAAAGCTACTATCCGAGTGAAGGAATGCTGATTGAACCAGGTTAGATTTGGGGAACAAATGCTTCTTCTGGACAAAAATGCCTCCGAGTGGAAGACTCCCGAGTGAGTTGATTCCGAATGAAAGAAACTCTAAACTTCAAAGAACAATTGTCAGGCAAAGGCTTCCCGAGTAGTGAGTTTCGGAGAAGGTGTCTTATCAAGTAAGGAAAGAGTCCGACCGGGAATGAGTCTCTTTCGGGCAGACTCTCAAGTTTCAAACTAAGAGCGACTGAAGAAGTCTCCGAGGAAGGCACTTCCGAGTGAGTTGGAGCAGAGAGTTGCATTTCCGAGCAAAGCAAAGCTCGGACCTGGGAAAAACATCTATTGGCCAGATTCCAGAGTCTCTCAAGTTCCAAATTTCTGAGTAAAAGGCAAAGTCGACTCCCAAGTGAATACAACCGAATAGGCTGCTTGACGATTGAGGCAATTATGAGTGAGAAGAAAGTCGGACTTCCGAGTGAATGTGTCCGATTGAAGGTGTCTGAGTGTATCATTTGAATGAGTGAAGGAAGGGTCATTCTCCACTGAATTATTCCTGAGCAAATCCGAGCAAGGTCTCTCCGAGTGGTTCATTTCCAGAGACATAGCCGAGTGAAACATTTTAAGAGGTTCCGATTGAATCATTTACTTCCCGATCTTGAGTGGGTCACATGTGAAAGAAGGAGGGCATAAACCTGTGTCGAGTGAGTCACTTTTCAATCGGTTCCGAATAAATGTTTTAATCGGTTCTGTGTCACTCTTTAATCAGTTCCAAGTGAATCACTTTTCAATCAGTTTCGAGTCATTCTTTAATCGGTTCCGATTGAATGTTTCAATCATAGTTGCTTTGCTCATCCAGCTCTCTTCACTGCCACAAACAACGGCTCCATCCAAACAATAATAACCAGCTCCTCACAGCAACAACACCGTCCAGTTTCTCTCCATAACGTCCAACAACTCAACACCGTCCAGCAAAGCAACACTGAGCAAAGCTTTCACTCGGTCTTTTGTGTACGAAGAGCACCTTTTCCACTCAGATTATTTCCCACTGTGGGTGTATACCGACTGAGGCACTAAATCCGAGTCAGAAAGAGAAAGCCGACCCCATATTTCCACCGAATGCCCATGCTGACTTGGATTTCCACTATCCAAGTGGATCCTTGACTTATGAGGGGGCGGCTAACAACAAGACAATGAGCTAGCCACCGCTCCCTATAATTGTTACCATCCAAGCTGTTTCACAACACCGTCCAGGCTGTATCCAAGTTGCTTTGTTGATTTAGTGGGGTGGCTGACAAGAAAAAATAATAAAAAAACCCCACTAGCCACCGTTCCCCATTTCTATAAATAGGGGAGGTCTGAAGCCACGAAGATCAGCACGGACAACATCGGTTTTAGAGATTCATTTTCTCTTTCATTCATATTATTCTTCTCTTTTCTTTCTCTTTCTTTTTCCGTTCCTCTTTTCTTTCTTTTCTTCATTTCTTTCTTCATTCCATTTTCTTTCTCGTTTTCTTTCTCTTTTCTTTTCTTTTTTCGTTTTCTTTCTCTGTCCCATTTCTCTTTTATTTTCTTTTTCTTTCTTTTATTTTAAGAGTTGTGAATTGTAAAAGTGAGTATTCCAATTTGTAATTGGTGGAGGAATATTGCAACAAGGAAATACAGTGGTAAATTATTCTGAGCTTTTGGAGAAACCCGTAAGTCTTTATTTTTACCATGTCTTGTATGTTTTATTTTTCCATCATTTATATGAATTTGAATTATTTCATGAGTAACTAAATTAATTATCTTGGGATAAAGGGGGTGTGATAATATTTTATATTAATGTTATTTTGACTTTAAATTAAATAAATTTCTGTTTTCCATTTAGTTTAAAAAATGCCCAATGCTCTTAGTAATTCCTAACAAGAACCTAAGTGATAAAACTGTATACTTGCGGGTATATTAGTATAGAATCGAGAGATTTATTGTTACTGGAAAGTTTTTGAACTAAGCCTAAGTTTTTGAAATACTTTTTGTGACCTCGGTAAAACCGTGAAAGTAATCAAAATCTTTTGGGGAATTTTAAAAAGGGATTTTCACAAAACGATAATGGGCCTTTTCTAAGGATTAAGGAGCGCTTTCCATAGGTTAGGTACATTAATAGGATTCCAAGAGGAACATATTAATTAGCTTAAGGAAAATTCGCCTTGGAAAACTTAATTTGATTCTTATTTATGAAAAGTTAAAATTCATTAACATAAAATAGAGTCTTGATCCCCCGAAATCTCAAGATATTCTCAACTCTGATTTTTAAGTGTCTAGAAAATTTTGTTTATTTATTCATATTCTGAGCAACTTAATTTTGTGCTTTATTTTACAAAAACCTTAAAAATCAATTGTGTGGATAATTAAATTTCAATATGCTGGTACTTTGAACACAGTCCCTGTGGAGAACGATAATCTTTTATATTACGCGACATAACCCGTGCGCTTGCGGGCCCTGTCAAGTTTTTGGCGCCGTTGCCGGGGACTGTTGTCCCTCAAATATCGGCAATATTGAAATTCGATTAGATCATACTTGTTAATATTTTTTTTGTTTTGTTTGTTTCTTTTTATATTTTTCTTTATTTTTATTCTGTTTGTTACTTTTTATTTTGTTCTTTATTTTGTGTATCTGTTGTTGTTTTATTTTTGTAATTGTTTATTTTATTTGTCATTTATTTTCTTTTTATGCGACGAAGCCGTAGTGTCGATCTAAACTTAGGATTTGACCCTGAGATAGAACGTACCCTTAGAGCTTTAAGAAAACAACAAAAACAACAAAAATAAAAACAAATGGCAGACCAAAATAGAGCCTTAAGAGATTTTGCCGCTCCAAGTACAAATGGAAGAGGATCTAGCATCCTTAGACCCACAGTGGAGGCTAACAATTTTGAATTGAAGCCTTTATTACTCTCTATGGTTCAACAGAACCAATTTGGAGGTTTACCCTCTGAAGATCCAAATCTTCATCTTCAAATCTTTCTTGAATACTGTGACACCCTGAAAATGAACGGAGCCACCAACGATGCCATTCACTTAAGACTTTTTCCTTTCTCTTTAAGAGATAAAGCGAGGGCGTGGTTATACTCTCTTCCTGAAGGATCCATCACGACTTGGGAATAATTGTCCAGTGCTTTTATCAATAAATGGTACCCAAGGAACAAGACTGATGTGCTGAGAAAACAAATCATAAATTTTTCACAAAAAGATAATGAATCCTTATATGAAGCCTGGGAAAGATATAGGGAGTTGCTAAGAGAATGTCCTCACCATGGGATAGAAAGGTGGTTGACAATCCATATTTTCTATAATGGACTAACTTCTACACAAAAGATCTTTTTAGATGCTGCAGCTGGAGGAGCCTTCATGAGTAAAAATGTTGATGAAGCTGAGAACCTGATTGAGGAAATAGCTCAAAACACTCACCAGTGGAACTCTGAGAGAGGATTACCTGCTAAAACACCAGGTAAGTACTCTGTTGATGCTCTTTCCCTACTTTCTGCCAAAGTTGAAGCATTAACATTAAAACTCGATAAAATAGGGTCAACAGGTGCTACTAATATTGTTTGTGAAGTTTGTGGTGTTTCAGGACATGGAGCTGCAAACTACCATTTAACAATGACCCTTAATCAAGAACAAGAAATGCATCAGGTGGATGCTATTGGAAACTATGGTGGAAATTATCAAGGTAACTACAGACCTCCACAAGGTCCACCTGGCTTCCAAAATAGGCCACCTCAATTCCATGGAAATCAAAGTAACTACAAACCTCAACAAGGAACCTATATTCCACAAAAATCAAAGCTAGAATCCTTCATGGAGACATTTGTAGCTACTCAACTTAAACAAAATAATGAATTTTCTGATGCAATAAAAAACTTGGCTTCAAAAGTGGACTCTCTTACCACCCATAACAAAATACTAGAAAATCAAATTGCCCAACAAGCCTCCTACTCTTAAAGAGCACCAGGAATATTTCCTAGAAAACCAGAGGCTGGACCATCTAACCAAACCATGGCTGTCACTCTTAGGAGTGGTACTCAATATGATGGACCAGTTGACAAGACTGCAAAGGAGGAAAAGAAAGTGGATGAATCTTCATCTCATCCAGTGATTGAAGAAGAGAAACCACAAGAAAAGAAGGAGGAGGTTAAGCCATATCAACCTCCTATTCCATTTCCTCAGTGCTTGGCTAAAGCAAAGTTGGACAAACAATTTGGTAAGTTTCTTGATGTTTTAAAGAAATTGTATATTAATATTCCCTTCACAGATGCTTTGTAGTAAATGCCTACATATGCGAAGTTCCTGAAGGATATTTTGTCCAACAAAAGAAGACTGGTGGAAGATGGTATAGTTGCACTTACTGAAGAGTGTAGTGCTTTAATTCAAAAGAAACTTCCACCCAAGCTCCAAGATCCAGGTAGTTTCTCTATTCCTTGTATGATTGGTGACATGAATATAGATAAAGCATTGTGTGATTTAGGAGCGAGTGTGAGTTTAATGCCATTATCTATTGCTGAAAAGTTAGGATTGGGTGAGCTAAAACCTACTAGGATGTCTTTACAATTGGCTGATAGATCTGTAAAATATCCTGTAGGAATTTTAGAGGATGTTCCTATTAAGATAGGAAAATTTTTTATACCTGCTGACTTTGTTGTGCTTGAAATAGACGAAGATTCTTTGATTCCTATTATTTTAGGCAGACCATTTTTAGCAACTACAGGTGCTGTGATCGATGTCAAGAATGGTAAGTTGTCTCTAACTGTTGGAGACCAAAAGGTTGATTTTAACTTGAAAAATGTTTTAGAAAAACCTTATAATGATGTTTGCTGTAGTGTGGATTTTGTTGAACAAGTGGTAAAGGAAGCAACCCTTCCTAATGACCCACTTGAAACTGTTTTCATGATTGAGCCTGCAGAAACATTTGATTACTCTGAGGCCCCACTAAAACATGAGGTCATGTGTGACAAAGTGGTAGGCCCAAATATGGAATTAAAACCTTTACCGGTTTCTTTAAGGTATGAGTTTCTTGGTCCTAATTCCACATATCCTGTGATTGTTAATGCTGAATTGAATCCATGTGAAACTGAAAAACTTTTGAAACAACTTAGGTTGTATAGAAAGGTAATAGGTTATACAATGGATGATATCAAATGGATTAGACCTTCTCTATGTATGCACAGGATTACTGTAGAAGATGAAAGTAGGCCCACAGTAGAACTACTTAGGAGATTAAATCCAAAAATGCACAAAGTGGTTAAAAAGGAAATTTTGAAATTGCTTGATGCTGGAGTCATATATCCTGTTGATAGTAGTAAATGGGTAAGTCTTGTTCATGTGGTGCCTAAAAAGGGGGAATAACTGTGATTGAAAATGATAAACATAACTTGATTCCTACTAGGATTGTCTCTGGTTGGCACATGTGCATTGATTATAGGAAGTTAAATAGCGCCACGAAAAAAGATCATTTTCCTCTCCCTTTTATCGATCAGATGCTTGAAAGACTTGCGAAACACTCTTATTTCTGTTATTTGGATGGGTATTCAGGTTTTCATCAAATTCCCATTCATCCATCTGATCAAGAAAAGACTACCTTCACTTGCCCTTATGGGACTTATGCTTATAGACGTATGCCTTTTGGTTTGTGTAATGCACCTGCGACTTTTCAAAGGTGTATGCAAGCAATTTTTTCTGACCTTATTGAAAATGTGATGGAAGTCTTTATGGATGATTTTTCAGTATATGGTTTGTATTTTGATAATTGTTTAACAAATTTATGCCAAGTCTTACAACGTTGTGAAGAGACCAATCTGGTCTTAAACTGGGAAAAATGTCATTTTATGGTAAGAGAAGGCATAGTTCTTGGACACCTGGTGTCTGAGAGAGGTATAGAAGTTGATAAGGCTAAAGTGGAAGTGATTGAAAAATTACCCCTACCTACAAATGTGAAAGGTATTCGGAGTTTTCTTGGACATGCAGGGTTTTACTGTAGGTTCATTAAAGATTTCTCCAAGATTACAAAGCCTCTTACAACTCTTCTGGGTTAGGATGTGCCTTTCAATTTTGATTCATCTTGTATGGAAGCTTTTTGCAGGATTAAGCAAGCTCTAATCTCTGCCCCCATCGTGCAACCACCTGATTGGAAACTCCCATTTGAGTTGATGTGCGATGCGAGTGATTACATAGTGGGGGCTGTGCTTGGGCAATGAAAGGATAAAAAGCTCCATGTAATCCATTATGCCAGTCGGACGCTAGATGCTAGATGATGCTCAGGTAAATTATACCACAACTGAAAAAGAATTGTTAGCTATTGTCTTTGCTTTTGATAAATTTAGATCTTACTTGGTAGGTTCACATGTTACTGTTTACACTGACCACTCTGCCATTAAGTATCTATTGAATAAAAAGGAAGCAAAGCCTAGGTTAATTAGGTGGATTCTAATATTGCAAGAATTTGACTTGGAAATTAAGGATAAGAAGGGTACCGAGAACTTGGTCGCTGACCACCTGTCTAGGTTGACATCTGAAAAAGAAGAAACAGATAATATTCCCATCAATGAATCTTTTCCGGATGAACAAATCTTGAGTCTTAGTATCCAACGTGTTCCTTGGTATGCTGATTTTGTAAATTTTCTTGCATGTGGTATCTTACCTCCTGATCTTAGCTTTCAGCAAAGGAAAAAGTTTTATGCAGATGTCAAGCATTATTATTGGGATGAACCACTCCTATTCAAGCAATGTGCAGATGGTTTGATTCGGAGGTGTGTTTCACAAGATGAGGTCCATGCTATCTTGGATCACTGCCATTCTCTTTCTTGTGGAGGGCACATGAGTACCTCCAAGACAGCCGCTAAAATATTGCAAGCTGGGTTCTATTGGCCAAATATTTTTAAGGATGTACGTAAGTATGTTCTAACTTGTGATGCTTTCCAAAGAACAGGTAACATTAGTAAGAGACATGAAATGCCATTGAATACCATTTTAGAAGTTGAATTGTTTGATGTATGGGGTGTTGATTTTATGGGACCTTTTCCTTCCTCTTTTGGAAATCAGTTCATATTAGTGGCAGTTGACTATATGTCAAAATGGGTGGAAGCCATTGCTTCACCTCATTTTGATGCTAAGACTGTTATTAAACTTTTTAAGAAAATAATATTTCCAAGGTTTGGGGTCCCAAAATGTGTTATAAGTGATTGAGGGTCTCATTTTATTGAGAAAACTTTTCAGACCCTTCTAAAGAAATATGAAGTTAGGCATAAGGTTGTTACACCTTATCACCCACAAACTAGTGGACAAGTTGAGGTATCCAATCGGGAAATTAAAAATATTCTTCAAAAGGTGGTGAATACATCACGTAAGGATTGGTCTATTAAGTTAGATGATTCCTTATGGGCGTATCGAACCGTATACAAAACTCTCATTGGAACCACACCTTTTAAGCTAGTATATGGGAAGCCCTGTCATTTACCTGTTGAGCTAGAATATAAATCTTTTTGGGCTGTTAAAACTCTTAACTTTGATCATAAAGCTGCAGGTGAACGTAGGTTGTTGGAATTAAATGAGCTTGAAGAACTCCGTCTAGATGCATACGAAAATGCCAGAATTTATATGGCATGATCGTCACATCCAACGGAGAACATTTAATCCAGGTGATATGGTTTTACTATTTAATTCCAGATTGAAGCTTTTTCCAGGTAAACTGAGATCCCGATGGTCGGGACCATTCAAGGTGACAAAAGTCTTTCCCTTTGGAGCTGTCGAACTATGGAGCGAGAAATCTGGTACATTTAGGGTAAATGGATAGAGAGTAAAGCACTACTTGACAGGTCAACCAATACAACAAGCAAGTGACTTAGACTTGTTTGATGCTCCTGATGAGTAAATCCAAACAGTGAGAAGTCTGGCTGAAGACTTAAAACTTAGCACTGATAGGGAGGTAACCCTATAAAAAGTTGTTGTTTCATTTTGAGCTTTAAAAAAAAACCAACTATGTCAAATCCTGGTTTGGGGTTACTACAGGTAAGTTTTCTTATCCTTTTATCATCCATTTTAACATTGAGGACAATGTCAAATTCTGGTTTGGGGTGGTAGATAAGAAAACTTAACTATTTTGTTCACGTTGTGTGATTGTTATATTTTTCATGCATGTGTGTTTTCCTTGCTTTGTTTGTAATCTTGTAATTTACCATGATTGCATGATAAATTTACTTTGAATACAAGGCTAAAGTATCTAAGGATCCCCAAATTTTGAGTAAATTTTTCAAAATTTGATTGTTTAAATGCCAAATAAATGCTTAAATGAATCTTATGTGATTAAAATTTTCTTTGAAAAGACTTTCCATGGTTAGACTTGAGCCAAAATGGGTTATTTATCAAATAAATTTTCAAAACCCATATCTTCTTGATTGAGTGAATCTCATAGTCATTAATTTCTAGAACTTGTTTTTCAACCGATTCAAAATGGTTTTTGATTATATGTCTTAGGATGATAAAGGCACAATTAGGTCTTATTCTTAAGCCTCAGAATTTTTGCATAATTTGACCCCTAGTTGCCCCTTTTGAGCCTAAAAGTGAAGATATTTCTTTGAAGCCTTTCATTGACTGATATTCTCTTAAATGGTAAAAAAGTTAGAAATTTAGTGGAGCAAAGAAATAAAAAAGGACTTAAGAAAAATATGTATGGGATGCAAAGAAAAGCAAGAAAAAGAAAATCAAAAGGATGATATTAAATGAATTCCAAAAAATTCATAAAAGTTCAAAAATTTGCTCTGTTAAATTTATGATGGTAATTTGAATCATTCATGACTATTAAAGCCCTTTTGTATTCCATTTTTCTTGAAATTCCTACCTTGACAATACAACCCAAGGCCACGTTACAACCTTTGAAAGACCTTTAGACTTTGACATATTTTCTATCTAAACTGTGGAGTTTCTGGTTTATTAACAAGCTTATGGTAATATTTTTTGACTATGATGATCTGAGTGATACACAAACCATGAAACACTTTGAGTGAAAATTGAGAGAAGAGTATCCTCTGTCTTGATAATGAAAATTGATTCACATAAGAAAATTAATATTGGCATTTGAATAAATCTTTTTCTCTATTTTGGATTCCTTAATTTGCTGAGCTTAGTGTTTTCTGTATCTTATCAGGTGAATATGGTAATTGCTTGAGGACAAGCAATGTTTTGGTTTGGGGTATTTTGATAAGTGTTTTATAACACAATAAATTAGATTTACTTTCCTTAGGATTTTAATCATTATGCACTGTATTTCCTTTATTTATTGTGATTTTAGCTTTCTTTCCACTATATTCTACTTGGGTATGTTATTTTACAGAAATTAAGGTAATAAAAGGGTCAATAACAAGAGAAAAATGACCATAAAATGATAAAGAAATAATAAGAACAAGCCCAAAGTGGAAAGAACTCTCTTTTTATGCTGAATTCTGACTCAAAATGATCAAATCCGAGTAGGAGGACTCAGAAATGATCAAATCTGAGTAGGACGACTCAGAATGGAGCGTTTCTGAGTGGAATACTTCTCGGTTGGAGGTGAATCCGAGTGGAAGCTATCCGACTGCAACCATTCCGAGTGAAAAAAGGGACTGACTTTGAAGAAATACTACCCAAAGCTATTGTCCGAGTGAAGGAATGCTGATTGAACCAGGTTAGATTTGGGGAACAACTGCTTCTTCTGGACAAAAATGCCTCCGAGTGGAAGACTCCCGAGTGAGTTGATTCCGAATGAAAGAAACTCTAAACTTCAAAGAACAATTGTCAGGCAAAGGCTTTCCGAGTAGTGAGTTTTGGAGAAAGTGTCTTATCAAGCAAGGAAAGAGTCCGACCGGGAATGAGTCTCTTTCGGGCAGACTCTCAAGTTTCAAACTAAGATCGACTGAAGAAGTCTCCGAGGAAGGCACTTCCGAGTGAGTTGGAGCAGAGAGTTGCATTTTCGAGCAAAGCAAAGCTCAGACCTGGGAAAAGCATCTATCGGCCAGATTCCAGAGTCTCTCAAGTTCCAAATTTCTGAGTGAAAGGCAAAGCTAACTCCCGAGTGAATACAATCGAATGGGCTGCTTGACGATTGAGGCAATTATGAGTGAGAAGCAAATCGAACTTCCGAGTGAATGTGTCCGATTGAAGGTGTCCGAGTGTATCATTTGAATGAGTGAAGGAAGGGTCGTTCTCCACTGAATTATTCGCGAGCAAATCTGAGCAAGGTCTCTCCGAGTGGTTCATTTCCAGAGACATAGCCGAGTGAAACATTTTAAGAGGTTCCGATTGAATCATTTACTTCCTGATCCTGAGTGGGTCACATGTGAAAGAAGGAGGGCATGAACCTGTGCCGAGTGAGTCACTTTTCAATCGGTTCCGAATGAATGTTTCAATTGGTTCCGAGTCACTCTTTAATCAGTTCCAAGTGAATCACTTTTCAACCGGTTCTGAGTCATTCTTTAATCGGTTCCGATTGAATGTTTCAATCAGAGTTGCTTTGCTCGTCCAGCCCTCTTCACTGCCGCAAACACTGGCTCCATCCAAACAATACCGACCAGCTCCTCACGGCAACAACACCGTCTAGTTCCTCTCCACAACGTCCAGCAACTCAACACCGTCCAGCAAAGCAACACCGAACAAAGCTTTCACTCCGTCTTTTGTGTACGAAGAGCACCTTTTCCACTCGGATTATTTCCCACTGTGGGTGTATACCGACTGAGGCACTAAATCCGAGTCAGAAAGAGAAAGCCGACCCCATATTTCCACTGAATGCCCATGCTGACTTGGATTTCCACTATCCAAGTGGATCCTTGACTTATGAGGGGGCGGCTGACAACAAGACAATGAGCTAGCCACTGCTCCCTATAATTGTTACCATCCAAGCTATTTCACAACACCGTCCAGGCTGTATCCAAGTTGCTTTGTTGATTTAGTGGGGCGGCTGACAAGAAAAAATAATAAAAAAACCCCACTGGCCACCGTTCCCCATTTCTATAAATAGGGGAGGTCTGAAGCCACGAAGATCAGCACAGACAACATCGGTTTTGGAGATTCATTTTCTCTTTCATTCATATTATTCCTCTCTTTTCTTTCTCTTTCTTTTTCCGTTCCTCTTTTCTTTCTTTTCTTCGTTTCTTTCTTCGTTCCATTTTCTTTCTCGTTTTCTTTCTCTTTTCTTTTCTTTTTTCATTTTCTTTCTCTGTCCCATTTCTCTTTTATTTTCTTTTTCTTTTCTTTTATTTTAAGAGTTGTAAATTGTAAAAGTGAGTATTCCAATTTGTAATTGGTGGAGGAATATTGCAACAAGGAAATACAATGGTAAATTATTCTGAGCTTTTGGAGAAACCCGTAAGTCTTTATTTTTACCATGTCTTGTATGTTTTATTTTTCCATCATTTATATGAATTTGAATTATTTCATGAGTAACTAAATTAATTATCTTGGGATAAAGGGGGTGTGATAATATTTTATATTAATGTTATTTTGACTTTAAATTAAATAAATTTCTGTTTTCCATTTAGTTTAAAAAATGCTCAATGCTCTTAGTAATTCCTAACAAGAACCTAAATGATAAAACTGTATACTTGCGGGTATATTAGTAAGTTTAAGTAATTAATAGAATCGAGAGATTTATTGTTACTGGAAAGTTTTTGAACTAAGCCTAAGTTTTTGAAATACTTTTTGTGACCTCGGTAAAACCATGAAAGTAATCAAAATCTTTTGGGGAATTTTAAAAAGGGATTTTCACAAAACGATAATGGGCCTTTTCTAAGGATTAAGCAGCGCTTTCCATAGGTTAGGTACATTAATAGGATTCCGAGAGGAACATATTAATTAGCTTAAGGAAAATTCACCTTGGAAAACTTAATTTGATTCTTATTTATGAAAAGTTAAAATTCATTAACATAAAATAGAGTCTTGATCCCCCGAAATCTCAAGATATTCTCAACTCTGATTTTTGAGTGTCTAGAAAATTTTGTTTATTTATTCGTATTCTGAGCAACTTAATTTTGTGCTTTATTTTACAAAAACCTTAAAAATCAATTGTGTGGATAATTAAATTTCAATATGCTGGTACTTTGAATACAGTCCCTGTGGAGAACGATAATCTTTTATATTACGCGACATAACCCGTGCGCTTGCGGGCCCTGTCAGAATCAGTTATGAAAAATTTGAGCATGAAAAATTTTGAGTTTCAACTTCTTGGATTGGGAAATCCAAGACCTAATTCAGAGGTGTTCACTAGAGAGGAATCATGGTGAATGCCTCAGATTTGAATTTACTGACCTAGTTACTTCAGGCCTAAGGAATTAGGGTGAATAGCTAGGGTTCCTTTAATTTTTACAATTTAATTCAGTAGAAATTAATACTTAAGGGATTAGGATTAATTTGTGTTGAATTAGTGATAATTGCCTAAGGAATTCGGAACTATCCATTTATAAGAGTTGAACATTGAATTAACTGAGTCCAATGCCATAATTATTCAAATTTAAGGGAAATTACAGCTGAAATCAATTTCAATTTATTGTTAGTATACTTCTAATCCTTTTTATTACTTTGATTACTATAATGTTGTTAGAAAATACAAATATTATTCAGAAAACCTACAAATAAATGTCTTGCCTACATCTAAAGGTTCAGCTAGTGTATCTCCTAGGTTGTGATACTTAATACAATCCATGTAGGATGATACAAATATTACTACTTTTTAAACAATTGGTGCACTTGCCAAAGTATTCATCTAATGAATTTGCATCAATAGTCAAAGGCATTACCATAGGCTTGGCAGTTAAGCATAAACTCTATAGTTTTAAAAGATAACTTGTCAAAGTTTGAAGGTCTTTCAAGGTTGTAATGGGACCATGAGATGAAATGTTAAGGAGAGGAAATCAAGAGAAATGGGAAATCGAAAGGGCTAAACAGTCATAAGGGATTCACTTTCACAATTCAAAAAACTAAGCAAAGCAAATTCCAAGTTTTATGGACTTTTTAAATTCACTTTTTTTAAATCACTCAATATCATCCTTTTTGTTTCCTTTTTTTTATTTCTTTATGAATTTTTTTCAACTTTTGTAATTTATTATCCCACACTTTATTTTCTTAAGTCATTTTTGCTTCTTAGTTGCTCTACTTAATTTCTACTTTCATACACTTAAAACGAATAAATCAATGAAGGGTTTCAAAAGAAAAATTCATTTTTCAAGCTCAAAAGGGGCAACTAAGGGTCAATTATCATGGAAAACTTTTGAATCTCAAGAATAAGACCTAAATGTGTCTTTACCATCCTAAGACGTGCAATCAAAAACCATTTTGAATCGGTTAAGAGCCAAGTTTTAGAACATTAGTGACTATATGATTCACTCAATCAAGAACAATGAGGGTTTAAAAATTTAATGAATTACCCTTTTTTCTATCTCAAAAGCTCACCGTGGAAGTCTTTATAGAGAGTTTAAATCACACAGATTTCACATTCAAACAATCACTATTTTTAGTACTTTTCAAAGCATCTTTCATAAGTTTCACAAGGAGTTCTTAATATGCTTTTTAGCTCCATATTTAGTGTTAACTACTAAGAAGTCATAATAATTATGAGTCAATAAATAAATAAAGAGAAAATGCATAAATCACAAAAACAAAATAGTCATGCAAATAAATAAAAACAAACAATCACACAATGCAAGAAAAATAGGGAAATCCTAAACTATCAGCCAGAGTATTTTTTTCCTATCACCCCAAACTAAGATTGAACGTTATCCTTAATGTTCACAGTAAATGATCAAAAGGAAAAGAATACTTACCTGGCAAGAGAGGTCACTCTATAAGAGGTAAATGGCCCTACTCGATGCTACATTCATACATGGCATCTATCTAGGCTCCTTGTCTTTTGAGTTGTTCAGTTCTCATATCCATCAAGAGAGACTGAAGCTGAGAGAAGCTAAAATTGGAGCCTAGAGCTTACTGAGAACCACTGTGAGAGGGGCCTGGTTAGTGTGGTAGGGGTTGCTCTCTGTTAAGAAGTTCATCATCCACTATTTCACCATCAGCTATAAATAAAAAGAATCATTTCCCTTTATTCTTATGAGAATAGGATCAAGCAAGGGGTGAGGTACTCCACAACCAAGAATAATAAACAATATGACCCTGAATCTTTAACAATCAATACCCATATGGATTAGCTTATCCATATAAACCTTTTAGGGGCCACAAATGACATTATCTTGTGATAGGTCAATCTTTAAGTATCGAGTGATAGTTGTGATATAACCTCCAATTAAATCTTTCCAGCACCAGCCTTACCAACCCTAGAGAATTAACTACAAAGGTGTTTGGTAGAGTCCACATGGTCGCTATTCAGCATAGCCGACAAAAGATATAGCTCAATGAGCCTAACAGTTCCTGGACTCTCAAATTGTCCAAAGATAAAATGGGTCATAAACCTTTACAAGTATCTAAGAACAAAGTGGTGGATATGGGAAGCTTTAGAAGAAGAGGCATCATAGTTTACCTCACTATCACTTATTGCATCCAAAAAGTGTTTAGGGCGGAATTCTCAGGGATATTGTCTACATCCCCGAGTGGAAAACCATAGATGGCTGCCACATCCTCTAATGTCACGATATAGTCATTATTATTCATTCTAAATTAAATTTCCCACCCTTTTCTTTATGCCTTTTTAATTCCATAGTACTCAAAAATTCTAATGAAATCCTCTCATAGGTAGGTTCAAAGAGTGTGACAAAAGCATCCTATCCTATACTGGAAATCAATTTCAAAACATCATTTAGTAGTCCTAAGGTGTCTAGCACAGCATAATCAAAGAACCTAGAGGGATCAAATTCCCTATTTGCTAGAAGGTCTAGCCTAGTTTTTGTTCCCTAGAAACTACTTTAGTATCATCTATACCAAGGTAGGGAGAACGATTACATGTAGCCTTTCACTTCTTTAAAGTGGTGGAATCTTCTTTGATGATGATGAAGCATTTCCCTTTCCTTTTTGTGGTTTGGGAGCCATGGGAGAAACTTTAGAGGAGGATGGAGATGGTGGATGTTGATTGGGAATGAAAATGGTTGGGATTTTCTACACTTGATGCAAAATTTGTGAAAGAAGATATATGAATTTAAAGAACCAAAGTCTTCTAATTTACCTTGTCTTGCAGTGCTCGTGAGCCTTCTTAAGCCTTCCTCTAGTCATAGCTCTACCTAAATCTTGAATTAGATCCGGGGCTTGATTCTTCTCATCATGGGTAAACCTAGCTGATTTAGCTTTCTTAAGTGTGCCAACTAATTATGTATTACTGAATTATTCTATAGTTTATTTTTATTTTTATTTTATTCTTAATAATTTATTATGTTAAATACATATATAACTAATATAAAAGATTGTATACATACTTTTATAATTTATCGTAAAACATTTAAATCCTAAAATCCTCAAATAATCAAAATGAAATATTTTTTTGATTTTTTTCACTAGATAACATAATACAATAGTTCATCATTATTAATTTCTTATGAAGATTATTAAATTAACTATATCTATAATTTTTATTAAAATATTCCCTAAATAAATTTTATTTAAACACACTCTTCACGAGAAGCATCCATCTATCAAGGGGAATTATCTCAGTTGATTAAATAGGGTGTATAGGTTATTGTGAGCCTCTTGACATAATTCCTAGTGAAACCAAAATAAAAAAAAAAGCATTGATCTCACACAACTCAGATTCTTCAACACTGGATGAGGTTTAGGAATATGGTTTGCGAGACTGATTGTTTGGACGTTTATGATGCTTTGACTAAGGTTAATATTCTACCTTCCATATGGCCTTTCAATTTCATGAAAGAGGTTAGGGAGATGCTTCATGGAGATTGAGTTTTATGCATAGAGTTGATTGAAAGATAAGCCAATTTGGTTGTTGATGGAATGTCTAGAAGATTAATTTGAAGTGCTTAAAATTTATGCTTTTGGAGTGCTCCACCAACAGATATTATAGCTTTAAATTTTTTAGATAACTAATTTTTGAGTAAAACCCTAAAGTTGTCCTTCTTTTATTCGCAATCAATCAAATTTTTCCTCATACAATGAAAATGAATTCATAAACCTTAGTGTATCCCTCTATCCATTAAGTTTTTCTCTGTCATGACTCTCATTAGAATGTCATCCCATTAAATACTTCATGACATGTTAATTGCTTCCGTGAGCTGCCACGTGTTGTTGTAGGTGTTGAGGTGGTGTTTTTGAAACTTACAATCACCAAAGTCATCAAATAGGTTCCAACATTTGATATATTTCAAATTAGTCCTTTGATCTAAAATTACAAAATTTCCTCAAATGTTGAACCTTCCTTCTTCCTATTCCATTATCTTTATCCCCATGAGCATAGGTACACATACTGGTTTATTAATCAAAGAAAACCTTGCTAAGTTTTCGCCAAATTATATATCACCACTAGTGCAGAAAAGGGATTTAATCACGGTTAAAGTGAGCTTTTAATCACGGTTCATGAACCATGGTTATTGCAGCCATGGTAATAGATTAGAACTTTTAATCACAGTTCACAACCGTGGTTATAGATCACATTTAATCACGGTTGTTTGTAATTATGATTAAATAAGACCCTCTTTAATCACGGTTGCCAATCACAACCATGATTAAAAGTGGTCATAAAACGTGCATTTACATTACTAGTTATAATCACGGTTATGGGAACCCCAACGTCGACCTTCAAAATAGAGAACCTCCATTATAGGAACAAACATAAACAAAACATAGAGAACAGAAACAAACAATAATAAACAAAAACTTGCAAAACCTTCATTATAATTGAAAGAAACAAAAAAGAAGAGAGGTACAAAAAAGAAGCCTTACATGTTTGAACGAGAAAAAAAGAGAAGGGTCGAGTGGTGGTCGTCAATCGCGCACAACGGGAACAACAAAAGAAAACCTGCAAAATATACACAGAGAACCACGTTAGATCTAGAACACAAACAAATGCAAACGTCAATGACAATGGGAAAATAAAGAGCAGAAATCTTATAGAGAAAGATGGGAGAAAGCTAATAGAGAAAGATGGGAGGGAATGGGACTTTCGTGAGACTAAAAATGGAAGGAAGATGGAAGAAAACGAAGCGTCAAGTGCAGAGGAAGAAACAACGTGAAATGAAGAGCCTCTGTGAAACTGATTTTAAAATTTGAAAACACCTATAACCACGGTTCCCGTAAAACCGTGATTATAGTGTATCTATAATTACGGTTTCCTCTCAACCGTGATTATAGGTACATTTTTAAAAAATATAAAAGTTAAAATTAAAATTAAAAAACCTGGTTCCTACGAACACAGTTACGCCAGAACCGTAATTAAAAAACTTCCTCATATTTATAAAAATACCACCGCGTATTTTTCAAACACGGTTTTCCGTGGACCGTGATCATATCCTGTCATCATAGCCATTTTTTGCACTAGTGCACCTTCTCTTGTATCCATGAATGTCACCAAGCCCATTAAGAATATTAATTTGCAATGGATTTAAAGAGTGCACAAAGGATTATGGGAGAAACTTCTATAGGAAAATCATGCATTACATGTGGTTCTGAACCCCTGCTATTTCAATGGTGTTTTTACATGCATTAGCTATGTGATGATAGAGAGCTTCTGTTTAATGCACCATAAGTAATGATTATGCTTGCCACAAGACATTAAAAAAACATGACCACACATTAATAGGTTTGGTTATGATTGGTTGATTTCTAACTTTATTTTCAAAACACAAGTAGCTCACTAGATTAGTTTGACTATATGAATAAAGTTTCCACTTTTAAGAACCATTAGCAATAAGGTAGTAAAGATATTGATATCTACCACACATTGAGAGAAAATAAACCTTGTAAATGACTAGTTGTTTTCACTCTTTTGTTTGTTTGTTTATTATCTACTACAAGTAAAAAACAACTATTTTACTAAAAACATTGACCTCATACAAAAGAAAGACCATTTGTCGTATGAACAAGGGTAATAATATATTGAATAACTCCAATATAAAAGCTAGATTTTGTCTTGTGGTAAACGAGTCATAAATTACAAATCACGACAAACAAGGCCAACCGTTCTTTCATTGCCAATTTGTCATGCTAAAACCTAGGTCCCATGCAATAGTCATTAGTCAGGTTCTTATGAACAAGTCCATATTACCAATGCTACAACAATAGGCATACTATATGTAATGGATAGCAATGTCACCAAATTCAGAGCAAGAAAATGAAACACATTACACAATAACGAAATTGTCAAAAAAACAAAACAATACACGAACTGAATGAAGATGAAACTAAAACACAAAATGAAATATTGCGAAACACAAAATGAACGAAGAAGAGGTGACAGATGACACACCATTGAAAGGTTACGCCTTGCCAGTCACCCTTTTAGAGAACAAACATCAGTAGCATCGCAGCAGTTTGATCACAATACTAAATAGAGAAGGGTGGCCAAGTGAGAGGAAGAGGGAAAAAGAATGAAGGTTCATTTGAAGAAATCTTGTAATTTTAGGCCAATGAACTAATTTGACATGTGGCAAATGTGGAGGACCCATTTGATAATTTCTAGTGACTATGTTTCAAAAACATCATATCACTTACATAAGTAATTAACGTGTCACAAAACATTAAACAAGAAAATTCCCTGACAGAAATGACAATAAAGATGAATTTAATGTACTGAAGGATAATGGACATCCGACTATGAAAATTCTCTTTTTCCTCGAATTGCCAAAAGAGAAAGATTCTATTTCTTCAGCACTAAGCAACAGCACCCACCCTCCTTCACCCACGTCTTTTTTCTATGTTTGCACCGAGGAACTTCAAAGAGGAGCAAATAATTAATTAATTATTATTGTGCAAACAAGAGATGAAAATGCCTCTCTCGCCTTCATCTCCTCCTTCAACAACATCATCTCGACTACTGCAACTTCACCCAACCACCCCTGAGAAACCCTCTCGCTGTTCTTCAAACTTTTTGAAAGGTGGATGCTTCTGGTGTCCACAACAAGGACATTGGGTACAATCGTGCCCTTTCAAATCTCCCAATAACACTACCTCACCCAAACTCGATTCCCCAGTTTACCCCAACACGGAAATACAATGTCGTTGTGGCCATGGCGCTTGTGTGATCAAAATCGCAAACACTGAGAAAAATAAAAATAGGAAGTACTTTGCTTGCCCCATCAAAAGGGTACCCTTCCAACATCTTCAAGTTTCGTCCTTTTTATGATTCCCAATTTTTATTTTTTGATCTCTTTTTTTCTTCTTCAGGGAGCAAGGTGTAATAATGGAGGGTTTCTTAAGTGGTGTGATGATGAGCATATTGATCAGAGTTATTTTCAGCCCCCACCGTTCAAGTATCCTGAGTGTGAATGTGGAGCTGGAGTATGTAGAAGGGTTATGCGTAGAGAGAGCCCTAATGTGATTAAGTACTTTTTTACTTGCCCTGTTAAAAAGGTGCCATTTTAACTTCATTTCCTACTTACTACCTATGGTTCTGTGCTTTTTCAAGTTGTTGAGTTTCTATGGTGAGTTTACCTGAAGGCAAAGATCTTAAACTTATTGATACCTCTGAATGTGGTAATAACGGATTATGTATTTGAATATAGATAGTAGTAGTAGTATTATTATCAGCTATGTTGGGTTATGTGGATCATGGATCTATTTATTGTAAAACAGAATCATGGATCATGTGGCTACGTTGTGTCAGAGGATGAATTTCTCCGTTTGTTTAGCAGCCAAAGCATTGTGCCTACACGGCAAGGCCGGCAAAGAACTCTTCATTATTTTTGGGAGGGACACCAAAATGATGGAACTAATAATGAATTGGGTAAGGGAGATGGTATGTTGGTGCAGACCAAAAGGATGAGAATCATGGACTTCTCTAAGGGTTCTTCATCAGTTGCTCTATCTGAGAATCCAAAGGAAGAGGATGCGGGTACAGCAGTAGAGGCTCCAGAGGAAGAGGATGCTGGTGCTGCGGTAGAGGCAGCTCAAGCGGAACATGTTGGTTTTCCGGAATTTGAGGTTCCTGATGATGATCTTAAATTTGCGAACTCAGTGCCATGTGATGCTATTCAGGCAGAAGCATTAACTACTCAGTCAACGCATTCAAGGATCCATCAACGACAGATTATGTTTCAGAGGCACCTTTTTGGTAATGCTTCATTTGGTACCACTTTGTTTCTTGGGTTTTTCGATTCAGAATTATGTTTCTTCCTCTCTTGTTTTTTGTATTTTTTCTGCCTCCACAATCAGAGTGAGGTTACATTATTTTGATTATTTTTGCTTGATTCTTTGCAAATCCAATCACAGATCCTTGCAATTGTTTACATAAAGTAATGATGTTATCTTTTTTAGCTATGGACCACAGTCATGATAGTTTATAGCATACATATCAGAAAGACATCTTTTAGCCTCGCTGTTTGTCTTTCTTGTTCATCTGCTTATACTCGTTATTAGAAAGTTATCTCAAGCTACAATCAGTTTAATTTGAATCTGAAAACTTTGGTTGGGTTAAGTTATATATAGTACCTTTCTTCTTGATTACGGAAATAAACTGTTACTTTAGTAAGCATATTCATGTAGAAACTTTATCTAACAGAATTGCTGCGTGTGAAATTCTCCTGATCTCACCACAGATTCCTGTGAAATGGGGCTAGGCTGTCTTCTTTTCTTCTATCTAACAGAATTTGGAATTCCTGAAACCTAAGCCATTTTTCTGCTGTATGATTTCCTTAGTCTATGTGTTTGTGTCCACTTTATAATTTTTCAGTATTCAAGGTGATTTTGTCTCCCATCTTGACAGGCATTTTCCCATCCTTTAATCATATAGTTGTTCCTAAACAAAAAAGGATTCCTAAAGGTCCTTGTGAATGCAACCAAGTTGCTATCAACAGTTAGTCAAGATTCCCAACTTTCAACTGGTTGCCTTAATAAGGTTTCTAAAGATGTAGTTAGTCCTAACAAATCACAAGACAGTGAAAGAAAACCAATCTCAAAGGCACAACAGCATAGTAGAGGCGTCGCCATATTTACTCAGTAACAGCTTCTTAATGATCTAGAGACCTAGGATCCTCGTGAGAATGAGTCCATGAGAGAGGCAACAGAGACTACATTTGCATTATTAAACATTCTAGGGGTTGATTATAAACAATTTTCTGATCATGTCTTGGACTATGTCAATTTTGTTACATCAATTGCAGAAATAGATAAGTCCACAGAAAATTCCCTTACACTGGAGGAACACAACAAATTCATGGATGAGGAAAAAATGAGACTTGCTGAACTCCAAGATGACTGTGTCAAGACCAAGGCTTTGCTTGAAGCATCAATTCAACATAGACTAGAACTTTGTGAAGAGGTCTCAAATCTCAAAGCAATGCTCCATGAAAAGGAAAGCCAATTAAAATCTTGTGAGTTGGAGACCTTGAAGATAGAGACTCGTCTTGGTGATCTAAAGATAAAGACAAAGTTGTTGGAGGTTGACATAACCTTGAGGGAAAGAACTGAGCAAACAGAAGTAGTAAAAAAGAAGAGAGATAGGTAAAGCAAATTGAAGCTAAGGAAGCACTAGAGAAGGCTAAACTTTCAGTTGGAAAATTAATTACTAATTAATATCATATGATTAGTGAAGTGTATGTAATATAGTGTTTGTGAATGTTGTATGCCTAGCTTTTTCTCTTTCTCCTCCCTTGTCCTATCTAAGGCAGCACTCAGTCTCATGTTTGTATCATGTGTAATAATTATTAGGCTTTTGTTTCTAACAAACATTTACAGACTGGAATCTTGTATGCTTTGAGATGCTCTGCAAAATAATTATTTTAGCCAAAATATTTGGCACCCTATCCTATGTGTAGTACATGGCATTCTATTCCATCCACTTACTTCTTTTCTATTCCGGTTCATCATTAATCCATCTAAGCTTTCTCTGTTCTATATGGCTGCCCTGCATCTTTTTCAAGCTGAAGCTTTTACATGTGCACCCCTTTCTCAAGTTCTCGTCGTGTTTGTTCCTCGTCTTTTTGCCTCTAACAGTACTCATAATTTTGATATAGAAGATTAATTACTACCTTTTAGTCTGTTCCTTGACTACTTCTAAGTTAATCTCAATGTCTTGCTTCGTAGGTAGTCTTGTTCCCAGTTGCTTACTATGCCATCTTGGCATTCCTAAATTCAACATCTTTGGTTTACGTGATCAAGGCATTGTTGTTCCACATATATGGTAAATCAATGTATTATTAACCAGAATGTAGTAGAGTGAAGAAGATTCATTCTTCATTAGTCAAGTAGGATTCGATCCTCGTCTTAGGTACGAAGTAGTTTTAAATTGTTGTTCCACATACCCAGGGGTGTGGTTGAGTGGAGGGGATTCATCCTTCCTTGACACTTAGTCAAGGGTTTGATCCTCGTCCTAGGTATAAGAAAGTTTTAAAATTTTTGTTTTATTTTTCAAGATGCCTACGATACACTAAAAAAATATCAATGTATTATTAATAAATAATAATCTTTTAATTTGTTCACTCTCCAAATTATATAACTGAAATGTATTATTTTTGAGTCGTTGTAAATTATTGTGCCCTTAATTCATTCTTTTATTGATTATCATGGTTGCTCAAAAAATGTTATGTTTTTTTGAGATATATTCTTCAATTCTTTATAAAATGTAGATATGCTGGTTAATTCTAACAACTGTAAAATAGAAGTAACTTATAATTGATTTAGGAGTTTATAGATTTTACAAAATCAGTAGAATTGTTTGATACATAAAAACATAAAAGGAACTTGTGTTTGGATATACATGTAAAAATTTTAAATATTGTTAAACTAATAATAATGAGTGAAGATTATAAAAGAGTTAAATTTAAAAGAATTTTAAAATTTTAAATATTGTTAATCAAATAATAAGTGATGATTATAAAAAAGTTAAATTTAAGATGGGATAAATAGAAAATAAGAATTTTAAAATTCTCCTTTAAAAAGTGCCATTTAAAATTCTTCTTATTAATATATGTATTAAAAATCATCAAGTTATAATCTTGTAATATTCTTAAAACTATTTCTTGTAAAATAATGTATTAACTTTTTTAAAATATAAAAAATGTTATTAACTTTTCACATGCTCTACTAATTTTTCTTAGTTTTTGTCTGCTTTCTCGGTAACTTTTTAAAGTTGTGCAGACATTTTTTAATTTGAAAAATGTATGATAAACGTTTCTTTTCATATTAAGAAAACTTAACCTCCGGTTGAACACATGGCAACTTTTAATGAATCCATTTTACCACGCAAAATAATAATTCCGTTTTCTATTTAATAATTTATATTTATTGATTTTTCACCCATTCTAAAGTCTAATCTACTATTATTCTTCCCAGTTTTCGTATTAATGGAGGCATTTTTAAAATAAAAAATTGTACTTTAAACGTGTCTCTTCATATTAAGTAAATTTAGCTGAACACACGTGGCAACTTTTGATGAATCCATTTTCCGCCCAAAACAATAATCCGATTTTCTATTTACTAATATTATATTTATTATTATATATAATTAACTTTTAGACTCTCTCTAAAGTCTAAGCTGTTATTCTTTTTCCAAATTTTGTCTGTTTTATTAAGTAGTAACTTTTTAGATTTGTGCATGCATTTTTTAATTTTAAAAAATGAACGGTAAACATTCCTTGCCCCAGTTTTTTTCTTATTCCCTCAATTTGTTTTTGTTGAAACTATTTGTAGACTCAAATTTATGTTTTACCTTCACTTCATTTTGCAGATTTGTGCAACTCATCTCCACATGTATGATAATTGTATTCAAATTCGCAGGAATTGATTCTTCTGAGTTCTAATTTTGATGGGAACCGCGACGAGTGTAGGGAAGAAACTATTCACACTGGTCTTGTATTCGAATCTGTTTTTATATACAAATTTAATAATTTTACTTATATTTATAATTAAATGATAACAATAAGTTCATATGTCTTAAAATATTGTTTTAATTAAAAAATTTTAGATATATAATTTATTCGAAATTATATATTTAAGTTATCAAAATAAAAGAAAAATAAAATATGGTAAGATTCCAACGGGTTTCTTGAACTCAACAAGGAACCCGCGAGAGCAGAGATAAGTTCTAAAATTCCAAACCTGCCTTATATTAACTTCATTTCAAACCTGCCCTGACATCTATGAGGATGAGGATAGGGAGAGCACTTCCCCCCCTGTTGCCATGCCTATCTACAAACCCAAAGCCACCCAGCTTTACTTATGGTAAAACATTTCAATTAGCTAGAAATTGAAATCAATAGGTGATGTGACACCCCGAAAATAGGGGTAAATTTTTCACCATTTTAATATCATTAATTTATAAAAATCATAAGCGATGAAGCTTTCATTCAATATCCTGGATCTAAGAAGACCTAACTCATATATGAAGATATGAGAAGGTAGGTGGGCAAATAATCAAGAAGAGATTCTCAAACAAAGACAGCGGAAATAATTAATTAAATCAATACCACATGGTTAATCACCCTGAGGTCTAATGACTTCATAATAAGTTCAAAACGTCCACAAGATGATTCAAGTAAAAGCTTTAGTGCAAAGGAAAGGAAGAGAATTCAAAGCAATGCAAATTGGGGCAACAGGGTACCACTCGCTCGAGCGAGGGTCACGCTCACTTGAG
Source organism: Clitoria ternatea (assembly GCA_037962975.1). Taxonomy (NCBI): domain Eukaryota; kingdom Viridiplantae; phylum Streptophyta; class Magnoliopsida; order Fabales; family Fabaceae; genus Clitoria; species Clitoria ternatea. Next base: position 142,012,463 of record CM075673.1, read on the forward strand.
CGAGACTGAGTGAGACGCTTGGGCAAGCCACAATACGCGGTGAGCGAAAAGAATAAGAGGAAGATCAGGGGCCGACTCGCTTGAGTGAGCCCCATCTCGCTTGAGCAAGATCCTCAGAAATCGCTTGGCGAAGCAAGCGAGCACGGGAGAAAATCGTCTAGAATCTATCCAACACTCACTCGCTCGAGCGAACGCCACCTCCAAAAGCCTTTCGCTCAAGCGAAAATGGGCCAGTAACTAAATACCTCACTCGCGCTCGGGCGAGGCCCTACTCGCCTAAGCGATTTTCTTCCAATGGCAATACCCATCGCTCCCGCTTGGGCGAGACCTTACTCGCCTAAGCGATGATCTTCCAGTAGCCAACCCCTGATGCCTGGGCAGTCTCGCTTGAGCGAGGCCCACTCTCGCCTAAGCGAGATTTGGCCAGTGGCCATACATCATCACAGGGGCATTCTCACTTGAGCGAGAATCCCTCTCGCTTGAGCGAGATTATCAGTGAAACGCTGCAAAACATGAAAATTGAACAACACAACATGCCAAAACTCAACTCAATCCAATTTAAATTCATCACATCACATCCATCATATTACACATTTAAAGCTTGTTCTAAACCTACATACCCATAGATTCTCATTCCAACTCACAATCACATTCTAATCTAACTTACTACTTGGCATAGTCTATGAAATACAGTTTTCATGTAAATCATCATTCATTCGTAAGTTTTACTTACATCATGCTTCTTTTTCAAAATCTAATTAAGGCTAAGGTCACTAACGAAAATGAGCCATAAACTCTAGGATCTCATTTTCCTACATGACCTTCCAAAATCTTCATCATACATATATCATCCATATCAATTCACGGTTATTCAAGATATTCATTATAACTATATACATTACAAAAATCCACTAAAAAACCACAACTCAAAACAATCGCCGGCCAAGACATTCTTTACCCAAAATAGGCTTCCTTCACACCGCTCCTCCATACAAGAGCTCCATAGGCAAGCCCTACAACACAGGAGCTAAAAGATATACCACATGGAGAGTGAGTATACTTTCTCAATGATGAAAATCTAACAATTGTGATAATATATACATAAATGCAATATTAAACATCTTCTTCCTAAAAGAAGTTCATTAGCACAAAACCAATCATTTATCAAATTCGTTGAACACATATATCCATCAAAATTCACAAGGTCACACCAATCATTGATGCAATTACAGTTAGTAATCAAAAGAGTTCCACCTTCTCCTCACACAATCTCCTCATTGGGATATCACACTATGCCATGTTCCGAATGCTAATGCACAAGCTAGTGTTTAAGATGCATATGCACGGATCCGATTTTATTTCCTCAGGTGATCGCAACCACCATAATCATTCATTCATTCACATTGGTTTCCTGCCTCACAAGGGGTACTCCCTCGCAAGGTGCTTTCTCATGATCGCAACCACGTTCAACAATTCATAATGGTTTCCCGCCTTGCAAGGGGTACTCCCGCCTCATGATCGCAACCACGAGCATACAATCTCAATGGTCTCGCAGGGCCTTTCATTTTAAATACCAGGTGATCGCAACCACCGGTCCAATAATCACAGGAACTCGCAAGCCCTTTATATTCCAACATCAAGTGATCGCAACCACTTTTCAACATCATCATGATATGCATGCCATGCTATGTATGCAACAATGCTCATGCATGCCTTAACCTCATATAGATTATCTCACCCTCTCATCTAAGGTATACTCCTACTCAATTACCATGTTAGTTCCACATATTCAAACATATATATATATATATATATATATATATATATATATATATATTCCGATCATAATATTCAAGAATCATTAAAACAAGGATTTCAAATATTCATCAAGCCACACATGGAATCCATAACATGTCATCACACATTATACCCATCAGAACCTCAATAAGGTCTTATCCCATGATCAATCATTATTAGAAGCTTACTCAATTTCACATCACATACATATGATACTACATCCATTCAAGGAAGCATGCCACATTACATCAATACATACATTATCATCATACAAGTTCTCATACATTTAGAAAATACACCCCTCTCCTACCTCAAGAGAAATAAACTTCCGGGTTTGATGTTCCCGCCTCACAAGTAGTATCAAGTCCTACACCAATCAATTATAGGACCACATCAATTATTCATTCAAACACCATTTCAACATACATATACATATATGTACACATGATTCTTATCATGTAGAGACTATTTATAGATTTTATTCATTTGCCTAATTAGGCTTCGGGAATTCCTTCCCTTAAATCACCATTCATTATTACCAACACAACAACCCCATTTATTAGGTCACCACATACATTAATTTCCCACCAACACCTTGGTGAGTTATCCATTTATGACTTCTAACCAACATTATAAATCATTATTAAATACCTCTACCTCATCATTTATAACTTTTTTTTTCACCAATAATTACTAACCCCATCTACATTACATATTTCCCCCAAAATCATAAGTTAGGGTTTTGTGAAAACCCACCCATATCATAAATACACATCAATATTCATCATTCACTAATACCATTTTTGTGTAACCCATTAATGATCCATCAAGCTTACATTTAAGACCACCCCCACCTTAGGGTTTCCATATTAAATGCTTCTCCCAATAACCATACACATTTATTACTCACTCAAACCTTAAAAACCCAAAACCTAGGGCATAAGCTCAAAGTAAAAGGAGAGAAATTTACCTCTACCAATACACAACAATGAGCTTTAGAAGGAGAAAGATGGGTGACGAAAATTGAGGGAGAAGGAAGGAGGGCTTTAATGTCACCTCCTTCAAGCTTAGAGAAAATGAAAATGGAGGAGAAGAATGGGCACACTACTTGCTTAGTTTTTGGAAGGAGAAGAAGAAGAAATGAAGGAGAAGAAGAAGAGAGTGTTTGCCAAAATGGTTCAGCATTTGAACGAAAATAGGAGTGAAAAAGTGTGGTTTTATTTTTAAATTTTTAATCTTTCATTTAACTCTTCCGTTTTTAAACAAACAGGCTCTCTGCTCGGGCTCAATACTTATTCTAAAAATTTTTCCGAATACACCTCCGGGCTCCCAGTAATATTATCTATAGCCCTGACCAACGGCATCCCGATCAGAGATACTTGGTCTGACACCCATATTTTATCCGGGTTAGTTTTCTACTTATTCGGTCTCAATAATTTACTAACAGCCTTCGAAAGTCTTAATCAAATTATTTCTAATATTTTAGGACATTACATAGTTTACATTCAATTATTCAATATTTATTCCCTCGATTTATTCTCTATTTTAAAATTTGGGATGTTTTAATCCACCCCACCTAAAAGAAATTTCGTCCTCGAAATTTGACATACCGGATTCGAATACATGAGGGTACCGCTCACGGATATATTCTTCGCGTTCCCAAGTGAGTGTATCCACGTTCCCATGCTTCCATGCTACTTTCACCAAGGGTACCATTTTATTTCGTAATCTCTTCATGGAATACTCGACAATACGAACCGAAATGAAAGGAACGAACAAGTCATCCCGCACATCAACATCATCAATAGAGATCACATACAAAAGGTCATGAACATACTTCCTTAACTGCGATACGTGGAACACATCATGTAGGTTGGAAAAATATGGAGGGAGCGTAATCTGATAAGCAACATCTCCGATCCGCTCCAAGATCTCATAAGGTCTGATGAATTTAGGGCTTAATTTTCTGCTTTTTAAAGCTCTTCCAATACCCTTGTTATGCGAGACTCGTAAGAACACATGATCGCCAACTTGAAATTCAAGTGGCTTCCTCCTCTTGTCATAATAGCTCCTCTGTCGGTCTTGAGCGATTTTCATCTTCTCTCAGATCATCTTAATCTGTTCAGTGGTTTTCTCAACAATCTCAGGCCTTAAGGCCAAGTTCTCTCCGACTTCTAGCCAACATAAAGGGGTTCGACACTTTCTTCCATATAACGCTTCATATAGTGCCATACCGATACTAGAGTGGAAACTGTTGTTATAGGTGAATTCAATCAGGGGAAAATATTTTTCTCACGAACCGCCATGCTCCAACACACAAGCACGTAATAAGTCCTCTAGACTCTAAATAGTCCTCTCAGATTGTCCATCAGTCTGAGGATGGTATGCCGAGCTTAGCTTCAATTTTGAACCCATCGCTTCATGTAAACTTCCCCAAAATCGGGAAGTAAATCGGGGGTCACGATCAGAAACGATAATTGATGGCACACCATGTAACCTTATAATCTCCAGGATGTATAACTGTGCCAAGTCCTGCAAGGAACTCTTCATACTGATCGGTAGAAAATATGCACTCGTTGTCAAACGATCCACAATCACCCAGATTCCATCACATCTGGACCTCATCCTTGGCAACCCAGACACAAAGTCCATAACAATCGCATCCCACTTCCAAATAGGGATATCAAGTGGTCTTAGAGTACCAGAAGGTCTCTGATGCTCTACCTTCGCCTTCTGACAAGTAAGGCACGAAGCTACAAAGTTGGCAACATCGCGTTTCATTCTGGGCCACCAAAAATTCTTCTTTACATCTTGGTCATACCAGGGTAAATGCTAAAAATGCTTTTGTGTGCTTCCTCAAGCACCGTGTGTCTAAAATCTCCAAATGAAGGCACATACACATGACCTTTTACTCGCCATAAGCCATCAACACCTTCTACAAGAAATAGATTTTTCCCATCGCTTTGAGGTCTCCTCATCTCTTGTAAGTATTCATCTTCTCTTTGTTTCTCCTTTACAAGTTCTAAGAACTCATTGCATATCTTTAAGGTAGCAAAACATAGCTTCTTGGGAGATTGTACTTCGGTTCCAACATTCAAATTCTGAAACTCCTCGACCAATTCAAATTCCTTGACCATCATGGCCGACACATGTAAGGACTTCTGACTAAGAGCATCAGTAAAAACATTAGCTTTCCCCGGATGGTACATCAATTTAAAATCATAGTCCTTCAAGAATTCCATCCATCTCCTTTGGCGCATATTCAATTCCTTTTGATCAAAGAGGTATTTCAAGCTTTTGTGATCATTAAAGACCACGAACCTCGACCTATAGAGATAATGACGCCAAATCTTCAAGGCGAACACAACTGCTGCCAATTCCAAGTCATGAGTCGGGTAATTAACTTCATGAGGTCGCAACTGGTGTGAAGCATAAGCTATAGCACGTTCTTTCTGCATCAAAACACACCCAAGTCCATGCTTAGAAGCATCGCAGTACACCACAAAGTCTTCTTGTAGATCAGGCAATGCCAAGATAGACGCAGAAGTCAGCCTCATCTTTAACTCTTCAAAGCATCTCTCATATTCAACCGTCCATACAAAAGGTTGGTTCTTCCTTGTCAAGTTTGTCAAGGGTTTAGCAAGACGAGAAAAACTTTTGATAAACCTCTGATAATATCCGGTAAGTCCAAGGAAACTCTGGATTTTCGTAACCGATGTAGGTCTAGGCCATGCCATAACGGCCTCAACCTTAGAAGGATCTACAGAAACACCTTCTTCGGATATCACATGACCAAGAAACTGGACGCTCGTCAACCAGAATTCGCATTTAGAGAGCTTAGCATACAACTGGTTCTCTCTAAGGATGTTCAATATAAGCTTCAGATGTTCTTCGTGTTCCTCACGGCTCTTGGAATACACTAGGATATCGTCGATAAATACCACGACAAAGTGATCTAGATATTCATGAAAGATGTAGTTCATGTAGCTCATGAACACCGCTGGAGCATTAGTCACTCCGAATGGCATTACAACGTACTCATAATGGCCATATCGCGTCCTAAAGGCAGTCTTTGGAATGTCTTCGGTTCTCACCCAAATTTGATGGTAACCAGAATGCAAGTCAACCTTTAAAAACACCACCGCACCTCTTAATTGATCCAGTAGATCGTCAATACGAGGTAAGGGGTATCTATTCTTTATTGTCAGCTTGTTCAATTGGCGGTAGTCAACACACAACCGCATGGTTCCATCCTTCTTCTTGACCAGTAAAACAGGAGCCCCCTAGGGTGACACACTGGGTTGAACAAACTCCTTCTCAAGTAGCTCCTCAACTTGCTTCTTAAGTTCAGCCAACTCCATAGGAGACATCCTATAAGGAGTGATAGACACCGATTCCGCGCCAGGTACAAGATCGATAATAAATTCAACCTCCCGTGGAGGCGGTAAACCGGGTATCTCCTTGGGGAACACGTCTAAGAATTTCGACACCACAGGGATACTAAGGGGATCAGGATTATTTGTCCCATCGGCAAGAGATAATAATATGAAAAGTTGAGCTATACCTTGCACATCGAATTTCCCCACATCAGAAGAAGGGAAATGACAGTTCACTGTTGGCAGTCAACCAAAACCTTATTGGCGGAGAGCCAATCCATACCAAGTATGATCTTCAATCCCTTCATGGGCAGGCAAATGAATGACACAACAAATCTTCTCCCTTCCAGGAGCATGTCGACATTATCACACTAGTTAACCGATCTAAGACAAGTACCGGTTGGGGTAGTAACCACAAGGGCATTTTTCATTAAACATATCGGCAACCTCAATCCCCGAACACAATCCTTGGATATAAAAGAGTGGGTTGCACCCGAATCATAAATAACATGAACTGAATGTCCGAGTATTTCACACTTACTTTCAACTAAGTTATCTGCTTGTGCTGCTTCTTCACCGGTCACAGTGAACACCCTGCCGGCATTTGGTTGAAGATTTCTACCGTTCCGATTTCCACCACGAGCACCATTGTCGTTACCTCGGCGGTTGCCATGCCTTCCACCATTATAGCCACCTCGGCCACCATTATTTCCATTACCATGGCCCCAACCACCATTGTGGCCTCCGCAGTTCACATGAGTGGGTGCATTAGCACGGTTGGGAGTATTAGCTTGTACCGGAACCGGTCTTGTGAGCAAAGGGCATACAGGACGGATATGTCCCACTTGATCATAATTGAAACACACCACATCATCACGGTGCACATACTCATGAACATAGTGAGGACCACCACACCTATAGCATTTTGGCCCATTGGCATTTGCATTGCCTCGACCACAAGTGTTACCATGTCTACCGCCTCTAGCTTGGACATTAGAATGAGCACCTCTCTCAAAACGTCCCCTTTTGAAATTTCCTTGTCTCTTGAAACTAGAAGATTGACCCTTCAACTTAGAGTCAAATTTGGAATGATGAGGGGGAACATGTTCTTCATAAATACAGCACTTATTCACAAGTACCGTGAAGCTTCGGATTTCTTGATGACAAATGCCCCTTTGAATATCAGGGCATAGGCCGTTCTCGAACTTTACACACTTAGAGGCTTCAGTTCCCTCTCGTTGATAAGGAGGGTAGAATTCACAAAGTTCCTTAAATTTGGAAGCATACTCTTCCACCGTCATTGTACCTTGCTTGAGTTCCATGAACTCAAGTTCCTTCTTACTCTTGTAGCTCTCGGGCACATACTTTCTCATGAGTTCAAGCTTAAAATTTTCCCAAGTCAAGGGAATAGTAACAACAATCATTCTACTCTTGGTGAGTCTCCACCAAGTCTCCGCTTCATCCCTCAGCATAAAAATAGCGTACTCTACTCTCTGGAGCTCATTGCATTCGAAGCTATCAAAGATTCGCTCAACACCCCGATTCAAACATAGGCTTGTTCGGGTCTAAATCCACCATGAAACTTAGATGGTTTCCGCTTTAAGAACATGTCAAGGCCTTGAGTACCTTGAACGGCAGGAGCAGGTTGCCTTTCCGCTTCTTGTCTATCACAGTTTTGTGACTCAAGGAGGTTTGCAAAACGATTCAAAGCTCTAGCTATAGCGTCATCGTTATCCTGACGACGACGGGCCATCTCAATATCTATAATCATAACATGAGATTCAACTATCATCAGTAAACTCGTTCATAAACCCCTCTATAGTTTCATACTATAGTACTTCATCATAAAAATTAAGTTATGGCCCTCCATCATGGAGTCCAATATCAACCAATTCATATTAAAGCTCATAAAAGCATATCATCATATCATGGTGTCTCATGCATTCACAAAACATAAGAATTTATCATTAAGGGAGAATAGTATGAAGAAAGCTTGGCCGGACCTATAGCAATCACATTTAATCCACAGTCAATTCATACATAGTCAAGCAACAATGGCAACCATTCATTAAATGCATGTCATGCTCTAATAATAATAGTTAATCACAACAGTAAAGAGCAAATAATGCTCTGATACCAGGTTGTGACACCCCGAAAATAGGGGTAAATTTTTCACGATTTTAATATCATTAATTTATAAGAATCATAAGCGATGAAGCTTTTATTCAATATCCTGGATCTAAGAAGACCTAACTTATATATGAAGATATGAGAAGGTAGGTGAGCAAATAATCAAGAAGAGATTCTCAAACAAAGACAGCGGAAATAATTAATTAAATCGATACCACATGGTTGGATTTATCGTAGTTAATCACCCTGAGCTCTAATGACTTCATAATAAGTTTAAAACGTCCACAAGATGATTCAAGTAAAAGCTTTAGTGCAAAGCAAAGGAAGAGAATTCAAAGCAATGCAAATTGGGGCAATAAGGTACCACTCGCTCGAGCGAGGGTCACGCTCGCTTGAGCAAGACCGAGTGAGATGCTTGGGCGAGCCACAATACGCACTGAGCGAAAAGAATAAGAGGAGGATCAGGGGCCGACTCGCTTGAGCGAGCCCCATCTCGCTTGAGCGAGATCCTCAGAAATCGCTTGGGCGAAATCAAGCGAACACGGGCAAAAATCGTCTAGAATCTATCCAACACTCACTCGCTCAAGCGAATGACACCTCCAAAAGCCTTTCGCTCAAGCGAAAATGGGCCAGTGACTAAATACCCCACTCTCGCTCGAGCGAGGCCCTACTCGCCTAAGCGATTTTCTTCCAGTGGCAATACCCATCGCTCCCGCTTGGGCGAGACCTTACTCGCCTAAGCGATGATCTTCCAGTAGCCAACCCCTGATGCTTGGGCAGTCTCGCTTGAGCGAGGCCCACTCTCACCTAAGCGAGATTTGGCCAGTGGCCATACATCATCACAGGGGCATTCTCGCTTGAGCGAGAATCCCTCTCGCTTGAGCGAGATTATCAGTAAAACACTGCAAAACATGAAAATTGAACAACACAACATGCCAAAACTCAACTCAATCCAATTTACTTAAATTCATCATATCACATCCATCATATTACACATTTAAAACTTGTTCTAAACCTACATACCCATAGATTTTCATTCCAACTCACAATCACATTCTAATCTAACTTACTACTTGGCATAGTCTATGAAATGCAGTTTTCATGTAAATCATTCGTAAGTTTTACTTACATCATGCTTCTTTTTCAAAATCTAATTAAGGCTAAGGTCACTAACGAAAATAATCCATAAACTCTAGGATCTCATTTTCCTACATGACCTTCCAAAATCTTCATCATACATACATCATCCATATCAATTCATGGTTATTCAAGATATTCATTATAACTATATACATTACATAAATCCACTTAAAAACCACAACTCAAAACAATCACCGGCCAAGGCATTCTTTACCCAAAATAGGCTTTCTTCACACCGCTCCTCCACACAAGAGCTCCATAGGCAAGCCCTACAACACAGGAGCTAAAAGATATACCATATGGAGAGTGAGTATACTTTCTCAATGATGAAAATCTAATAATTGTGATAATATATACATAAATTCAATAAGAAACATCTTCTTCCTAAAAGAAGTTCATTCAGCACAAAACCAATCATTCATCAAATTAGTTGAACACATATATCCATCAAAATTCACAAGGTCACACCAATCATTGACACAATTATAGTTAGTAATCAAAAGAGTTCCACCATCTCCTCACACAATCTCCTCATCGGGATATCACACTATGCCATGTTCCGAATTCTAATGCACATGCTAGTGTTTAAGATGCATATGCACGGATCCGATTTCATTTCCTCAGGTGATCGCAACCATCATAATCATTCATTCATTCATATTGGTTTCCCACCTCGCAAGGGGTACTCTCTCTAGCAGCCTCGCAAGGTGCTTTCTCATAATCGCAACCACATTCAACAATTCATAATGGTTTCCCGCCTCGTAAGGGGTACTCCCGCCTCATGATCGCAACCACGGGCATACAATCTCAATGGTCCCGTAGGGCCTTTCATTTCAAATACCAGGTGATTGCAACCACCGGTCCAATAATCACAGGAACTCACAAGCCCTTTATATTCCAACATCAAGTGATCGCAACCACTTTTCAACATCATCATGATATGCATGCCATGCTATGTATGCAACAATGCTCATGCATGCCTCAACCTCATATAGATTATCTCACCCTCTCATCTAGGGTATACTCCTACTCAATTACCATGTTAATTCCACATATTCAAACATATATATATATATATATATATATATATATATATTCCGATCATAATATTCAAGAATCATTAAGACAAGGATTTCAAATATTCATCAAGCCACACATGGAATCCATAACATGTCATCACACATTATACCCATCATAACCTCAATAAGGTTTTATCCCACAATCAATCATTATCAGAATCTTACTCAATTTCACATCACATACATATGATACTACATCCATTCAAGGAAGCATGCCACATTACATCAATACATACATTATCATCATACAAGTTCTCATACATTTAATAAATACACCCCTCTCCTACCTCAAGAGAAGTAAACTTCCGGGTTTGATGTTCCTATCTCACAAGTAGTATCAAGTCCTACACCAATCAATTATAGGACCACATCAATCATTCATTCAAACACCATTTCAACATACATATACATATATGTACACATGATTCTTATCATGTAGAGACTATTTATAGGTTTTATTCATTTGCCTAATTAGGCTTCGGGAATTCCTTCCCTTAAATCACCATTCATTATTACCAACACAACAACCCCATTTATTAGGTCACCACATACATTAATTTTCCACCAACACCTTGGTGAGTTATCCATTTATGACTTCTAATCAACATTATAAATCATTATTAAATACCTTTACCTCATCATTTATAACTCTTCTTTCACCAATAATTACTAACCCCATCTACATTACACATTTCCCCCAAAATCATAAGTTAGGGTTTTGTGAAAACCCACTCATATCATAAATACACATCAATATTCATCATTCACTAATACCATTTTCGTGTAACCCATTAATGATCCATCAAGATTACATTTAAGACCATCCCCACCTTAGGGTTTCCATATTAAATGCTTCTCCCAACAACCATACACATTTATTACTCACTCAAACCTTAAAAACCCAAAACCTAGGGCATAAGCTCAAAGTAAAAGGAGAGAAATTTACCTCTACCAATACACAACAATGAGCTTTAGAAGGAGAAAGATGGGTGACAAAAATTGAGGGAGAAGGAAGGAGGGCTTTAATGTCACCTCCTTCAAGCTTAGAGAAAATGAAAATGGAGGAGAAGAATGGGCACACTACTAGCTTAGTTTTTGGAAGGGGAAGAAGAAAAAATGAAGGAGAAGAAGAAGAGAGTGTTTGCCAAAATGGTTCAGCATTTGAACGAAAATGGGAGTGAAAAAGTGTGGTTTTATTTTTAAATTTTTAATCTTTCATTTAACTCTTCCGTTTTTAAACAAACAGGCTCTCTGTTCGGGCTCAATACTTATTCTAAAATTTTTTCTGAATACACCTCCGGACTCCCGGTAATATTATCTACAGCCCTGACCAACGGCATCCCAATCAGAGATACTGGGTCCGACACCCATATTTTATCCGGGTTAGTTTTCTGCTTATTCGGTCTCAATAATTTACTAACAGTCTCTGAAAGTCTTAATCAAATTATTTCTAATATTTTGGGACATTACATATTTCACATTCAATTATTCAATATTTATTCCCTCGATTTATTCTCTATTTTAAAATTTGGGATGTTACAGGTGAAATGTCACTTTGAACAAATTATAGATATTTGGATAAGTAATGTTTTTAGTTTGCTAGTAGCATTTTTTGAAACTTTACTTCGAATAACGTTTTTTCAATTTCAGCTATTAGGTGAAATTCTTATTTATTTTATTTTATGGTTTAGGTCATTAAAGTTTAATCCATCCTTGAGCCGAAATGGAAGAACAAACTCCGACTTAGGAGGACCTACTCGCTATAGTAGATGCGAGTAATCCTCATCACCAGCCACGTCAGCCTATGTAACACTCTCTGTTACATCTCAATAATTTCTAAAAAATTCGTGAATTTTTTTTTACTAAAATATAATCGCTAAAAGAAACTATCAGAGTGAAATTACATGCAATATTCAATAATTTCTAAAAAATTCATGAATTTTTTTACTAAAATATAATCGCTAAAAGAAACTATCAGAGTAAAATTACATACAATATTTCTGAAATACCTCACGAATATTATTAAAATTTATAAAGTAGTTTTACATTCATCTAAAGAAAATAAATATTAAACATTATTAGAAAGAAAGGAAACTTCATGGCCTAAGAGCAGTTACTTAATGACATTATTTATTCATTGGACCATGGTATTCATACCGAGCTCCCTTTCTAGAACGTGCTATATATACTGTCGAGATTCTTCGATCCTTCTCTCTATATGAACTATCAATTTAAAACATATGAAACAAAAACACGGAGAAAGGAGTGAGAAACAGAATATAATATTCCCAAATGAGATATAAGCAATAAAGGGTTTTCACAAACTAGTATAATAATATCAATCACATTCACATACACAATCAATTATGAATGTATGAATGATATACCATATCTTCATCATAACTTACCTATATATGCGGGCCCTTAAATTTTAATTTTCACTGGCCAGGAGTTTACACTGTTCCATAATTCCGGATAATAATAGCATGAACAGCTCAACTGACATGGAAACACTTAGAGACTAATCAGATTGAGAAGGTTTTTATTGTGAAAGTACCCGACACTAGGGAGCTACCCCAGGTCCCCTGAAGCACCCTTTCACACCCTCTCATCCTAAGGCTCACAATTAGCCTCCTCTAATGTATCCTCAGTTTCTATAATCCATCCCCAGACAATATCATTTTGTTTCTCTTTGATGATTCATGATGCATAAACTACTCGCGTATTTAGTTGGTTAAGGCTTTTAGAAACTCAATTATATTATCGGGGCCTACGAATCGCGACATAGCCACCTAAGTAAACTGTACTTTTTCAAATTCTCAAATACACACATAGAATTTTAGTACAGTTCCTTTTCAAATCACAAATCAAATCTCCTTATAATTTGAGTTTCAAAGCCTTAAATATATTTCACAATCTTCTTTAGAAAGTTTATAGGTAAATTCAAAATCAATTACTAAAAACTTGAATTTGGAATTATCAATCTTTAAAATCTTAGTACTTGAAAATTTTGTATAATATTTTTATACAATTTGAAAATAATATATATATATATATATATTAAGAGTTTAAAGTAAAATATTAGTAAAAATTTATTTTTATAAAATAATTTCTCTTTCTTTTTCTTTCACTAACAAGAAATCTTAATTTTAGTAAATATATATATATATATATATATATATATATAAAAGATAAAATGAGATTTCTAAGAACGTATGTAGTTTCATTGAAAACTAAGAAATTTCTTAAAAGTAATTTGAAAAAAGATGAATAAGTAAATAAGGAAGTAGGAGATAAGTAAATTCTTACTGAATTTTAGCTCTCCATTATGCTTGCTATATGCTCAAACTCTACATTACAAGATCATCAATCATAATCAATTATTATCAATCACAATCAAACATCATCAATCACAAATAAATATTAGCAATCATAATCAAAATCAAATAATTAAACATCAGTTATAAATATCTTAATTCAAAATTCAATAGTTATTTAAATTAATCAAGTTTGTTTTAAGTCCTACAGTCAATTCCTCGTACAGGTCTATGTAAGTCCAAGATATTCCAGTCCTTGCATAGGTCTAGTTCAGTCCATATAGGTCATAATAGTCCAAGTCCTTGCATAGGTTCAGTCCAGTTCGTAGTAGTTCAAGTCCTTACATAGGTTCAGTCCAATCCGCATATGTCATAACAGTTCAAGTTCTTGAATAAATATTTCAGATTAAGTTACACGAGATATTTAATTTATTAATAACAATTATTATAACTTTTAAGTTAAAAGTTATTGTTTTAAAATAATAATATTATTATCTTTAAAAGGAGTAGGAGACTCCTCCCAATATTCTTATGTATTTTTATATTATATCCTTATCTCACCCCCTTACCTTGATTTGTTACCAAAAGTGAATTCGCTCTGCGCCTCCGAGTTCTAACAAAATATTAATACTAATTTATTTCAGTATAGGCATAAGATGAAAATTAAGATTGCTATGATAAATAATAATTATGTATAGTAATAGTAAATAGTAACGGTAAATAGTAAATCATCAATAGAAACAGTAAATAGTAATTTTTTAAATAGTAACAGTAAATAGTAAATCATGAATAGTAAATTTTAAATAGTAGTGGTAAATGGTAAATCGTGAATAATAAATAGTAAATTTTGAATAGTAATGGTAAATAGTAAATTTTAAATAGTAATGGTAAATAGTAAATTTTGAATAGTAACAGTAACTGATAAATTTTGAATAATAATGGTAAATAATAAATTTTGAGCAATAACAATAAATGGTAAATTATGAATAGTAATAGTAAATAGTGAATAGTAATAATAAATCGTAAAAATAACGTATAGTGGTAATTTATTTTTACCATAGTAACTTATTCATAATAGTAATAGTATATTAATAGTTTAAGAGTGCTAAAAAGAATAATCTAGATACTCATAAAAAGAATATAGAAGAAAGATGTTATTACCTTACACCTCCGACAGAACCTTTTTCTACCGAAAGAATTTACTCCCCACTAATTTCTTACACACTATCTCTCTAGATTCTCTTTCTAATTTTGGTGTGGAAATGTTGTAAATGAGCCATTTATTTATAGGAAGAGAATTTTACTATTTAAGATTACTTAATTATTCATTTTACTATTCATGATTTAAGTATTTACCAACCGGTGACTATTAGAGCATCTATGATTGCTCGGAATCTTTTACTCAACTTATTCTCTTCTATTACGTAGGTAGAGCTCTCCATCAGGAAATGTTGGTGCGTCTATTCGGTGTGGATCAAGAATCCTTTTTCTTCATCCTTCCAGAAAGGGGTTTAATCACCCTTGGCAAAAATCTTATAAAAGGAATGCTTTGATGAGACACTAGTAGTCTTGGTCAATTCTATGTTAGCCTTAAAATTGACGATGTGCTCTGATATTGAAGGTTGACAAAGCCCAAACCTCCATTAGGGTTTCCACGACAGAGGACACGAGCATACCAGAAAAATATGGCAACAGTGGGAGTGAATCTCAAGTGCTTGGCTAGAACCACTAAAGAAAGGACCAAGCCTCATCCGTTGGGATGTATTTGGCTAGGGGCGATATCTAAAAACTTGATCACCTCCATTTCAAAATTATTGAAGAGGAACTGCAACCCTACCTTGCTTAAAAGGATATCACATAAAGAAAAAACATTCTCGGGGCACATAACAAGCCCGGTCACTGTACAACAACGTAATAAAAGCAATGACCCTGTTATCCTACATCATACACATCCCAAACCAAACTTGGAAGCATCACAATATACCACAAATTCCTTTGTCACATCAGGTAATGCAAGTACCGGTGCCGAAGTCAAGCATTGCTTCAAATTCTGAAAACTCAATTCACACTTCTTTGTCCATATAAAAGGAGTCTCTTTCCTTGTCATCTGAGTCAAGGGAAGTGCAATATGAGAAAACCCCTCAATGAAACAGCGATAGTAACCTGCCAATCCTAGAAAGCTTCCAATCTCAGTCATAGACGCCTTTCCCAAGCTATAACCACCTCAATCTTAGATGGATCCACAGACACTCCATCATAAGAGATCACGTGACCCAAAAATTGCACGCTTACTTCCCAGAAGTCACATTTAGATAACTTAGCATATAATTTCTTCTCATACAACACCTGTAAAACAATCTGAAGATGTTGTGCATGCTCCTTGAATATACCAATATGTCGTTGATGAATACCACAATGAACTGATCCAAGTAGGGTTGGAAGATCCGGTTCATATAATCCATGAAAATAGTTAGAGCATTAGTCACTCCAAATGGCATTACAACACACTCAAAATGACCATATCGAGTCCTGAACACCGTCTTCAGGATATCCTTCGATTTCATCGTGATTTGATGATACCCAGATCTCAAATCAATCATAGAAAATACCACAACACCCCGCAACTGATCTAACAAGTCATCAATCCAGGGTAAGGGATGCTTATTCTTAATGGTTAACTTATTCAGCTGACGGTAATCAATACACATCCGTACTATCGTCCTTCTTCCTCACAAGTAACATAGGAGCGCCCCAAGGTGAAGCACTCAGTCGAATGAACCCTTTCTCCAACAACTCATTCACCTGCCTCTTTACTTTAGCTAACTTTACTAAAGACATTTTGTATGGTACAGGGGACATAGGTTGCACCCCGGGAATTAAATCAATAGTAAAATCAATTTCCCTACTAGGAGGCAATTCTAAAATATCTTCCGAAAACACATAAGGGAAATCACAAACCACTAGAATATCAGCAAGTTCAAGATTATGCCACCTCTCCAAAGCAAACAGAATAACATAGGTTGTGGAAACATCACTCACCATATTCTTAGTGTCAAGTTCCAGAGAGAAGATTATAGCCTTGCGGTAACAATCCACCATAATGTGGTTAGTGGCCAACCAACCTAAAATAACATCTAAATTCTTCAATGATATACAAATCAAATTCACTAAAAAGGAACGGTCTTCAATGTGCATTGGCAGTTCCCCACATATAGTGGTTGCCCTAAATATGGAACCACTAGGGGTAGAGACACTAAGAGCATTCTCTATTAACACCACCGGTAAGCCAAGCTGTCGAACACAGTTTTTAGAAATAAAGGAATGTGTAGCACCAGAATCATAAATAATATTTACCAGGTAGTCATGAATAACATACTTACCTTGCACTAGATTATCATTTCTTACAACCTCAGATGCATTAAAAGCAAATACTCATCCAACCATAACATTCTGAGAACCACTGGATTCAGCATCAGACCACCTCGAGTGTTGACCTCCACGGCCATCGCTGTTGGAAATATGCACTAAAAGCCTATATAGGATGCATTATTTTGAATAAGTCATTTTTTGTTAAATAGTTTAACAACCTTTATTTATCCTTGGAGTAATAGGTCATATGAGAGTTATTCCTAAAATGTCCCTAGTCAAGTATTTACGTGGGGACATGTAAATACATTAAGACTACTGTGTGAGTGTACTGATGATCTGATCTCACAGATCATAGATATAAATGATATCAAGTCTTCATAGGGTACACATTAAGAGTAATGATGTACTGGACAAACCCACCATGAAAACGTTGCATGGATCGTTACATAAATGTTATAAACGATTCTCAATGTGATAATGGTATATGTAGTCCTTTGACCTGAAGTCACTACGATTCCTACATAAGGAGTTTGTTGTTTTAATACAATCAAACATCTTCTGTAACAAGAGGACTATAAAGGTTGTGGTTAGGTAATGAACAAATTATACAGAGGGATGTGAGTGATGTAAATGGGATTTGTCTCTCCTATGTGACAGGAGTGATATCTATAGGCCACTTGATGGAGTGAGACTAAGGAAATGCATGGCCATGCTAGAAAGAATAAATATTGGATATTTATTCGGATAAAGTCTACTCCGGTATCAAGTAAAATAAATTGGACCGTACAAGGATGACGCGACCATGCCTTGGGCCCAATTAGGATACCGTGTGAAAAGGAACAAACATATAAAATAATTATCACTTATAGGTTATATTGATAATAAATAATATTCAGACATAATGATGCATTGCTAGATGCCGCTCTTATTTTATATTTGATCCGGTCCCAACACCGGTCCCCAAGAGCATGGTTTTAATGCTTTGCCAGATCAGCGTTTTGAACAGGAGAAGTACGTCTCAAATACCTTATAATTACTTTTATACGGAGTACATACCGCCATGGCATGTAACCCCGCCAGGTCATGTAACTCCGCCAAGGCATGTTACTCCGCCAAGGTACGTTACTCCGCCAAAGCTTATTACTCCGCCAAGGTGGAAAACATTGAATATCTTATACACATGCATAAAGTATTTCCAATGCATATTACTCCGCCAAGCCATAGGCTCAATACAGGCGGAATATTGAATTTCCCATACTGCGTAGCGAGCCCATACTTGTAACCCCGGCACGAGATTGACTCTGTCTTGAGAGGTTGAAAATGGGAATCACGCTGTCAGGCATAAAAGGGAACAATGAATAAAATAATAAAGCATTAACGCTTTCCAGGCAAGTGGAAACACCCACTATAGTGATGGTGCTCGTGAACGACACTGGGACCCACTACCTTTCTTGCATTATGCCAGAAAACAAGGAACGGGTCCTACCAATAATGGAGCACCAGTAACAGGTATATAAACCTCAGCAAAAAGGTATAAGGGATCCCCCCCCCAATTCTAAACCTTACACTTTTACTTGCATAATTCTCTCAGATTTGCTTTCTAAGTCTTACAATATTTCAGAATACTGACTTGAGCGTCGGAGAATAATTGCAGGTACCACCATCAATTGTGTCAAGGCAAAGGAGGTTACTTCAGGCCGACTGTCACACCGCCCAGAGTGTATTGTATTCTGCCCCAGTACACAAGGATACTCCGTACTTGCACATATACAAATATCTCCTTGTACCAGATTGACATTACATGTACATTTTGAATTGTTCATCAACCATACTTTTACACCCCCAGTAAAGAACAGTTCATTGGCACGCCCAGTGGGACCTGTAAAATTGGTAATCCCACAATCCTTGAGCAATTCCCATTACATTCATCATTAATGGAGAGACCAGGACTAGAAATACAGACAGAGGATTCTCCTCCACGCAATCCTAGACGTCTCAACTTTGACAACGATGCTCACAAAAAGGCAACGCATGTTGACTTTCCAGATCCGAGAGATGACATGATCAGAATGCTGAAAGAAGAAATTGCAGAGCTTCGTCGTGAGAAGGCAAATCCTATGCACGAGAGAGCGGGCACTGCAAACCAGCCTCGCCATGAATCGCATGCACAGGAGGAATCGAGTACTCCAAATTACTCTCGCATCCCTACTTACATGGAAGAGCAACGAAGCCTCCCACTGGCAAATGCTCAACATCATGAGGGAAGAAGAGCTGTTTCGAATACATCCCCCTCGGGATACAAGATGAGTATCCCATTTTCCAAAAGGCTCATAAATGCGCATGTCCCAAGACATTTGTAAACCATGCAACCCATTTCCATAGGAAAATATACTGGGGAAACAGATCCTTCTAAGCAGTTAGATGCTTACATCTATGAAGCTATGTTCTTAGGTGCAGAAGAAGATGTCATGTGCAGAATGTTCCCCAGGACCCTCACAGGTGAAGCTCTTAGCTGGTTCAAGAGTTTACCTTCAGGTTCCATTGATTCATGGGAGGACTTGGCCACAGCTTTTGGCAACCACTTTGTGATCTCTAGGGACGCGCCTAGAACCTCTCATACCTTGGCTCAGATCAAGCAAGGTGACAAAGAGTCTCTAAAGGATTTCCTTAAGAGATTTTACAAAGAGGCAGCCATGGTCCCTGATCTGACAGAAGCAATCCAGTTGCATATCCTTATCGAGGCTATGCAGCCAAAATCACCCTTTGCTCTGTCATTGGCAAAAGGACCTCCATCCACCATGGAGGAATTTCGCAGAAAGGCATCCAAGTATGTGGGTATGAAGATGCACTTGGAAGCCACTGCATCTCGCAGTAAACTACCCATTGCAGCTCCACATCATGAGAAAGATAAAGAAAAATCATCTAGGAATGATAAGTTCCCTCAGAAAGATAAGGCAGGGAACTAACCCTTCAAACAACAAGATAGACGCGTGTTTAATTTCGCTCATTATGCACCCCTGAACACATCATATGAACAAATCTTGCGCGAAATAGGATGGACTACCCTCAACGTTTACGGGATCCAACATCCACCTCCAATCAGACGCAGTGGGAATCCAAAGAAATATTGTGAGTTCCACGAATCAGTTGGCCATACCACGGAGGAGTGCAAGCAACTCAAAAACACCATTGAGGTGCTTATTCGTGAAGGCAAACTGAAACATTATTTGTTTAAGGGTAAATCTCATGATGAGCCAGAGAAGTTTGAGAAAAGATATCGTGATCGTTCTCCTGATCCTGATAACACTCGGGAGCCAAAACGCATAGCGGCAGCAGAAAAACAAAAGGGCGTTGTCCTGGAGTCCGCCCAAAGGGAACCAAGCCCTGAACCCAGATCGCGGGACAAAAGGCAAGTTGTAGATATGATTGCTGGAGGCTTCGCCGGGGGCGGACCCTCAAACACCGCCAGGAAAAATCACCATCGTATGATCTTGTCTGTGCAAGGCAAGAGCAAAGAATATCGCCCATTTAGGAACGGGGTCCAGACTCCACCAATAACCTTCACAGATGATGATTTTGGCCCTACTATTCCTGAGAGAGATGATGCAGTAGTGATTATTGCAGTAATTGCTAATATGGATGTAAAACATATCCTAATTGATCAGGGAAGTTCCTGTGATGTTATTTTTTATGACTGTTTTAAACGCATGGGACTAACTGATGCAGATTTACAACCTTATACGCAGGACCTTACGACCTTCAATGGCGCCAAACAGCCTACCAAGGCTATTTGGCACAAGGATTACTTTTGATGGTGAACCTGGAGCAAGGACTGTGAAGTCCAGAATTCTTGTCATTGATGTGAAATCTCCATACAATGGCATCATTGGGCGGCCTACCCTGAATGCCATGGAAGCCATTGTTTCAACTCCCCACTTGTTAATCAAGTTCATTGACAAAGATAATCAAGTCTCATCTGTAAGGGGTGACCAAGAAATGGCTCGCTATTGCTACAATTTGAGTCTTAACATGGTGAAACTTGAAACCATGTCTAAGAAAAGAAAGTTGAATGAAGGGAGCAGTGCGGCGACATCCGTCAATTTGGTGGATCTTGATCCCAGGGCGGAGTCTTATGTAGACCCACTGAATCCTTTAAAACCAACTCCTGATGGTGGTTCCAAGTCTATTGTTTTGGGTAGCACCCCGAAACAAATTACAAACATCAATGACAAACTTGAGGCTAACATGGAGGCAAGACTAATTGCACTTCTCCATGAGTACAAAGAAATTTTTGCTTGGACTGCTGCAGACATGCCTGGCATGGATCCCAACTTTTGTTGTCACCACCTGGTGGTGTATCCTGAAACTAAGCCAGTGGCACAAAAGAAACGGCGTATGGGTCCTGCTAAGCAAAAAGCTGCTTGTGAACAAACAGAGGAGCTCCTCAAGGCGGGGTTCATCAGGGAACTCCGTTACTCCTCCTGGTTGTCCAACGTGGTTATGGTACAGAAAGCCAATGGCAAGTGGCGTATGTGCATAGACTACGTTGATTTGAATAAATGCTGTCCCAAGGATCCATACCCTCTCCCCAACATTGACAGATTGGTTGACGATTCTTCAGGATACAAGTATCTATCTTTTATGGATGCTTACTCCGGTTACAACCAAATTCCAATGTGTGAGGATGATCAAGAGAAGACAGCATTTGTTAATGACAAAGGGGTCTTTTGCTACAACGTCATGCCATTCGGGTTAAAGAACGCCGGGGCAACTTACCAGCGCATGATCAACAAAGTTTTTGAGGGTATGCACACAAAACTGGTAGAAGTTTACATTGATGATATTATTACAAAGACCCCGGAGGGAGGAGATCATGTTGAAGATCTACGCTTCATTTTTCAACGCCTACAACAATACGACATGAGACTTAACCCATTAAAGTGTACATTTGCTGTCCCAGGGGGCAGATTTTTGGGTTTCATGTTAACATAAAGAGGTATAGAGGCTAATCCTGATAAATGTCGCGTAATCCAGGAGTTACAGAGCCCCAAAACATTGAAAGAGGTACAATCCCTCAATGGCAAAATCGCTGCTCTAGCACGATTCATGCCAAAAATGGCTCATCGCTCTCTTCCCTTGTACAAAATGCTGAAAAAAGACAAGAAATTCAGTTGGGGCCCAGAGCAAGAGGCGGCCTTCCAAAGCTTGAAAAATGTCTTGGCCAGCCCTCCAATCCTGGTAAAACCAAGCCCAGGTGAGCAACTCATTGTTTATTTGTCTGTTTCAGATGAAGCTTTGGCAGTAGCTCTGGTCAAGGAAACGACTAAAGGCCAACGACCGGTGTATTTCACTGGTAAAACATTGCATGGTGCAGAGTGCCGTTATCAGAAGATTGAAAAGGCAGCACTTGCAGTTGTTTGGGCCTCACGACACCTAAGACCATACTTCTACGCCCATCCTATCTTGATTCGCACAGACTTGCCACTCCATACTATACTGTTCAAACCAGACCTAGCTGGAAGAATGATCAAATGGGCCGTAGAACTCTCTGAATTTGACATATCCTACGAACCAAGAACTGCTATCAAGGCACAAGTCCTAGCAGATTTCGTAGTTGAGTTAACAGGTTCTAGCCCAGATGCAGATCATTCACACTGGACGGTATACGTAGATGGGTCTTCCAATAGCAAAGGATGTGGAGCAGGAATTGTTGTGGAAAGTAATGATGGGGTACACCTTGAAATTTCACTACACTTTACCTTCACTACGTCTAACAATCAGGCGGAGTATGAAGCCTGCTTAGCTGGACTCAGAGCAGCACAAGATATTGGGGCCAAAACTGTCACCCTATGCAGTGATTCTCAATTAGTCATCTCATAAATTCTTGGTGAGTATCAGGCTAAAGAACCTCTGCTACAACAATATCTAAACTGCGTTAATGAGTTAAAGCAGCGCTTCGACGAAGTCACTTTCAAGCATGTACCCCATGAAGAAAATACACGTGCTGATATCCTCTCCAGGTTGGCTAGCACAAAGAAGGCAGGATACACAACTACGGTTGTACAAAGTACCTTGGCGGAGCCAAGTATTTCCTTTCCTTCCTCAATATATATGATTAAAAGCCGCTCCTTTGATGACAATTCCTGGGTAGCACCGATAGTTCGTTACCTTGTTAATGGACAATTACCCACGGATGATCTTGAGCGAAAGAAACTAAAGAAAGAAGCACCTTATTATACCCTCCTAGACGGACAGTTATACCGCCGGGGAATTTTTGTTCATTACTTAATTTGTATAAACGAAAATGAGGTGCAAGCTGTCTTGGAAGAAGTCCATGAAGGGCAGTGTGGACACCATCCAGGGGCACGTAGTCTAATGCAAAAAATACTCAGGGCGGGGTATTGGTGGCCCACCCTGAAGCATGACTCCGCCTCGTACGTTCAAAAGTGCGATCAATGTCAACGATTTGCAAATCTCCATCATACTCCAGCAGAAGAAATGTCATCATCAATAACGCCTTGGCCTTTCTATCAATGGGGCATGGATATCTTGGGTCCATTCCCAACTGCGCCCAGCGGTATCAAATACTTGATAGTTGGTGTTGATTACTTCACCAAATGGATTGAAGCAGAGGCAGTGGTGCACATTACATCAGCCAGGACTCGCAGATTTGTATATGAAAATATCATTGCACGTTTCGGAGTCCC
The DNA here is from genome assembly GCA_037962975.1 of Clitoria ternatea. Lineage (NCBI taxonomy): Eukaryota > Viridiplantae > Streptophyta > Magnoliopsida > Fabales > Fabaceae > Clitoria > Clitoria ternatea. The sequence goes on from CM075673.1 coordinate 142,036,378, forward strand.
TGGATGCATAGTCACTGATAATGGCACCCAATTCACAGATCGTAAGTTCACTAAACTCCTAAAAAATCTCAGCATTATGCAGATTTTCTCTTCTGTGGAACATCCTCAAACCAATGGCCAAGCTGAAGTTGCCAACAGAGAAATCTTGAAAGGCCTTAAGAAACGCCTTGGTAAAGCAAAGGGAGATTGGGCAAATCAATTATGCCACGTTCTATGGGCATATATAACAACCCCTCACTCCACCACAAATGAATCTCCATATCGGCTGACATATGGAGTCGAGGCTGTTATTCCCATTGAATTGGCAGCCCCATCAGCTCGAGTCCTCCATTTCAATGAAGAAGCCAATCAACAGAACCTCACCCATGAACTCGAGGTCTTGGCGGAGTTGAGAGAGGAAGCCTTTGTGAGGGACCAAGCTGTTAAAGCAAAGGCCGCCAAACGGTATAACACACGTGTTTTTGAACGCCGTTTCAAAGAAGGAGATTTGGTCTTGAGAAGGGCCAATATTGGCAACAAGTTTGCACACCAAGGCAAATTGGCGCCAACATGGGAAGGTCCATACCGAATCATCGAAGTTTTGGGCAAAGGCACATACCGCCTAGAAAACTTAGATGGCACACCGGTCAGGAATAAATGGAACATTTTAAATTTAGGCATATATTATAGCTAGTTGGTTAATACGGTATGATCTCTCTCCTAACTTAAGGTTCCTCCCAAATAGCCTTTCCTTGAAAAGGTTCTGATGAGACATACCCCAACTCAGCTCTTTATGTAGTTCCATTATTAATAAAATGCCTTCCTACACTCAATCTTCATTCTAACTTTCAGTTGATTATCCATGGCAGAACTTGTTCCCATGCAGATAAGACACCGGCTCCAACAATTAAAGCATAAATGCATAACTCTTTATTCCATAAAGATCATCCAACATGCAGCACAACTTCACAAACGGAGTCAAAAAACTCCTTGGGGGGAAAGGATTGGTGTCATAGCTATATGCTGCACCATACCGACCCTAAGGTACAAAAAACTCCTTGGGGGGAAAGGATTGGTGTCACAGCTATATGCTGCACCATACCGACCCTAAGGTCCAAAAAACTCCTTGGGGGGAAAGGATTGGTGTCACAGCTATATGCTACACCATACCGACCCTAAGGTCTAAAAAACTCCTTGGGGGAAAGGATTGGTGTCACAGCTATATGCTGCACCATACCGACCCTAAGGTCCAAAAAACTCCTTGGGGGGAAAGGATTGGTGTCACAGCTATATGCTGCACCATACCGACCCCAAGGTCCTGCAGGCTTCCTGTGGAAAGGATTGGTGTCACAGCTATATGCTGCACCATACCGACCCCAAGGTCCTACAGGCTTCTTGTGGAAGGGATTGGTGTCACAGCTATATGCTGCACCATACCGACCCCAAGGTCCAGCAGACTTCCTGTGGAAAGAATTGGTGTCACAGCTATATGCTGCACTATACCGACCCCAAAGTCCAGCAAAATTCCTGCGAAAAAGATTGGTGTCACAGCTTATGCTGCACCATACCAACCCTGGATTCAACAATTTTCACTTGGTCAGGAGATACACTCCCATTCAAATTCAAAGGGATGAACGCTCCATCCGAAACTTGACTCTGCCTAACTGTCAATGTTTTAGGAGTACATAATCAACAAACTCAAGCACTATCAATAAGTTCAAGTAAGTTCAATACTTGTAAAAATTGTGCTTCTTTGAAATTCCTAAGAGGCTACTCCGCCTCATTACAGAATTTACTTCATTAAAACTCTCAAGAGGCTACTCCGCCTCATTATTGAATTTACTTCATTGAAATTCCTAAGAGGCTACTCTGCCTCATTATTGAATTTACTTCAATGAAATTCCTAAGAGGCTACTATGCCTCATTATTGAATTTACTTCATTGAAATTCTTAAGAGGCTACTACGCCTCATTATTGAATTTACTTCAATGAAATTCCTAAGAGGCTACTCCACCTCATTACGGAATTTACTTCATTGAAATTCCTAAGAGGCTACTTCGCCTCATTATTGAATTTACTTCAATGAAATTCCTAAGAGGATACCCCGCCTCATTACTGAATTTTACTTCACCAAATTCCTAAAGAGGTTATTCCGCCTCATTATACTTAGTCATATTTCATTAAGTCCTCAAATGATTACGCTGCCTTCTTAATATCGTTTTACAAGGCATAAATCCGACGGACTCAGACATTGTTTGTATGAACAAGTATAAATTTACAGAAAATGTACTTTATTGAATATTGTCAAAGATTGATAAGGGTCCAGAGCCTATCCTGGAACAAGGCAATATTATTAAAGTATAAAAAACAAAATTAGAAAAGAACTCTGGAGCTAATCCTCAAGGCTCGGGTGGTACTCCTTCTTGGCGGGCAGAGCTGGGCTGACTCTCACTGGGTTTAGACAAACTTTATGAGGGGGGCAAGTCCGCCAGAACATACTCTGCATTAGGCGCAGGAACATGACCCCCCCGAGCAGGCACCATCAATTCACCATTGATAAACTCATAGTAAGGATGAATGCCTGCAATGTTGAGAGCAACGCCTGGGTTACGATAACGGAGTTGGCGAATAGCCATGCTGAAAGCATCATCAATTGCCGCCTCAGCTGCATCCAAAGTCATTTTCAACTCCTGATCAAGCCTCTTATTGGTGGCATCTGAAATGGCTTTTTCAGCTTGCAGCTCTTCAACCTGTTTTTCAAGGTTGCTATATGAAGTGGCCGCTACATCCAACTCCGTCGCCCAGGCGTCTTCAGCAAGAGTCTTATCAATTTCTAAGGAAACCAACCTCTGCTGAAGTTCGCTCACACCCTCGCCCAGTTTTTGGTTCTGTTGATTCAGATTTAAAACTTCTTGTTTCAGCAGAACATTGTCAGCCTTCACTCGGGTCAGCTCGCCCACCTCTTCGCCCAGTTTTGTATTTTGATCTCTCAAACCCGAGACTTACTTTTCCAGAAGGGCCTTGTCAGCTCTGACCCGGGCCAGCTCCTCTTCCAGCTTCTTTATATCAGAGTCGGCGGTGTCAAGATGTTTATCTTTGGCCTTGATCACCTCCGACAGCTGTTCGTTGTCATGCTCTAAGCTGCGGATTTTTTCGACATAATCATGATATGATTCTTGAAACATTGCAGCCTCCACAGCAACCTCAGCGATACGCGGCATAGAAGTAAGGAAACCATCAATTTCCGCAAGGTGCCACCTTGCAGCAGCAGCGGCGTCTGGAATCTCCTTAAAGTTGATGTCTGGGCGGAGAATGAAGTCCGAATCACGCCTCTCTGACTGGCGGGATCCCACATTTGTGTAATACAAAAAAGGGTTCAGACGAGACCCCGCCGCAGGAAGAGAAACGAATCGCCTGGATGACTCCCCTGGAACGTCGATGAAGAAAACTGTTGTTCCTCGAGTAGTCAAGTCCAGGGCAGGACTCTCAGCTTGGCGGACTGGAGAAGCTTGAATTCCCTCCATCTCCTCCCCCACAACATCTTCTTCAGGAACTCCCTCCACACCGCCCAACTCAGCAGTGATAGCCATAGCTGGTGTCTCTGGAATCTCTTCCACATCAATGGCAGTATCAGATGATGCCCCTGCCACTTCCCCAACCTTCTCCTTGCCCTTGGTCTTCCTCTTTTGCAAGGGGTGGGGGTCCACTTCCTCCACCTCAACAGTTTCTGGTTCTTGGCGTTTTTTAGATCGCCTTTCAACCTCAACCGTCGAGGACCCTGCAACACCCTCCAACGTCACTACGTTAGTGGAGGCAGGGAAAGGGAGAGTTTTTGTCAGAGCAGCAGCCAGATTCCTCCTAGGCTGCACATTATTTTCCGCATCAATTTCCTGGCGACTCATGCGAATTTACTTAATACGCTCCATCCCAGGAAATTCAGCGATCTCTCCTGCAAAATAACATACATAAATACAATTAGAAGCTGCAGGAAACAACAGGAGTAGTATTCAAGCAACATTGGAATTGTTAATGATAAAGCATTACTTAAATATCCCTCAGCATCCCGCCCAAGCAGCCTTCGACACAAAATCTGCTTGTGGACGGAGTTGTACTCCTTCAATGTCCGGAGTACTTCCACAGAGGTAGCTGATAGAGCACTCTCCTCAACTTCATAAGCTTGCTTGGTCAAGAGGAAGTGCTCGTGTGTCCAGGCCACTGGGAATTTATCAATTCCCTCCTTACTCCGCCAGAAGACGGACTTGTTCTTCTTGACAGAGACTTTTACAAAGCTCATCCTAAAATGAAGTCCGCCTTCTTTGGCGGAGTCAGTAAACGCCTTGAAATTTATAATCTTCGGCTCCGCCCGAAGAGTTACAAAGCCCATGCCGCCAGTTTTCGCATTCACTCTCCCCATGATGCGGCAAAAGGCAAAGAACAATGCCACAGTAGGCGTAAACTCCAGATGTTCAGCCAGCACCTCAAAGCTGCGAACTATCCCCCAACCATTAGGGTGCAGCTGAGAAGGGGCATAGTCTAGGAACCTCAGTACGCCCATCTGGAATTTATTCAGCGGAAAGCGCACCCCCAATTGGGTAAATAAAATATCGTACATGTATATAGTACGCTCATCTTGAGGACGATGGCATATACGTTCGAACGTCTTGGGTGAACGGACGATGAACCTCCTTTCAAACCGTTCATCCTTCCAGATTAGCACAGACAACTCCATTACCCCTCCACTTGTTGTTGCATGACGAGATGAAGCATCTTTAACATCTTCCTCAACCCAACAATAAGGGTCAGTTTCAAGCATCTTTTCCCAGTCCAACCCATGCAACACAACATTCTGACATTCTGCCATCGTTATCACTTGTATTTGGGAAATACCTCCTGATACAAACGAATGTACAGTATTACTAAAACACTCCACGCTGCTGTAAAATGTTGAATCCCTCCCAGTATAGAAAGCCTCATCTTCACTCTCAATATCCAAAAACATGGGGTGAACAGAAACCCTAGAGCACGACTCTGACTTTTTTCCTCTCATCCTCGTTTCAACAAACACACATATAAAGAAAACAAAACCAACCCAATAACAGTGAAGACAGAAAACAGAGGAATAAGAGAGTTACCTTAAATTTCTGAAGAAGTGAAGAACTGCAACAACAAACAACTCAAAAGAAAGTAGCGTCCCAAAAGCAGTTTCAGCACAAAAACGCAAGGTAAAAGATGAAGCAAAACATTTCCTCTCCCAAGAGTTTACCTATTTATAGGCATGGCTTGGGGGGAAATAAGCGAAACCTCAAAAACTTCAAAGATGTGTTTACAGCCATTGGATGAATATCACTGATGATTCCTTTGATTCTGAAACCGATAGATGAATCTAAGGGCAGGTATTTCCTGGGCCGCATTTTCAAAATCCAAGGCCCATGGTAATAACCTCGAAAATGTATTTCAACTGCCATCCCATGCATTTATGTCCCATCATTGGAATGGCAATCGTTACGAGGGCATATGTGGCAATGAGATATTGAAGCGGCAAAACGTGGTTTCGAGGTGCTTTAATGACAGGCGTGGCAAGTAATGACAAAAGCAATAAATGCATGAAAACACTTGTCCGTAAATCCTGAACTAGCAAACACCGCCTAAACCCATGCCTATAAAAGCTAAAAGTGTTATAGCTTATTAAAGTGACTCCGCCAGTTACTATAACAAGATAGGGGGCATATGATCCTGTCCCAACACCGGTCCCCAAGAGCATGGTTTTAATGCTTTGCCAGATCAGCATTTTGAACAGGAGAAGTACGTCTCAAATACCTTATAATTACTTTTATACGGAGTACATACCGCCATGGCAATGTAACCCCGCCAGGTCACGTAACTCCGCCAAGGCATGTTACTCCGCCAAGGCACGTTACTCCGCCAAAGCTTATTACTCCACCAAGGTGGAAAACATTGAATATCTTATACACATGCATAAAGTATTTCCAATGCATATTACTCCGCCAAGCCATAGGCTCAATACAGGCAGAATATTGAATTTCCGATACTGCGTAGCGAGCCCATACTTGTAACCCCGGCACGAGATTGACTCTGTCTTGAGAGGTTGAAAATGGGAATCACGTTGTCACGCATAAAAGGGAACAATGAATAAAATAATAAAGCATTAACGCTTTCCAGGCAAGTGGAAACACCCACTACAGTGATGGTGCTCGTGAACGACACTGGGACCCACTACCTTTCTTGCATTATGCCAGAAAACAAGGAACGGGTCCTACCAATAATGGAGCACCAGTAACAGGTATATAAACCTCAACAAAAAGGTATAAGGGATCCCCCCCCAATTCTGAACCTTACACTTTTACTTGCATAATTCTCTCAGATTTGCTTTCTAAGTCTTACAGTATTTCAGAATACTGACTTGAGCGTCGGAGAATAATTGCAGGTACCACCATCAATTGTGTCAAGGCAAAGGAGGTTACTTCAGGCGAACTGTCACACCGCCCAGAGTGTATTGTATTCCGCCCCAGTACACAAGGATACTCCGTACTTGCACATATACAAATATCTCCTTGTACCAGATTGACATTACATGTACATTTTGAATTGTTCATCAACCATACTTTTACACCCCCAGTAAAGAACAGTTCAATATTAATAATAAAATAGTTTATTATTAATATAACTGAGTATTTTACCTATAGGGTCACATACATAGAGTAAGCCCATCAGAAAATAGCTTTTTATTTTAGTTGGACTAAAATAAAACTATTGGGCCTAACTCATTTAGAATGAGTAAGGAGCCCACTCTTTAGAGAGCAAATTAGGTCAAACCTAAGCCTAGAAATAAAGCATAAGATGCTCATAGGCGGGTAACCAAAAAGAGACACAAAATATGTAAAAGTTGCAAAAGCTACACGCCGTCAAACTAGCATTTGGAAGGTATAGCATTTCTGGTGGGAGTACTCGTGTGGACTCCTAAAGGACGAGACTATGACTGCTTCGATTCGATTTTCTTCAAGAGGTAATCCTAAAACGTAATATTTTTGTGTTTGTCTTATGCTTTGAAACACGGCACTTACAAATCCTACGGGAATCCTTGTATTTCCGCTGCTCATGCACTAGGGATTCCCTAACAGTGGTATCAGAGCTTGATTGCAAAACTGTGTTTTGGGCAAATGTTTATTTAAAGAACATGTAAAAATAAAATAAAATTTCTTTTATGGAAAGAATTGTAAAGGTTGAATCCTTTTGCAAAGGTTGCATTTTTTATTAGATATGTTGCAAAGGTTGTATTTTTAATGAGATATTATGTAGAGGTTGCATTTTTTATGAGATATATTGCAAAGGTTTCACCTTTTGAAAGCTAATATCAATTTATTTTTGTTTTATGTATATTAATTGCTTTTCTCAACATTTTAATTAAAGAACATGTTTTTGGGATGTGCTTTATTATATGAACATGTTGTATTTTGCAATGGTGATTGTTTTATATGTGTTTTAATTATAAGGCATGTTTTATGTTTGTTTAATTAAATTGAAATCAAGGGTTGTATGCAATGCACGTCTATATGTTTTCTCTTTTTTAATATGAATTGTTCACTATGTTTAGAAAGTTTAACAATTAAACCCTAGCCGTAATGAAAACTAGGATTCAAAAGTAGAAACCTAGCCATAATGGTATTTTATTTATTTGTAAATGTTACAAATAAAATATTTGATTTTAATATTATATTCTAAATTCGATTTGTAAAAGTTTCAAATCAAATGTTAATTGTTTGTTAAATTTAAAGTTTGTAAGAGTTACAAATTTAAATAATTTATTCTTATTAATTTTAATAGGATTTGCATCGTTTGTGATCTTTTTAAAATTAATGTGATTTGTAAGAGTTACAAATTTAAATAATCTATTCTTATTAATTTTAATAGGATTTGCATCATATGCGATCTTTTTAAAATTAATGTAATTTGTAGGAGTTACAAATTGATTTATATTTATTAAATTTAATCTGATTTGTAATTATTACAAACAGAAGATAAGATCTTTATTAAATTTAATAATTTTAAAATCAAATATTTAATCCTTAATAAATTTGATAGGATTTGCAAAAGTTATAAATTAAAGATAAGATCTTTATCAAATTTAATAGGATTCAAAATAAATATCTTGAACTCTAGAGATAAGGTCTAAAATTTAAACCTTGATCGTTTCTAAAAAATAGGATGATTGTTTAGACTCTAGAGATAAGGTTTAAAATTTAAACCTTGACTATTCCTATTTTAGGATAATTGTAAGGGTCAAAAGATAAGGTTTAAAAGTTAAACCTTGGCCGTTTCAAAATTTAAGATTTCAAATTGTTTGAAATCATAACCGAATATTTTGAGCTGTTAATGGTCAGTGGGACGTTCTGGCTAGGAAAGACTTGGAACTTAAGCAGTCACTCCGGACCCACCTTTCTTTCCTGGGAACTAACCTAATTACAGTACTAAATTTTTGTGTTGGAACACGCTAAACTTCTTTGCATAGTTTTCCTTTTATGACCCTGCATGTTTAATTATGTGTTTTAAAATTTATTTTATTTTAAATACAATTGATTACTCTATTAATTGATTAATTAACACATCCAACGGTGAATGGTTATGGTCTTAGATTTTTTTATTTAATTTTAAATATAGCCTGTGTGTTGTGCCTTTCTCTATTCTTAAATTTCTTCTCTCAACCCTTCACTCGTATGCAAAACGAGTTTTATTTGCTACAGTGTAATCTTGGAAAAGACAACAAGGTGAAGACCTAGAATAAACCTAGAGTGGTGATTCTTGATGGATATGACCTTGAAAGGAACAAAGGAGTGGTGACTCCAGGAGGATGGTGGTTTCAAGAAGTAGGACTTCACAAAGTCAAGACACTATAGTTCCTTTAGGTTTATTTTATTTTATTTTCTAGGAAGACCATAACCATCTCACAATTTTGATTGCATGTTTTCGGGTTTTATTTTTGCATTAAAGCATTTAATAAAAGTTGGTAATAAACAATAAGAAAATTGAAATCCCTCAAGCCCGACAATCGTACCTTCCAATATGTAATAACGTCTAACTTGATATAAATAAAGTGAAGGTCACGTCATAGTTGGGTGCCTTTATTTATGTTTAGTAGGACATGATTGGATAGTTAGATTATCCAAGTACAACTTATTAAGTTTTATTCAAATAGACATTTTTCAATTGGATTGGAAAAGCCTAAAGTATGAATAGTCTAAAACGCGTTCTAATAAACAACAGTCATTAATGCTAGTTTCAATAAAGTGTAGGTTCTACCAAAGAAAGGTGCTTTTATTGATATTAGTAAAGGATGATGGATAATTGGATTATCCAACCATTTGTTATTCGACTTATCTAAGTAACTTTAATCAAATTGAAGAACCTAGAAGCGTTAGTATTAAGTTTAAACGTCTTCTAATAAGTAACACTCATCGAGACTAATATCAATAAATAGTGGGTCTGCCAAAGTAGGGTGCTATCATTTATACTAGTAAGGCGCGATAAGATAATTGTAATATCCAAATTATTTTTATTAGGCCTAAACTTAACTAAGTTTTTAAATTGGTTTGAAAATAACTTAGAGGCGTAAGGATTGAGCTTAAATTCATAAGATGAATAAGGGTAAAGATTTACCCACTCAATCATCCAAGAGTTGCATGAGATGCAATTGGAAATATGTTTCCTACCTAAATAACCAAGGGTTGAGCGATCAGCCAAAGCTGACTCAACACTAGGCCAAATATGGATCTTGGCCCACTAGAAAAATATTCCAATGGGATTTTTTCTGATTCAGTGAGGGTATTTGTTTTGAATCAAAATAGTGAGAGACAACATATTTATTTAATGACCAAAATTTAAATATGTTTTGAATAGAAATGATAGATTTACATGTAATTTATTTTAGAATAATCATGATAAACCAAATATTGTTTTGTTGTAATCAGACCTTTGGAAGGACACTTTATCTGGAAAAATGCCTAGATAGGTATCGAGACTTGAGAATTATCTTCAATAAAGAGGAAGCAGCAGTGTGTCATGTTTGGCTTATATATCATCTATGGTTGGGTCTTGAATACCTTATGGAGTCTGCATAAACTCTGAGCTGTAAAAGGCAATATGAATATATGGGAGATATACAATATGATCGTATACAAACTCTATTAAGGCCGAGTTGGTCTGGAAGTCTAAAAGGTGATCAAGAAAGGAAATTGTTTCCAGTTTTAGCTAAATAAGACATTGAAATAATTTGTCTAAAGAACTTAAAGGAGTTCAAAAGAAAGGGAAGTAAGACTTCCACTACAGGTCATGTTATAGAAGTCAAGTTATTTTACTTCACTAACATTAGTATCAGATACTAGTAGTAGATCTCAAATTTTATAAGATCAAGGAAGTAGATCACTTGCTAAGAGTGGAGAAATCTGTGTAAAATTGAGCAAAAGTTGCTACAATAAAGATAGATCTTTACCTATTGGGCTAGTTAGTGAACTAGACATTATGTATATTGTTTCTTGTTGGACAAGAAATTTTTTATTTTTTTAATATAAAATAACTTTATTTCTTCAAAAATATGTTGATGCACAATTGAGTAATGGATTCCACATCCTAAATCTCAAAACACCCATCTATAATAATTGTCAAAGTAGGGTAAAATAAGTGATTTTGAACCTTACTTACATGGTATTGTCTCCTAAGGAAAATAAATAAGAAATACATTTCTAAATACCATTAATGTGGTTATATGGACTCTTTTGATTTTGGAATCAATTGAAACATGTAAATCTTATTTATTAGAGAGATAATTGAGACCTCATTCATTGAAAAGATGAGTAATCTATTATTTAATGCACGATGATGTATGTGGGCCTATTGGAACAATAACTAGATATGTTTTTCAATACTTCAACATACTAATTGAAAAGTCAATGAGTATGGATTTATGTAACATAAGTTAGAAAGTCTTTGAAAAGTTTAAAGAATTCATAATGAAGTGAAAAACCAAATTGGCAAGACAATTAAAGCTCTTGATTAGATTAAGATAGCAAATAATTTGAGCTACAAGTTTGATAACTATCTAATAGAGTGAGAGATTACCTCTTAACTCATTCCTCATGGAATGCCATAATAGCATCTCTACGGGGAAAAGTCAAACCTTGTTGGACATAGTTTGATTATTGATTATTATCAAACATCTCTAACTCCTTCAACGTTTCTTTGTTAACAAAATTTCCACACTTAACCATGTTTCATCTTAGACTTTCTTAAAGAAACCATATATGATATGGACTAGGAAGAAACCTAGTATGTCTTTACTAATAATTTGGAACTATGATGCTTCTATAGAGCATCCAACTCTGACAAGGTTAGATCCAAATTGGATAAATATCTTCTGTGAAATACCCAAAGAAAGCTAAGGGTTATCATTTCTACAATCCATCTGAGAACAAAAGGCTTGTTGTTTAGAATGTTGTATACTTGAATAAGAGTACATCTCTTAAAGAATTAGTGGAAGGATAGTAGAACTTGAAGAAATTCAAGTATCACAAAGCATTCAAAAGTCAAGGATGGACTTGGAGCAGAAATCACAAAATGTTGTAACATCATTAGCTCCGGTAGCACAAGGCTTGCGTAAGATCAAATAGGATATGTAACCAAATCTGAAAGATATGGATATCTTATAAATCAGGAAGGAGGCATATTGCTAATTGATCAAGTTTCTTATGAAGAGGCCAATGCAAGTTTAGATTCTAAGACATGGCATAAGACCATGGGATTTGAAATGGGCTCCATGTATATTAACAAGGTATGAACCTTGGTTGACGCACCTAAAGGGTAAAACCTATAGGATGCAAGTGGGTTTTCAAAAGGAAAACTAAACATGGATGGTAATAAAAGTACCTTTAAAAGCAAGATTGACAAAATTCAATTAGCTTAAAAACCATTTAGATCCTGCTTGTTGTAGCAGTATACCACTATTATGAGATATGGTAGATAGATGTCAAGATGGAAATCATCTTGAGGATGTGTATGTGACACAACCTAAAGTCCTTTTATGCCTGAAACATCTAAGAAGGTATGTGAACTGCAAATGTTCTATTTATGGACTAAAGCAAGCTTTTAGAAGCTAGAATCTTCATTAAAGAATGAAGACAAATCTTGTGACTATAAAAAGGTTAGTAACTGCACAATTATAGTTCTAGTATTACATGTAGAAGACATGCTTCTTCTAGAACTAATAATATTCTTATTCTATAGTCAAGAGTATCCTTAAATACTTAAGAAAGACTAAGGATTTGATCTTGATAAATAGAAGATGGGGTCGTTGTAAAGGTTACATCAATGCCAATCTTTTGATTAATTTGAAAGACTTAAGATTGTAATCAAAATATATGTGTTGTCAAGATGGTTGCAATGTATGCTTGAAAGGTTCAAAGCAAGAAACAATCATTGGTTCTACTAACAAATCTAAGTATTTTGCTATGTTAAATTACAAAAGAAATCAATTTACATTTAATCATTCCAAATGTTTTATACCCTATGAGTTTCCAGTATGATGACAATGGAACCATATATAAGGAAGTGGATTAATCCAAGCATATACTTAAATAGTTCCATCTTTGGAAGATGTGAAAATATGCAATGTGCATACCAACAAAATTGTTGGGAACCCACTAGTAAAACCGCTTATGTAGTAAAAGCATAAGGGCACTGTAGACGTCATTGGGCATTAACCTTATCGGCTAAGTGCAAGTGGGAGATTGTTGGAAATATGCACTAAAAGCCTATATAGGACGTATCATTTTAAATAAGTCATTTTTTGTTAAATAGTTTAACAACCTTTATTTATCCTTGGAGTAATAGGTCATGTGAGAGTTATTCCTAAAATGTCCCTAGTCAAGTATTTACGTGGGGACATGTAAATACATTAAGACTAGTGTGTGAGTGTACTGATGATCTGATCTCATAGATCATGGATATAAATGATATCAAGTCTTCATAGGGTATACATTAAGAGTAATGATGTACTGGACAAACCCACCATGAGAATGTTGCATGGATCATTACATGAATGTCATAAACGATTCTCAATGTGATAATGGTATATATAGTCCTTTGACCTGAAGTCACTACAATTCCCACATAAAGAGTTTGTTGTTTTAATACAATCAAACATCTTCTATAACAAGAGGACTATAAAGGTTATGGTTAGGCAATGAATAAATTATACAGAGGGATGTGAGGGATGTAGATGGGATTTGTCTCTCCTATGTGATAGGAGTGATATCTATAGGCCACTTGATGGAGTGAGACTAAGGAAATGCATGACCATGCTAGAAATAATAAATCACTACTAAAAAAACCCTAAACAGCTACCTCAAATTAGCGACCACCTACTGCCGTCGCTAACTAGCGACCGGGTTAGCGACCGCTATAAATAAAGAGCGACCAAAAAAGTTGTAGCGACGAATTTAGCGACCCCAACAGGATACGGTCGCTACCAATTATGAACACCGTCGCTAATACGGTCGCTATAACTCAGATCCTTCTTTTTTGATTTCCCTCCTTGGTTTTTTGTTGGCGCCAAACATTAGCGACGGCTAAATGGCGTCGCTAGGTTTTGATCTAGTGACGGAGTAGTACTACCGTCGCTAATATTCATGAGATTAGTGACGGATCTATTGTGCCGTCACTAATATCTTCGTCTTCCCTCCATTTCTTTGTTTTAAGAAGGGAAGTTAGTGACGGTACGAAGGCCCCGTCGCTACATTTTAGGAAATTAGTGACGGGTTTTCTGGCCGTGGCTAATATTCAGGAGATTAGTGACGGATATATTGTGCCGTCGCTAATATTTTCGTCTTCCCTCTATTTCTTTGTTTTAAGAAGGGAAGTTAGTGACGGTACGAAGGCCCCGTCGCTAAATTTTAGGAGATTAGTGACGGGTTCTCTGGCCGTGGCTAATATTCAGGAGATTAGTGACGGGATTTGTGTTCCGTCGCTATGATTTTCGTCTTCCCTCCATCTTTTTACTTTTAAGAAGGGAAGGTAGTGACGGTAGGGTGACCCCGTCACTACTTTTGAGGAGATTAGTGACGGATTTGTCGTACCGTCGCTAAAGGTTAAAGATTAGTGACTTCGTTAGTGACGGATGTTTACCGTCGCTAAGTTTTTAATCTAACTCCACAGCTTCCCCCTTCCTATCATTTGCCCTAACTCGACAGCTTCCTCTCTCAGCCCTGCCGTCTCCCTCTCCCTCAATCTCTGTTGCCTCCGTCTTCCACTCCCACTCCCTCCGTCCCTTCCTCCCATCCGGCTCCCTCCCTCCGTCCCTGCCTCCCCTCTGACTCCCTTACTCTGTCCCTCCCCTCCTTCCGTCCCTCCCCTCCACCCCTCGCTCCCTCCGTCCCTGCCTCCCCTGCCTCCCCTCCGTCCCCTGCCTTCCCTTCGGCTCCCTCCCTTCCACTCAGTTTCTCTCTCTCACGAACCACCATCTTTCTCCGGTTCACTCACTCGAGAGGTTTGAAGCTTCCTCCACTCAAAGGTTGGCTCTGGTGGCTCTGGTGGCTCCTCCCTGTCTCCTTCAAGGTATGTTCCATATTGCATTTGATAGTAGATTACCTGTTAGCTTGGTTAATTTGTTGATTTCTTGCTGTGTTGCTTGACATTAAAGTTGTTTGGTAATAACAGTACTGTTGTAGTGTGTGTGTGTATTGTGTGTAGAAGAAACCTTCCAAAAAAACATAGACTAAAATCTGAAGATTCAAAATAAAGCAGGGATGAAAAACAAATGAACATTAACCTGTTGTTTTAGTGGGTAGAATAGGCTGATTATTAATTTGTGATTATATACTAAGAACATAATGATGCTGAAGCATGCAACATTCATCAATATGCGTCTGACATTCTTGCCAAAAATGATATCATATCGAAAAGCTGATGTTCAAGTCATGAAAAGCACAATCCAATATCAAAGATTCTATGTGTTGATCTCTCCTTCCTGTGAATTCGTAAAATTGGTTTTGTTTGGTTTGTAGGTGAACAATGTGTGATGCTTGGGTAATTTTGGTTGATGGAAACAAAAGGGAAATTGTACTGATTGATGAATTGCCTGTGTATCATAGTTAGTTTTAATCATAGCCTTGTGATGTTCTTCAGTTTCTACTGAAATACTAGTTTAAATCAAGGATGTAAATTCTTTGAGGAATCTACTAATTAAATCACTAGCACAGTAATGATTCTGCTATAATCCCTTTCCTTTTGCCTGGTTCATTTTGTTGTACCGATTCTGCTATAATTTTAGGAACACTGTTGGCTTACTGGATTTGTAATTTCTGGATGTATAAAACTTGAGCTATTTAATTTGTAATTTTTGGAGTTGATCTTAAAATTTAGTAATTTGAGTTGTTAATGTCATTGTTCAAATGTTCTAAAATGGATTAAGGAGAGTAGTGGTAACCTGTATAACCTTTAAAGTATGAAATTATTTATGCTAAACAATTGTGTTTTTAAATTATGGTTTTGTTAACCCTAACACTGACTTCGAATCACTCAAAGTATAAATTGTTTGATATGATTAATGTAAGTATTCTATGACAAAATAAGTGAAATAAATTCAGGGGGTCCAATAAAAGATTACCACTTTGAGTGATTTTGTTCTTAACACCGAGGTTAACAAAACCCTTTAATTATCAAAGAAGAAAATGAAAAACAAAAATTATTCAGGAAATAATCTGTTAGAATGCAATCATATTCATCGAAATTTGGTTTATAGGGTATCATGTTTTATTTGTAAATAAAATAATCTGAAACCATAATCTATTTTTTTTATATTATAGTTAAATAAATCTAATTCGTTTTAATATTAACCATTAAAAAATAATCTAAGCTATACACAAGTGGAGTGGGTACTTTCCGTCAATTCGATAGGAAGGATTTTGAAATTGATCATATCAGTTATGCTTCACATTTCTTCTTCTATTCTTGCCCTTTACTTTGCCCATATATGGATATGAATATTTGATTTGGACACAACACATTTACCACCTTAAGAATAGTTTTCTTTTTCTTTTCAAGGGGCTTGCATTATCTTCACTCACATCATTTTATATAACCATTTAGAGTAAATATTGATAAAGGTTACCTCATTGAAAATGAAATTCATGACAATGATGACCAATATTCATGGTGAGATTTTTTTTCTTTTCTGATTAATATGATCTCACAAAAATCTAGACTGAATATTTACCATTAAAAAAAAAAGTTAAAGTTACTCCCTCATTTGTCGTTCCAATTACTAATTAAATACATTATCAAAAATATAAAGTATCTACTGGGGAAGGGAGGGAGTGGAGAATTTATTTGCAAGTTCTCCATTATCTCTTTTTCATTTTTTGAAAACTAATCACTTTTTTTTAATTGGAAAGCTAGCAAAAAAACATTTCTAAAATAAGTTAAGGTCGTGCTAATACGCTTCTTTAATACATTACTTAAATAATGAAAAAAAATATATTAATATTTATGCTAAGAGTATATTGATAACAAGTACTTGTAAAGTTTATATTTTATTAACTAATATTTTTTAAATAGTAATTACCTTTTTGTTAATAAATTAGGCCAAAAATGCACTACACTAAAAAAATCCTACCATTATTCAAGTAAGATCTTGAGTCATGCACCCTTATCAATTAAATTGGACTTAATTAATCGAAGCCTCATATATTTGTGTATTTTTTATCTTTTTATTATAATTTATTGTTTACATAATATAATAAAATATAAAGTTCAAGGACCTTATTTAGCTAATTACAAATACATTTTAGGTCAACTTAAATGAATCAATTATTTATATTTTGATTTAAAATAATAAAACAAGAAGCACAAACTTGGGGCTTCAACCATTTTGATTTTTAACATACCGTACACGTCATGCCAACTAACACACTACATATATGTCATAACTATGAAAATCGATCCTCTCATCTTAAAATTTCACTCAATAAGGTAATTTATAAATTTTGTATTTTGCTCTCTTTATAAATATTAAATAAGTAGGTCCCATAAAAATCAATAAAAAAAGAAATAGATACAAAATTTACACATGATCTATCTACTAAAAGGATCCCTCCCCTTCTAACCAAACAGTAATAGATTTCTTTGGTTGGTTGTTGTGTCAATTAAATTGAGGTTGAACTAATAATTTGTTTTGTTGATTCAATAGAAATTTAACTTTATCAAATGACATATAAAATCAATATTTACCATTAACTTTTTTATTTCTATAACTTTATTTTCAATTTGATTATCCAACAAGTTCCGAAAAATTTACATTTACTTCTATAGATCAATTGGCTGAAAAATCCTTTGAGTGTTTTTCATTTTATTGGAGGCTAATAAGAAGAATACCACTTTCACGAAGATTAAATTCCGCATTAAATTTTTTTATAAAAAAACGTAGTTCTAATTAGCTCAAGCTAGGAAAAATATTAGCTAGCCCCAGAACATCATTCTGAATTAATTGTGGTGAGTAGATATCATATTATATTTTTTCTCCTAAATTCTTATCCATTTCTAAATTTTATATTATTAATTCTTACATTTAAGTACACTGCTATTGACTACTATGCATGACACAAGATACTAGTAATAATAAATGCAGTAAGAACGATTAATATTAGTGTTATAGTGTGACAGTGACGACTCTGTATGTCTGACAAAAAATAGGTACAGCTTCAATATCATTAATGATGTAACTGAAAACAGCTTAGATAGGACTTTTGTAATAAGAAGCTGGAAGGAAACCATTCTCAGTTATCTCTTTTTTAGTAAGTTGTAAAGCTAAAAGTTATTACATTCTTATCTATTACATCTTTAGAAACCTCATTATGGAAACCAGTTGAATGTTGGGAACTTTGATTAACACTGTTAATAATCAACTTTGTCATGCAGACCAATACACTTTGCGCGTGGTTTGTGTTTGGCTCTCATCAGCTTTGTCTCCATCGTTATCTCTCTTTCGACGGTAATCCCCTAACGCTAACTTTCTGCCTATGTGTTTGTATGTGTGGAAGTGTATGTATGTTGATTGTTGTTTGTTAGTGGAGAGCAGAGCTCATTAGGCAGTGATTTTGTGTACTGAGAACATGATTTTTTATGCATGTGTAATGTTGTTTGTTAGTGGAGAGCAGAGCTCATTAGGCATTGGTTTTGTGTGCTCTTTAATTTACTTGCAAATCGTGCTTATAATAGCATTTTCTAACTTAACACCATGTTGTTAATGATGTTGAAGATTCTTACGCTCTTTAAAAGATAAAGTGTCGAACAAAGCCTGCGTTGAAGCTTCAATTTGTGAGGCATACTTAGTCGAAGAAATGACAACCTTTGCTTCTTTCTATTTTCCAACGGAGATAGAAACTAGAATGAGTAGAATTCCCCGCAATCTTGGGGTAGCAAGCCGCACAGGGTTTGATGAACAAACGTCGATTTTCAACTATCCTGGTCACCCGGGGGGCAGGCTCACAAAATGTTACATTGATGAGAAAGATCGAAAGGCGGCTCACTTGTACATTCTTCTCAATTGCCCAGAAGTGGAACCCTTTATTGAGTAAGTCATAGAAGTTATATTATACATTCTTAACGTAGCTTTTATATTAAACTTATTTGTTTTTTTCAATAGCTTATACACAGATATGCTAAAACTTGAGCAAAATGATTTAACTGATGACCAAATTCATAGTGAGGTGTCATCCAAGTTCGTTGGTTGGTTCGCGCAACATGTAAGACCCGTATTCCAAGTGTTTTTAAGCCTATTTGCTTCTAACTCCCGTCAATATGGTAACAATGACCTACTTCTTATGTTGTACATAGATACAAGACCCTAACAACCATATTGAAGATTCTTTACTCCAAGCCCTTTCTTGGGGGCCGGTGAAGACTGTTAAAAAATGGCCTATTTACTACGTAAATGGCTACAAGTTTAATATTCTTCAATGGAGTGAAGGGATGCGCACCCATAACTACGGGGTTTGTGTTAAAGGCACCGCCGGTCAGTTGGAAGAAGACTTTTATGGAGTGCTGACGGAGATTGTTGAAGTTTCATTCTCTGGACGACTAAGAAGAGATATTGTTCTATTCAAATGTGATTGGTTCGACAACACAATCGGTGTTGGAACAAAGGTTGACAACAACTACGGCTTAGTTGAGGTCAAGAAGAATGGTAGATATAAAGGGTTTGATCCCTTCATTTTTGCCCAACAAGCTGAGCAGGTTTATTACACCGACTTCCCGGGAGGACATCGGGACTGGTATGCAGTAATCAAGGCCAAGGCCCGAAGTCAGATCACTGACAATGTCTCCGAGGAGGTTGATGACGCTTATCAGCTTGCACCACACGAGCTCAACGATGCCAATTTGTTGTTCAACATTGATCCAGTCATAATGGATGAGACACTCGCCACTACGGGGGGTGAACACATTGACAAAGACCTTGTCTCTCGATCAAAACGGTCTAGGGCTGATTTAGATACTGATGAACTTGTTCAAACAGATTACCACAGTGACACTGAAACTGAGGGGGAATTTGAAACTGAAACAGACACAGAGTATGTAGTTGTTAAACATATATACATAGGTTTATATATATCCTGAGACTAACCTTTTTTGTTCATTATTTTATCCACAGATGACGGGACGTCGACTGCCCTTCAGTAGGGGTGGTGGGTCCAGGACCCCGGCTTCCCGTCTGGGGACTCCTACCCCAGGGCAGGAGACCACTCCATCACCACCACAGCGGACCACTCCATCACCACTACAGCAGACCACTCCATCACCACTACAGCAGACCACTCCATCACCACCACCACAGCAGACCACCCCATCACCCCCACAGCTAACCACCCCAGAGCAGACTCCTGGAGTTGGTGGCTTGGAGGACCATGGCCATCAGGCGACCCCACCTCCGGCATCCCCTCTGCCCATGTTGGTACCCGTGCCGGCCGGAGACGAGTAAGTGACTAAACCTCAAATACTTTTATGTTATTTGTATGACACTTTATATTAAACTTTAGTAGAAAGACTTGTTGGTTTATTGGATGTTACTTTAATTAGTACTTGTATAGATTGAATTGTACTGGGCACTCTTCTGTTTGTAACAGGGTAACTATGTAAACTTGGAAATGTTACATTTACAGGGGAGACTCTGCCGAAATTTTGGGTGTCTCCCTAGATTGTGTGTTGTTTTACTCCTAACATAATTGTTGTCATTACAGCTTTGTTGATAGTAGTCGCACTACCAAAGCGATTACTAAGGTTTTGAAGGCCCAGTGGGATGGTCCATATATATCTTGGACAGATGCTGGGAAGGTTGTGCAAGATAGGTGGTTTGACACCTTCTCGGTAAGTTCCTAGCTCATTTATTGTGACTTGATTTGTAAAATAGACCTGTTATTAATTTTGATTTCTCAATTCATTTTACAGCGTGATTACCAGTGGGCGGAGGGTATGATTGATGAGATTAGGAAGGTCTTTGCCACAAAGACCTCCAAAATCATCAAGAGTACCCTTTGGAAGGTGAGGGACAAGGGTGAGCGCCCTCGTTGGATCCCGGAGGACCATTGGGACGGGATGGTCCAGAAGTGGGGCGGGGTCCCATTCCAGCAGGCGAGTGCTCGGAATAGGGCCAACAGAGCCGCCGATGCTGCAGCCTCGGTTTACACTGGGGGTAGCATTTCAACCCTCGAGCACAAGAAAAGATTTGTAAGTATATTTATGTTAAACATTTCTATTATCATTCGTCTTACATGTTTACAAATAATAATCTCAATGTTTTTTGTCCACCACAGGAGCAGAGGGAGCACCGGGAGCCTTCTTTGTTTGAGGTCATGCAAATGACCAAGAAGAACAAAGCCGGTGCATGGGTAAACCAGAAGACTACGGAGCTAGCGGTATTTACTTTTAACTGACATATGCTTATAATTTACAAATCAACTTACTAATCCTATCGTTGTTTTTGAATTTACAGGAGGCGTATCAGGCCAGGAGGGCCGAGAAGGAGGCGGACCTGGTGGCTTCCACTCCTGAAGGGGAGGTTCCTCCCACCCTATCTTGTTCTGACGACAACGCCATCTATATGGAGGCTGTTGGCGGTGTGAACAAGAAAGGGAGGGTGTTTGGATTGGGTGGCGTCGGCACGCAGCTGGCGAAAAAGGGGAAGACCCCTTCCTCTTCGTCTTCCTCTGGTCTTCCGGCTGAGGTCGTTCAGGTAATTCAAAACCTGAACGATGAGCTACAGGAGGAGCGACGTCAGAGGCAGTTGCTGTTGGAGCGGCACGAGGCGGACCGACAGAAGGCCGAGGCGGACCGACAGCGGGCCGAGGAGCAGCACGCCGAGACTCGTCGGCAACTTGCTCAGCAGCAGGAGCTACTGATGCAGTTGATGGCGAGGCTACCTCCCCCCACTTCCCAGGCGCCCCCACCACCACCCCAGGATCCCCCACCACCTTGATTGTAGTTCTTTTATTTATACACATTGTATATTTGATTTTTAGTTATGTTATATTTTCATTCAGTATTTAGTTTGTCATTCTTTATTTATTATGTCAATATTTAATGGTAATTACATTCAAATCACAAAGCCTTTCTACCTATCATTAATAATTCAACCTATTTCATAAATTAATTTAATCTATTATTTTGTTTTTAATAATAATTCATTACTTCAAAAAAATTATTTTAATTTAATTATAAAATTTTATCAGCCAATACAAAATACAAAATATTAAGATATTTTTAAAGCTAAATTAACAAAACCAGTCAATATTGGATCAATTTTAAAAAAATTTAAAAATTCTCGTTAGCGACGGTACCCGTCCGTCGCTGACTTATTAACACTAGCGACGGACGTTGTGGTCGCTACCTGACAACCACTAGCGACGGGAAGCCTTGGTCGCTACATCGCAACCACTAGCGACGGACGTTGTGGTCGCGACCTGACAACCACTAGCGACGGGACGCCTTGGTCGCTACATCGCAACCACTAGCGACGGAAAGGTGTGGTCGCTACCTGACAACCACTAGCGACGGAATGTATTGGTCGCTGTATCACTACCTCTAGCGACGGCACGGGGTGGTCGCTGGTGTCTATTAGTAGCGACGGGGTCCCGAGGTCGCTGTATGGCAACACTTAGCGACGGCAGCAGTTATTGGGGCAGGGACGATTTTAGCGACGGCCTTACGCCGTCAATAAGTTAGCAACGGCATGTATGTGGTCGCTGATGTGTTTTCGACGAGGGTTTTAGCGACGCCCACTTTCCCGTCTGTGACGCCGTCGCTAATTGTTTTAGCGACGGGAATTCCATTGATTAGCGACCAATTCTGTCCGTCACTAACAGTTGTTTTTTTAGTGGTGAATATTGGATATTTATTCGGATAAAGTCTACTCTAATATCAAGTAAAATAAATTGGACCATACAAGGATGACACGACCATGCTTGCGCCCAATTAGGATATCGTGACAAAAGGAACAAACATATAAAATAATTATCACTTATAGGTTATATTGATAATAAATAATATTCGGACATAATGATGCATTGCTAGATGCCGCTCTTATTTTATATTAATAATAAAATAGTTTATTGTTAATATAACCGAGTATTTTACCTATAGGGTCACACACATAGAGTAAGCCCATCAGAAAATAGCTTTTTATTTTAGTTAGACTAAAATAAAACTATTGGGCCTAACTCATTTAGAATAAGTAAGGAGCCCACTCTTTAGAGAGCAAATTAGGTCAAACTTAAGCCTATAAATAAAGCATAAGATGCTCATAGGCGGCTAACCAAAAAGAGACACAAAATACGTAAAAGTTGCAAAAGCTACACGCCGTCAAACTAGCATTTGGAAGGTATAACATTTCTGGTGGGAGTACTCGTGTGGACTCCTAAAGGACGAGGCTATGACTGCTTCGATTAGATTTTCTTTAAGAGGTAATCCTAAAATGCAATATTTTTTTGTTTGTCTTATGCTTTGAATCACGGCGCTTTGCAAATCCTACGGGAATCCTTGTATTTCCGCTGCTCATGCATTAGGGATTCCCTAACAATCGCCACCTCAACCTCCCCACTGAAAATTACCTCGACGAATCATAGAAGCATTTGCCCGATTACCTTGTCTACTCTGCTACTGCCTCTATGGGAAATCAGGCCTCAAATGCTCCAGTTGATCACATTGGAAGCAAACAGTTTGGTTAGCAGGATAATGTCTAGAGAGGTGACCCTCTTGGTCACAATTATAACATGCACGACCTCCTGACTGGCCACCAGAACGGCCGGTAGAACCACGACCAGAAGAAGATGATGATGAAGTGGAAAACCTGCCACCATGGAAAAACTGACCCATCTTTTTAAAACTGAATCCTTTTGCCTTCAATGGTTTCTTGTCCCTTGATTGGGATACTCTCTGCAACTGTACTTCCTCAGTAAGTCTGACCTTGTTCACCAAAGTAGGGTAGTCACGAATTTCAAGAGGAACAATTACACTTTAGAGTTCAATCCTCAGACTAGCTTTATATTTTGCACATTTACTGCCCTCAGTTCCTTCCAAAGATAACGGATGGTAAAAGTTGTAACATCCTACTTTTAATAATAGCTCTATTTTATAAATTATGAAGTATGGAAGGTCTGCAAGGGATGATCAATGAATAAAACATCCAATGGATGGCTTATATTACTTCAAAAATTCTATTTTTGGGTATAATTATAGAAATTACATAGACCTGTAATGATAAGATCCATTTTCCGAGTAAAATATGCCTTAGAAAGAACTTTCCGAGTGAAAAAGAGGCTTTGTTCCGAGTGACCAAGAGAAATTCCAAGTGAAAGGTTAAAATTCCGAGTGGAACATGGCCGAGAGGGTTTCTTCCGAGTGGAATCCCTGTCAGAGACACTCCTGAGTGAAGTGGGACCGATAGAACCACTTCTGAGTTCAAGAATCTGAGTGAGACTCGTATGTATGGGTCTTTTTCCGAGTGATAATGACCCTGATGGACTCTGAATGAAATGTAGTTGAAGAAGTTGATCTGATCTCGGCTAAGTAATGATTAACCGAGTGAAACCCAAGTGGGAAATACTTCTATATTCATAAGTGTTGATATCCGAGTGAAAGATATTCCGAGTGAACCCATGTAACCCGTATTCTGAGTGACTATGTATGGTGTAAGTCCGAGTGGGGCTTGACTTGGTGAATTTTTCCAAGTGATGAGGAGTGGAATAATTCCGAGTGGAACCTAATTGGGGAGTTTATTCTGAAGAAGGATTAGTTAAGGCATTATCCGAGTGAAATGGAGGTATGAATACCGAGTGTGGGACCAAATGAATATTGGTCGGTCTTGGAGTTGTGTACCGAGTGAAAAACTAATAGAGTGATGGGTCGGTTTTAGTGTAATTTCCGAGTGGAAGGATGAGCAAGAGATGACTCGGAATTGGAATGAAATTACCGAGTGAAAGACTAATTGAGATGACTCAGTTTTAGGAGAATATGCCAACTGAGTCACCTCCAAGGAAGAGAAATCAGACCGAATGTTTCAAGAGGAATCAATTCCGAGTAAGTAATAGGTGAAGACTCAGTTTCAGGAGGTTCTACCGAGTGGATTAAGATGTTGAAGTGGAAACCGAGTGAATGAAGGATCGGTTTTAGGGAGGGAGAGTGTCTGGCTCAAGCGAGTCGGTATTCGCTTGAGCGAAACTCACACTCGCTCAAGCGAGTCGGTTTTCGCTTGAGTGAAACCCTTCTGCCAGTGCATTGTATGGAACTCGCTTAAGCGAGTCGGTATCCGCTTGAACGAGAGGGACTCAGATTTCCCTCTTTTCACGTTACCGACCATTTCCAGTCGGTATATACATTGACCAGGTAGAATTCCAGTCGGCTAAGAGGCTGACCGAGTGAAATTTCACTCGGAATTCACTGTCAGGTTTATGTTTTGACTTCAGTTTTGTCCCTTTATGCATATTTTAATAAATCTTCTTCAATCATGCACACTCTAGTGGGTAGGATGCAGAAGTGGAGCTTACTTTCAATCTAAACCACTCTTAATTCCCACTAATAGCCCACTAGAAATCCACTCATGGAAAGTTGTCTCCCACCTTGCATTATTAAACACACACACTGATTCTGAAACTCCCAATTACTCTTCTCCATCGATACACCTTCAATCTGAACCAGGACAGCCGAGGGGACTTCTTTTCAGTCAGCCAAAGATCATCAATCCAAGTAAGAGGGGACAGGGTTGTGAATAACTATGAAATGGGTAGAATTGTATGCTGTTCTAGGATTCCAGAATTAACTTTGTAACTTGTTGCTCATTTTTGAAATTGAAAACGTGTGAATTTGACTCTGACTTCTTCATGAAAGTTATAGATCTTTTTGTTATCTGAATTTTGAGACCTGAATCAATTAATTTGAATATTTATAGCAAAAGTTATAGCCAAAATACTACAGCATGTTTGTGTGGAAGATTTATCCTATGTTTTGTGTATATATTAATATGCTGGGACTTGTATGTGCATAATCAGCCTTTGATGTCTTCATAAAAGTTGTAGATATTAATGTTATGGATCTATATAAAGTGGTTTCAAGTCAAAATGATTTTTGTAGCTCACGATATGCCTAAAATACTAAAGTATGTTCAAGCTGTAAATCTGTTAACTTGAGATACGAACTTTATTTTTAAAACTGGGAATTTTATGGTGAGAATTAGTGATTAGTGTCTTCATGAAAGTTGTAGATCCTTTTATTATGTGAATTTTGAGACCTGAACCGACTGATTTGAGTATGTGGTAGCAAAAGTTATACCCAAAATACTACAGCATGTCCGAGTGGAATATTTATCCCATGTTTTGTGTATATATTAATATGCTGGGACTTGTACGTACATAATCATCCTTTTATGTCTTCATGAAAGTTGTAGGTATTTATGTTATGGATCTATAGAAAGTAGTTTCAAGTCAAAATGATTTTTGTAGCTTGAGTTATGCCTACAATACTGAAGTATGTACAAGCTGTAATTCTGTTAATTTGAAATCCGAATCTTATTTTTAAAACTGGGAATTGTGTAGTGAGAATTAGTGGTTGGTGCCTTCATAAAAGTTGTAGATATTTGTGTTAAGGATAATTTAGAACTAGTTTCATGCCAAAATCATTTTTGTAGCTCCAGAAATGTTCAAATTACTAATATATGTACGTTTTGGAAAACTCACCTTGAGGCAGTGTGGTATTTCGTAAATAAGTGGTAATTCTGTTTGGAAATTGAAATTGTGTTCTTCATGAAAGTTGTAGATAATTGTATTATTAAGCTATAGAAAGTGGAATCACATGAAAAGGTTATGATTTGCTCATGTTATGATTGTTTTACTAGAGTATGTTGCTGTTGGAAATGCTGAAAGTTAATTATAATGGTTATTATGAATGAAAATGATATTTCCTCTATGAGTAACAATTTATTATTAAACCCTTGAGTGATTATGATTTATTATTAATATTGTTACGTTTTAATGAGTATCATACAGTTGTATATTTTGGTGGTGAATAATTATGAATGACATAATTAATATATATGTACATGAATGCCTTGTGGTTATTGTTACATGTGGTTGAAACAGTAAATCCATGATTCTGAAAATTATTATATGTGATGTGTCCTTTGAGGACTTGTGGTTTTCCAAGTGGTTTTGGAAATATTAATATCATGGTATGTTAAATGATAAAGAGAATTAAAGGCATTCATGCATCATAAGCATTTGGACGCACCATGAAATTTTAGGGGTTCCATGATTGCCTACCCTGGTGGGGGGTTACTCTATGATGTGTTAAAGCCCTATTTTTGCGATGTGTTGGTCATGGGGCTGTAGGGATCCATGACTATATTAATTCCTACCGATGTCTTTATGAGACCTTTTACTGCAGTATTCCCACTAAACCAAATGGATCCAGCATGACATCATTTGACTAATTAAAGACTTAATAATTATAAATGAACTTGTTTGGCATATTCATTATAACATTATGTTTTGTTGATTGTGTTTGTGCAATTTTATTTATTTTGTATTTATTCTATATTCTGTCTTACTCTTACATTAAATTTTACAGTGAATGCTACGCAGAATGAAGAGTGATGCCCTGATTGATGCCTATATGAATTACTACTTGGACTTTAATTTTTATTTATATTTAATGGGTTGTAATAAATATAACGTATCATGTACTATTATCATTCTAAATCATTTCCTCTATGCAAATATTTCATGAATTTTATTAATCACGACTAGTATGCATGATAATATTCCGCAATTATCGAATTTTATGTGAACTCTGAGTTTAATTTATGAATTTAAAATTGATCTTTCAAAAACGTGAAAAATTTATTCAGAAAATTATACGGGATGTCACAAAAGTCACACAACTCATCAAACTTTGTTGTGTATTCAGCTAAAGTCATTCTGCCTTGTTCAAGTTTCAGAAATTCCATATCTTTTCGAATCTTGTAATTATCTGGAAAATACTTTGCAAGAAATCACCGTCGAAAGTTCACCCACATCAATGGCTCACCAGCAGCATTCATTTGAACCTTGGTTCTTGACCACCACACCCGAGCTTCATCTTTCAATTGATAAGTGGTAAATTATACTTTCTTCTCTTCTGAACAATCAAAATACTCAAAGGCTTGCTCAATATCACGCAACCACACGTGAGCTCCATCATAGTCATGACCTCCTTTGTAGGTAGGTGGGTTTCTCTTCAAGAATTTGTCAAGAGTCGAGCCAGATTAGCCCTCCTCATCATTTGTGAAAGCCTTGCAAAGAAATTATCACCTCCACCTGAACTAGATCCCTCCGCCATGATTCAATTCTACAATATCCAAACACATCACCATCAGCAACCAATAATTTACCAGGGAGTAAAATAATTACCTTATATAAAAATAACATAATGCCACAGGAGTGCCAAGGGAATGATGCCAAGTTAACCTATCAATAACATGATCAACTACAAACAAATGCAATAAAACACAAAAATAGCCCTATAAAGGACTCACACAATTCACTACATCTACCCACCTATTCGGTCCTAAAAAGAACCGCTCTGATACCACTTGTGACATCTTGAGTCAATTATACAATATTTTATGTCGTTTAATTAAATTTCGGGATAAATTTTTTGCAAATAATTAATTTAATCATCTCATCTTTATAAAACAAACATTTTCAGTAAAAAGGCTAAGAATATAAAATAGGTTATGAACTAAAAAACCCCAAAAGCCATTGAAGATAGAGGAAAACCCAAAACTGAAACGGCGTCAGCCCCCCGCGCTACGTGTGCAATCCAAAACGTAGTCTTGACGCTATGCGTCAGGCTGGCGCTTAGCGTCAGCTTGACAGTAGCAGCACCTGATGCTGTTACACATTTTAGGACAATCGGCCAACTTTTAACCTACCAAAATGGTCTGTTTTAGATCCGATTGCCATGAAACTTCATGAGACACATGTTTTCCTCATTCCAGAACTGTTGGCATTGTCCGTTCACCAAAATTCCATCATATGCGTAAGTTTATGTACAAAATGCAGTTTAACACAATTATGTTCAAAACCCTTGCACCAAACAACCTAAATGGACACCAAATGGCCCAAGGCCTATATGCATAGTTTCAAAATATTTTAGGGGACGTATTGGTACCTTCTGGGGATCCCAAAATCCACCGTATCTCAAAATCATCTATTCAGTTCCTAATTTTCACGTAAAATGCTTATTTCCACTATATGCTACAACCCATCAAATTCATCAATCAATCCACAACCACGTCATGCACATCCCATACAATCATTCACAAATTCCAACAAGACCTACCCAGAGCAATCATCACACATAAAACTTTGGCTTGGTGCCAACATTCAGATATTTCATACATCGAACATAATCATTAACTATATCATTACATAATTATTCACCAAAAAATCACATAACCCTCGTGCTCTTCATAATTATATCAATCACCATGTCATAATCACGCATTACCATTATACCAAGTTAATCAAATAAACACGTAAAGCACATTGCGTACATTAAACACACACACATATATATCCATATCATACATTCATTATTACATAATTTCTTCGCTCCTTGGCATTAATCCTCCGCTTGGCGCACCTCTGGGGTATTGGCATCCTCCCTGTCACTAGTCATCAAAGTAAATAAACAACAGCAAGAGTGAGTGTTTGGAATATCATAATATAGAATGGAAATAACAATTATGGCTATTGGACACCTAACATTCTTATTATTGTTTAGCTTGCTGAATTCATTACCTTTACATATATTTGTTCCTTCCAATTTACAATGATCCATATACACCTAAGTCTCAGTATCATCTCAAAAGTAATATTGATCTCATGCTCATTCCATTTGGTAATCACAATTGATCATTAAACTCGGTATTGATTCATATCATTCATTATTATTTCCATCCAAAATCACTACAAACATCAATCATTAAATTCATCACACTACAAGCATCAACATTAGATCACATATGCATAACTGACTCGCATATATCTAGGACTCCTAGTATCCGGATACTAAAGGATCGACCTTCAGTTGGGGGTCCGACTTGACACCCCGTGAACCCAACTTGGTTCACCGAACCCGACTTGGCTCCCCACCTCAACCACTGGGTCTGACTTGACCACTAGGTAGCTCAACTGGGTATAAAAACCACGGGAGCCAGAAAATGAGGGGTACATCATAACGCCGACCGTCCCACACCACATAATCATACCTCATATCATAACATGCATAGCATAATATCATCAACCTCATATATAAATGTCAAAAACTGATATATAACCATTACACGGGGTGGCCAACATGCCAAGCCCACCAATGCAATGCCACAATACAGCTCAGTTTATCATTATTTCATATTTCCGTTACCTTACTCATGCCTACGTAAGCATAGACATCTCATAACTATAATTATTACACGCACATATAATTTTCATAATTTAAATCACTACTTCCAGTCAGTCAAATAATTATTTCACTTTATATTTCATAACCTTTGCCTCATTTTCAATTTAATAATTACCAAAACTCACATAACATACACCACTAATTATATAAATCATAACTAACTAGTTTACATTATTTCTAGCCATTCCTATTTAATTCTAAGCTCCCCGAAGCTACCACGTATACCAATCCTAATTAATTACGACCCGAACACCCCCTTAC
Organism: Clitoria ternatea; assembly: GCA_037962975.1. NCBI lineage: Eukaryota > Viridiplantae > Streptophyta > Magnoliopsida > Fabales > Fabaceae > Clitoria > Clitoria ternatea. The sequence goes on from CM075673.1 coordinate 142,066,669, forward strand.
CTCGATTCCAAGCTTTAATTATTTGCTCTTGGTGTCGGTTGCGTCCTCCAGTCACTCGATTCACCGTTTCTCTTCCAAACTCGATACCCGCTTCATCAGCCGATCCTTCGACGTCCGTCCCGGCACCTACGGTCACCGAAACACTAATCTGGTTAGTACATTACCTTCCTTATCCTTCCAAACTCATAATCTAAGCCCTCAAGTCCATCAAAACCCAGAATCCGAACCCCCATGACCACATGCAAATTCAGTTTTTAGAGAGGAGAAGAAGAGGAAAAGGAGAAACATGCAATTGAAGGTTCCCTATGGCTTACCTTAGCTTTCAATCACCCAAAACCACCAAAAATCAAAGCTTCCACCAAGTGTTAGGCCAAATTCATAGAGAGGAGAAAAGAGAAGAAGAATAGAAGAAGTAAGCTTCTATTTTCATGTCTCATTTTAAAACAGGTCACGACGCTAACCTACGCGCCTCACCGGCGCTATGCGTCAGGTCATTTATTCCTACCTGACACTACACGTCAATGCCACACCACGCGTTAGGGTCCTGATGCCATTTTCCTTAAAAATTCATTTTAAATCTCATTTTCCACTTCATATCCCTTATTTATTATCATTTTAAGCTCAATTGCATTCTTATTCATTTCTAAATTATTAAACATCATATCAGGGATGTTACAATATCACCCACTAGCATGGTGGTATCCTCTGGGTCAATCCTCATGGTAGAATTTCTAGCCGCCATAATAGAAACTTTATGTTTCAAAAAGGAACATTTAAGAAAATATGAGCATCATTAGCATAGTAGTGTACCACGCTAGCTAGAGTCTGTATCATGAGCTGACAAGGACTCCAAAAGAGGAGATTAAGCCATTATTAGATTAAAGGAGGTGGACGACAATTCTTGTGAAGGGGCCGATCCCTCAAGATTTGCCAACCTTGAATTAGAAGAGGTAGCTTCCCTTAACCCTATCCTAACCCACCTACGTATATCCATTTGTGAAACCCGCGGCTCATGTCGAGGTCCCACAGATGGCCACGACGGTAGCTTGGAAAGGATTTCCATAGAATCATCCCTCGCGTGGCCATTCCCTAAATCCCATATTGACATTGTTCAAAAGAAAATACAAACTATTAAGGAAAAGGCAGGGATTAAAAGGCTACCTGTGTGGATTACTCTAGCAATTTTTCTAGTGCGAGGTAGGATTTTGACCCAGATGAAATTAGGAACACATCAGAGTGGTAGGATCATTCAAGAAGTGAAAACAGAAGTGAGGAAGTTGTGGCCACTAGCCCCCTCTTTATAAGGGTTTCAAATGCAACAGGATGAAGGCCAAGAGACACGGCCCATGGACGCGGTAAAATATGAAACGACGCGGCCCATAAGAGGCGCGACGCTTAAACTATAAAATGGCGTAACTAGACTAACACCTAGAATGTCATGTGTCGCGCCAATGTGAAGGTGCCACATGTCATCACCCGGCAAATAATAATCCTAAAAATTTAATATAAAATTTTCTCATCATTTATTCCTCAAAAACCAACGATAAGAAATCACTCCGGCCAAATGTATTACATGGGAACACAAAATAAACAAATTAACATTGGACATAGCTGATCACAGCAACACCGTTACTGTGACAAGCTAGGGGGCAAATGATCTGGTATTAATACTGATCCCTAAGCTAATAAGAGACAGGTAAGGGAAAAAGGCATGGGTCCAAAGAACATGGTTGACAAAATAACCAGTATGCTTACTAAATGAACCCCGGTTAAAAGTCTGCCAGTGAGTCAGAGCTTCTGAGCTAAAGTTTACAACTTGCCTGAAAAAACAGACTGGACCTGTCAAATGTCAAATAATAAGTTGGACCTTCATTAGACTATAAATACCATCATTCATAATGAATCAAGAATAGTAAGTGAATTTTATTACTCTTAATGCTCCGGTATTCATAAATCCATACTGACTTAATTATCGAAGAGTCTTTACAGGTACCACCTCCACCAATTTCTGAGTCATCGATCCAAGGTACCAAGGCCCAACATCGGAAGACACGGTGCTCCCACTGAGCCCGTGCTATAAAAAAAATACCGAATTCTCACTCAACCGGTGTAAAAGGAGGAGAAATAGAGAGATTTCATACCGATTATAAGTGTTTCAAGATACCCTCGCATTCCAGACATTTCAATGCTTTTTTTAATATTTATCAACTAGTGTAACAATTAGTTTTATCAAATACACAATCAGCTAACTTTCAACTTTAGCTAGCTTTCCACTTAGTTTTTCTAGATAGTCACCAAGTATTAACATTCTTTTTCATTATTATCTTCTTTTGCTCTTACAGTAACCTTTGTGTTTATTTTAAGCATTTAAAAATTATTAATTTTCTTTAATCATAATTCGTATTTCTCAAAATCCTTCTTCCTTCACTGTTTTTACTAACTTAATCATTTGTAAGGTTCATATACTTCGTAGATATTGAAGCTAAGTTTTGGGAATTGTTCATTAAGGTAAAGTCAAATTCCTGTACCAAACTTTTTAATCCCCCATCCTCTAAAATTTATTCGAGAATAGGTATATGCATAAGTTGAACTTCTTTGCTTTAAAAGCTAATTGCTTTTAAGTTCGATGTTTGTTTTTTCTTTAATAATGATGTTTTCATATCTTATTACACCGTTGGGTAATTTTGAAATTACGTAAATGAGGTTATTTTGTGTTATATTGATGTGAGACGATTTTAGTATCATTTCAATATAGAACGACAATTGATTATTGGAGGTTAAAATCGTTATAAATGTAAAAGGATTCACTGACACTCTTTCTAGCAGTTTAATCTGTTAGAAATTATTTCACCGATCTAAGCCAACAGAATATAAATGCCACAAAATTAAATTATTTTATTTCATAAATTATATATTATATATTATATCATATTATATATAAAAACATAAGTATATAAATTAAATCAAATAATATATCAAATATATTATTTATATTAATATATAATTAAATACATTAATTTGATATAAATGAAATATATACTATATTAAATATATTCAATATTAAATGTATATTTAATACATAAATATTATATCAATTAAGCATATTAGATATTATAAATTGTATACTTTTATATTAAAACTATTATATATTTATATTTAATATGTATAATACATTAAATATTATATATTATATATTATATACTATACATATATATAAATATTATATATATTATACATTTTAATTTATATTAAGTATATGAACATATAATATTTTTAATATATACATTATATATTATATAACATGTTTAATTTATAATATATATTTGAAATATATTAAATATAAATTTATATTAAATATATTATATATTTCATTTATATCTAATGTATTTAAATATGTATTAGTTAAATATATTAATACAATTAAATATATATTTAATATAATATTTAATTATATATAAATTAATTATATATTTTACACACACATATATTATCATATATAAATAATATATAGCATTTAATTTGTAAATTGAAATGTTTTCATTTTGTGGTGTTTTGTTTCTGTCGGTTATCCATGTATATCAATATGCCTGTTTTTGCATGTTGATTTTCTGACGGTTGGAACTTCTAGAAACAATGTCACACAGATTTACTACTACTATCCTTTAGTTTATGGTGGTTTAATTTTAACTATCATTTAGTAATTCATGTCGTCTTGTATTGGAATGACACTAAAATCTTCCCTCAATAATATAACACATAAACAATCTCGATGTAACTTTTCAAAGAAAAAACCCCAACTGTGTACTAAGTGTTGGAAAGGGAATAAAGCCTTTAAGTTCCCATGAACTTCTTTTCCCTTTCGATCTATTGAACATTTTTGTTTTTTATTTCTACATGTGTAACCCAAACACATTATGACTCTAACTCACCTCCTCAAAAAGGTTCCATCCTAAAAAGATGTTGACGAACTTGGTTTTTTGAGCGAAAAAATAAAGAACTGAAAAGTGCAGTGGGGAAAATATTTTAAATAAAAAATATATATTTTATTTGTTAAATACAAGAGAGAAGGAAAAAAAAGTACGTATATACTTATTCTTATTATTTTAATCAAATCATAAAAATTAATTGATTTCATGTTATTTTATTTATTCTCCTTCAAGATATACTTGACAATTCAGACAGGCTTATGTAGATAACCAACTTTGTAAGGGTTAGGTTTAAAAAGCCCGTTTATTATTCAGAATTTAAAATTGAAAGTCCAAATCACGTTTTATAAGAGTTGTAGGCTTTCACAAATGAACCGTTTTTTCATTTTTAAAAATTATTTATTTATAAAAAGAAAACTACTCATTTTTAAAAATAAAACTTTTAAGAAATTTAGATTTTTAAACATAAAGAAAAACTCAAATTTAACTAATATTACAAACTAAACAAAAATTAAACATATACATTACTTGTATACTATTTTCCCCTAAAGTAATTATAGTATCTATATATATATATATATTATTTTTGCGGCTCTGTGAATATAAGCTCTTTTACATTCAGGCTAAAGGTCTGTTTGGTATGTAATTGAGAAAATAAGGTTCAAAAAAGGAGAAATTTGAAGGTTAATATTGATCTTTCACGTCGTTCAAGACAATCAAAACTCCATTTATAGAGGTATTTGTAATGGACTACTCCATCTAAGAACTCTTTTGAGCTAATTGGCTTCTCTACCCGACTCTTGCCAATCATGATAGATAAATTTGTTTTAAAATTTAAATCTAATCACTTTAAATAACAACCAATATAAATCTACTTGCTACTTTGAAAATAAAGAAAATCTAAGACACTATAAAACAACCAACATAACTACTTTGTAAAATTATGAGAAAACAATAATAAAATTAGCCACTCACATTCTAGGAATACTTTGATATATAACAGTGAAAAAAATTAATAGTCCTTGTCTTTAAGATAAAATCATACCTTGATAATTTGATATTATAAATCTTCATATTCTCTTTGTTTCTAATCCTACCAAATAATATAATAAACTTAAATGTTAGATATATGAGATTTCAAAAGAAGAAACTCAAAGTTAAGCACCACCAGTGCATTATCCACATCAACCTTTTATGAAAAGTTTAGGTAACCAACTATAAAAAAATATATTAATACTACAAAATGATCAATGAGCTTAATTCTCAAGTATTGAGGATGCAAAACTTGGGAACAAATCAAATTTATTTCTTAGTTTATTTGTGTTCACTAATTTCATGGCTATTACTATAACAAGCCCACTTAAGCCCATTAGCTTGGATCATAAGTGAATATATAGTGCACCTGTGTAAAAGTTTAACTACTTGGTCATCAAATAAAAAAAGGTAGCAATAGAACACATGAATGTGAAACAAAAATGTTGAATACAACCATTGTAGGTAGTGACATCCCTTGTCAATTTTTCCATTTTTCCAAATAATTTTTCACCTTTTAATATAAAAATCCACTCGGTCTTAATATAAAAATATTTACTTCTCTTAAATATATTCAAAGTTGTAAAATCACACTTAAATTAGCAAATTCCAACTGAAATGGATCCGAATTACATCCATTATTAAATTAGTTATTTAGGAACAACGAAAGAAGGGAACGGAGTCAGGGGTCAATCGCCTGAGCGAGCCCCTGATTCGCTTAAGCGAGTACCGACTCGCTTGAGCGAGTGCTACTCTTCACTTGAGCGCACAAGGCATCCGAGTAAATCCAATAAGTCGGGTCTCACCCGGAAATAGGTGCACTCGGGTATCTCTCGCTCGGAAACAGCTTAATCTTCACTCAACAAGGCTTCCTCGTTCTTACATCACTCGGAAAATAAGTCTACTCGGAACCACTGGTCTTTTCATCACTCAGAAAAGCTTAACTTCCCTTCACTCAGAAAATCTACTTCTCACTCGGAGACATTCTGATTTTACTTCACTCGGAAGTGGATCTCTCGGTTATTATCCGCTCAGAAACCTTCTATTCTTTCTTCACTCAGGAGCTTTCTACTCTTTCCTCACTCGGGAAGTGCTCCACTCTAATTTCACTTTGAAGTATACTACTCTTCACCGCTTGGAACATTCTCCCAGGAAATCTCACTCGGACCATCCTAATCGTCCACTCGGAAATTGACTATACTACAGCAATACGAATTCATTCAAAATAAACCCCATTCATATAGTCATCAAGAATTTATACTCACTCCACAGTACACCGATTCATCATACAGATAGCATCAACACTCAAAAAATCAATATATATATATATATATATGTATTTTACTCGGAATTCATTTCAAAGCACTCGGTTCCTTGGCATCAATCCTCCACTTGGCGCACCTCCATGGCCCCGACCTCTTCCCTATCACTGGTTACTAAAAATTGAAAACAACAACAAGGGTGAGTGTTTAGCATTATAATTAATCTAGAATGGAATTAAAATATGAGTATAACGCTATCCGATTCTTTAGTTTCAGATTGTACATTACACTCGGCCATTTATCTCATACTCGGCACTTTACTCATATATCCATTAACACTCGGCATTCTTGTAATACACTTTTAGTAGCATAACAGTCCTCCTTCGACAACCTTAACAAGTAACCACCACTCGGCAAATCTAACAATCAATCGGCAATTATAATAATCACTCGGTAAATATTACAGATTTCACTCAGTAATTAACTCTCACTCGGTAATACACTCACTCGGCAATCTTAGCAATTAACCCTCGGCCCTTTTAGCAAATCACTCAAAAGTAGCTCAGATTTACGGCAACTCTCGTTCGGGAATTAAGTAACATTCGTCAAGTATAGCACCACCATTCAGTAAGTATCACAATCACTCAGCAAACCTATGAAATTACACTCGGCAACCATAATTAACACTAAACAGCCTTTCATACTCAGCAAGTAAGTTTCACTCGGTGACATAACCATTTTCCACTCGAAAAATATATCAACTTAGCAACTATTTCAACTTTCATTCAGCAATTAAAACTAATTGTACTCCTCAATACATGAAATCATCCTCAGCAAATATATCAAAATCTCATTCGATATTTATCACAAATTAATACTCGTCAAACACAACATCATACTCATCAATTTTCACTCGGATAATGCAACATCTTACTTAGCAATTACAAAATTTCATATTCATCAAATATATCAAATTCTCATTCGGCAACATCATTAATTATCACAACTGATTCACATGAAATCGACTCCTAGCATCCGGATACTAAAGGATCAGCCTTCAGCTGAGGGTCCTACTTGACACCCCGTGAACCCTGCTTGGTTCACCGAGTCCTGCTTGACTCTCCACCTCGACCACTGGGTCCTACTTGACCACTGGGTAGCTCAATTGGGCACAAAAACCACGGGAGCTGGAAATGAGGGGCTAAATATACCGTCGGCCGTCCCAGACCACATAATCACACACATTCACATTTCACATGTTACGAGTGGCCATTATCAACAATTCATCAACACTCGGGTGACCTGCTTGTCAAACCCGACTCATTAACAATATCACTCGGGTGACCTTCTTGTCAAACCCGACTCCATATAGGCACAGAACATCAATTGTCACAGTATTAAATATTTTACTTTCAGTTGGCTCAAGCCACACACACACGATCAAAAACCGGTCGGTGTCTATACATTTACATGCATTCATTCGGCATTATCTCAATTATCACAACATGAAGTCACATACACACAATCAGAAACTGATCGGTGTTCGTATGCACACATAGCCATATATTCACAACTCTCACTCAGCAACAACAACAACAACCATTTCTTCATTCACATTCACACATACACACGCACACACACACACGATCCTAAACTGATCGGTGTGTACATTCATACGCACGTTCATATACATATTCACAGTTTTCATTCAGCATCACTCTCTCTCGGTTCACAATCATTATCATGACTTGGGCAATGTCCTATTCTAATTAATTATAACCCAAACACCCCCTTACCTGGGGTGAAGATTCTAGAAACTCCTTGAGCGTACAACACTGACCGATCATCCTTCGGTCGCTCGTTCTCAACAGAATAACCCGATGCAGTCATCCACCATGGCGCTCAGCTTTGGAGGAACCAAAAGCTATTTCCTCCTGAGCAGCTCTGCCACTAAGACACTCAGCACTTCTGCATGCAAGGACAGTGGGGAGTTCCAAGCCTCCAAGGCACACGCTATCCTCTCACTCAGTCCAGTGGAGGATTCCAAAGCTGTTCCCTTACTCTGATAGTCCAATCCTCACCAACAATGGAGGACTTCCAGGCATCCAACGCTGTGTAGGCAGAACAGTGGAGGATCCCAACCTCCAAGGCACTTGATGCTCTGCTCACTCTCCTGTAGTCCGATTTTCACCAGCAGTGGAGGACTTCGATCCTCCAAGTCACCACAACAGTGGCTGATGAAGAGAAGAAAATGAGTTGCATGCACAAAGAGGGAAGAAAGGCTTAGCTTCCCCCTTCACCTCTGTTCCACGCCTTGAAACCACAACTACAACTACGTAATTATCTCAAAATCTGATGCAAAAAGGAACCTCCCTTCAAAGTTTTCAGCTCTCAATAATGGAGGAAGGAGAAGGAGAGAGAAAGGGACAGACGAAGGAGAAGAAGGTTCTCATGAGAAGAGGAGTAATGGAAGAAAGAGAAAGAAACCTTTCTTTAATACCCAAGGCAACCGGTCACCTGTACAACTGGTCATTCCTCCATTCCATTATAATCTCTTTAATGATTTTAATTAAACCTCTCTTCTTCTAATCACCCTTTCATAATTAACCAATAATCCATAAAAATATCAATTAAATTCCTAAAAACAAATTTTAATATTTTTTGTTTCACAAAATTTTCTATAAATATCCGGGATGTTACATCTACCCCCCCTAAAAAGGGATTTCGTCCCCGAAATCAATGTACCAATTGAAAAGACTTGGAATACCCCCGTCTTATATCCAACTCCAATTCCCACGTATAAGTTACCCCAATACCGATCGGTGTATTTCCATCGTCAGGTCCTCCTTTAATTTGATAAAGTCACTTGGCACAATCATTGAATCACTCAGAATATACACTCGGTGTTGTGACATTAAACACGTGAATGTTAGTTAACGACTGGGGAAGATCCAGTCGGTATCCAACTTACACCTTTAGTCGGTGAAACTTCCATAAATATTCAAAAGAACTTCTGTGCTTCAGTTAACACGGCTTGCCTGAATTCATCCTTTGCAGGCTCCACCATTCGGTCCTGAAATCTCAGATTCCTATCCATACCTTCAGTTAATCCCATGTTTATTCCTTGTGAATGTCATTCGGAGCTTCTCATCCAAAAATATTATTCGGAGTTTGGAGGTAATTTACCCCCGAAATTCCACTAAAAATAAATTCACTCAGAATTCAAGTCCACTTCGAAAACGTACCTGTGTTTGAATTCAGCAGTTCCACACATCAACCTGAGTACGAACTCAAATAAATTCTCCTCTTGGGTATCTACGCCCCCCGGGAGCCATTCACTCGGCAACTTACTCTTCCAGAGTTCCACTTTCCGCCCAGAAATACCTTGTCCCGGAAAAAGTTAATCGTTGGCACATCATACAGACTTAAGAAGTTACACACTTGATGCCCTACCACTTGGAACCGTCCCACTCGGTACCATTCCACTCGGGAGTGTCACACTCCGAGACACAACACTCGAATTTTGCCTTACTCCTAAGTGTCACACTCGGACACAGTTCCCTTAACTTAGTAACGACTCTCTTAGTGACGTTTCACTCAGAACATCATAACTTCACTTTACTCAGTAGTTCTTTCTCCCAGAAAGGTTTTACTTGGAATTATACTCCTTTTCCTTCACTCGGAATCATCTCCACTTGCGCATACTCGAAAATATATCATTTTTATCTGAGTGAATTCTCACTTCATCGTTTATTTCAGCTTAGAGTTCCGATGCTTCATTAATTCTTCGACAATAACCGGCTGACCCATAAAGCTTCTCATTTCTGTGAAAGACTTGGGTCACACTTATACCATCACTTCTTCCACCTTAGATGGACCGACAACAACGCCATCTTTGGAATAACATGTCCCTGAAGTTGGGTTCCATCCAACCAAAATTCCTACACCGTTATCTTGGCAATCAATTGCTTCCCATCCAGTACCACAACACTATGTGGAGATGTCCTTCATGCTTTCAGCAAGACTCGGAATACCATCAATGAACAATTCCATGAACCGATCCAGGCAAGGTTTGGAAGATACAGTTCATCTGATTCATGAATACTGCCTGAACACTTATTATACCAACGGCCTTACCACCTATCCAAGTGGCTACAACAAGTCCTGAACGTCGTTCCATGGTTACCTGAAGCCTTAATCCGATTTAATAGTATTTTGACTGCAGATTGATCTTAGAAGGAATGAATACCAGATCATCAATCCTCGGCAGTAGGTATTATTCCCTATAGTTAACTTCTCCGATCGGTGGCCATCAGTGCATAATCACTTACCACCGCCACTCTTCTTGGCCAGTAACATCAAGGTACTCTTGTCGGTAAGATCACTCTTCTGTTCCGACAGTCTAACACCACTTAACAACTAATTCATATCAAAATAACCTCTGGTTCTCTCAGAGGTAAGGACATCAAGGTTAAATCAAACCTTCTATCCTTATTTTGTTACACTACCACTTACTATCCACTCAACACAACTCTCATCTTCATTTAGAACAGCCCAATAGACTCAAACCATCACCATAAGTAGCTACAGTCTCACCTGCCCGACTTATGAATTGCTGCATCCGACTTATAGGATGACGTCTCATTCCTATAGGGTTACAACAATTACATAGAGTCACTACAAAAGTGTACATCGCCACAATACCTATGGTATGTAGAGTCACACCGGAACAGCATACCCTACACTCTTTTTGCTTACATCAACCGTACTCACTCAACTAACACTAATCCACATGAGGATTAGTGGCAATCCTCTCAAGTCTATAATCAACATAGTTACAACAATATCTTCATTATGCATCATCTAGGGTATATCACGTAACAACAATCATTAATCATCAGTTACCACTACTGTAAAATGGTATATTAGCAATAGGTTTCCGACCCTCACAGGGTATATACCTCTTCATTACTCATAATCTAGTGCAACTCACCTGATGATAATCATCGAATAACAGTTACCATCACCATAAGATGGTATAATAACAGTTGGCTTCCAGCCCTCACCGATTAAATGTCTCTTCCTTAGATCTTTCTCATCACAAAGCCATGGATCAACTGTCTATTAATCCTTTATTTCGTCACACATCACCGGCCATAACTCATCTTAAGCCTAGATGATTCACTAATCCCACTTAGGTATACAACTCCGGGTCACAATATGATTTCAATCTCACAGCAGGTTTCTGCATCGGTGAACCTTTTCATCAATCGTAAGCACAATCCACCAGTGGACGTATAATCAGCATCACATGGTTTCTATCGTCACCATACTCAATACCAAAGCGTACTCAAAATCCGACACTATCATTCACTATCTATCTGGTATCACATTTATTATTTGTATTTCACCTAAAGACGATTCAAGCCTCATGACTCATTACACAATTACTTCATTGAGCTCAATTATTCACAAGGTTCAACAGATCCTCTGACTCAAAAATTCCAGGGGTTACCTGATGCCCATCGCGGGGAACTCCCACAACATCCAATCATACATGATCATGCCCAATCAACTGGGTCACCACACCTAGTGGTCTAACACCTAATCAATCATTCACTCAGTTTTCATACACTAAAGGCCGAGACACTACCCTAATTAACATGTATCCGACTTCACATTTATTCACTTATCACATACTCAAATTCCCAACCTAGGGAACTGCAACAAATCACTTATACTATATATCACATAGGGTTCTCGTGCCAAAGGATGTAAAACTCGTCCCACCGTAATCGTGCCCTCCTTTATAAGCAGGGGAATTCCTTTTCAGGAATTTACCAAGAGTGGGACCTGACTCGGTCCTACTCATCAATTTAGAAAATCCCGAGAGGAAACCATCTCCTCTATCAGAACTAATCTCCCGATCATAGAATAATTATATAATGAATAAACACCTCACCATTAGCCAATACTCTACCAGGGAGTCGGATATTTACCTCATAATTCACAACGCCACTGGAGTGCCAAGGGAATGATGCCAAGCTGCACAAACAACCAAAAATACAATGCAATAAGATGCAAAACACAATCACTCAGTTCGCCCTTCCACTCGGCTCTAGAAAGAACCGCTCTGATACCAAATGTGACATCCCTTGTTAATTTTCCCATTTTTCCAAATAATATTTCACCTTTTAATATAAAAATCCACTCGGTCTTAATATAAAAATATTTACTTCTCTTAAATATATTCAAAGTAGTAAAATCACACTTAAATTAGCAAATTCGGACTGAAACGGATCTGAATTACATCCATTATTAAATTAGTTATTTAGGAACAACGAAAGAAGGGAACAGAGTCAGGGGTCAATCACCTGAGCGAGCCTCTGATTGGCTTAAGCGAGTGCCGACTCGCTTGAGCGAGTGCTACTCTTCACTTGAGCGCACAAGGCATCCGAGTAAATCCAATAAGTCGGGTCTCACCCGGAAATAGGTGCACTCGGGTATCTTTCGCTCGGAAACAGCTTAATCTTCACTCAACAAGGCTTCCTCGTTCTTACATCACTCAGAAAATAAGTCTACTCGGAACCACTGGTCTTTACATCACTCAGAAAAGCTTAACTTCCCTTCACTCGGAAAATCTACTTCTCACTCGGAGACATTCTGATTTTACTTCACTCGGAAATGGATCTCTCGGTTATTATCTGCTCGGAAACCTTCTATTCTTTCTTCACTCAGGAGCTTTCTACTCTTTCCTCACTCGGGAAGTGCTCCACTCTAATTTCACTCCGAAGTATACTACTCTTCACCGCTCGAAACATTCTCCCGGGAAATCTCACTCGGAACATCCTAATCGTCCACTCGGAAATTGACTATACTACAGCAATACGAATTCATTCAAAATAAACCCCATTCATATAGTCATCAAGAATTTATACTCACTCCACAGTATACCGATTCATCATACAGATAGCATCAACACTCAGAAAATTAATATATATATATATATATATGTATTATACTCGGAATTCATTTCAAAGCACTCGATTCCTTGGCATCAATCCTCCACTTTGCGCACCTCCATGGCCCCCACCTCTTCCCTGTCACTAGTTACTAAAAATTGAAAACAACAGCAAGGGTGAGTGTTTAGCATTATAATTAATCTAGAATGGAATTAAAATATGAGTATAACTCTATCCGATTCTTTAGTTTTAGATTGTACATTACACTCGGCCATTTATCTCATACTCGGCACTTTACTCCTATATCCATTAACACTCGGCATTCTTGTAATACACTTTCAGCAGCATAACAGTCCTCCTTCGACAACCTTAACAAGTAACCACCACTCGGCAAATCTAACAATCAATCGGAAATTATAATAATCACTCGGTAAATATTACAGATTTCACTCAGTAATTAACTCTCACTCGGTAATACACTCACTCGACAATCTTAGCAATTAACGCTCGGCCCTTTTAGCAAATCACTCACAAGTAGCTCAGATTTACGGCAACTCTCATTCGGGAATTAAGTAACATTCGTCAAGTATAGCACCACCATTCAGTAACTATCATAATCACTCAGCAAACCTATGAAATTACACTCGACAACCATAATTAACACTAAACAGCCTTTCATACTCAGCAAGTAAGTTTCACTCGGTGACATAACCATTTTCCACTCGAAAAATATATCAACTTAGCAACTATTTCAACTTTCATTCAGCAATTAAAACTAATTGTACTCCTCAATACATGAAATCATCCTCAGCAAATATATCAAAATCTCATTTGACATTTATCACAAATTAATACTCGTTAAACACAACATCATACTCATCAATTTTCACTCGGATAATGCAACATCTTACTCAGCAATTACAAAATTTCATATTCATCAAATATATCAAATTCTCATTCGGCAACATCATTAATTATCATAAGTGATTCACATGAAATCGACTCCTAGTATCCGGATACTAAAGGATCGGCTTTCAGCTGGGGGTCCTACTTGACACCCCGTGAACCCTGCTTGGTTCACCGAGTCCTGTTTGACTCTCCACCTTGACCACTGGGTAGCTCAACTGGGCACAAAAACCACGGGAGCCGAAAATGAGGGGCTAAATATACCGTCGGCCGTCCCACACCACATAATCATATACATTCACATTTCACATGTTACGAGTGGCCATTATCAACAATTCATCAACACTCGGGTGACCTGCTTGTCAAACCCGACTCATTAACAATATCACTCGGGTGACCTTCTTGTCAAACCCGACTTCATATAGGCACAGAACATCAATTGTCACAGTATTAAATATTTTACTTTCAGTCGGCTCAAGCCACACACACACGATCAAAAACCGGTCGGTGTCTATACATTTACATGCATTCATTCTCATTCATATACAATTCATTCGACATTATCTCAATTATCACAACATGAAGTCACATACACACAATCAGAAACTGATCGGTGTTCGCATGCACACATAGCCATATATTCACAACTCTCACTCAGCAACAACAACAACAACCATTTCTTCATTCATATTCACACACACATACGCACACACACACGATCCTAAACCGATCGGTGTGTACATTCATACGCACGTTCATATACATATTCACAGTTTTCATTCAACATCACTCTCTCTCGGTTCACAATCATTATCATGACTCGGGCAGTGTCCTATTCTAATTAATTATAACCCAAACACCCCCTTACCTGGGGTGAAGATTCCAGAAACTCCTTGAGCGTACAACACTGACCGATCGTCCTTCGGTCGCTCATTCTCAACAGAACGACCAGATCCAGTCATCCACCATGGCGCTCAGTTTTGGAGGAACCAAAAGCTGTTTCCTCCCGAGCAGCTCTGCCACTAAGACACTCAGCACTTCTGCATGCAAGGACAGTGGGGAGTTCCAAGCCTCCAAGGCACACGCTGTCCTCTCACTCAGTCCAGTGGAGGATTCCAAAGCTATTCCCTTACTCTGATAGTCCAATCCTCACCAACAATGGAGGACTTCCAGGCATCCAACGCTGTGTAGGCAGAACAGTGGATGATCCCAGCCTCCAAGGCACTCGATGCTCTACTCACTCTCCTGTAGTTTGATTTTCACCAGCAGTGAAGGACTTCGATCCTCCAAGTTACCACAACAGTGGCTGATGAAGAGAAGAAAATTGGTTGCATGCACAAAGAGAAGAAAGGCTCAGCTCCCCCCTTCACCTCTGTTCCACGCCTTGAAACCACAACTACAACTATGTAATTATCTCAAAATCTGATGCAAAAAGGAACCTCCCTTCAAAGTTTTCAGCTCTCAATAATGGAGGAAGGAGAAGGAGAGAGAAAGGGACAGACGAAGGAGAAGAAGGTTCTCATGAGAAGAGGAATAATGGAAGAAAGAGAAAGAAACCTTTCTTTAATACCCAAGGCAATCGGTCACCTGCACAACCGGTCATTCCTCCATTCCATTATAATCTCTTTAATGATTTTAATTAAACCTCTCTTCTTCTAATCACCTTTCATAATTAACCAATAATCCATAAAAATATCAATTAAATTCCTAAAAATAAATTTTAATATTTTCCGTTTCACAAAATTTTCTATAAATATCCAGGATGTTACAGGAAACCAAATTATAAACTTTGTGTGTGTGTATAAATACTTAATCGAATTCACCAATCACTCAATTTCTTTCTGTTAAGGCTAAGACCCTGATTTGTTAATTTTATTTTGTAATTTGTTAGTTAGTTGGTTGTTACTTTTGTATTAATAGAGGTCATTAAATCAATGATTTAGACGTTGATGAAAAGTGTGCAAAATACATGTGAGTGAAGCGTTATTCATAATAGAGAGTTATCTTTCATCCTTGTCGCGACCGGAATCGCGGCGGCGTGGCCGACCCTCGAAACTATTTTAAATAATAAACAGGGAGTCGCCACCAATATTTTTTAGGATAAAATAGTGGAAAAACCTTTTGTTAAAGCACTGGTTATAGAAATGAAATTCCATGATTCGGGAGTCTGATTACAGGTGAGGAAGGTATTAGCACCTCACAAGTGTCCGTTATAAAAAACGGTTACCTCAATTTGATAGTGCGCATTATAATTAACCCAATAATTATTTTAACTTCTTCATGAAAAGAAAAATGTACGGAACGACAAAATAAACAACAAAAAAAATACAAAAATCAACACAAAATATTTACGTGAGATTAACAGGATGTCTCGTCCAAATTAAACTCGCTCCTCCTTTTAAAAGAGATAAAAAAAGATATGAGATTAATAGGACGTCTCGTCCAAATTAACCTCGCTCCTCCTTTTAACAGCAAGATAAAAATGGAAAAACTCCAAAAATTGAATAAAGAAAGATGGGCCCGACAGGAACTGTTTCCCGCTCCTACGTATTCTCGAGCTTTCGAGAAATCAGGGTCACGTAGTTCTTAAAAGTTTTTTTTTATTTAGGAAAAAGATTAAGGAAATGTTGATGGGAATCATTATGGTGAGGAACCCATACAAGGCGAAGTTCTTCGCACGTGTACGAATCCTATAAAAGTGGTGTAGACGGAAGTATTTTTCGTACGACACTGACTAAGAATGATTTATCTTTGATTTTTATTTAAACTAGAAAGAAAACATAGGAAACATTTATTCCCTTTATCATATTTTAGTACAAAGCAAAAAAAATGAGTGAAAACTGAGTGCAAAAAAAAATGAAAGAAACACGTGAAAAATAAGAAAACCGAGTGAAAAATAAGAAAACCGAGTGAAACTACGAAAATCCGAGTGAAACTATGAAAATCCGAGTGAAAACAGGGAAACTGAGGGAAACTGGAAAGATCCGAGTGGAAAATTAAAAATCCGAGTGAAACAGTAAAAATCCGAGTGAAACAGTGAGAATCTGAGTGAAACAGTGAAAATCTGAGTGAAACAGTGAAAATCTGAGTGAAACAGTAAAAATCCGAGTGAAACAGTGAGAATCTGAGTGAAACAGTGAGAATCTGAGTGAAACAGTGAGAAACTGAGTAAACAGTGAAAATCTGAGTGAAACAGTGAAAATCTGAGTGAAACAGTGAGAATCCGAGTGGAAATAAGGGAAACCGAGTGCAAAATAGTAAATCCGAGTGATAAGAGGAATACCGGGTGAAGGTTGAGCGAAAACCGAGTGATGATGGAGTAGGAGTGCTGGTCCGAGAGGGGAAAAGGCTGGGAAAGGTGCTGTTGAGTGGGAGTGAGGACGGTGTTGGAGTAGGAGAGAGGTGGAGGATGGAAGGATTGTGGCAATATGGTGAGGGATGATGGAAGGAGAAGAAGAGAAGAATTGGTGTCAGAGAGAGAGAGAGCGAACGTTTTTTTGACAGAGTTTTTCTCCTCTAATGAATGCCCTCCCCTCAGCTGCCCTTCCCCTTGCCTATTTATAGGCTGGCCCGAGTGGAATGCCAGCTCAGGCTTCCACTTCCGAGTGGAATGCCAGCTCAGGTTTCCACTCGGTTTGGGTAGTGGGGGGACAACGGCTGGTGGGAATTTTTAATTCCCTCCACCTCCGCCCCTGTCTGCCACCCCTAGGATTCCTGGATCCACTTGGGTGGTGGGATCCAGGTCAGCAAGGTGGAGATCCGAGAGATGGTTAAAGGCCGAGTGAAAATAGTGGAAATCCGAGTGTGGATAGTGGAAATCTGAGTGAAAATGATGGAATTCCGAGTGAGGATATTGAAATCTGAGAGAGGATATTGAAAATCTGAGAGAGGATGTGAAAATCCGAGAGAAGACGACTCGGATTAGCCTCTCAGTCAGCATTCATCCTCACTGGGAGTCAATTCCGAGTGGAATAAAGCATTTCCCATAGAAGGCCGAGTGAGAATACTCCTTTCCGAGTTGTTTTACTCAGTTTGTAGTTGCTGCGAGACATTCAATCGGAACTGAGTGACAAGTGACTCGGAACCGACTGAAATGGTTGAATAATGACTCAGAATTGGGTTAAAAGTGTCACTCGCAATTGGCTTGATGAGGGATCACATGGAATTGGTAAAAAGTGAGTCAGAACTAACCAAGAACTGACCAACAATTGACTCGGAAATGATTGGCCAAAAGGGCTCAGAAAAGGTTTAAGTATGGCTCGGAAATTGATGGAAATGGGCTCGGAATTGATTGTTTGAAGAAGGATGATACGAAATTGGTTTGAAGAGGGATGACCGACTGAAGTGTCACTCGGTTCCAACTGAAGACTGGCTCGGAATTGGTAAAAAAAAACTGAGTCAGAAATGATTGAAGATTAACCAAGAACTGACTGGAGAGAATGATGACTCGGAAGTTCGTAAAAATGACTCGGAAATGGGTAAAGGGTCTCAGAGTTCGCTAAAGGATGATTCGGAGCCGATTAAAAATCAAAGAAAAAGACTCGGAAGTTGATTGGGAGAGTACCTGGCTCGGACTTCACTTCCTCTCCACAATCCGAGTGACCAATGACACGGAACCGACTGGAATGGCTCGGAAATTGGAATTTTGGCCATTTTTCACTCGGAAATAGGCTTCTTCTCACTCAGAATTGGAAATTTGAATTTCTTCACTTGGAATGGCTCTGACAGGGAAACTTTCCACTCGTATTCAACTTTAACAGGGAAGTATTTCACTCAGAACTGACTCATTTTGAGTGATTCCACTCGGATTTGATCATTTTTGAGTCATTCCACTCGGAAATGCTTCATTTTGACTCGGATTTGATCATTTTTGAGTTATTCCACTCGGAAATGCTTCATTTTGAGTAATTTCATTCGGATTTGCTCCAATCTGAGTCATTTCACTCGGATTTCTCTTCAACAGGGACATACTCCACTCGGCAATGCTCCAATCTGAGTCATTTCACTCGGATTTCTCTTCAACAGGGACATACTCCACTCGGCAATGCTCCAATCTGAGTCATTTCACTCGGATTTGCCTCCAACAGGTCTATATTCCACTCGGAAATGCTCCTATCATAGTCATCTTGTTCGGATCTGATCATTTTTGAGTTATTCTATTCAGATTTGACCATTCTGAATTGGAATTCAGTATAAAAAGATTTATTCCACTTGGACCGGACCAAAAGAGGTGTTCACAGATGCCCCTCTTTACTTCTTTTTCACAAAAGAAACACGAAGCTTCTGTGTTTTTGAAGTGAAAAGGAAGTAAAGATATGAACACCGATGTAGGGGGCCAAGTGGGACCTCTTGATCGGTATGGCAACTGATGGTGTGGGCAATCACGAGTCAGTGTGACCTCTTTTTCTTAAAAATGAGCATTCTCCACTTCTGTTTCTCTTCTTCTCTCCTCTCTGTTTTTCTTTTTTTTCTTTTTTTCTTTTTTTTTCTTTTTTTTTTGAACTCTGAATTGACTGGGAAAAATTGTTTTCAAATGGACAGGAAGTGAGAAGATCGGGATTGACCCCCAGTAGACTGGAAGGTAAAGGGTGTCTGCATAGGCGGACGGGAAAGTAAAGGATGCCTTGATAGGCGGCTGGAAGATAAAGGATGCCTTGATAGGCGGCTGGAAGGTAAAGGATGCCTTGATAGGCGGCTGGAAAGTAAAGGATGCCTTGATAGGCGGCTGGAAAGTAAAGGATGCCTTGATAGGTGGCTGGAAGATAAAGGATGCCTTGATAGGCGGCTGGAAAGTAAAGGATGCCTTGATAGACGGCTGGAAAGTAAAGGATGCCTTGATAGGCGGCTGGAAAGTAAAGGATGCCTTGATAGGCGGCTGGAAGATAAAGGATGCCTTGATAGGTGGCTGGAAGATAAAGGATGCCTTGATAGGCGGCTGGAAAATAAAGGATGCCTTGATAGGCGGCTGGAAAGTAAAGGATGCCTTGATAGGCGGCTGGAAGATAAAGGATACCTTGATAGGCGGCTGGAAGATAAAGGATGCCTTGATAGGTGGCTGGAAGATAAAGGATGCCTTGATAGGCGGCTGGAAAGTAAAGGATGCCTTGATAGACGGCTGGAAAGTAAAGGATGCCTTGATAGGCGGCTGGAAAGTAAAGGATGCCTTGATAGGCGGCTGGAAAGTAAAGGATGCCTTGATAGGCGGCTGGAAAGTAAAGGATGCCTTGATAGGCAGCTGGAAAGTAAAGGATGCCTTGATAGGCGGCTGGAAGATAAAGGATGCCTTGATAGGCGGCTGGAAGATAAAGGATGCCTTGATAGGCGGCTAGAAAGTAAAGGATGCCTTGATAGGCGGCTGGAAGATAAAGGATGCCTTGATAGGCGGCTGGAAAGTAGAGGATGCCTTGATAGGCGGCTAGAAAGTAAAGGATGCCTTGATAGGCGGCTGGAAGATAAAGGATTTGGGGGAGCTAACAGGACGTTTCGTTTGAATTAACTCACTGTTGGCAGGAAATGTAAAGGTTGGGGGAGCTAACAGGATGTCTCGTCCAAATTAACTCACTAGTCCTAAAGGCTCGGGGTGATGTCCCAGTTTGACATGATTGAGAGAATTGCTCTTTGACTGAAAGAGAGTGATCCTGGGGTGATGCCCCCAGTTTGAGATGGTTGAGAAGGAATCTTGGGGAATTACTCTTTGATTGAAAAAGGGTGAACCTGGGGTGATAACCCAGTTTGAGATGGTTTGAAGGAATCTTGGGGAATGGCTAAAACAAAAGAAATCTGGGGAGATGCCCCAGTTTAATTTGTCTGGGAAGTGTAGTTCTACTAGGGAAGAGAAATTGAGAGATAGCGACTTTAACAGTTAAGGATGAGACTTTGAAGGCGCCTGATGGAAGAAAAAACCTTGAAAGGTGCTGGCTTTGGCGATTATGGTTCCATTGGGGAATGCATGGCAAGCCCGTCGGAGGAGAAAAATCTGATGGATGTCCCAATTTAGGACATTTTAATGAGGGTAACTCCACTGGGGAAAGTGTTTTCCTATTGGGAAAGGAAGGCGTGGCCTTTGATCTCTGTGGTTCTGTCGGAAAGGTAATTCTGTTAGGTATAAACAGGTTTTCCTAAATCTGATTAGGAGGTTTTTTTTTTGTTTTTTAAAAGTCCATTTGGTGGCTTTTCCTCGAGAGGAATTCTCAGTCTGTGTTCCTTTTGGGGATGAATGGTGGGTCCACCAGAGGAGAGAAATCTGGGGGATGCCCCAATTTGAGTTGCTTGGGAGTTCAGTGTATTGTCTCTTAGGGAAGAGAAATCTAGGGAGATGCTTCAATTAGAGTATGATTGAAAGGATTTTTGGAGAACTACCCCTTGACTGAAAGAGGGGAGACCTAGGGTGATGCCCATTTTCGAAAAATTTGCCTGAAGGAATTAGGGGTGCTTCTCCTTGACAGAAAGAGAATAGAGACGTGGGGAGATGCCCCAGTTTGGAAAATTGGGAGGACTTAGGGGACTGGCCTTTGGCTGAAAAGATTTAGGGTGATGCCCCAGTTTTGGAGATATTGGAGAAGCTAGGGGTGTTGCTTCTCGAATAGAAGAAAAATCTAGGGAGATGCACCAGTTTAGAAAGACTGAAAGTTTTAGGAGTACTGCCGCTGGACTGAAAGAGAAAAGTTATGGGGGACGACGCCCCAGTTTGACACAATTAAAAGAGTCCTAGGGGAAACTACTCCTTGACCAGGACAGAAGAAATCTAGGGGGATGCCTTAGTTCAAACCTTCAGGACACTGCCCCTTTGCCGACAAAAGATCTGGAGGTGAGGAATGATAAACTTGGGGGGTAAAGTCCCAGGTTTGAAAGATTTGGGGGTTAATAGGGTGTCCCGTCCAACTTAACCAGGTTCTAGAATATACCAAGTTGATTTCTTGGAGATGTGACCCCTAACATGCTTCATGAACAAGACAGAAACCTTGAGAAGACGCCGACTTCGACTACAAGGTATTGATGGAAACCTCAAAGCAAAATGGAAACTCAGAAAGGTGTCATGTTTGGCTATAGAAGGGTGTTTTGTCCAATGATTTGGGTGGATTATGAAAAGAAACTCGAGGATAGCCTACTTCAATGAGTAAGGGTGAGAGTGAGCTTTGGAGATTGATGGACATACACCTGGAAAGTGCCAGTTTTGGCGGTTGAAGCTTGACACATCTACTTATTACAACATCCTGCAAGAAAGGTTAGTGGTGCAAAACAAATTGGAACTTGAAAAGACTCACCGCAAAAACACAATCCTTAGAGATTCGAAGTGACTCATGACTGAAACAGAGCAGATGAAACAACCCTAGCTTTGGAAACATGTCAGGCCTAGTCTTCATAATGTTTGCTTGAGGCGAGATCAAGTAACAGGAACATCTTGTCCTCATGACTTTAAATTTTCATTACCTTTTCATTTATATATTAAGGGAAAACATATGTCTCATCAAATCATGGAAAATCACAATAAATACGTGTCAAAAATAGGTGAGATTGTATTTACAAGTCGAGTAAGTGTGGAAAAAAGGAAAACAAAAAAAAGCAAGTGAAGACGTATGGGAAATATTAATAATTGGGTAGAGTAGGAATGATTTTACGGATCTTCCAGTGAACTACTGAGAACAAAGCATATCTCAATCCCACATCATGACTCTGAATTCACCACTTGACTCTACTTCTAAAAAGGTAATCGGACTACGATTACTTGGCCAAAATCTTGATCCCAATTGATTGCCTAAGCCGCTTATTCAGGTTTTCAGCTTACCAGGTCGCTCTAACTTTTGCCTAAGCTGCCCTTCCAGGTTTTAAGCCTAGCGAGCTTCTCTCTCCATGTGACGCCTCTCTTTTTTTCTTTCTTTTTTTTCTTTTTTTTATTAAGGTTGTGTCCCTCACAACAAAGGTTTAAGCTGATTGCCAATGAGCTTATTTGATCTTTCTCAATTTGATCTCATCCTGTGGGGGAATAGATGTTATTTCGGATAGGAAAATTTGCCCCTAACACCATGTATCCAAGGAAACAAAGGCGAGCCCTTTTCGGTACCAATGAGGGGGCTCGTTTCGAGCCTTTATCTTTTTGTTCATTATTTCCTCTCTTTTTTGTTATTGTCTTTTTTTCATCATTTTTTTTGGAATGACCCCTTTGGTACCTTTGTTATGGTCCAGCTATTTTATCCCCTAACCAATGTGGTAAAGAAATATGATATTAATGGTATCACAGTAGACCAATCCATTGGTTACACTGGTGTGGGAATAGCTATACTCCCTTAAAGTTGGGGTGTTGATTGCGACACAGATGAAACATTGTTGTTGTCACGTTCTTAGCTTGATAACATTTATGTCCCCGTGTGGAAAAGTGATAATTTGATCTATGAATCAGCTTGCCCTAATTGGTATATGCGTAAGGCACCAACCTTGACCTTTTTTATATCATTTCTTTGTTTTTTTTTTGTTTTTTTTGTTTTTTTTTTGGAAAGTATTTCTTGACCATCTTAGTAAGCTTTTGTTATCCATGTCGATCAATGATAACATTTCTTTGAAGGGTAGATATGCCATTTATGGAGTCTGGCACTATCTTCATTCATGTAGACTTTTGTATCACCAGACTGAGGTTGTAACGTCTTCTGTTGTTTGTGAGTCCTCTTCATTCTGTGTGCGGACCTTGCCTTTGGGCAGAGCTAGGTGATCCTTATCCAAACATCCTACTCAATTCAGCCAAGGAACTTCCGTCTTTACTACCCTTTTTGTCAGCGCAATCGACTGGGTGGTCAAAGTTATGAAATGGAATTAGGATCTCATTGTTCTCAAAAGGATCATTTCAGACCGGCATTTATTCGGTTTTTCATAGCGAATGAGAAAAGAAAGAAAAAAAAAGCAAATAAAGGGAAAAGGATTCAAGGTGGCAATAAGGAAAGCAAGAAAAGGCATTTTGAAATTTGACACGTATTTATTGAGAGAAACTTAAAATGATAAAAACATGTTTTTGCCCTTATTACATAACAATATCCCAAAGCCTTAGGCATAGCGTTTGGGTTGAAACGTCATAGAAACAGAAGTTTAAAGTCATAAGGAACCAGGTGGTTTCCTGGTCATGAACCTCTCCAGTTGGCGTGCGATTCACAAAAACTTGCATGCATCCTCTTTACACCCTTAGTCCCTCTTTACCACACTGACCCCAGAAGTCTCATGTTTAGACCTGGGGTTTATGATTATATTGGGACTCCCTTCCTGGAAATCTAGCCACTTGGCTTTAATCAGATCCCTCACTTTGAATTTCAAGGTATGACAGTCCTCAGTAGAGTTCCCCGAGGCTCCAACATGGTAATCACATCGGGCGTTAGGATTATAACCTTTGGGGTAAGGAGGAACCATCGGTTTTAGTGGGCAGGGTACTGCAAGGAAATTACGAAAAAGGTGAGGTAAAAGTTCTGTGTAGGTTATAGGAATGGGGTCAAACCGGACCGGTGTTCGACTACCAGTGGGTTTTATTATGCTTTGGTCTGGATTAGGTGGCTGAGTTTGTACTAGTGGGGGATGATAGGGTTGTGGAAGGGAGGACTTAATAGCAGGCAAATGAGAATGGGAAGGTGTTTGAGGGATATACGGACGAAAGTAGAGTTGGAATGGGAAAAGATTAGAGCCCTGGTTAGGGGTAGTGGTGGCCATATAAGGTGTAAGGAGATTGGCAGGTGGAAAGAAAGTATGTGTTATTGGTCTGGGTTGGGCCCTTTTTTGGTTACAGGAAGTTGAATTAGCATCCCCTTTTCTTTTCCCCTTATCTCCCGATGCAGACATTCTTGTGATAGGAGCCCCAGGCGACTGGGAGGACTGTGAAATATGGGGGTTCATCGTTTG
Organism: Clitoria ternatea; assembly: GCA_037962975.1. Lineage (NCBI taxonomy): Eukaryota > Viridiplantae > Streptophyta > Magnoliopsida > Fabales > Fabaceae > Clitoria > Clitoria ternatea. The sequence continues at coordinate 142,091,629 of CM075673.1, forward strand.
TAAATCACGATCCTCTTGTTGGTTATGGAACGGGGGAATTTGGTCTTTTGTCAGTCCAAGAAGGTGGAGTGGGATGGTTGGCAAATGTTGACCATTCTTGACACCCGTAAAGGGTTCCTCCTCTATAATCTTTTTCTCTAAAAGTTTGGCCATCTCTGCCACTTGCTTTCTTAGCTGATTAACTTCACTCTTGAGATTTTCAATTTCTTGCTCTCTTTCAGCCATGAGTCTCCTTTGAAAATCTAGTAAGAGTGTCTTTCGGTGTCGAGTGAAAGAAGAAAAAGAAATGTCAGGTGGAAACAGAAGGAAAGAGAATATCGTGGGAAACAATCACAGACCTTGACAAGCATCCTTTAACCGTTCCTTAGAACGTATCGTTCAAAAGTACTAGGTATGGTAAACATGGAAATTAATACGGGATAGTTGTGAAGACAGAAAAATCCTTCATTCTGAAATGAAATAAGAGCCTCAAGTTTAGCTATTTCTAGCTCGGGGAACCATGATCCATCTCTTAAAGGTTTGATCCCACATTAATTTCCATATCTTGGTCAAGGGTATTCGTTAAGCTCTGAATAGCCTCCGATGAGAATAGAAAGAAAGGAGAGAAAGAGCCATTAGGAAATGACGTGCTTTGCAAATCGATACTCCCCTAGTAATTTTCTTGAAAACATTTTTGTATTTAGGGGGGTTACGATTTACTAAAACTTATGTCAAATCAAGGGTCATGTGAGCTACGGATTTTCTGATCATCGACAATACGAAGAAAATTGATTTTTTCTTTTGATTTCTTCTCTTTTTTTTTGATATGTATTTTTTGCTTTTTTTTTTATGATTCAAAAGATCTGTAACTCAGGGCCCAAAGACTTGTGCATAAAGAGAAAGAACTACTTGCCCGTTAAAAGATCACTAGTTAAAAGTATGTCATTTTTTTTTGAAAAAAAGTAACCCACTAAATAGGCAAGTAGTCCTATATTTTGGATCAGAAAAGACAGTGAGAATGAGAAAAGGTAAAAGTAAAGTTTGCCTCTTTTGTGCCTTAAGGTGGGTTTTTCTGGAGGTCTCCTAATGGTTCTAAGGTTCATCTATCAGTGAGACCTCGCATTAGGTGGCTTGTTCTAAAACTTCTAAAGGTCACTAGAGCCAAGATCCTATTCATGATGTTGATCACAAATAGTAAGAAGTATACTAAGTGTGAGCACCATGAATAAGTCGAACTCTAGCTGAGGTTCTCACAGTAACCAGACAGGAAGTACATCCCAAATGGCTCCGCTATCAACCTCTCCTAATCTTAAGCTTATTTGGGCCCGGGTATAGGGTCCCACTCAAAAGTGTGTGCAAATTGTGAGTGTAGTGTGTGAAAGAGGCATTCAATACCTGTACCTTACTCATCCTGCACATAGAACAAACACAGAGCAATAAAATAAAGTCGACTACCCTAGGGTTCAATGATCACACAGATATTTACAGAACATAATGATAGAATACAAACAAAACAGAAACTAAACATTGATAAGGAAATAAAATAAAAGAAGAAGTTAAATATTTAATATGCTAATTAAAACATGCGCTATCAAATTGACTGGCTTGACTCTCTAAGTCCCCAGCGGAGTCGCCATCTGTCACGACCGGGATCGCGGCGGCGCGGCCGACCCTCGAAACTATTTTAAATAATAAACAGGGAGTCGCCACCAATATTTTTTAGGATAAAATAGTGGAAAAACCTTTTGTTAAAGCACTAGTTATAAAAATGAAATTCCGTGATTCGGGAGTCTGATTACAGGTGAGGAAGGTATTAGCACCTCACAACTGTCCGTTATAAAAAAGGGTTACCTCAATTTGATAGTGCGCATTATAATTAACCCAATAATTATTTTAATTTCTTCATGAAAAGAAAAATGTACGGAACGACAAAATAAACAACAAAAAAAATAAACAAAAATCAACACAAAATATTTACGTGAGATTAACAGGATGTCTCGTCCAAATTAAACTCGCTCCTCCTTTTAAAAGAGATAAAAAAAAGATATGAGATTAATAGGACGTCTCGTCCAAATTAACCTCGCTCCTCCTTTTAACAGCAAGATAAAAATGGAAAAACTCCAAAAATTGAATAAAGAAAGATGGGCCCGACAGGAACTGTTTCCCGCTCCTACGTATTCTCGAGCTTTCGAGAAATCAGGGTCACGTAGTTCTTAAAAGTTTTTTTTTATTTAGGAAAAAGATTAAGGAAATGTTGATGGGAATCATTATGGTGAGGAACCCATACAAGGCGAAGTTCTTCGCACGTGTACGAATCCTATAAAAGTGGTGTAGACGGAAGTATTTTCCGTACGACACTGACTAAGAATGATTTATCTTTGATTTTTATTTAAACTAGAAGGAAAACATAGGAAACATTTATTCCCTTTATCATATTTTAGTACAAAGCAAAAAAAATGAGTGAAAACTGAGTGCAAAAAAAAAATGAAAGAAACGCGTGAAAAATAAGAAAATCGAGTGAAAAATAAGAAAACCGAGTGAAACTATGAAAATCCGAGTGAAAACAGGGAAACCGAGGGAAACTGGAAAGATCGGAGTGGAAAATTAAAAATCCGAGTGAAACAGTAAAAATACGAGTGAAACAGTGAGAATCTGAGTGAAACAGTGAAAATCTGAGTGAAACAGTGAAAATCTGAGTGAAACAGTAAAAATCCGAGTGAAACAGTGAGAAACTGAGTGAAACAGTGAGAAACTGAGTAAACAGTGAAAATCTGAGTGAAACAGTGAAAATCTGAGTGAAACAGTGAGAATCCGAGTGGAAATAAGGGAAACCGAGTGCAAAATAGTAAATCCGAGTGATAAGAGGAATACCGGGTGAAGGTTGAGCGAAAACCGAGTGATGATGGAGTAGGAGTGCTGGTCCGAGAGGGGAAAAGGCTGGGAAAGGTGCTGTTGAGTGGGAGTGAGGACGGTGTTGGAGTAGGAGAAGGGTAGAGGATGGAAGGATTGTGGCAATATGGTGAGGGATGATGGAAGGAGAAGAAGAGAAGAATTGGTGTCAGAGAGAGAGAGAGAGCGAACGTTTTTTGACAGAGTTTTTCTCCTCTAATGAATGCCCTCCCCTCAGCTGCCCTTCCCCTTGCCTATTTATAGGCTGGCCCGAGTGGAATGCCAGCTCAGGCTTCCACTTCCGAGTGGAATGCCAGCTCAGGCTTCCACTCGGTTTAGGTAGTGGGGGGACAACGGCTGGTGGGAATTTTTAATTCCCTCCACCTCCGCCCCTGTCTGCCACCCCCAGGATTCCTGGATCCACTTGGGTGGTGGGATCCAGGTCAGCAAGGTGGAGATCCGAGAGATGGTGAAAGGCCGAGTGAAAATAGTGGAAATCCGAGTGTGGATAGTGGAAATCTGAGTGAAAATGATGGAATTCTGAGTGAGGATATTAAAATCTGAGAGAGGATATTGAAAATCTGAGAGAGGATGTGAAAATCCGAGAGAAGACGACTCGTATTAGCCTCTAAGTCAGCATTCATCCTCACTGGGAGTCAATTCCGAGTGGAATGAAGCATTTCCCATAGAAGGCCGAGTGAGAATACTCCTTTCCGAGTTGTTTTACTCGGTTTGTAGTTGCTGCGAGACATTCAATCGGAACTGAGTGACAAGTGACTCGGAACCGACTGAAATGGTTGAATAATGACTCAGAATTGGGTTAAAAGTGTCACTCGGAATTGGCTTGATGAGGGATCACACGGAATTGGTAAAAGTGAGTCAGAACTAACCAAGAACTGACCAACAATTGACTCGGAAATGATTAGCCAAAAGGGCTCGGGAAAGGTTTAAGTATGGCTCAGAAATTGATGGAAATGGGCTCGGAATTGATTGTTTGAAGAAGGATGATACGAAATTGGTTTGAAGAGGGATGACCGACTGAAGTGTCACTCGGTTCCAACTGAAGACTGCCTCGGAATTGGTAAAAAAAAAAAACTGAGTCAGAAATGATTGAAGATTGACCAAGAACTGACTGGAGAGAATGATGACTCAGAAGTTCGTAAAAATGACTCGGAAATGGGTAAAGGGTCTCAGAGTTCACTAAAGGATGATTCGGAGCCGATTGAAAATCAAAGAAAAAGACTCGGAAGTTGATTGGGAGAGTACCTGGCTCGGACTTCACTTCCTCTCCACAATCCGAGTGACCAATGACACGGAACCGACTGAAATGGCTCGGAAATTGGAATTTTGGCCATTTTTCACTCGGAAATAGGCTTCTTCTCACTCAGAATTGGAAATTTGAATTTCTTCACTTGGAATGGCTCTGACAGGGAAACTTTCCACTCGGATTCAACTTCAACAGGGAAGCATTTCACTCGAAACTGACTCATTTTGAGTGATTCCACTCGGATTTGATCATTTTTGAGTCATTCCACTCGGAAATGCTTTATTTTGACTCGGATTTGATCATTTTTGAGTTATTCCACTCAGAAATGCTTCATTTTGAGTAATTTCATTAGGATTTGCTCCAATCTGAGTCATTTCACTCAGATTTCTCTTCATCAGGGACATACTCCACTCGGCAATGCTCCAATCTGAGTCATTTCACTCGGATTTCTCTTCAACAGGGACATACTCCACTCGGCAATGCTCCAATCTGAGTCATTTCACTCGGATTTGCCTTCAACAGGTCTATATTCCACTCGGAAATGCTCCTATCATAGTCATCTTGTTCGGATCTGATCATTTTTGAGTTATTCTATTCAGATTTGACCATTCTGAATTGGAATTCAGTATAAAAAGATTTATTCCACTTGGACCGGACCAAAAGAGGTGTTCACAATCCTCGTTCATCTTTTGTTTCTTCCATACACAATAGACTTAGAGTCTAAAAAGACTTATAGTCATCTTTGTGTGTGAGTCAGTTGAGTTGTAGGTCTTAGAAGACTTGTAACACAAAACAGAGTAGATCAAGAAGTGTTAAGGCAAAGAGTGAATTGGCCCCAATAGTGGTATCAAGAGTTGTGTATTGAGGGACCTATGACGTCGAACAACGATGGTGAACAATGGACACTTTCCTGTAAATCTCCCCATTCTTACAAGGAAGAATTTCGATAGGTGGTATGTGCAAATGAAGACATTATTTAGCTTCCAAGATTTGTAGGACATTATGGAAAATAAAGTTGAAAAGGTGACAGATAAGACAAATAGGGAGAAGAAATAAATGATTAAAGATCTGAAAAAGAAAGACTGCAAAGCCATGTTCATAATCCAACAGTGTATGGAAATTTTGAGAAGATTGCAAGAGCAGAGTCTACGAAAGAAGTATGGGACACTCTTCAAAGAGCCTATGTAGGTGTATAGAAGGTCAAGAAAGTGGGGCTACAGACTCTGAGAAGGCAGTTTGAGATGTTGTGCATGGAGACCAATCAATATTTAACCAATAGAGACTGTTGTAAACTCAATGAAGTGATGTGGGAAATCTTTAACCAATCAATATTTGGTTGAAAATATCTTAAGAAGTTTGACCACAAGATTTGATCACATAGTGGTGGTAATTGAGAAGTCCAAGAATGTGGAAAGAATGACTGTGGACGAGCTTCAAGGATCTTTGGAAGCACATGAGCAGAGATTGAGTGAAAGAGACGGTGAAAAGACCTCTGAGAAAGCATTGCAAGCTCAACAACAATCAAGAAAGGAGACCGAGAAAGTAATTGATGAAACAGAGATAGAGGCAAGTGAAAGAATTTTAACAAGAGAGAGAATTTTGTTAAAGAAAAGAAAAATGAAAAGAAAAATAAAGAATCTCAGAGAAAGAGAAGAGGTTTCAGTGGCTCAAAAGGTAGATGAGGAAAGAAGAAATTTGATAGAAGAAATGTTCAGTGTTTCAACTATGGCAAGACAAGGCATTTTGCGGATGAGTGTTAGAGCAAAGAGAAAGACCACAGGGATAAAGCAAGAATTACACAAGAAGGTGAAACAGACTCAGATGAGGTTCTGTTAATGGTGACAACTACTGCAGGGAATGATAACAGTGACCAATGGTATTTGGACACTAGGTGTTCTACACATATGACAGGGAAGAAAGACTAGTTCGTGAGTCTAGATAAATCTATGAGGAGCAAGGTAAAATTTACTGATGACAGTACATTATAGTAGAAGGTGTTAGTGAGATTAACATCTGTAGGAAGGATGGAAAACAATCATCTATCGAAGGAGTGTTATATGTTCGAGGAATGAAGTGCAACCTGCTAAGTCTAGGTCAACTGCTTGAAAAGGGTATGTGATGAAAATGGAGAACAAGGTGTTAAAGGTGTATGACAGCAAAAAAAGGTTGATTATAAAGTCACCATTATCCAGAAATAGAACTTTCAAGGTAGAGATAAATTTATTAAAGCATAAGTGTTTTGCTACAGCAAACTTAGAAGAAAAATGGATATGGCACTATAGACTCGGTCACTTTAATTTTAAGGACCTAAGTCAAATGCATAAATCTGTAAGGGGAATGCCACACCTGAAATTACCAATTGAGAAGTGTAGAGATTGTCTAGAGTGCAAACAAACCAGAGGCGTGTTCAAGAAGCAGACTCAAGTAAAGACAAAGCAGAAGCTTGAGATAATATACTCTGATGTTCAAAAATCTATATAGGAATAATATGTTATTTGATTAATAATTATTTATTTATTTAATTAATTGATAATTATATATAATAATAAAATATTGTCGGGTTCTTAGATTTAACAGTGGGACCTAGTAGATTATCGTATTTCAACGATCCAGCCTGAGGCTGGTGACCCTATAGGAAAACTAGTCCTGTTAGGACCCTCTTGTAGTAAATCGAGAAAGACAGGTTCGGTCCGATAGGCCCAACCTGTACCCCACGTACCTTCTATATTTAACTATGCAAACACTTTAAGATATCTAATTTTAGCACGGTCAGTTCCTAACAAACCATTTTGACAATTTAAGTACTTTCTTGAAGGGACCTAATCCTAATTTGGGCCCTATCGACCTCGTTTAGTTAAATCGAAACCCCCAGGCTCGACCTGAGCACCTTCAGTGTTTCATGCCTAACTTTCTCATACAAAGTTGAAACTGAGTGATTATCATCTTGGTTTCTTGGTTTTGAAAAACCTAACAATCTCTATTTTTAACCCGGAGGGCTAATTCGTAAGATAATTGCCTCTAATTTGAGAGCCAAGTTTTATTCGAAAAATCATATCTCTCTCATACAATGTCTAATTCACGCAATCCTAATTTCATAATTTCCATAACAAAATTCTCTATAATATTCATGAAGACCTCGAAGGTTAATTCTCTCCCCATTGGTATAATTTTGTAAATCTTTCCAGGTTTGAATTCAATTCATGACAGCTTCACCTAGTTTCACTAAATCGCATACATGTCCCTCATACAATGTCAATCACTTCGTTCTTTTTTCTATGGTTTTGTATAAAAAAACCCTACAATTTTTATGAAGGACACGAAAGCTGATTCCCAAGGGAACTTTCCCAGTAAATTCATCTTTTCAGTCTTAAAGAATTCGAGAGCTCGGGAGCATTTTCCTTGGTTCAGGAATAATTTTTGTGTTGAGAGTTTTTCCAAATTCTCATCCTATGAATTATTGCATATTTATTTAAACACGGACTCCGGTTAAGGTAACTAATCGCCCATCAGGTATTTGATTCCGGTCATCGATTTCCGATACCACCATCACACAACACCAGCCCCTTCACACCTCACCACCTCCTGCCACATGCCCCCTTGTGTGGCAATTCACAGGCTCCCTCCTTCTCCAACAAGAAGTCACTCTCTCTTTATTAAAATTCCATATCACTTCATTAAATACCATAACCCTTTTCCACCTCTTCATTCCTTTCACGGTACAATAAACACACCACCACCTTTCTTCTTAAATTTTTCAATAGCTGCACTACACCCTTACAAGCCACCTTCATGTCCATTAGCCACCATCACAGCCCCACGATTTTTCTCCTCTTTCATGGCTCCACCATCTAAGACCACCACCTTTAATTTTGAACCTTTTATCTCTTTCTTTTACCCAAACCAGCAATCACCCTCTTCAATTCCAACTACCATACAGCTCCTATTCACCACCACAAACCACCATCTAAGCCACCACCACTGTGATCCACTATCCTCTCAAATTCGAGGCCACCTCCCTTCAAACGGTAAGCGATCGACGACATTTTCTTGTTTCAACTTCAATTTGTTTTTCCTTTTCAATTTCTTCATCAAATTTTAGCTTTGCATGTCCTATTCTTGAGCTGGCCATGAGTGATCTTTCCTTTCTTGGCATTGCATGTTTTGTTTCTAAGGTCCAGGGAATGATCAGGAGCGATCGGTGTAAGGTATTCGATGATCAGTAAATTTTCGGTGCCCAGTTCCCATATTTTTTCTCAAAATCATGACCTATAGCATAAGGTAAAAAGAGTTTCTCTTCGTTTTGTCTCATTTTTAACTATCCTAAATTATTCCTGTAGTCTCGAGAACAATCCTGTCAAGTTTCATGGTGTTCCAATATTCCTGTTAAAGGTTACGCTATTTTTCATTGTCGCCGACAATTTCCGTTTATGTTTTTGGATATTTTCATGTGTTTTTCGAATTTATCGCAAGTCGTGCCGCGAAGATCGTGGGCCCAGCATGAGTTCTTCTAGAATTTTAGAGTTCCGTTGCTGAGATATGTGACTTAACAGAAAATTATTGCGGGCCCGATCTTATTTTATTTGGGTTGTAATTAATTATTAATTTTATGTATTTTTCTATAATTTTTCCAGTGAGCCCTGCCATCCTGTACCGTTATCCTGCCAAGTTTTGGAAGTCCAGACGAAGAACTGTTGAAGGAATCATGCATTACAAACGTTCCTGAAAATTTCATGATAAAATCTCGATTTACTTTAATTTACTACAAATTTTTACGCCAATGACTATAAATAATTAACTACGCGTGTTTTATAAATTAGAAATAAATTTGGCAACAAAAATGAGTAATAAAGTTATAATAAAATAAATTTAATCTAACAAAATATCGACAATAATAGATCTGATATAATAATTTCATTTAAGGACAAACTATACTTTTATGAGTATATAGGTAAATTGTCTATAAATAAAATTAGATATAACTAGTAAGTAATAAACTAGCTAAGTGTTAGTTATAAGAGATTGCATTAAAAAGGGTAGGTAATAAGTTGTTAGTAATAAGGTTAAATAATAATAAAAATGTTAGAACTAACAAGATTTTTTTGAAATACCCTTAGATTTGGTGATAACAAACATCAAGCATCTTAATTAGTCGAGTTATGAGTTGTTAAATGTTTGATAAGATTCTTTGAGTGTTTCAGGACATAAAGCACAGGGTATAAATCAAAGGGGGGGCTTGTATCCAATAAGACTGGTAAAACAAAACTAAAAGTGATGTGCATCAAAGAAACACACAAAGTCTGGGAACGCCTCTCCTAAGAAAAATGTTCTTCTGGACGGATAACAAACCCAGACTCTTCGCATCATATAGCAAGCCTCAATGAATCTAAACGAACTCACTGATTAAGGCAACCGTCTTCAATTACACTCTGTCTCCATATAGAGGATACTTCAGACCTTATTCAAAATTACAAGAAAGGATTGGAATATTTCTTGGAATTGAGAGTCTCATCATCAATGTTTTACGATTCACTAGACCTAAAACTAATCTCAGACACTCTCTTTGAATGTATCAAGTCTGGACCTATATATGATGACTCAACAAAGCATATTTCCTTCTCAGCTCAACGTCTTATCACAAGAAAGGAAATTTTAAAATAAAGCAGATCAAAGATCTACCTTTCAATGAAGATTTTTCCATCTTAGTGAAACTGACTCTAGGCCTGCAACTGCACGAATCTCAAAAGCTCTCTGATCTACACCTAGCAAGATCTCTCTCTAAAGATCATATCCGTTAAGAAGACCTTTCTCAAGCATTTGAATGACACATTCCTCAACAATCATCCAATGCATCTATCTCTATCAATAGAAATACCACATGTATATATATATATATTGTAACTCTCCTCAAAATAGATAGAGAATGTGAGACATAGAGAAATATGTGTGTGTACATAAGAGAGTAATAGATATAGATGTCTCACACGAAAAGAAAAGAGATTACAAAAGAAGAATAGAGAATCATATAAAGAAAAAAGAAGAAAAAGAAAAGAAAAAGAAAGAGAATTTGTGAGAATTGTTAGCCAAGGCCTCGATACTCAAGAGGGGGGTGAATTGAGTATTTTAAATTTTTGCGCGAAATCCATTTCAAAACAGTTCTTAGTACACAAATGATGCAATATAAAATATATAATAATTATGAAGCACATATCATACTAAAATATTTTGAGTTGAAGAGACAATATTCAAGAATTGATTTTGATAAACAAGGCAAGTTATTAGTTTAGGCAATTCTTGAAATACTTGGCATGCAATAATTAATTCTAATATAAATTTGACTTAACCAATTTCTAACAAATTAATTAAGCATAATTAATTTACCAAGTTATTAACAATGATATTCTACTCACTTATGTAATAATTAAATCCAACAATATTTAAGTCAATTAATTCAAGGATTTAATTTAAGCAATTTTACCAAACCAAATAGATATAAATATTTTAGCATGCAAATTAAATTCTCAATAATAAATGAGTTTAAGGGAAGAGAGAATTTGCAAACTGATATAACGAGTTCCACCACCCCAGTGTACGTCTCACCTTCAAGCAACCCACTTAAAGGATTTCCACTATTGAGAATTTGAGATTAGAAGCTTTGAGCAATTGTCTCCTAGTGTCCCATACTCAAGAACCCAATCCTCACAAGTAACAGGCAACCCACCCAATCTCACAATCTCTCAATACCCAAAGGTTGAACCCCAACCTTTGTGACCACTCAACCTAGAGTGAATACCTTGGTGTTTTTAGTGTTTGGTTTATAAGAATTTTTCTCTCTCACTAGAGTAGATATACAACTTGAAGCTCTCACAAAATAATAACTCTCAAAGAGAGGATATACAAATTTAAGCTCACTTAAAAATATTTTTCTCTCTAACTCTTAAATAACTCTTAAAGAGGAATTATGCCAATTAAAGAAACAAGAGAGAATGCAACGTGAGGAGGAAGAAGAAACAAAGGAAATTGCTTCTCTGTTTTTTGGGACAAATTGCTTCTTCAAGTCCCTCTTTATTTATAGCCTCCAATAATTAATTTATTCCCTTCTATGCAATGCAAGTGGAGCAAGGAAGCGTCTGTCTTCAATTGTTTAATTCATAGTGCGATGCGTAATTTGCGTAGTGTGTTCAGTGCTGTCCCATTTGAATTTAAACTGAATGGATCGTTCAATGAATTGATTCCCAGTGTGAATTTTACCCCTGATACAGTGTGTGAATCGATTCCTGCAAGGTATGAATCGATTCCTTCATGTTTATAAAGGCCATGAATCGATTCTTTGATTGATGAGTCGATTCCTTAAGTTGTTCAAGAGGCATGAATCGATTCCTATACTTAGTGAATCGATTCCCTTGCTAGTTCTTCACCATGAATCGAATCCTTGAGCCTTTTATGTGCCTTGAATTGATTCCTCTAGTTATTTTGTAAATTCCAGCCCCTGTCAACGTATGAATCGATTCATTTGGCCATTGGTTGCTATATGAATCGATCCATGTAGCTGATACATGAATTCTACCATTTTATTTTACCCTGTTTGATATTTGATCAATTGTGGCTCCAATCCTTTGATCTTTAGGCACTTTGATGATTATTTTTCACCTGTTTTAAATCTCTATAAATACCTTGAATCATTTCTTTAGAGTTCATCAATTTTGCATCATCAGACATAATTAATTTGTCCGTGATAATTGATGTTTGATCTTTGATTCTTCATTTGTTGTGTCATTATCAAAACCTACATCATCATATAAATACAAGAATATATCAGAAACAAAGAGATGGGGATGTCACACGAAAGATAGTGTGATAGAAAGAAAAGAAAAACACATATAAGCCCCAGATATTTTATGCATAAGAGTTTCATCTGTTCTAATACTTCTAATTTCTTGTAAACATAGATCTGATGATCTGTCAAGAAACACTTTTGCCCGAAGAGGCTTTGGAAAGAATACTTAGGTTTGAGTAAGGAATGGCTCATGAAAGAATACTTGGGTTAGCCCCAGGAGTGGGTGCTTGCAAAAGAATACTCAGAAGCATGGGTTGTGATTAAGCCAGGAGTGGCTGAAGTCAATAATACTCTTAAGCTTGGTCTGGGCTGTTTATGTAAATGATTTTTACATAAGTGAAAATCCTTTAAATTTGAAGGTACTGGATGTAGTCTCCGAGTTAGAGGTGAACCAGTATAAATTGGTTGTGTGTTGTACTTTCTCTCTGACTCTTTAACTATCAAAAGTCTGGTGCATTTTCATTAATATCTTTGATGGTTAAAGTCTGGAAAATAACGCTCGCTCAATTAAGGAATCACGCTTTCCACATAAGCAAAAGTGTGGTCCGTTGTGCAAAACGCTGTTACTTTTGAAAAAGTGAACATACTTATTCAACTGCCCTTTCTATGTCTGTTCTCTGAACCATCAATTGGTATCAGAGCGTGGCCTCTAGGGTTGAATACTTTATTGAGTGTAGAGGAAGAAGATCCATGAAGAATTCCACTCTGATGAAGGCTAATTAGAAGAATCAATAAAAAGAAGCTGCTTAATAATTGAAGAATTCAAAAGTTTGAAGAAGATCAAGAGCTCAAGGACAAGACAAGATTGTTAAGAAGAAGTAAAAGCCAAGAGATTTGACAAGGAAAAGACTGTAAGATCAAAAACACACTCGTACAGGATAAAAAGGAATATCTGAACATGAACAGAATCATCACTTAATGGTTGGGTAATTATATGTGACTCTTCGATTCCTTTCTTAATTAATTTTTCATATGATTGCATTAGCATTTATTGGAAAAATCTAGATAACTACTCTTTATCATTAAGAAATGACGTCTTTGTTTTGAAAATAGTAATCTTTCAAACCAATATGTCTTTCAATGATTAAATGTTTTTAATGATGTCTGTTTGTAAAGCTTTGTTCAAAAAACTCTCTAGATTCCACCACTTCACCATCATTTCGTAATCTTATAAAAAAAGCTATTCAAAAATCTAATTTCACTCATCAAACTTTTCTTTTCGATTTCTCAAACACTATTTCTCTTAAGTTTTATTCAAACTTTTTTTTAATGGCATCACACACATCAAAGTATTTTAACCAGGAAGGATCCTCTGTTGGCAATCCTTTGATTCTAGACTCTGACTCTGAAAACTCTCCTTCAGCAACCTTAGGAACTTTTGTTGCCCTCTCTCCAATTTCCTCAGACTCCATATTTTCAAAATCAACTTCTCTTGAACCAGAAGACATTCTTGCATTTATCTTTTCAGAAAACTCACCTTCCAACTCAAAAAGAGTATGATCTGCCTCTCCTCCAATCTCTCCTCCAAATTCAAAGAAAGCTCGACCAGACTTCCCTCCTCCAAACTCACCCATTATCACCCTTGATCAACTTGAAATCATCTCTGATCCTGTAACTGCTTCTGCTTTCACCTCTCAAAATTTGTGTCAGCAATCCTGTTTCTCTTCATTCTCTTGTACACCCATTATGAATCCTAGTTCTAGAAGTCTTTATAAAGGAAACCTCATTGCATCCTCACCCTCACCAAAGTTTGCTCCTCCCTAACCTGCCTTGGAAGTCATCCACGATGAAAATATTTGTACTGCATCAGACGTTACTATCTTCAGTAAGCTGAAGAAAGAATAGAGAGCCATCCTAAGGGATCTTTAGCAAGGAAAGTCTTTGAAAGATATTCAAAATGGCAAAGAAAATTTTGTCTTCACTTTGCCTTCCACAAAGATTCTAATTGCTCCAAATAGGCTTGCCACTGTTCCTAAGCCTTATTGTTCTAAAAAAGGAAAAGAGCCAATGTCAGCATGGTTAATCCTCCTATTTTGGCATGGGATAAGCCTAGACCTAGAAAACTGCCTGATGAAGAGGTTACCAAAATGTTATCCTCCACCAACAACACTGAAGATGACACCAGAAGATTATGGAATCATATTTTCTGGATGATGAGAGAAGCTGGATCCTGCTCCAAGAGTTCAGAACAGAAATAACTTTTCTGTCTACCTTTTCTTCTATATGCCATCTCTTTCATCCATTTACCCTACTGATTTGTTGATATCAAAAGGGGGAGAAGGAATTGAGAAGAAGTAGTTTTGTTTGTCTCTAAATGTTTTGAAAATGTCATCCTAATTGTTCCCAAAGTCTGTGTTTCAAACGATTTTTCTTCTTCTTTACTTTTCTAATAAAATGATTCAATGATTATCCTTCTACTTTTAAGTATCTATGTTAACCTAACTTTATACAAAAAGAAGATTAAATAATTAAGAAGGTTCAATGTTTGCTATCAACAAATAGAGGGAGATTGTTAGAACTAAGAAGATTTTTTTAAAATACCCTTAGATTTATTGATAACCAATATCAAGCATCTTAATTAGTCAGGTTATGAGTTGTTAAATGTTTGATAAGATTATTCGAGTGTTTCAGGACATAAAGCACAGAGTATAAATCAAAGGAGGAGCTCGTATCCAATATGGCTGGTAGAAAAAACTAAAAGTGATGTATATCAAAGAAACACATAAAGTCTAGGAACGCCTCTCCTAAGAAAAATGTTCTTCTGGATGTATAACAGACCCAGACTGTTCACATCATATAGCAAGCCTCCATGAATCTAAACGAACTCACTAATTAAGGCAACCGTCTTCAATCAGACTTTGTCTCCACATAGAGGATGCTTCAGAACTTATTCAAAATTACAAGAAAGGATTGGAATATTTCTTGGAACTGAGAGTCTCATTATCAACATTTTACGATTCACCAGACCTAAAACTAATCTCAGATACTCTCTTTGAATGTATCAAGTCTGGACCTATATATGATGACTCAACAAAGCAATATTTCCTTCTCAGTAACGTCTTATCACAAGAAAGGAAATTTTAAAATAAAGCAGATCAAAGATCTACCTTTCAATGAAGATCTTTCCATCTTAGTGAAACTGACTCTAGGCCTGCAACTGCACGAATCTCAAAAGCTCTCTGATCTACACCTAGCAAGAAGAAAGACTCTCTCTCTAAAGATCATATCTGTTAAGAAGACCTTTCTCAAGCATTTTAATGACACACTCCTCAACAGTCGTCCAAAGGATCTATCTCTATCAACAAAAATACCACATGTATATATATATTGTAACTCTTCTTAAAATAGATAGAGAGTGTGAGACATAGAGATATATGTGTATGTGCATAAGAGAGTAATAGATATAGATGTCTCACAAGAAAAGAAAAGAGATTACAAAAGAAGAATAGAGAGTCGTATGAAGAAAAAAAGAAGAAGAAGAAAAGAAAAAAAGAGAGCTTGTGAGAATATATTAGAAACAAAGAGATGAGGATGTCACACGAAAGATAGTGTGATAGAAAGAAAAGGAAAACACATATAAGCCCCAGATAGTTTGTGTACAAGAGTTTCATTTATTCTAATACTTCCAATTTCTTATAAACATAAATCTGATAATCTATCGAGAAACACTTTGGCCTGAAGAGGCTTTAGAAAGAATACTTGGGTTTGAGCCAGGAGTGGCTCATGAAAGAATACTTGGGTCTGCCCCAGGAGTGGGTGCTTTCAAAAGAATACTCAAGCACGGGTTATGCTTAAGCCAGGAGTGGCTGAAGTCAAAATAATACTCTTAAGCTCAGTTTGGGCTGTTTATGTAAATAATTTTTACATAAATAGAAATCCTTCAGATTTGAAGGTACTGGATGTAGTCTCTGAGTTGGAGGTGAACTAGTATAAATTGCTTGTGTATTGTTTCTTTCTCTCTGACTCTTTTACTATCAAAAGTCTAGTGCATTATCATTAATATCTTTGATAGTAAAAGTTTGGTAAATAACGCTCGCTCAATCAAAGAATCACGCTCTCCACATAAGCAAAAGTCTAGTTCGCTGTGCAAAATGTTGTTACATTTAAATATCACCTTTTGGTTTGAAAAAGTGAACAGACTTATTCAACTCTCTCCCTTCCAAGTCTGTTCTCTGAACCATAAAAAAATATACATAAAAACACTTTATAAACTTAGCCATTTTAGAAGTGGAATTATATCTAATTTGACCTTACAAGTATATAAATAAAGGTCTAATAGACTAATGTTAGAAAGGAAGTAATATCATTAATAATGGAAACTAGGAATAATAACTTTAATTAAGGATAAAACTATATTTATAAACATCTATAAATAAATTTGAATATAACTAGTAATAATAGATCAACTACGTATAGGCACACATTCACAAGTTATAAAGAATTTACGTTAAAAAAGGGTAAGTACTATGTTACTAGTAGTAAGGTTGAATAAGTAGTGTAATCTATATATTATATAAAACTCAGTTTCTACTTAGTGGAATCTAACAGGTGTCATTCTTTGGTGCACTTATTTTCCCTTAATAAATCTTCTCCCTTCTTTTACAACTTTTTTAATTTCAATTTAATATTTGATTTGATTTGATTTAAAATTGAATATTTGATTATCCCAAAGCATCATGTGTCTTTTTATCCCTCTTTATCTTTTGGTCTCTTCTTTTCCACCCCCGCATCTCTTTTTTTTTATCTCTCTTTATCTTATGGTCTCTTCCTTTCCACTATGAGCTTTTCCTTCCAGCGTTGCGTTTTTTCTTGTGTCTCTCTATCAATGGGTTACGGAAACATCAAACTCCTGCGTCCCAGTATCAGCCAAATTACAGGGTCATTTCTACCATGACAAAGGGTGAAGAGTTCAAGCGTGATGAAACCGTTGCTCAGATTATGTGTTCTTTGTTTACAACTAAAAAATAATCATTACTCTGAAAATCAAATTCGTGCTTTGGGCTTACCTTCTTACATTCGTTGTTCATTGTTTTTAGGGTTTCTATTTTACTTTTTCCAAAATCCTTTCTAAACATAAGATATAAATCATTCACAAGGTAGAAAATATGAATACCTAAAGCATAGAGTATTGTACATTTTGTTCTGATTGAAATTTCAATATAATAGCAACTAATATTATAACCCTATTCTGATTCATGTTTTGAAATTATATTCCCCCATGAAATGAATAGTAATTATAACTTTGGGATGGAGGTTTTCTAATCATTGTTTTGGGCTATATTTGTTTCTTCTTGTAGAATAAAGATTTATATTATTTGTTACATGTTATTTTTTTTTGTATTTAACCTTTATTTGTGATAAAATATTTTATGACTGTTGTTTGATTTTCATTTTTTTCTGTTATCAGATGAGCAAAAGGTAAAGTTCTGATGCATTATCTTAACCCGGTATGTTAATTCTGAACACTCCTATTTGTTTGTTTGAAATTAGAGAAATTCTTGGGTACCCTCAACCAAGTGAGGGTTTTAATACCCTCACCTACATGGCATGCCACATAAGCTCTTTTTTTTAAATCAAATTTTATAATTTTTTTAAAAAATTAAGATTTCTTTTTCTTCCTCGTCCCTGTAACCTTATGTCTTAGAACCTCCTTCGCGGCAACCTCCATCATTTTCTCTTCCTCTCCTTGTCGCTCATGTCCTTCCTTAGAGTTTCATTCCAAAACAAATTCGCATATCCTACCACCACGGGAACCCACCTCCGTGTGAGCCAGAACCACATCGCGCTGTCGCATCTCTACGGTAGCGATGCAACGCCATTACGAGTCCTCTTTGGAACCCCATCGATGACCACCGCCATCCCTGCACAACTTTGACAGCGTGACCCACTCTACAACACAGCCATCATCTCTGAAATCTGTGAATGACTAAATGGTTGCTTATTAAATCATTTCTACAAATTTTCAAATCACAATCCCTATTTCCTCAATTCAACTCACAAGCTAACTTTTGAGGTCAGTTAGACCTACCAATCTGCAATTCTTAAAAGAAGTACAACTTCTTTGGAGTTCATATAGAGACTTCTATTAACATTAACCACTTGAAATTATAAATCAGCAAGATGTTCTCCATGGTGGTCTAAATGGAGGTATGTTATGATTTTTGTTTGTCTCCTTTCATCTATTCTCTATTTGTTAGTTCTTTGTGGCTTAGAATTGCTTATTAGACTAATAGTAGCAAGTATGGTGTGATTGTCGGGTTCATTTAATTCTTCCATGAAAAGACTAGATGGAGAGGTGTTAACAACTAAAAATGCAAGATAATTTTCTTCCGCAACTAAAGGAGACACACTTGAAGGTGAATTTTCTTTGATAGTTTGTTTTATGAATTTCTCTCGCACTGTTCATTCTCTTTCTTCAAATATTAATAGATAGCCTCTGTTATGAGTTTTAAATTTACAGGGTAACGAAGTTAATTTATTCCAACCTGCTACTGAGTTCTTACCCATGATTAATGAGGTAGGCATTTGAAATATACTATCATGAATCATCTTTCAGTATTTTTTTCTATACTGGAACTTGTTATCTTTATTGTCTTATGTTTGGGCAGGTACTCCAGTCTCTTGTTGAGTGTATGAAAGACATCAAGGGAGCTAAAGTGGAGAACAATAAATTTTGTATCTATTCACCGCTACAATGTAGATGAAAAGGTATAAGGTTCTGTTCTTATACTTATAGTTTTATACTAAAGTGTTAAATTCCTTAGCCTTTTCCAGAACTTATTACCTACCATGTTTGTGAATGTTTTTCTTTTCAAATAAATATTCAAAGTTGGAATTTGGTGGTGCAACGTGTTCATGATGTTCTAAAGGCTTATACACATTTGTGATTAATTCATGGGTGGAAGGTCCTTCTACAGAGCTAAAACCAACCATTTAACTATTTTTGAGGATATTCAACTGTTTAGTGATGTTTCCCCTTTAGTTTTTGACTCATTTCTAATTACTATTTCAGGTTTTAAGGTCTGACCTGTGATTAATTGGGACAAGGAAAAAGCTGTAATGTTTTTACTTGAGTCATTTGATGAGTACATTTGTTTTTTATTTGATGTAATGTATGTTAGGTGGTGACTTTGTTTAAATACTAGAGTTTATTGTTTTTCTGCAAGTGAAGTAACACTATAAATATTCTTTTTTAGGACTTAACAATTTTGAAACTATCAACCTATACTCATTTGATTCAATTGCTTCAACACACGTGAACAAGTAGCTTCCTTTCTTTGATTACTTTTGTGATTCTTTAACATGGCATTCATATTCGTATAAGGTGTACTTATGCAATTAGTCATGCAATAAGAAGTGTAACAATTGTAGCTGGAGTTGCATAACACAATTGCCATGTACAAATAGGTTTGTGAAGATCTGGTGTAAGCTCAAAACAAGGTGAAATCTATATGACTATAAGGTTTTTAATCTGACCAATCTATTAGAATTCTTTGTACCAACAAATTTTATGTGACTATTGATCATTACCATAAAAGAGATTAGTCTATTTATGTACTGATTGAGTATGGCCATTTTCTTTTTTTTTTGTTATAGTTTTACTTGCTACGGTATGGGATGAAGTGATAGATACTTTTGAATTTTTTACGCTTTTTATTTGGTTAATCTCTGGATGTTATATATCTTTGTGTGGATTACTTTTTATTGGCATTATTAGAAGCACGTTACATTATGACATAGGATAATGGTCTTAAGATCAATTTCAAAACACTTACCTAGTTTTAAGCTTAACTTCATACTGTTGGTGTATGCACTACGAGCTATTAATGTATTGTCACGACCTGGATCGCGGCGGCACGGCCGACCCTCAAAACGATCTTTTTCGAAAAGAAAAACAGGGAGTCGCCACCAATATTTTTAGGACAAAATACTGGAAAAACCTTTGTTAAAGCAATGGTTATAAAAATGAAATTCTATGATTCAGGAGTCTGATTACAGGTGAGGAAGGTATTAGCACCTCAAAACTGTCCGTTATAAAAACGGTTACCTCAATATGATAGCGCGCATTATAATTAACCCAATAATTATTTTAACTTCTTCGTGAAAAGAAAATATACGAGATGACAAAATATACAAAAAATAAACAAAAATAAACACAGAATATTTACATGAGATTAACAGGACGTCTCGTCCAAATTAATCTCGCTCCATCATTTTTTATAAGAAAAGATATTAAAGAAAATGAGATTAACAGGACGTCTCGTCCAAATTAAACTCGCTCCACCATTTTTTTTAAAAATATAATAAAAATTACAATAATAATGATAATAATAATAAATGCAACTTCTATACCAATCCAAATAAAAGGTGTGAAACACTCATTTCCATTAATATTTGTCAATTAACAAAAATTGATTATTAATTGAAAAGGGAAGAGAGACATTAATCAACAATTAATTTAACAGAAACTAAAACAGATACAATTATAAAAAAAATAAAGGGGAGAGTAGGACCAGTGTGGGGAGAAAGAAGCTGGTTGGTGTAACGAGAGAGGGGCTGGATGGTGTTGAATAAGGAGATTGAACGGTGTGTTTAAAGGATTTAAAGGGGCTGTTGGTATTGAGAAGGGGACGGTGTTGGAGGGGGTGTGAGGTGTGTGTGTGTGGTTCAGTTTTAGAGGGAAAGAGGAAAGGGAGAGTACGGTGAGAGAGAGAGAAAAGAAGAGAGTGGGTGATGAAAGGGGGCTGTGAGGTATGTGTGTGATACGATTTTAGAGGGAAGGAGGAGAGGGAGAATACAGTGAGAGAGAGGGTGAACGTGGAGTGAGAGGGAATGGGACAGTGTTGGAGGCTGTGAAGAGGAGGCTGTGAGGAGGGACGGTATAGTGGTTTGAGGGGTGAGGGACAGTGTCTAAGGAGACGGTATTGTGGTGTGGGGGTTTAAGAGGATTGTGTTGGGTGAGGTAGAGTGAGAGAGGGGACGGTGTGGTGTAGGAAGAGGAGAGGAGGACGGATGGAGAGGGACGGTGTTTTAGGAGGCTGTGAGGAGTGGGCTGTGAGGAGGGACGGTATTGAGAGACGGTGTTTTAGGGGGCTGTGAGGAGTGGGCTGTGAGGAGGGACAGTGTTGAGAGGAGAGGGACAGTGTTGGTTTGAAGAGGGCTGGACCGAGTGAAGAGAGGAAGAGGGACAGCGTTTAGAGAGGGGCTGGACCGAATGAAGAGAGGAAGAGGAAGGGACAATGGAGTTTCTTAAAGCTTTGTTTCTTCTCTAATGCGTCCTCCTCTTCAGTGAAAGCTTCTCCCTCCCTTCTTCTCTTTCGTTGGGGTACTTATAATAGTCCCCAAGTGTGCATGATTGCTTGGACAGCCTGGCTCTTGACAACTGAATGGAGGCTGGTGGGAATTTTTATTATTTCTTCCTTTGTTTGGTAGTGAGCCGTCCTTTGAAATTAGCAAATCAACTTGGACAGTGTGTTGGAAACAGCCTGGATCTTGACAAAGGAGGCTGGTGGGAATTCTTTATCATTTTCTTCCTGTCTGGTAGTGAGCCGCCTCCCTTAATTCAAGGATCCACTTGGATAGTGGAAATCCAAGTCAGCATGGTTTAAATCCGAGAGAAAATGATGGAAATCTAAGAGAGCATGGTAGAATTCCGAGTGAAAATGACTCGGATTAGCCTCTCAGTCAGTATTCATCCATAGTTGGAGTCAATTCCGAGTGGAATGAAGGTTTTCCAATAGAAAACCGAGTGAAAATAGTCCTTTCCGAGTGAGAATTCTTCTGGGAGGAGCTCTCCTATGGAAGGCCGAGTGGAAGTTTTGCTCGGTATTGGGCCGCAGAGAGGAGAATGCGAGTGAAAAAGTGTGCAATTGGATTGAAGGGACAAACAAGGTAATTCTGATTGGAACAATCAATCAGACCGAGTGAAAATTGACTCAGAACCGATTGAAGAGGACTCGGTGCTAATTGAAAAGTGTTACTCAGAATTGGTGAAAAGTGTCTCATAATTGTTGAAAATGGGGGTTCGGAATTGAGTGAGAGTACTCACTCGGGAGTGGGTGAGAAAGGAATGACTCGGAACCGACTGAAGATTCTTCACTCGGTGCTGACTGGAGATTCTTCACTTAGTGCTGATTGGAAATACTTCACTCGATACTGACTAGAAATACTTCACTCGGTGCTAATTGGAAGAGTGGCTCAGTGCAGACTGAAGAGGCATCACTCGATGCTGACCTTGGAGATTCTTCACCCGGAAAGAGCCTTTTCACTCAGAATTTGGGATCTTGGCAATTTTCACTCGGAAAGAGCCTTTTTTCTTACTCTGAAATTGGACTCTTGGACATTTTCACTCGGAAAGAGCCTTCTCCTCATTCAGAATTTTCATTCAGTCGTCAATTGTTCAGTGCACTCACTCGCCCTTATTTTCCAATCAGGAATGGCTTTCACTCGGTAATCAGTTGCTCGGTGCACTCACTTAGGAGTCGTCTTCAGAAGGATTTCACACGGATTTTCCTTTCTTCAGTCCAATCGGAAACATTTATTCAGAAATCCTTTCATTCAGTCGTTGTCACTCGGAAACCGATTAAAGATTGACAACGAAACTGATTGAAGAATGGCTCAGTCGGCAAATATTCATTCGGAGTTGTCACTCGGATTTGTCACTCGGAGTTGACCTTCTTTGCAATCAGGGCTTGGAAACTTTTACATTTTCACTCGGAATCGGTTTTCTTCCCATCAAAATCTGACTACCCAGATATACTCACAATCGGACTTCTGTTCCAGTCAGAATCTGACCACCCAGATTCACTAAGATTCAGACTTCACACTTCACTCAGAAGGTTTCAATCAACATTTCTCCTTCGGATGTGCTTACTCGGATGTTGGGATTATTTCACTCGGACTCAGCCTTCGCCCAGAAAAACTTTCCCCAATCAGCACTTCTTTACTCGGATTAGATGCAATCAGAAAGCAATCCTTCTCAGCATTCATTCTCCAACAGAGTCAGCTATTCATCACTCGGAATGGCTCTGACAGGGAGTCATTCCACTCCTATTCACCTTCATCAGTGAAGCATTCCACTCGGAACTGACTCATTCTGAGTAATTCTACTCGGATTTGATCCTTTTTGAGTCATTTCACTCGGATTCACTCCAAAAGGAGCATATTCCACTCGGATTTGATCCATTCTGAGTCATTTCACTCAGATTTGATCATTACTTAAGTCATTTCACTCGGATTTATCCCAAAAGGGCAATATTTCACTCAGAAATAGCCTTCTTCACTCGAAAGTAACCATTTTTCACTCGGAAATCATCATTTTTCACTCGAAAATCATCATTCTGAGTCATTCTTCTCAGCAGATCATTCGAAAATGAAGTCCAGTCCTCTCAGAATCCTTTCTATTTGGGTCGGACCGAAAAAGGTGTTCACAGATGCCCCTCTTTACTTCTTTTTCACAAGAGAAACACAAAGCTTTCCATGTTTTTGAAGTGAAAAGGAAGTAAAGATATGAACACCGATGTAGGGACCAAGTGGGACCTCTCGATAGGTATGGCGTCCGAGTTGTTGTAACCTTTTTTCACATCTGTCTCTCTCTCTCTCTTTTTCTTTTTTCTTTTTTTGAGATTGAGTTTTTTTTTTTTTGAGTTCTGAATGGACCAGGAAAAATTCTTTCAGTGAGAAGATCGGGATTGACCCCCGGTAGACTGGAAAATAAAGGGTGCCTGCATAGGCGACTGGAAAGTAAAGGGTGCCTGAATAGGCGGACGGAAAGTAAAGGGTGCCTGAATAGGCGGACGGAAAGTAAAGGGTGCCTGAATAGGCGGATGGAAAGTAAAGGGTGCTTGAATAGGCGGACGGAAAGTAAAGGGTGCCTGAATAGGCGGACGGAAAGTAAAGGGTGCCTGAATAGGCGGACGGAAAGTAAAGGGTGCCTGAATAGGCGGATGGAAAGTAAAGGGTGCCTGAATAGGCGGACGGAAAGTAAAGGGTGCTTGAATAGGCGGACGGAAAGTAAAGGGTGCCTGAATAGGCGGACGGAAAGTAAAGGGTGCCTGAATAGGCGGACGAAAAGTAAAGGGTTCCTGAATAGGCGGACGGAAAGTAAAGGGTTCCTGAATAGGCGAACGGAAAGTAAAGGGTGCCTGAATAGGCGACGAAAAGTAAAGGGTGCCTGAATAGGCGGACGGAAAGTAAAGGGTGCCTGAATAGGCGAACGGAAAGTAAAGGGTGCCTGAATAGGCGGACGGAAAGTAAAGGGTGCCTGAATAGGTGGACGGAAAGTAAAGGGTGACTGAATAGGCGAACAGGAAAGTAAGGGGTGCCTGAATAGGCGGACGGAAAGTAAAGGGTGCCTGAATAGGGGAACAGGAAAGTAAGGGGTGCCTGAATAGGCGAATGGAAAGTAAAGGGTGCCTGAATAGGTGGACGAAAAGTAAAGGGTGCCTGAATAGGCGAACAGGAAAGTAAGGGGTGCCTGAATAGGCGAATGGAAAGTAAAGGGTACCTGAATAGGCGAACGGAAAGTAAAGGGTGCCTGAATAGGCGAACGGAAAGTAAAGGGTGCCTGAATAGGTGAACGGAAAGTAGAGTGTGGGGTTGACCCTCGGTTGACTGGAATGCAGAGATTGGGGGAGCTAACAGGACGTCTCGTCCGAATTAACTCATTGGACTTAAAGGCTCAGGGTGATGCCCCGGTTTGACATGACTGAAGGTTCTTAGGGAATTGCTCCCTGAATGAAAGAGAGTGATCCTGGGGTGATGCCCCAGTTTGACATGATTCGAAGGAACCTTAGGGAACTACTCCTTGACTGAAAGAGAATGAACCTGGGGTGATGCCCCAGTTTGACATGTTTTGAAGGAATCTTGGGGAATTGCCTCCCTTGACTGAATAGATCTGGGGTGATGCCCCAGTTTGAAATAGTTTGGAGGAGCCTTGGGGAACCACCCCTCGATTGGAACAGAAGAAATCTGGGGAGATGCCCCAGTTTGAGTTGTTTGGGAAGTGTAGTTCCACTGGGGAAGAATTTGGTGATTCGGGGTACTGCCCCTTGATTGGGAATGGAAAATTTAGGGTCCATCGGGGAAGAGATCTTGAGAAGTGCCAGCTTTGGCGATTGATTCCACTGGGGAAGAGAATTTGAGAGATGCTGATTTTAGAGTTGAGCGGGAGACTTTGAAGATTGCCAACTTTGGCGATTAAGGAGAAAGAAACTTCAAACGGTGCCAGCTTTGGAGATTGAAGAGAAGACTTTGAGAAGTGCCAATTTTGGCGATCTAAGGAAGGCGTTCTGAGAAGTACTAACTTTGGCGGTCTAAGGAAGGAGTTCTGAGAAGTGCCAACTTTGGCGGTTGAAGAAGAGATTTTGAAAAATGCCAACTTTTGGCAATTTGGGGAAAGAATTCTGAGATGCGCCAACTTTGGCAGTTGAAGAAGAGAGTTTGAGCAGTACCAACCTTGGCAATTTAAGGATTCTGAGGAGTGCCAACTCTGGCGATTAAGGAGAAGATTTTGAGAGGTGCCAGCTTTGGCAGTTTGAGGAAGAGATTTTGAAAATGCCAACTTTGGCGAGATTTGAAGAAAGGATTCTGTGGAGTGCCAGCTTTGGCAGATTTGAAGAAAGGATTCTGTGGAGCGCCAACTTTGGCGGTTGAAGAAGATTTGAAGGACTTGATTGAGGTGTCCACACTTGACATGACTATCTGTTATAACAACCTGCAGAAAAAGGTTAGTAGTGCAAAGTAAAATTCAAAAACTGGGTAGGTCCTGTGAAACCGTGACCCTTAGGATAACTCATGGATAGAGGAGAATGAAAGATGGCGATCATAGCTTTGAAGCGCGTGCCTAGCTGAGTCTTCATGATGATGGCCTAAGACGAGGTCGAGTAGTGGGAGCGTCCTGTTCCTCACGACTTTAAATGTTCACCATTCTTTCATTTATTTTTATAAAAACACAAGGTTTTACCAGATCAATGCGTATATATAAAAAAAAGGGTAAATTTTATTCATGTATGTCAAATGTAATATCCCTGTTTTTAGTAGCAGTCTTATTTAGTAAAAATTGAAGTTTAGAAGGTCTGTAAGTGGTAATAAGTGAATATACACCCCGTTGATAGTCTGTGGTATCTCAGAAATGTCATTTTTGTACATAATAATGGAATTTATATGGACCATTAGTGAAATTATGCAAATTCCGAGTGAAATAGGCTCTGATCCGAGTGACAGAGTGAAATTCCGAGTGAAGGATTAGAGATTCCGAGTGAAGAATGAAATTCCGAGTGTAAGGTTATGTTATCCGAGTAATATATGACCAAGAAGGTTACTACCGAGTGGATTCTTGATCACAGAGACAGCTGGAGTGAAGTGGGTTCAAGAAAACCACTTCTAGGTGAAAATTCCGAGTCAAAACACCCTTGATTCATTGTTTCTGAGTCAAAACTTGCTAAGTACTTCTATTTCCGAGCAAAACCTCTCTGAAATATGGAATTCCGAGTGGAATATAGGAATGAGAGCCCAATCCAAGTAGAATATATAAGGTTTAGAGCCATTATTGAGTGAGGCTATGTTTATGACTCTTTTTCCGAGTGATAAAAACCTTAAAGGATTCCGATCGAAACACATTTTGAGGAAGGATAGTGTATGTGTACCTAAGAGATGAGTATCCGAGTGAAAAATGAGTGGGGAAGGACTTAAATGCTCCTGAAAGGTAAAATCCGAGTGAACCTCTTATGAGGGAAGAGTTGTTATAATGGTTTGGATTGGAAATATATTCTAAGTGTATGATATATATATATATATATATGAACCGAGTAAATGAATACATGTAAGCGTTTTATGTTGATTTGATGCTTCTTACCGACTGGAACGTGTTATGGAAGTATTTGGGAAAGATTCCGAATGGTTTCGTAAGAATATGATTAGTAAACCGAGTGGAAAAAGTGGAAGGAGCCATTCCGAGAGAAATATAGAGAGGCTGAACCATTTCCGAGTGAATCTATGAGTATGACTCCTCTTCCGAGTGAGATATACTCTATTGGACCAATTCCGAGTGAGACTTGTATGTGTAAGTCTTTTCCGAGAAGTGAGGGCCTTAATATGTTCTGATTGGAATTGTAGTTGAAGAATTTGGTTAAAACTGAGAGAGAAATATAAGTAAACTGAGTGAGTAAAGTTTGAGTATTTCTGAGTGGTAAATCCGATTGGTTCCTTTCTAAGATATGAATTGTTATTGGAACATATCCTAAGTGATTAGAGTTTGAATAAATTCCGAGTGATTGACTAATTAGGAGAGAGAGTCGGGTTCTAGAAGAAACACTTCCGAGTGAGAATTGTAAGTCTATGCCGAGTGATGAATGTGAAGTACATTCCCGATTGTGTTGAAGTTAAATACACCGAGTGGTATGGAAAGTAGCATTCCGAGTAAGTGGATGACTTTTACCGAGTGGAACAGTGTATGTAGAGATTCGGATTTGGAATAAAAATTTCGAGTAGAGGAAAGATAGGAAAAGATTTCGAGGGAGTCGGTTTTTGAAGGACATTACCGAGTGATAAAGGACTAGGCTTGGAATGATTTAACCGAGTAAGAACCATCAGAAATGACCCGGATTTGGGATATAATACCGAGTGAAAGGCCAAGCAAATTAGGAGTCGGTGTGGGGGTGAATTACCGAGTGAATGATGGGAAAGATGAGTCGGTTTCATGGGAATGCCGAGTGAGGATTGGCTGATTCGCTCAAGCGAGCAAGCCACGCTCAAGCGAGCTTTGTAATTGTTGACTCGGAAATAGGAATTCCAGTCGGAATAGTTGTTCACTCGGTATTCACTGACAGAAGTGCGTATTGACTTCAATTTTGTCTTTTCATGATTATTTAAATTCAATCGTGCGCATTATGGATAGTGGACGACCAGAAATGGGCACTGACTCAGCATATCACTTTATTTAATCTCCACTGACCCTTCCATTATCACTGACTCAGCATACCACTCAGAAATGGGCACTGACTCAGCATACCACTCAGAAAAGCTGTCTCCCACTTGTCTTCCCACTCACTTCCTCCCTATTTAAATGAGCTCAAGGTCCTCAGAACTCACACCACACACACGACCCAAACACTCTTCATCACTCTCTTTCCCAGCAAGTTCTTTCCCACTCCTATCCCCTCTGTTTCACTCGGATTTGAAGCAGGACAGTGAAGGGAGCCTCTTTCTTCTCCTCCAGGAACTTCATTGAGGTAAGGGGGTATATTCTTGGGTGCCTTATGGGAAAACCGAGTGGAGGACAGATTCAGTGTGTATGAATTACATGCTTTAAATTGTTATCTATATATGCATGTATATATATATATATCTGTTACCGAGTGTATATAATCAGTGATGAATTGTGAAATGATATGTACTTATTGGACTGAAAATATTAAGAATCATGGGTACCGTGTGATTTCCAGTGAAACAAATATGATAACAGGTTATGTTTTATGATAATCCGACCGGTTTTACACTTATTTTACTCGGTTTTGCTTATTTATACTCGGATAGTATATTTCTAGTTGATTTCACTCGGAAAACATAGTAATTCACTCGGAAAATAGCATTCCAGCTCATTTTCACTCGAACCTAAACTCATTTCAGTCGGAAAATAACTTACCAGTATTATTTCACTCGGATTTTTTAACCAGAACGTTTGGAGAACCCTTCTCAGTATGATTCCACTCGGAATCATACATATTTCACTCGGATTTGCCCCTGTTTCACTCGGAAAACTCTATTTTTAATGGTTTTCGCTTGGATTTTCATTTAGAAACTACTTCTTAATACTTTTTAAATTAATGAGAAGTTATAATTATTATTATTATCCTTATTCTATTATTATCCTAATTATTATTAATCTTAATATTATTAGTAGTAGTTTTCTTGTTATAAACCTTGTTAACATTTTAATTATGCGTAATTATATAAAGAATAAATTATTTTACTCCTTATGGAAAATACTATAATAGATATACTTACAATGTTTAAATAATTGATAGAATCCAAAGAACTTGGAAATGATATGATGAGACTGGAAATACATAAGATACCCAAGGGATCAATTGATAAGATAAATGCATTTCGCATCATGAAAATATTTTTGAAGAAGAAAAACCTCTAGAGCATACACTTGGTACAGTGAAGGACACTCACGTTCGATCTTAGTAGAAGAATCTTGGGAGTACAACTGGAACGGCAACCCAATGGCATCAGAGTCGCGCCCTGATAGCCGGGTGAGACGAATAATTCTGGTGTACTTTGACTAAATGACAGAGTGTGACCATGATCGTAGGGATCCATGTCTCAAATATATATATAAATCAATGATGAGAACCAATGAGTTCATTTGTACCAGAGCTTGGGTGGACCCTGATCGCTCTAGAGAATTGGAATGGTGATATTCCAAAGAAGAAGAAATAATTTCTTGGGCCCACATGCATCATGAGACTTAAATAAGATAAATCATAATAAATTTGACTCATGCATTTCATGACCATATGCTTGAGTGTTATGATTGTGAATATGCTAATTGTACAATTTATATGATAACAACATGCTTGATTGCTATGATTATGAATATGCTAATTGTATAATTTATGTGATAATAACATGCTTGATTGATATAATTGTGAATGTATGATCTATGTGACATTGTATGTTAACTGGATTATGTCCGCACCGGATTAACCAATCAGGGTCTTGGGTTATACTCACCCTTACTGTTGACCATTTTTCAGAGGAATTAGAAACTCAAGAACCCAAATGTGAAGATCAGCAATGTGCTGAACCCATTGAGAATAATCATTAAGGATAGAATATTTATGATTAATAATCAGACACCGGATGACTGTATAATATCTAAGGGTGCCTGCGTGCCCCATTCTGTTAAGAGTACAATTACTTACAGTTTGTGAATGACTATGTGATATATACATTATTGCTTCCACTGATCTGCCACGTACTTATTTATAAAAAAAAAAATTCACTTTTTCTGAAAACTGTTAACACACTCAGTTAAATAGGATGAACCTACAAAAGGATTTGTCTTATCTAACCGAGGGTTTTACAAGGTGGTATCAGAGCATAGTCGATTCATTAAGCTTGGGGAGTGGACCATTAGGTTTCCACGTACTCTGATAGAAATATTAAACAGTCCATAAAACACCTAAGACTAGATTTCCTATGTGGAATTCTCCACATAACATATACACAGAACCTCTTTGTTGATATTCTATCAACAAATTCCTAAGCGATTCACTTAAACAATGATCATGACCTGGAGAAACTTCTTACTCAAATCATGGAGACAATAAGACAACGAGAATTATCCCATACTCTACTAGGCAGAGCCAAGGATTAGCTAACTTTCAACGGAACGATCTTACACAATTCGAAGAAGAGCTACGACAGAAAATCCGTCAAGTATTATTAGACCATAAGAGTTAAAATAAGAACCGATTAGAAATATGAGTTTAGGACCAAGTAGCTCCGATTGAGATATCATTGGTTAGGACTATTAAGGATATTAGTGGAATTTTTGAAGTTAGTAATAAGCCCAAAAATGAGATCCTATTCAGAAACAAGATATGACCTATTTTCTTATTCTCCCTTCATTTTCGTGTATATACTAGGACTTGGGATACCTTGGAGTTTAAGGTAAAATTCTCTAATCTTTGTTTCTAGGTTTTGAATTTCTATGTGATTAAGAGCATGCCTTGTGAATGGGTTTTAGGAATAGAAGCCATTTTCATGCAAAACCCAAAGGTAGAATACACTTATGTGTGTTTTAGGATGGATGTGAAGTGGTATACAAAAAATTTCAAGATTTAAGACAGAAGATGATGGTTGTTAATGACGATTGTTTGATTCTAGTGGAACCCTAACTTAGGATTTAAGGGAAGTGAATAATAATGTCATGAGAGATGATTTTTAGCGAAAACCCACGATAATGTGTATGTAGGTGTTGTTAATGGAAATTGGTGATTATTAGAAATGATCATTGAATTTTGATGAAAAATCCTAAGTGTAGTGATTTGAGGATTTTAACTAAGTTGATGATCTTGATGGCTTAAAATACTCTAGAATGATTACATATAAGGAAATGAATATCTGAGGCATTAGGTGTTGATTATTGAGGATTGGTAAAGAAGTGTATGTAATTGGAGTAATTAATTTAGACTATTGATGTTATGATAATAGATTAAGGAAACAATTGATAGTGGATTAAGATATTTGAAATGATAAATAGGCATGTCATTTTGAAATAAGATGAATTGGTGATGATCTTAGATGAAACCAGGAGACTTATAATGAGTTTGACTAAATTTTAGTAATGATTAAATGATTCATGTGATGATTTGGAAGTCTTAAGGCTAAGGAATCATAGTATTGTTATTGTTAGGTGTGGTTAGCATTTTAAGATTTAAAGAATCTTGGTTTTGGGAGAAGAATTCCCGAAGTCTAATACAAACATGTAAATTGGATTTAGACAAGTCTAGGACTTGACAACGAGTTATGAGAGAATAATGCCTTATAATGGTATATTAGTAGCAAGTATTTCTCAAAAGTTACCCCTACCACTGGAATAGACAGAGCTATAAAGACCAAGAAGTTAAGTCTCAGATACATAGAACCTATCAAATTCTGTAAAAGATAGGAACCAATGTGTGCCGTATAGCCCTTCCAAACCTTCATGATGTCCACACATATGAACTAGGCCCTGATCATGTTCGAAGTCCCGATCAATTTATTCTGGAAAGAAAAACCTTACCTTTGAAGCATCACCGATTAAGATTGTTAATCGATGTCGAAAATAGTTAAGGGGAAAGGAAATCTCTTCGGTCAAAGTAGTTTGGAGTCAAATGATAGAGACGCTACTTGGAAAGTTGAGGAAAAGATTAGAGGATTGTACTCTCAATTATTCCAACCATGAATTTCGGGACGAAATTCCTAAAAGGGGAGGAGAATGTAACATCCCTGTTTTTAGTAGCAGTCTTATTTGGTAAAAATTGAAGTTTAGAAGGTCTGTAAGTGGTAATAAGTGAATATACACCCCGTTGATAGTCTGTGGTATCTCAGAAATGTCATTTTTGTACATAATAATGGAATTTATATGGACCATTAGTGAAATTATGCAAATTCCGAGTGAAATAGGCTCTGATCCGAGTGACAGAGTGAAATTCCGAGTGAAGGATTAGAGATTCCGAGTGAAGAATGAAATTCCGAGTGTAAGGTTATGTTATCCGAGTAATATATGACCAAGAAGGTTACTACCGAGTGGATTCTTGATCACAGAGACAGCTGGAGTGAAGTGGGTTCAAGAAAACCACTTCTAGGTGAAAATTCCGAGTCAAAACACCCTTGATTCATTGTTTCTGAGTCAAAACTTGCTAAGTACTTCTATTTCCGAGCAAAACCTCTCTGAAATATGGAATTCCGAGTGGAATATAGGAATGAGAGCCCAATCCAAGTAGAATATATAAGGTTTAGAGCCATTATTGAGTGAGGCTATGTTTATGACTCTTCTTCCGAGTGATAAAAACCTTAAAGGATTCCGATCGAAACACATTTTGAGGAAGGATAGTGTATGTGTACCTAAGAGATGAGTATCCGAGTGAAAAATGAGTGAGGAAGGACTTAAATGCTCCTGAAAGGTAAAATCCGAGTGAACCTCTTATGAGGGAAGAGTTGTTATAATGGTTTGGATTGGAAATATATTCTAAGTGTATGATATATATATATATATATGAACCGAGTAAATGAATACATGTAAGCGTTTTATGTTTATTTGATGCTTCTTACCGACTGGAACGTGTTATGGAAGTATTTGGGAAAGATTCCGAATGGTTTCGTAAGAATATGATTAGTAAACCGAGTGGAAAAAGTGGAAGGAGCCATTCCGAGAGAAATATAGAGAGGCTGAACCATTTCCGAGTGAATCTATGAGTATGACTCCTCTTCCGAGTGAGATATACTCTATTGGACCAATTCCGAGTGAGACTTGTATGTGTAAGTCTTTTCCGAGAAGTGAGGGCCTTAATATGTTTTGATTGGAATTGTAGTTGAAGAATTTGGTTAAAACCGAGAGAGAAATATGAGTAAACCGAGTGAGTAAAGTTTGAGTATTTCTGAGTGGTAAATCCGATTAATTCTTTTCTAAGATATGAATTGTTATTGGAATATATCCTAAGTGATTAGAGTTTGAATAAATTCCGAGTGATTGACTAATTAGGAGAGAGAGTCGGGTTCTAGAAGAAACACTTCCGAGTGAGAATTGTAAGTCTATGCCGAGTGATGAATGTGAAGTACATTCCCGATTGTGTTGAAGTTAAATACACCGAGTGGTATGGAAAGTAGCATTCCGAGTAAGTGGATGACTTTTACCGAGTGGAACAGTGTATGTAGAGATTCAGATTTGGAATAAAAATTTCGAGTAGAAGAAAGATAGGAAAAGATTTCGAGGGAGTCGGTTTTTGAAGGACATTACCGAGTGATAAAGGACTAGGCTTGGAATGATTTAACCGAGTAAGAACCATCAGAAATGACCCAGATTTGGGATATAATACCGAGTGAAAGGCCAAGCAAATTAGGAGTCGGTGTGGGGGTGAATTACCGAGTGAATGATGGGAAAGATGAGTCGGTTTCATGGGAATGCCGAGTGAGGATTGGCTGATTCGCTCAAGCGAGCAAGCCACGCTCAAGCGAGCTTTGTAATTGTTGACTCAGAAATAGGAATTCCAGGCGGAATAGTTGTTCACTCGGTATTCACTGACAGAAGTGCGTATTGACTTCAATTTTGTCTTTTCATGATTATTTAAATTCAATCGTGCGCATTATGGATAGTGGACGACCTGAAATGGGCACTGACTCAGCATATCACTTTATTTAATCTCCACTGACCCTTCCATTATCACTGACTCAGCATACCACTCAGAAATGGGCACTGACTCAGCATACCACTCAGAAAAGCTGTCTCCCACTTGTCTTCCCACTCACTTCCTCCCTATTTAAATGAGCTCAAGGTCCTCAGAACTCACACCACACACACGACCCAAACACTCTTCATCACTCTCTTTCCCAGCAAGTTCTTTCCCACTCCTATCCCCTCTGTTTCACTCGGATTTGAAGCAGGACAGTGAAGGGAGCCTCTTTCTTCTCCTCCAGGAACTTCATTGAGGTAAGGGGGTATATTCTTGGGTGCCTTGTGGGAAAACCGAGTGGAGGACAGATTCAGTGTGTATGAATTAAATGCTTTAAATTGTTATCTATATATGCATGTATATATATATATATCTGTTACCGAGTGTATATAATCAGTGATGAATTGTGAAATGATATGTACTTATTGGACTGAAAATATTAAGAATCATGGGTACCGTGTGATTTCCAGTGAAACAAATATGATAACAGGTTATGTTTTATGATAATCCGACCGGTTTTACACTTATTTTACTCGGTTTTGCTTATTTATACTCGGATAGTATCTTTCTAGTTGATTTCACTCGGAAAACATAGTAATTCACTCGGAAAACAGCATTCCAGCTCATTTTCACTCGGACCTAAACTCATTTCAGTCGGAAAATAACTTACCAGTATTATTTCACTCGGATTTGTTAACCAGAACGTTTGGAGAACCCTTCTCAGTATGATTCCACTCGGAATCATACATATTTCACTCGGATTTGCCCCTGTTTCACTCGGAAAACTCTATTTTTAATGGTTTTCGCTTGGATTTTCATTTAGAAACTACTTCTTAATACTTTTTAAATTAATGAGAAGTTATAATTATTATTATTATCCTTATTCTATTATTATCCTAATTATTATTAATCTTAATATTATTATTAGTAGTTTTCTTGTTATAAACCTTGTTAACATTTTAATTATGCGTAATTATATAAAGAATAAATTATTTTACTCCCTATGGAAAATACTATAATAGATATACTTACAATGTTTAAATAATTGATAGAATCCAAAGAACTTGGAAATGATATGATGAGACTGGAAATACATAAGATACCCAAGGGATCAATTGATAAGATAAATGCATTTCGCATCATGAAAATATTTTTGAAGAAGAAAAACCTCTAGAGCATACACTTGGTACAGTGAAGGACACTCACGTTCGATCTCAGTAAAAGAATCTTGGGAGTACAACTGGAACGGCAACCCAATGACATCAGAGTCGCGCCCTGATAGCCGGGTGAGACGAATAATTCTGGTGTACTTTGACTAAATGACGGAGTGTGACCATGATCGTAGGGATCCAAGTCTCAAATATATATATAAATCAATGATGAGAACCAATGAGTTCATTTGTACCAGAGCTTGGGCGGACCCTGATCGCTCTAGAGAATTGGAATGGTGATATTCCAAAGAAGAAGAAATAATTTCTTGGGCCCACATGCATCATGAGACTTAAATAAGATAAATCATAATAAATTTGACTCATGCATTTCATGACCATATGCTTGAGTGTTATGATTGTGAATATGCTAATTGTACAATTTATATGATAACAACATGCTTGATTGCTATGATTATGAATATGCTAATTGTATAATTTATGTGATAATAACATGCTTGATTGATATAATTGTGAATGTATGATCTATGTGACATTGTATGTTAACTGGATTATGTTCGTACCGGATTAACCAATCAGGGTCTTGGGTTATACTCACCCTTACTGTTGACCATTTTTCAGAGGAATTAGAAACTCAAGAACCCGAATGTGAAGATCAGCAATGTGCTGAACCCATTGAGAATAATCATTAAGGATAGAATATTTATGATTAATAATCAGACACCGGATGACTGTATAATATCTAAGGGTGCCTGCGTGCCCCATTCTGTTAAGAGTACAATTACTTACAGTTTGTGAATGACTATGTGATATATACATTATTGCTTCCACTGATCTGCCACGTACTTATTTATAAAAAAAAAATATTCACTTTTTCTGAAAACTGTTAACACACTCAGTTAAATAGGATGAACCTACAAAAGGATTTGTCTTATCTAACCGAGGGTTTTACATCAAACATAATACAGAAAATGGATAATGGGGAAAATAGATGGGACGAAATGAAGTTACATAGGACAGGTCAAGGCCGGGAGAAACAGGGAAGGTTCAAGGATCCTCCAGTGAATTCCTGAGACTAGTGAGAACCTTAATCCCACGTCACAACCTCAAGTACATCGTTCAACTCTGCCTTCGAGAGGGTAGTTTGACCATGGTCCACATGCCTCAGTTTGCACGTTTTGCATTGGGAACTTTAGTTACTCTGCCGAGATGTTAACCCTAATTTTTACCTGAGCCGCCTTTTCAGGTTTTCAACTCACCGGGTCGCTCTAACTTTTTCCTAGGCCGCCCTTTCAGGTTTTCAGCCTAGCGAGCTTTTCTCTTTCTTTATAATATGTTCTTGTTCATTTTGGGCTACATCCTTTACAGTAAAAAGTTGAAACTGATCACACTCCAGTTGAGTCTGCCTATCCTTTTCCAAATTTAGTTTGATCCTTTGGGAAACTGTTGTTACTTCAAATAGGAGACTCTACTCCTATGCCATGTATCCAAGGAAATATTGGTGAGTCTTTTGGCATCGATGAGAGGGAATTACTTTGAATCATCATTTTGGCCTTTATTTTTTCTCTTTTTTCGTTTTCTGAATTTTTTCTTTTTCATTTTTTATTTTTTCTTTGCTATTTTTTTTGTTTTTGTTTTTTTTTCTTTGTTTTTTTGTTTTGTTTCATTTTTTTTATCCCTTTGATGATGCAACGACTCAATTTGATAGACTATTTCCTTGGTTACATGAGCATGAGGAATAACGTACCTTTTAAGGTTGAGGTGTTGATGATGACAAGAATGCAAGTTCTTGGTCTAGTGACATTCATCCTCCTCATACAGAAAATGACAGCTTGCTCGATGATCTGGACATAACCAGCTTACCCCATTTGGCATATGCATTTGGACTCCAACCTTGATTCTATTTTTTTTCATTTTTTTTTTGTATATATTTTTTTTGTGTTTTGCTTCTTTCGGCAAAGTCTTCCTCAATTGTGTCTACATTTATAGGCATAAGCAATTTGCCCTATTTATGCTGGCAACTGTTGAGGTTTCCTTAAATGACTGGTCTACCATTTGTCCAATTCGGGACTTGGCCATGTTGTCATTCCATAGATTCCTTCCACATCCTGAAACAAAATTACTAATGCCTTCTGATAGATTGCCCCCGTGATTCCTTCAGTTGTTCTTGACTTAGGGGTATTCTTTAACCTCTTGTTAACTTGTGCGGTGGCTCACAGGTTTCCCTTACCTTCTTCATTTGCATAGTCGACCGGGTAATCAAAATCGTGAAGCGTGATTGTGATTTCACTAGTCTCAAGAGGATCATTTTTGGATCTGCAATTTAGTGTGTTATGGCAAAATAAAGAAGAGAAAGGAAAAGCAAGTTAAAGAGAATGAGTCAAAAGCAAGGATAAAGGGATGAGAATTTTTTTTGAATTTCGATACGCATTTATTGATTGACTGGTAAAACAAGTTTTTTTTTCGCCCTTATTACATGAAAAATCCCAAAGCCTTAGGCATAGCAGAGGGATAAAACAAGACCTTGAGGCAATGGCAAATTATTTTGGTGAATCATTTAAAATTGAAGGGAGTTCGACAGCCTCCTAGTTATTGAGTTCTTGGTCCAGCAGGCAAGCGATCACCAAATCAGTATTATCATCAAAACCATCTTCATTATCGGCCACCACGGCATTAACTTCTGAACCTCCATGATTGGGCAGGGGATTTGTGGTCACGTTAGGGCTTCCTTCCCAAAAATTAATCCAGTCAGCTTTGATCAAATCTCTCACTTTATATTTCAAAGCCATGTAATTTTCTGTGGAATGCCCTGGTGCCCCAGCATGGTAATCACAATGAGCGTTTGGGTCATACCCCCTTGGGTAAGGAGGTTGCAACGGCCTCATGGGGCATGGAGCTACTAGACCCTTTTGAACGAGGATAGGTAAAAGTTCGGTATATGTTATAGGAATTGGATCGAACTACACAGGGGTGCGCTCATTGTTGGGGTTTCTCGTATTCTGATTATGATTAGGTGGTCGAATCGCTTGTTACAGATGATTGTATGTGTGGCATTGGTGCTCTTACCATGGGCGGACGGAAGTGAGGAGTATGAGTTGTCGGGCCCTGGGCGGCAGCGGCCACATAAGGATTGGGAGCTTGAATCATGGTAGGGGCGAATGGTCTCAGCGGGGCCGTCTTTTGATTAGAAGAGATGGAATTTGTTTCTCTATCCCTTCTCCCAGGTGCCGGCTTTCTCGTCATGCTTGCCCCAGATGGGCCCTGAGTGATTTTTCCTGTTCGTATTCTGCTTTCCACCTTTTCCCCAATAGTCACAATGTCGAAGAAATTGGATGAAATACTACCAATCATCTTGCCATAGAAAGGTGATGGGAGTGTGTCAATAAACATTATGATTATCTCTTTTTTCGTTAATGGGGGGTCCACTTGTGCCGCTATTTCTCTCCAGCGTTGGGCATACTCCTTAAACGTTTCACTGTCCCTTTTCAACATACTCTATAACTGAACCCTGTTGGGTGCCATATCCATGTTATACTTGTATTGTCTAAGGAAGGCATCTACCAGGTCCTTCCAACAACGAATATGGTTCCGCTCGAGGTGAGCATACCATGTAAGAGCGGCCCCTGCCAGACTATCTTGGAAGCAGTGAATCAACAATTGGTCGTTAGAAGAGTAAGATGCCATCTTTTGACAGTACATCGTGAGATGGTTCTTTGGACAAGTCATTCCTTGATACTTGTCAAAGTCTGGCATCTTGAATTTGGGCGGGAGGACAACATCTATGACTAGGCATAGTTCAGAAGCATCTATCAGTCTGAAACCTCCGGCGCCTTCCATCATTCTCAAACGCTCCTCTAGGATTTCTATCTTTTCCTTTTCGGGAGCTGCGACCGTGCTATGACCGCCTACCAGGTTCATCATGCGGGTTGTATCTTGGAGATTGGTCATATAAGGAGTTGCGTATCCGTATGGATAGCCGAGTGGCTGGTTGAACGGAGGCAACACATGGGACTGGTTCATTAGGCCTGTATTTGGTGAGGGACCTTGGGGTTAAGCCATATTTTGTATAGCCTAAGTCGGCTGGGTCATCTAGGCTCGTGTGTTTTGGGTTTGGTAGGTTTTTGGGTCATGGGTTTGTGTGTTTTGGGTTTGGTAGGCTTGCGGGTCATGGGTTTGTGTGTTCTGGGTTTGGTGAAGTGGTGGCATATTTGGCTGGGTGGGGTATGAAGCGTGAGGATTCATCGGTTGCTGGTCTTGGGCGTCTTGTTGGTTAGCGAGCGGGGGATAGTACCCTGGTGGTAGGCCATAAAGTGGAAAAGGTACTGGGTTGCCATCAGGACCGACAAATATATGCTGTTGTGCATAAGACTGGCCGTAGGGTGGCTGGGTCTCAATGG
Organism: Clitoria ternatea; assembly: GCA_037962975.1. Lineage (NCBI taxonomy): Eukaryota > Viridiplantae > Streptophyta > Magnoliopsida > Fabales > Fabaceae > Clitoria > Clitoria ternatea. Next base: position 142,131,108 of record CM075673.1, read on the forward strand.
CAGGGTTAGGTCTTCCAACATGAATAGTGAGAGGGGGTGTCGTTGTGTTAGGTAGTTGGGTTCTTGCTGGGTCAGAACCAATGGGGGGTGGTGCGGTGACAGGCTGCTGTTGGCTGTCCTTAACACCTACAGAGGAGGCTCCTTCTGTGAGTTTCTTTTCTAAGAGTTTAGTTAACTCCGCCACTCGCTCTTTCAGCTGATCGAACTCAGTCCTAAAGTCTCCCTCAACAACTTCTGCCTCAGCCATGAGTTTCCTTTGAAGTCGGGTCTGGTAAGGGTGCCTACCCGTGACGTCGGTGTTTCTTTTTTTTTTTAAAAGAAAGAAAAAGCAAAGAAATGTTAGGTGGAGATAGAAAGAAAGAGAATGTCATGGGAAGCAATCACAGGCTTTGGCGAATATCCTTTGACCATTCCTTTGAACTTATCGTTCAGAAGTACTAGGTATGGTAAACATGGAAATTAATACGGGATAGTTGTGAAGACAGAAGAAATTTTTCATTCTGAAATGCAATAGGAGCTTCAAGTTCAGCTATTTCTAGCTCAGGGAACCATGACCCTTCTCTTAAAGGTTTGATCCCATGTTAATTTCCACATCTTGCTCAAAGGTATTCGTTAAGCCCTGAATAACTTCCGGTGAGAATAGAAAGAAAGGAGAGAAAGAGCCGTCAGGAAACGACGTGCTTTGCAAATCGATATTCCCCTAGTAATTTTCCTGAAAACATTTTTGCATTTAGGGGGGTTATGATTTGACAAAACTTGTGTCAAGTCAAGGATCATGTGAGTTATGGATTTTCCGATCATCGTCAATACAAAAAGAATTGATTTTTTTTTGTTTTATATATATATATATATATATATTGATGATTCAAAACATCCGTAACTCAGGATCTAAAGACTTGTGCATAAAAAGAAACTACTTGCCCGTTAAAGGATCACTAGTTAAAAGTATGTCATTTTTTGGAAAAAGCAATCCACTAAACGGGCAAGCGGTCCCTTAATTTTAGATGAGAAGAGAGAGAATGAGAAAAGGTAGAAGTAAAGTTTGCCCCTTTGTGCCTTAAGTCAGGTTTTTCTGGAAGTCTCCTAATGGTTCTAATGTTTTTCTATCAGTGATACCTCGCATTAGGTGGCTTATTCTAAACTTTCTAAAGGTCACTAGAGTCAAGATCCTACTCATGATGTTGACCACAAATAGTAGGAACTCTACTAGGTGTGGGCACCATGAATAAGTCGAACTCTAGCTGAGATTCTCACGATAACCAGACAGGAAGTACATCCCAAATGGCTCCGCTACCAACCTCCCCTAATCTTAAGTTTTATTTGGGCCCGGGTATAGGGTCCCACTCAAAAGTGTGTGCAAATTGTGAGTGTAGTGTGTGAAAGAGGCATCCAATACCTGTACCTTACTCATCCTGCACATAGAACAAACACAGAGCAACAAAATAAAGTCGTCTAACCTAGGGTTCAATGATCACACAGATATTAATAGAACATAAATGATAGAATACAAATAAAACAGGAACCAAAGAAAAATAAAATAAAGGAAGAAGTCAAATAATTAATATGCTAATTAAAACATGCGCTATCAAATTAACTGGCTTGACTCTCTAATTCCCCAGTGGAGTCGCCATCTGTCGCGACCTGGATCTCGACGGTAAGGCCGACCCTCAAAACGATCTTTTTCGAAAAGAAAAACAGGGAGTCGCCATCAATATTTTTAGGATAAAATACTGGAAAAACCTTTGTTAAAGCACTGGTTATAAAAATGAAATTCTATGATTCAGGAGTCTGATTACAGGTGAGGAAGGTATTAGCACCTCACAACTGTCCGTTATAAAAACGGTTACCTCAATATGATAGCGCGTATTATAATTAACCCAATAATTATTTTAACTTCTTCGTGAAAAGAAAATATACGAGATGACAAAATATACAAAAAATAAACAAAAATAAACACAGAATATTTACATGAGATTAACAGGACGTCTCGTCCAAATTAATCTCGCTCCACCATTTTTTTTAAGAAAAGATATTAAAAAAAATGAGATTAACAGGACGTCTCGTCCAAATTAAACTCGCTCCACCATTTTTTTAAAAAAATATAATAAAAATTGCAATAATAATGATAATAATAATAAATGCAACTTCTATACCAATCCAAATAAAAGGTGTGAAACACTTATTTCCATTAATATTTGTCAATTAACAGAAATTGATTATTAATTGAAAAGGGAACAGAGACATTAATCAACAATTAATTTAACAGAAACTAAAACAGATACAATTATAAAAAAAATAAAGGGGAGAGTAGGACCAGTATGGGGAGAAAGGAGCTGGTTGGTGTAACGAGAGAGGGGCTGGACGGTGTTGAATAAGGAGATTGAACGGTGTGTTTAAAGGATTTAAAGGGGCTATTGGTATTGAGAAGGGGACGGTGTTGGAGGGGGTGTGAGGTGTGTGTGTGTGGTTCAGTTTTAGAGGGAAAGAGGAGAGGGAGAGTACGGTGAGAGAGAGAAAAGAAGAGAGTGGATGATGAAAGGGGGCTGTGAGGTGTGTGTGTGATACGATTTTAGAGGGAAGGAGGAGAGGGAGAATACAGTGAGAGAGAGGGTGAACGTGGAGTGAGAGGGAATGGGACAGTGTTGGAGGCTGTGAAGAGGAGGCTGTGAGGAGGGACGGTATAGTGGTTTGATGGGTGAGGGACAGTGTCTAAGGAGACGGTATTGTGGTGTGGGGGTTTAAGAGGATTGTGTTGGGTGAGGTAGAGTGAGAGAGGGGACGGTGTGGTGTAGGAAGAGGAGAGGAGGACGGATAGAGAGGGACGGTGTTTTAGGAGGCTGTGAGGAGTGGGCTGTGAGGAGGGACGGTGTTGAGAGACGGTGTTTTAGGGGGCTGTGAGGAGTGGGCTGTGAGGAGGGACGGTGTTGAGAGGAGAGGGACAGACAGTGTTAGTTGGAGGGGGGCTGGACCGAGTGAAGAGAGGAAGAGGGATAGCGTTTGGAGAGGGGCTGAACTGAATGAAGAGAGGAAGAGGGAGGGACAGTGGAGTCTCTTAAAGCTCTGTTTCTTCTCTAATGCGTCCTCCTCTTTAGTGAAAGCTTCTCCCTCCCTTCTTCTCTTTTGTTGGGGTACTTATAGGAGTCCCCAAGTGTGCATGATTGCTTGGACAGCCTGGCTCTTGACAACCGAATGGAGGCTGGTGGGAATTTTTATTATTTCTTCCTTTGTTTGGTAGTGAGCCACCCTTTGAAATTAGCAAATCAACTTGGACAGTATGTTGGAAACAACCTGGATCTTGACAAAGGAGGCTGGTGGGAATTCTTTATCATTTTCTTCCTGTCTGGTAGTGAGCCGCCTCCCTTAATTCAAGGATCCACTTGGATAGTGGAAATCTAAGTCAGCATGGTTTAAATCCGAGAGAAAATGATGGAAATCTGAGAGAGCATGGTAGAATTCCGAGTGAAAATGACTTGGATTAGCCTCTCAGTCAGTATTCATCCATAGTTGGAGTCAATTCTGAGTGGAATGAAGGTTTTCCAATAGAAAACCGAGTGAAAATAGTCCTTTCTGAGTGAGAATTCTTCTGGGAGGAGCTCTCCTATGGAAGGCCGAGTGGAAGTTTTGCTCGGTATTGGGTCGCTGTGAGGAGAATCTGAGTGAAAAAGTGTGCAATTGGATTGAGGGGACAAACAAGGCAATTCTTATTAGAACAATCAATCAGACCGAGTGAAAATTGACTCAGAACCAATTGAAGAGGACTCGGTGCTGATTGAAAAGTGTCACTCGGAATTGGTGAAAAGTGTCTCAGAATTGGTGAAAATGGGGGCTCAGAATTGAGTGAGAGTACTCACTCGGGAATGGGTGAGAAAGGAATGACTCGGAACCGACTGAAGATTCTTCACTCGGTGCTGACTGGAGATTCGTCACTTAGTGCTGATTGGAAATACTTCACTCGGTGCTGACTGGAAATACTTCACTCGGTGCTGATTGGAAGAGTGGCTCGGTGCAGACTGAAGAGGCATCACTCGGTGCTGACCTTGGAGATTCTTCACCCGGAAAGAGCCTTTTCACTCAGAATTTGGGATCTTGGCAATTTTCACTCGGAAAGAGCCTTCTCCTCACTCAGAATTTTCATTCAGTCGTCAATTGTTCAGTGCACTCACTCGCCCTTATTTTCCAATCAGGAATGGCTTTCACTCGACAATCAGCTGCTCGGTGCATTCACTTAGGAGTCGTCTTCAGAAGGATTTCACACGGATTTTCCTTTCTTCAGTCCAATCAGACACATTCATTTAGAAATCCTTTCATGCAGTCGTTGTCACTCGGAAACCAATTGAAGATTGACAATGAAACTGATTGAAGAATGGCTCAGTCGGCAAATATTCATTCGGAGTTGTCACTCAGATTTGTCACTCGGAGTTGACCTTCTTTGCAATCAGGGCTTGGAAACTTTTACATTTTCACTCAGATTCGGTTTTCTTCCCATCAAAATCTGACTACCCAGATATACTCACAATCGGACTTCTGTTCCAGTCGGAATCTGACCACCCAGATTCACTGAGAGTCAGACTTCACACTTCAATCAGAAGGTTTCAATCAATATTTCTCCTTCGGATGTGCTTACTCGGATGTTGGGATTATTTCACTCGGACTCAGCCTTCGCCTAGAAAAACATTCCCCAATCAGATTCACTTCAATCAGCACTTCTTTACTCGAATTAGATGCAATCAGAAAGCAATCCTTCTCAGCATTCATTCTCCAACAGAGTCAGCTATTCATCACTCAGAATGGCTCTGACAGGGAGTCATTCCACTCCTATTCACCTTCATCAGTGAAGCATTCCACTCGGAACTGACTCATTCTGAGTAATTCTACTCAGATTTGATCCTTTTTGAGTCATTTCACTCGGATTCACTCCAACAGGAGCATATTCCACTCGGATTTGATCCATTCTAAGTCATTTCACTCGTATTTGATCATTCCTTAAGTCATTTCACTCGGATTTATCCCAAAAGGGCAATATTTCACTCGGAAATAGCCTTCTTCACTCGGAAATAACCATTTTTCACTCGGAAATCATCATTTTTCACTCGGAAATCATCATTCTGAGTCATTCTTCTTAGCAGATCATTCGAAAATGAAGTCCAGTCCTCTCAGAATCCTTTTTATTTGGGTCGGACCGAAAGAGGTGTTCACATGTATCAATTTTAACTTATCAATAAAATTAGTATTTTTAGTTTTAAGATTGTTTTAAAACTATTTATCCTAGAATAATAGGTCATATAAGAATTATTCTTAAAACATCCCTAATCAAGTATTTACATGGGGACTTGTAAATACATTAAGACTAGTGTGTGAATGTACTGATGATTTGATCTCACAAATCATGGATATATATGATATCAAGTCTTTACATGGGTACACATTAAGAGTAATGTTGTACTGGACAGACCCACCATGAGAATGTTGCATGGATCATTACATGAGTGTCATAAATGGTTCTCAATGTGATAATGGTATATAGTCCTTTGACCTAAAGTCACTACGATTCCTACATAAGGAGTTTGTTGTTTTAATACAATCAAACGTCATCTGTAATAAGATGACCATAAATATTATAATTAGGTAATGGATAAATTATGCAAAGGGATGTGAGTGATGTAGATGAGATTTGTCTCTCCTATGTGACAGGAGTTATATCTATGGGCCACTTAATGGAGTGAGACTAATGAAATACATGGTCATGCTAGGATGAATAAATATTAGATATTTATTCTGTAAAGTCTACTCTGGTATCAAGTATAATGAATTGGGTCATACAAGGATAACGACAACCATGCCTTGGGCCCAATTAGATATCGTGACAAAAGGGATAAATATATAAAATAATTATCACTTATAGGTCATGTCGATGATAAATAATATTCGGATACAATGATGTATTGCTAGATTCCGCTCTTATTTTATATTAATAATAAAATATTTTATTATTAATATAACTGAATATTTTACCTATAGGATCACACATATAAAGTAAGCCCACCAGAGAATAGTTTTATTTTAGTTGGACTAAAAGTAAAACTATTGGGCCGAACTTATTTAGAATGAGTCAGGAGCCCAATGTTTAATGAGAGCTCATCAGGTTAAGACCTAAGCCTTTATATAGAGCATGAGATGCTCATAGGCTGCTACTCAGAAATTTAGATTACTCTCTGAATTCCGTACTAGTATTTGGAATTTTAGTTTCTAGTGGGAGTGCTTGTATGGACTCCTAAGGGCGAAGCTATAATTACTTCAATTGAAGAACTCGCTTTGCATCTACAAGAGGTAAACCGTAAAACAAAATTTAATTTTGCATAATGCTTTGAGACATCTGTTTTTGCAATCTTTATTTGGGAATCCTTTGTGTTTCCACTATCTCACCCTGAAGGATTCCCTAATAGTGATATCAAAGCCAGGTTGCAAAGATATGTTTTGGGCATTTGTTTGCGTTTCATGATGGCATGTTTTTCGTTCTGTAAAAGCTTTTAAAAATTTTGATTTATGAAATCATTTCTTGTTATAAGCTTTATGTTCTGTTTTGCGAAATTGGTTTACAGAACTTGTTTTGAAAAAAATTCAAGCATGGTTATGTATGAAATAATATCATGATTCGTATGCTCTTATATTTTCTGTAAATTGTATGCGATACTTTTATAGGTTTTCTCATTTGAAGTATGCGTTTCTGTTATTTTAGACTTGTATGATATTTGCATTTTCATTTTTTTGTATATGATACATGTGTTGAATTCGTTAATAATCATTGTCGCATACAAACTACATTTTGATAATGCGTTGATCTCCGAGCATGAATAGTTTATGTTATGGGGCGTCAAGTGATAAGGTTTAAGTGTTAAACCTTAGTTGTTCCTTAACCTAGGGTTCAAACATTGAAACCTAGGTAGCCGTTATGAGAAAGGCACAATTTGAATTCTAGGTTTTGAAACCCTAGATGGCGTTGCCTCCATGTACCTTGACGGTTGCGTTGTGAAGTGTTTGTAATAAGGAATTAGGGTTTCAAAGTGGTCGAAACCCTAGTCGAAATTTTAGAGTTGTTAATGTAGCGGGACCCCCGTACATTCTCTACGTAGTGCCTTATTACCGACGCCATGTGTTTAATGGCTCGTTTAAAAAGTTTTTTAATGCTTTCAAATGGGTTATAGTTAATTAATTAACATGTTGCATGGTGAATGGTTATGGTCTTAGTTATTTTATTTAAATACAGCGTGCGTGCTATGCCTCTCTCCATTCTGTTGTATTTCTTTTCTCAACCCTTCACTCGTATGTAAAGCGAGTTTCTTTATAATCTTGTAATCTTGATCGAGCCAACAAAGTAAAGACGTGGAAGAAAACTAGAGTGGTGACTCTAAGTTCTTTTGACTTTGAAAGGAACCAAGGAGTGGTGACTCCAAGAGGATGGTGGGTTCAAGAAGTAGGACTTTATGAAGCCATGGTAACATAGTTCCTTTAGGTTTATTTATTTATTTATCTTCTAGGAATACCATAACCATCTTACAATTTCGTTTGCATGCTTTAGGGATAATTTTATTGTGTTCAAGTGATTAACAAACAAGGTAATTTAAAATAAATTAAAATCCCTCAAAATAGTATTAAGTTACAAACGCCTTCCAATAAGTACACTCGTCAATACTAATGTCAATAAATAATGGGTCTGCTAAAGCAGGGTACTGATAAGTCTTGAAAAGACTTAATAAATTCATCTTTAATTTAACTTAATCCATTAAATATTGTTAAGTTTGGCATTATTATTTAATGAATTGTCATTATTTCTTGTTTTAATTATTTAATTTGAATATGTTTAAAATTGTGCAAGAAAATGGTTAAAAAGATAAGTAAATAAAGAAATATGTTATTGAGAGATTTATTAACCTAGTGTACATACGCTAGAAAGCCAGTGTACATACGCTAGGCATTTGTATGTTCTATTTTACAGGATCAGGTGCAGGAGATCCAACGTATATACGCTGGAATCCCAGCGTATGTACGCGCACAAACAAAACCTAAAAAGAGAAGAGTCAACAAGATTAAAGCATCACGCTCAAGAAAGAAAGCTCCAAGCTCAAGCGTGAAGGATCCATACAATTCACGTAAAAGGGAAGTGTCGCAATCGGGATCGCGGCGGCGCGGCCGACCCTCGAAAACGGGTGAAATCAGAGCAGGGAGTCGCCACCAACGTTTTTATTCACAGGAAAAAACATTGGAAAAAACTTTATTAAAGCACTGGTTAAAAATGTGAGATTCAAGTTCAGGAGTCGGTTACGAGTAGGGAAGGTATTAGCACCCTACATCGCCTGTTAAAAACAGTACCAAGATTGAAAATGTGCACCATAAGTAGCCTTTAAAAAAATATTTTATTTCTCCCTTTTTTCATTCTTTTTTTTTGAGATGAAGGGAACAAACTAAACAAATGAAAAGGATCGGAGTAAGATTAATAGGACGTCTCATCCAAATTAACATTCATTTTAGTAGGGAAAAACATAAAGAAGGGGAAGGACGCTAACAAGACGTCTCGTCTAAATTAGCCATCCTTTCAACATGATACAACGTTGAGGAAAGAAAAGGGTTAATAGGACGTCCCATCCAAATTAGCCCTGGCCTTTTAGTGGGGATGTATATGGAAAAAGGAAAGAATGCTAACAGGACGTCCCGTCCAAATTAATCATTCTCTTATCAAGATGCTGGGTTAGAGGATGAAGGGATTTAACAGAATGTCTCGTCCAAATTAACCTAATCTTTGTGAAAAATAATATAGGCCAAAGAAAATGGAAAAAAATCAACAAGACGTCGTGTCTAAATTGACTTTCATGAAAATGATAGGAGTGAAATTAATTGTTAAAGAAGAACGAGAAGGGAAAAGAAGTGGCCCCGACAGGAGTTAGGTCCTGCTCCTATGTATTCTCGAGTTTTCAAGAAATCAGGGTTACGTAGTTCTTGATAAGGGATGTTCTTTAGATAATGTTAGGAAATTGGTAGCGGATGAGGTTTACGACAAAAGGAACATACAAGGCGAAGTTCTCCGCACGTGTATGGGTCTTAAGGATAGTGTAGGCAGGAGTATTCCTGCACGACACCAACTTAAAATCACTGTTGTACTGGTTCAAAGAGACATTAAAAATTTATATTTTTTACCATTTTGTATTATGAGTAAAGACAAGGTGAAATTTAACAAGAAAGCAGAATCAGTAAAAAGCATAACAGTATAGAAACAGAATGAAAATAACAATGAAGAGAAGTGGAAAGATTGTAACCGGAGTGGGTGTAGGTTCTTAGGTGAGCTGAACCTCGGGGTAAGAGCTGGTGTGGGCTGGAACAGTAGCAGCCGAAGTGGTGAGGAAGAAAATTAAACCGTTGCGAGGACCGGTGTGGAGTTTAATGGAGGGAAGGTGTAGGATTCAGTAGGGAACCGGTATGAAGCAACGAGGAAATGGTGTGGGATTGGTAAATATGGCTCTTAAAAAGGAGTTCTGTACGGGGTATGTACGGGGTCTGGGCGACGAAGAGAAGCGGGGTAAGGGTCGGTATCCCAGTGACTGGATTCAAAGCCTTAGGGCCAGCTCTTTTCCTCAAGACTTGAAGAATCAAGAGTTAGAGTGATCCTCTGAAGGGCTTTTGGGTTTTGAACACCGGAGCAATTTCTCAGGATTCAGGGGTTCCCGGTGCGGACCATTGTGCCTCTTCAGTTGAGGTACTTATAGAGGCCTTCTAGAGCCTGAGTGCTTTGACAGCTCAAGCTCCCACTCACGCATACACGTAGTGGAGACAGCCTGGCCACTAGCAGTTATGGGGAACAATGGCTGGTTGTGAGTTTTTTATTATTCTTATTTTTTATTCGCTGCCTGCCACTCCTCGGATTTGAGAATCAACTTGGGTGGTGCGATCCGCGAGGTCCCTCTCCTCTCGGGAAGACTTCAGATCATCTTCAGACCTCTTCAGGGTTTCCTTCATCATGGCCACTAACTTTCTGAGCCCTTGAACCTTTCCACCCTCACTCTGCCTGAAGAAGCACTCATTCGAAGTCTGAGCCTTTCTTCACTCAAAAGTGATTCTCTCAGACATGCCTCACTCAGAAATGTCTCTGCCTGAAAAAGCACTTATTTGAAGTCAGAGCCTTTCTTCTCTCAGAAGTGATTTTCTCGGACATGCCTCACTCAGAAATGTCTTTGCCTGAAAAGCACTCATTCGAAGTCTGAGCCTTTCTTCACTCGGAATTGATTCTCTCGGACTTGCCTCACTCAGAAATACCTCTTCCCGAAAAGCACTCATTCGAAGTCTGAGCCTTTCTTCTCTCAGAAGTGATTCTCTTGGACATGCCTCACTCAGAAATGTCTGCCTGAAAAAGCACTCATTCGAAGTTAGAGCCTTTTTTCTTTGGAAAGTGATTCTCTCGGACATGCCTCACTCAGAAATGTCTCTGCCTGAAAAGCACTTATTCAAAGTCTGAGCCTTTCTTCACTCAGAATTGATTCTCTCGGACATGCCTCACTCAGAAATGTCTCTGCCTAAAAAGCACTCATTCGAAGTCTGAGCCTTTCTTCTCTCAGAAGTGATTCTCTCAGACATGCCTCACTCAGAAATGTCTCTGCTCGAAAAGCACTCATTCGAAGTCTGAGCCTTTCTTCTCTGGGAAGTGATTCTCTTGGACATGCCTCACTCAGAAATGTCTACCTGAAAAAGCACTCATTCGAAGTCAGAGCCTTTCTTCTCTGGGAAGTGATTCTCTCGGACATGCCTCACTCAGAAATGTCTGATCCCGAAAAGCACTTATTCAAAGTCTGAGCCTTTCTTCACTTGAAATTGATTCTCTCAGACATGTCTCACTCAGAAATATCTACCTGAAAAAGTACTCATTCGAAGTCAGAGCCTTTCTTCTCTCAGAAGTGATTTTCTCAGACATGCCTCACTCAGAAATGTCTGTGCCTGAAAAGCACTCATTCGAAGTCTGAGCCTTTTTTCACTCGGAATTGGTTCTCTCGGACATGCCTCACTCAGAAATGTCTCTACCCGAAAAGCACTCATTCAAAGTCTGAGCCTTTCTTCTCTTAGAAGTGATTCTCTCAGACATGCCTCACTCAGAAATATCTCTGCTCGAAAAGCACTCATTCGAAGTCTGAGCCTTTCTTCACTCGGATATATCACATCGGACATGTTTCAATCGGAAATATCTTACTCAAAGGTATTTTACTCGGAAGAGTCACAGCATGGGCAACCAAACTCTGTAAACGGTGTCCCACTGGTCTGACGTTACGTTTATGAAACACTTTCCCACATCGGATAATAATGGACACCGATCTCGCTGAAACACCTATTGTTTGCTGACGGTGTCCTTTCTAGGTAAAAATTGGCCAGACCGAAATAGGTGTTCACATATGCCCCTCTTTACTTCTTTTTCGCAGGAAAAACATGAAGCTTCTTCATGCTTTTGGAGTGAAAAGGAAGTAAAGACGTGAACACCGATGTCGGAGTCAAGTAAACTGCTACCCAAAGGAAACCAACGATATGACGATGTACGAAAAACTTTAGGCCAAAGTGATCTTTTGGATGGACGGTGTTCTTTAGCAGTGCCAGTGGACCTTTACACGCGTCATCACCTGATTCGTCATGCCAAATTTCCTTTTTCCGTGCCCTCTGGCCGGAATGTGGATCATCGCGGCTGATGGGCCTCTTTCATGGGCTTAGGCCGGAATATGGACGGTTCTGGAATCGACCCTCCCAGCTCCTATAAAAGCAGGCACGGGGGTCAGTCATTTTCACTCATTCTTGTTTTGACACTCTGCCGCTCCGACGTTCGAATCCTCCGGTGTCCACACAACATTCTGGCTTGCACTAAAAGAACAGCCCGCATCGTCTCAGTAGGTACCTCCATACCTTCCTTCTCCTTTTTCATTCTTTAGATAGGGTATGGGGGACAATTGTTGTTCAAGTGGCCTCAATACTCAAGAGGGGGGTGAATTGAGTTATAAAACTTTTGCTTGGAATACCTTTGAAATTGATTTCTATAACCAAGTTTATGAGAGTATGCAAGTGAAAGCAAGTAAAGGATGATATGCAATGTACTATAAAAGAAAATATTGCTGGGGCAATATAGCAAACACTTGGTGTGCAGTATTTGAAGTATAACAGATTAAGCAAGTTTAAGTGTGCTCTTCTCAATCAATCAACACCAATTAATTAATATGCAGTATATGAAAGTAAAAGAGTAAGGAAGAGAAGCTTGCAAACCGATATAACGAGTTCCACCCAATCCGGTGTACGTCTCGCCTCTAAGCAACCCACTTAGAGGATTTCACTATTGAAGATTTGAGATACAAGCTTTGAGCAATTGTAGCTTCCTAGTGTCCCACACTTAAGAACTCAATCCTCACAAGCAAAGGGCAACCCACCCAATCTCACAATCTCTCAATACCCAAAGGTTGAACCCCAACCTTTGTGACCACTCAACCTAGAGTGAACAACCACTCAACCTAGAGTGAATAACTTGTGTTTGGTGTTTGTGTTTACAATCAATACACTCTCTTAATAGAGTAGATACACAAATGAAAGCTCTCACAAAGATCTAACTCTCAAGATGAGAGAATATACAAATGTATTTCAAGATACAAGAAATAGGGCTTACAAGGCACAAAATAGAGTAAAGGATTTGTAGCTTCTTGTTGTATCTTTGTGCTTGTGTTCCTCTTCAATTTATAGAGCCAAAATAGCTGTTGAGGTGTGCCCTTCGTTCTTCATAGCCGTTGCACTCAGTGGAAATTTGAAGTATGGTGGAGACATGAGCTGGTTTCCCACTTAAAAGTGTTTTTCCACTAGAGTAATCGATTACACCCTCGTGTTGTAATCGATTAGCTTCAAGTCAGAGAGTCACTAATCGATTATTTCAATTCCTGTAATCGATTAGCATCTGTTCCTGATGCATTTAATTTGATTTCGCATCTTCCTAATCGATTAGTATGTCTTGTAATCGATTACCTTAATTCCAGTAGCTTCCTAATCGATTGAATGGCTTCCTTAATCGATTAGACATTATACCTGATACATTTAATTCCATTTTTGATGGTTGTAATCGATTAGCTTCAAGTACATAATCGATTATCTTAATTCCAGTGACTTCGTAATCAATTATCTTCATTCCCATAATCAATTAGCTTCAATCCTGATGTAGTTTCTTCCAAAACAGAAAGCTCCTAATCGATTAGCATAAGTGCTATAATCGATTAGCTTCGCTTTTACTTGGACCCTGATTCCATATCTTTGTTTTTGCACAGATTTCTTCAAGAGTGTTTTGTCATTATCAAAATCTTTGAACATCCTTGAACCTGTATACATATTCAAACATATTCTCCCCTTTTTTGATGATGACAACTGTGTTCATCTCTTGAGGATTGTTAGTTTAAACAATTTAAACTTATCTCTAATTTTATCTCTTTTGCAAAAACATCTCTGCTGCATTATCAGTTTTTCAAAAATATTATCTATTTACCAAGTTCAAAAAGTCAGAATCATTATCACATTCAGCAGAAAATATCTTATCTCTTTGTATCTCTTATCTGTTATCTCTTGCTAAATCTCCCCCTATCAAAAAGAATTTATTAATCCTATCTGTTTCAGAGTTTAGACAAGATGAACAGATATTTTTCTCCATATTTTAAACAAGAGTTAAACAAGATATGAACAGATAAACAAGATATGAACAGATATTCTTCTCCCCCTTTGTAATCATCAAAAATAATTCGTGCAATGAAAGAGATATAATATGAACGGAAACGAAATAATTTTATTGAATTGTAAAATGGATGGGAATTACAGGAAGCAAGCCAAAGGATAATATTCAGAATTAAATAGAAACGATAACATAAGCACCCTAAACAAAAGCATGACTAAGGATCTAATTATCCGGATTGAAAAAGCGAATTTCAGCAATTTGGTGAGACAGCTCTTCATAGCGCTGTTGCATCATCTCAAAGTGTTGTTGCTCGGTCATTGAAAACTCTTGAAGGGAGTTTTCAAGGCGATCGAAGCGGCGGTCAAGATGGGCATAAAGAGATGCAAATGGGTCAGCTTGGGGTGCAGATGAAGAGGCTGATGGTGTAGCTTGTGGTTGAGGAGGAGAAGGAGCGGGTTCTTCTGCGGCAGGAGCTTCGAAGGGAATGTTGGCATCAATGCCCTCCATTCGTGAGTACCATGCTCCATTCGTAAAAACGAGACCCATTTTGGTGAGGTGATGGGTGCCAATGCAAGCTCTAGGATGCACTTTTTCAGAGAGTTCTCCGGCCAAATCAACTCCACAATATTTAAAAATTTTAGTGAGGAGGATGCCATAGGGGAGTTTTTGCTGGTCCTTCGCATGGCGCATATGGAATTTGACCAACTGAACCCAGTTGATCTCCTTAGAGTTCAGCATGGCCCACATCAAGAGGACATCATCCTCTTCAACCAAAGCATAGTTCCCACCACGAGGAACTATCATTTTGACCAAGAAGAAGTGAAGCAGACGGTTGTTCATGGTCAAATGTCCTACCAGTTTGTGGTTGCTCCTAGGGCGATCAGCTTTCCACAAGGATTGACGAGCAGTTAGAGCATTGAAGCCCCATTCGTCTTCCGGTTCTCCTCCATCAAAATCAGCATTGTTGAGAGGTAGCTGGGAGATTTCCGCAAATTGAGCATTGGTGAGTTTGATGGTTGCGTTCTTCACTTTGGATTCAACCATCCCATTGACAAGTCAGAGGTTACAGTAGAATACCCTCATGAGTTCAGGATAGTACTCTTCTTCTTTGAGGGAGAGGAATGGAAAGAGGTTGTAGTGGTGAAGGCTTTGGGTGAAGGTTAGGCTGGGGTTATTGAAGGTGTCGGCAATTGTGAAGTGAGGAGTCATTATCTCCTTTTCAGAAAAGTTTTTCACAAAATTTTGAAGATCTCTAGGAGAAGAAAAGAACCTTGAGAAGTCAAGGGGGTTATGGGCTTGAGCTACAGAGGACCTTGCTCTTTTGACATTTCTAGATGAGGACATGGTGGAGAAGGCAAAGAAGATGATGAAGAGAGAAGAATGCTTGAGAGTTTTGGAGAGGTTTGAGAGGAAGGAGGTAGTGTGAGATGAGAAGGTGAAGGAAGGGGTATTTATAGGTGTGAGTTAGGTTTAGGGAGGAGGAAAGTGGGTTTGGAAAGGAGTGAAGTGAGTTAAGAGAGGGAGTGGTTCGAGTATGCCTTGGAAACTGCAATTTTGACTCTTCAGAACCGAGGCTAATCGATTACTAGGCAGGTGGTAATCGATTAGCTCACTGTTTCTGGGGAATTCCAAACGTTTTGTGCAGAACATAATCGATTAGGGCCTTTGACTAATCAATTATTTAAGAAACAGAACCGTCCTAATCGATTGGAGCAAGGTGGTAATCGATTATGGAGAAGAGGAAACGTTTTGAACCTGAAACAGAAGCTTTGTAATCGATTGTGGATCAATGGTAATCGATTATCTTAGAAACAGAATCATTGTAATCGATTAGGGGATGGGACTAATCGATTATGAAGGAAACAGAAGCATAGTAATCGATTATGAGGAGGAATGTAATCGATTATTGAGTAAAAAAAAAATTCAAGTTTTTCATACAGCAAAGTTCCAAACATGAAATGTAACATATACCATTCATCATGCCATACAACATAGTTCTTATCAAAATATTCCATCATTCAAACACAATTTGACATATCAAGAATGCCTAATTCTCTTCTAATGTGAATGAATTGTTCTCTAGCCAAGGGTTTTGTGAAGATATCAGTTAGTTGCCTAGAAGTTTCAACATGTTCAAGTACACAATCCCTTTTTAACACATGATCTCTAATAAAATGATGCCTAATCTCAATGTGCTTGGTTCTCGAGTGCATTACTGGATTCTTTGAGATGTTAATGGCACTAGTATTGTCACATTTGATGGGTACTTTGTTTAAAACGATGCCAAAATCAAGAAGTTGTTGTCTCATCCAAAGAATTTGAGCACAACAACTACCGGCGGCTACATATTCTGCCTCAGCCGTCGATAATGCAACACTTGCTTGCTTCTTGCTATGCCAAGAAACAAGGGAGCTAACAAGTAAATGACATGTGCCACTAGTACTTTTTCTATCAAGTTTACAACCAGCAAAGTCAGAGTCGGAATATCCTAAAAGATTATATTCAACGCCTTTGGGATACCACAAACCAACATTTTGAGTACCCACAAGATATTTTAAAATTCTGTTTACGGCAGTTAAATGTGATTCTTTAGGACAAGCTTGATATCTAGCACACATGCATACCGCAAACATAATATCGGGTCTACTAGCAGTTAAATACAATAAGGATCCAATCATACCTCGATATTTGGTGATTTCGATGTCCTTACCTTTTTCATCTTTGTCTAAATAGCAGGATGTACTCATAGGTGTTGCTATTTCGTTTGCCTTGTCCATTTCAAACCTTTTTAGTAGTTCTTTACAATACTTAGTTTGGCTAATGAACGTTCCATCATTGGCTTGTTTTATTTGTAGTCCAAGGAAGAAGGTGAGTTCTCCCATCAAGGACATTTCAAACTCATTCTGCATAATCTTGGCAAACTCTTGACAAAGATTTTCATTAGTAGCACCAAATATTATGTCATCCACATAAATTTGTACCAAAAGAATGTCATTATTTTTGCGTTTTATAAACAGTGTAGTATCAACCTTTCCTCTTTCAAAATTGTGTTCTAAAAGGAATTTGCTTAGTCTTTCATACCAAGCTCTTGGGGCTTGTTTCAAACCATATAAAGCTTTTCTCAATTTAAAGACATGGCTTGGAAATTTATGATTTTCAAAACCGGGAGGTTGATCTACATAAACTTCTTCTTGAATGAAGCCGTTTAAAAACGCACTTTTGACATCCATTTGATAAAGTTTGAAATCCATACAACATGCAAAAGCTAGCAATAACCTAATGGCTTCTAACCTAGCTACGGGAGCATACGTTTCTTCATAATCTATTCCCTCTTCTTGATTGTATCCCTTTGCAACTAGTCTAGCTTTGTTTCTTGTTATTATGCCATTTTCATCTAACTTATTTCTAAAAACCCATTTGGTGCCTATTATTAGATGGTCATTGGGTCTTGGCACAAGTTCCCAAACTTCGTTTCTTTCAAATTGGTTTAACTCTTCTTGCATGGCCAACATCCAATGCTCATCAATAATGGCTTCATCAATATTTTTGGGTTCAATTTGGGATACAAAAGCCAAGTGATTGCATGCATTTCTAATGTCGTTTCGAGTACTTACCCCTTTGGTTATTTCTCCAATGATTTTATCCAAGGGATGATCCTTCAAGGTTACCCAATCTTGTTGTCTCTCAATTTGTGTTGCACCTCCATCATTTTTGACTTCTTCTTTGTCCTCCAAGTTCATTTCTTGGAAAGTACCTACAAGATCATCAACATCTTCCTTTCTCGGAGGGTTATGGCTATTTTCATCAAACTTAACATGAATAGATTCTTCAATAGTATTTGTTTGTTTGTTGAAAATTCTATAAGATTTACTTGATTGTGAATATCCTAGGAATATTGCCTCATCAGATTTTGCATCAAACTTTCCTAGATTATCCTTTCCATTGTTGAGCACAAAACATTTACATCCAAAAATATGAAAGTATGCAATGTTGGGTTTTCTACCCTTGTAAAGCTCATAGGGAGTTTTCTTTAAAATAGGCCTTATTAAACATCTATTCATAACATAACATGCGGTGTTTACCGCGTCGGCCCAAAAGTGTTTTGCAATATTGTTTTCATTTAGCATGGTTCTAGCAAGCTCCACTAAAGATCTATTCTTTCTTTCAACTACTCCATTTTGTTGTGGAGTTCTAGGAGCTAAAAAGTTGTGATTGATACCATGTTTTTCGCAAAACTTTTCGAAAGATTGATTTTCAAACTCTCCCCCATGATCGGTTCTAATGGATGCAATTTTTGAGTTTTGCTCATTTTGGATAATCTTTGCAAGTTTCTTGAATGCATGATATGCTTCATTTTTATGAGCAAGAAACAATGTCCATGTATATCTTGAATAGTCATCTACTATAACTAGACCATAGTAATTTCCTCCAAAGCTTTTGATTTTGGATGGTCCAAATAAGTCCATGTGCAAAAGTTGTAAAGGCCTTTGAGTGGAAACAATGTTTTTGGATTGAAAAGATGCCTTTACTTGTTTTCCCTTTTGACATGCATCACAAAATCTATTTTCAAATTTGAGCTTTGGTAAACCAATTACTAAATCTTTAGAAACAAGTTTATTCAAGTGGTCTACATGTATATGAGCTATTCTTCTATGCCATAGCCAAGTTTCATCCTCTTTTGAAATAAAGCATTGTTCATCATTTGTAGACAAACTATCCACATCTATCATGTAAATGTTATCAATTCTTTTTCCAACAAATTTGACCTCTTTATTTAGCTTATTCTCAATTATGCAACAATTGGATTCAAATAAGACTCTATATCCTTTGTCACATAATTGACTTATGCTAAGTAGATTATGCTTGAGGCCTTCAACATACAATACGTCATTTATGGATGTGGAAGAATTCTTACCAATATTTCCAATGCCTAGGATTCTTCCTTTAGTGTTGTCTCCATAGGTGACACTTCCTTTTCGTTTGGGAGTGAATGATGTAAATTTACTTATGTCTCCCGTCATATGCTTTGAACACCCGCTATCCAAGTACCAATGGGTGTTGTTTGCCTTAAAGCATACCTACAAAACAAAATCAGTTTAGAGAACTAGGTACCCATTTTATGTTGGGTCCTTTTAGGTTAGCTTGTGGGGATGTTCCTTTGGGAACCCACACCTTTCTTAAGACTTTTGGTCCTAGTTTCCTAACACTACACTTATAAGCACTATGTCCTTTGGAACCACAATGATTGCATTTCATAAAAGGTGAGGAGGATTTGCTTGGTGGTGCAAAGAAATTTTTATAGTGTTTCTCCCTTTTATGATTACTATGTTCTTGGTCATATCCTAAACCGGTTTTACTAAACATGCATTTTTGTTGCCCAAGTAGGATATTCAAATTATCTCTACCATTTGTAAACCTCTCTAAGATTTTGTTTAGATCTAGGACTTTATTTTCTAGATCAATACATTTCTTAGCAAAGTCACAAGGTTTACTTTTGGAACATGTTTGAGCGTTTTCCAATTCTTCTTTTAAACATTCATTCTTTTTGCAAACTTCCATAAGGTGCATCTCTAGAGTGTCACTAGTTTTTCTAGACAACTTAAGTCTGTTTGAGACTTTTGTAAATTTATCATACAATTCCTCTAGAGCATCAAGTAATTCATCTTTATCTAAGTCATGGAAGTTTACCTCATCATTTTCTTCTTGATGATTGGCCATGAGGCAAAGGTTTGCTTCTTCATTTTCTGAGTCATCCGAGCTGCTTATCTCATTTTCATCCCATGCTATATATGCTCTCCTTCTTCCTCTTTTCTCTTTTCCCTTCTTCTTAAGATTTGGGCAATCCGCTTTGAAGTGCCCTTCCTTGCCACATTCAAAACAATTGGGTGAGGAAGAATTTTCTTTAGTGATAGGTTTCTTACTTGGGTTTTTGAAGCTTCTTTGAAGGCGTTTGCCTTTCATGAATTTCCCGAAGCGTTTCACAAATAGTCCAAATTCTTCTTCTTCATCAAATTCACTTCCGGATTCTTCTTCTTCATTTGTGGAAGTAGCCTTGAGAGCAAGACCTTTTTTCTTGGAAGATTTTTCTTCCTCTTCCGCCATCTTTAATTCTTTCAGCTCTTGTTCTTGTTCCTGCAACTTACCAAATAAAGTGGCAAGAGACATTTCGTTTATGCTAGGAGACTGTTTGATGGCGGTAACTAGCGGCTGCCATTCTCTGTTAAGACTTTTCAACACTTTATGAATGAGCTCTTTGTTAGTGTAAGTCTTTCCAAGTGTAATGAGTTGATTAATGATAAGAGTGAATCTTTTTTGCATATCAACAATTGATTCATGAGAGTTTAATCTAAAGCACTCATACTGACTAGTAAGAGTACTAATTTTGGAGTCCTTTACATCATTAGTACCTTCGTGAGTTACTTGTAGAGTATCCCACATTTCTTTAGCAGTTTGGCATGTCATTATTCTAAAAAATTCATCTTGACCTAAAGCCATAGTAATTAGATTTTTGGCTTTGTAGCCATATTGAACTTTCTTTTCTTCCTCACTTGTCCATTCATCTATAGGTTTCTCAACATTTTTACTATCTATAGTATGCATTGGTATATAAGGACCATTTTCAATGGCATTCCATATTCTCAAGTCAATTGATTGAATGAAGATTTTCATTCTTTCTTTCCAAAACGCATACCCTTCCCCATTGAAAGCGCGAGGTCTATTTATCGCGCCACCCTCGGGAAAAATATTTTGAGAACTTGAGGCCATCTAGTCTCTTGAAGCTGTTAAGCTTGATCTACCAAGAGTCAAGCTCTGATACCACTTGTTGTTCAAGTGGCCTCAATACTCAAGAGGGGGGGTGAATTGAGTTATAAAACTTTTGCTTGGAATACCTTTGAAATTGATTTCTATAACCAAGTTTATGAGAGTATGCAAGTGAAAGCAAGTAAAGGATGATATGCAATGTACTATAAAAGAAAATATTGCTGGGGCAATATAGCAAACACTTGGTGTGCAGTATTTGAAGTATAACAGATTAAGCAAGTTTAAGTGTGCTCTTCTCAATCAATCAACACCAATCAATTAATATGCAGTATATGAAAGTAAAAGAGTAAGGAAGAGAAGCTTGCAAACCGATATAACGAGTTCCACCCAATCCGGTGTACGTCTCGCCTCTAAGCAACCCACTTAGAGGATTTCACTATTGAAGATTTGAGATACAAGCTTTGAGCAATTGCAGCTTCCTAATGTCCCACACTCAAGAACTCAATCCTCACAAGCAAAGGGCAACCCACCCAATCTCACAATCTTTCAATACCAAAAGGTTGAACCCCAACCTTTGTGACCACTCAACCTAGAGTGAACAACCACTCAACCTAGAGTGAATAACTTGTGTTTGGTGTTTGTGTTTACAATCAATACACTCTCTTAATAGAGTAGATACACAAATAAAAGCTCTCACAAAGATCTAACTCTCAAGATGAGAGGATATACAAATGTATTTCAAGATACAAGAAATAGGGCTTACAAGGCACAAAATAGAGTAAAGGATTTGTAGCTTCTTGTTGTATCTTTGTGCTTGTGTTCCTCTTCAATTTATAGAGCCAAAATAGCTGTTGAGGTGTGCCCTTCGTTCTTCATAGCCGTTGCACTCAGTGGAAATTTAAAGTATGGTGGAGACATGAGCTGGTTTCCCACTTAAAAGTGTTTTTCCACTAGAGTAATCGATTACACCCTCGTGTTGTAATCGATTAGCTTCAAGTCAGAGAGTCACTAATCGATTATTTCAATTCCTGTAATCGATTAGCATCTGTTCCTGATGCATTTAATTTGATTTCGCATCTTCCTAATCGATTAGTATGTCTTGTAATCGATTACCTTAATTCCAGTAGCTTCCTAATCGATTGAACGGCTTCCTTAATCGATTAGACATTATACCTGATACATTTAATTCCATTTTTGATGGTTGTAATCGATTAGCTTCAAGTACATAATCGATTATCTTAATTCCAGTGACTTCGTAATCAATTATCTTCATTCCCATAATCAATTAGCTTCAATCCTGATGCAGTTTCTTCCAAAACAGAAAGCTCCTAATCGATTAGCATAAGTGCTATAATCGATTAGCTTCGCTTTTACTTGGACCCTGATTCCATATCTTTGTTTTTGCACAGATTTCTTCAAGAGTGTTTTGTCATTATCAAAATCTTTGAACATCCTTGAACCTGTATACATATTCAAACACAACAATGGTTCAAGCAATGACTCCGTCGAGGTCCTGTCTAGACCTCCTTCAATCACATCCCGGTGTTAGTCGGGAGAAGTCATGAGCCGAGGTCAGCGTAGCCAACGTAAAGTTACCTCTGGGGTTTCACACCGGCCAACAGTTTCAAGACCTAATCGTTTCTCCACATTACCCTTGTGGGAAACGAGGGAGCTAGACATATCGTCTAGAACCCACACATCATCCTCTTTTAACTTGGGCTCTAGTGAGCGTGGCAATAGTGCCGATCTATATTTATCTGATGATGTGGCTTTTTACAACTGCATACCGTTACACCGTCTTCATGGCTTCTGATGGAGATTCTGCTACTGGCTACCCCGTTATTGCAACAAATACCGTCAAAACCAATGTCATCACACACCGGATCGACTAGCTTGCTGAAAAATCCAAGGATCCTTACTTTTGGGTTCATGATGAGCCTAGGAACATCGTCTCCCACTACACTGAAGAAGCCTCCGATGTCACCATTGAGGATGTCATCGTTCACTCCGGCAAGGAGCATGAAGACTTCACCATTTTTTGCCCATTGACTTCAGAAAGAATCTACCACCAGCCAGGGTCAAGATACATTTTTATGTACGAGATGCTGTTTTCCAAGATATGCATCGATTTACCCCTCACGGAGTTCGAAATGGGCGTACTTCGGTTCTTGGACTGCTCCCCCAGCCAGCTTCATCCCAACAGCTGGGGCTTGGTGAAATCTTTGGAGGTACTGGGGGAGTACTTCCACTTCGTCCCTACCGTCGCGCTCTTCTTTACCTATTGTAGGGTGATGTGCCGGGGTAACGCAGGCGGCGACCTTGGCTTCATCAACCTCCGCTGTAATGCCAAGGTGGTGAACTTTGAGAGCTACACCGAGTCGGCTAAGACAGATGGAGTCAGCTTCAAACACTCCTATATCAAGGTCGAGGTTAATGCAGGAAGACTGGTGTTATGGAAGAATTCAGACTTTTCCAGGAAGTTCTACACTGGCTGGACTCATGAACACTTCCTCCTGACCAGTAATGCTTACTCTTTCAGTGAGAGTGTTTTGTCAACTGAGTCCAAGGAGGTGTTGGACGCTCTAAAAGCTTACTCTGTCTTCGCCAAAATTTCCTGCAGAAACCTTCTCGGGGAGAAATCCCGTCGGGATACTTACTTAGGTAGATTTATCTGTTTTTTTTTACCGGTGTTGACAACGGCTTCTTCTCTTTTTTTAGGCGAAATGGCTCGGATTGACATTTTGAAGAAACTCCAGGAATAGGCCAAAGCCAGAAACGTTGCTGTTGCCGATATGGAGAATAGGGTGACTCCGAGGCGCACAGCAGCCAAAGTGGTTAGCATCCCGTCTGATAAGGTTGGGAATTTGGCCCTGGGCCCAGATGATGGGGCCCAAAACAAGGGGAAGAAGCGCAACCACTCCGGCCAAAGTTCCAAAGGTAAGAAGCATAAGGCCCAAAGGACTGAGGCCGGGGTAGAGGCCTAGAGTGAGGAGGAGCAGAATGCCGGTGACGACAACGCTCTGGACCAGATTTAGCCTGCTGATCCCAACGCCACCCACCATAACTCTAGCATTTCGGAGTTTTTACAACACATCGAGGAGACACCGGCGAGGTTCCAAATCCCCTTCAAGCTGAAGGACGATTTGCCTGCCCCTAAGATATAGAGTGCTGTCAAGGGAGCTATCTTCAACTTGGTCGAAGTGGCCGGGGTCTCCATTCCTTGGGAAGAAGGAGGCTGAAGCCCTGAGTGTGGAGGCCCAAACTGCTTTGGCTAAGAGGGAGGAGGATTTGACCAAACTCACGGCGGCGTACAACTCAGCTGCTAAAAGGGAAAATGAGGCTGAGGCCAAGCACAAGGCCTCGAAGGACGCTCTTAAAGCTCTTCAGGTTAAGCTAGATGAAGCCTTGGCTGGACGGACTGAGGTGGAGAAGAAGAATGAGGAGCTGGTAGCCGAGGTCGCCGCTGTGAAGGAGGCCCTAGTCAGAGAACGGCAAGAAAGGGATGAGGAGATGGCTGAATTCTCAGAATTAGCCGACGTCGCCTTCAGCTCCATCGTTTGTCAAGCTGCACACTGGAACTCTGCTGTACAGCTTAACTTGAACGGTATAGGTGTTTACTATGAGTTTCATGGTGGGCACCTATACGCGATGGATCGGGGTTAGGCAGTGGAGCCTGAGAATGTTCCTTACGAACCTCTGCCTCTCCCCGAAGGCCAAAGTATAGAGTTGAGGACAGTGTCAGAAGATTCTGAAAGGACAGCTACTGTTGCCGCTCCGGACTCCCCCAGCGCTAGGACTTAGAATTTTTCCCTTTTTGATAGCCTTGTTCCAGGATCGGCTCCGGAGTTTGTTTTGTAGGGCCGTAGTGCCCCATTTTCCATAAATGAAGTAAACTTTTTTACATCTGCCTCTACTTTAATTACAAGTTACTGATCTTCTGACCAATGTATGACTAATAAAAAACCTTGAAATGACCTCGTCTATTCCACCCCTTCAAATCGTACTTGCATTCTAAAAGCAGCTTGAAATGACACCGTTTACTTAATGAAGTTACTTCAAATTGATGTATGATTGATGGGACAAATTAGACCAACATCGTCCCTTGGAACCCTTTACCCAGCCACTGGACGAAGTAACAATAATAACATTATTTCTATATCGTCCCCTGAAACTACTAAATGAACCCTTGGACGAAGTAACAACAATTACATCATTCCCACATCAACCATTGAAATCCTTTTAATCTCTAACCGGTGTAGAACTAGTTACAACATCGGCTTTTAAGTTAGCTTAGCCAACATTAGCTTTTAACTTAGCTTAGATTTTCACTAGTGTAAGTTCCATTTGGTCTTGGACAGGATTTGGACTTCTGCTTTGCTATGACATTGGTATGGCCTCGTCGGTTTGAAATGAACCCCTCTAAAGCGATGTCAACACCGGATCTTTTTTTTTGGGAAAAAGAAACATGGTGATGCCCTAGTTTCAGGAAACAACTAACTGGACACTGCCCTTTAGTTTACCACGGATGAAAGGGCTAGGGAGTTGTCAAGAAATAAAAGAATTGAGGTGTTACCTCTCAGTTGATAGAAGAGCGAAGGTTAAGGGTGTTGCCTCTTGGTTGACAGAAGAGTGAAGGTTGAGGGTGTTGCCTCTCGGTTGACAAAAAGGTAAAGGTTAAGGGTGTTGCCTCTCAGTTGACTGGAAATGAAAGGATTGGGGTTGACCCTTGGCTAACTGAAAATTAAAGAATTAGGGTTGACCCTCGGTTGACTGGAAATAAAAGGATTGGGGTTGACCCTCGGTTAACTGGAAATGAAAGGATTGGGGTTGACCCTCAGTTGACTGGAAATAAAAGGATTGGCGTTAACCCTCGGTTGACTAGAAATAAAAGGATTGGAGTTGACCCTCGGTTAACTAGAAATAGAAGGATTGGGGTTGACCCTCGGTTAACTGGAAATGAAGGATTGGGGTTGACCCTCGGATGACTGGAAATAAAAGGATTGGGGATGACCCTCGGTTGACTGGAAATAAAAGGATTGGGGTTGACCCTTGGTTGACTGGAAGTAAAAGGATTAGGGTTGACCCTCGATTAACTAGAAATAAAAGGATTGGGGTTGACCTTCGGTTGACTGGAAAGTAAAAGGATTAGGGTTAACCCTCGGTTAGTTGGAAATAAGAGGATTGGGGTTGACCCTCGGTTAACTGGAAATAGAAGGATTGGGGTGACCCTCGGTTAACTGTAAATGAAAGGATTGGGGTTGACCCTCGGTTGACTAGAAATTAAAGGATTGGGGTTGACCCTCGGTTGACTGGAAATAAAAGGATTAGGGATGACCCTCGGTTAACTGGAAATGAAAGGATTGGGGCTGACCCTTGATTGACTAGAAATAAAAGGATTGGGGTTGACCCTCGGTTGACTAGAAATAAAAGGATTAAGGTTGACCCTCAGTTGAGTGGAAGTGAAAAGATTGGGATTGACCCTCGGTTGACTGGAAATAAAAGGATTGGGGTTGACCCTCGGTTGACTGGAAAGTAAAAGGATTGGGGGTGACCTTCAGTTGACTGGAAATAAAAGGATTGGGGTTAACCCTCGGATGGCAGAGAAAGAGAGACCTGCGGTGATGCCCCAGTCTCTAAAAGGAATATACAGAATTTGGGGTGCTCCCCTCGGTTGAAAGAGAAAGAGAGACCTGGGGTGATGCCCCAGTTTTGAAAAGGAATATACAGAGTTTGGGGTACTGCCCTGGATTTAAGAAGGAAGAGAGACCTGAGATGATGCCCCAGTTTTGAAAAAGGGATAATACAAAGTTTGGGGTGCTGCCCTAGATTTAAGAAGGAAAAGAGACCTGGGGTGATGCCCTAGTTTTGAAAAAGGGATATACAGAGTTTGGGGTGCTGCCCCAGATTTGAGAAGGAAGAGAGACCTGGGGCGATGCCCCAGTTTTGAATTGGAATATACAGAGTTTAGGGTGCTGCCCTAGATTTGAGAAAGAAGAGAGACCTGGGGTGATGCCCTAGTTTTGAATTGTTTACTGGTGGAGAGAGTAATAACAACATAGAGGGGAAAGGTGCCTAGCGTGGCGACCGGAAAGGTGTCTGGAGGAGTGCAGACACCAATAGTTGAGACTCCGTTGGGGGAAAAGATTCAATTGGTATCAGTTTTGCGACAGTTGTAATTTCACCTGGGAGAGGATTTGATGAGAGTTCACTTCTTGGACTGTCGTTCTACTGGGAAGAAGACTTTGGTCGGTCCCCGTTTTGGGGCAATCGTGGTTTTACCGGGGAGAGGATTTGATGATTCCACTTAGGGAAAGAGAGTTCTGCTTGAAGCTGTTTTCTAGGTGGTAGTTTGCTGGGGAAAGGGATACGCTTGACAGTTGGATCGTATCAGGTAGATTTCTTGGAAACGTGACCCCTAAGATGCCTCATGAATGAAACAGAAACCTTGAGAAGGCGCCAACTCTGACAATGAGAAAACTTGAAAGGGTCATGGAAACTTGAAGAAGTACCAGTTTTAGTTAAATGAGGTATTGATTTTGACTTTGTGGAAACCTCAAAGTGCAATAGAGTTTAAAGGGGTGCCAACTTGGCACTGTGGAAGCCTGGAAAGGTGCCGTGTTCGGCAATGGAAAGGAAAAGGTGTCTCATTCGGCGATTGGAAGGTGAGGGGTGTCTCGTTTAGCGACTGGAAGGTGAAGGGTGCCTTGTTCGGCGACTGGTCATTAAGAGATGCCACTTTTAGGGAAAGAACTTGAAAGACGCTAACTTTGGTAGTTTATGAAAAGAAACTTGAGAGAAGCCAGCTTTGATGAGTAAGGAGGAGAGTTTGAGAAGCGCCAACTTTGGCGATTACGGGATAGACTTTGGAAAGTGCTAGCTTTGGCGATCGTGATTTCACTAGGGAAAAGAACTTGATGAAGTTGTCCAGACTTAACATATCTATCTGCTGCAACAACCTGCGAAAAAGGTTAGTGGTGTAAAGTAAAACAAATTGGAATTTGAAGAGACTTCCCATAGAAACACAATCCCCACAGACTCGAGGCGACTCATGACTGAAACAGAACAGATGAGGTAACCCTAGCCTCGTGGAACATGTCTGGCCCAGTCTACATAATGATTGCTTGAGGTGAGATCAAGTACTAGGAGTGTCTTGCCTTTACGACTTTAAGTACTCATTACTTTCTCATTTTATATATTAGGAAAAAACATATGTTTCTTCAAATCAAGGAAAATCATAATATGAACACGTATCAAAAAGAGGTGAGATTGTATTCATAAGTTGAGCGGGTGTGGGAAAAGGGAAGCAAAAGAAACAAGTGGAGTCATATGGGAAATATGGATAATTGGGTAGAATAGGAATGGTTTTACAAATCCTCTAGTGAATCCCTGAGAACAACGTGTATCTCAATCCCATATCACGACTTCGAATTCACCATTTGACTCTGCCTCTGAAAAGGTAGTCCGGCCATGATCCTTGTGCCCCAATTTGGAATCGGACTATTTGCATAGGAAGTTTTAAATTACTTTGCCAAAATCTTGACCCTAATTTCTTGCCCGAGCCATCTTTTCAGGTTTTCAACTCACCAGGTCGCTCTAACTTTTGCCTAGGCTCCCTTTTCAGGTTTTTAGCCTAACGAGCTTTTCTCTCTTTGTGACGTGTTTTTTTTAAATCAAGGTTGTGTCCTTCACAACAGAGGTTTAAGATGATTGATAATGAGCTTGTTTGGTCTCTCTTGATTTAGTCATTTCAAAAAGGAAGGTTTGCTCTAACGCCATGTATCCAAGGAAATAGGGGTGAGCCTTTTTCGGCACCAATGAGGGGGCTCATTCTGAGTCTTTATTCTTTTTGTTCATTCTTTCATCTTTTTTTTGACTTTTTCTTTATTATTATTTTCTTCTTCTTCTTCTTCTTTGTTCTTTTTTTTCAAATGACCCCCTTGGTACCTTCGTTATGGTCTAGCCGTTTTATTTAACCTTAGCCAATGTGGCAAAGAACTATGATATTAATGGTATTGTTAGCAACAAATTAACACAGCAGACCATTCCCTTGGTTACACCGACATGGGAGTAGTTATACTCCTTTAAGGTTGGGGTGTTGATTGCGACATGGATGAAACATTGTTTTTGTCGCATTCTTGGCTTGATAACATCTATGCCCCCATGTAGAAAGGTGATGGTCTGCTCTATGATATGAATATGCCCCAGTATGAAAATACGAGGGCATCAGCTTGCCCCAATTGGTATGTGCGTAGGGCACTAACCTTGATTCTTTTGTTTTCTTTCCTTTTTCCTTTTTTCTATTTTCTTGATAGAGTATCTCTTAATCACATTTACGTTTATGGGCCTTAGCAAGTCTTTGCCATCCATGTTGGTCCATACTAAAACTTCCTTGAATGGTAGATATACCATTGTTCATTGTGGAATTTGGCACTATCTTCATCCACGTAAACTTCTATGTCATCAGACTGAGCTACCATCGTACTTTAATAAACTACTGTAACGACTTCTAAGGCAACTTGATCGACTTTCCCCGTTGTTCGTGAGTCCTCTCCATGCGTTGGCCTTATCAAACGCCTCTAGATAGAGCTAGATGCCCCTTGTTCAAACATCCTGGTTAATTCGGCCAAGGGACTATTGTCTTTGCTATCCTCTTTGTCAGCGTGATCAACCGGGTGGTCAAAGTTATGAAATAGGATTGTGATCTCATTGTTCTCAGAAGGATCTTTTTTGGATCAATATTTATTCAGTATATGAGGACAAAGAAAGAAAAGAAAAATGAAAAATAAAAGGGAGCCAATGGATAAAGGGAAAATCAAAACATAGATAGGGGAAACAAGTAGAAACACTTTGAAATTCGACACACATTCATTGAGAAAAAACTTGAAATGATAAGAACATGTTTGTGCCCTTGTTACATAAAACATCCCAAAGCTTTAGGCATAGCATTTGGGTTGGAAAGTCATTAAAAAAAATTTAAAGTCGTAGGGAGTTAGACAGTCTCCTAGTGACGAATCTTTCCACCTGGCGGGCAAATCACAAAGCTTGCATCCTTACAGGGCCATCTTCAATGGTGATGACATCCTTTCCATGCCCCCAATCTTCTTTTATCATACTAACCGCAGGATTCTCATGGTTAGACCAGGGATTTATGATCATATTGGGACTCCCTTCCTGGAAATCTAGCCACTTGGCTTTAATCAGATCCCTCACTTTGAATTTTAAGGCATGACAGTCCTCAGTGGAATGCCCTGGGGCTCCAGCATGGTAATCACATCGGGTGTTAGGATTATAACCTTTAGGGTAAGGGGGAACCACTGGTTTCAATGGACAGGGTACCGCAAGGGAGTTACGGATAAGGTAAGGTAAAAGTTCTGTGTAGGTTATGGGAATGGGGTCGAACCAGGCTGGTGTTCGATTATTGGTGGGTTTTATTATGCTTTGGTTGGGACTAGGATGTCGAGTCTTCCCTTGTGGAGGACAGTATGGAATGGGTTGTGGATGAGGGGGTTTAATAGCAGGCAAATGAGAGTGGATAGGTGTTCGAGCGATAGACGGATGAAAGTGGGGTTGGAATGGGAGAGGATAGGAACCTTGGTTATGGGTGGTGGTGGCCATATAAGGTGTAGGAAGATTGGCAGGTTAAAAGGAAGTATGAGTCATTGGTCTTGGTTGGGCCCTTTTTTTGGTTGTAGGAGATGGAATTAGTTTCCCCTTTTCTCTTCCCTTTATCTCCCGATGCAGACCTTCTTGTGATAGGTGCCCCAGACGGTAGGGAGGATTGTGAAACATGGGGATTCATCATTTGTAAATTATAATCCTCTTGTTGGTTATGGAATGGGGGAGAGTATACTGAGGGTATTGCACAGGGCGGGTTGTTGTTTGAGCCTACGAAGGCATGTTGCTGTGCATAAGACATGTCGTAGGTCGGTTGAGGATCAACGATGGGGTCAGTCTTGTTGATAGTGATGGGAGGTGTCATGGAAAAGGGAATTTGGATTTTTGTGAGTCCAGGAGGATGGAGTAGGGTGGTTGGTAGATGTTGGTCATTCTTGATACCCGCAGAGGGTTCCCATTCTGTGATTCTCTTTTTTAAAAGTTTAGTCATCTCCGCCATTTGCTCCTTTAGCTGGTTGATTTCACCCCTGAGGTTTTCAATTTCTTGCTCTCTTTTAGCCATGAGTCTCTTTTGAAGTCTAGTTCCGTAAGGGTGTCTTTCCGTGGTGTCTTTGAAAAAACAAAAGTGTTAGGTGGAAATAGAAGTAAAGAGAATGACGTGTGAAGCAATCACAGGCCTTGACGAGCATTCTTTGACCGTTCCTTAGAACGTATCATTCAAAAGTACTAAGTACGTTAAACATGGAAATTAATACGGGATAGTTGTGAAGACAGAAGAATCCTTCATTCTAAGGTAAGAGCCTTAAGCTCAAACATTTCTGGCTTAGGCAACCATGGCCCTCATCCTATAAGTTCAATCCCATGTTAATTTCCATATCTACTCAAAGGGTATTCATTAAGTTCCAAATAGCTTCCTACGAAAATGAAGATAAGGAAGAGGAATTAGTTACTGTCATGTTTTGGAAACCGTTACTTCCTTATTAATTTAATGGAAAGCAGTTTCACTTCAGGAAGTATCGATCGTCAAAACTCGTGCTGAGCTAAAGTCATAAGGGTCATAGATTTTCTAATCGTCGTTAATGCCCCATTTGAAGGGAAACAATTTCATTTTTTCATTTTTTTTGACGATTAGAAAAATCTATGACCTGAGACTCAGAAGTACACGGTGAAGAGGAAACTATTTACCCGTTAAACGATTACCAGTTTTTTTCAGAAAACGAGCCATTATTTTTGAAGTAAAGTAATCCTTTGACAGGTAAACGGTTCATCCATTTTGATTAAAAGGGAAAATGAAAATGACGTAAGGTAAAGTAAAGTCTGCCCTTTCGTGGCCTAAGTCGGGTCTTTCTGATAGTTTTTCTAGACACTACGGCTTGTCTAAAAGTGTCTCCTCACATTGGGTGGCTTTTACTAGATTTCTAAAAGGTTACTAGAGCCAAGATCCTACTCATGATGTGGTCACAATAATAGGGAATCTACTAGGTGCGTACATCATGAAAGGTCAAACTCTAGTTGAGGTTCTTACGATCGCCAGATGGGAAGTACATCCCAAACGACACCGCTACCAACATCCCCTAACTTAAGTTTCATTCGGGGCCTGGGTATAGGGTGCCACTCATAAGTGTGTGCAGAAATGTGAGTGTAGTGTGTGAAAGGGCATTCAATACCTTTTACCTTACCCCATTCTGCACAGAGAACAAACACAGGACAACAATACAAAGTCGTCTACCCTAGGGTTCAATAATTACACAGAAAAAATAACACAGCGTCATCTATCCTAGGGTTCAACAATCATGCAAATATTGACAATAAAATAAATGATGAGATACGATTGAAATAAGAATAAACACTTACAAAGTTAAAAGAAAATAAAACAAGGGAAGAAATCAAAGCAAACAAAGGCTACATATAAACACATTCACTTTCAATCAAATTGGCCTGACTCTCTTAAGTTTCCCCAGCGGAGTCGCCATCTGTCGGGACCGGGATCGCGGCGGCACGGCCGACCCTCGAAAACGGGTGAAATCAGAGCAGGAAGTCGCCACCAACGTTTTTATTTACAGGAAAAAACATTGGAAAAAAACTTTATTAAAGCACTGGTTAAAAATGTGAGATTCAAGTTCAGGAGTCGGTTACGAGTAGGGAAGGTATTAGCACCCTACATCACCTGTTAAAAACAGTACCAAGATTGAAAATGTGCACCATAAGTAGCCTTTAAAAAACTATTTTATTTCTTCCTTTTTTCTTTTTTTTTGAGACAAAGGGAACAAACTAAACAAATAAAAAGGATTGGAGTAAGATTAATAGGACGTCTCATCCAAATTAACCTTGATTTTAGTAGGGAAAAACATAAAGAAGGGGAAGGACGCTAACAAGACGTCTCGTCTAAATTAGTCATCCTTTCAACATGATACAAGGTCGGGGAAAGAAAGGGGTTAATAGGACGTCCCGTCCAAATTAACCCCGGCCTTTTAGTGAGCATGTATGTGGAAAAAGGAAAGAATGCTAACAGGACATCCCGTCAAAATTAACCATTCTCTCATCAAGATGCTGGGTTGGAGGATGAAGGGATTTAACAGAACGTCTCGTCCAAATTAACCCAATCTTTGTGAAAAATAATATAGGCCAAAGAAAATGGAAGAAAATCAACAAGACGTCGTGTCTAAATTGACTTTCATGAAAATGATAGGAGTGAAATTAATTGTTAAAGAAGAACGAGAAGGGAAAAAAAGTGGGCCCGATAGGAGTTAAGTCCCGCTCCTACGTATTCTTGAGTTTTCGAGAAATCAGGGTTACGTAGTTCTTGATAAGGGATGTTCTTTAGATAAAGTTAGGGAATTGGTAGCGGATAAGGTTTACGGCAAAAGGAACATACAAGGCAAAGTTCTCCACACGTGTATGGGTCTTAAGGATAGTGTAGGCAGGAGTATTCCTGCACGATACCAACTTAAAATCACTGTTGTACTGGTTCAAAGAGACATTAAAAATTTATATTTTTTACCATTTTGTATTATGAGTAAAGACAAGGGGAAATTTAACAAGAAAGCAGAATCAGTAAAAAGCATAACAGTATAGAAACAGAATGAAAATAACAACGGAGAGAAGTGGAAAGATTGTAACCGGTGTGGGCGTAGGTGCTGAGGGGAGCTGAACCTCGGGTAAGAGCCGGTGTGGGCTGGAACAGCAACAGCCGAAGTGGTGAGGAAGAAAATTAAACCGTTGCGAGGACCAGTGTGGAGTTTAATGGAAGGGCGGTGTAGGGTTCAGTAGGGAACCGGTATGAAGCAACGAGGAAACGGTGTGGGATTGGTAAATATGGCTCTTAAAAAGGGGTTCCGTACGGGGTCTGGGCAACAAAGAGAAGCGGGGTAAGGGTCGGTATCCTAGTGACTGGATTCAAAGCCTTAGGGCTAGCTCTTTTCCTCAAGACTCGAAGAATCAAGAGTTTGAGTGATCCTCTGAAGGGCTTTTGGGTTTTGAACACTGGAGCAATTTCTCAGGATTCAGGGGTTCCCGGTGCGAACTATTGTGCCTCTTCAGCTAAGGTACTTATAGAGGCCTTTTGGAGCCTGAGTGCTTTGACAACTCAAGCTCCCACTTAGCCATACGTGTAGTGGAGACAGCCTGGCCACTAGCAGTTATGGGGAACAGTGGTTGGTGGTGAGTTTTTTTTTATTCTTATTTTTTATTCGTTGCCTGCCACTCCTAGGATTTGAGAATCAACTTGGGTGGTGCGATCGGCGAGGTCCCTCTCCTCTCGGGAAGACTTCAAATCATCCTCAGACCTCTTCAGGGTTTCCTTCATCAAGGCCACTAACTTTCTGAGCTCTTGAACCTTTCCACCCTCACTCTGCCTGAAATAGCACTCATTTGAAGTTTGAGCCTTTCTTCACTCTGAAGTGATTCTCTCAAACATGCCTCACTCAGAAATGTCTCTGCTTGAAAAAGCACTCATTCGAAGTCAGAGCCTTTCTTCTCTCGGAAGTGATTTTCTCGGACATGCCTCACTCAGAAATGTCTTTGCCTGAAAAGCACTCATTCGAAGTCTGAGCCTTTCTTCACTCAGAATTGATTCTCTCAAACTTGTGTCACTCAAAAATACCTCTTCTCGAAAAGCACTCATTCGAAGTCTGAGCCTTTCTTTTCTCGGAAGTGATTCTCTCGGACATGCCTCACTCAGAAATGTCTACCTGAAAAAGCACTCATTCGAAGTCAGAGCCTTTCTTCTCTGGGAAGTGATTCTCTCGGACATGCCTCACTCAGAAATGTCTCATCCCAAAAATTACTCATTTGAAGTCTGAGCCTTTCTTCACTCGGAATTGATTCTCTCAGACATGTCTCACCCACAAATATCTGCCTGAAAAAGCACTCATTCAAAGTCAGAGCCTTTCTTCTCTCGGAAGTGATTTTCTCGGACATGCCTTACTTAGAAATGTCTGTGCCTGAAAAGCACTCATTCGAAGTCTGAGCCTTTTTTCACTCGAAATTGATTCTCTCGGACATGCCTCACTCAGAAATGTCTCTACCCGAAAAGCACTCATTCAAAGTCTGAGCCTTTCTTCTCTTAGAAGTGATTCTCTCGGACATGCCTCACTCAGAAATATCTCTGCCCGAAAAGCACTCTTTCGAAGTCTGAGCCTTTCTTCACTCGGATATATCACATTCGGACATGTTTCAATCGGAAATATCTTACTCAAAGGTATTTTACTCGGAAGAGTCACAGCATGGGCAACCGAACTCTGTAAACGGTGTCCCACTGGTCTGACATTACGTTTATGAAACACCTTCCTACATCGGATAATAATGGACACCGGTCTCCCTGAACGGACTCAGCAAGACTCTCTCCCATTGGCCCAGACCGGTATCTTTGTTAATGGCCCAGGCCGGTGTTCCCCTTCTCTTGGACATTGGACGATGTCACTGATGGCCCGAACCAGTATCTTTGATGATGTTGTCATCAGACGGTGTTAGGACTTATTGTTTGCTGACGGTGTCCATTCTTGGTGGAAATTGGCTAGACCGAAATAGGTGTTCACAGGAAGGAAGTCACAACATGCATTAAAGCTTCGACCACGCTCAAGCGGACTCGTTCATGCTCAAGCGTGAAGTCACATAATGCATAGAATAAAGTATCATGCTCAAGCGCCCTTGGATCAAGCTTAAGCGTCAAACTGCAATAGTTCTTCTTAATTATTTTGTTTCAGTTGTTGTTTATGTTGTATTTTAGTAACTTAAGTATTGTATGTAATTAGTTTAGTTATTTTAATTATTAATTAAGTTTCCTTTATAATTAATTAGAGTTAGTTAGTTTTAAGTTATCTATATATAGTGGTAGTTACTCTGTAATAGAGAGACGAGAGGACACAGAAGCAATAACATGATTCATTTTCTCATTTCTAATCTCTCTCTAATTCTTTTCTCTCTCTAAACTCTCTCGCCCATGTCTCTTCATATTCCTTCGACTGAATCCATTCCCATGGGTTTCTAAACCTCTAGGGTTGGGATTGCTGAAGCTTCCGATGGAATCTTGAAGTTGCATTGAGGAAATTATCTTCCAAAGCAAGAGGAGAACAAGCTGAGAAGTGGATCTACTCTGCTGAATTGGCAAATTCAGATCCAAATGAAGACTCTCACCAATGAGGAATCATGGTTGAGGCTTAGGTAACTTCTGGCTTCCTAACTAATTCAGGCCTAGTAATTAGGTGAATAGTTAGGGTTCAATCCCCAATTTCACATTAGATTTCTCTGTCACTGAACACCTAAGGGATTAGGGTTTAATGCTTAGGAATTAGTGTTAGTCACCTAAGGAATTAGGGATTAACCAACTATGAATTATCCTCTTGCATCTGAAGCTTGATTGAACCTCCATTGCATTTTCTTGATGAAGTTGTAAGCTGAAGTAATCCTAACCTATCTTCCATTAATCATATTTCATCTCCTATATTGTTCTGGAAATACAAAAATATAGAAAGTATAAAAACAACAAAAACAAAATGAATTCTTCACTGCATTGTTTTGGTTCAGCTTGTGCTAGTCCAAGATTGTGGTAGTTACCTCAACCCCTGTGGGATGATCAAGTATATTACAAATTTAACGATTGGTATGCTTGCCAAAAGAATATAAATCCTCTGAGAGTTATGCATCGATTCAATAGTTCAGGATTTACTCATCAGGTACTACCATTTATATTAGTAAGACGCGATGGGATAATTGTAATATCTAAACTGTTTCATTGGGTTTTAACTTAACTAAGTTATCAATTGGATTGAATAAACTTAGAGATGGATCCAAACATAAGTGTCTTCCAGTTTATAACCCCCATGAAATTCGGAAGGCTTTCGCTTGAGGAATCAGTCAATACCATGATTTGGTTGACTAACGGGTTATTGTTGCCGTTCAAGAATATTGGCAAACCGGTTAAAAGCTTCAGCCATAGCGGCAGCATTGACGTTGCGTCTATTCACCATCGATCAATCTAGACACATAACACGAATATATTTAGAAACCTTGTGTTTCTTTCCTCAAGATTTATCAATCATTAACAATTATCATCAACATATGTATCATCATAATATATTCACAATTTGAAGGTAAATATTGGAAAAGAAATGCCTGGCCAGGCTTAATATCAATCATATGCTTATCACTATCATTCACAATATAGAGCAGTGAGCAATCCAGCTCTAACAATGCTCAACTATAGCAATAACATCGCAACATTAAGTAACAAGTACTCTTACAACGCACAACAATATTTCAACAATAAACAATCTCACCTCCATGGTAAACAACCTTTTTTAATGAGGGAAATCATCATTCAATAACATTTAACCCATATAATTAATCAGTGAGCAAACAATGCTCTGATACCAGGTTGAGACGCCCCGAAAATGAGGGTAAATTTTTCATGATTTTAAAGTAATTAAAGAATAGAAGAAAATGCGAGATGATTCTTTAATAAGTAACCCCGGATCAATTTAAATAACCTATCTCATATATGAAGATATGAGAAGGTGAATAAATTGAATCAAGGGTGAACCTTTGACAATCAATCTCATGATCATCAACAAGGAATAGCGGAAGTACACAATTAATTCATGAAGGGTGAATGGGAATGAGGGAAGGTTTATGGGTATCCCATTTAGTTGTTAAAGTGTGTTAACTATGTGTATATGATGTTGTGTAATCATGTCATAACCAAGCAATACCAATCGTACCCCAAAACAGAGGAAATTGTGTGAAAACAGGGCCATGAATCAATTCACTCGCTTCTAGAGTCTAAACAGTGAAAACAGGGCTCTTCGAATCAATTCAAACGTTCTTGGACCTCATGAACAGTGATTCCAGTGAGCTTTGAATCGATTCATACGGGGCTTAAATCGATTCAAAGTGCTCAAAATGCAGGAACAGTAAAAACAGTGTGTCTTGAATCAATTCATGCACTGTTTTGAATCTATTCATGACAGCACAGAGGGCATTTTATGCAGAAAAAGTCACATTTTTAGACTTCTAACCCCCTAACTTTTTTATACGAATTCCAATGCCTACCAAATTTTGACACCAAATTATATACATCTTTTGTGACGTGTGGCCACCAGCCATACTCAAAAATTCCCAAAAATGAGGGAGTTATGTGCATAAATATGTCTCACTCGTTTTGAGGCATTTTTGTGCAACTCAAGGGCCTATTCTCAATGGAATTGGCCCATTCCAATTTCTACAAGTCACAAATCATGAATTTAAGCTATTGGAATCATTACATACTATCAAAATCCCATAAAACTCATTTTGACTCTATTGGTTCCTCAATTATGCATAAAACCATGAAAATTCATCATATACCTCATGCCAAAATCATTCATTCAACATTCTAACACCTTACTCACATTCTTATTCATACACAAGACTCATATACATTGCTATAAACATAAACCTCATGGTATCAACATCCATCCATTAACATGGCATATAGTCCTTTAATTTACAATCAATATCATCCATTGTTAGGGTCATTACTAAAAATTAGCCATTCAAAAACACATAGGTCTAATTTTTATTCATGACCCAAAAATCAAGATTCATGACCAACCAATTATCATACACAAAATAAAAATCTATACTTATCGAGTGATTTACAAAAGATGTTGGCCAAGGCTCACACTTTCTTTCCATATTTACCTCCATCATTGCTAACCCTCTAAAAGAGTAGGATTTTCATCATACCTGTTATTCAAGTGGCCTCAATACTCAAGAGGAGGGGTGAATTGAGTTTTTAAAACTTTGCTTGAAATGCCTTTGAACTTGATTCTTTTATCACAAGTTTAAAGATTTTACAAGTGAAGGCAAGTATAGTACAAGAGATAAAGCAAAACAAGATGTGAATATTGCTGAAACAATTTGTCAAACACTTGGTGTGCACTGCTTTAAAGTAATTAATTCAAGCAAACTCAAATAAGCAAATCATAATCAATCAACAACAATCCAATTAAATGCAATATATCAATGTAAAATAGTAAGGGAGAAGATCTTGCAAACTGATTTAACGAGTTCCACCAACCCCGGTGTACGTCTCGCCTTCAAGCAACCCACTTGAAGGATTTCCACTATTGAAGTTTAGAGATTACAAGCTATGAGTAATTGCAGCTTCCTAGTGTCCCACACTCAAGAACTCAATCCTCACTAGCATAAGGGCAACCCACCCAATCTCTCAAACTCTCAATACCCAAAGGTTGAACCCCAACCTTTGTGACCACTCAACCTAGAGTGAAAAACCTTTGTGTTTTGTAGTGTTTACAAGATAATGACTCTCTAAATAGAGTAGATATACAAGTGAAAGCTCTCTCAAATTCTAACTCTCAACAAGAGAGAATATACAAGTTGAAGTTCTAAGTTTTAGAAAAATGAAACTATATAAGAATAAGACTCACAAGATTTAAGAATTGATTTCCCTTTGATGGATGTGATTGATTTCATTGAGTAGCTTGAAGGAGTCTTGCATTTATAGACCTTGGAGAAGAGCATAATAGAGTTCCTAGCCGTTGTAGCTCATGGGTACCTGAGATGTATGGAGAAATAAGCTAGTTTCCACTAAAAAGCACTTTCCCCAAATTTTGGCACGACCCTAATCGATTACGCCTTGAGCTCTAATCGATTAGCTTTTGAAATCTGTAGTGTTATTTGTGTTGTAATCGATTAGGTGTTACTGTGTAATCGATTAGCTAAGAAACGGGGACTTTCTAATCGATTATTTTATACCCTATAATCGATTACAAATGCACCTGATGCATTAAATAGAGTCTCGTAGCATTGTAATCGATTAGGCCTTACTGCAATCGATTATGATGACAAACAGAACTTAGGTAATCGATTATCTTGGCTGAGTAATCGATTATGCTGAATACCTGATGCTCATATTTCACACTTTCAGCTGGTAATCGATTATGTGTTACTGTGTAATCGATTATGGTACAAACAGAGCTTGAGTAATCGATTAGTTTGGCTTGGTAATCGATTACGTTGAATACTTGATACTTTTTCCTCAAGTTGTTCAAATGGTAATCGATTATGGTTCAAGGTGTAATCGATTACTAAACAAACAGAGCATAGGTAATCGATTAGCTTGAGTCCTCTAATCGATTAGGCTGCACGTTTTTGTCCATCTGATTCTGTTTTCTCTATTTTCATGGTTACTTGGCCTTTTTGCTACATTCCTTCAATGTGCTTTGTCATTATCAAAATAATTCAACCTGAAATATATATTCAAACACAATACCTACATCAAACTTTAAAATGGCAACTAGGAGGTGAGTAACATATACCAAATGATTCAAAATCATACATTATGATAAGACATATACATGTGTGCATAACATATTTCTCAAGAAGCATCACAAGCTTCATTCACACATCATCTCATTCCATTTTAACATCATACATATCCAAATCATTATATCCATAACTCGCACATCAAAATCATGGCATTCTCAATAAAGGTCATTATTGACTCAATGCTAGGACCACAACCACCTTCCTCTTTATTTAACAATCATCCATAGCTACCACGGGCTACCAAATAGGCATATCACCGACTATATGCAAATGCTCTTATGGCTAATGTATATGCACAAAGAAATCAATAACAATTGCAGATCCGACTATGGGAAATGACATCATATACATATATGTGCGTCAAGCATAGGTGTGCAACTATGCCCCTACTGCAGTAGTAAAAGTGTACACTTATATCTCAAATCATGCATGCTTAACATCATATTTTACTGGTAACAAACCGCTATAGCCCATTTATAGTACTAATCACCCCATGACTTGCGGATTACTTACATGGCCTCACTTGTCACAAGTGGTACGGGCCTCTCCCAAACACACATTGAGAGAGCCATGCTCCGTCAGAAACCAAGGTAACTTGCTCAACACAGAGTCTCCCGCCCACAAGGCCTTCCACATAGGGTGCCTCGCCACCAACCTAAGGGCAGCTTCGTGATTCCCAAAATCACTAGGGAACAACAACAATTTACCTGTGCACTGGGTCACCCTCCCACTGGGCCTGCCTATTGGAACCCCCAATATTCCATATAAGCAGCGAATGATATGCCATGGATGCAATGAAATGCAAATCAAATGCATTCTCACACTATGCATCCTAAATGCCACTCCACCATCAACAATTCATCCTCAACACTTAGTGGAACTCTAGGTACTCATCATTCTCAACCATCACCAACATTCATTGGATTTCTTATACATATCTAATTAGTGGTAATCACAATTCATCAATTCACATATCATAGGATGTTCAATAACATTGAAATCAATACAATCATGGTTCCAAACCATTAACAACAACTCTCCTTAATCATGAGTCAATTCAACAACATAACCATCATCCCACAAACATAGGCCACATAACACCATTCACTCTAAATGCATTTCAATCAAGTAATCATCAAATCATTCATCCAAGCCAATTAGCATAACACAATCATATACACACATCACTAATGGATGAAACCAAGCATTTAGAGATGTTACCCCCTCTACCTCAAGAGAAGTACAAATCAACGTGGTCCGATGGTCCCGCCTCATTGATGGGGTTGTTTCCTACATTATACCACATACCACACAATCAATTTTTATTTAAACTACCCAAAACTCAAGTGCTCATATTTATTTCTTGATGTCTTATGCCATTTTAAATTCCCAAACCTCATTTATTCCATTAAACCCACCACAACTACCATGGGTTATGTGTTTTCATTCATTATTATGCCTCTTCAATGCCATACCCAATAATGGGTTCCTATATTAATGGTTCCCAACAACCATTATCAAACATTCACCATCATTAATGGTTATTACCTATCATAAATAACATCTTCCATCAATAAAAAATGCATATCTACCTATAATTCATATTTCCCCCCAATTTACAAAGCTAGGGTTTCATTGAAAACCTAACAACCACTATAAATGTTCAATATTTGCTATCACCTTCCATACTATTTTTGTGTACCCTCAAGGCTTTCATAAAACCCACATTAAATGCACCCCACCTAAGGGTTTTCCATCATAAATGCCTCTCCTAGACAACCCATGCACATTTAACATTCTCCCAACAACCCAATCACATAACCAAAGGTTAGAGCTCAAGAAAATAAAGAGGAAACCTTACCTCAACCCAAAGGAAGTGAGCTCCAAGAATAGGAGAGAGGGAAAATAAAAATTAAGAGGGAGAGGGAGAGGTTCAAAGCACCACAAGCTTCTCCACCAAAGCTAGGAGAAAACGAAATATGGAGGAGGAAGGGCATACCACCACTTTGTGGGATTGGGAGAATGAAAGAAGAAGAAGAAGAAGAGTGGGAGATGAAAAGATGAAAAGAAATGGAATATGGAAGGAGAAGAGGAAGGAACGTGAAGTGAAGGGGGACAATAGGGGTTTTGGTGTTTTATTTTAACCCATCATTTAAGGTTCTCCATTTTAAGTCAAACAAGATCTTCGTTCGGACTTAATACTTTATCCAAAAATTATTTAGGGTATATATTCGGATTCCCTATAATATTCTCAACAACCCTGACCAACGGTACCTCAATCGGAGATACTTGGTCCGACACCCATATTTTAATCGGGTATAATTTCAGTGTACAAAGCCTCAATAATTTATAAATAATCCCCAAAAATCTTAATTTAATTATTTTTAACATTTTGGTATATTAATTAATCCATGGGAAATTATTTAATATTTATTTCCAATATTTAATCATTTATATAAAATAAGGGATGTTACAATCTACCCCACCTAAAAGAAATTTTGTCCCCAAAATTTACCAACCCGATTTGAATATCTTAGGGTGTCGCTTCCGCATATCGTCCTCACGCTCCCACGTGGTAGTAACCACGTCTCCGTGCCTCTAAGATACCTTCACCAAAGGAATCAACTTGTTCCGCAATTTCTTGACGAAACGTTCCATAATAGTAGCAGACCCAAGAGGAATAGATAAATTCTCCCTAATTTTAACATCGTCAAGGGCTACCACATGCGTAGGATCATGCACATACTTCCTCAGCTGTGAGACATAGAACACATTGTGCAAATTTGATAAATGCGGAGGGAGGGCAATCCTATATGCTTAACTCACCAATCCTTTCGAAGATTTCAAACGGTCCAATGAACTTCAGACTTAATTTCTTTCTCTTTAAGGCTCTTCCAACGCCCTTATCTCGGGATACTCTCAAAAACACATGATCGCCAACTTGAAACTCAAGTGGCTTTCATCACTTATCATAATAACTCTTTTAACAATCTTGGGCAATTTTCATCTTTTCTTGTATCATCTTGATTTGTTCATTTGTCTCCGCAATCGACTCTGGCCTTAAAGTCAAGTTCTCACCAGTTTCAAGCCAACACAACGGAGTTCTATATTTCTGACCATACAAAGCTTCATAGGGAGCCATACCAATAGTACTATGATAACTATTATTGTACGTGAACTCAATCAATGACAGGAATCTCTCCCAACAACCTCCATGCTCTAATACACAAGCCCGCAATAAATCTTCAAGGCTTTGAATTGTTCGCTT
Source organism: Clitoria ternatea (assembly GCA_037962975.1). Lineage (NCBI taxonomy): Eukaryota > Viridiplantae > Streptophyta > Magnoliopsida > Fabales > Fabaceae > Clitoria > Clitoria ternatea. The sequence goes on from CM075673.1 coordinate 142,174,298, forward strand.
GGATTGTCCATCCATTTACGGATGATACGCCGAACTAAGCTTGAGCTCAAGCTTCCCTAAAATCAGGAAGTGAAACGCAAGTCACGATTCGACACAATACTCGAAGGCATACCATGTAGCCTAATAATCTCCTTAACGTACAATTATGCCAACTTCTCTAAAGGACTCTTCATGTTCATGGGCAAGAAGTGAGCATACTTCGTCAATCTATCAACAATCACCTATATTGTATTATTTCCAACACGTGTCCTGGGAAATTCAGAAACAAAGTCCATAGCAATGTCATCTCACTTCCAAACAGGGATATTGAGAGGTCTCAAATAGCCAGATGGTTTTTGATGCTCAACCTTAGCCTTTTGACAAATAAGGCAAGATGCTACAAAATTTACCATATCACGCTTTATATCGGGCCACCAGAAATTCTTCTTGAAATCTTAATACATTTTTATGGAACCAAGATGAATGCTCAACACACTCTTGTGAGCTTCTTCAAGTACCATCCTTCTCAAATCACCACCAGATGGAACATAAATTCGGTCCTTCACACGCCAAATACCATCATAGTTTTCCATCAAAAATGAATTCTTCCCATTAGCTTGAGCTTATTTCATCTCAATCAAATACTCATCCTTTGGTTGTTGCAATTTGTCTCGACGCATAGACAATTAGCCTTATTTGTCAATTTCATACACAATTCAATTTAATCTTTGAATTTGTCTACTTTATGATAATTTTTATCAGCCCTAAACTTAATGACAAGTGTATCAACAAATCTGTTCTTAACTCTTACCCTCTTTAAAGGTTCAAATCTGGTCGTTGCCTAGGAGTGACTTTATGTATCTCATACCTGCAGCATAAATGATGTGATTGCACTATACAAAATCATAATAAAACAAATTATTACAGTTGTTGTTATATGGTTCATAATGTCGCTCACTTCTCATCCTTCCTTGTCATATCTAATAATATGGTTACCAAAAGAAAGACATTCAATTGTTAACAAACATAATGAAACATAAAATGATGGCCAATATTTAAACACATGAATTTGTTTGGGTTAGATGACTTACTATTTTGGTTACTATTTAGAATAAATCGGTCCAACAATGCATTGAAGGACATGTTTCCATTATTAACACCATATACTCCACCAGGGAATGCCTACAAAAAATTCAAATATTGAACAATTAAAATCTTCACATTTGAGCGTAAAATCATGTATTATAATTCTCACATTACTTACAACCATTGAACATAAGGGGAGTAGAGGTGGTTGGCCATAAAAAGGAATTTGTCTGTAATGAGGTAACATATGATGACCGTAATTAACTTGGGGGTATATATAAGGAACATTTGTAGCATGAGGAACCTCCATAGGTACATAAGTATTTGAGGGTTTGTTGTATACAACATCATTATTATTTTGCAATGTAAAATGAAAATTACTCAAATATTAATTGCAGTTGTAACATCATTAAGTAACGAAATCATAACAAACAACTACACAACAATGACAATAAATAAAAGGTTAGTTGCATGAAAGAATTAGTGACCCCACCATGTGCACACCCATTGTGACCACAGGAGCCGATGTGTCATCTTTCAACCTCTTACATATGTTTTTGTTATCATTCTTTTTGTTAGGTTACAACTCTTGTAATCCTTTTTCATTTTGACAAGCTTCTTTGAACGAACCACCCTCATAACGTATATTGTGGATCGTCTCTTTTACACTAGACTAAAAAAAATTTGTATCTCTGGTAGCCTATTTAACAACAAACACTAAAATCAAAGCATAAAACGTAAAAATATCAATAATGTCTAAAGAACCTTATTAAAATTGTTCATACAATGAAATCTTCATTTATTTGCAACTATCTGTCAATAGTTTCCTCATCATTGTCTTCATTCAAAGTTGTTTCTTGATTCACCTAATAAAAAAACCAAAAACACAGTCATATAAATTAATAAATAATTTAGAAATAAACTTCTATTAAAAAACATACAACTATTACCGAATAATAAAACTTACAATGATAGTGTCTTGTTTCTTAGGTTTTGTACCAACTTTCGTGTGTGAAGTCTTCTTAGAAGAAAATGATACTCTTTTCTTTTTCTCCTAAAGAACTTCTTATTTGGGGGTGCTCCCTTAGTTTTAACTATATCGGGGTCACCGATTGTATTTTCAGAATTTTTTAGCCTCCCTTGTGGACCAAATTCTGACTTTAACTTATTGATCGACTCCAAAATTTCATCCCTTACAAAACAAAATGAATCGTGAGTCTTCGCACCAATGTCACACAGGGTATTACATGCAACAGACAAGGAACTGTATCGAGCAGCAAACATTGTATCCAACGTCATTTCATCACTAGTATGTATTGTAATTATCTCATTCTTTGCATTAGACCACCTTATATATAATAAGCTGCTTAGAATATGGTCAATATTCTCAGTTCGGATTACACCGAAAATATAAGAACAAGGAATTCCACACGACTCAAAAAGTCTATAATTATAGCTAGGTGATGCTTTCAATGTATCATACAACATTCGGTTTTCAAACCCAGCTTTACAATATAAACCCAACCTAAACTCAATCATGGAATCCTTTTGTATTCGCTCCAAAACATTAAGGGAACCTGCAAGATTAATTTGATCCTTAACTTCAATGAAGATCTCTTGTGTATAAAATTGGGAAGCTTCATATTCAATTGAATGGAGAGAAGTGGTCAAAACAGGGTTGGTGAATAATGTCTTGAAATCAGTAAGCAGTTCATTATTCCTATACTCGCACAACACCTGGTCAAATTTCTGTATGAACTTAAAAACACTATGTTTTCTATGTACATAAGCCTTTACCAAAACATTCACTGACTCACATTGAGAAGTAGTCTGGATCCTACCAAAAAATTTATCATGTAAATATGCATTGGCCTATGATTCCTTCATGTCATACATTTTCGAAACCCAACGGTCTTGCAAAAGGTCATGCTTCAAAATCATATTATGCCAAAACACTTCAAGTTCATCTATTGTAAAATCGAAATACATTACTCGTTTGAAATCTTCTAAGAACTTTTTTTTTCTTCACTTTCTCACTTGTATTCCTATACAAGTGCCACGCACACAGACGATGGGTTGAGTTCAGAAACATTGTCTTCATGGACTCTCTCATAGAATCACAACCATCTGTTACAACCGTCTTAGGATGTTTGCCACATATTGCTTCCAAAAAAAACCTCTAAAACCCACTGATATGTAGCAATGGATTCATCAAAAAACCAACGTCGCCCCAAAAATTAAATTTGACTATGATGGTTACAACCAGAAAAGATCACCAAAGGCATAACATCCCTGAAACATTGGTAGTCAACTATGCAACCACCATTAGCCCAAAAGATATCCTTCAATTTACCATCACTAGTGGTGGTACATTTTGAATACATAACAGGCTCACTTTTAGCCTTTCCTTTAAGGTAACTCAACACAACTTTGACATCCCCTTCCTGAATCTTAAAGTTTTTCTAATAATCTATGTAGTTATACAAATCTTTTTTGTAAAAACCCAACTTACCATAACGCCCCTTTTGGGCAAGAAAATATCCAATTATATAGTAAGTCCTAACACAACTAGAGTACAAACAATCAACTTGAGCCTTATCAGTGTCGGACAACACACGATTTACAGGAATTAAATGGGAATACCAAGCTGGATATAGCTCATGATTATGACTAACAACAAAAGAAATCACTGTCCATTTTGATATCTTATGATAAAAAAAAATCTGTAACCTGGCCGGGCAGGTGGTTCGAGTTATCGCTTTGTGTGGCATCTTCCTATCAACCCCTCTCAACTGCACACTAGCTATCTCATAACAATGTTTCCATGTTTATCTTTGCTCATATAGTCTTTTCTAAAAATTAAACCATGACTTTTAGCATATGTTTGATAAAACACACAACCCTCTTCTTCAGTTTGAAATTAAAGACCTCGAATCTGACTTTCTGACAACTCCATTATTTCCCATAAGTTATCAGTATCATGATAAAAATCAACACTAAATTTATCAACCTCATAATTCCCCCTGACCTGTTTACCAATATATTTTTCTAGTAAAGGTTCATCCCCATTATCGTCCTCTAAACCACTGACATAAATGTTCTCACTACCCTATTGACTAATATCAACATCACCTTCATCACTAACAAACGTGTGACTCATAAAATCAGACATCTACATGCAAGACATAAGACGGTATCTTCATTTTATGATGTTAACATTTTATCATGATCAAGTAATCCTACACATAACCATGTTTTATGCTTGTATGATAAAGTATATGTATTATTTCTTTACATACTCAGATAGCATAGTCTCAATTTTGAATTTTATGACGTGAGTTACAATTGTTGGTATAGTTATATATATGATACTCCCTCTAGGTTTTTGGAAAATATATTAAACTAACATACCTGAACCAAAACTGGAGGCTATCTAATGTGAACGTTGGATACCCGAGGGCGAAGTAGTAATCGACAAAACACAAAGTTCAAAGACCAGAAATGGCAAGGTCAACAACTAGGCTTATAATATATCCCATGACAAGGCCAATGATTTTGGTAGCCATAGAGGTTGATCCAATGTCCACAACAAACTGCATACAACAAAGAATTTCCATTTAAGTGTTATTTTATAGATAATGTCAACATCTATCATACTTACATGTGTATTGAAACTCAATTGTAAAACCAAGTTACATGTAAAAATAGTTATAGAGGAGTGGATAAAGAGTTTCAACAATTCTTTTTTTAGCCATTAAGGACAGAAATGAGTCATATGCACAAGAAGCTATTGTGTGAAAGGAAACTGACACATAACTATGAAATTTTTTAAACACGTAATTTAAAGAGTTAGCTTCTTCTAAAGTGAAAGTGACAAGGATAAAATCATGCGTAATGTGGATGAGAAAGACATTACTGCATATCTAAGGGTAAGCAAATATTGTCATAATTTTAGAATCAAAAAGAAATAAGCAAATCTGAATGAATCCAAGAATTATTTTGTATTTACTAATTTTACATGAAAATATTTTTGTTTATAGTTTGGAGTATAAATACATTTTTTATAATACATTTTTATTTAGTTTAAAGTATTTTTTAACCTAACATAATGTAACTGCTCATTTTACCATCTTTAGTCTTTTATCTAGTATAAATAAATTGAAGAAAGTTGATAAATAAAAAAATGAAGACAACCTTTCTTTGTTTAACTAAACATTCTTTTGAATTAGTTGTAAGGATGAAAATAGAAAACAAATGAACCTAAAATAATTAATCTGTTAAGACTTATAAACATTTTTTATTTAAATTTTAATAAAAAAAGGATATAAGCTACCAGGAGGAGTTGCATTTGCATTTGCATTTGGATGGACTCACTGTTGCTATAATACCAACAAGTCAAAGGGGTCTCAATCATGGGCCCTATTCCTTGATCCAAAAGCATTAACAATTTGGAGTGTCAATAGGACGATTTCTAGATTTGATGTTAACTAGCAAAAGCATAAAGCCCAACCTATAAAAATGTAAAGCAGCTGCGTAGTTGAATATTGTCTTTGAAGGAAATGCTTTTGTTAATTATGACTATTGTTTGTGCTTATTGAAAGCTCTTGGGTACTAATAATTAAGTTTAATTAATAGATACGCCAATGGAAGTATTGGGAAGACTCTATTGTGATGTTTGTGTGTTTTCTAAACAGTGCTTGATTTCTCATATGGGTATCTAGTTCTAGTGCAAGATCATGGGGAACCGTGTCGCAGGTGAAGATAAGTTTCAAGACTGTTTTCCGGTGGGTATGTGTGTTCTTGTTGTTGATGATGACAAAACGTGTCTCAAAGTTTTGGAGAACTTGCCTCGTAAGTGCCAGTATCAAGGTTTGTCATCTTTCTATTTTAATTTAGTTAATTACAGTCTACATTAATTTTCCTTGTCATCATAGTGATCATAAATTGTCGCATTTTTTTTGCTTGTTTTTCCCCTCCCATGTGATGCGCTGACATAGGTTTTTCTTTCTATCTTTTATTGATTATTTGTGCTTTAGACTCTTTTCTGGTTGATTCTTTGTGGTTGAATTTTCTTGATTGTTCAAGATTTGGTTTCTTACAAGAAGAGCACCTTCTTTATTATCCTATCCCAAAGTTCAATTCTTTATGTTGAAATCTTGAAACTTTCTTGTGAAAATTGTTTCTTGAATTGTCAAATTATTGTTAGAACTATAAACCTTATTTTATGAATAAGCATTTAAGCTTGGGTGAATTGACCTTGTTATTAGTGATGTGGATATGCCAGATATGGATGGGTGGGTTCAAGCTCCTTAAGTCAGTGGGACTTGAAATGGGCCCACCAGTTATTAGTAAGCTCAAACACTTTCATGTTTACATATATTCATATTTTAATATTATTAGTATTAGTAAACTTATGAAAAATTCCAAATTTTAGATTCAATTTGTTTAAATTTGTCTTCTGTCCTTTTCAAAGCCAAGAGAGAAATATAGTTTTGAGGAGCTGATAATGTTGACGAAAGGTGTTATACATGGTGCTTGAGATTATTTAATGAGGCAGGTTCGAATTGAAGAGCTACAGAACATATGGCAATACATAGTATGAAAGAATATTGATTGCATGGATCAGAAGAAGTATGTAGTTAAGGAGAAAGGCTAGAAAATGGTTAAGGAAGATAGTCAACTCATTTCAACAGGAAATTTTGTTGACCAGAATAGAAAGTTGTGTCTCAAAAGGAAGAAACACAATGAGGTTGAGGTTGAGAATGAGGGAGGTCAAAGGAATAGGCAAGAGAATGAAGAATCTTCCAATCAGAAGAAGATTCAATTAGTTTGGGATGTCGAGTTACATAGCAAATTTCTTGTTGCGGTTAATTAATTGAGCAATGACAGTGAGTTAATGCCTTATGAATATTTACATTTTAAGTTTTATCCATTCTAATTTCGCTTGACTTAGAACATACGAACTTAAATGTGTTTATTTGACACAATGGACAACATTATTGAAAGTTTTGATTTATACATGAATCCCGAATAACACATGCAATGTCTACACAATATCCACCTAATTGGAAATAGGAAAAACTACATATCACAAAGCTATAAGGTAAGTGGTGGGGGCGGACACTAATATAAAGTTTTATTTTTCACACTTTTATTTTTATTAATATATATTTTTTAAAAATCACTCATCTATATTATATATATATATATATATATATATATATTATATCATTCTATATTTAACAGTTAATTTTATCAAACATATTTTAATTTAATCAGTTAACTTAATAGCTTTCAGTTTCTAATTATTAACTTTAAACATTCAGCTAGTTTATCTACTAATTTTATCACATATACCGTAAATATATTTTTAGAAAGGTTAAAGAACATGAACTTTTAGTAAATTCTAAACAAGATTACCTCTAAATAAATATACCTATAGCTAACAAAATTAAAAAAAATGCAGGCCACCAAGAATGGAAATTAAAAATACTAATTTTAAATGAAAAAAAAATCTTATAACCTGCATCATCATACAAATATTCTTATTAATTATAATTTATGAAAACATAAATGTTTTTAATATTTTCAAAAAAATATGTTTAATTTTTATTTTTATTTAGTTCTTATTTAATAAAATAGAAACAGAATTAGTAAGAGAATAACAATATACTCGGATTTAGTATTACTCATTCAAAAAAATACTCATTCATGAAAAGTGGAACTGGGAAACTGATCTTCAAGAAATCAAATGGAGGGTTTTTTTTAATAGCAACACAATAAAATTTTAATGGGAAAAACACATAAGGATATATTATACAATATTTATTTAAAAAATGTATAACAAAATTTTAAATAACCAAATCCAAATAATAACATATCTACATAATATACAAACATTATTCACTATTTGTTCAAAAATTTGAAAAAGAATTTCAAATAAACTACCCAACTATATCATATCTGCATATTATAAAAATATTAAATAATATTTATCCAAAAATTTGTAAAAAAAATTTAAATAGCCAAATCCAAAGAATAACATATCTACATAGTATAAAAATATTATCCACTATTTGTTCAAAAATGTGTAATGAAATTTTAAATAAACTACCCAACTATACCATATCTTACAATATAAAAATATTAAATAATATTTATTCAAAATTTTGAAACAAAATTTTAAATAACCAAATCTATATAATAACATATCTACATAATATACAAACCTTATCTATTATTTGTTGTATAACAAAATTTGAAATAAACTACCTAACTATATTTTATCTACATATTATGTAAATATTAAATAATATTTATTCAAAAATCTATAACAAAATTTTAGATAACCAAATCCAAATAATAATATATCTACATAGTATAAAAACATTATCTAGTATTTGTTCAAAAATATGTAACAATTTCAAATAAACTACCTAACTAAACAATATCCAGTATTTAGAAGTTACGAAATGAAACCCTAAATTCTCTCTTCTTTTCCCTCTATGGTTGCGCGACTGCACAACACAAACTAGAAACCACAACAACAACAAATCCACGATTTTCCTTCTTCGGTTCTTCCCCTTGAGATTTTGTTTTCTCTTGACCTCTTGTTGCTTAATACGTCTCATATCCTTCATTCTCTTCTCTTTCATGTTGTGTTCTGTTTCCTTTTTCCATTCGATCTTGACCTCTTGTTATATAATAACTCTCCCATCCTTCGTTCTCTTCTATCTCACATCTTTTGTTTCCTTTTGCGATTCAGTGTTTGAAGTTGTTGTCTCTCCTTCTCCGAGCATCATAAAGGTATAAACTTTTATACTATTTGTTGAGTTTCTCTCCATCTTTATTTTCTTGTTCATTTTGTTATGAAATTACTCGCGTTATGAAATTACTGGCAGTATAAATATAAGCTATTTTTTATCACCTTTCGGTTTTCGTTATTTTCATGTGATTCTACATTTCATGTTAAGTACTAAAAAAATAAGTTTTCTAATTTGTGTAACTTTCACCTTGCACGAAATCATAAGGAAAAAATTTTGTTTACAAAATTAACATTAATATAGTTTTTCCTTGATTTTCAATGTTAGTGTACCATAGTTTTCATTTTTAAAAAAGTTGGTTGGTTTTTGCAACTTTGATTTTGGATAATCTTCATTTTTGTAGAATTGATTTCCGTTTTGGTTATAAAAGTCAATCTGTAACGAAGTGATTTATGTTTGAACATTTTTATTTTAAAATGTAGGGGTGTGTGTAATGAAACTCTGTATGAAATTTTCAACTCATCACATATAAGTTTTATTTTTATTCTTATTTTCCACTTTGAAGATTTGGTTTTCCTTTCTTAGATATACCTTATCCGGTTTCAACCCCATTTCAGCCACACGATATCACCGTGAGTCATGAAACTATTTATTTTTTTACCAAGTTTTAGCATATATGAATTCTCTCATGGCTTAAACTTGAGATGATTAAGTTTGTGAATTGATTTATGCTCTTAGTGTTAAATTTATGTATAATAGCAAACTTGATTTCAGCTAAAGAATAACCAAACAATTTATTTATTGTGCATTTATTCCTATTATACTGGATTGTAGATATTTAATCTTCAGATGCTAAACATTGAGTTTTTATTGCCCCTTGTTTATTACATAAATTTTGTATCTTTATGCTTTTACAATAGGTTTCGGATAAATTCAATTTTCAAATATTGGTTAGTTGATGTTTGACGTATATAAAGTGGCTTGGTATCTTCCTACCCATTAGTCAAATAGGAATATCTAGTTGATATTGTTTTATGGTATTGGTAGCTTGCTAATTAGAGTTTCATTTTTCATTTTGGTATATTGTTTTAGGAGGCACCTGACATGGCAGATCTGATAGGGAAAGATTTCGTAACTGGTGAGGATGCATCGCGTGAGGGAGGTATACCTAAAACTGTTTTTTGTACATATCTTGTGTCAGTTATGTGTTTGTTGAAAATATTTTGTTGAGTAATCTATAATATTCTTCCATAGTTTTACTCTTGATTATCATTGATATATCATATATGTTTTCTGATTTTTCTATTTGACATATTTGTTATTTATTTTCTTTCATTTGTCATTCATATAGGAATCACTTGACTACTATGAACACCTCTTTTGGTCCGGTCCAAGTGGAACGAATCTTCTTTTATACTGAATTCTGAATTAGAATGGTCAAATCCGAGTAGAATGGCTCAAAAATAATCAAGTCCGAGAAGGATGACTCTGATTGAAGCATTCCCGAGTGAAATATAGCCCCGTTGGACAAAAATCTGAGTGGAATGACTCAAAAATGATCAAATCCGAGTAAAATGACTCAGAATGAAGCATTTTCGAGTGAAATATTACCCTGTTGAAGGTAAATCTGAGTAGAATGACTCTGAATTGATCAAATCCGAGTAGAATGACTCTGATTGAAGCATTTCCAAGTGAAATATAGCCCTGTTGGACAAAAATCCGAGTGGAATGACTCAAAAATGATCAAATCCGAGTAAAATGACTCAGAATAGAGCATTTCTGAGTGAAATATTACCCTGTTGAAGGTAAATCTGAGTAGAATGACTCTGAATTGATCAAATCCAAGTAGAATGACTCGAAGAGAAACATTGCCGAGTGGAATATTGCCTTGAGGTAAATCCGAGTACAAATTCCTGATCAAAACCAACTCCGAGTGAATATATCCGAGTGATCATATTCTCAAGTGCCAAATTTTGAGAGAAAAGGTGGCAAGTTCTGATAGAAAAGAGAGCACCTCCAAGTGAATATATCCAAGTTCTGATGCACAAATGAATTACTCTTGAGCCCTGAATCCGACCAAGACTTGTCCAAGTGAAGGATTCCGAGGGATTGGTTGACCATCCGAGTGGAAATAAGGCCGATTCCAAACGAATGCCCCTGAAGGATTGTTGGAGTTGTCATAACTTCTGATTGAAATATAAATGCTGAGTCCCGAGTTAATATGTCCGATTAAATTACTCCCGAGAGGACGCACCCGAGCTGTTGATTGTCAAGTGGAACTATTTCGATCGGAAAATAAGGATCACTCCCGAGTGAGTATATCTAAATGATTGATTGATGAATGAAATAATTCTGATTGGAAGGAAGGCCGCTCCGAGTTGAATACTGAGTGAAAACGACTGAATCAAGCATAGGATTCGAATGAAGCTTCAAGCAGAAGCGTTGCCGAGCAAGATTCCTCCGAGTGGTTAAAGCCCAGAGATATAACCGAGTTGTTTTGAGGTGTTCAAGCAAGGAAAGACCGAATGAATCCTTCAAACAGAGGCACTCCCGAGTAAAGCCCCTCGGATTGAAGCAGCTCCGATCGAGTGCTTCAAACAAAGATACATCCGAGCAAACAAAAACCGAGTGAAGCAACATAGGTCCTGATGAATGTTTCTCCGAAAATTTCCAAGTCAAATAAAGTGTGGATTCAATCCCACACAGAATGTAAGGAGTCGGATCCGACTTGTGGATTGAATACTCCTCTCGGATTGAACCTCATTTACTCCTCCCGGATTGAATACTCCTCTTGGATGGAATCTCATTCATTCCTCTCAGATTGATTCCCACTCGGCCTGCTATTAAAGGATTCCTACTCGGTCTTTTGTGGAAGAATTCTGACTCGATCTGTTATAGATTGATTCTCACTCAGACAAGACTGATTTACACTCGGTTTTCTATTCGGAGAAAAGTTATTCCTCTCGGAATTGACTCCCACTATGAAGGAATACCGACTGAGAGGCTAATCCGAGTCATCCTCTCTCGGATTTCCACCATCCTCTCTCGGATTTCCACCAGGCTCTCCATATTCCCACCATGATGACTTGGATTTCCATAATCCAAGTGGATCCAGGAACCCTGGGAGTAGCAGACAGGGGACGGAAGTGGAGAAATTAAAAATTTCCCACCAGCCGCCGCATCCCACAAACTGATAATGGCCAGGCTGTCTCCACTAGGCACGTGGGTGAGTGGAGACTCGTGCTGTCCAAGCACTCGGCCCACATCCTAAAGCCTCTATAAATGCCTCAGCTGAAGAGGCACAGGGGATCTTTTTTGGCGGTCCAGAGCTTGAAAAATTTCACTTCAAGAGTCTTGAATCTAAGGAACTCGTTCCCATCACACCACATCATTTATGTTCCCATCTATCCTCACCACACCACATCGTTTCTGTCTTAATTCATCCCCAACACTCCATAACAGTTCATACTCTTCTCTACATAACCCCTCCTAAAACACCGTCCCAATCTTCTTTCGAACCCGTACACCAATCTTTCTCCTATAAACCTGTACAACCGTCCTTACCTTCCTCTCACCACTCCGTCCTCTCCACACCGTCCTTCAACCCACCAACACCGTCCTTGCTCTTCCTAATACCACCAACACCGTCTTCTCCTCAAACCAATACCATTCCTCTCTCTTCCATCCATTCTCTTCCTCTTTCTCTCTCTCACCGTACTCTCCCTCTCCTTTTTCCTTCTAAAAAAACCATACCACACTCCCCCTCAAAAGGCCAACACCGTCCCCTTTTCTCCCTCTACACCTTACCATACTATCCTTCCTCCAGGCCAATAGCCCCCTCCTAAAAAACACGCTTAACAGCCCCTCCTCAAATACATCATCCACCCCTTAAAACCCATACCAACAACTCCACACCGTCTCAGTACCTCCCAAATCCCACACCGTCCAGCCCTCTCCTTAAACACCACACCGTCCAGCCCCCTCCTAATCCTCTCCATAACCGTCCAGCACCTCTAATCCTTGACACCGTCCCAACAGCACCGTCCCCCTCACCCACACATCCTCTCAAAAAGGAGAACACTGGTACATTTCCTTTCCTCACTCGGTTTTCCTTTTTCTCACTCGGCTTTCCTTTTTTCCACTCGGTTTTCCTCGTCCTTACGCGGCTTTCCTTTTTCTCACTCGATTTTCCTTGTCCTCACTCGGCTTTCCTTTTTCTCGCTCGGTTTTCCTTGTCCTCACTCGGTTTTCTTTTTTTCTCACTCGGTTTTCCTTTTTCTCACTCGGTTTTCTCTTCTCCCACTCGATTTTTGCTCATTTTCCCTCTCTTTTTCGAACTTACTGTTTCTCTTTCTCTCTTGTAGCTTCTGCTACCCTCCCTCTTTTGCTTTGTAGTTAAAAAAAATAATAAAGGGAAATGAATGTTTTCTGTGTTTTCTTTCAAATCTAAATAAAATCAAAAAAATGAAAACAATCATTTTTAGTCAGTGTCGTACGGAAAATACTTCCGTCTACACAACCTCTATAGGATCCGTACACGTGCGAAGAACTTTGTCTTGTATGGGTTCCTCACCAAAATGATACCCACCAATATTTTCCCAATCTTTTCCTAAAAGAAAAACTTTCAGAACTACGTAACCCTGATTTCTTGATAATTCAAGAATACGTAGGAGCAGGACCTCAACTCCTATCGGGCCCATCTTTCTTATTTCTTTTTACTATTTTATTTCTTTGCTTTCGTGTTTCTTTCATAATGTTCCTTTTTGTCGCTTCCGTGAAAATCAATTTAGATGTGACATCTTGTTGATTTCCCCCTAGCTTTTGTTCAAACCTCGCTACAATTCATAGGGAAGGGATACTTAGGACGAGACGTCCCGCTTATCTCTTTCCTATCCTTATTCCTATATTTTTAATCCGAGGATGTCTAATTTAGACGTGACGTCTTGTTAGCATTCTCTTCCCTTCCTTGCCTTATATCGAAGTCGAGATTAATTTGGATGAAACGTCCCGTTGACCTCGCTCCGATACCCCATGTTTGTACAGTTCTCTTACTCTACTCTGTCGTTTTTGGAAAAAATACAAAAAAAAGGGAAGAAATCATGTTTTATGTAAGGCTATCTATGTTGTGCATTTTTCAATCATGGTACTGTTTCTAACAGGTGATGTAGGGTGCTAATACCTTCCCTACTCGTAATCGACTCCCGAACTTGAATCTCACAATTTCTACTAGTGCTTTCACTGAACTTAGTTTTTTTTCCAATGTTTTTCCTATGGATAAAAACGTTGGTGGCGACTTCAATTCCGTTCTTCCTTCTCGCCACGCCGTCGTGATCCAGGTCGCGACAGATGGCGACTCCACTGGGGACACTTAAGAGAGTCAGGCCAGTTTGATTGAAAGCGCATGTTCTTTTTATATAGCCGTTGCTATCTCGGATTTCTTCCCCTTATTTTATTTTCTGTTGATTGTTGTGAATGTTTGTTCTTGTTTTAATTGTATCTTGTTATTTGTTTCATTGTCTATGTTTTGCATGTTTGTTGAACCCTAGGGTAGAAGACCATGTTACTTTTCTGCAATCATTGCACCCTAGGGTAGACGACTTTGTATATTTGTTCTGTGTTTGTTCTTTGTGCAGAATGCGGTAAGGTAAAAGGTATGGACTGCCCTTCCACACACTACACTCACAATTATTTGCACACACCTATGAGTGACGCCCTATACCCGGGCCCCAAATGAAGCTTAAGTTAGGAGAGGTTGGTAACGGAATCGTATGGGATGTACTTCCTATCCGGTGTTCGTGAGAACCTCAACCAGAGTTCGACCTCTCATGATATACGCACCTAGTGGATTCCCCACTGTTTACGTCCCTGTCATGGTTAGGATCTTGGCTCTGGTGACCTTCTAGATGTCTAGTGGAAACCACCCGGTGTGGAGAGTCACTTTTAGACAAGCCATAGGGCCTAGAAAAGACTTTCAACAAAACCCGACCTAGGCCAGAAAAGGGCAAACTTTACTTTACCTTACGTCATTTTTGCTTTCCCTTTTATCCAAAAAAAATGAATTATCTACCACCCGCAGATTTACTGAGTTTTTGAAATAATGACTCATTTTGAAATACACAGTATTCTTCGGGTGAATAGATAATCCTCTTTTGGTCGTGTACCTCTGAGTCCTGAGTCATAGATTTTCCTAATCATCGAAAAAACAAAAAAATATAACTTTATTTCCGCTCCAGCAGGGGCGTTGATGACGATTAAAAAAATTTTTATGACTATTGCGACTTGGACCCTTGGTAATCGTTGTTTCCCCAAGAAAAATTGCTTTATGTTAAATCAATGGGGAAGTACCGGTTCCAAAATATAACATCAACTAATTTCTTATCTTTATCCTCATTTTGGTGGAAGGCTATTCAGAACTTAACGAATACCCTTTAAGTATCTATGGAAATTAACATGGGATTGAACTTAAGAAATAAGGGCTGTAGTTGCCCGAAGAAAATGTTTGAGCTTGGGGCTCCCGCCTCAGGATGAAAGATTTCTTTTGTCTTCATAATTATCCCATATTAATTTCCATGTTTACCATACCTAGTACTTTTGAATAATAAGTTCTAAGGAATAGTCAAAGGATACTCGCCGAAGCCTGTAATTGCTTCCCATGACATTCTCCTTCCTTCTGTTTTCACCTGACATTTCTTGTTTTTCTTTCACTGACACTGAAAGACACTCTTACTAGACTTTCAAAGGAGACTCATGGCTGAAATAGAGCAAGAAATTGAAAACCTCAGGAGTGAAGTTGACCAGCTAAAGAAGCAAGTGGCAGAAATGACCAGACTTTTAGAAAAAAAGATCATAGAGGAGGAACCCTCTGCGGGTGTCAAGAATGATCAACATTTACCAACCACCCCTCTCCATCCTCCTGGACTGACGAAAATGCAAATTCCCTCTTCCATGACACCTTCCATCACTATCAACAAGACCAACCCCATCATTGACCCTCAACCAACCTATGGCATGTCTTATGCACCACAACACTTCATGGGCCCAGACAACAACCTGTTTTATGCAGTACCCTCAGAGTACTCTCCCCCGTTCCATAACCAATAACAGGATTATGATTTGCAAGTAGTGGACCCCTATATTTCACAATCCTCCCAGTCGCCTGAGGCACTTATCACAAGAATGTCTGCATCGGGAGATAAGGGGAAAAGAAAAGGAGATGTTAATTCTACTTCCTATAACCGAAAAAGGGCCCAACCCAGGCTAATGACTCATACCCCCTTTCAACCTGCCATTTCCCCTACACCTTACATGGCTGCCACCATCCCTGACCAGGACTCTGATCTTTTCCCATTCCAGTTCTACTTTCATCCATATATACCTCAAACATCTTCCCATTCTCATTCGCCTGCTATCAAACCATCTCTTCCACATCCCTACTGTTCCCCACTAGGGCAGACTCAGCCACCTAATCCAGATCGAAACACAATAAAACCCACTGATAGTCGAACACCGGTCCGGTTCGACCCCATTCCCATAACCTACACAGAACTTTTACCTCACCTTATCCGTAGTTCCCTTGCGGTGCCCTATCCATTGAAACCAATGATTCCTCCTTACCCCAAAGGTTATAATCCTAATACCCAATGTGATTACCATGCTGGAGCCCCGGGGCACTCTACTGAGGATTGTTATGCCTTAAAATTCAAAGTAAGGGATCTGATTAAAGCCAAGTGGCTAGATTTCCAGGAAGGGAGTCCCAATATAATCATAAACCCCAGGTCTAATCATGAGAATTCTGGGATCAGTATGATAAGGAGGGACTGAAGGTATGGAGAGGATGCAAGCTCTCTGATTTGCACGCCAAATGGAGAAGTTCGTGACCAGGAGACCACCTAGCTCTTTACGACTTTAAACTTCTTTTTTATGACTTTCCAACCCAAACGCTATGCCTAAGGCGTTGAGATATTTTATGTAATAAGGGCAAAAGCATATTTTTATCATTTCAGGGTTTTCTCAATAAATACGTTGGTTCTTTTATTTGTTTTGACATTCCCTTTATCCGTTGGTTCTCTTTTATTTTCCTCTTTCTCTTTGCCATCATACACTAAAAAACATTCATCTAAAAATGATCCTTCTAAGAACAATGAGATCGCAATCCTATGTCATGACTTTGACCGCTTGTTTGATCACGCTGACGAAGAAGGTAGCAAAGACAAAAGTTCCTTGGCCGAATTAACCAGGATGTTTCTAGTTTTATCCCGAAGCGCTCAACAAGGTCAACACGCGGAGTGAAAAGGATTCATAAACAACTGGAAAATCAATCGAATAGCCTTAGAAGATGTTATAGTATAAGGGTAGTGACATACGGTCTACATGAATGAAGATGATGCCAGACCTCTTAATGGCATATTCACCCTTCAAAGGAATGTTAGTATTGACCAACACGGATGATGTAACACCCTCTGTTACACCTTAATAAATTCTAAAAAAAATTGTAATTTTTTTTTTAAAAAAGATATGATTGTTAGAAAGAAACTATCGGAATAAATTAAATACATTATTTCTGAAATACCTTATAAATATTATTAAAACTTAATAAAGTATTTGTACATTGATCCAACGAAAATAAATATTAAACATTATAAGAAAGAGAGGAAACTCCATGGCCCAGAAGCAGTTACTTATTAACATTATTTATTCATTGGACCACGGTATTCATACCGAGCTCCCTTTCTAGAACGTGCTATAGTTACTGTCGATATTCTTCGATTGTTCCCTCTGAACCATCAATTTAGAATATATGAAACAAAAACACGGAGAAAGGAGTGAGAAACAGAATATAATATTCTCTATTAAGACATAAGCAACAAAGGATTTTCACAAACCAATACATAATAATATCAATCACAATCACATACACAATCAATTATGAATGCATGAATGTTATGCAATATCTTCATCATAACTTACCTATATATGTGGGCCCTTAAATTTTAATTTTCACTGGGCCAACCAGGAGTTTACACTGTTCCATAAGTCCGGATAATAATAATATGAACAGCTCAACTGGCATGGAAACACTTAGAGACTAGTCAGATTGAGAAAGTTTTTATTGTGAAAGTACCCGACACTAGGGAGCTACCCCAGGTCCCCTGAAGCACCCTTTCACACGCTCTCATCCCAAGGCTTGTAATTAAGCCTCCTCTAATGTATCCTCGGTTTCTATAATCTGTCCCCAGACAATATCATTTTATTTCACTTTAATGATTCATGATGCATGAACTACTCGCGTATTTAGTTGGTTAAGGCTTTTAGAAACTCAATTATTAAATCCCTTAAAGGTTTACAATATCATTTCAATAAACTGTACATTTTTTCAATTCTCTGAATTTTTGTCCCACAGAAATAAATTTGGTACAGTTTTCGAATCTCACTGGAATTTGAGTTTCTAAGCCTTAAATATCTAAAAACTTTCTCATATAAAACTTTACATAATCTTTCTCAAATTAAATCTTAACAAAATCAAATTTAGAAATCTCAATTATTTCCAAATATCTTTAGTTATTAAGTTGGAAAAAAATAAAATAATTTTATTTTGAAAATTTTATTTTATTAAAAGAGAATAATCTTTAAGTTATTAACTAAAAATACTAACAATTACAAAAATTTTCTTTATCTCAAGATTTAATTATTTCAATTTATTATTAATTTTCATAAAATGTTTTCTTTCTAAAATAAATATACTAATTTTTTTTATTCTAAATATTAAAAATAAAGTTAATATGAATAATTTCTAAGAAGAGAAGATTTAAAGTAAAAATTTAAAGAGTAAGGTAAGAAATTAGTATATGCTAAAACTCCACATCACAAAATCATCAATCAAAATCAAGCATTATCAATTATAACTAAATATCATCAATCAATCAATCAATCATAATCAAATCAATTAAATATCATTAATACATATCATAATGCAAAATTTAATGATTATTAATATAGTCAATTTGAGTCCTTTTGGTCAATTCCTCTTATAGGTATATGTAAGTCCATATAATCCAGTCCTTGCATAGGTATAGTTCAGTCCATATGGGTCATAATGGTCCAAGTCCTTGCATAGGTATAATCCAGTCCATATAGGTCATAATGGTCTAAGTCCTTGCATAGGTATGTTAGAGTTAGTTAAACCGGATATTTAATTTAAAATTTATTAAAAATTTTAAGTTAAAAAGTTAATATTTTAAAATATTAATATTATTAAATTTAAAAGGAGTAGGGGACTCTTCCCATTATTCTTATGTCTTTTCATATTATACTTGAACTGTTCTTTACAGGGGGTGCAAAGTTATGATTGTCAAACAATTCAAAATGTACATGTAACGTAAAATCTGGTATGAGGAGGTGCTTATACAGATACAAATACGGAGTGCTCTTGTATGCTGGGTGTGGTATAGTGCACTCTATGGCGGTGTTGCAGTCCGCCTGGAATAGCTTCTTTTGCCTTGACACAATTGGTGGTTGTACCTGCAATTATTCTCCGACGCTCAAGTCAGTATTTTGGAATACTATTAGACTTAGAAAGCAAATCTGAGAGAATTACGCAAGTATGAGTGTAAGGTTCAGAATTGGGGGGATCTCCCTTATACCTTTTTGCTGAGGTTTATATACCTGTTACTGGTGCTCCATTATTGGTAGGACCCGTTCCTTGTGTTCTGGCATAATGCAAGAAAGGTAGTGGGTCCCTGTGTCATTCACGAGCACCATCACTGTAGTGGGTATTTCCACTTGCTTGGAAAGCGTTAATGCTTTATTATTTTATTCATTATTCCCTTTTATGCGTGACAGCGTGATTCTTATTTTCAACCTCTCAAGACAGAGTCAATCTCGTGCCGGGGTTATAAGTATGGGCTCGCTTCGCAATATGGGAATTTCAGTATTCCGCCTGTATTGAGCCTATGGATTGGCGGAGTAATAAGCTTTGGCGGAGTAACATGCACTGGCGAAGTTACGTGCCCTGGGTTACAAGCTTTGGCGAAGTCACATGCCTTGGCGGAGTAATGTGCCTTGGCGGTATGTACTCCGTTATAAAAGTAATTATAAGGTATTTGAAACGTACTTCTTCTGTTTGAAATGCTGATCTGGCAAAGCATTAAAACCATGCTCTTGGGGGCCGGTGTTGGGACCGGATCAATACTCTTATCTCACTCCCCCTTACCTTGAGTTGTTACCAAAAGAGAGTTTGCTTTGCGCCTCCAATTTCTAGAAATATTAATACCAATCTTATTTCAGTATAGGCATAAGATGAGGATTAAGATTACTACTTAAAACAGAAACGGTAAATTTTGAATAGTGAATAGTGAATAGTGAATAGTGAATAGTAAAACGTGAATAGTAACAGTAAATAGTAAATCGTGAATAGTAACAGTAAATAGTAAATCATGAATAGTAACGGTAAATAGTAAATCATGAATAATAAAGGTAAATAGTAATAGTAAATAGTAATTTACTATTTGAATAGTAATTTACTATTGAAATAGTAATTTACTATTGAAATAGTGTTTTACTATGCAGAATAGTAACTTAAAATAATATTATTTCTAATATAATAACAGATTTCTAAAAACGATATGAAAATAACCCAAAAAATATAAAAGAGAAGTATTCTTACCTTAGGATTTTAGCAGAACCTTCTCCCAAAAAAATTTACTTCTCTCTCTCACTTCCACCACTATCTCACTAGCACTACTATATTAAGAAAACTTAATCTAAAATTGTGAATTCTAAAGAAGAAATCCTTCGGTATTTATAGGAAAAAAATTTACTACGCATTCTATTATTTTAATATAAAAGTACTATGCATTTTTGAATTTTTTATTCCTGGTTACTGTGCATCTTTTGAAAATTTCGTACATGCACAGTGTTTTGCATAGTAACTGTCAGCAGAATTATTAAGCCAAATAGTAACCTTTCACTCGGTATATTTTAAATATTCAAAATGAGTCCTTTTTGAAATTTAGCGATATTATATCAGTCCTCACTAATTTTATAATAAGTAATATAAGGCTGAAATTTTAAAAATCTAAAATTTTCTGTTAATAAAAATTTATTGATACGTTTCCAATTTTTTAACGATTAGAAAAAATCAAGATTTTTCTCAAACCGATAATTTTTAGATAAGTCTACTTGAAACGGATTTTAGAAAATTTTCTTATAATTTCAATTCACTTTCTTATAAATATTTTTAATTTTAGGTCACTTTATATCAATTTAAAATTATTTAAAATATATTATTTTATTAAAAAATTTAAAAATTCCAAAAAAATTCTAAAAAAATCATAAATAATACGTAGATTAAAAAGTTCTAAAGAACCATAATCTAATTACTTCAAAATTTTAATAAAAATAGGGGTGTTACAACTCTACTCCCCTTAGAAAAATTCCATCCTCGAAATTTACATTATTCAGTAAAACAAATGAGGATGAGACTCTTTCATCTCAGTTTCTAGTTCCCATGTAGCATCTTCTCCTCTCGTTTCACTCCAAATGACCTTTACAAGCGGAATTGTCTTGTCTCTTAACTTTTTTATTCTTCTATCACCTATTCTGATAGGTGGTGCATCATATGTAAGATTATCTTTAACTTGTATGACATCAGGTTCAATAACATGTGTAGGATCAGATATATACTTTCGTAAGTTTGACACATGAAAAACATTATGGATATTAGAAAGAAAAGGTGGTAATACTATTTGGTAGGCAAGGGGACTAACTTTATGCATTATTTGATATGGACCAATAAATCTAGGAGTTAGTTTTCGAGATTTCATTGCCCGACCGACCCCAGTCATAGGTGTGACTTTCAAGAATACATGATCGCCTTCTTGAAATTCGAGCGGCTTTCTTCTTTTGTCATAGTAACTTTTCTGCCTGCTCTGTGTTGCCTTCATCTTTTCCTAAACTATTTTGATTTTATCCGTGGTTTGTTGTACCAACTCTGGTCCTAGCATCAAGTTTTCACCAGTCTCAAACCAACATAGCGGGGTCCTACATTTTCTTCCATATAATGCTTCAAAGGGTTCCATGCCAATGCTAGCATGGAAACTGTTGTTGTAGGTAAACTCCACATATGGTAAGAATTGATTCCAACTTCCTTTATGCTCTAACACACAAGCTCGTAACAAGTCCTCTAGAGATTGGATCGTTCTTTCTGATTGTCCATCCGTCTGAGGATGATATGCTGAACTCAGACGTAGTCTTGTTCCCAAAGCCTTGTGCAAGCTCTTCCAGAATTGTGATGTAAAACAAGGGTCCCGATCAGAAATGATACTTGAAGGAATTCCATGCAATCTCACAATCTCCTCGATGTATAATTTTGCCAGCTTCTCTATAGAGTAACGAATATTGATGGGAATAAAGTGGGCAGACTTTGTTAGTTTATTAACTATTACCCATATTGAATCATGTCCTAATGGAGTTTTAGGTAGAGAAGTCACAAAATCCATGGTAATGCTATCCCATTTCCATTCCGGTATTTCCATTGATTGTAGCATTCCAGGGGGTTTTTGGTGTTCCACTTTAACCTTCTGGCAAATTAGACATGCAGCCACGTATTCTGCCACCGCTTTCTTCATTCCAGGCCACCAAAATAACTTCTTCAAATCTTGATACATTTTAGTAGCTCCAGGATGAATGCTCATATAACTTTTGTGGCCTTCTTCTAGAATTGCTTTTCTTAACTCCTCTTGATCAGGGATACACACTCGATCCTTATACCTCAGTAATTGGTCATTTCTTATATTGAAATCGACTTCTTTTCCTTGTTTCAAGAGTTCTTTCTTTTCTTACAGGAATTCATCATCTCTTTGAGCCTCTAAAACTTGCCTCAGGAATTCATTTGTCACTTGCAATGCTCCTAATCTATAGCTGTTAGCATTAACCTTTACTGCTAGGTTAAGATCTCTAAAGTTCTCTATCAATTCCAGCTCTTTAATCATCATTGTGGATGCATGTAGAGACTTTCGACTTAAAGCATCAGCTACTACGTTCACTTTTCCAGGATGGTATTGCAACTCAAAATCGTAGTCCTTTAAGAACTCCATCAATCTTCGTTGCCTCATGTAGAGACTCTTATGATCACTAAACACATCGAATCTTGCACCGTATAGATAATGCCTCCAAATCTTTAAGGTAAAAACTACGGCGACTAGCTCTAAGTCATGGGTAGGATAGTTAATCTCATGTTGCCTTAATTGGCACGACGCATAGGCTACAACCTTCTTGTCTTGCATGAGTACACTTCCTAGTCCTTGTTTAGACGCATCACAGTAAACTTCAAAACTTCGATGTGGATCGGGGAGTACTAACACCAGCGCAGAAGTAAGTCGATCTTTCAGCTCTTGGAAACTATTCTCGCATTGTGTCATCCACACAAAAGGTTGTCCTTTCCGTGTTAACTTGGTCAATGGGTATCCTAGCTTTAAAAATCCTTCAATGAATCTCCTATAGTATCCAGCCAAGCCCAAGAAACTTCTAATCTCAGTGATCGTGGTTGGTCTCTCCCATTTTAAAACTGCCTCCACCTTGGAAGGGTCTACAGCTATTCCTCCTTGACTAATTACATGTCCTAAAAAGTTCACTTCTTCCAACCAGAATTCACACTTTGACAGCTTTGCATACAGTTGTTTCTTTTTCAGGATTTCCAACACAACCTTCAAGTGTTCAACATGTTCTTCTTTGCTTTTAGAGTACACTAATATATCATCAATGAACACCACTACAAATTTATCTAGATATGGATGAAAAATCCTATTCATGTAATCCATGAATACGGCTGGTGCATTAGTTACACCAAAAGGCATTACTAGATATTCATAATGGCCATAGCGTGTTCTAAAAGCAGTTTTTGGTACATCTTCTTTCTTCACCCTTATTTGATGGTATCCAGACCTCAAATCAATTTTGGAGAACACCGTGGCACCACGCAGTTGATCCATCAAGTCGTCAATCCTTGGCAGAGGGTATCTGTTCTTGATCGTCACCTTGTTCAGTTGCCGATAATCTACACACAATCTCATGCTACCATCCTTTTTCTTAACCAACAACACTGGTGCACCCCAGGGGGATACACTGGGTCGTATAAACTGCTTCTCTATCATCTCTTCAAGTTGTTTCTTCAACTCTACTAATTCTAGAGGTGACATTCGGTATGGTGCAATTGAAATGGGTCCAACTCCAGGTACTAGATCAATGGCGAATTCCACATCTCTTTCTGGGGGTAAACCAGGGATATCTTCAGGAAAAAGTCAGGAAATTCACACACAACTGGCAGATTTTTGATTTTTGATTCTTGCTCTCCTTTCGTTGAAAGCAATAGCATGAATCCTTGAGCCCCTCCTTTTAAAGAGGCACTCACTTGGTTGGCGGTTAGAAATCTCGAATCCTCAGGATTCAAATTCACTGGTTCTTTAAACATTATGGTTTTATTATGACAATCTATTAGAACATGATTGTCAGACAACCAATCTAGCCCAATAATAACTTCTAAGCCAGAAAGGGGTAAACAGAAAAGATTAGCCTTAAAGTCCCTACCATCTATGACAATAGGGCATTTCCAACAAGCTTTAGAAGTGACAATGGGATTGTTTCCAGGAGTATGTACAGATAAGTCAAATGGCAGTTCTATCACAGGTAATTTTAGTTTTTCTACATAGTCATTGGCAATAAAGGAATGTGATGCACCTGAGTCATACATAACAGTTAAAGGAATCTTATTAATGATACACTTACCTTCCACCATGGAATCAGAATGAGATGCTTCTTCTCCAGTGATTGCAAAAACCTTTCCTTTTGCCTTCGGCCTTCCGACTGCACTGTTCGTGTCTCCTTGAGTATTTATGCTTGTACTTGCACCTTTAGGGTTTTCCCTCTTCATCTCTGGACAATCCTTGATGTGATGACCTGGTTTGTTACACTTAAAGCAAACATAAGTGTTTTTAGGACAATCCCTTTTCAAATGGGGTCCTCCAGAGATAAAACATTTAAAATTTGGTGCAGATGTCGGGTAATAGCTTCTAGTTGAAGCTTGGGGTCTGTTAGGAACAGATGCTGCTCCAAACCGGTGAAATGACGCTTGGTAAGGCTTATTTCTCCTGAAGTCTCTTCTTTAGTGATGGTGAGGTCCTCCACTTCTCATTTCTCCTGCCTTGTGAATGGGCTCACGACTTTTGGTCACTCTATCCTTATGGTCTTCTTCAAAGATCCTGCAGCGATTTACCAATACAGAAAATTCACGGATTTCCTGCATTCGTATAGCTTCCTTAATTTCTGGCCGCAATCCATTTACAAACTTTGCACACCGATCTCTTTCATTAGTAGCATCATTATAATGAGAATGAAAATGAGATAGCTCTTCAAACCTGGATGTGTACTCTCCAACGGTCATATTTCCTTGGGTCAGCGATAGGAATTCGAATTGTCTTTTCTCTTTAACATCAGCTGGAAAGTATTTCTCCAGAAACATATCCTTGAAATAATCCCAAGTGATCTCTACGTCGTTGACTTTGAATTGTCTACGCATGCTATCCCACCAATGTTCGGCATCCTCAGATAAGGCATAAGTAGCGAAGACTACCTGATCAGCTTCATTACATTGCAATGCTCGAAAGATCTTCTCTATCTCTCGAATCCAGATTTGTGCTCCATCAGGGTTATATCCTCCCTTAAAACGAGGTGGATTGGGCTTTTCGAATAGGTCCAGCCTTCTCAAGGCATCGTTACCTTGACCTTCACGTGCTCTCATTGCATTGATTAAGCGTTCTACAACTCCAGTGAGATCGTTTTCAGTCATTAGTTTCCTGTTTCATAGTAACTGAGATTTGTCACATCAATCACAGTTACTACCAAGTCAGATATTCTATTCTCTATTACCTATACAGAGTTTACAGACAAAGCAAGATAGACCTTTTCCCCTGGCCTATTGGATTAACTGCTCTGATACCACTTTGTAACACCCTCTGATACACCTTAATAAATTCTAAAAAAATTCGTAAATTTTTTTTTTAAAAGATATGATTGTTAGAAAGAAACTATCAGAATAAATTAAATACATTATTTCTGAAATACCTCATAAATATTATTAAAACTTAATAAAGTATTTGTACATTGATCCAACGAAAATAAATATTAAACATTATAAGAAAGAGAGGAAACTCCATGGCCCAGAAGCAGTTACTTACTAACATTATTTATTCATTGGACCACGGTATTCATACCGAGCTCCCTTTCTAGAACGTGCTATAGTTACTGCCGATATTCTTCGATTCTTCCCTCTGAACCATCAATTTAGAATATATGAAACAAAAACACGGAGAAAGGAGTGAGAAACATAATATAATATTCTCTATTAAGACATAAGCAACAAAGGGTTTTCACAAACCAATACATAATAATATCAATCACAATCACATACACAATCAATTATGAATGCATGAATGTTATGCAATATCTTCATCATAACTTACCTATATATGTGGGCCCTTAAATTTTAATTTGCACTGGGCCAACCAGGAGTTTACAATGTTCCATAAGTCCGGATAATAATAATATGAACAGCTCAACTGGCATGGAAACACTTAGAGACTAGTCAGATTGAGAAAGTTTTTATTGTGAAAGTACCCGACACTAGGGAGCTACCCCAGGTCCCCTGAAGCACCCTTTCACACCCTCTCATCTCAAGGCTCGTAATTAAGCCTCCTCTAATGTATCCTTGGTTTCTATAATCCGTCCCCAGACAATATCATTTTATTTCACTTTAATGATTCATGATGCATGAACTACTCGCGTATTTAGTTGGTTAAGGCTTTTAGAAACTCAATTATTAAATCCCTTAAAGGTTTACAATATCATTTCAATAAACTGTACATTTTTTCAATTCTCTGAATTTTTGTCCCACATAAATAAATTTGGTATAGTTTTCGAATCTCACTGGAATTTGAGTTTCTAAGCCTTAAATATCTAAAAACTTTCTCATATAAAACTTTACATAATCTTTCTCAAATTAAATCTTAACAAAATCAAATTTAGAAATCTCAATTATTTCCAAATATCTTTAGTTATTAAGTTGGAAAAAAATAAAATAATTTTCTTTTGAAAATTTTATTTTATTAAAAGAGAATAATCTTTAAGTTATTAACCAAAAATACTAACAATTACAAAAATTTTCTTTATCTCAAGATTTAATTATTTCAATTTATTATTAATTTTCATAAAATGTTTTCTTTCTAAAATAAATACTAATTTTTTTTATTCTAAATATTAAAAATAAAGTTAATATGAATAATTTCTAAGAAGAGAAGATTTAAAGTAAAAATTTAAAGAGTAAGGTAAGAAAATTCTTACTGAGTTTTAGCTTTCCGTCATGCTCGCTATATGCTCAAACTCCACATCATAAAATCATCAATCAAAATCAAGCATTATCAATTATAACTAAATACCATCAATCAATCAATCAATCATAATCAAATCAATTAAATATCATTAATACATATCATAATGCAAAATTTAATGATTATTAATATAGTCAATTTGAGTCCTTTTGGTCAATTCTTCGCATAGGTATATGTAAGTTCATATAATCCAGTCCTTGTATAGGTATAGTTCAGTCTATATGGGTCATAATGGTCCAAGTCCTTGCATAGGTATAATCCAGTCCATATAGGTCATAATGGTCCAAGTCTTTGCATAGGTATGTTAGAGTTAGTTAAACCGGATATTTAATTTAAAATTTATTAAAAATTTTAAGTTAAAAAGTTAATATTTTAAAATATTAATATTATTAAATTTAAAAGG
The DNA here is from genome assembly GCA_037962975.1 of Clitoria ternatea. Classification (NCBI taxonomy): domain Eukaryota; kingdom Viridiplantae; phylum Streptophyta; class Magnoliopsida; order Fabales; family Fabaceae; genus Clitoria; species Clitoria ternatea. The sequence continues at coordinate 142,201,966 of CM075673.1, forward strand.
AGTAGGGGACTCCTCCCATTATTCTTATGTCTTTTCATATTATACTCTTATCTCACTCCCCCTTACCTTGAGTTGTTACCAAAAGAGAGTTTGCTTTGCGCCTCCAATTTCTAGAAATATTAATACCAATCTTATTTCAGTATAGGCATAAGATGAGGATTAAGATTACTACTTAAAACAGAAACGGTAAATTTTGAATAGTGAATAGTGAATAGTAAAACGTGAATAGTAACAGTAAATAGTAAATCGTGAATAGTAACAGTAAATAGTAAATCATGAATAGTAACGGTAAATAGTAAATCATGAATAATAAAGGTAAATAGTAATAGTAAATAGTAATTTACTATTTGAATAGTAATTTACTATTGAAATAGTAATTTACTATTGAAATAGTGTTTTACTATGCAGAATAGTAACTTAAAATAATATTATTTCTAATATAATAACAGATTTCTAAAAACGATATGAAAATAACCCAAAAAATATAAAAGAGAAGTATTCTTACCTTAGGATTTTAGCAGAACCTTCTCCCAAAAAAATTTACTTCTCTCTCTCACTTCCACCACTATCTCACTAGCACTACTATATTAAGAAAACTTAATCCAAAATTGTGAATTCTAAAGAAGAAATCCTTCGGTATTTATAGGAAAAAAATTTACTACGCATTCTATTATTTTAATATAAAAGTACTATGCATTTTTGAATTTTTTATTCCTGGTTACTGTGCATCTTTTGAAAATTTCGTACATGCACAGTGTTTTGCATAGTAACTGTCAGCAGAATTATTAAGCCAAATAGTAACCTTTCAATCGGTATATTTTAAATATTCAAAATGAGTCCTTTTTGAAATTTAGCGATATTATATCAGTCCTCACTAATTTTATAATAAGTAATATAAGGCTGAAATTTTAAAAATCTAAAATTTTCTGTTAATAAAAATTTATTGATACGTTTCCAATTTTTTAACGATTAGAAAAAATCAAGATTTTTCTCAAACCGATAATTTTTAGATAAGTCTACTTGAAACGGATTTTAGAAAATTTTCTTATGATTTTAATTCACTTTCTTATAAATATTTTTAATTTTAGGTCACTTTATAGCAATTTAAAATTATTTAAAATATATTATTTATTAAAAAAATTCAAAAATTCCAAAAAAATTCCAAAAAAATCATAAATAATACGTAGATTGAAAAGTTCTAAAGAACCATAATCTAATTACTTCAAAATTTTAATAAAAATAGGGGTGTTACAGATGACGAAGGCTTGCTAAGACCCATAAACGTAAACATGGTCAAGAAATACTCTGCCAAAAAAATAGAAAAAAAAGAAAGGGGATTCAAGGTTGGTGCCCTACACATATACTAATTGGGGTAAGCTGATTTATAGATCAAACTGTCGCTTTTCCACATGGGGTGTAAATGTTATCAAGCTAAGAATGCGACGAAAACAATGTTTCATCTGTGTCGCGATCAACACCCCAACCTTAAGGGAGTATAACTATTCCCATATCAGTGTAACCAAGGGAGTGATCTACTGTGATGCCATTAATATCATACTTCTTTGCCACATTGGCTAAGTGCAAATAAAATAGCTAGACCATAACGAAGGTACCAAAGGGGTCATTTGAAAAGAAAAAAAAATTCAAAAAAAAAGAGAAACTTTCAAAAAAAATAACAAAAAGAGATGAAAGAGTAAACAAAAAGACAAAGACTTAGAACAAGTCCCCTCATTGGTGCCGGAAAAGGGCTCATTCCTTTTTCCTTGGATACATGGTGTTGGAGAAAACTTTCCTATTTGAAATAACATTCATTCCCCCACGGGCTGAGACTAAATCAAGAAAAGCTCATTGTCAAATCAGATTAAACCTTTCTTGTGAAGGGCGCAACCTTGAAAAAAAAAGAAAGAAAAAGGGTGGAAGACGTCACAAGAAAGGAAAAGCTCGCTAGGCTGAAAACCTGAAAAGGCAGCTTAGGCAAAAGTTAGAGCAATCTGGTAGGCTGAAAACCTGAATAGGCAGCTCAGGCGATAAATTGGGATCAAGATTTTGGCAGAATAATTTAAAGATTCTTATGGGAATGGTCTGATTCCAAGTTAAGGCATAAAGACCGTAGTCCGACTACCTTTTTCAGAGGCATGGTCAAATGGTGAATTCGAAGTCATGATGTGGGATTGAGATACACCTTGTTCTCAACAGTTCACTAGAGGATTTGTGAAATCGTTCCTATTCTACCCAATTATCATATTTCCTACGCAACTTCACTTACTTCACTGGTCGCCCTTTTCCCACCCTCCACTCAACTTATAAATACAATCTCACCTCTTTGATACGTGTTCGTATTGAGATTTTCCCTGATCTGTAAGACATATCTTTTTCCCTTAATATATAAAATTTTCAGGTAATGAAGGTTTAAAGTCGTGAGGATAAGATATCCCTGTTACTTGATCTCACCTCAAGCAATCGTTATAAAGATTGGGCCTCACACATTTCTAAAGCTTGGGTTGCTTCATCTGCTCTGTTTCAGTCATGGGTCACTTTGAATCTCTAAGGTTTGTGGCTTTGCAGGAGGTCTCTTTAAGTTCCAATTTGTTTTGCACCACTAACTTTTCTTACAGGACGTCATGACAAGTAGATGTGTCAAGTCTCAACCGCCAAGACTAGCATTTTCCGAGGTTTATCCATTAGTCTCTAAGGCTCACTCTCATCTTTTCTCAATGAAACCGGCTCTCCTCGGGTTTCCTTCTCATAACCCCCCAAATCATTGGACAAGACACCTTCCTGTGGCCGAACATGACGCCTTTCTAAGTTTCCATTGTGCTTTGAGGTTTCCATCAATACCTCATAGTTGGAGCCGGTATCTTCTCAAGGTTTCTGTCTCGTCCATGAGGCATGTTAGGGGTTGCATTTCCAAAAATCAACCGAGAATGGGGATCCCAACAGTCAGGTGAATCCCGTTCCTAGGCAACGACCAAGTACGGGTTAATTTGGACGAGATGTCCTGTTAACCCCAAATCTTTCAAACTTGGGATTTTACTGCCAAATCTATCATTCCTCTTCAAACTGGGGCATCACCCCAAATCTTTCCTCCGTTCGAGGAGCGATACCCCTAACTCCTTCAGTCGTATTTTCCAAAACTGGGATAGTTCCCCCGTTCCCTTTCTCTCCCAGTCGAATGGCAATACCTCGAATCGTCCCCAGAACAGTTTAAACTAGGGCATCCCCCTGATTTCTCTCCTCCAGGAAGTCCGTCATATATCCCCGAGGGGATCTCTCTATCAAAGGAGGGTATCCTGAATCACCAAACAACTCAAATTGGGGCATCTCCCCAAATAATTTCTCCTGTCCCAGTCAAGGGACATTTCCCTGTTTCTATCCTTCTCCCAGCTTAGGGGCAGTACCCCTCAATCTTCCAATCTTCCAATCTTCCAATAACTGGGGCATCACCCCAGATCCTTCTCTCAGCCTAGGGGAAGTACCCCTAAACCTTCCAAATAACTGGGGCATCACCCCAGATCCTTCTCCCAGCTAAGGGGTGGTACCCCTCAATCTTCCAATTTTTCCAATAACTGGGGCATCACCCCAGATCCTTCTCCCAGCCTAGGGGCAGTACCCCTAAAACCTTCTAATTTTTCCAATAACTGGGGTATCACCCCAGATCCTTCTCTCAGCCTAGGGGCAGTACCTCTAAACCTTCCAAATAACTGGGGCATCACCCCAGATCCTTCTCTCAGCCTAGGGGCAGTACCCCTAAATCTTCAATCTTCCTAATTGGGGGCATCACCCCAGACCCTTCTCCCAACTTAGGGGTAATACCCCTAAATCTTCTAACTTTTCCAATAACTGGGGCATCACCCCAGATCCTTCCCTTAGCCAAGGGGAGGTACCCCTTGATCTTTTAATCTTTCTAAAAAAAACTGGGGCATCACCCCATATCCATTCCCAATCAAGGGGCGATACCTTGAATCACCAAATCCTTCCCTAGTGAACTACACTTCTCGGGCAACTCAAACTGGAGCACCCCCACCCATATTCCTCTCTTTCAGTAAGCCCTCCATACATCCCTGATGGACCCCAGATCTCTCTCCTAACCAAGGGGCAATACCCCAAATTTTTGAAACAGCTTGAACTGGGGCATCTCCTCGGATTTCTTTTCCAGTCTAGGGACAGTATCCCAAAATTCAGTCATGTCAAACTGGGACATCGCCCCAGATCTGCTCTCTTGATCAAGAGGCGGTACCTCAAGGTTCTTTTAATCATATTCTAACTGGAGCATCTCCCCATATTCCTTTTTTAGTTAAGGGGTAGTCCATCAACCTTCGATCATCTCAAACTAGGGCATCACCCCAAGGGTCTCCTCTTTCAATCAAAGGGTAGTTCCACAAAATCCTTTCGGTCTTCGTAAATGGGACACTTCCCAAATTCTCCCCCAGTGGAACCATAATCGCCAAAGCTGGCACTTCTCAAGTTTTTTTTCCTGGTGGACCCTAGATTTTCCATTCTCAATCAAGGGGCAGTGCCCCAAATCACCAAATCCTTCCCCAGTAGGACTACACTTCCTAGACAACTCAAACTGGGGGCATCACCCCAGATCCACTCTCTTAGGCAAGGGGCAGTCCCCCATGATTCTCTCAAATCATGTCAAACTGGGGCATCACCCTGGGTCTCACTCTGTCAAAAAGGAGCTCCCTCCAAGCTTTCTCAATCTCCCTAACTGGGACATCACCCCAAGTCCTTCTCCCGGCTTAGGGGTAGCACCCCTAAAATCTTTCAACCTTTCCAGAAATAGGATATCTCCCTAGATCTTTCCGCCGTTCAAGGGGCAATACCCCTAACTCCTTCAGCCGGATTTTCCAAAATCTTCCAAGACAGCTTGAACTGGGGCATCCTCAGATTTCTTTCCTCCAACAAATCCACTGTACACCCCCCGGTGGACCTTAGATCTCTACCTTAGTCTCCTGAATCAAATCATGTCAAACTAAGGCATCTCCCCAGATCTACTCCCTCAGTCAAGGGGCAGTTCCCTGTGATTCTTCCAAATCAAGCCAAACTGGGACATCTCCAGTCCCCCGTGATTCTCCCAAATCGTGTCAAACTGGGGCATCTCCCCAGGTCTTCACCTTCTAGTCAACCGAGAGGCAACACCCTCACCTTTACTTTCCAGTCGCCGATCAAATGGCACCCATTTACTTTCCAGTCGCCGATCAAATGGCACCCTTTTACTTTCCAGTCGCCGATCAAATGGCACCCCTTTACTTTCCAGTCGCTGATCAAATGGCACCCTTTTACTTTCTAGTCGCCGATCATATGGCACCCCTTTATTTTCCAGTCGCCGATCAAATGGCACCCCTTTACTTTCTAGTCGCAGATCAAATGGCACCCTTTTACTTTCCAGTCGCCGATCAAATGGCACCCCTTTACTTTCCAGTCGCCGATCAAATGGCACCCATTTACTTTCCAGTCGCCGATCAAATGGCACTCATTTACTTTCCAGTCGCCGATCAAGTGGCACCCCTTTATTTTCCAGTCGCCGATCAAATGGCACCCCTTTACTTTCCAGTCACCGATCAAATGGCACCCCTTTATTTTTCAGTTGCTGATCAAATGGCACCCTTTAACCTTTTAGTCAACCAGGAGGCAACACCCTCACCTTTATCTATCGCCGAACATGGCATCCTTCATCTCTGATCAATTGAGAATCAACACCCAATCCTCTCACCTTTTGTTAATAGAAAGACAATCCTTCCTCTTCATGTCATTCAAAGAAGAACCACCCACTTTTTTCCAGATTCAAAAAAAAAAAAAAAAAAGAGAGACAGAAGTGGGAAATATGCGTCTTTAAAGAGAAAAAAGGTCACATTGACTCGTGATTGCCAGCACCATCAGATGCCATATCGATCAAGAGGTCCCACTTGGCCCCTACATCGGTGTTCATATCTTTACTTCCTTTTCGCTTCAGAAACACAGAAGCTTCGTGTTTCTTTTGTGAAAAAGAAGTAAAGAGGGGCATCTGTGAACATCTCTTTTGGTCCGGTCCAAGTGTAACAAATCTTCTTTTATACTGAATTCTGAATCAGAATGGTCAAATCCGAGTAGAATGGCTCAAAAATAATCAAGTCCGAGCAGGATGACTCTGATTGAAGCATTTCCGAGTGAAATATAGCCCTGTTGGACAAAAATCCAAGTGGAATGACTTAAAAATGATCAAATCTGAGTAAAATAACTCGGAATGGAGCATTTTCGAGTGAAATATTACCCTATCAAAGGTAAATTTGAGTAGAATGACTCTGAATTGATCAAATCCGAGTAGAATGACTCTGATTGAAGCATTTTCAAGTGAAATATAGCCCTGTTGGACAAAGATCTGAGTGGAATGACTCAAAAATGATCAAATCTGAGTAAAATGACTCAGAATGGAGCATTTCCAAGTGAAATATTACCCTATTGAAGGTAAATCTGAGTAGAATGACTCTGAATTGATCAAATCCAAGTAGAATGACTCGAAATGAAGCATTGCCGAGTGGAATATTGCCTTGAGGTAAATCCGAGTACAAATTCTTGATCAAAACTAACTCCGAGTGAATATATCCGAGTGGTCATATTCTCAAGTGCCAAATTCTGAGAGAAAAGATGGCAAGTTCTGATAGAAAAGAGAGCACCTCCGAGTGAATATATCCAAGTTCTGATGTGCAAATGAATTACTCCTAAGCCCTGAATCCGACCAAGACTTGTCCAAGTGAAGAATTCCGAGGGATTGGTTGACCATCCGAGTGGAAATAAGGCCGATTCCGAACGAATGCCCCTGAAGGATTATTGGAGCTGTCGTAACTTCTGATTGAAATATAAAGGCCGAGTCCCGAGTTAATATGTCCGATTGAATTACTCCCGAGAGGACGCACCCGAGCTGTTGATTGTCAAGTGAAACTATTCCGATCGGAAAATAAGGATCACTCCCGAGTAAGAATATCCGAATGATTGATTGATGAATGAAATAATTCTAATTGGAAGGAAGGCCAGCTCCGAGTTGAATACTGAGTGAAAACGACTGAATCAAGCATAGGAGTCGAATGAAGCTTCAAGCAGAAGCGTTGCCGAGCAAGATTCCTCCGAGTGGTTAAAGCCCAGAGATATAACTGAGTTGTTTTGAGGTGTTTAAACAAGGAAAGACCGAATGAATCCTTCAAACAGAGACACTCCCGAGTAATACCCCTCGGATTGAAGCAGCTCCGATCGAGTGCTTCAAACAAAGATACATCCGAGCAAACAAAAACCGAGTGAAGCAACATAGGTCCTGATGAATGTTTCTCCAAAAATTTCCAAGTCAAATAAAGTGTGGATTCAATCCCACACAGAATGTAAGGAGTCGGATCCAACTTGTGGATTGAATACTCCTCTCGGATTGAACCTCATTTACTCCTCCTGGATTGAATACTCCTCTCGGATGGAATCTCATTCATTCCTCTCAGATTGATTCCCACTCGGCCTGCTATTAAAGGATTCCTACTCGGTCTTTTATGGAAGAATTCCCACTCGATCTGTTATAGATTGATTCTTACTCAGACAAGACTGATTTACACTCGGTTTTCTATTCGTAGAAAAGTTATTCCTCTCGAAATTAACTCCCACTATGGAGGAATACCGACTGAGAGGCTAATCCGAGTCATCCTCTCTCGGATTTCCACCATCCTCTCTCGGATTTCCACCAGGCTCTCCATATTCCCACCATGATGACTTGGATTTCCACAATCCAAGTGGATCCAGGAATCCTGGGAGTAGCAGACAGGGGACGAAAGTGGAGAAATTAAAAATTTCCCACCAGCCGCTGCATCCCACAAACTGATAGTGGCCAGGCTGTCTCCACTAGGCACGTGGGTGAGTGGAGACTCGTACTGTCCAAGCACTCGGGCCACATCCTAAAGCCTCTATAAATGCCTCAGCTGAAGAGGCACAGGGGATCTTTTTTGGCAGTCCAGAGCTTGAAAAATTTCACTTTAAGAGTCTTGAATCTAAGGAACTCATTCCCATCACACCATATCATTTCTATTCCCATCTATCCTCACCACACCACACCATTTCTGTCTTAATTCATCCCCAACACTCCATAACGGTTCATACTCTTCTCTACATAACCCCTCCTAAAACACCATCCTAATCTTCTTTCGAACCCGTACACCAACCTTTCTCCTATAAACCTATACAACCGTCCTTACCTTCCTCTCACCACTCCGTCCTCTCCACACCGTCCTTCAATCCACCAACACCGTTCTTGCTCTTCCTAATACCACCAACACCGTCCTCTCCTCAAACCAATACCATTCCTCTCTCTTCCATCCATTCTCTTCCTCTTTCTCTCTCTCACCATACTCTCCCTCTCCTTTTTCCCTCTAAAAAAACCATACCACACTCCCCCTCAAAAGGACAACACCGTCCCCTTTTCTCCCTCTCCACCTTACCATACGATCCTTCCTCCAGGCCAACAGCCCCCTCCTGAAAAACACGCTTAACAGCCCCCCCTCAAATACATCATCCACCCCTTAAAACCCATACCAACAGCTCCACACCGTCTCAGCACCTCCCAAATCCCACACCGTCCAGCCCTCTCTTTAAACACCACACCGTCCAGCCCCCTCCTAATCCTCTCCATAACCGTCCAGCACCTCTAATCCTTGACACCATCCCAATAGCACCGTCCCCCTCACCCACACATCCTCTCAGAAAGGAGAACACTGGTACATTTCCTTTCCTCACTCAGTTTTCCTTTTTCTCACTCGGCTTTCCTTTTTTCCACTCGGTTTTCCTCGTCCTCACGCGGCTTTCCTTTTTCTCACTCGGTTTTCCTTGTCCTCACTCGGCTTTCCTTTTTCTCACTCGGTTTTCCTTGTCCTCACTCGGTTTTCTTTTTTTCTCACTCGGTTTTCCTTTTTCTCACTCAGTTTTCTCTTCTCCCACTCGGTTTTCGCTTATTTTTCCCTCTCTATTCTGAACTTACTGTTTCTCTTTCTCTCTTGTAGCTTCTGCTACCCTCCCTCTTTTGCTTTGTAGTTAAAAAAATAATAAAGGGAAATGAATGTTTTCTGTGTTTTCTTTCAAATCTAAATAAAATCAAAAAAAAGAAAAAAATCATTTTTAGTCAGTGTCGTACGGAAAATACTTCCGTCTATACAACCTCTATAGGATCCGTACACGTGCGAAGAACTTCGTCTTGTATGGGTTCCTCACCAAAATGATACCCACCAACATTTTCCCAATCTTTTCCTAAAAGAAAAACTTTCAGAACTACGTAACCCTGATTTCTTGATAATTCAAGAATACATAGGAGCAGGACCTTAACTCCTGTCGGGCCCATCTTTCTTATTTCTTTTTACTATTTTATTTCTTTGCTCTCGTGTTTCTTTCATAATGTTCCTTTTTGTCGCTTCCGTGAAAATCAATTTAGACGTGACGTCTTGTTGATTTCCCCCTAGTTTTTGTTCAAACCTCGCTACAATTCATAGGGAAGGGATACTTAGGACGAGACGTCCAGCTTATCTCTTTCCTATCCCTATTCCTATATTTTTAATCCGAGGATGTCTAATTTAGACGTGATGTCTTGTTAGCATTCTCTTCCCTTCCTTGTCTTATATCGAAGTCGAGATTAATTTAGATGAAACGTCCTGTTGACCTCGCTCCGTTGCCCCATGTTTGTACAGTTCTCTTACTCTACTCTGTCGTTTTTGGAAAAAATACAAAAAAAGGGAAGAAATCATGTTTTATGTAAGGCTATCTATGTTGTGCATTTTTCAATCATGGTACTGTTTCTAACAGGCGATGTAGGGTGCTAATACCTTCCCTACTCGTAATCGACTCCCGAACTTGAATCTCACAATTTCTACCAGTGCTTTCACTGAACTTAGTTTTTTTCCCAATGTTTTTCCTATGGATAAAAACGTTGGTGGCGACTCCCTGTTTCAATTCCGTTCTTTCTTCTCGCCACGCCGTCGCTATCCAGGTCGCGATAACTACAATAAGAAAAAAGTCAGCGATATAGTTTTTTGTGAGTCTGTTGTGTCATTCTTATTCTTGTTAATTTGGTGTCCCTTAACAGAGTTTTCAATTTGTTCATGTAACCACTATTTTTGTAAGTCTGTGTGCTTCTATCGCGATATGATTTCTGATTTATTGTTCCTTTTGGTAAACCATTGTTGTTTTTGTTTTTTCTTTTAAAAAAATGCATAAACTGGTTTTGTTGTTATGTTTTGGAAAAAAATACATAAATTGGTTTTGTTGTTATGTTTTGGAAGATAATTTCATTAAATTCTTTTGGTAAACCATTGCTCAGTATACTCAGTGACTTTTTACATTTTGAGTACTTATTAAAGAGTTTAATGAAATTATCTTATTTGGTTTAAAAAATAATATACAAAATATCAAATCTACACCTGATTAATCAAGCAAACATTAATTTTGCTATTTGTTGAATTAACTAGTAATATATTAAACTAGTGTTATTACTGTTATGCTTATGCGCGCCACAAACATTAAACAAATCAAAAATTATTTTTAGATTGAATAACCATATAATAAGAAGTTATAAAATAAAATAAGAAGTTATAAAAAAATATAAGTTTGAAATATAAATTCTGACATTCGAGATAAATACTATTTAATTAAGAAATAAAATAAATAGTATCATGTTTATTAAAATGATTTACTAATTCCATGTTAAGTATTAAACTTGTGTTCATAAAGTCACAGGTTCAATCATAGATTTCACTTGAAGTTGCTAATTTTAGTTTATTAATATTTGTAGACATTTTTAGTTAAAATTTTTGAATTATTTCTCTCACGTCATTAAATTCTTTCTAACATCAAAGTGTACTTGCTAAAACAACTTGGGGCTGATTTTTCCTTTGAAACAAAGCTCTTGATTTTATTTTATTTGTGATTATATCTTTTATTGGTTATTATGAGTATACTTGTTGCCATCTAATTGTGTTATCTCTTGTATTGGTTATTGTGTGTATACTTGTTGCCCTCTGATTGCAGCTTAATATGATATAATAATTTTGTCTCTTTCTTGCTACATAACTCTATATAAGTTGTCTTGTTTAAGCTTATAAGACTGAGTATGACATTTAAGATTATATAATAGTAACTATTTAAGTTATGTAGTTTAAAATTTAAATAATTAATAACTTTGTTCCTAATGTTCCTAATATCTAAAACATTAAATTTGTTACAGTTTTGTTGCTAATTAGTAACAATGAAGCTGCTAATCAGGGGGACTGATTTAGTCCCCACCAGCAATGTAGATACTGTAGGTGCTGGTGGAGATAATCAGCCTAACAAAAAACCTGATGAAGGTGTTAATAAAAGAAAAAGAAATCTGAATTCTAATGGTACCAAAACCAAATCTATTGTCTGGGCTTACTTTAATGAATTACCGTTTATGCAAGGGAAAGAACCTGAAGCAAAATGTAATTATTGTCCAATGACCTTTTACTGTGACACTAAGAAGCATGAAACATCTAACTTTCTTGCATATTTGAAATCTTGCTTAAAAAACCCTTTGAACTCATATGCTGATCTAACTTAATTTGTCCTAACCTTAGGAATAGATAACAATGAACTAGGGTCTGTATTAAGTAGGTTTGATAAATATGCTTGTAGAAAAGTTGTAGTGATGTTTATTATGTTAGATGAGCTTCCATTCAGTGTTGTCAAAGGTATAGGGTTTAGAAAGTTATGTAAGGTGTTATGTCCCCAATTTAAGGTCCCATCTAGATGTACAATTGCTAGAGATTATTACCAACTGTATGTTATATGAAAGTAGAGTTGAAGTTGCTTTTTAAGACTAACACTAGTAGAGTTGCATTAACCACGGACTATTGGACATCAGTCCAAAATCTCAATTACATGATCCTAACAACTCATTTTGTTGATAATGAGTGAGCATATCAAGAAAGGTCATTAGTTTTCCTGCTATTGAAGATCACAAAGGTGATACAATTGGAAAGAAAGTGGAAGAGTGTTTAAGAGAGTGAGGTTTAAGTAGTGTTTCCACAATCACACTTGATAATGCATCAGCCAATGATGAGGTTGTTGCATATCTATAAAATAGGTTGAAGAGTATTTCTAGTTTGGTCTTAGATGATGAGTTTGTTCATAAAAGATGTTGTGCTCACATCCTAAACCTTAAAAGAGCTTAATAAGAGCATTTCAACAATTAGACATGCTTAAGGATGTTAGATCATCTGTACATAAATTGAGGGAATTTAGAGAATGTCTGGGAAATTAGAATTGAGAGTCGTAAATTAGTGTATCTAGATATCTCTACAAGGTGGAATTCAACTTATCTCAAGTTGGATTCTACTGAAAAATTTGAATATGCTTTTGAGAGACTAAAGTTTCATGACCCTGGTTATTTAAAGAGTCTTGGATCTGAAGGAGTACCTACCTGTATCGATTGGGCAGATGCTCAGGTGTTTGTAAAATTCCTAAAAAAATTTTATGATGCAACAAAGATTTTCTTAGCCTCTAACACAGTCAACATCAACAATGCCTTTCATCAACTAGTACTTATTCATTATGAAATCAGTGAAGTGGTACATAATTTTATTGCTCTTTAAGTAGAATGGGTGCTGACATGAAAAGGAAATATGATAAATATTGGGGCAATCTACACCAGATTAACCAATTGTTATATTTTGGTGTCATTTTGGACCTAAAATACAAGGTGTAGTTTATTTCATGGACATTCAGAAAAAATGCACCAAGGTGGTGTACTAGGATGTTCAAATGGTATTCTGATCAAAACTGGCCTGCATCCCAATTCGCTACTGATTCTCAAGGGTATGGTTAAGTGCGTAAGATTAATAATCAATCAAAATTGGAAGCCCGTGGCAGAGATAAGTTAGATATCTCGTTTCAGGATTTTTTAAAAATTCTCAAAGCTTGATTGACCAAGAAAATTAAACTAGAAACATATCTTGATGAACCATGAGTAAAAGGGGATAACAACTTTTGCCTTTTAATTTGGTGGAAAAATAATGCATCCAGGTTTCCAATTCAGTCTTATATGGTTAGAGATATGTTATCCACACCAGTCTTAACTATAGCTTTTGAGTCTGTGTTTAGCACCGGAGGTAGAGTGCTAGACATATATAGGAGCTCATTGAGCCCTAAAATGGCTGCAGCCCTTATATGTGGTCTGAATTGATTACAGCCTAGTCTGAACCCATTTTTGGAGCTGAACGTTAGTGAGAAGCTCCAAGCTACTGGAGATATAATTCAAGGTTAGTAAAACTAATACTTCCAAGTTAAAACATTCTTCAATTCTTATGGGATTACTTTAATTTTTTAATTTATGCCTAGAAATTATTGAGGGGAAGAAGGCAACAAGCATGAGTACGAGACAACCATATGTTGTTGGATCAACATCTACGACTAGTGTTGTAACTAGTCAGCTTTAAAAACAGGTTTTGATTTCCTGTATAAAACAATATTTTTTTCATTAGTGTTTCTAACTGGTTGCAGCTACTAATTTATACTTTTTTCTTGTACCAGTAATTGCATGATAGTCTAATACTTTTTTGAAAGCAACTAATTAGAGCTATTAATAAATATATTTTTTCTTGTAGCAATATTTGTATGATAATCTAATACTTTTTTGAAAAGTCATTCTATCTAGTCAGTCTAAAAATAGGTACTGATTTCCTACATCAGACTCAATATTCTTCTATTTTAAGGTTTAGGGTTTTAATTTAATAGCTTGAATATTGCAAAGGCCTAAAAAAGATCCAAATTGGAACATTTAAGGGGGCTATCTTTGTAAATTTAATAAAGAAAATATTAAAAAAAAGGTTTTAAGGTTGAAAATATGAGTAGCCCAATAAAGATTTAAATCTGAATATCCACCTAACTAAATCTGAGATCCAACCCACCTGAAATCCAACCAAACTGAAACTTGTTCGGATGTAATTAAGCCAGAATTTATTTGTCACAGTTTTGGGTTAAACAGTTTTAGGCCCAAATCCAACTGACCCACCCGATAAAATACCGAATCCTACTTTTGACTTTGTACGAATGAGTTGTTCTTGAAGAAAAGTCAAAAAAGACACAGACAACGCAACGCGCCTTTCATCGTTTTTACCAATTCATTCTCTGATACGATCACAGTGATGATTGCATTATAAAACACAACTCAACCTCAACACCCTCAAACCAAACTCGTTGCTTAGGTTGCCATCCATTCTCTCTCTAACTTTTCAATACCTGCAAACCCATTTCTTTATTTTCTTGCAAGAAGACATGTGTCCTCTCAGATTCATCTTGATCTTTTTCTCCGCCGTATTGGCTGCTTATTTTGCCTGGACCACCGTGCGCTCCCCTTCGGAGATTGACCTCATCGCCCAAGACCACAACAACGAATCCTCCTCCAAGAAAGATCATTTTAATTTCATCAAGGTACCTTCAATCTTCTTCATACAATTCACCAATTTTTCTTAATTTTCCACTTTTTAATCCTGACTATAATTGTTATTTTGGGCTCAGATTATTCAGAATGGATTCTGGGTATTCGTTGACATGGCCAGCGGGAAGTATCTGTGGCGAAATTTGATGTCCAAGTAAAGAGCTCTTCAAGAGTTGGACTGCCCAAACCCCAATCTTGAATATTTCTTTAATTTTATTTTATTTTTTTCCTGCAGAAACTTGTTATTCTTTTCTCTCTCTCTCTTTTTTTTTTTGTTCTCACTTGTAAATGTTGTCTTTCTGGTATTAACAATTAGGTAAATAGTGAAGTAACTTGTAGATTTCTAAATAATTTTTCAAACCAACCTTCACGGTTATTTTCCAAAGCTTCGTGTCTCAATTTTTTCTTTTTGTCCATTTAATGTTAAAACAACTCTAAACAAAGTTGGAGATATAAGGTTGACTCAGAAGTGATCAAGAAAAGAGGGAGAAGAATTCACGGGTTAGAATCTCTCTACTAACATTCTTAAAAAACAACTAACAACTAACATTTGCCGATAAAAAAAAAAAAAAAGACTCTACACAAAGGTGCATAATCGGGATTCAAGCCTTAGTTTGAATAGTGATTAAGGTACACTACAACCCTTATAGAAGAACCAAGATTCAAACATTGAAGAGAACACCAATAGTAAGAACAAGTCGCTTGAGCTCAAATAGAATACATGAAGCAAAAGGTGCATAATCAGGGACAAGATTGAAATTTGCATGTTGCAATTCATCAACCCGTATATGCACTTTATTTATCATCAGCGAATAGCTTACAACAGTTATTTACATTTTGCTGAAATATATGATAATGTACAAACACCATAATAAAGAACATAGTTCTAAAGAATCAGACATGCTAGTAACGATGATGTCTTTATAGTTGGTCAGATTGTAGCTTAATGGACATGTAGAGAAGCGCTAAGAAAGCACCTTGGGGAAGTGGTGCATACCTTGCAAGGTAGGAGCCAACCCACATGGCCACCATAACCAGTGCAACAGCACTGCTACTGGTTTTCCCACAAACCCAACTTGCAAATGATAGGCACAATGTTAGCAATATGCCACCTCTTCCACCTAAGATCCATGCTATTACATAACCAATTTTGTAGCCTGAATCTAACTTCTTATCAAACAATGCCATCAGACTGCTAAATGTGAGTGAGAGTCGGGATCCTAAAGTCTGAAACAATAATAGTGACATGAATGCTGATCTTAGAACCTCAACAAAAGAACCCCTCTCTTCTTCTAAACTTTCTACATCTTCCTCCTCATCTGTTTCACTGTAGTAGCCCTCATCAACATTGTAGGGCTCCCAGTATCTTTCATTATGCATTTTTTTCCTCAGGTGGGCCCATCTATAGACTCTTACCCGGTCTTCAAATTCAGTGCTGTAACTCCATTTTTCCCTGTAAGGCTTGTGACCGAATTGGAGTTCTTCATCATACTGAATTCTAGTTGCTTCATTAGATAGTACCTGTTGAAGGATATGAAAAATTAGATACCATCACTTGATGTCCAAAACTTCATAAAATGCTTCAAATTCAAAGGTAGTTCATAATTACACTAAATTTTTTGGAGTCAAAAGTTAACTTTTCTTAAATTTGAAAATTCAAACAAATGTTTTCGAACCTTGCTCTGTAAGTGCATTTTCAGAAACCATTTACAAAATGTCAATTAGTAACAATCTTATTTTTTTCATCCTCTACCAAATAACATGATTGTGGAATCAGTGGAGCAGCAAAGTGAAAAACATAAAACTTTTCCTTACCACAGAAAAAATGAAATTAAATCCCTCATAAGAGCAATTATTTCTATGTATCAAGTAAAATTGAACAATGATTGCTTACTTCATATGCATGATGGATGTTCTTGAACAATTCAGCTGCGTATGGATCCTTGCTAACATCAGGATGGTACTGCACTCACATCAAAATAATAATAAAAAAACTTAAATATAAAATTAACTCCTAAAAAAGTTTAAAACTAAGATCAATCCCAAGAAATTTTATTTAGGATATAACCCTTGATATATATATATTTTTTTTTTTGTTAGGATTAGGCTCAGCTGTTAACTTTCTATCAGTTAATCACTTCAACACTGACATGTGCAATTTATTTTGGCTTAAATATAAAATTAGCTCATAAAAGTACAAAATTAGGATTAACCCCTAAGAAATTTTTTAGGATTTAGCCCTTGATAAATTTTTGTTCGGATTAAATCTGGCCATTAATTTCCATTAATTAAGTATTGACACGTATATTTATTCAATTTTAAAAAAATTGTCACTTTAGTCCTATTCATTTTCTTCTTCTTCTCTCTCATTTCTATTCTCTCATTTCTATTGCTCTTCTTCTTCTTCCTACCGCCTCCCACTCCTGTTCTTCTTGTTCCTCTTCCCCCACCAACCTCCCATTTTTCCCCGATCGGCATCATGATTCGTTTGGTGGTGTGATTGATATGGTAACAGAAATGTGACCAAGCTCGATCTAAGACATGAAGGCTCAATTGAAAACATGCTCCAGTAATTCCACTGCCCCACATCAAACACAATTTTAGACTCGAGGGTATAAAGAGAAAATTAATGAGACCCTTAAGTCTAGAATTGTGTTTGATATGGAAAGTTAATGGCGTGACTTAATCCTAACAATATATATATATATATTTCTATATATATATATATTTCAAGGGTTAAATCCTTAAAAGAATTTCTTAAGGGGTTGATCTTAATTTTAAATTGTTTTAATGGCTAATTTAATATTTAAATCTAAACAAAATGAAATGTCAGCCTAATATATAGAGCTAACAACTAATTTCAAAGATACATTTTGCTATCTTCCCAATACACACATTCAGGGTAGAAACAAGAATTCAAAAATGTAATCTAACAACCAAGATGTATAGGTTGCGCAGAGGAGAAAGGAAGCATAATATGTATGCAAGATCTAAGCTGGTAAGCCCACCAAGTTAATTTGGCAAAAGGAAGGAAGAAATGGGAATCCTTCTAAGGGGCAATTTTACTTCTCATTTCTGTACAAAACTTGGTCGCCATAACCATTAACCAAAACCAAATCTCCGATGAAATGATAACAATTCAAGCGGTATGTAATGTATGACAATGTATCAGTCACTCCCTTTCAACTATGATCCTTTATAGCAAATTGCACAAGGAGTTCATTTGCCCATATAGAAAGTTCAAGTAGATTAGTTGTCCAAATTCCAAATTGAAATAAGAGTCCCAGTTGAAGGGATAAGAAGTTTCCTTTTAACCTTTAATAAGTAAAGAGCAGCACAACCACAAATAATGAAATAAATAAAATTATACAAAGTCCGTCTGCAGTCATGAATATTGACTCAGATGCCAAACATCACTCCCAAATACAGTGCCTCTTCTATACTTGCATTCTTTTTGGTAACTTCTATGGTTGCATTTACAAATTCAAATCTGCCAAAAGAAATAAGTGGTCGCTAAACTATCATTACAGTTGCGGTCCAAGGAACCATCACAGGTGCATTTGCCCAAAACAATGCCTAACCGTATCTATGCCCTGGGAAATCTCCCACCATTTCTTCCCACACCAGGCACAACAAAAATACTTGTGATTTTCAAACCAGAAATTGTCCAGTAATATCAAGTTTTAACAATACAAAAACAAATGTAATTTTAAAACTTAAAATCAGAGATGTCGATGCAAAAGCAAAAAAAGACGTAGTCATATAAGCACATTATGGCCCCATTGAAAGAACCACAATTCAAGTCTTGAGAGAACACTAATTCGAAGAACAAATTTGACTACACGCTTGAGTCTGGATAGAGTACATGATACCAAATAATAATAATGGTTTTTTCCAACGTGTTAGCAAAGGTTTCATTATACCAATGTTTTATTAGAAATCACACTGTTAAATGCATAAATAGCATTAAACTATAATATTTTTCGATATATAAACGGCTAAGAAAAACCGTTATAACAATAATCATCATCAAAAGATTTTAACTAGATATTGTCATATAATTTAGAACAATTAGAAAATACTGAAATCTTAAAGAAAATAAATAATCAAAAGGCACATAAATTCAAATATTCCAATTCCTGATTTTCCAAATGAAAACGAGAATCATAGACTGAAATAAAAATGGAAATCGGGAGACAGCAAATACCTTGCGGGCCAGGAGGCGGTAAGCGCGTTTGATCTCGGCGGCGGAGGCGGAGTGGGCGATGCCGAGAACGGCGTAGTGGCTCTGGCCGCCGTTGATGGTGGTAGCCGAGGAGGAAGACGAGGAGGCTGCGACGAGTGGAGGACGTCGGCGAGGAGGGTTGGTCCAGGTGGAGGGGGCGGCAGAGAGGAAGGGGTTGAAATCGGCGGCGCCACCATATGATGCGACGGAGATGGGTCCCAGGAGAAGGTGGGATTGCATCGTTTGCTGACAGTGATAACTGCTGCTAAGTGCAAAAGGGAATCCTACAAATAACGCCGTTATAGTTCGTTAGCGAGCGAGTGAGTGAGAGAAAGGATGTGGCTCTCTGCCACTCACGGGTAAGCGAAAGATTTTATTTTGTACTAACAATATAGCGTGCAGTGGCACAGAATAGATCAGTTCATATTTCATATGTTTTATATATATACTAAAAGGATTCATAACATAAAAAATATGAAGTTAATTCAATTTAACTAAACCAAAAATGTACATATTATATAGTGTATATTTTAACTATGATTTAAAATATAATTGAATTTGAAAGAATATGTCTACACAAAATATTTTACAAAGCTAGATAGACTAAAAGTATTTTATTGTTGTTTTCGGAATAAAAAACATTTTTATATAAATTTTTAAAAATAAAAATAAAACACTATCTAGAAATATAAAAAAGATTTTGTTATCAATTAAAAAAATTAAATTAAAATAAATTTATCACACTTAATTTCCTTAGGTTTAATTTATTTTTCTAAGTGTTATGTTTAGATATATGAACAATTTATAATTGTTACTTTAAAAATTTTAAAAAAATTAAAAAAATTAATAAATAGTTTTATGAATAAAAAGCTGCCTAAAAATAATATACTGTGATCAATTAAAAAGATGTTTAATAAAATTAAGAGTAACCATTTATTAAGTATTTTAAATCCTAAAATTGAAACTAATCAAATTAAAAAAATATTATCATTCTTCATCTCATGTTTAAGTTCTATTTTTACGAGAATCAATGAACATATTTTTTTTATGATCAAGAATAAATAAGTTTTTTTATAACTGTCTTTTTAGAATCTAGAAATTGGTTGTTTTAAGTGAATACAACTTTTTGAAAATATTGTTTTAAAATATTAAATATATTAAATACATCTATTATATATATATATATATAACAATTTATAATCAATTAAAAAATATTGTGATTTCTTAATAACTATCTTAATCCTTAAATTTCATAATATCAAAATTAAAATAAAGTTATCATATTTGGTTCTCATGGTCTTATTTTTACAAGAATCAAGTTTGATATATGAATCTTTGATAAATCGGGGTAAAAATATTATACTTAAATAATATTGATGATAGTACAGAGTTAGACTTAGAAGGAGGGTTGAATAAGTCTTAAACTCTTTTTCAATAAATTTTGTGAATAGACCGCTCAAGAGAAAATTGATTTTATGGGCCAGAGATAAGGAAAGGAAGAAATACACAGCAGAAATTTATCTTGGTTCACTTCCAACACAGAAGTTAGTTCAATCTCTTCAAACCGAAGAATTTTCACTATTGTAAAACACCTTTACAATGTGCACCAAGTATTCTTGACTCCAACCACTTCTGGCTTATCCCAAGTATTCTTGATACTAGCCATTCCTGGCTAAAAATAAAGTATTCTTCTAAAAGCCTCTTTCAGGCCACACGTGTTTCCCAACACTTAATAAATTCTAGCAACACACCAGAACATAGAGTGAAGGTAGTAAAGAGGTTTAAGCTACAAACAGATAACTCAGCATACAAATATATGAAATGAATACGGGCACACTGAGCTACGAAATACTATAAGTCACGGTCTACACAAGACAGAACGACAAAGAGAACTTATGTAGTGAATATAAGAGCTTAGAAACTTTTCAAGAAAAGTCTTTACAGACTTAGGTTTCTAGATAGAAAACAAGAGAAAGTTCAAGAAAAGAGTGAACAACATTGCCCTCTTAGATTCAAATGCTTCTTGTATTTATAGTCCTTCTGAAAAGATCCATTGGTTCATCTTAAAGAACATTGATCTCTTTGACTGTTGTGCCATTAGTGATTGTAGAGACATGCTTTTGAGGATTTTCTTAAACTGGACAACTTTAAAAGTCTTTCAGCAAAAGACCCTTTTTGCTTATCCCCTTTGAGGAAGCACGTACTTAACATAGCAGTTGACCTTAGGCTTTTCGTACTAATCCGATTCAGCTTTTCTGACATCTTGAGATATGTGAGGCAGTTTTCTTGAGGCATGCGAGAAAGCTTATTAACTTTTCCATTGATTTTCCTTTTAGCGCAAATTTAAGAGATGATAGGAGAAAGTTCATGCAGCTTTATTTCTAGGAATGAGATATCTTTTTCTCAAGTACCTTGAAGAGTGAAGTTGTATCATGGTCTGTAGGTTCACTTGACTTGACTTGATTCAAGGAAGTTTTGAGTGAGTATAGAATTTTTCATATTTGAAACGTATTGAGTTTCATGGTCTCCCCTTATCATTTGCAAGTAGAGCTCTACGGACTCCTGACATACTAAAACAGAATTGTTAGACATCAAAACAGTACAAACTTCATTTGAACTGATAGTCTTGATGTGTATTATTAACAAATCACTTGGGGTTCAGACTGCTCAATCATGAGTTCAGACTTTACTCTAATAATCTCTCCCTATTTGTTGATAACAAACATTAAGTCTCGAGGATAAAATGAGTTCTGTGAAAGAATTGAAACATTGATTATCAAGAGATATAACATAAGGTTCAAATTCTTTCAAGTGTTTGCAAAAGATAGATAGTCAAGATGATCATATGCAACAAACTTTAAGGAAGTTAAAGCACTGAAATATCCATAAAACTATATATATATATATAGAACGAGCAATTTTATTGATGAACACGAGAAATGTCATAGTGTTAAAATAAAAACAACTGCCTGCACAACCCTTTATCTTAGACTATAACCCAAAATATTCTCCCCCTTTTGTAATCAACAAATGAGCGTCATCACTAAGGCGCCAAAGTCTTAGTAATAGAGGCATCATAGCTAATTGGAACTATTTGAGTTAAATTTGGCTTCACCTATCAACCATAAATTGTGATTCCAAAGGCGTCGTGCATCTTCTTCAGTGTTGTGATCTGATTGAAGAAGTTTGGATACTTCTTTATCCAATAGTCTGTGGGGTCTGGGATCATCCCATGCTGGCACAAATGGTTGAATCAAATCTGACATTGGCTATTTGCCTTTCCTGGAAGAATGGCGCCTAGAAACAGGATGAATCCTGTCTAGAGCAATTAAAATCTTGGTTGTTGGAAGGATGAACACAGATTTTGTTCTTCCACTTTGAATATCGGTGAGGGATCTACCTTGATGAATATCCATTAGTATAGCTCTTTGTTCCTACCTGAGCCTGTAATACATAGCAGCATCAGATGCAGAACACGGAAGATCATTATGAAGTATGTCCCGAGCGAGCAAAGCATGAGTAAATGTGAAGGAAGGTGATGTGGTCAGCAAGGTGACTTCAGTCAAGGGGAGTCTAGATTCTGGGTGACTAATGGGAATGGAAGTGAAGACAAATGGAAGGGTCTGCATTGTTGAGTCTTGAACATGAGTAGCAACTATAGTTTTCTGATCATGTAAAGGTTGATCTAAAGCCATTGGAGAGGTAATGCCAGATGGTGGTGAATATGGCATATTTTCTGGTTTAGTAAAGGTAAACTTGGAGTCCGAAGAATCAAATATCACAGGATTGAGAGCAAATGAGCCTTCCGAGACATTTTTTCTTGTAGAGATATGCTTGAGTATTCCTCTTGTAGTTCTTCCTGAAGAGCGAGCAGGAGCATTTGGTGGAGCAAGTGAAGGCTTAGCAACAGATGGTTTGCTGATCTTCACAGATGGTTCAGACTTTCTTGTGGAGGGGCTAACACTTGACATTTTAGGAGAGATGCCAACAAAGGTTCTGAGTTTCTTGGCAGAGGGTCTAGACTCTGGTTGGTTTGAGTCTGAAGAGGAGTTGTCTGTAAAAGATGTCTTCTCAACCTTTAGGGGTGATTCTGGTTCAGCTTGCTGATGGGCTTCAAAGGAAGTGAGGGTTGTAGAAAATGTTAGAGCTTTAGTAGCTAGGCTACCACACATCTTTAAGTCTCTTGAGCTTTGGACATCAACACCATGTTGTTCAAAGATTCTGCTCAAAATTCTTGGAAAAGGAATTTTCTTCTGTTTTCTGATAATGGTGGTGATCATGTAGCATATAATTACACTAGGGAGACTGGCAGGGGTCTTCTTCATCATAAGGACCATAGAGAACTTATTCAGCTTCGTTACCACATCTCTTGCACTCTGCCTTGGAGAGAATATTTGTCTCATCAGTGCATGCAGGAACTTAGGCTTAGGTAACAAGTCTTTTACCAGAAGAAAATGAGGGGCTTCCAGACCATAAAGATAGATATTTGCTTCAGCTTCTGAAATTGTGCTTCTAATATAGTCATCAGAAAAATGCAAGTCCATCATTCAGGAAACCACAGGCATTTACAACGCCATCAAGTGTGATTTCAATCCTTCTGTTGTGAAGATATCCAGAGATCGTTGAATCTTCCTTGTTGATAGTAACCGAAGGCCAAAATTCCAATAAGAGAAGGTAAATAGGCATAGATGGTTGAACAGAATGAAAACTAGCCTATATTCTCTAGTTCAGCCACGACGTCTCTGCCTTCATTCTTAATATTGAAGGGGAACAAAGTAGACAGATTCAACTATGTGGTTTTTAGAAACGATTGTGCTTCGAGCAATAAAAACTTACCACGTGTTTTTTAAAAGATTTTAAGAGAGTGTTTAAAAGAATTTTAAAAGGGTACAGACTACGTCTTTCATATTTTCAAAGAATTTGGAGAAAAAAATATTCAAGTTATAGAGCATGCAGATAACAGTTGTACAGACATCTTGATTATTCAATGTTGCACATGTTTAGACTGTATTTAATAAATGCAAACCTGGCTTCGGCTAGGGGCTTCGTGAGAATATCTGCCTACTGATGGTCTGTATCCACGTACTGTAGCTTTAGAATTCCTTTCTAAACAAAATCTTGTATGAAGTGATATTTCACTTCAATATGCTTTGCCTTTGAATGCTGGATTGGATTCTTTGACAGATTAACTGCACTTGTGTTATCACAAAACACTAGAATTTATTCTTCCTTGATTGAGTAGTCCTCCAATTGGTATTTCATCTATAGAAGTTGAGAACAACAACCAGTTATAGATAGATATTCTGCTTCAGCAGTTGAGAGGGCTATGGAGTTCTATTTCTTGCTACTCCAAGAAATTAAGCTTGTTCCTAGAAATTGACATCTACCACTGGTGTTTTTTCTATCTATTCTATCTCCTGCAAAGTCTGCATCACAGAAACCACGAAGAGAGAAATAGTCCATTCTCTTATAGAGCAGCCTAAGATTAGTGGTACCTATAAGATACCTTAGAATCCTCTTCACTGCAGATAGGTGTGAATCCTTGGGGTCTGCATGATATCTTGCACACACACACACACACACTAAACATTATATCTAGTCTGCTGGATGTTAAATACAACAATGATCCCATCATTCCTCTATAAAGAGTTTGATCAACTGATGTGCCAAATTCATCTTTATTTATAGTGCAATTTGGATGCATTAGGGTACTCATTGTTTTGGCATAACCATTTTAAATTTTAAGAGTAACTATTTGGTATACTTTTGTTAATGAATGAAAATTCCATCAGCAGTCTATTTAATCTGCAAACCTAGAAAGAATTTGAGTTCACCCATCATGCTCATCTCAAATGCAGTCTGCATAGTTTTTGCAAAATCTTTACACATACTTTCTTTTGTAGCATCAAAGACAATGTCATCAACATAAATTTATACTATAATAAAATGTTTATCTGAGCCTTTTTCTAAATAGAGTTGTATCAACCTTTCCTCTAGTAAAGCCTTTTGATTTTAGAAAAGAATTGAGTCGATCATACCAAGTTCTTGGTGCTTGTTTCAGACCATACAGTGCTTTACTAAGTTTAAAGACATGATTTTCTAAAGATTTGTCTTCAAACCCAGGAGGCTATTTTACAAAAACTTCTTCTTCAATAAAACCATTTAGAAAAGCACTTTTAACATCCATCTGATATAATTTAATTCCTTTAAAAGCAGCAAAGGCAAGTAAAATCCTTATAGCTTTGAGTCGAGCTACTGGAGCAAAAGTTTTAGTGAAGTCTATACTTTCTTGTTGGTTGTAACCTTGTACTACAAGTCTTGCCTTGTTCCTTACAACTTTTCTATCTTCATCCAATTTTTTTCTGAACACCCATCTGGTTCTAATGATGCTCTCATTCTTTGGTCTTGGAACTAGGGTCCGGACTTTATTTCTTTCAAATTGGTTCAACTTTTCTTGCATGGCAATGATCTAGTTTGGATCCTCCAAAGCTTCGTCAATGATTTTAGGTTTAGAGTCTAAAACTAATGCCATTGATGATTGATTTTGAATCTTTGATTTGGTTCGCACTCCTTCGGTTTGATCTCTAATGATGAGGTTTGAAGGATGATATGCTTTGAATTTCCAATCTCTTGGTTTTTCTGGTTCAAGTGTCATTTTTTGTTCTGATTCTGGTGGTTGAGGTGTAATAGAGTCTGAAGGCTCAGGTTGTTCTTCAGTTTGTATGATACTTGCATCATCACTATCTAGATCTACCAATTTCTTGTCAGTCTTTGTCAAATCATCAAATTTCACATGCATTGATTCCTCAATGGTCTGAATCCTTGTATTAAACACTCTGTAAGATTTTGATGTATTTGAATAACCCATGAAAATACCTTTATCACACTTAGAATCAAATTTTCCAAGTTGATCTCGCATGTTTAGGATATAGCATGTGCATCCAAATGGATGAAAATAAGAAATATTGGGTTTTCTTCCTTTCCACAATTCATAGGGAGTCTAATTCAGTATTGGTCTGATAAAGACTCTATTCTGAATATAACAAGAAGTGCTTATAGCTTCAGCCCAAAAGTATTTTGGCAAATCATTTTCATAAAGCATGGTTCTAGCCATTTCTAGTAGACTTCTGTTTTTCCTTTCCATAACACCATTCTGTTGAGGTGTTCTTGGAGAAAAAAAGGTGTGGGAGATACCAGTTTTAATACAATTTTTTTTTGAAAATTTCATTTTCAAATTCTCTTCCATGGTCACTTCTTATTGTACCAACAAAGATTCCTTTTTCAGGCTGAATTTTCTTATAGAAAATTTTGAACACTTGTGCAGACTCATCTTTGTGGGCTAGGAAGTAAACCTATGCCATTCTGGTGAAATCATCAACAATGACAAAACCATACCTTTTACCAGCAAGGCTCTGAATTTGAGATAGTCTGAATAAGTCCAAATGTAACAGCTCAAGTGGTCTGGATGTAGAAACAACACCTTTGTTTTTAAAAGAATTTTTGTGTTGTTTCCCTTTTAGACATGCTTCGCAGGGTTGAGTTCCATTGAATGAAATTCTAGGAAGTCCCTTAACTAATCCTTTTCTATTGATTTTTGAAATATGTTTCATGCTAACATGTCCAAGTTTCTTGTGCTAGATCCACTTTTCTTCAAATGAAGAGAAGAGACATGCTACATTTTGACTATCCAGTTCTCTCAAATCAACCTTGTACAGGTTGTTATGTTTGTTGGCTGAGAAAAGAGTGGTTCTATCAACATTGATGATTCTACATTTTTCTTTATCAAAAGAAACCTTATAACCATTATCGTAAAATTGACCTATGCTAAGTAGATTATGTTTCAGACCTTCAACAAAATAAACATTCTCAATTATAGGGGAAGGAATTTTACCAACTTTACCAATCCCAGTAATACGTCCGGACTGGTTCCCTCCGAAGATGACTTTTCCTCCTTTAAATTGTTTCAAGTTTAGGAACTAGACCTTTTGCCCATCATGTGATGCGATCACCCACTGTCTAGATACCTGAAGTGTTGCTTTGCTTTTGTCCTTAAGCACATCTAAATAAGAATAATCATTGCCTTTGGTACCTAGAACTTATTGGGTCCTGTAGTTAGTTGACTCAACGTTTTTTCTTTTTCTCTTAGGACGGTCTTGAATCACATGACCATGTCTCTTGCAGTAGTTATATTTAGCATGTTTATGTTCAGGCACAAAGTACGATTTCAAGCAATCTTTAGTAACATGACCATGCTTCTTGCAACACTTGCATTTAACATGCTTGCGTTTATACTGAAAGGATTGAGAGGGATTTTTCTTAACTCTTGAATCAATTTCTTTAACAAAGCCCAAACCAGCCTTTTTGGAACTCCCTTTTGATTTTCCCATAAATTTATAAAGATTTTTTGTTCCATTGACAAATATTGCTAGGTCTGCAGTAAGTGAACTTACTTCCTATTGAAGAGACTTGATTTTTTTTCCTTGTGAGATACAACAAGGGTTTGAATTGTTGAGTTTAGTTTTTAGAAAATCATTTTATTTCTTAAGTTTGTGTATTTCCTTAAGATTTATCCTTTCTCATCAAGTTCCTTAAGAGATTTTTGGTCTGAATCCTTTTTCTTCAAATAAGATATTTTATCTTGATATAAAGAAATAGTTTCGAACTGTTTCTTTTTCAGTAATTTATAGTTTTTTAAAAGAATTGAAAAGTCATTGAAAGGAGCTTCATAATTTTCTTGAAGTTCAGACTGAGTTACCTCCTCTGTTTCCGAGTCATCTGAACATGATTCAAATTCTGAATTAGTGTCGGCCATGAAACACAGCTGAGTAGTCCCAGTCTCTTTTTCAGACTCACTAGATCCAGTTGAATCTTCATCATCCCATGTGATGAGTCCTTTTTGTTTCTTAAAGAACTTCTTCTCTTTTCTGTCTTTCTTGTCCTTGTTCAGCAAAGGACATTCAGCTTTCATATATCCTGGTTTCCTACAGTTAAAACATTCTATGGCAGATTTATGAGTTTTAAACTTAAAGGAACTTTTACCTTTAGGTTCTCTTTTATTGAACCTTCTTCCTCAACTTTTCTTCTTTAGGAGTCTATGAAATCTCCTAGTCACAAGAGCTAGTTCATCATCAGTGTCCTTCTTCTTTTCATTAGTTGCAAGTTCTGAGTTGGTTGATTCTTCAACTTTTGGCTCCTTTCTTCTCCTGCTAGTCTCTTCAGACCCGAGGGGCAATATTCTTAGAGGATGAGGGCTTGGACACTTCTTTCTAACTAAGCTTCAGCTTATGAACTCTTAGCACACCAAGAAGCTAATCAAGAGTGAGAGTGCTGAGATCTTTGGCTTATTCCAAAGTGGCACATTTTGCTTCAAACTTTTTGGGTAAACAACCTAGAAGTTTCACATTGATATCTTTAGTGGAGGGCGTGGATCCAAGGGCTTTGAGCTCATTGAGGAGAGTCTAGAACCTTCCAAACATTTGGTCTACAGACTCATGATCTTCCATCTTAAAGCCGTCGTACTTCTTAGTCACAAGAATCTTCTTGGATCTTTTAACATTTGAAGTACCTTCATAGTTGCGCTGTAGAGCATCCCAGATTTCTTTTGTTATTTTGTAGTTGTACACTTTGTTATATTTTGATTTTCTTAGAGCACAAATTAAAATAAATCTTGCTTTAGCATTAGATTCCATCTTTTTAGTGTCAGCAGGAGCCCATTTATCTTTAGGGATAGGCTTTCCTTCGTCATTAGTAGGAGCTGGTTTATCACCTCTGGTGATTATTCCTCACAAGGAATATTGAGTAAACTTGATAAACATTTCCATCCCGTCTTTCTAGTAAGGGTAATCCTCACCAAAGAAGGCAGGTGGTCTATTTGATGATGCTCCTTCAGGAATGAGCTAGTCTTGAGAAGATGAGGCCATGGATCTTGTACCTTTTTACTCGTGAGAGTAATCAACCCGAAAGGACAAGCTCTGATACCAATTAATGGTATAGAGTTAGACTTAGAAGGAGGGTTGAATAAGTCTTAAACTCTTTTTTAATAAATTTCACGAACAGACCGCTCAAGAGAAAAATTGATTTTACGGACTAAAGATAAGGAAAGGAAGAAATGCACAACAGAAATTTATCCTGCTTCACTTCCAACACAAAAGTTGTAACATCCTAAAAATAGGATTTATTAGCAAAGCATGATTTAAAGAGAGATTTAAATGAAAAAGAGGAATTAATTAAAACAATTACCAAAATAACGAACACGTCCCTAACAAATACTGTAATGACCAATGCGTCCCTAAATCATTTAAAATGAAAATTCACTCTCCTTTTTCCATTTCCTTTCACGTTGGCATCAAAGAGTGAAAAACCTTGCTTATGCTTCTTCATCTCTTCCAATTAGCAACACCAACTTGTTTCTTCTTCAATTTCTTCTCAAAATCATTAAATTGAATTGGAAACTAAGCACTTTCTCCTCCCTTTTAACGTTGGGCAGCTTGGATTCACAAGGGGAGAACTCTAAATCCTTTAATTTGAGGTAAGATGATGGGATTCTACCTTGGGTTTGATTTAATCTTGCTTTTATCTTTCAATTCATGCAAATTTGTGAATTTAGAAGCAATTGGAAGCCATTGAAGCAAGTGGGCAGCTTTGGGGTTTTCTAAAAATACACAGTAACCAGGATTTAAATTTCAAAAAATGCATAATATTTGTATATTAAAATAATGGAATGCATTGTAATTTTCCTTCCTATAAATACTGAAGGAATTCTTCTTTAGAATTCACAATTTCAGATTAAGTTTTCTTAATATAGTAGTGTTAGTGAGATAGTAGTGGAAGTAAGAGAGAGAAATAAAATTTTTGGAAGAAGGTTCTGCTAAAATTCTAAGGTAAGAATACATCTCTTTTATATTTTTTAGGGTTATTTTCATATCATTTTTAAAAATCTATTATTATACTAGAAATAATATTATTTTAAGTTACTATTCTGAATAGTAAAATACTATTTCAATAATAAAATACTATTTTAATAGTAAATTACTATTAGTAATTTACTATTTACTATTACTATTTACCTTTACTATTCATAATTTACTTTTTACCATTACTATTCACATTTTACTATTTACTGTTACTATTTATGTTTTACTATTTACTGTTACTATTCATGTTTACTATTTACTATTACTATTCACTATTCACTATTCACTATTTACTATTTAATATTCACTATTTAACATTTACCATTTGTTTTAAGTAGAAATCTTAATTTTCATCTTATAACTATATTAAAGTGAAATTGGTATTTTTTAGAACTCGGAGACGAGGCGCACGCAGACTTTCCATAACGAACTAAGATACAAGAGGTAAAGGGGAGTGGGATAGGAATATAATATGAAAAGACATAAGAATAATGAGAGGAGTCCCCTACTCCTTTAAAATTTAATAATATTATTATTTTAAAATAATAACTATTTACCTTAAAAATTTATAATAAATTTTAAATTGAGTATCTTGTGTAACTTGATCTGAATACCTATGTAAATACCTGGATAACCTATGTGAACTGGACTGAACCTATGCAAGGACTTAGACTATTATGACCTGTATGGATTGAACTATATACCTATGCGAGGATTGGACTACATGGACCTACATAGACCTATGCGAGGAATGGACTATAAAGACTTAAAATTAATCTTATTAATCTAAATAACTATTAAATTTTGAATTATATTTATGACTGATATTTAGTTGATTTGATTTGATTATAATTAAAAATATTTGATTTTGATTAATCATATTGTGATTTATAATACTAGACTGTGATTAATAATCTTTGTGATTTGATGATATTTGATTGTGATTGATGATATTACAATACTTGATTGTGATTGATGAACGATTGATGACCTTGTGATATGAAGTTTGAGCATATAGCAAGCATGACGGAAAGTTAAAACTCAGTAAGAATTTTCTTACCTTACTCTTTAAATTTTTATTCTAAGAGAAAGTATTTTATCATTATTTTAGTCTTTTATTTCTTCTTAGAAATAATTTTCATTAACTTTATTTTTAATCTCTAGAATAAAATCTAGTATTAGAAAGAAACTATTTTATGAAAATCAGAGGTTGAGATAATTAATTCTTAAATTAAAGAAAATTTTAGTCTTAAGTATTCTTAGTTAATAATTTTAAAAAAAATATTTCCTTTTAGAAATCAAAAATTTAAATTGGTTTTCCCTAATGAAATAACTAAAGGATATTTTGTTATAGTCGAGATTTCTAAACTCAATCTAGTTAAGATTTAAATTGGGAAAGATTATGTAAATATATGAAGTTTTTAAAGAGAAAGTTTTGAGATATTTAAGGCTTGGAAACTCAATTTTAGTGAGATCTGAATTTGAAGATTGTACTAAATTTTATTTCTGTATAACAGGAGTTCAAAGAATAACTTATGGGAATGTACAGTTTATTATTGAGATGATTTGTGAACCTTTATGGTATTTAATAATTGAGTTTCTAAAAGTCTTAACCAACTAAATATGCAAGTAGTTCATGCATCATGAATCATTAAGGAGAAATAAGATGTGATATTGCCTGGGGACGGATTATAGAAACTGAGGATACATTAGAGGAGGCTTAATTACGAGCCTTGGGATGAGAGGGTGTGAAAGGGTGCTTCAGGTGACCTGGGGTCGCTCCCTCGTGTCAGGTACTTTCACAATAAAAACCTTCTCAGTCTGACTAGTCTCTAAGTGTTCCACGCCAGTTGAGTTGTTCATATGCTACAAAGGCATTTATGTTATTATTATCCAGAATTATGGAACAGTGTAAACTTCTGGTTGGCCCAGTACAAACTAAAACTTTAAGGGCCCACATGCATAGAATGAATGAGATGGTAGTATTAAAAACATTGCATGATATTCATGTGATTGTGACATTCTATGTGGGTGATTGTGAATAAAAGTATAATTGTTATGTTATGAAAACTCTACATTCATAATTGATTATGTGTATGATTGTGTTTGAAATTATTATATTAGATTGTGAAAACTCTTATGCTTATGTCTTATCTGTAAAGTATTATATTTTGTTTCTCACTCCTTCTTGTTTGAATTTCTATGTCTAAAATATATGTTATATGATATATAGCTAGCAGTTCAAGATGAAAGGATGAAATTACAAGAAGGTAAATTGGTCTCATCCTCAATCGAATAGGAGAAGAGATGTGACAAGATTAGGATTCCAAAATCACATGGTTTAAAGATAAGGAAATGATTGGTTACAGTCGAAGTAGAGGTATTAAATCTTTAGTTTTAGTTTACCTTAATACAATATTAAGTTGGATGATTGTAATTCAAGGTAAAGGTTAAACCTTAATAAACCTTATTTTTTGGATATGATACTTGATCCGGTCTAGATATCGGCCCTTAAGTTGTGACATCATCTTGACCGTTCTAGAGGGTTAACCGGTATCACAGGGTAATATCCGTACTATAAAGGTATGACATAATAATCCTTCCTACACCAGCGATCCAAAGTTGCGTCCAAGACACCGGATACTTCATCCGCTCTCGTTTCTCCGTTACGTATAACCATTTGCCTTAGTGTCACGATAAGATAAGAGGAGTTATAACTTATCAGTATAGATACCCTGCACAACGTAATGTGTCTATATCATTCACTGAAAGGAGTAAGTACAATTACAGGCGTGATATATAGAAAAGGCGAATTATCCCCGTCCTTGTGTCAGGATCGTACACTGATCATTGACTTATCCACTATCACGCTCTGAATACTGAGCTATTCTGATTGATACTTTACACACGGCATCAGAACTCATGGGCCCATTTGCGCCAAACGATTCATTTTCCACGCTCAACTATAAATAGCATATTCTCTAACACATGCAAGGTTACGTTGTTCTTACTCTCACTTTTACTATTGCATTGCTTAAGTGTTCATTGAGTTCCAGTATACTCTTCTAACTTAAGCGTCGAAGAATCTTCGCATGTGACACCACCTTTCGCCCCTATCAACGCGAAGCACTGGTGTGAAGGATCTCCAGAACAACAAGACCGGCTTCTCCTACTGAGAGGTCGGATTATAATACTGGATACCCACTGTACCGGTGTACAAATATTATAAAACATACATCTTTGTGGCTGGTTCCCACACTGAATCGTAGACCCTGGTTCAGACCAGTTCAATATTGTAATCTTTGATCACTTATGATTTTTTGAAAGTTTATTTATCATTCTGAATAATTTGAAACTTTTTACTTTATAAATTCAAAGAAAATCAGATGTATATACGTCCTTGTATACGCGAGTTAGGAAGTGATAAATATGTATATCTTAAAAAAAATTAAAAGCAAGAAGAATAGATATATATATCTCGTGTATATAAGGGGGTGTTACAAAGTGGTATCAGAGCAGTTCAATCCAAATCGGCTTGGGGTATGGTCTTACTAGTGTGTTAGTGTACTCTGATGGTTAAGTTAGTCAAGAGATTTTATGGTTGACAAAGGAGGAAATTTTATTGGAGTAGATGGTAAGAAGTAAGTGAAGAAAAATTAGAAATATAGAAAGAAGGAACTAATTTTAAGTTCATAAGAAGTATAAGTTAGAACTTTATAGCTTGTTACTTGAAAAATGTTATTGCAGGGATTATCAGAAACTGGTCATTCTAAAGTCTTTCTTGACATTGTTTAAGTACGGGCGTTAATGTATGGTGGAATGATAAGGTAAATTAACTAATGCAGTTATTTCCTTTTATTTCAAATGTATTATATGGTGTTTGATTCTCTGATTAATATGTGATAATGAAATATTCTAACATTTGCCTTCTTTTACAATATGGTATGGGACAACAAGGGAGATAAGACGATAGAAAATTCTTAGAAATATTTTGGTATGAATTCTAGAATGGGGCTGTCATGACTTTGACTACTTAGTTATAAACTACCGGGACTGATCACCCCGAATGATTTACACTAAGTAGTGAAAGACATGTCCAATGAAGGATGTTAAGATCAATGAATTTAACCCTAGGTTAAAGTGGTATATAGAGAAATGGAGATATGGAGATAAACTCAATAAATTCTATTAGGATATTCCTTGTCATGTCCTTGAGTTCGTATAGATACTTATATGAATTTTAATGGGTAGATAATTCTTGTAATCTAAAACTAATACAACAAATTGTATAAGATAGGATCATATTTTTCCTTTGATGATATATTTTGAATCAAAAAAAAATATGAACGTATGTTTATGAAAGAAATATGGTAGTTTGTTCACTAACTTGTTTGGTGTGACAAGTAATCGTACTAGGAATTATATCTTCGATTGTTTGTATTGATTCTTCTTTTGTATAACATATAAGATATGTTAATTGTTGTTTGATTTGATAAAGTTTTCCTTTATGATGCCTTCGATTGAATAATATATGATGATTATATATATATATATATAATTATATATATGAATTAATGAAACGTTTATGGTTGTGGCATCGAATGTAATTAACCATATATTTTTGATTTTTTTAGTGATTTATTGTGATAAATATGTCAATAAATGATCAAAAATAAGAATCATAGATCTTTGGGAGATATCGATATTGGTTTAATATTGAGAAATTGTGCCATAAAATATTTTCTTTGGATTCCTAACAATTTGATACATGTTTATCAAGTTATTTTCTTTTAGTCATCAATTTTGTAAAGTGAATATGCATATACCCTATATAAATAATTGTTATGTAATGATAGACTTAAAATAAAGAAATATGTTAGTGAACCATGGGTAAATAGATATGAACCCTTACTTATTAATTTAGCATAGTTCTTATGAAGTGGGTTACATAAATCTTAGCTATCCATAACAAAAATTTAAGTGAGTATTTCTAAGTCAAAGTAGTGATTTGTGATCATTTACGATTAGAGAATTTATCAAATCTATGTAATGGTTGTAGTCAATTATGATGGAAAGAGCAATCACTTAGTTAAGGAATATTTAATTCATTATAGAAGACAATAATAAACGATTACATACCCTAGATTGTCATGAAGCAAAGAACACAAGGATTTAACTAGATAAACAAATACAACATATTTATCCTTTCTCACTAGGATAATTTATTATACACGATTACATTAAGGAAAATAAAGTAGAACATCTAGTACATTATAGATAGAGGTCTAAGAGTCTTGGCAATACAAAAAATATCCAAACTAGAGAAATCACCATAATGATTATAAGAAGTGAGACACTTGTTACCACGAACTGTAGTCCATCTCGCCTTCGTTCTCCATCAGTTCTATGAAGGTTGGCCATCGAATAATCTGATAGTACTTGAGAAAAAGATTGAAGAAATTAGATAGAAGAGAGAAACTAAGAAACCTTGAAGTTGTGATAGGAAGTGAGAATGGAATGAGAATTTATAAGCAAGCAAGGGAGGGAGAGTTTGCAACGGTCATAAACGGCTAGTCCAACGGCTAGTTGCTAACGGCTAGTTGTCCAGTAATTAATTCTTAGCAGTTCATTTTACTATATTACGAGTAGGAATTTTAATTAATGGATGTTATGGATTATATTAAGTAAGGTTTTAATAGATTGATAAACGTAATTATTAAGGTGTTTAGAGTTAACCATCAATTTATGATGAGCATGGTTAACAAAATTAAGACGAGTAATATTTTTGAGTTAAAAAAATACTGATAATATTAAAAGAAGGTAAATAACAATGTTAAAGAAAATGTACACAATTGTCAAGGAAACTAGAAATATATTTTAGGACAGTTCGCTTAGTTTAGCCTTGTTAAGATTTATTAACAATATTAAATTTCGATGACGAAATTTCTTTTAGGGGAGTAGAGTTGTAACATCCCATTTTCAACACAAATAGAAAATAGATATTAATATATCTTTAATGAGAAATACTTACTATTAGTTAGTTTATTATTATCATTTTTTATGAAATTTTGGTATTTATATTTAATTATTTATTTTTTAAAATAAAATAAAATAATAATAATAAAATAAAAATATTTATGTATTTTGAATGAGAATTTTAAAATGACATAATTAGTATTTATTGATTAATGAAATTATATTAAGAATTTTAAATATATTTATTATTCACAACTTTTATTTTATGTTTTTATATTTATGTTTTTACATATTTGTGATTTCACACTTATTAGAATTTTGAAGGAATTAGACTATGGTTTTTTTAGAACTTTTTGATTTACATAATATTTATGATTTTCTGGAATTTTTTGAAATATTTTAATAAAATAATATATTTTAAATAATTTTAAATTCATATAAAGTTACTTAAAATTAAAAATATTTACAAGAAAGTGAAGTTAAATTATAAGAAAACTTTCTAAGATCCATTTCAAGTAGACTTATCTAAAAATGATCGGTTTGAGAAAAATCTTGATTTTTTCCAATCGTTAAAAAATTAGAAACGTATCAATAAATTTTTATTAACAGAAAATTTTAGATTTTTAAAATTTAAACTTTATATTACTTATCATAAAATTAATAAGAACCAATATAATATCGCTAAATTTCAAAAAGGACTAATTTTGAATATTTAAAATATACCGAGTGAAAGGTTACCATTTAGCTTAATAATTCAGCCGACATTTACTATGCAAAACACTGTACATGTATGAAATTTTCAAAAGATGCACAGTAACCAGGATTTAAATTTCAAAAAATACACAGTACTTTTATATTAAAATAATGGAATACATAGTAATTTTCCTTCCTATAAATACCGAAGGAATTCTTCTTTAGAATTCACAATTTCAGATTAAGTTTTTTTAATATAGTAGTGTTAGTGAGATAGTGGTGGAAGTAAGAGAGAGAAATAAAATTTTTGGAAGAAGGTTCTGCTAAAATTCTAAGGTAAGAATACATCTCTTTTATATTTTTTAGGGTTATTTTCATATCGTTTTTAGACATCTATTATTATACTGAAAATAATATTATTTTAAGTTACTATTCTAAATAGTAAAATACTATTTCAATAGTAAAATACTATTTCAATAGTAAATTATTATTCAAATAGTAAATTACTATTTACTGTTACTATTTACCTTTACTATTCATGATTTACTTTTTACTGTTACTATTCACGTTTTACTATTTACTATTACTATTTATGTTTTACTATTTACTGTTACTATTCACATTTACTATTTATTGTCATTATTCATGATTTACTATTCACTATTCAAAATTTACCATTTCTGTTTTAAGTAGAAATCTTAATTTTCAACTTATAACTATATTAAAGTGAAATTGGTATATTTTAGAACTCGGAGACGAGGCGCACACAAACTTTCCATAA
Source organism: Clitoria ternatea (assembly GCA_037962975.1). Lineage (NCBI taxonomy): Eukaryota > Viridiplantae > Streptophyta > Magnoliopsida > Fabales > Fabaceae > Clitoria > Clitoria ternatea. The sequence goes on from CM075673.1 coordinate 142,239,003, forward strand.
CGAACCAAGATACAAGAGGTAAGGGGGAGTGAGATAAAAATATAATATGAAAAGACATAAGAATAATGAGAGGAGTCCCCTACTCCTTTAAAATTTAATAATATTATTATTTTAAAATAATAACTATTTAACTTAAAAACTTATAATAAATTTTAAATTGAGTATCTTGTGTAACTTGATCTGAATACCTATGCAAATACCTGGATAACCTATGCGAACTGGACTGAACCTATGCAAAGACTTGGACTATTATGACCTGTATGGACTGAACTATATACCTATGTGAGGATTGGACTACATGGACCTACATAGACCTATGCGAGGAATGGACTATAAAGACTTAAAATTAATTTTATTAATCTAAATAACTATTAAATTTTGAATTATATTTATGACTGATATTTAGTTGATTTGATTTGATTATAATTAATAATATTTGATTTTCATTAATCATATTGTGATTTATAATACTAGACTGTGATTAATAATCTTTGTGATTTGATGATATTTGATTATGATTGATGATATTACAATACTTGATTGTGATTGATGAATGATTGATGACCTTGTGATATGGAGTTTGAGCATATAGCAAGCATCACAGAAAGTTAAAACTCAGTAAGAATTTTCTTACCTTACTCTTTAAATTTTTATTCTAAGAGAAAGTATTTTATCATTATTTTAGTCTTTTATTTCTTCTTAGAAATAATTTTCATTAACTTTATTTTTAATCTCTAGAATAAAATCTAGTATTAGAAAGAAACTATTTTATGAAAATCAGTGGTTGAGATAATTAATTCTTGAATTAAAGAAAATTTTAGTTTTAAGTATTCTTAGTTAATGATTTTAAAAAAACATATTTCCTTTTAGAAATCAAAAATTTAAATTGGTTTTCCCTAATGAAATAACTAAAAGATATTTTGTTATAGTCGAGATTTCTAAACTCAATCTAGTTAAGATTTAAATTGGGAAAGATTATGTAAATATATGAAGTTTTTAAAGAGAAAGTTTTGAGATATTTAAGGTTTGGAAACTCAATTTTAGTGAGATCTGAATTTGAAGACTGTACTAAATTTTGTTTCTGTATAACAGAAGTTCAAAGAATAACTTATGGGAATGTACTGTTTATTATTAAGATGATTTGTGAACCTTTATGGTATTTAATAATTGAGTTTCTAAAAGTCTTAACCAACTAAATATGCAAGTAGTTCATGCATCATGAATCATTAAAGAGAAATGAGATGTGATATTGCCTGGGGACGAATTATAGAAACTGAGGATACATTAGAGAAGGCTTAATTACGAGCCTTGGGATGAGAGGGTGTGAAAGGGTGCTTCAGGTGACCTGGGGTCGCTCCCTTGTGTTAGGTACTTTCACAATAAAAACCTTCTCAGTCTGACTAGTCTCTAACTGTTTCCACGCTAGTTGAGCTGTTCATATGCTACAAAGGCATTTATGTTATTATTATCCAGAATTATGGAATAGTATAAACTCCTGGTTGGCCCAGTGCAAACTAAAACTTTAAGGGCCCACATGCATAGAATGAATGAGATGGTAGTATTAAAAACATTGCATGATATTCATGTGATTGTGACATTCTATGTGGGTGATTGTGAATAAAAGTATAATTGTTATGTTATGAAAACTCTACATTCATAATTGATTATGTGTAATATTGTGTTTGAAATTATTATGTTAGATTGTGAAAACTCTTATGCTTATGTCTTATCTGTAAAGTATTATATTCTATTTCTCACTCCTTCTTGTTTGAATTTCTATGTCCAAAATATATGTTATATGATATATAGCTAGCAGTTCAAGATGAAAGGATGAAATTACAAGAAGGTAAATTGGTCTCATCCTCAATTGGATAGAAGAAGAGATGTGACAGGAGTAGGATTCCAAAATCACATGGTTTAAAGATAAGGAAATGATTGGTTACAGTCGAAGTAGAGGTATTAAATCTTTAGTTTTAGTTTACCTTAATACAATATTAAGTTGGATGATTGTAATTCAAGGTAAAGGTTAAACCTTAATAAACTTTATTCTTTGGATATGATACTGTAATCTTTGATCACTTATAATTTTCTGAAAGTTCATTTTATCATTCTAAATAATTTGAAACTTTTTACTTTATAAATTCAAAGAAAATCAGATGTATATACGTCCTTGTATACGCGAGATAGGAAGTGATAAATATGTATATCTTTCAAAAAAAATTAAAATTAAGAAGAATAGATATATATATATATATCTCGTGTATATAAGAGGGTGTTACAATGATCATGTTGTTTGCTATCCATGTTAATATGAACCATTGAGTTATGTGAATGTATGAGATATTTATGTTATGAAAAGTATGAATGTTCTCATGAAATGGCACTTATGCTTGAGATTCTTGAATGAACATAATTATGTTTGAAATTGGCATGAGATGCTTGTATTATGAAGTAGATGATATTAGAATGGTATGATATGCTTATATGATCATTTGATAAATTGAAATGAAATGCTGTGAGCATGAAAGCGTGGGACGCTTATTCATTGAATTGAATTGATGAAGTGTTAATGTTTGCACAATGCATGAGATGCTATATATTTGTATAAAAAGACCTTGGGTGGGACTCAAGGCAAACCTCTTGAGCGAGGCTCGGGGTTAGCCCGTGACACTACCATTGTCGCTGAGAATGATTGTGTCACGTGAGAGGGTAAATGGTTTGGTACTAGTAAAACGGCCAGATCAGCTGAGAGCTGAGTATGTGGTTGAGAACTAGTGTTGCAACACAAAATCTAGTAATGAATGATTGGATCCAAATGAATGAGAATGGCATGTATGCGTATGTATACTTTGAGAATAGTATGATGACATAGAACGATGATGAGAATTAGTGAATAACATGATTATGGTAGTTTGTGATAGTAGATTAGTATACCTCATTGCATGATAGATAATAAGATAATTGAATCAGAACTATAGCTGTCATTTGTTATGTATGATGCTCACCCCTATTTGTGGTTATTTTACAGTGAATTTAGGTCGCAGTGGAGGTATATGAAGTCACTCAATGAGCATGGAGCATTATGTATATGTATATGTATGGTACATAATACGTATAGTAGGTTGTGTAGCCTTGGCCGGCTCCTATGTATACCTTTTTGATTATGTATGTACATGTATGTGTATATGAAATTGCTAGGTGGACTAGATAATTGACAGCTTCAATCAAAAGCTTAGAACCTATTTTGAGGCATATGGTTTGGTTTGTGATGAATTATGATGGATATTAATGTATATTTGAGGTTATGGAGAGTGGAGACCATGGATGGTCCCACCATTTGCATATAAATTTGATGACCAGGAATTGTGGACCTATATGAGATGCATACAATGTCCAGGAAATTGTGGTTGAATGAAAAATGTTAGTGATTATGTGCGACATTGATGAATGTATGATTTTATGTTTATGCATCATTCATCAACTAAGATAATGAAATTACAAATTATGAGGTGTTCATAGCTTAGAAAAATTTGATTAGCATCTATACATAATTTGTGGCTTGTGAAAACTGGAATGGATCAATTTGATAGAAAATTGACCTCTTAGTTGCTCAAAATGTCCTAAAATAACTTCCTCATTTTTGGAAATTTTTGAGTGTGGCCAGCAGCTACACGTCACAAATGATGTATTATAACTTTGTAAAAATTTCATGATCATTAGATTTAAAATGAAAAAGTTAAGGGGTTAGAAGTTGGCAAAATTGCATTTTCTGTTGTTTCTATTGCATAACTGATAAACAACAGGTGGGAATCGATTCCCCTAACCTATTAATCGATTCCTAAACCTGATTTCCCCTATTTTTGGAAAATTTAAACATAGGAATTGATTCCCAAGAGGTAGGAATCAATTCATGGCCCTGTTATGGCCACTATTAACTATTGTATTTTTCTTGTTGTTTTTGGTCCGTTTGGGTATTTTAATGACATTTTTTGCCTCCGACTTCTTCATGAAAGTTGTAGATAATTATGTTACAAAGGTGTGAAAATTGGTCTTACCTCAATTGGAGTTTTCTAACTCTCGTGAGGCGTAAAATACCAGACCCACTACGTGGTAAAATTCAAATTTAAGAGGGTTTTGAACCCGACTTTTTATGATTGTCAAATTGGGACTAATAGACGATATTTGTGACATGTCCCACAAATTTTAAGACTAAAATGAACCTTTCTCATATGTTTTAGTGTTAAAATTTGTTATGATCCTATTATTACCCAAAATCCAGTTGTTTGAACTACAATTAATTTACGAAAAATTTTCTTGAGTTTTTAGGCTTGTTTTATTAATTAAGGCTATTTTAGAAGCTAGTCTAAAATATGAATGTTACTTCAATTATTTTTATTATGCTTCCATTCATTTTTCACTTTTACATTTCTTATTATTTTATTTTATTACAATTTATATTTGAACAAAGTCAAGAATAATATTAATTAAGCATAAAAATAAAAATAAAAATAAATTATTCAAATAAATAAAAACATAAAAATATATTTAATAATAATAAAAATAATAAAAGCATCTTAATATATAAAAGTAAATTTTATTTTTCAAAAATTCATAAAACTTAACTGATCATAGAACAATGCTTTATTTAATTTTTTTATATCTTATTTCTTTTATGATTAATTTTTTCCCTTTACTAATTTATTTATTTCAGTTTTCATTGAACAATATTTTTACTACTTTTCATTGAAAGTTGTTTCAAAATTTTTCTATTTTAATTCTTTATTCATTCGTTATTTCCTCCTTTTATTCTTACTATATTATATATAGTAAGTGGATGATGATGAAGCATAAAAATATAACAAGAAACAATAGACTTAAATAAATAAAAAATAAGACATTCAATACTAACTAATAACAACAGTAATGAAATGTTAATATAAAAATACAATATACTTTTCAAAATATAATAAAACAAATTTATAAACAAGAATAATATATCTATAATTAGAATCAATCAATATAAATATAAATAGAATGTTACTTAAATGTTTTAACCATAAAATATTTTATTTGCTACAAATAATACGAGAAAAATAACATGATAAAATAAATAAAATGCTTTTATAATTTTTGAAACACTTGATATAATTCAAAAACCTAACTATAAATACAAAAAACTATTATCTAGATGAATTAAAAAATATTATATAATTCCCTTTTCTCTATATTTCTTTTCTTTACATGCACAAGTATTATAACACGGTCATAATAATTTATGGATCTACTTGATGTAATTTTTTAAAAAATCGTTATTTAAAAAATAATTTTTAATACAACTTAATAATATCATCATATAGATAATACAAATTAAAAACATAACTGATTTCTTATAAACAACAAAAAAGCACATTAAAAAAACTCGTGTATATATTAATAATAATTTAAAGATGATTGTTTTTATTTTACATTCCTATATATAATTATAATAAAATACCCGTAAAATAATAACGTTTTGAAAATAAAAACAACATTAAAGAAAAATAGCAGCATGTAATAACCTAATTATATATTTTTTCAAAAATATAAATAAATTGTAAATTAATGTAAATGTATGATATAAAATTAACTTATAAAAATTCTTGTTCACAAGAAGCTAGAATACACAAAAAAATCCAGAAAATATTTTTTAGGAATTAAAATCTATTAGCTCAAATGCTTCACTTAATTTACCATAAAGGTCTAATAACTGTATTTATACAAATTATGGAGGCACATTGGTGCTAAAATAAAAGGGTAAAGGGTAGGAGTGAGACCTGTCACATCGGGGGAAGAATTTTTAACAAATAAAGAACTAAAAAAATACAATATTAAAATATAAAATATTGTAATTAAAAAATTAAAAGACATAAAAAAATATGGGGTCTCGTCCCATTTGACTACATAAAGAACGACATATAAAACATTGAAAGTTATTGATTATATTGCAAGAAATATTTACGTTGAAAAAATATTTTTAATGATTTTTTTTGAAAATAAAACAAATTCAAGAAAAGAAATATAAAATTTAATATTTTAACACAAAATTAGAATAATCAATTTAGATGATGCATAATAATTTAATTAATATTATCTTATTAATTATATAAGTAATTTAATATTTTATATAAACAATAAAATAAAACATGGATCTACAAATCTAGTTTATTAAAATTTCTTTTAAGCTTTTCTTAAAAAAATTTATAATATAATTAAGTTAGAAAAGTAATGGAAAAGAGAAGTAGAGGGTGGGTTCGACCGTTCGAGTGGCAGAGGAGGGCCTTGAATGCAGTTAGTGGCGTATAGAATAGTCCGTAAGTGAGTTGAGAGGGAAAGGAGGAAATTCAGTTCTGTCTAGATTCATTCATTCATTCATTGGTTTCCTCGAAAACCATACCTAAAATTGAAAAACCATTGTCTCAAACTCAATGCCCTTTGTCTCCCCCCCTTTTGCACCTCTGAACGAAAACCAACAACTAACCTCGTATCATACCATATCAGATTCAGACACACAACACAACACCCCCAACTTTCTTCCTGGTACTCATTCTCATTCTCCCTCCTTTCTGTTTATTTCTTCCTTTCAAAGTTGTTTTTATGCTTAGTGGGTGGTCTTTTTTTTTTTTTGTTACAAAGGGGAAATTGTGAGAGAACCATCTCTTTTTCATTTTGTTAATGCTTGACATTGTGATGTTGCTGGACGGGGGAAAAAGACATGAATTTTTTGCTGTGCATGTAGTGGAAACACCATATTTCAGAGGGGAAAGGGTGGGTATCTTTTAAAATATTAAAATAATGACTTGGAATTCAACTAGGCCATGCCAACAATGCTTCAGTTTTCCATAAAGAAAGTAAATAGGCTATTGAAGGGGAGTAATGCGCGTTGGGTCTCATCCACATTGGCATGAATTATTAATCATCTTAGTTGCTTGCAGAATTGGCATGAATTATTGTATATATTGATTGAAATAAAGTAAAGGGGTTGCATGTAGTTATTTTTATGAGTCTTGTTCGGGAAGAGGCTTGAAACTTGAGTGTTCATTTTGCTACATTTTTCATGATTTGGATAGTGAGAAAAATGCTTTTTTGTTAGAAAAAAATTGTGTACGGACCCACCATGATCGGTAATATAAGGTCTAGCGGCCACTTGTTATATTGTATTCACAAATAAATTCGCGTCTTTCTATTTTTTCCATTAGCATCTTGTTCTACTTTTCAAGGGTAGGAGAGGATCCAAATCCATATTTTTAATGTACCTTCTTTTTGCCCCTATAAGGTCTCATCCCAATCTTTTTGGAAACCTTTAACAAGTACATTGTATGTAGACAATGTTTATGCCAAATACGTGATGTTTCTTTCTTGGCATAAACAAGTGGAGGTTATGGGATCACAATTCCACTATCTGAAATTGGTGTACTTTGTCATGCACTCATGCTCTCAATTCTGTTGTGTGATTGCTGTGATGCTCGCCCTGATGAAGCACTTGCTAAGTTTCTTGCATAATTTCATTACTATCATGCGCTTATATTCTAAGAACCTCTCTGATGTTTTGGTCCTGCAGTAATCCTTGAAATGCAAATATTGATCCATAAAGAAGACTAGGGGACTTGTTTGCAATGGCAACTTTGAGCAATTCAACAAATATATTTTGGCAAGAATGTCAAATAGGAAAGCCTGAAAGGCAGAAGCTACTTAACCAGAAGGGATGTGTTGTATGGATTACTGGACTCAGCGGGTCAGGTTCGTATCATTAAGGTTCCTGGCTAATTGCTAACATTTTTTCAACATTGATTAGATATTCAGTTCTTTTGTGGCTTGGAAAGCATCATATTCTTGCTGTTTGTAATGCTTATGTATTCCATTATGTTTTAGTTGCTCCTTGAATTTAAGATTCCTTGTAATTTGCTAAACATGTTTTCATTTAAACTTGATCAGCAGGTCACATTGCATGATAATTTGCTAAACATGTTTCCGTTTCCACATTCCGTTTCATTGTGTTCATTGTTAATGAAAACGTGAAATTAAAAACCAAAGTAGCTCTTAATTTATGTATTTTTCTATCAAATCACACTTTGCTGGTTTTCTTAGCTTTTCGCTCTGGCTATTTGATATGAAATCCCCCCTTCTGTTCGCGTCACCACTTTAATCAACTCTGCCCTTCTTCACAACATAAAACAAATCACATCCTTAGTCTCATCATGTGTTTTTTAGTTCAACCAGCTAGAGTGATCCAATCTAATAAGAACCTTGAGAGAACCACACTATAAAGAAAGAGATTTTATGGAATTGTGTCTAAGCAGACCACACTATGTGTATTGGTAACAGAATTTACAGAAATACAATCGAAGTACAGAAAGAATCAATTACAATAAGAGAAAAGCAAGAACTAATCTAAGTAATTAATACATAATTGGGAGAACCACACCACAAAACAAAATGTAGATGGAGAGAGCCCAAGGACATCAAATTCCCATACTTTTGATGTGGGATTCAAGTGATCCAATCTGATAAGAACCTTGGGAGAACCATACCACAAAACAAAAGCTAGCCAATCTAGATGGAGAGCCCAAGACCTTATAAACCCTACACCAAAATCCCATGCCTTCATACCTTGCAATTGGATCCTAACATCCCATCATAATCCACAACAGTGGTGGATCTTGAATAAAAAAATTAGGGGAGCCATGTTTTTTTTTGGGTCTTTTCATTAGTTTTCCTCTTAAAAATAGAATAAACTCTTCGTACTCTTTATCATAAGTTTTTTAATATATTACCAAAAAATATATATTTTTAAATGTAAATTAATGACACCTATGAAAGGAAAGAGAAAAATTATCTTAACAATCATCACGATACAAAATACATAATATCTTAACAATTTATTTTTAAAGTAATTTATGATTTATAAAAGATTATATCTTATATATATATATGGTATACATTTTTAACTCAATGTGTAACTAATTTTCTTTTACTACTATCTAACTTGTATAAGTAACAATGTATTTTTTTAACAATACAAAATACATAATATCTTAACTATTTATTTTTTAAAGTAATTTATGATTTATAAAAGATTATATCTTATATATATATATATGGTATATATTGTTAACTCAATGTGTAACTAATTTTCTTTATAGTTTTACTACTATCTAACTTGTACAAGTAACAATCTATTTTTTTTAAGTAATTTATGAAAGGGAAAATAACACAGGTTACTTATCCAAATTATTTAATTAAATATATTAATAATTCAGTAACAATAACAAAGAAGAATTGTTGAAGCTGAACACTAGTAATGCCAACATCACCACCCATGATACTCGTTTGCAGCTGAGAGACATGGTAGAATGCTTTGATACCAAATGATAATAAACATGGGAAAACCATACCACAAGAACTAGGCAATGTAATTGGCAGCCCAAGACCTTATAAGCCCCGCTTCAGAAACCCATATTTCTAAACCCATATTTCTGATGTGGGACTCAATACCTTGCAATTGGATCTTAATACAATCCAATCAAAGCATATATGTCAGCACTGGATATTTCTAAGTACAGACAGCATTTGTAGGAGATTTATTCCTTTCATAGGTGATAGAAGCCATGTTTGGGTTTTGACAAGTTTTACATTGGTTGTTGAGACCTAACACAACCCTTACTTCGGCTTTGGGACCAGCTATGTGACCCTAGGTGGAGTTTTAACAATATGCGGATTATAGATATATAAATTGTTTAAATTAGGCTTCAAACACTTGTGATTGTGTGTTTTCTGAAAACTTCTGGAAGAAGCAAATTTGGAAATTACAGTAGACCAGGAAATCACATAAAAGCAAATATCCAACCCATGCATGGCATGGGTAGAAAACACAAGTTTATAAACAAACTAAAAAGATTGAAGGAAAACTTATGTACAACTTCTTTTCAATATTTTGATTCATGCAATCATCCTCTGCATTGATTGAAATGGCTACAACCCAACCCACAGAGGGTACACTGCCTACTCTACCCATAGTTCTTTGATTTTTGTGTGTTCAATCTGACTGATCCTTAATTATTTTACCAAGAAAGGTGGCCTTAGGGTCCAATTTTTCCCCAAAATTTTATACACATTCCATCTCATACCTTTCACATCCCAGTTAAGATATACTGCATTCTATATGTTCCTTTTGAGTTGCTCTTGAATTATAAGTATGTAGTGTACAAGTACATAATGCATAGTCTTTAAAGTTTCTTTGAGTGGGAGCTTGTGTAATGTGCACACAACATGCCATATTGATTGCTTTCTCAAACTGTTCAGGAAAAAGCACATTGGCCTGTTCCCTAAGCAGAGAACTGCACTCAAGGGGAAAGCTATCTTATGTCCTTGATGGAGATAACCTTCGGCATGGACTAAACAAGGATCTTGGTTTTAAACCTGAAGATCGAACTGAAAATATCCGTAGAACTGGTAAGCTTGCTCCTGTAAATGATCCTTTAAGGAAATGGAATATCTGGAACTTGATTGTTAGTTTTAAAATATTTATTATTTAGTTATGTGCCAAGGTAGACATTAGAATGATATTAGTCGTATTTACTGGCATGATACATGTCAAATTTCATTTTATCCCTTATAACAATCTATTAATAACTGTCCATGTAGAGATGTCAATGCGGGTTGAGCCCGGCGGGCCAGCCTGCCAACCCGCCTAAAACGGGGCGGGGCGAATTGACAAAATTTATTCTACGGTGGTGTAAAATTGCCCCGCCCCGCCCCGTATTTTTGCGGGTTTTTGGCGGGGCGAGTTAACCCGACGTGTTATATAATATTTTATTTTAAAAAATAATAATATAACATTAATAATTTCTTATAAAAAATTTCTAATTAGTGGTGGTAATTTGATAACTTTAATCACTTATTTTGAAAAGTGAACTTGACTAGTTTTATGATTGATGTTGGTTTGATTATTTATTTTGGATAGATATTGAACTTTTTATTATTGAATATTAACGGAAACTTAAATGTTTAGTCTTTATTTATTATCGTTAATTTATTATGAGGATTAAGATTGTTTCATTTTAGCATTTTAATTTGATTAGTGTTTGAGTTAGAATTATTAATATAATTATATTCAAAATTTTTATTTTAGTGGTATACTACTTTGTTTTTTCTTAATTTAATTAACTTTTTCTTATTAAAAATAATAAATTAATTAATTTTTATTGATTTCTATTATTTTTTTTTAAGCGGACCAACCATTAACCAACCTCTTATTAAAAACTTTTTTTAAAACACTAAAAATAATTTAAAATTTTTAAAAGTTGGCGGGCTAACCCGTCTCGCCCCGCCCCGCCATCAAAACGGGGCGAGGCAGAAATTTTAACCCGCCTCCAGTAGGGGGCCAAACCCGCCCCGCCCTGTATTTTGGCGGGTTAATGGCGGGGCGGGGCAAGTAACCCGCGTTGACATCCTTATGTCCATGTCTTTTTGCTATGAAAAACTGTATAGTTGAATGATTGAATTAAAAGGATGTGCTTTTTTATGCACTGTTTTTTGGAAGTTGAAGTATGGTAAGAAATATCTATTGGGTCAGATTCAACGTAACTAGATGTTTCAGTAAAATAAAAGGTGTTTGCAAAAGGAATTACGAGTAATATCCAAATAAAAGTGGAAGCCTATTTCCACTGCACCACATGCAAAATCGGTATATGTGAAATTATGTTGTTGAACTGCTACATGAATCTGATCTACATATACAGATGTTTACATGGGATTGCTGAGTTAACAGTACTTTGGTTGTTGCAGTTATAAGGATATGTGGTGTATATTCAAAAATCACACATATATGCTATACAACTTGGTTTTACTGATCAGAAAATTATTTAATTCAGGAGAAGTAGCAAAACTCTTTGCTGATGCTGGTTTAATATGTGTTGCTAGCCTGATTTCTCCTTATAGAAAAGATCGTGAAATTTGCCGTGCCATGTTACCTGATGAAAATTTTATTGAGGCAAGGTTTCATTAGGCATTTGTCATGATTTATATTAGTTTGGTCTGCATGATATTTAATGCTGGGATTGTATTGACAGGTCTTTATGAACATGCCTTTAGAATTGTGTGAGGCTCGGGACCCAAAAGGCCTCTATAAGCTTGCTCGGGCTGGAAAAATCAAAGGTGTGTTTTACCTGCAAAGGCTTTGACCAGACCTCTAAAATAAAACAAAATTGAGACAGTAAGAAGGGAAAAAAAAATTCTATTTTAAATTAGACAGTAGTTAATTTGTTTCTGTGGTGTGCCTTCAAGAACTTTGGTGGTAAGGTGACATATATGACAGTACCTATTATAGTCGTTAGTCATATGAACTGGTGTTCCATAATCCATTAGTGACTATGGCAGTTGTCCAATGGATGATGTCTGAAAATGGTAGTGCTATGTTGATAATAAGGGTGATTGTAATATTTCAAATTTGTGGCAGCATGTTGGTACTGTACCATATAAATTAACAAATCTAGATCCTCTCCAATACTTGAGAATTCCAGTTTGAGAGAGAAAGAGAGAATGATGTATATGTGGGGTCTAATGTATAGGCAAGAGAGAAAAAATCTACAGAGAGATAGAGAGAAAAAGAAATAGAGAGGATACAAACTCAATATGTAGCTATGATTCTGTCTAGTTTAGCCATGATTATAACCTAGAAATTGGAATAACAGCTACTCCTTGGTCAGTGAGTCTCGGTTGATATTTGTTCCTACAACTAGTGCTGGTTAAGGGTCTAACCGTGGATGGCAAAGAGCTGAATTATTTTACTTCACTAGTATGACGACAAAAATTGAAGTCCTACTAAATACTGTTTTCCTACTTGCATTGCATCTTAGCTTGAAAAATCAAGTAGTCTTGCATTATCTTCGTTCTGCTTGTTTGACAATTTTCTTTATATTCAAACATATGCAAAACGATGCATAGAACCACTTCTTAAGTTCAACTGCTGAAATCTATTTACATATGTTGATACATGCAACGTGACCTTTCTGAACTGACTGAAATTGCACAGGTTTTACTGGCATTGATGATCCTTATGAACCACCCTTAAACTGTGAGGTATGTGTTAATAGAGCTACTAATAAAATTGTTTAATGCTTATCTTTTGATGTGTAGTAGTTTAACATGATATCATGTTTTTCTTTCAGATTGAGATAAAGCAAGAAGGTGGTGTTTGTCCAACACCCCCTATGATGGCTGGACAAATTGTTTCTTACTTGGAGGAAAAGGGGTTTCTTCAATATTAGCATTTTGATAGTTATATATAATATATATCGGTTGATAATTTGTAATGTGAGTATTATCTAATTATAACGATGTTAAAATCATAGGAAATGCGGGGTAGAAGAGTGGTGAGAGGATAAATGGACTTGTAAAGCTTTTCAACTATAGATAATATTTACAATTCATTCTATAGGTTGATCAAGAAGTTAAGGTTATTTTTATACGTATGTTATACAAAGGTTGCGACATATATTGATGCTCTTCAGATTATTATGGAATTTACGTGCACTTCAATGTTAAAAAATCTATCTGTTCAGCTCTAATTTTAGTTTTCAGCATGTCTTATCAAACATATATTATGTACATACTCTCATAAGAAATAAACCTTCAACATAATGGATACATAGTTTTGAACATGTGAAATTAACCTTCACAACACTTTGTTCTTATCCTTTAAATTTATTTATTGCTTTTAACTTACAAAGCTTTTGATGAATTGATAATTTCATCAATTGAATATGTTTGTTTGTAATCAAGTTAATAGTTGAAGAAATTGTATTTAGAGATATGCACAAATAAGAAATATATATTACCAGTTTCTTATTTTTCACCTTGGTTTTGTTAATTTTAATGTTTGTTTATTCTTAATATGTTTTTAATCTTATTATTTAATATGAACATATTAAACACTCATTTACGATTATATAATAACCATTATTGTTATATAATCAATATAAGAGACATATTAAACTCTCATTTACGATTATATAATAACATATAATTATATAATTTTATGTGATATAAGTATGAATAAGGTTTTCTTTAGTAGTAATCGTAATATATAAGTTATTTTCTATAATTATTTTTGAGATTATAAAAATGAATAGTATATAATAATTATTTCATAATATTATACAAAGATTATAATTTGCAATGGTGATAGTGTATATACTAACTTGTACTCCTAATTAGAATAAATTTAATGATTAAAACTTATATTATTTACTAATAATATTTAGAAACTAATTCAAATTAATATATAATTATAAAATGTTTTTTATATCAATTACCCTTTCATAAATTTATGAATAATTACTTTTTTATGTTTAGAATTATAAGAGATTATTTTAAAATCATTTAATTTTAGTGAATATAAAACTAATATACTGATTAATATTAATTCTTTCATCCATAAATTTTTGTCAAATGAAATATTTATTTCGGGTTTTCGATGATATAAATATTAATTATAATATTTTTAATATAAATATACTTTTAGCATAAAATTTTTATCAATAAAACTTAAATTTGATGATTATGTAAAATTTTATTTATCATATAATATTAATTTCTCACATATAGATAGTGATTTCTTATTTTCTTAATTATATTAAAATTTTATTTCAAAAATAAAAATGTCTCTTATAAGCTGGATTTACTAATTATCTTTCATGATTGCTATTTATATAATTCAAAAGACTTAGATTAATAAAAGATTACAAAGGTTGCTTGAATGTTTAAATTATTGTTTAAGGATGTTTTTAAATTTTATTTAATTTAGAAATGTAGGCTCATATATTAAGCATATTCTTTTATTTATTATTTATTATTTCACTTTATATTAGTGTAAAAAAAATCTACTAACACAATATATGAATTTGGTTGTTTGGAAAACGAATTTGAATTAGAGACAGTGACATTTACCTATATTTTATTACAATTTTTTATTATTTTAAATTTAAATTATGAATCATGTCAAATTTCATATCATTTACCTATATTGGTAATGTATACGAGTCAATGCCCAATACACTTTTTTATTTAGCGTGTGTTTGGCGTGCCGTTCCACTTCCGTTCCGTTTGCAAAACCCCGATTTGGAAAACCTCCCCTGTGACAAAAGCGTTTGGCTGTGTTCCTCTTCCTCCGTCTCCGTTCAGTTTTCTCCGTTTCCCCTCTCTCAACCGCGTTAAGGAGTGCCTCCACCATACCTCCTCTTTCTAACCTCCGTTTGCTTTTCTGCGTGGTGTTTACGATTTTGCCATGGGATTTGTTTATGATTTTGAGCTTCCACCTCTGTCTCTTGTTTTTTTTTGTTTGTTGGTTGGGTTGTTCTGTTTCTTTTAGTGGTGGCCAATGGGGTTTTGTGATGGAGGGATGTCGGTGATGGTGGTCGTCGGAGGTCCATGGGTAGTGGAACCACAGTCGCTGGAGGTGGAAAAATGGATGCTGTGGTGTGGTGCCGTGGGGAAGATGGAGTATTGGTGGGGATGATTGGTTTGGGTGTACCTTAAAGGTTGGAGGATCCTATGGTGGTGATTGGTTTAGGGTGATGGTACATGGGTGTGGATGATGGATGAGGTGTGCTATAAAATTAAGTTATTTTAATGGTGGAAGATTGGTTTTGATAGTGGACCATGGGTGTTCTTCAAATTATGGGGTGTACCATAAGGTTAATTAGAATTAAGGATTTAGATTGCTTTGGATTAGGGTGCATAGGTGTAGTCTGAAAAATGTGGACTATGTTAACTGTTTTTATATAAATAATTATTTTTATTTTTTATGTTGATATGTTTATTATTAATAAATATATTTTGTTTATCAAATTATAAATATGTTAGGATTTTTTAATATGTTTATTATTAATAAATATATGTTTATTATTAACTGTTTTTATTATTAATAAATATATATTATTGATCAAATTATAAATATAATATTTTAATATGTAATTGTTAATATTATTTTTTAAAAAAATACTACTTTACTACTATTTTAACTAATACCCTTTTTGGTAATTTTATCCTCAAATTCCATTTTTCTAAACCAAGGTTACCAAAACTTTTTCCATCCAAACACAATCACTACTTTCTAACTTACTTTTACTATAAACTATCCAAACACAAATCACTGTTTTCAAAACTCCGGTTTTCCTAACCACTTTTTCTAAACCTCAATTTTCTTAACCCCGTTTAACAAACCTTACTCTAACTTTTAAACAAACGGACCCTTATTTAGATATCAAAATTTTCACCTACCCATTATATTTAAATTTCAATTTCAATTTTATTGTAGGTATAAATATTATTTTATGTTTGGAACTTCAATACATATCATTCCTAATCATTCTTTACCTTATTAATATGTCAATTTATTTCAATGTCATATCGTGTTCCAATACAATAAAACACAATTAAATGAAAGATTTTTTCTGGTAAATAGGATAATAAGGAGGCTAAAAACAAGCATATCTAAAGAAAGCAAACTCCCCACAGCAAGAGGAGGAAAGTGTAAAACCAAAAACTGCTGGCCACAAGACAACCCCATTCTCGCCGAAGAATCCGCAACGCTGTTAAGATCTCTATAAACATGACAAAATTAGAATCTATTTTTATCAATAAATTGGCCTCTTTTTCAATTTGTGGTCCCAAAATCAAGCGAAACTGCTTTACCTACACCCTCCCTCCAACACATCCTTGGAAGCTGTCAAAATGTGAGCCTCAAAAATATATTCCCATGTGCCATTTTTTGCTTCTCACGAGATTTTCTATTAGAAACCACCAACCGCTTATCAACAGATTCATCTAAAACAAACCCTATTACTTGCTTCACCGGAACAAGGCCCGGTGATCAAATAACAACCACATGTAATCCCTCGTATGCTACCTTGACAACATGGTCAGGTTGATTCAGAACAAAGATGCCAAGGCCAATAAGAAACTCTTATCATAAAAAAAAGACTATGAGTCCTGGGAAACAAACTAGAGTTTTATCAACAGTAGCATAAGAGGAAAGAACTTCTATCCTCCTTTTGGCCTTGAAGCATGTTTTAGCTTCTCCTTCATTAAACGAAAACCCATCGTTTTCTCGAGCAACTTGGCCACTAGAGCAATCTTCCAGGTAAACAACCACCCACGCTTTAGGAAACAAGCGGTACCCCCTTCACCAACCCTTTCCCTAAAAGATCCTAACATTCATGAACTGGTAAAGGTACAAGAAACCCCATCAGTTTAGACTTGGTGGTTGGATCAGGAGGATCCCGTGGTTCCATCTCTGTATCACGGTTTTGGTGGTTCCATCTCTAAAGATTAAGAACATAAGAATTAATGATAAATTCGATAAAAACTAAAAAAACACAAAAAAAAAATGTATAAAAGATAACACAGAAAACATCAAAATATATTTAAACACAAAAATTTAATTATAAATGCAAATATACATGCATATCTTGGGGATACAACAACTAAAACTTATGCAACAAAAATAAAAAATGAAAGTCACCATGATTTCATTTGAAAAAAAAATATTGGCTTTTTTGTTGGAGTTAAAAGCTCGCCATTTACCATTTTTTTCTTTGAATGAATAAAGTGATTAGGAAAAAAAAGAATAAAAATAAAAAAAACTTATATGAATAAAGTTTTTGTTGAAGAAAAGTCTAGTAGGAAAAAAAACTATAAGACTAGACCACACCCCAGATTACGTGTTATCTTCAGATCCTGGATTTGTTAATAACACACATCAAGAAACTAAAGGTAATCGAAGTCTATAAACGTAGAAATTAATATGTGTATTTAAGTTTCAGGACTTATGCATAGACTATAAGACGAAAGGGAAGCCCATGAAATTAAAGTCTAAACCTTAACTCTTGGGTGATGATTAAAAGTCTGTAAGAAGAAGCTTCTGTTGCTCAATTAGTCTTCAGACTTATAGGCATTAAAAGGAGAACGTTATTTCAAAAACTCAATTGCAATGTTCTAAAATCTATTTGTGTGATGCCTTGAGATTCATGCTCTAATCAAGTATATGTGCTTATCACCAAAAGGAACAAGAGATAAACAAGTTAAGCAGCCAAACTCAGAATACCTAACACTGCACAGGAACAGAAAAAGCTTAACCAAGTCAGCATATGTGTCAGCCAAAAATCAGAAGGATTACAACTTTGACTTCTGCTCTCATACTCAATCAAATAAGAAAACAAAAGTGGCTAGAGTCAAAAATACTTGTCTAACGGGTCTGGTGTTGTTATTGTAAAGGAGAATTTACAATGGTGAAAATCTTTCAAGTTAGAAGGGACTGGACGTAGCTTCTGTGTTGGAAGTGAACTAGTGTAAACTCTCTGTGTTTCTTTCCTTTCCTTACTCTTTAAAGTTTGCTCTGTAAAAGTTTGATTACTTGTCTTTCATTGGTTCACTATTTTGCGAAAAGAATCTGTGACTTATTCAACCCCCTTTCTAAGTTAGACTTTGAACCATCAATTGGTATCAAAGCTTGTCTTTTGGGTTGATCACTCCCTCAAGTGAAAAGAATAAAGATCTATGGTAGCCTTTCAGAGTAATTAACTGATTACAGAAGGATTTTCAATCAACAGGCCTCCATCCTTCTTTGGAGAAGATTATCCATACTGGAAGGATATAATGGAAATGTTTGTATAATCCACCCAGTACAGTCTATGGAAAGTCTTCATAAATGGTGATTATGAAAATCCTGTTGATGAAGATGGAAAGCTCAAATCTAAAGATGAGTGGACCTCTGTGGAAATCAAAAAGATGGAGATAAATGTCAAGGTCAAATTCTTACTTACTAATGCTTTCAGCAAATCAGAGTATAATAAAGTATTCAGTTATAAATCAGCTAAAGAGATCTAGGATGCTCTTCAACGTAATTATAAAGGTACCTCTAATGTCAAAAGATCCAAGAAAATAATGTTAACCAAACAGTATGACACCTTCAAGATGGAGGAACATGAAACTGTGGATCAAATGTTTGGAAGATTCCAGACTCTGTTAAATGAGCTCAAAGCTCTTGGAACCACACCTTCTATAGAAGACATCAACGCAAAGCTTCTTGGAAGTTTACTAGAAAGGTTTGATGTAAAATGCTCAACTCTAGAGGAAGCTAAATATCTGAGTATCTTCTCCTTGGATTAACTGCTTGGAGTACTTAGAGTGCATGAATTAAAGCTGAAGCAGAAGGAAGTTAGCAAACCTTCATCCTCCAAGAGCATTGCCTTAAAGTATGATGAATTAGGCAAAAAGTATGAGGCATTGAAAGCTGAAGAATCCACCAGTTTTGACCCGGACTCTAAAGAATTAGAAGCTGATATAGATGAAGAATTGGCCCTTGTAACCAAGAGGTTTCACAGGCTATTAAAGAATAAGTAGTTGAGACTTGACAAATTTCAAAAGAAGGACTACGAAGGTAAAAATTAATTCAAGCTTAAAACTGATAAATCTATTCTAGAATGTTTTAACTGTAGAAAACCAAGACATATGAAAGCAGAATGTCCTCTCTTGAATAAAGACAAGAAGGACAGAAGGAAAAAGAGAAAGTTTCCTAAGAAACAGAAAGGATTGGTAACATGGGATGATAAGGAATCATCAAGCTTTGAAGATATTGAAGAGGAGACAGAATCTGCTCAAATCTATCTCATGGCAAATGAGGAACTAGACTTTGAAGTAAGCTCAAGTGACTCAATCTGATGATGTAAGTTATTTTGAACTAAAACAAAATTATGATTTGTTATTCAGTGATTTTTCTAAACTCTTAAAAAATTTCAAAAAACTAAAAATAAAACATGTTGACATGGTTACTGATTTTGAAAATCAAATTTCAAAATTAAAGGAAGAAAATCTTGATAAAAATACTTAGAAAGAAATGGAAGAAAATAAAAGGATGCACTTAGAAGAGTAAAGTAGACTTAAAAAGGAAAATGCTATTTTAAAAACAAATTTTGAAAACTCCAAAGTCTGTTGCAACTCTCAAAATGAAGAAATCATTAAGTTGCAAAAGTAAGTTAACTCTCTTTCCTCAGACCTGAGCAAGTTTTTGAACATACTTTTGGGAAAATCTCATGGTAACCATAAAAGGCCAGGTCTAAGATATGTAGAGGATAATGATTTTAAGCAACTTTCACCTCCTATTAAAAAATCAAAAGCATGTCAAATGTAATTACTACAAAAACCATGGTCATTTAATCAATGATTGTAGAAATAGAAAAAGGAAAAATGAGAGAACTGCTAACAATGTAGGCCCCAAAAAGATATTGGTACCAAAGTCATTAATTATTCCTATTGTATATGTGCTCAAAAACAAAGGCAAAGCCTCTGCACTAGTATCTGAAGAGTGGATGCTCGCATCATATGACTGGAAGAAGGTCTATGTTCCTAGACCTGGAGCAGTTTAAAGGTGGAACTGTCACCTTGGGAGGAAACCAGACAGGAAGAATCATTGGGTTTGGTAGAGTGGGTAAAATTCCTTCACCTATTATTGAAAATGTATTTTTGGTTGAAGGTCTGAGACATAACCTACTGAGCATTAGTTAATTTTATGACAGTGGATACAAAGTCTCTCTTGATAAAGATAAGTGTACTATCATCAACCATGATGGAACCACACTCTTCAATGTTAGCAGACATCATAACCTGTACAAGGTTGACTTGAATAAACTAAATGATCAGAATGTAACATGTTTGTTTTCAAACTCTGGAGAGAGATGGATCTGGCATAAAAAGCTTGGGCATGTAAGTTTAAAACATATTTCAAAACTTTACAGGAAAAGGTTTGTTAAGGGTCTGCCAAAAATATCCTTTAACAACTCTTTACCCTATGAGGCATGCTAAAAAGGGAAACAACATAAAACCTCTTTTGAAAACAAAAATGTTGTTTCCATTGCCAGACCTTTAAAACTGTTACATTTAGATATGTGTGGTTCATCTCAAGTGTAAGGTCTGGCAGGGAAGAAGTATGGATTTTTCATTGTTGATGATTACATAAGAATGACATGGGTATATTTTCTAACTCATAAGGATGAGTCTGTAAAAGTATTTAAGATTTTTTGTAAGAAAATCCAGAATGAGAAATGTTTCTGTATTGGTACAATAAGAAGTGATCATGATAGAATTTAAAAATGAAGTTTTTGAAAATTTATGCAATGAGTCTAGTATAACTCACAATTTTTCTTCTCCAAGAACACCCCAACAAAATGGTGTTGTGGAAAGGAAAAGTAGATTTTTGCAAGAAATGGTTAGAATAATGCTTTGTGAAAACAACCTTCCAAAATATTTCTGGGCAGAAGCTGCGAGCACTTCTTGCTATATACAAAACAGAATTCTTATCAGACCTATACTGAATAAGACTCCTTATGAACCGTGGAAAGGAAAGAGACCCAACATTTCATATTTTCATCCATTTGGTTGTATCTATTATCATTCTCAACACTAAGGATCATCTTGAAAAATTTGATTCTAAGTATGATAAAGGAATATTTATGGGATATTCAACCATATCAAAATCTTACAGACTTTTCAATACTAGAACTTAGACCATTGAGGAATCAATGCATGTAAGATTTAATGACCTTCAAAAGACTGACAGGAAACTGACAGATCTAGATCCTGATAATGCAGGTATACTGCAACAAGAAGCTAAATATGAAAAGCAAGAAATAGACCCTGATCAATCAGAACCAGCTGAACATGAAGATAAAGAATCTAAACAGACTCAATTGATAATTGAACCAGAAAAGCCAAGAGATTGGAAGTTCAAGGCTTATCACCCTTCAGACCTCATAATTAGAGATCAAGCAGCTGGAGTTAGAACCAAAACTAGAATCATGAATCAATCTATTATTGCTCTAGTTTTAGAATTGGAACCAAAGATTGTTGCAAAAGCATTAGAAGACACTGATTGGATCATTGCCATGCAAGAGGAGCTAAATCAGTTTGAGAGAAATAAAGTTTGGAACCTTGTTCCAAGACCCAAAAATAAAAGTATTATTGGAGCTAAATAGGTCTTCAGAAATAAGCTTGATGAAGATGGAAAAGTTATCAGAAACAAAGCCAGACTTGTAACTCAAGGCTACAATCAACAAGAAGGTATAGATTTCACTGAAACATTTGCACCTATAGCCAGACTTGAGGCTATCAAAATACTTCTTGCATTTGTTGCATTTAAAGATATCACATTATATCAGGTGCATGTGAAGAGTTCTTTTTTGAATGGTTTCATTGAAGAAGAAGTTTATGTGAAACAACCCTCTAGTTTTGAAGATGTGTCTTTTCCTAACCATGTTTTCAAACTTAGTAAAGCACTGTATGGTTTGAAACAAGCTCTAAGGACTTGGTATGACAAACTTAGTTTCTTTCTAATTTCAAAAGGTTTTACTAGAGGGAAAGTAGACATAACTCTGTTCAGAAAAAATTCTCAGAAACACTTTATTATTGTGCAAATTTATATGAATGATATTGTTTTTTGGTGATACTAATGTAAGTCTATGTAAAGATTTTTCTGAAATTATGCAAGTAGAGTTTGAAATGAGTATGATGAGAGAACTTAAATTCTTCTTAGGCTTGTAGATTAAACATACTAATGATGGTATCTTTATCCACCAATAAAAGTACACCAAGGAGTAGCTTAAAAAATTTAAAATGGCTGATGTTAAGCCCAACTGACTCGTATGCGTCCAAACTGCATAATTAATAAGGATGAGTCTAGTATATCAGTGGATCAGACCTTGTATAGAGGAATAATAGGTTCACTTGTGTACCTCACATATAGCAGACCTGATATAATGTTTAACATCTATATGTGTGCAAGATATCAATCAGACCCCAAGGAATCACATCTGTCTACAGTGAAAAGGATCCTAAGATATCTTGTTGGCATAACTAACCTTGGGCTGTTTTACAAAGAACAAACTCTTTTCCTCTATCTAGATATTGTGATGTAGATTTTGCAGCTGATAGAGTGGATAGAAAAAGCACAAGTGGTGGATATCATTTCCTAGGTAAAATTTTGATATCATGGGGAAGCAAAAAGAAAAATTCAATTGCACTCTCAACAACAGAAGCAGAATATATGTCTGCAGTAGGCTGTTGCTCTCAACTTCTTTGGATAAAGTACCAACTTGAAGATTATTCTATCAAAAAAGAAGAGATTCCTGTGTTTTGTGATAACACAAGTGCAATAAATTTATCAAAGAACCTTATTCAACATTCAAAGGTAAAGTATATAGAAGTAAAATATCACTTCATCAGAGACTATGTGTAAAAAGGGATTCTGGACATGAAGTTTATAGATACAGACCATCATTGGGCAGACATCTTTACAAAGCCTTTGGTTGAGGCCAAGTTTGCTTTTATCAAGCATAATTTAAATCTAATAAATATTGCTTGAATTAGTCTGTTGCATTGTTTTGTTTTAAAAGTCTAAATGTATGTTATGTCTGAGTCTGGTACTATTCATTTGGTTCTTCATAAGTCTGAACCCACTTTTATGCACTTCTAATATTTTTGAGAGAGAAATTACTTAAGTCTTTTGGGATTCATGTTAATTGTCAAATGTTTCACATTTTATTGCTTTTTACTTTGAAACATACAACGTGACAGTAGTTAATACCTTTTTGTATAACTGCCACCTGAGACGTGTCCTCTCTCTCCTCACTAGTGGATAGTTGTTGCCTTTTAAATATGAGCTTTTTCATTTATAATTCATTTCTCACCTTTGTGAAAAAACCTTTCAAATCCCTTACTCAAAAACTTTTACTCTCCTTAAACCCTAAACCTCTCCTCTTCTCTCTTGAGCTTCTACTATGACATTCAAAGTTTCTGACATTGTGGAATCCTCATTCTTCTACCCTAAGCAGCTCAACATCGATGTCAGAGATATATCTAAGGAAATTAGTGGGATTAGTTAGACCAAGTTTTTCTTGGATAAAGAGCCCTACTCCCTCTCTCTGGTTTTAGAATTCTAAAAGACTGTATCTGTTAATAAGTCTAAGTTCATTATGTCAGGTAAGCTGAAAGAGCAGATGATTGGAGTTTCAGAAGATGTGTTGGCTATAGTGATAGGATGCCCAACTGTTGGAGAAGTTTTTACAGAAGACTTTGAGTTTGAATTTGTATCCAGTTTAGAGGTAAATGAGATGTTGTATGGTACTACTCGTCTTGCTAAAATAGTGTCTGTAAACTTATTTCCCAAAGTCAAGATGCTTTACCTGGTAATGAAGCAAGTGTTTTGTCCTCGCAAGGGTGCCAAGGACATAGTGACCAAGCTGGATAGATTCTGCGTGTATCACATGTTGATGAAGGAGAAAGTAAGCTTGCCAAATGTTATTTTGACCTACCTGATCTCTTCAATTGGGAAAAAGCAAAACAAGATACCATACTCAATAGTTTTGATGAAGGTTTTTATATTGGAGAATGTGCAAACTCAGATTGTAAGTGACTTGGTGAAATCCACCTCCTTAGTGAGCAAGCTACCTGTCTTTTCACCATTGATTGACCAAACCATAGAAACGTCTCTTCCTTCTCTTCTTGAGAAGAAAAGGTTTGCCCTTACAGACTCAAGGAAGCAAAAGGCTAAGGCTGTTCAAGCAAAGCCATCCCTCAAGAAGAAAAGTGGCAGAGTGAAGTAACTTGCCAATAAAATCATAAAAATGGTTCTGGACTTCTCTGATGAATCTGATGATTCTAGAAGTTTAGATTCAGCTGTGGATGTAAAGCCATGCAAAATGATCCCTTATTCCTCCACAGTCAAAGAGATAGACCCTACAGAACCCATGGAGTCTACACCTAGAGATTCCAAAGAGTCTTTAAACTTTGATGACGAAATTCCTCTCAGTCAACTTCAGAGGAAGTCTACAGCTAAACAATCTTAACCTCAGCAATAGAAACATCAACCACCTTCACAACAATAACCTCAACAACAACAGACTCAACAGTTTCCTTAGCAACAACAACCTTAATCACATCAATCACAATAAACATAGCAGCAACAACCTCAGCAACAGCAGAGACAACAGACTCTTAGTGAAGAAGCTATATAGTAGTTCATCAATATCTTCACTACTCTGAATCTATCTGCCTCTATGCATGGATGGACTGGAACTAAATGATAGAGCAAGTATAATGAGTTAAAGGCTGATTATCTAAAGGTTGTCAGGGCAAATAAAGAGGAACTGGTGAAATGTGATGGTTATCCCAATTTTGCCAAATATATGAAGTTCATCTCTGGTCATCTCAAGAGCTTCCTAGAATATGATGTGCTGAAATGAAATCACTTTGCTTAGCTAAATAAATTCTATAAAGTCATTGGTGAATTTCAGAGACCAGCTTCTGATCTACCCTTGCTGGAAAGAGGAAGCAAAGAGCTTGAGTCTGGGCCTAGTTCTAAGAAAGCTAAGCATGATTTTGTAAGTAACCCAGACCCTCTCACTTCCTTTTTCTCTAAAATCTCTTAGCCAACCCTAACCTCTCAGTCGACCCAAATCTCTATTATTCCTCACCCAGACTTTTTGATCCAGACTCCATTAGAAAATAGCCTTGCCATTATTCCACTTCCAAACCCTCCCACTATGGACTATCCTAAATTCCCCATATTTTATATTGTTAACCCTGGTATCCCTGTGTTTAAGTTCTTTAAACCTACCCTAGATCCTACTGACCCAAGATACATAAGCCCCCACAATTTAGCCATTGTTGGCCATCCTAACTTTGATAGTTGCAGACTTCGTATCCTAGGCACTGCACCCAGATTTGTACCCCTCATGCCCTTGTAAAGACTTTTACCTTACCCCTACCTTCTTTCACCAGAAGATACTGTTTTCTATTAAGCCTTGGTAGCTGAACAAATTATTGTTACAAGGGAAATGAAATTTGGTATGCAACGCCATAAATTAGTTGTAATGAACAGATTGGTTGTAATGACTCCAAGAAAGAAGATTCTGATTGCTCTTGCCAAAAGATAGACTGTAGCTATTTGGATTAACCTAGGCAGATTGAAGAAGCCTATGCCTTCTAAGTCCAAGCCTCACTACAAGGGTCCTCTCAAACCTCGTCAGCTATTTGAAGCTAATCTACAAAGCATCTTGTCTGCTCCCAATCCTATAGAAGCTCGTGTTGATGTCCTTTGGTCTTACTACCTTTGGATTATCAAAGAAGAAGAATCCTGCTCTTTTTATTCTTTTCCTGACAATCCTATCTTTCTCTATCGTTCTTCTGTTATTTGTTTCCATCCACCTTTTATCTTTGCTCATCAGACCCATTATTTCATTCTTGTTTCCACAACAGCTTCTCTCCTCATCAGCTCTACTCCCATATGTGCTTTGTCTCATCCCTCTTTATGATGCCCTATCTTTTATTAATATCAAAAGGGGGAGATATAGAGAAGTCTTTTTGAATGGGTACATACTTCGAAGTCTGTTGTGTTTATCATAATGTCTATTGCTTTTATCAGTACATTTTGTTCAAACTTTTTGTAATGATTTTGCATGATTAATGAACACTGTTTTTCTTAGATATATGATTTGCTCTGATGCTCTGATATATATGTATATATATGATGCTATTTGATTGCTCATTTTTTTTGCTCTTATACAACAAATCTAAATATTCTAAATTAATAAACTATCTACATGAATCTATTTACAATTAATAGAAGTTTGAATAACTTTGATTATTGGTCAAAAGCTCTTATTTATAGCTCTGTTCTGAATCAGCCTCTGTCATGGTATGTGCTCTTATTCTAAGAACTCCTTATTAATACTGCTTTTATCAAAGACTTTATTTATAAAAAGACTTGATGTTTGCTATCAACAAATATGGGGATATTGTTGAAGAAAAGTCTGGTAGGAAAAGAAACTATAAGAATATTACTAGACCAGACCCTAGATTACATGCTATCTTCAGACCCTGGATTTGTTAATAACATACATCAAGAAACTAAAGGTAAACAAAGTTTGTAAATATAGAAATTAATATGTGTATTTAAGTGTTTTAGGACTTATAATGCACATGCTATAAGATAAAGGGGGAGCCCATGAAATTAAAGTCTAAACCTTAACTCTTGGGTGATGATCAAAAGTCTATAAGAAAAAGCTTCTGTTGCTTAATCATTCTTCAGACTTATAGTATCAAAAGGAGAACGTTATTTTAAAAACTCAATTGCAATGTTTTGAAATTTATTTGTGTGATGCCTTAGGATTCATGCTCTTATCAAGTATATGTGTTTATCACTAGAAGGAACAGGAGACAAATAAGCTAGGCAGCCAAGATCAAAATACCTAACTCTGCACAGGAACAGAAAAAGCTGAACCAAGTCAGCATATATGTTAGCAAAAAATCAGAAGGATTACAACTTTGACTTATGCTCTCATACTCGATCAAATAAGCAAACAAATAGCTTTATTTGTTGAAGATACATAAGATACTCTTTGCATGCAAGAACAGAAGTGCCCAACTACCAGACTCTTGAACATCTTTCTTTGTTATCAAAGGTCTGGTACTTGAAGCTCAAAGCAAACTCCTTCACGAGATTTCCAACATCTATATCTCTTTTCAAGACCCAACAATGGTCATATTCCAGCGTCTATTTATACTAAAGAAGATTGACTCAGTATGCAACATAGAGAGAACTCTCAAGAAAAATCAATCCTACTCTGTACCGTGTTCAATCTCTCTTTTCTGTTCTTCTAAGACAGAGACTTTCCTTTTGTTCTACCTCTAGCAGAACTTGGTCTCTTGTCTTTCATAACTTAGTGTATATATTCTTATTATATATCTTCATACACTAAGTTATGTGAGATACCTTACATTCCTTTCAAACAACTATAAAGTTTGGTGAGTTGTTAGCCTTAGTTAGTGTGGGAAACACTATTGGCCCGAAGAGGCTTTTGAAAGAATACTTGGGTGATTAAGCCAGAAGTGGCTTGTTGTAAAAGAATACTTGTGGCACAAGTATGGTGTTGTTATTGTAAAGGAGAATTTACAATAGTGGAAATCCTTCAAGTTAGAAGGGACTGGACGTAGCTTCTGTGTTGGAAGTGAACTAGTGTAAACTCTGTGTTGCTTTCCTTTCCTTACTCTTTAAAGTCTGCTCTGCAAAAGTTTGATTACTTGTCTCTCATTGGTTCATTATTCCGCGAAAAGAGTCTGTGACTTATTCAACCCGCCTTCTAAGTTAGACTCTGAATCATCAGCTTTCCATCCAAAATGTATTAGAAACATAATCAAAATTAAATTCATTAAGGATAAAAAAATCAAAAAATCAAACATTGTAAAACCCTAAATATTTCTTAAATGGTTTTAGACATCAAAACTTAAAACACTAGTTGAGAGACAACAGAGTTCATGGAGCTTACATCATTACTTTTGGACCAACAATCAAAACATCAAATAGAAGATAATATAGAAGACGAAAATAGTAAAGAAAATTCTATAATTTTAAATTGTGAATAAAGAATGACATGCCAATTTTGATTCTTTTTGTTCTCTTAATCACGTTCAATATGAGGAGAGGAAATGAGGGAAAGAAATAAGTACTTGAAATCTTTCTTAAATGGTTTTAAAGATGTTGAAACCTAAAGCACTGATTGAGAATAGGGAGTTCATAAACCTAACCCATTGCTTCTCGAACATGGCATAAAAGACAAAAATAATATATAAAAATAATGAGTTTAAATTCTAATTTAAAATAACATTAATTTATAGAAGAAGCAATTATGCTAGTCTTTTTGTGTTTGAATATGTTTTCAGGTTCAAGGATTTTGATAATGACAAAGGACTCTTGAAGAAACTCTTGGAGAAACAAGAAACAACATCAGACCTACAAAAACACGTATGCTAATCGATTAGGAAGGCAGAGCTAATCGATTAGACAGCTTCTGTTTTGGTCTATAATCAATTACACAGTGAAAACTAATTGATTACAGGGATTCTGTTTGTTAACTAATCGATTACACTAACACACCTAATCGATTACCAAGTTGAGAAATTGGATTAAATGTATCAGGTACTTATGCTAATCGATTACAGCATATAAGATAATCGATTACAGGGCTACTGTTTTTACACTAATCGATTAGACACAAGGCATAATCGATTACCAAGCTACGTAACCAAATTAAGTGCATCAGGTGTCATCAATAATCGATTACAAGGCAAGACATAATCGATTACCAAGGTTCTAAGTTACAGCTAATCGATTACATGGTGTACCCTAATCGATTACAGCACGAAAAACACTGAAGATTTTAAAGTGTAATCGATTACAGCTCGAGGCGTAATCGATTATGATAGTGCCAGAATTTGGGGAAAGTACTTTTTAAGTGGAAACCAGCTCATTTCTCCATATCTCTAAAACACCCATCACATGCAACGGCTAGGAACTTCATTATGCTCTTCTCCTAGGCCTATAAATGCAAGACTCCTTTAAGCTACTCAAAGTATCAATCATATCCATCAAAGGGAAATCAATTCTTAAGTCTTGTGAGTCTTATTCTTGCATAGTTTTCATTTTTCTAAAACTTAGAACTTCAACTTGTATATTCTTTCTTATTGAGAGTTAGAATTTGAGAGAGCTTTCACTTGTATATCTACTCTATTTAGAGAGTCATTATCCTGTAAACACTACAAAACACAAAGGTTTTTCACTCTAGGTTGAGTGGTCACAAAGGTTGGGGTTCAACCTTTGGGTATTGAGAGTTTGAGAGATTGGGTGGGTTGCCCTTGTGCTAGTGAGGATTGAGTTCTTAAGTGTGGGACACTAGGAAGCTGTAATTGCTCACAGCTTGTAATCTCTAAACTTCAATAGTGGAAATCCTTCAAGTGGGTTGCTTGAAGGCGAGACATACACCGGGGTTGCTGGAACTCGTTAAATCGATTTGCAAGCTCTTCTCCCTTACTCTTTTACATTGATATATTGCATTTGATTGGATTGTTGTTGGTTGATTGTGATTTGCTTATTTGAGCTTGCTTGAATTAGTTACTTTAAAGCAGAGCACACCAAGTGTTTGACAAATTGCTTTAGCAATATTCACATCTTGTTTTACTTTATCTCTTGTACTCTACTTGCCTTCACTTGCATAATCTTTAAACTTGTGATAAAAGAATCAAGTTCAAAGGCACTTCAAGCAAAGTTTTAAAAACTCAATTCACCCCCCTCTTGAGTATTGAGGCCACTTGAATAACAAGTGGTATCAGAGCTTGAATCTTGGAAGATCAAGCTTGACAGCTTCAAGAGATAAATGGCCTCAAGTTCTCTAAATCTTTTACCAGAGGGTGGTGCCCCAAATAGACCTCGCGCTTTCAATGGGGAAGGATATGCGTTTTGGAAGGAAAGAATGAAAATTTTTGTTCAATCAATTGATTTAAGAATTTGGAATGCCATTGAAAATGGTCCTTTTATACCCATGCATACTGTTAATGGTAAAAATGTTGAGAAACCCATAGATGATTGGATAAATGATGAAGAAAAAAAAGTACAGTACAATTATAAGGCTAAAAATCTCATTACTCTTGCATTAGGTCCCGATGAATTCTTTAGGGTAATGACTTATCAATCGGCCAAGGAAATGTGGGATACTTTACAAGTAACCCATAAAGGTACTAGTGATGTAAAAGACTCTAAGATTAGTACCTTGACTAGTCAATATGAAAGCTTTAGGATAAATTCTGGGGAAACCATTATAGAAATGCAAAAGAGATTTACCCTTATAATCAATCATCTTATTACTCTTGGTAAAGCTTATACTAACAAAGTACTTGTGCATAAAGTTTTGAAAAGTCTTAGCAGGGAATGGCAACCTCTCATCACTGCCATTAAACAATCCCCAAGCATCAACGAGATGTCTTTTGCCACACTCTTCGGAAAGCTACAAGAGCAAGAGCAAGAACTAAGGGATTTAAAACTAGCGGAGGAAGAAGAAAAATCCTCCAAGAAGAAAGGCCTAGCTCTCAAGGCCACTTCTACACATGAAGAAGAATCATGTAGTGATCTTGACGAAGAAGAAGAATTTGGAATGTTTGTAAAGCGATTCGGGAAGTTCATGAGAAACAAACGATTCCAAAAGAACTTCAAACCCCAAGGTAAGAAACCAATTCCTAATGAAACCTCTTCCTCACCAAACTGTTTTGAATGTGGCAAGGAAGGGCACTTCAAGGTAGACTTCCCAAATCTTAAGAAGAAGAACATGGAGAAAAGAGGAAGAAGAAGAGCTTACATCGCTTGGGACGAAAATGATGTAAGTAGCTCCGATGAGTCTGAAAATGAAAAAGCAAACCTTTGCTTGATGGCAAATCATCAAGAGGAAGATGATGAGGTAAGTCTTCTTGACTTAGATAGAAATGAATTTCTTGATGCATTTGAAGAGCTGTATGACAAGTTTATTAAAATCTCCAATAAATACAAATTGTCAAGAAAAACCATAGATACTCTTGAAACACATCTTGTAGAACTTGGCAAAGAAAATGCATGTCTAAAAGTGATAAGTGCTTTATAGTACAATAAATTAGATCCAGTTTGCTTAGGATTTTTATCATTATCCACTGTAATTCCTTTATTTATTGCGATTTTTGCTTTCTTTCCACTCTATTCTACTTGGGTATGTTATTTTGCAGGAATTAAGGTAAAAAAGGGTCAAAAACAAGAGAAAAACAACCATAAAATGATAAAGAAACAAGAAGAACAAGCCCAAAGTGGAAAGAATTCTCTTTTTAAAAGCTGAAATCCGACTCAGAAAGCAAAAATCCGACTCAGAGCACTGAAATCCGACTCAAAATGGCCAAATCTGAGTGGGATAACTCATAAATGACCAAATCCGAGTGGAAAGACTCAGAGTAGAGCATTGCCGAGTGGAATACTGCACTGTTGGAGATAATCCGAGTGAAATGTTCCCTGCCAAAGCCATTCCGAGTGATAAATGGCTGACTCGAATGAAGGACCAATGCTGAAATGGAATAAGTCTTGGTTGGAGGTGATTCCGAGTGGAAACTTCCCCGACTGCGTCCATTCTGAGTGAAAAAAAAGGAGACTGACCTCCAATAAATATGTCCAAAACTATTCTCCGAGTGAAAGGATTGCTGATTGAAGTGAATTCGAGTGGGAGCTTTCTGATTGCAACTAATCCGAATGAAAAGCTGTTCCGAGTGAATGGATTCCGAGTAGAAGAGGCCACTGAAATGAATAAATGCTGACTAAGGAGGAATCCGAGTAGTCTCACTCAGAGAAAATGGTATTCTCAAGCAGAACAAAGCATTTCTGAGTAATTCTTAGCAAGGAAGGAAAAATCCGACCTAAAATGAATCACACTCGGGCAGACTCTCAAGTTTCACACTTAGCCCGAGTGAGAAGTCTCCAAGGAAAGCACATCCGAGTGAGTTGGGTCAGAAAGATGCATTTCCGAGCAAAGCAAGGCTCGGACATAAGAAGAAATTCAATCAGTCAAATTCCAACCCTTCAAGTGTAAGTTCCTGAGTAAAAGTGAAGGCCATTCCTAGTGATTTGATTGACGACTGAAGTCAATTCCGAGTGGAAATCAACTCGGACTCCCGAATGAAGGTGTGATTTTACCATTTGAATGTGACCGAGTGTATTCCTGAGAAATCCGAGCAAGGTCTCTCTCCGAGTGGTTCAAATTCCATAGACATAGCTGAGTGAAACAGTGAGCAGACTTCCCAATCCTGAGTGAGCCACTTTCCAGGCGGTTCCGAGTCACCTTTTAAACAGTTCTGAGTTAATCACTTTTCACTCGGTTCTGATTCACTCTGCAATCAGTTCCGAATAAACTCCATGAACCTGAGCCGAGTGAATGGTTTCAGTCGGTTCCGAGTCCTTCTGCATTCAATTCCGACTGAATGGCTCAATCAGAAGTTACTCTTCAGTCACTCTTCACTCGTCCTTTCATCCAGCTTCATCACCGATCGGTTCTCCTCCAAACACCGACTCTTTCCGTCTCCTCTCCTTTCAAAACCGACCTACACTCCATCACTCCAACACCAGATTGAATGCACACCGGATCAACTCCAACTCTCCAACAACCCAAACACCATCCCTTCAAACCAATACCGACTGGCTTTCTCCTAAACACCGTCCCATTCCCTCTCTTCTATCCGCTGTCCCTTTCCTCTCCATCACCCACACCGTATTCCTTCCTCACATATCAACACAACACCGCCAGACTCTTCTCTCCAACCAACACCGTCCAGCAATACTCTCCACACCGCCCAGCAACCCACTCAACACTTTCCTCTCCACACCGTACAGATCTCCATCCAACAGAAACTCCTCTCCACGCTGTCCAGTTTGCACCCACACCGTCCAGCACTCAGCAAACCATCCTCCAGCAAGCTTTCACTCGGATTTATGGGAAAATAACATTTTTCCACTTAGAATTTCATTATTCTGCACCAATCATCACTAAAATCCAAGCACCGAATTATTGGAAATATTAAAATATGCAAATTGGAAACAAGTTGGCACAACTGGAACTCACATGCACCGAAAGTTTCTTCTACTTGCAATTTGAACGCGTTTTCATAGCTGGAATCCTCTATCCATTTGCCTATAAAAGCAGCAGCAACCCATTAGCAAAAAAATCATCTCTTCCCATCAATTACCATCAGATTCATTCTATTTTCTTTTCTTTTCTTCGTTACTTTCTCTCTTTTTCTCTTTAGTTTTCTTCTTTTCCATTTTTCTTTCTCTGTTCGTTTTTCTTCTCTTTCTTTTTATTTTCTTTTCTTTCTTTTATTTTGTAAGAGTGTGAGGGCTGTAAAAGTGAGAATTTAAATTTGTAATTGGTGGAGAAATTATTGCAACAAGGAATTACAGTGGTAAATTATTCTGAGCTTTTGGAGAAACCCGTAAGTCTTTATTTTTACCATGTCTTGTATGTTTTATTTTTCCATTATTTATATGAATTTGAATTATTTCATGAGTAGCTAAATTAATTATCTTGGGATAAAGGGGGTATGATAATATTTTATTGTTAATATTATTTTGACTTGGAATTAAATAAATTTCTGTTTTCCATTTAGTTTAAAAAATGCTCAATGCTTTTAGTGATTCCTAACAAGAACCTAAATGATAAAACTGTATACTTACGGGTATATTAGTAAGTTTAGGTAATAAATAGAATCGAGAGATTTATTTTTACCGGAAAGCTTTGAACTAAACCTAAGATTTTTGAAATGCTTTTTGTGACCTCGGTGAAACCGTGAAAGTAATCAAAATTCTTTTGAGGAAATAAAAGGGATTTTCATAAAACGATAATGGGCTTTTCTGAGGATTAAGCAGCGCTTTCCATAGGTTAGGTACATTAATAGGATTCCGAGAGGAACATATTAATTAGCTTTTGGAAAATTCGCCTTGGAAAACTTAATTCAATTCTTATTTATGAAAATTTAAAATTCATTAACATAAAATAGAGTCTTAATCCCCCGAAATCCCAAGATACTCTCAACTCTGATTTTTTAAGTGTCAAGTAAATTTTATTTTTGTATTCTGTGCAACTTAATTTTGTGTTTTATTTTACAAAAACCTTAAAAATCAATTGTGTGGATAATTAAATTTCAATATACTGGTACTTTGAACACAGTCCCTGTGGAGAACGATAATCTTTTATATTACGCGACATAACCCGTGCGCTTGCAGGACCTGTCAAAAATAAAAATTAATAAATGTTCAAACATGCTCTAAGAACAAACCTTGTGATTTTACAAAGAAATGTGACATCTTAGAAACCAAGGTCTTAGACCTAAACAGAACATTAGAAAAGTTTACAAATGGTAGAGACAACTTGAATGTATTACTTGGAAACCAAAGATATATGTTTGATAAAACTGGTTTAGGATACAACTCTACCAAAAAAGAAAAACATTACAAAAACTTCTTTGTACCACCTAGAAGATCATCATCACCTTTTATGAAGTGTAATCATTGTGGCTTTAAAGGACATAATTCTTCAAATTGTAGTGTTAGAAAACAAGGACCAAAGGTTGTAAGAAAGGTGTGGGTTCCCAAAGGGACATTACCACAAGCTAACCTTAAAGGACCCAACATAAAATGGGTACCTAGTTCTCTAAACTAATTTTGTTTTGTAGGTGTGCCTCAAGGCAAGCAACACCCATTAGTATTTGGATAGTGGGTGTTCAAAACATATGATGGGAGATATAAGCAAGTTCACATCATTTACTCCCAAGAGAAAAGGAAGTGTCACGTATGGGGATAACACCAAAGGAAGAATTCTAGGCATTGGAAACATTGGTAAAAATTCCTCTACCTCAATTAGTGACGTATTGTATGTTGAAGGGCTCAAACACAACTTGCTTAGCATTAGCCAATTATGTGATAAAGGATATAGAGTATTGTTTGAATCAAATTGTTGCATAATTGAACATAAGCTAAACAAGGAAGTCAAGTTTGTTGGTAAATGAATTGATAATATTTACATGATTGATATTGATAGTTTGTCCTTAAATGATGTGTAATGCTTTATGACTAGAGAGGATGAAACTTGGTTGTGGCATAGAAGAATAGCTCATATACATGTAGACCATTTGAACAAACTTGTTTCTAAGGAATTAGTAATTGGTTTACCAAAGCTTAAATTTGAAAACAAATTTTATGATGCATGTCAAAAGGTAAAACAAGTAAAGGCATCCTTTCAAGCTAAAAACATTGTTTCCACTCAAAGGCCTTTACAACTTTTACACATGGATCTATTTGGACCTTCCAAAATCAAAAGCTTTGGTGGTAATTACTATGGTCTAATAATTGTAGATGATTATTCAAGATATACATGGACCTTGTTTCTTGCTCATAAAAATGAAGCATATCACGCATTCAAGAAACTAGCCAAGATTATCCAAAAGAGCAAAATTCAAAAATTGCATCCATAAGAACCGATCATGGGGGAGAATTTGAAAACCAATCCTTTGAAAAGTTTTGCGAAAGACATGGTATCAACATAATTTTTCAGCTCCTAGAACTCCACAACAAAATGGAGTGGTTGAAAGGAAAAATAGATCTTTAGTGGAGCTTGCAAGAACCATGTTAAATGAAAATAACATTACGAAACATTTTTGGGCCGATGCGGTAAATATCACGTGTCATGTTATGAATAAATGTTTAATAAGGCCTATTCTAAAGAAAACCCCCTATGAACTTTACAAGGAAAGAAAACCTAATATTTCTTATTTTCATATTTTTGGATGCAAATATTTTATGCTTAACAATGGAAAGGATAATCTAGGAAAGTTTGATGCAAAATCTGATGAGATAATCTTTCTAGGATATTCATCATTTAGTAAATCATATCGAGTCTTTAACAAACAAACTAACACTATTGAGAAATCAATTCATGTGAAATTTGATGAAAATGGCCATAACTCCCCGAGGAAGGAAGATGTTGATGACATTGTAGGTACCTTCCAAGAATTAACATTGGATAATAAAGAAGAAGATATCAAAGATAAGGACACAACATAAGAAATGAAAACTCAACAAAAGGAATGGATCATCTCAAAAGACCATCCTTTGGATAACATCATAGGTGATATCACAAAAGGTGTAAGTACCCGTCGCTCTTTTAATACTTGCAATCATTTGGCTTTTGTCTCACAAATTGAACCTAAAACCATTAATGAGGCTATTATTGATGAGCATTGGATGTTGGCTATGCAAGAAGAACTAAATCAATTTGAAAGAAATCAAGTTTGGGAATTAATGTCAAGACCAAATGATCATCAAATAATAGGTACTAAATGGGTTTTTAGGAAAAAATTAGATGAAAACGGTATAATCACTAGAAATAAGGCTAGATTAGTTGCTAAGGGTTATAATCAAGAAGAAGGAATAGACTATGAAGAAACATATGCTCCCGTAGCTAGGCTAGAAGCCATTAGATTATTGTTAGCCTTTGCTTGTTGTAAGGATTTCAAGTTGTACCAAATGGATGTCAAAAGTGCTTTCTTGAATGGATACATTCAAGAAGAAGTATATGTTGATCAACCTCCAGGTTTTGAAAACTATCAATTTCCAAATCATATTTTCAAACTAAAGAAAGCTTTATATGGTTCAAAACAAGCTCCAAGAGCTTGGTATGAAAGATTAAGTAAATTTCTTTTAGAAAACAATTTTGAAAGAGGAAAGATTGACACAACATTATTCATTAAGCACAAAAAGAATGACATACTATTAGTTCAAGTATATGTTGATGATATCATTTTTGGTGCTACTAATGAATCTTTGTGCAAAGAGTTTGCTAAGCTAATGCAGGACGAATTTGAGATGTCCATGATAGGAGAACTAACATTCTTCCTAGGACTACAAATTAAGCAAACAAAAGAAGGCACTTTCATTAGTCAATCAAAGTATTGCAAGGAGTTGCTTAGGAAATTTAACATGGACAAGGCAAATGATATTGCCACACCAATGAGCACTTCATGCTATCTGGATAAGGATGAAAAAGGTAAGGATATTGAACTCACAAAATATAGAGGTATGATCGGATCCTTACTTTACTTAACCGCTAGTAGACCGGATATCATGTTTGCTGTTTGTATGTATGCAAGATACCAAGCATGCCCAAAAGAATCACACCTTACTGCAGTAAAAAGAATAATGAAATATCTAGTTGGAACTTAAAATATTAGTTTATGGTACCCCAAAGGGGTCGAATGCACTCTAGTAGGATATTCTGACTCTGATTTTACAGGATGTAAGCTTGATAGAAAAAGTACTAGTGGTACTTATCACTTGCTTGGTAGTTCTCTTGTATCTTTGCATAGCAAGAAACAAGTGAGTGTTGCATTATCAACAGCTGAGGCAGAATATGTTGCAGCTGGTAGTTGTTGTGCTCAAATCCTTTGGATGAGACAACAACTCCTAGATTTTGGTGTTATGCTAGATCATGTGCCTCTAAAATGTGATAAAACAAGTGCCATTAATATTTCAAGGAATCCTGTCATGCATTCAAGGACCAAACATATAGAAATTTGACATCATTTCATTAGGGATCATGTATTAAAGGGTGATTGTGTGCTTGAACATGTTGAAACTTCCAAGCAGTTAATAGATATATTCACCAAACCTTTAGCAAAAGAACAATTCATACACATTAGAAGGGAATTAGGAATCCTTGATATGACCAATTGTGTTTGAATAATGAATAATTTTGTTAATTCCTTGTTTTATAGCATGTTTAATGAGTTTGTAATCAATTGTGGTATGATTCATTAACTCCCCAGTATTCTTGTTTGAACTCTGCTAAATCTGTGCATTTTTGAACCATATAATCGATTACAAACAGACAAGTAATCGATTACTAAGCCTTTGTTTCATAAGTAATCGATTACCCATTGCTAGATAATCGATTACTAAGCTTCTGTTCCATGCCCAATCGATTAGCACCTCTAGATAATCGATTACCAATGTTTCAACTTCCTGATAATCGATTACTCTCATATCCTAATCAATTATAAAGATTCTATTTTTAACCTAATCGATTACCCATGTGCCCTAATCGATTACGCTATATAAAAAATGTTCAAACTTCCTCTGAAACCGCATCCTAATCGATTAGCCTCTGCTACCTAATCGATTAGCGTCAGAACTAGAGCAGTCAAAGTGTAGATTTTCAAGGCAAATCATTGGCCCAATCAATCCACTCCTCATTAACTCCTTTCTCTCCATTCTAAACCCTACTTTTCCCTATAAATTCACCTCTTCGCACTCTCTCATCTCACACTACCTCTTCTTCCACTCTCCTAAGCTTCCAAGAGCTCTCTCAATCTCTATTACTCTCTTCTCCTTCTCTCTGCATTTCACTTTCAATTACTGTAACATCCCTATTTTTAGAAACAGTTTTAATCTTGTAATTTTGAAGTATGGAAAGTTTGTAAGTAAGAATAAGTGAATAAATACCCTGCAGATGGTATGTGATATCTCAAAAATATCATTTTTGTGTATAATTATGGAAATTATATAGACCATTAATGGTATTATGCAAATTCCGAGTGAAAAAGGGCTCTGTTCTGAGTGACAGAGAGAAATTCCGAGTGAAGGAATGAAATTCCGAGTGAAGAAATGAAATTCCGAGTGAAGAAATGAAATTCTGAGTGAAGAAATAAAATTCCGAGTGTAAGGTTACGTTTTCTGAGTAAAACACGACCGAGAGGGATGCTACCGAGTGAAATCTTGGTGTGGAGATAAGTATGTTCAAGAGAACCACTTCTGGGTGAAAATTCCGAGTCAAAACACCCTAGAATGACTCGTTTCCGAGTCAAACCTTGCCAAATGCTTCCTTTTCCCAAGGAAACTTCTCCGATTACAGTATTCCGAGTGAAGTACGTCCAATTGAAGGAAAAAACTCATTTCTGAGTTGTAAATATCCGAGTGAGGTGCTTCCTGAGTGAATCCGAGTGGGACAACTCCGATTGAGTCACTTCAAGGGAAGGAAGAGCTGACTCGGTGTTTCAAGAAGCCATAATTCCGAATGAATGTTCCATTAGGTGGAAGTCGGTTTTTGGGAGGAATTACCGAGTGAAAGCCGAGTGAGAGAATACTCGGTCTGGACAGACTTTACCGAGTGGAACCTTTTCTGATTCCTTTTTCTACTCATACCCAGGCTTCTCCACTCACGTGAAACACCTTTTTCCTCCAATCAGAGCACCTTTTTCATATTTTATATATATATATCCTCTTCAAATCCCACTAGTCTATATGAATCTAAAAGAGGATGAGTCAACTCAGGGATAGTGCACCTTTTCACTCCACTCGAAGCACCCTTTATATATATTAATATATCCTCTCAATCAAATGCAAAGCTGACTAGGAAAGGGGCTATTATTATCACTCACGGGGAAAAGCTGTCTCCCACTTGTCTCCTCCTTATTAAATGCCACCATCAGAACCTACTGACACACACACACTGAAACTAACGCAAACTCTCTCTTCCTCCTTCTCCTTTTACAAACAAACTTTCTTTCTTTTAATTCCTTTCCTTTTCCACTCGGATCTGAAGTAGGACAGTGAAGGGAACATTTTCTTCTCATCCAGGAACTCCATTAAGGTAAGGGGGGTATATTCTCGGGTATTCTGGGAAAATTCGAGTGAAAGGAAAGGGTTAAGGAACCTTGTTCCTCACCTTTCCAGGGCAGTTCAGAATTGCTTGATTAAATGTTTTAATGTTTTATTATTGTTTTATGCATTTTATTTGAATATATATATAATTAAATTGATTGGAATGATTATTATTATGCATGATAATTTAATAAAAAGATATGCTGGTTGTTGGACTGTGAAAATATTAAGGATCCTGGGTGTTCATGTGAATTCCAGCGAGGAACTATAAAACAGAAGTCGGATTCAGTGAGTAATAAGCTCGGATTTTGTGAAAACCGACCGGATTACCTAAAAATACATAATCTCACTCAGTTGTTTTACAATAAACCGACCAGATCATTCAGACAGAACATTTTATTCGGAAAATATCTTATTTTCAC
This sequence comes from Clitoria ternatea, assembly GCA_037962975.1. NCBI lineage: Eukaryota > Viridiplantae > Streptophyta > Magnoliopsida > Fabales > Fabaceae > Clitoria > Clitoria ternatea. The sequence goes on from CM075673.1 coordinate 142,279,560, forward strand.
TCAGAAAGCTCCTTTCAGACTAATTCCACTCGGAATCATATTTTATTCCACTAAGAAACTTATTTTCACTCGGATTCATAAACATTTTCACTCAGAAAAATTCTCTTAGTCGGATTTCACTCAGAATTTAAGTTATTTCACTCAGAAAATCCTTTTCAGTATCTGTTTCACTCGGAAAACACCTCTCAGACTGATTTCACTCGGAAAACATTTTTAACTTCACAGAAAACTCTTTTAGTCTGATTTCACTCGGATTCATGTTCATTTTACCCAGAAAATCATCTCAGCCTAATTTTACTTGGAATCCTACTCATTCCACTCGGAATCCTACTGATTGCACTCGGTATTAAACTTATTTTACTTAGAAAGCTTAGTTATCAACATTTTCACTCGGAAATAACTTATTTTAATCGGAAAACTCATTTCCACTCGGTATCAAACTCTTTTACTCAGAAAATTCATTTTTCACTCGGAAACAGATTTATTTTTACTTGAATAATTCATTTTCACTCGGTATTTAGCTTATTCCACTCAGAAAACTTGGCTTTTGACATTTTCACTCGGATTTTCATTTACCAAACTCTACTTTACTTTTTTTTGAAATATTGGAAGGTTACAATAATCATTATTGTTCTTATTTCTATTATTATTATTATTATTGTTATTATTATTATGATTCTTATTATCATTGTTATTCTTACTATTATTAACTAATAATAATATTATTATTATTATTGATATTAATATTGTCTTAATTATGAGTAATTAAATAAGGAATATATTATTTTACTCTTTACAAAGTATAAATTTCAACTAGGAAATAACTGATATATTTTCTCTAATACGACAATAAAACGACTTGTAACGTATAAACAATTTATGAGATTCAAGAGCTTATGAACAAGTATATGAGACTGGAAACACATAAATACCCAAGGATCAAATGATAAAAATAATGCATTTCGCATCATGAAAATATATATATTTTGAAGGAGAAAAACTAGAGCATACACCTGGTACGCTGGAGGACATTCACGTTCGATCTCTGAGGGGAATCTTGGGAGTACGACTGGAACGACAACCCAATGGCATCAGAGTCGCGCCTGATAGCCGGGTGAGACGATGCAATTCTGGTGTACTTCGACTAAATGACGGGATGTATCTATGATCGTGTAGAGCCAAGTCCCAAGATGAAATAATATATATTGATGAGAACCTGTGAGTTCATTCGTACCCTATGATAAAGAATAGGGGACTTGGTGAGCTCCGATTACTCTAGAATGGAAACGTTGTGCCCAAGAGACAACTTGAGCAGGATGAATTCCAAAGAATGAAAGAATGATGATGGTGGATTGATTTATTGGACCCACATGCATCATGAGACTTAATTAAGATAATTCATAATAAACTCTACTCATGCATTTCCATGACAATATTTGATTGTTATAGTTATGAATATGTTAAATGTATGATTTATGTAATATTATTTGTTAACTGGATTATGTCCGCACCGGATTAACCATCAGGGTCTTGGGTTATACTCACCCTTACTGTTGACAATTTTCAGAGGAATTAGGAAATCAAGAACCCGAGTATGAAGAACAGCAATATGCTGAACCCACTGAGAACGATCGTTAAAGATAGAATTTATATAGATTGAATATTTATTAATGATAATCAGACACCGGATGACTGTATAATATTTAAGGGTGCCTGCATGCCCCATTCTGTTATGAGTTCAATTATTTGTAAGTTTGTGAATGACTATGTGATATATTCACTATTTGCTTCCACTGATCTGCCATCTTTTTATTTTTAAAAAAATAAAATATATTCACTTTTTCTGAAAACTTGTGACCTCTCAGTTAAATAGGATGAACCTATAGAAGGGTTTGTCTTATTTAACCGAGGGTGTTACATTGGTGGTATCAGAGCATAGTCAATTCATTAAGCTTGGGGAGTGGACCATTAGGTTTCCACGTACTCTGATAGAAGTATTGAACAGTCTATAACACTCCTAAGACTAAAATTCCTATGTGGAATACTCCACATAACATATACCTGAATCTTTTTGTTGATATTCTTTCAGCAAATTTCTAATGGCTCGCCGAAATAACGATCATGTAATGGAGGATCTTCTTACCAGAATTGTGGAGGTAATAGAACGACAAGAGTTACCTCATGCTTCTGCTAGGCAAAGCCAAGGACTAGCTGACTTTCAGAGGAACAATCCTACACAATTCAAGGGAGGCTTTGATCCAGAGGGAGCACAATTATGGATTGAGCACCTTGAAAAGATTTTTGCTGCTATGCGATGTTCTGACGAGGACAGGGTAACTTTTGCCGTCTTCATGCTGGTTGCGGAAGCAGAACACTGGTGGACTCATGCTAGAATCAGATTAACAGCTGATGGACACGTCCTCACTTGGGTACGATTCAGGACAGAATTTCTCGCCAAATACTTCCCTGAAGATATAAGGAGGCAGAAGGAGCAGGAATTCTTTAATCTGAAACAAGGCAATATGACAGTTGGGGAATATGCTGCTAAGTTTGATGAATTGGCCAAATGTTGCCCCTACTACACCCACATGGGAGAACCATCAAGGTGCGCAAAATTTGAAGCAGGGCTACGACAAGAAATCCGTCAGGCTATATGTTGTCAACAAATCACTCAATTCTCTGTTTTGGTTGACCGATGCCGCATCTTTGAAAATACCTCTAATCTTCGACGACCTGGAACATCTAATCATGGTCCAAAATGAAGGATACCAGACAGACAACAAAGAAGGGATTTTCGAGGAGATCGACCATATTTTTGACCTTCCAACTCAGCCAACCGAATTCCTCCTAGGGATCAAGGGAACATCCGGAGTTTGAGATGCTATATCTGCGGAGGACCACATATGGCAATAAATTGTAGAACCTGCACAATTTGTGGATGGACTGGACATCGTGATGCTGAATGTTGGTACAAGGATATGAATAACCAGTGACAGATGACTCAAAGGAAGGCAGTACGACCAACAGGTCAAGGAAGTGGAGGATCTGCTACAAACACCTCTACGAACAATGCCCCAAGGATGCAAAATGTTCATCGCGGCAACAACTTCAATCAGAACAATAATCCTAGAAGGCCTGGAAATGGTTCAACCAGAAGACAGGGTGGAAATGCCAGAGTTTTTACCATGAATGGTGCGGAGATATCACAAGGGAACGACCTTGTGCAAGGTACATGTTTTATAGGAAGCACTCTATTGAATGTACTATATGATTCTGGAGCCACTCACTCTTTCATATCTGAAAACTGTACGAAACATTTAAAGCTTCCTACAACCTCTCTGCCCAATAAGATGGTTGTCACTACTGCTGCCAATAAGCCCATTTTCCCTACTTTCATGTGTTTGGAATGTCCTCTCAACATCGAAGGGAAAGTTTATCAAGTAGATCTGATATGTTTACCTTTGATTGATCTAGATATTGTTCTAGGGATGAATTGGCTTGCTGCCAACCATATTCTTATTGATTGTCATAATAGATCCATCTCTCTCGGGTCTACTATATCTAAGTGTGATCAAGTCATTGATTATTGTCCTGTTAGCCCAGAAAAGGTAATTCCAGCAAAGGAAGTCCAACTATACATGATTATTACTGATACTGAAAGCAGGGACACTTCTCAAATTGATCAGATTCCTGTTGTTCAAGAATTTCCGGAAGTATTCCCTGAGGATATACGAGAGCTACCTCCAGAGCGAGAAGTTAAATTCAGTATTGACATTATACCAGGCGTGGGACCAATCTCTATTGCTCCTTATCGAATGTCACCCAAAGAACTCAGTGAACTCAAAAAGCAATTAGAAGAACTTCTAGAGAAAGGAATGATCAGACCCAGTGTCTCACCTTGGGGAGTACCAGTTCTTCTAGTCAAAAAGAAGGATGGCAGTATGCGGTTATGTGTTGACTATCGTCAGTTGAATAAAGCTACGATCAAGAACCGATACCCTCTTCCAAGGATTGATGATTTGATGGACCAACTACCAGGAGCCACTGTCTTCTCAAAGATTGATCTACGATCAGGCTACCATCAAATAAGGGTGAAGGAAGATGATATACCCAAAACAGCGTTCAGGACGCGATATGGGCACTATGAGAATCTGGTCATGCCCTTTGGAGTTACCAATGCACCTGCAGTCTTCATGGGATACATGAATCGGATCTTCTATGAGTACTTGGACAAATTCGTGGTGGTATTCATTGACAACATTCTTGTCTACTCCAAGAGCCATAAAGAACATGAAGAGCATCTCCGAATTGTTCTAAATACGCTACGAGCAAGATAATTATACGCCAAGTTGTCAAAGTGTGAATTCTGGCTGACTAAAGTAAAATTTTTGGGACATGTCATCTCTAAAGAAGGAATTGCCGTGGATCCTACAAAAGTTGAAGCTGTACTAAAGTGGGAACAACCCAAGAATGTGACGAAAATTCGCAGTTTCCTTGGACTTGCTGGATATTATCATCGATTCATCGAGAATTTCTCTCGAATTGCAGCACCTTTAACTAGGCTGACCCGTAAAGATCAACCATTTGAATGGACCGATAAATGTGAAAGTAGTTTTACGGAGTTACGTCAACGACTCACTAGTGCACCTGTCTTGATTTTGCCAGATCCTGCGAAGCCATATGAAGTATATTGTGATGCGTCAAGACAAGGACTAGGATGTGTTCTAATGCAAGAAAGAAAGGTTGTTGCTTATGCCTCACGACAACTAAGACCACATGAAGTTAATTATCCCACACATGATTTGGAATTAGCTGCAGTTGTGTTTGCCTTGAAAATATGGAGGCACTATTTATATGGCACATATTTTGAAGTCTTCAGTGACCATAAGAGCTTGAAGTACCTGTTCGATCAGAAAGAGTTGAATATGCGATAACGTAGGTGGATGGAATTCATCAAAGATTACGATTTCGAGCTCCGATATCATCTTGGGAAGGCAAATGTTGTGGCTGATGCACTCAGCAGAAAGGCTTTACGCCTATCATATATGATGACAAAGGAGTTAGAATTGATTAAACAGTTTCACGATCTGAATTTGGCAGTAACACCTAAAAGGAGAAGCCTTATGGTTGGAATGTTAAGAATTTCCAATGATTTCCTGGAACAAGTCAAAGAAGCTCAAGCTAATGACCAGGAATTACAAGGCCTAGCAGAAAAGACAAGAGAAGAAGGCTCAGAATTTAGCAAAGATGAACATGGGGTAATCAGGTATCAACAGAGACTCTGTATTCTGGTCAACACAGATCTTAAAAGATCCATCCTGGATGAAGCACACAAAAGTAAATACAGTATCCACCCAAGATCAACCAAGATGTATCAGGACTTGAAGAAAATATTCTGGTGGCAAGGAATGAAAAGGGATATCACTGAGTATGTAACAGCTTGCCTGATATGTCAGAAGGTAAAGACAGAACAACAACGACCAAGTGGGACCCTTCGACCTTTAGAAATTCTAGAATGGAAATGGGATGAGATTGCTATGGACTTCGTGACCGGACTTCCCAGAACATCCGCTGGATATGATGCTATTTGGGTAATCGTGGATCGATTAACAAAGACCGCTCACTTCATTCCTATCAATATAAAGTATTCTCTAGAGAAACTCACCCAGATCTATATCAAGGAAATCGTACGATTACATGGAACACCCACTGCAATTGTGTCTGACCGAGACCCTCGTTTCACATCACAGTTTTGGAAGAGCCTGTAACAAGCTTCAGGAACTCACCTAAAGTTAAGTTTCGCATATCATCCACAGACAGACGGACAATCGGAAAGGACGATCAAGACTCTTGAAGATCTGTTGCGTCTTTGTGTCTTAGAACATGGGGGTAGTTGGCAAGAATATCTCCCACTAGTTGAGTTCACTTACAACAACAGCTATCATGCTAGCATCGGAATGGCCCCTTATGAGGCTTTATATGGAAGGAAATGTCGTACACCTTTGTGTTGGTATGAGACGGGTGAGAAGACGATAATTGGACCAGAGATTGTTCAGAAGACTACAGAACAAGTCCAAAGGATTCAAATGGCAATGAAGGCTTCGCAAGATAGACAAAAGAGTTACTACGACAAACGACGGAAACCATTGGAGTTTGAGGAGGGAGATCATGTTTTTCTCAAAGTTACCCCTACCACTGGAGTAGGAAGAGCTTTGAAGGCCAAGAAGTTACGCCCCAGATACGTAGGACCCTATCAGATTCTGCAAAAGATAGGAACTCATGCATACCGTATTGCTCTGCCACCCGAGCTAACAAACCTTCATAATGTTTTTCATGTCTCTCAACTCCACAAATATGTACCAAGCCCTGATCATGTTCTGAGTCCTGATCAGTTTGTTCTAAAAGAAAAACTTACCTTTGAAGCATCACCAGTTAAGATTATTGACCGACGTCTCAAACAGCTAAGAGGCAAGGAAATCTCTTTGGTCAAAGTAGTTTGGAGTCAAACAGATGATGGGGACGCTACTTGGGAAATTGAGGAGAAGATCAGGGAACTGTACCCTCAATTGTTTCAACTTTGAATTTCAGGACGAAATTCCTAAAAGGGGAGGAGAATGTAACATCCCTGTTTTTAGAAACAGTTTTAATCTTGTAATTTTGAAGTATGGAAAGTTTGTAAGTAAGAATAAGTGAATAAATACCGTGCAGATGGTATGTGATATCTCAGAAATATCATTTTTGTGTATAATTATGGAAATTATATAGACCATTAATGGTATTATGCAAATTCTGAGTGAAAAAGGGCTCTGTTCTGAGTGACAGAGAGAAATTCCGAGTGAAGGAATGAAATTCCGAGTGAATAAATGAAATTCCGAGTGAAGAAATGAAATTCCGAGTGAAGAAATTCCGAGTGTAAGGTTACGTTTTTCGAGTAAAACACGACCGAGAGGGATGCTACCGAGTGAAATCTTGGTGTGGAGAGAAGTATGTTCAAGAGAACCACTTCTGGGTGAAAATTCCGAGTCAAAACACCCTAGAATGACTCGTTTCCGAGTCAAACCTTGCCAAATGCTTCCTTTTCCCAAGGAAACTTCTCCAATTACAGTATTCCGAGTGAAGTACGTCCAATTGAAGGAAAAAAACTCATTTCTGAGTTGTAAATATTCGAGTGAGGTGCTTCCTGAGTGAATCCGAGTGGGACAACTCTGATTGAGTCACTTCAAGGGAAGGAAGAGCTGACTCGGTGTTTCAAGAAGCCATAATTCCGAATGAATGTTCCATTAGGTGGAAGTCGGTTTTTGGAAGGAATTACTGAGTGAAAGCCGAGTGAGAGAATACTCGGTCTGGACAGACTTTACCGAGTGGAACCTTTTCTGATTCCTTTTTCTACTCACACCCAGGCTTCTCTACTCACGTGAAACACCTTTTTCCTCCAATCAGAGCACCTTTTTCATATTTTATATATATATATATATATATATATATATATCCTCTTTAAATCCCACTAGTCTATATGAATCCAAAAGAGGATGAGTCAACTCAGGGATAGTGCACCTTTTCACTCCACTCGAAGCACCCTTTATATATATTAATATATCCTCTCAATCAAATGCAAAGCTGACTAGGAAAGGGGCTATTATTATCACTCACGGGGAAAAGCTGTCTCCCACTTGTCTCCTCCTTATTAAATGCCACCATCAGAACCTACTGACACACACACACTGAAACTAACGCAAACTCTCTCTTCCTCCTTCTCCTTTTACAAACAAACTTTCTCTCTTCCAATTCCTTTCCTTTTTCACTCGGATCTGAAGCAGGACAGTGAAGGGAACATTTTCTTCTCATCCAGGAACTCCATTAAGGTAAGGGGGGTATATTCTCGGGTATTCTGGGAAAATTCGAGTGAAAGGAAAGGGTTAAGGAACCTTGTTCCTCACCTTTCCAGGGCAGTTTAGAATTGCTTGATTAAATGTTTTAATGTTTTATTATTGTTTTATGCATTTTATTTGAATATATATATAATTAAATTGATTGGAATGATTATTATTATGCATGATAATTTAATAAAAAGATATGTTGGTTGTTGGACTGTGAAAATATTAAGGATCCTGGGTGTTCATGTGAATTCCAGCGAGGAATTATAAAACAGAAGTCGGATTCAGTGAGTAATAAGCTCGGATTTTGTGAAAACCGACCGGATTACCTAAAAATACATAATCTCACTCAGTTGTTTTACAATAAACCGACCAGATCATTCAGACAGAACATTTTATTCGGAAAATATCTTATTTTCACTCAGAAATCTCCTTTCAGACTAATTCCACTCGGAATCATATTTTATTCCACTAAGAAACTTATTTTCACTTGGATTCATAAACATTTTCACTCAGAAAAATTCTCTCAGTCGGATTTCACTCAGAATTTAAGTTATTTCACTCAGAAAATCCTTTTCAGTATCTGATTCACTCGAAAAACACCTCTCAGACTGATTTCACTCGGAAAACATTTTTAACTTCACAGAAAACTCTTTTAGTCTGATTTCACTCGGATTCATGTTCATTTTACCCAGAAAATCATCTCAGCCTGATTTTACTTGGAATCCTACTCATGCCACTCGGAATCCTACTGATTGCACTCGGTATTAAACTTATTTTACTCAGAAAGCTTAGTTATCAACATTTTCACTCGGAAATAACTTATTTTAATCGGAAAACTCATTTCCACTCAGTATCAAACTCTTTTACTCAGAAAATTCATTTTTCACTCGGAAACAGATTTATTTTTACTTGAATAATTCATTTTCACTCGGTATTTAGCTTATTCCACTCGGAAAACTTGGCTTTTGACATTTTCACTCGGATTTTCATTTACCAAACTCTACTTTACTTTTTTTTTGAAATATTGGAAGGTTACAATAATCATTATTGTTCTTATTTCTATTATTATTATTATTATTGTTATTATTATTATGATTCTTATTATCATTGTTATTCTTACTATTATTAACTAATATTATTATTATTATTATTGATATTAATATTGTCTTAATTATGAGTAATTAAATAAGGAATATATTATTTTACTCTTTACAAAGTATAAATTTCAACTAGGAAATAACCGATATATTTTCTCTAATACGACAATAAAATGACTTGTAACGTATAAACAATTTATGAGATTCAAGAGCTTATGAACAAGTATATAAGACTGGAAACACATAAATACCCAAGGATCAAATGATAAAAATAATGCATTTCGCATCATGAAAATATATTTTGAAGGAGAAAAACTAGAGCATACACCTGGTACGCTGGAGGACATTCACGTTCGATCTCTGAGGGGAATCTTGGGAGTACGACTGGAACGGCAACCCAATGGCATCAGAGTCACGCCTGATAGCCGGGTGAGATGATGCAATTCTGGTGTACTTCGACTAAATGACGGGATGTATCTATGATCGTGTAGAGCCAAGTCCCAAGATGAAATAATATATATTGATGAGAACCTGTGAGTTCATTCATACCCTATGATAAAGAATAGGGGACTTGGTGAGCTCCGATCGCTCTAGAATAGAAACGTTGTGCCCAAGAGACAACTTGAGCAGGATGAATTCCAAAGAATGAAAGAATGATGATGGTGGATTGATTTATTGGACCCACATGCATCATGAGACTTAATTAAGATAATTCATAATAAACTCTACTCATGCATTTCCATGACAATATTTGATTGTTATAGTTATGAATATGTTAAGTGTATGATTTATGTAATATTATTTGTTAACTGGATTATGTCCGCACCGGATTAACCATCAGGGTCTTGGGTTATACTCACCCTTACTGTTGACAATTTTCAGAGGAATTAGGAAATCAAGAACCCGAGTATGAAGAACAGCAATATGCTGAACCCACTGAGAACGATCGTTAAAGATAGAATTTATATAGATTGAATATTTATTAATGATAATCAGACACCGGATGACTGTATAATATTTAGGGGTGCCTGCGTGCCCCATTCTGTTATGAGTACAATTATTTGTAAGTTTGTGAATGACTATGTGATATATTCACTATTTGCTTCCACTGATCTGCCATCTTTTTATTTTAAAAAAAATAAAATATATTCACTTTTTCTGAAAACTTGTGACCTCTCAGTTAAATAGGATGAACCTATAGAAGGGTTTGTCTTATCTAACCGACGGTGTTACAATTACCATGTCTTCCTCACGCACTGTTAAGAGGGCAAGGTCTTCAATGGCCCAAACCAACAACCCTCTTGATTTTTCAAGATTCTTCACATCCCCTAGAGACCTTCAAAACTTCATCAAAAACTTCTCTGAAAAAGATATCATCTCTCCCCACTTCATCAATGCTGAAGTATTTGACCACCATAGCCTCACCTTCACTCAAAGCTTGCACCACTATAACCTTTTCCCCTTCCTCACCCTTAAGGAAGAACTCTATTATCCTGAGCTTGTAAGGGTGTTCTACTGCAACCTTAAACTTGTGGATGGGTTGCTTGAATCAAAGGTAAAAAATGTGACCCTTAGGATCACAAATGCTCAATTGGCGAAAATCACTCTACTTCTGCTCAATGATGCTGAGTTCATTGGAGGAGATCCCAAGGACGAATGGGATTTCAATGCCATTACTGCCCGACAATCATTATGGAAGGCTGATCGCCCAAGGAGCAACCATAAACTGGTAGGCCATTTGACCATGAACAACCGTCTCCTTCACTTCTTCTTGGTAAAGATGTTGGTTCCTCATGGTGGGAACTACGCTCTGGTTGAGGAGGACGATGTCCTCTTAATGTGGGCCATGCACAACCGAAAAGAAATTAATTGGGTTTAAATGCTAAAGCTGCACATGCTCCATGCAAAAGACCAGCAAAAGCTCCCCTACACCATCCTGCTCACCAAAATCTTCAATGCTTTTGGAGTTGACTTGGCTGGAGAATTGTCGGAGAAGGTGCCTCCTAAAGCTTGCTTTGGCACCCATCATCTCACAAAGATGGGTATCGTTTATGTGAATGGAGCTTGGTACTCAAAAATGGAAGGCATTCATGCCAACATTCCTTTTGAAGCTCCTGCTAATGAACCTGCCCCTCCTCCTCCTGCAACTCAAGCTAAACCATCCGCCCCTGCTGACCCCTTTGCCTCCCTTTATACGGACCTTGACCGTCGGTTCGACAGAATTGAGAACTCTCTTCAAGAGTTCCAAATGACTGAGCAGCAACATTTTGAAATTATGCAACAACGTTACGATCAGCTGTCTCACTAAATTTCTGAATTCTGCTTTTTCCATCCGGATAATTAGATCCGTTTTATTGTGCTTTGTTTCAGTTGCTTTTCATTCTGTTTCTTTTTAATTATGCAATTTCCATTATGTAATTTCCCTTTCTGCAATGAATAAAATTTCTGTTTCGTTATATCTCTATTGCATTACTGCTTTTTGATGATTAAAACGGGGGAGAAATATATGAGTTCATCTAATCTGATTGTTAAGAATAACAAGTGGTAAAAAAAATGTTTGATAATAACAAGTGATTAAACAAGTGGACTAGATAATTATCTCTATGGCATAACTTCTTTTAGATAAGGGGAGATATTTTTTAAAATTAAGAGATAACCTGTTAAAGATAACATTATGCAAAATTTGAAATAGATATGTTTTTACAGATAATGCTCAAGAGTTAAAATTAGAAATTAATTAGAGATAAGTTTATTTTGAACTAACAACCCTCAAGAGATGAACATTGTTTGTCATCATCAAAAAGGGGAAGAATGTGTTTGAATATGTTTTCAGGTTCAAGGATTTTGATAATGACAAAGGACTCTTGAAGAAACTCTTGGAGAAACTAGAAACAACGTCAGTCCTGTAAAAACATGTATGCTAATCGATTAGGAAGGCAGAGCTAATTGATTAGACAGCTTCTGTTTTGGTCTATAATCGATTACACAATGAAGACTAATCGATTACAGGGATTCTGTTTGTTAACTAATCGATTACACTAACACACCTAATCGATTACCAAGTTGAGAAATTGGATTAAATGTATCAGGTACTTATGCTAATCGATTACAGCATATAAGATAATCGATTACAAGGCTACTGTTTTTACACTAATCGATTAGACACAAGGCATAATCGATTATCAAGCTGCGTAACCAAATTAAGTGCATCAGGTGTCATCAATAATTGATTACAAGGCAAGACATAATCGATTACCAAGGTTCTGAGTTACAGCTAATCGATTACATGGTGTACCCTGTGTTTGAATATGTTAACAGGTCCAAAAGATGTGCAAGGATTTTGATAATGACAAGTACTCTTAAAGAAACCGATGCAAAAACAAAGACATGAAATCAGAATTGAAGTAACAGCGAAGCTAATCGATTAGGCCATAGATGATAATCGATTAGGAGCTTTCTGTCTTGGAAGAAATTGCATCAGGGTTAAAGCTAATCGATTAGTGCAGCCACACAATCGATTAGGAAGCCACTGGAATTTAAGGTAATCGATTATACACCAGAGACTAATCGATTACAACAATCAAAAATGGAACTAAGTGCATCAGGTACGATGGCTAATCGATTATGGAAGCTATACAATCGATTAGGAAGCCACTGGAATTTAAGGTAATCGATTGCAAGACATGCTAATCGATTAGGATGCTGCGAAAACAAATTAAATGCATCAGGTACAAGATGCTAATCGATTATAGGAAGTGAAATAATCGATTAGGAAGTCTCTGACTTGAAGCTAATCGATTACAACGCGAGGGTGTAATCGATTACGCTAGTGGAAAAACAGATTTAAGTGGGAAAACAGATCATGTCTCCACTATCCTTCAAATTTCCACTAAGTGCAACGGCTATGATGAACTAGGGCACTCCTCAACAGCTATCTTGGCTCTATAAATTGCAGAGGAACACAAGCACAAAGAAGCAACCAAGGGAAACCAAGAATCAATAAGTTCTTTACTCTATTCTGTGCTTTGTAAGCCTATTTCATATATACCTTGTACTTCACTTGTATATCCTCTCATCTTGAGAGTTAGAATTGGTTAGAGCTTTTCATTTGTATATTTGCTCTATTGAAAGAGTGTATTGATTGTAAACAAACACCAAACACACAAGTTATTCACTCTAGGTTGAGTGGTTACAAAGGTTGTGGACTCAACCTTTGGGATATTGTGAGATTGAGAGATTGGGTGGGTTGCCCTTATACTTGTGAGGATTGGGTTCTTGAGTGTGGGACACTAGGAAGCCGCAATTGCTCAAAGTTGTATCTCTAGTCTACAATAGTGGAAAATCCTCTAAGTGGGTTGTTTAGAGGCGAGACGTACACCGGATTGGGTGGAACTCGTTACATCGGTTTGCAAGCTTCTCTTCCTTACTCTTTTACTTCCATACATTGCATATTTGTTGATTGGTATTGTTTGGTTGAGAAGAACATACTTGAACTTGCTTAATTTGCTATACTTTAGACATTGCACACTAAGTGTTTGCCAAATTGCCTCAGCAATACTTACCTCTTGTAGTGCATTGCATATCATTGTTACTTGCTTTCACTTGCATAATCTCATAAACTTGGTTATAGAAATCAATTTCAAAGGTATTCCAAGCAAAAGTTTTATAACTCAATTCACCCCCCCTCTTGAGTATTGAGGCCACTTGAATAACATACCCTAATCGATTACAGCACAAAAACACTGAAGATTTTAAAGTGTAATCGATTACAGCTCGAGGCGTAATCGATTATGATAGTGCCAGAATTTGGGGAAAATGCTTTTAAGTGGAAACTAGCTCATTTCTTCATATCTCTCAAACAACCATCACATGCAACGGCTAGGAACTTCATTATGCTCTTCTCCTAGGTCTATAAATGCAAGACTCCTTCAAGCTACTCAAAGTATCAATCATATCCATCAAAGGGAAATCAATTCTTAAGTCTTGTGAGTCTTATTCTTGCATAGTTTTCATTTTTCTGAAACTTAGAACTTCAACTTGTATATTCTCTCTTGTTGAGAGTTAGAATTTGAGAGAGCTTTCACTTGTATATCTACTCTATTTAAAGAGTCATTATCCTGTAAACACTACAAAACACAAAGGTTTTTCACTCTAGGTTGAGTGGTCACAAAGGTTGGGGTTCAACCTTTGGGTATTGAGAGTTTGAGAGATTGGGTGGGTTGCCCTTGTGCTAGTGAGGATTAAGTTCTTGAGTGTGGGACACTAGGAAGCTGCAATTGCTCATAGCTTGTAATCTCTAAACTTCAATAGAGGAAATCCTTTAAGTGGGTTGCTTGAAGGCGAAACGTACACCGGGGTTGGTGGAACTCGTTAAATCGGTTTGCAAGCTCTTCTCCTTTACTCTTTTACATTGATATATTGAATTTGATTGGATTGTTGTTGATTGATTGTGATTTGCTTATTTGAGCTTGCTTGAATTAATTACTTTAAAGCAGTGCACACCAAGTGTTTGACAAATTGTTTCAGCAATATTCACATCTTGTTTTGCTTTATCTCTTGTACTCTACTTGCCTTCACTTGTATAATCTTTAAACTTGTGATAAAAGAATCAAGTTCAAAGACACTTCAAGCAAAGTTTTAAAAACTCAATTCACCCCCCCTCTTGAGTATTGAGGCCACTTGAATAACACTTTTAACCTATCATTTAATTTGATCCACCTTTAAAGAAATAACTTTTCAAAGTAATTCTATTAAACATATAAGTGATCATTGTAATCTATATGTTGATAACAAGAACTCAACTAAAACAAATAATAAAAAATAAAAAAAAATTCATTACAGTTAAGCATGCGACATCTTATAAAATCTTTTAAATTAAGTTAAAGAAAATAAAGAGTCATTTTGCCTTAATCAAGAAAGAAAGATTCATAACAATGTCTTTATAAATATTGATTTATTGACATTAAAAACCAATTTGTTTTGACATCAATTTACATATTGTAAAAACTAGAACCCATGATCATGATTTAGTTGTTGTGAGTATAGTTATACGTGAAATAAAAATTTATAAACCATACTTAACAAAATTTATTTAGTTTACAAAGTTCACATTTACAACTATTTTTAGACCAAATATGCAAATTATTAAAACCAATTTCTTCTTGAGATGGGCAATTTATTAACATCAGAACAAACCAATTCATTTTGTAGTAGTTTGAAAAATCTATTACAAATTAAATTTTAGAAATAATGTTTCTTAAATCATTTCTTTCTTTCTTTCTTCATATTGAACAAATAAAATGATTAAAAAAAGATAATAGAATACGTCTATAAGTAGAGTTTTCCAACCAAAATGCATGAGGAACAAAATCAGAAAATTAAATTTATTGAGAGACAAAAACAAAATTAGAAAATAAAACATTACAAAACCCTAAAAGTAGAAGAAAAAACTAAAGCCTTTCCCAAATGGTTGTAGAGATGTTGAAACCTAAAACACTGAGTACAATGATTTTATATAATTTCATATTGTGTCACATGATTAAAATGATATGCCAATTGATAAATTTTAAAACAATATGCTCATTAATTACTGGTTCACAATAATGGATTTTTTTATCGTTGGGAAACAAAAGCACAAAAAACAACAATAGCCCTGGAGACCTCTTGGGATAGGAGGTAGCTTACTACCTCTAAAGGCATATCCTACACTCTTTTAGTTATCCCCTAAAAACATCTCCATTTAGCCGAACCCTTTCATTGCCCTCAGGTAAACACTTATGAGGTGAAAGGTTTTCCATAACAGTAATTAGTAAAAACATGGTAGATCTGCAATCAAATCACAGGCACATGCAGGAATTTTTAAACTCCAAGTAAAGATGTTTGATTCAATAACTATAAGAATTTTTTATTCATATAGAAAGTGAAATTCGGTGCTTCTATCTCAAAGACCATATAGAGTTATAAATTTAGATACTTTATTACCTGACTTTGGATACCCCCAACTAACATGTCCTGACAACAACATGCATGTGTAACATCCCAAATTTTAAAGAAAATAAAATCGTTAGATGATGATGACTAATTAATTATGGGAGAATTTATTAGACACTAGAGGCGAATTATCGATAAATTAAGATTTACCAGAACCAGGGGATTTAACGGATGATGTGGGGTCCACTTGGTCAAATTAAATATTTGATAGGTCTAGAATGTTTAGAAAATTATTGTGGTTAGGGTGATATAGCTAAAATAATTTTTAGTGCTAAGGAGATAATTAATTGGACTCGACATATGTTATTAAATGGAGAAAATACGAGCCAAATGAAATTAAAAGAAAATGTAAATTCCTATTTCCTCTTTTCCAATTAACCATAGCATATTTCCCTCTCTCTTTTTGGTATTTTGCCTATTGGACAATGGGGATTTATTATCCTTTGGTGAAAGTAAAATGAGGCACTTTTTTAACCATTGGACAATGTCCAATTTTGACCATTTTACCTCTCCTTCTCTCCTCATTACCGTGTGGTTCTTTCTCCCTCCACTTTCCTTCATTTTGCTTCATCTTCCTCCTCTCTTCTTGGGCAAAAACCCCGTGCCCCTCTCCATAACCAAAATCAACCTAAAATTTGATGGTTCCCTCGGATTCATGAAGCATTTATGGAGCTTGGAAGCTTTGTGGGATCACCTTCCTTCTTCCTCTCCTTTATTTTCATTTTGAGGAGGGTATAGACTTGAGGTAAAGATTTTTTACCTCCTCATTATCTTATTTATGGCTTTGTGATGTTGGGTTGGAAATGGTTATGTTAGAAACTTTGTATGATAATGGAGAAAATGTGAAACCCTAGGCTTGAATGGTTTAAGACATGGTTCTTGATAATCGTCTTATATTAGAAATAGATATGGGTTAATGGACTTATGATGAATCAATGATGATGGTGAGTATTAATTATTGTTGGGTGATTTGTGTGAAAAACCCTAAGTGTTGATGATTTGGGGGTTTTAGCCAAGTTGATGATTTTGATGATTATGAATGCCTTAGAATGATGTATATAAGGGGAATGAATTTTTAAAATCATTGAGATTGATTAATAAGGTTGATGATATATGTATGCATGTAAGAATGATGATTTGAGGTGTTGGGTTGAGAGTGAATATGAGATGTGGTTATTGTGATAATAATAGTTAAAAACCATTAATAAGGGATACTTGAGTAGATGAGTAGTTAGATCATGATGAATATCTCAAGAGTTTGTTGATTGGTGATGGTCTTAGATGGAGTCAAGAGGCTTATAATGGATTTGAATGAATTGTGATGAGGATTGGATGCATTATGGATAAAGGATGTAATCTTCTTATTATTGGGTATGGTTAGCCCTTTTGAGACCTAGAGAGTCTTGGTTTTGGGAAAGGTATTCCCGAAGCCTAATATAAGCGTGTGAATTGGGGTTTAGACAAGTCTAGGACTTGATAATGAGTTTTAAAAGATGATGCCTTATGATGGCTTATTAATGGCATGTATGTATATGTGTTTGTTGATAGGATTGCAATCTGTACGATGATGTGAAATGATTGAGGCAATTGTATTGCAGTTCTCTTCTCGAGGTAGGAGAGGAGTTTATATTTCAAATTGCATGAATGAATAATTGTTAATTATGTATATGTATGAACTCATGCAATGCCTTGCCATGAATGTGTTAAATGTTTGAATTGATGATGTGATGAATGATGGCTTGACTTATGTTGAATGTTATGAATATATATATATGATGATGATGATAAGTGTTGGATGTCCCTTTATTGGACATGAATTATTGGTAATGAAAATCTATGAATAGATAACTCACTTGAGGTGTGAAATAGTGTTTATGATAATTATGCACAATGATATGTGTGGCTATGATGAAAATTGGTGTTAAAATCCCCTTAAGTAGTTAAATGCATTAGATTGAAAATGGTGAGGTATGGCTTGTTGAATCAAGTCCTAAATACATGAATTAATGTATAAGAAATGTTAGTTAGGCCAATTTTACATTATGGGGATATGGGCATGTGAAAGGGAGTGAAAAACTTGAGTTTTGGGCGTGTACTAATTAACTCACTCAAGCGAGTTAGGATCTCGCTTAAGCGAGACTCCCTTGCATCAGATGGATGGCCTCTGGCCCAATCTCGCTCAGGCGAGAAGAGGTCTCACTCAGGCGAGACACGTACAACATAGAGGGGTGAGCTGCTGGATAAATCTCGCTCAAGCGGGTGTGGCTGCGCTTGAGCGAGCGTGATGGAAAATGGTTCTGGACAGATCTCACTTAAGCGAGTAAAGAGGCAAGTTGAATCTTGCTCAAGTGAGCGAGCCTAAGATATGATACTGGACGATTTCCACCGAGCGAGCATGAGTCACTTGAGCGCGTGAGAGGTCTGATATTTCATGTTGTCTTGCTCAAGCGAGTGACCTGGTGTGAGGAGCCTCGCTCAAGCGAGTGAGCGTGGAAACATTACTGGGGGCATTTTGCTTACGCGAAAGATCTCACCCAAGCAAGCTATGCTAATCTCGCTCAAACGAGTGTGAGTCTCGCTCGAGCGAGTTACCCAACTCTTGGAATCTTGTTCCTTTCCCTTATTCTTGATACTAAACCCTGTTTCTCTACATTGTGAGATATTTAAGGAAATGTTTATGGGGTATGTAGTGATGGCATGACATGGTGGTGATTGGAATTAATTAATACACTTGGAATGAATTATTTATGATACTTTTACCACCAAGGATAAGATATGAAAGAATGATAATAAGGATTTGATGATGGGGTTATGAGATACACCCTAGAGTGATTATGAAACCAATGAGAGAATAGTTAAATAACGTAGTATTTGTTATAAACCGATGAATCGGAGATGATAATTGTAATGTGTAATGATGAATGATGTTGTGGATCCTTTTCTTGAGTAAAGGATGATCGTTATTATTAATGAATTATCGTATACCATTGTGTATGATACAAATATGATCTTGCATGTGTGGTTTGAATTATATTAATGAAATGTTGTGAATGCCACACCAATATATAGATGAAACAATGGTAATGATAAATGATATGAAAATCCACTAAATGATTATGTGGTGGTATTGATGAAAGATTAATGAATGTTAATGATGATTTGTGATGTTTGTGATGCCATTGTGGTTGGTTGTAAGTTTGACTTACATGTATAATAAATGATATATCGAGATAAAAATGCTACATATAAAACTTGAAAACAATGGCTAAAACCAACAATGATTAAATCCACTAAGGTGTGTATGGTGGTGTTGGTGATTATGATGATGATGATTGATGAGTGGCATTTAGGATGCACAGTATGAGAAATGCATTTGATCTTCATTACATTGCATCCATGGCATATCATAGCTGTCGTTGTTGGAACGTTAGGGGAGTTCCCTTGGCCGACCTAGTGGGAGGGTGGCTTAGTGCACGAGCAATCTTTTATGTCCCCTGTGACTCGGTGTGTAAGTCACGAAGCTGCCCATGATATGAGATATGGCCGGCCCACAACACCATATATTGATTATGTTGTTTACCGCGATCATGGTGAAAATGGCCAGGTGTTGCATTATGGGCGATGCGGTTTGGTACCAGTAAAAATTGGTGATTATGCATGCATTATGATATATGTATACACATTATACTATTGCAGTAGAAGCATGGTATGTGATTATGCTTGACCCACAATTTAGTGTTTATTCCCTGATCCGGTCTAGATACCGGTCTCCAGACTAGGACGCTATCATATCCATTCTGGAAGGTAAATCGGTATCACAAGTTAACTTCCGTACTGTGAAATAATGTGCTATCGTTCTCCCTACATCGGTTTTCCCACGATAACACTTGGAATATCGGATAACCTGATCCAATTTCATTATTCTATTATACATAACCGCCCACCTATACTATGATAGGATAAGTGGCATTACTACTTATCACGACTGATACCCTGCACAGCGGAAAGTGTCTATGTCACCCGTCAAAAGGTGCAAAGTACAGCTACAGGAGCGATATATGTAAAAGGTGGATCTTCCCCATTCCTGTGTCAAAATTGTACACTAATCATTGAACCACTCTTGATCGTACACTGAGTATTGAACTATTCTAAATGGTACCCTGAACACGGCATAAGAGTATCCAGGCCCACTTGTGCCCAACAATCCATTTTCCATATTCAACTATAAATAGCATATTCTCATACAAATGCAAGGTTACGTTATTCCTACTCTTAACTTACTATTGCATTGTTCAAGTTCTTTGTGTTCTTAGTATCTTCACTAACTTGAGCGTCGGAGAATCTTCGCAGGTGACACCACCTTTCACCCCCATCAACAAGAAATCCTAGTGAGAAGGATCTCCAGGACAACAAGACCGGACTCTCCCACTGAGAAATCAGATTATAATACCGGATACCCACTGTACCGGTGTACAAACACTTAAATCACCAACTTTTATAGCTGGATCATGTAACACCCCTATTTTTATTTTTACATTAAAATTTTAAAGGAATTAAATTATAGTTCTTTAGAACTTTTTAATCTACGTATTATTTATGATGTTTTGGAATTTTTTGGAATTTTTGAATTATTTTAATAAAATAATATATTTTAGATAATTTTAAATTCATATAAAGTGACTTAAAACTAAAAATATTTATAAGAAAGTGAATTTAAATTATAAGAAAATTTTTTAAAATCTATTTCAAGTAGACTTATCTAAAAATTATCAGTTTGAGAAAAATCTTAATTTTTTCCAATCGTTAAAAAAATTGGGAATGTATCAATAAATTTTTTTTAACAGAAAATTTTGGATTTTTAAAATTTAAACTTTATATTACTTATTATAAAATTAGTGAGGACTGATATAATATCGCTAAATTTCAAAAAGGACTCATTTTGAATATTTAAAATATACAGAGTGAAAGGTTACTATTTGACTTAATAATTCAGCCGACATTTACTATGTAAAACACTGTACATGTACGAAATTTTCAAAAGATGCACAGTAACCAGGATTTAAATTTCAGAAAATATACAGTACTTTTATATTAAAATAATGAAATGCATAGTAATTTTCCTTCCTATAAATACCGAAGGAATTCTTCTTTAGAATTCACAATTTCATATTAAGTTTTCTTAATATACTAGTGCTAGTGAGATAATGGTGGAAGTAAGAGAGAGAAATAAATTTTTTAGAAGAAGGTTCTGCTAAAATTCTAAGGTAAGAATACGTCTCTCTTATATTTTTTAGAGTTATTTTCATACCGTTTTTAAAAATCTATTATTATACTGAAAATAATATTATTTTAAATTACTATTCTAAATAGTAAAATACTATTTCAATAGTAAATTACTATTTTAATAGTGAATTACTATTTACTGTTACTATTTACCTTTAGTATTCATGTTTTACTATTTACCGTTACTATTCACGATTTACTATTTACTGTTACTATTCACGATTTACTATTTACTGTTACTATTCACGTTTTACTATTTACTGTTACTATTCACTATTCACTATTCAAAATTTACCATTTTTGCTTTAAGTAGTAATCTTAATTTTCATCTTATGCCTATACCGAAATAAGATTGGTATTAATATTTCTAGAAATCGAAGGCATAAAGCAAACTCTCTTTTGGTAACAATTCAAGGTAAGAGGGAGTGAGATAAGAATATTGAACTGTCCTACACCGGGGTCAAGAGATCCGGTGTGGGGCCAGTCATAAAAGTCAAAGATTAAATGGGATTGAAGACCGGTTCTGCAAGTATCCGGTCTGTATATCCGGAGTCCCAATACGAAGAGAGTGATCTTGGCGTCCTGGAGGTCCTTCACATCGACCTCACAGGTTGGTGTGGGCGAAAGGTGGTGTCGCCTGTGAAGATTCTCCGACGCTCAAGTCCGTAATAGTATTCCAAATGTGGAATATTTTGTGATCACTCTATGGGATCCAGATAGAAGCAGAAAAAAGAGAAAAAAAAGGGCCTTTTCCAGTAAACTGAAGAGAGTTCTTATACCTGATTGGCTCGATATACGAGGACTTGTTAGTGGGGAACCACAACCTCCATTAAGCAAGTAAATGATTATTTAATGCGGACTCACCAACATGATCGAGGCAAGTGACTATTTTATATTATGCGTAGAGAAAGTAGGGCTAGTCTTAGGGAACAAATTGATCATTTCCAGGAGCAGAATATGGCTCGTAATATGGGAAATGGAATCTTCATCCTTGTCCCTGTAGCAATGCCCTTTGTCTTCTGTATGGTGACATGTGTGTTATCCGATGTGCATAGCGTTATCCTGGACAACCGATATAGGGAGAACGCCTGATACAGATTTAGAGTCCGGATGTACACCGATGACACCAGTGACACGTTGGAGAACGGTCAAAGACGTCGAAATATGTCTTATAGAATAGATACTGGTATCTAGCCCGGATCATATGTCCCCTAGCTTGTGTAAGGGACTGTGTAGCTGTTCACATAAGCTATACAACCTGCGAGAGGCCTGGATACCGGTATATTTATGCAAAAAATATTTACCTACATGTGTATTGTTCAACATTATAAGGTGGATAGGCGTGTGATGCTCGAGCCTAAAAAAATCAAGGATGCGTGTGAGGCCAGAAAATGGCAATTAGCAGAGCTCACGAGATTACTCAACTCGCTCAGCCTGTTGGCTGATGATGCTATAGAGGTGGATAGGCTGAGTGATAAGGTGGAGCAGCTCAACCTCTCAGCTGAAAAAGATAAAGTCGCTCTGAAATTAGCTGAAGATCGTCTCTCTAAGTCCAAAGAGTACGAAGATCTCATGAATAATGAGAATCTCAAGCTCAAAGATACAGCTAAAGGCTTGGAGGCTAAAAGAAGAACTCCGTAGCAGTCAAGCTAAACAGGCTGAACTAGAAGATAAGAACAAAGCTGTTGCGGAGGATTACTTTAAATAGGCCGAGGAGTGGTCCCAAAAGGAGAAGAAGTTCCTCCTTGAGATTGAGGGACTGAAGGCTAGGAGCGTGGAATCCTAAGGAACAGAGGAAGAAATTCTCAGGTTACGGGAAGATCTGGCTGTAGCCAAAGCTGAGGCGAAGGAAGCCATCGATATATGCAGCCAAGTTGCTGAAGAATCCTTCGGCCTAGCGATACGCCAGGTTTTTTACCGCAACCCCGCTGTGAAGCTAAACCTCTATGGTATGAGTCTGTTCTATGAATTCCACAGAGGGAAGCTAGTCGCTGTGGTTGAAGATCGTCATGAAGATCCTCCGGAATCCTTGTTTGGCATGCCCCCTCTTCCCGAGGGTCAAAGCATGGGATCGGATTCTGCCGTTCCTACGCCAGAAGGCGTCTCGTCTGAAGGATAATATAATTTAGATGTATTTGTTATACTTTTATCGTTTCAGTATTCAATAATCCGTTCAGTGCTATTAACTTAAGGTTGGATTAAAATAACTGCCTCGAAGAAAATTAATCAAGTCATTCGAAATAGATAAGTTTTAGAACGGAGAATTATATACATGAATACTGTCCCCAAGTATAAGTATGCTAAGGGATTGGTACCTGTCATAGGGCATTACCCTTAATTCTTTTGGGGAAAGAAGGAGTCGATCCGTTGTTCACAACAGCGGTGTCACAGGACGGATGACTATTATTAATTCGTATTGTTCTCACTGGAGGGAAAAACATCGTTCATTGTGAGAGTATTGTTCCGAGCTTAGGGAACTACAAAAATACTTCAACCAGGTATCCGTATCAGGATTTACATCGTCAATTTACAGAGTAGGTAATTGAGATTATCCGTCTGGAAGAAGTGTTCCTTCAAAAGAGGAATAACAACCATAAAGATGATGGTTGGGTCTTCCATCGTAAGGATGATGATGGGAATTGTCCACGCCAGCAGTTACATCATCAAATCACAGAATAGGTGACTGAGATCATCCGTCCTAGGGAAATACATCTCAATCGTAAGAGTACGGATTGAGTCTTCAAAACTTCCATCATAAGGATGATGATAGGAATTGTCCGCGCCAGGAGTTTCATCATCAAATCTGGTATCAAGACCGGATCATTATTTTATTGGTCCCCTAGCTTGTGTGAGGGACTAGTAAAGTTACTTATATAAGCTACATCGCTTGCATTTAGTCTGGATACCAGTTCATCTATGTAGGAAAAATATTTATCTAACGTGTATTGGGTTTCCGCATTATGTTGTCACGTGAAGAGCCGTCCTGGGAATGAAGGCTCCGTTGTCGTAACGTTCCTTACGACGGATCCGGACAAAGATTTATTGTGCGAGAATCCCGAAAGTTTTTGAAACTTGAAACTCTTGGCATTCGAGTAACAACTGCAACGTTTCTCATGATTGGTCATTTAATGCCTTTAAGCACGTGGGTGAGCCATTATTGTTTTAAATGCGCATGTCTTAGTACCACCACTCAGGGGTTTTATGGGCGTGAAATTCAAATTTTAAGGCCCATTTGAGAGGCCTTTTGACGAATCGACACTGTTTTCGCGCCTTAGGGTTTGAAACGACAGCCTTGTTTTTACAAAAGGGTGTCGTTTGGTAGTAAACGACATAACCCTTGAACCGATAATTGAGACTCTTCACACCCTATAAAAGGAGCACTTGGTGAATTCAGAAATCACTTACTCTTGCCTTCTGATGAAACTCTGCAAAAATTTCGAGAAGACGTTTGTGCTTGCTTCTGTGAAATTTGCTCCACCATCTTCTCCTTCCTTAGGTAACCATTTCCTTTATCTCCTCGTATTTTTCCTTAAGTTTTCTGAATGTCTGGGAGAGGTTATACTGGTTCGAGCCGTGTTGGCCCTAGGATTAGAGGAGGAACAGCTTCGTCTCGAACTCCTACACGTCGTGGTGGGAGGATCCCTGTGATTCCCTCTAGCACCTGGCCACTTCATTCAGAGAGGGAAGCGTTGCCTGTCTCATGGCGGAGGGTGATAATACCCTCTTCAGAATCCTCTTTTAGTGAGAGTAAGGGGAGCGCTGATTTATACCTCTCTGACGATGTGGCTTTTTATCGCAGCGCAAAGGTTTTCAATTTGGCTCTCCTTAAGATGGCTGGCGAAGGAACATCCACTAAGGGGGAGACGGGGCAATATATTCTCAAAACTGCTTCAGGTTTGTGCAACGTTATTGTACACCGGATCGATTAGGTGAAACTTCAACAAAGACATCCTTATTGTTGGGTGGCTGATGAATTTAGGGATACATCATCTTGCCACGCCAGGGACGACAGGGCAAGGCTAGAACCTCGCTTTGTAGTTCATAAAAAGGAGAAACATGAAAAGCGATTTATGGTGTTGGCGCCCCTTCCCTCAGAACGGATATGTCACATCATCCCAGATGATAGAACGATCTACATGTACGATTTCCTCTTCTTGAATCTGGGAGTACGCTTCCCCCTGACAGAGTTCCAGATGGGGGTCTTAAGATTTCTGGACTGCGCCCCCTCTCAGCTTTACCCTAACGGATGGGGGTTAGTCCGTTCTCTGGAAATGCTTGGGGAGCACTTCAACTTCACTCCGACGGTCGCCATGCTTTTTTATTTCACGCAGGTGGTCCGTCGTTCCAACAAGCAGAACGAAGGAGTAAGCCTGATCACCCTCCGGACTCTGTCAAAATTTGTCAACTTCGAGTCTTATACAGATTCAGCTAAGGCTGATGGTCGCTCCTTTAAATCATACTTCACCAGAAAATGGATTCAGCCTGAGGACCATATCTTCTGGGTAAATAAAGAAGGAATTAACAAATTCTCGGTGTGTTGGTCTCATGAGCATTTTCTGCTAACCTCCCAGGCCTATTTCACTAATGAGGATGAGCTATCCCCTACTTCCGCTTCCGTTCTCTTTGCTCTTGAAGCATACACCGCCTTGTATAAATTCTTCTCTTGCAAGCGTTTGTTAGGATCATAAATTACCCGTAAGGAATATTTACATACTTTTGATCATTCTCTTTGCTGTTATTTCTCTTTACATGTCTTGAAATTTTCTAATACTTACCATCTTCCTGTTTTGATTATGCAGTTGAGATTGAAACAGAATCTAAAGATATGGAAAAATTGAAATCTCTAAAGGCTGGAGGAAAATCTATGGCTGCTGAGAACCAAATTCAGCCAAAGAGAAACTCCAAAAAGGCCACCGCTGAGACCATTATTCTCACGTCCTCTGCTGGTGATGATGTCCCCTTGATCGAGGGCGGACCTGAAAATCCTGCCTCCAGAGTCGAAGAAAAAGAGATCAGAGAGAGGAAGAGGAAACTAAAGAATGACCCCTCAAAGCAGGTAGAGTCACAAGCCCCTCCTTCCAAAAAGGCCAAATCTTCTGAAGGAGGGACCGATTTTGGGGGCTCCAAAGGAAAAAACTCAACAGGACCAACTCCAGATGCCCCCAGCAAGGCTGCTACTTCTGGTGGTCAACCTTTGACTACTTATTTTGCACTAAAGGTTTCTTGCCCTCCTCCAAACAATTCCTGCCTCGCTCCCTTCCTGGTGTATGAGGGTCTGGTGCCTGAATCCATCCCTGAACCGAGGTACAAGCTGAAGACCACCCTCGAGCCAAAAGAGATCAAGCAAGCTTGTAAGGCCGGACGATGGTAGCTGGAAGAGTTATCTGGTCTCCTGAGGTCGCTCTGTAGGTTACGGACGACGGCCCGGAAGTCGACAGATTGACTGGCAAAGTCAATAACCTTACTGTTGCGTCTGCTAAAGACAGGGCGACTATCAAGCTTCTTGAGGATCGATTAAGGACGTCTAAGGATTATGGGGAGCAGATGTACGCAGAGACCCTTAGCCAGAAATCGACTATAACGGACCTGGAGGGCCAATTGGCTGAGCAGAAAAAGGTTAACTCTGACCTCCGCGCGAGCCTCTGTTCGAAGAAGGAAAATACCTCTAAGCTAGACGAGGAACTGAAAGCGAAGACATATAGTTATTCGAGGCAACCTGAGGAATGGGCTCGCAGGGAGAAGGAGTTGCTTTTGGAAATCGAAAGCCTGAAATTGGCGAGTCCAGGTGATGATGGCGCTGCCTTGAGAGCGGAGCTGGCTGCTGCGAACGCCAGAGCAGATGAGGCTGTTGACATTTGCGTCCAAGTTGCCGAGGAATCCTTTGGGTTGACAGTGCGTCAGATTCTTCACCACAATCCTAAAGTGGAGCTCGACTTGAGCAGTATTAATCTGTTCTACGAGTTTCATAGGGGGAAACTCATTGCAGTTGTCGATGATCATCATGAGGAAACGCCCAACACTCCATATGAGCTAGCTCCCCTTCCCAAGGGCCAATCAATGGGCCCTCTCTCCCTGGTCCCTATCCCCAAGCAACCTGGAGGTGAAGGAACAAGTGCTAATGCTGCTGCAGATGACGCTGTTGGTGATAAGGGGGTGAGGTCGGAGGAAACCAGAAAGAAAATAGTGAAGGAGCGAGCTAAAAGAAGTAGAGGCTTTTTTGTCTTATTATTTTTGTTGAATTAATATCGCTGTGTTCCAGGATCAGCTCCGGATTTCAATCAATCATTTATGTACTTTAGGATTTTACTAATAAAATGACAATTTTCTTTGTACGTCTGTCCATTGTGTTCATCTGACACCCAATCGTTTCTAAATCGTTTCGTGAAAACAGTTTAAATAGAATCGTTGTATGTGCAATGAATCAGTTCGGATTTACATGAGTAGAATGTAAAACGGATAGTAACATATAAGTACTATCCCCATGTGTGAGCACTTTAGTAACAAAGGCTCGTTTTATGGAACGTTACCTTTGATTTGGTAAAAAAGAGAGAACTTCTCCACCTCGTATTGACATATACAAGATTTGTAAGGAGAGTACCTTAACCTCTGATGATTAAACTTTCGACTATAAGCATCACGATGGGGACTGCCCTTGTGGGAAAACACGTCATCAGCGTGAGTGATTGGGAGTATTCGTCCTGAGGGGAAGCAATCGTAGTGATGTTTACTGAATCTTTATCCTGCAAGAGAATTTCCCAACCAGAAGAGTAATGTTATGTCTTCACCAGCGTTCGGTCGAACCTACTAGTTGTACTTGGAGTTCGGTTTTCATCCTACCCTCCAAGCCTTCAAAGGATAGTTCAGTTTTAACCTACTGGCCGTACCTGGAGTTTAGTTTTAATCTTACCCTCCAGGCCTTCAACACGGGGTTCAGAACAGGGCTAATCCTGAACCTACTACACCCGTTACTTGGGGTTCAACGTGGTCCTAAAAAAGAACCAGCTTACTGCGCCCAAGCCTTCACCGGTGTTCGGCCAAACCTACTAACCGTACTTGGAGTTCGGTTTTAATCCTACCATCCAAGCCTTCAACACGGGATTCAGAACAGGGCTAATCCTGAACCTACTACACCCGTTACTTGGGGTTCAGCGTGGTTCTAAAAAAGAACCAGCTTACTACGCCCAAGCCTTCACCGATGTTCGGCCAAACCTACTAACCATACTTGGAGTTCGGTTTTAATCCTAGCATCCAAGCCTTCAACAGGGGGTTCAGAACAGGGCTAATCCTGAACCTACTACGCCCGTTACTTGGGGTTCAACGTGGTCCTGAAAAAGAACCAGCTTACTGCGCCCAAGCCTTCACTGTATGGTTCACCCTTTTATACCCTCGAAGAAGTTCATCGCTAATAACGGATACGTAGTTAGGATGATCCATCCTGAAATTATTTTGTCACAACAGTGTTGTGCTTTGAATAAAATCATAAAGAAATGGGTGAACACACAAAGTATTTCATTAATTATGAATTACAAGAGGAGCTCGGTTGGGGTCATGCCTCGTTAAAACCTTCTTGGTAAAATCCAATGGGAAAAACCCAAATAAGGAAAAAGAGTACATGCCGTCT
Organism: Clitoria ternatea; assembly: GCA_037962975.1. Taxonomy (NCBI): domain Eukaryota; kingdom Viridiplantae; phylum Streptophyta; class Magnoliopsida; order Fabales; family Fabaceae; genus Clitoria; species Clitoria ternatea. The sequence goes on from CM075673.1 coordinate 142,308,428, forward strand.
TACCAACTAGCTATAATAAATGCTTAAGTTCTGAATATTCCACTTGTTGCGGATCGGGGTGCCATCAAGGTTCTCCAGGCGATACGAGCCTTTTTCGCAGACATCAGATATTCTGTAGGGACCTTCCTATGTCGGAGCGAGCTTGTCCTGGTGTGCAAACTTGTTTCCCACACTTGCTTTCCTCAGAACCAAATCCCCAACGTTGAAAGTCCTGGATTGGACTCCTTTGTTGTACCGAAGGGCGGCTTTAGCTTTGATGGCCTGGTCCCTAACGAATGGTTCCTCTCTGAGCTCTTCAATTACGTCCATCTCTGACGCCAAGTTGGCGCTGTTGCTTTCCTCAGAGAAGTACTTGACCCTCACAGAAGTAATTTGTAACTCCACAGGTATCATTGCTTCTACTCCATAAGTCAAGCGATATGGGGATTCATTGGTGGATGAGTGAGGCGTTGTCCGGTATGCCCATAGGACGTGGCATAACTGGTCTGTCCATCTGCCCTTGGCTTCCCCAAGACATTTCTTCAGCCCTTTCAGCACCTCTCTGTTAGCCACTTCAGCTTGACCGTTAGTCTGCGGGTGTTCGATAGATAAAAATATCTAGGTTATTCCTAACCCTTCAAGCAAATCTGTGAACTTCCTGTCTGTGAATTGAGTGCCGTTGTCTGTAACGACTCGTGCTGGGCCTCCAAATCGTGTTATAATGTTTTCATACATAAAACGACGAGTTCGGGCTGAAGTGATGTGTACCACTGGCTCCGCTTCTATCCACTTAGTGAAATAATCAACCCCGATGATGAGGTACTTAATGTCCCCAGGTGCTGTAGGGAAGGGACCCAAAATATCCAACCCCCATTGGAAGAATGGCCACGGGACAACGGATGTGAAGAGTTCTTCTGCTGGTGTATGGTGAAGGTTGGAAAACTTCTGGCAGGTGTTACACTTGTTAAGGAAGTCAATGGAGTCTTGTTTAATCGTGGGCCACCAATATCCAGCCCTGAGAATTTTTCTCATCAGATTTCTTCCTCCAGCGTGGTGCCCACATTGTCTCTCGTGCACTTCTTCTATTACTCCTTGTACCTCGTTTTCCTTCAAACAGATCAGGTAAGGTACTGAGAGTGCCCTTCTGTAAAGGTTATTATCAATCATAGTGAAGTATGGCAATTCCCTTTTATTCTTTTCTTCTCGTTCTCATCGGTAGGCAACTGTCCATTAGCCAGATAACGGATGTATGGGGCCATCCATGTGTCTCCGTAATCAATTACGATAGCGTTTAGAGTAGGGAATAGAGGGATGCTATGCGATGTTAGCGTACTTTGGACTACCGTTGTGGTGCTGCCTGGCTGTTTCATACTTGCTAACCTTGATAGAATATCCGCCCTTGAATTCTCCTCACGAGGGACATGTTTGAACTCAAGCGTTCAAAATTTTTCACTTAACTCTTTCACGCAGTTCAGATATAGCTGGAGTTGAGGCTCATGGACCTGGTACTCGCCTTGTATTTACGATATTACTAATTGAGAGTCGCTGCACAGGGTGACTTTGGACGCTCCGATGTCGATCGCAGCTCGCAACCCGGCGAGACAAGCTTCGTATTCAGCTTGGTTATTAGAGGTCTTGAAATTGAAACGGAGGGAGATCTCCAAGAGGACACCATCGTCACTCTCTACCACGACACCAGCTCCACAGCCTTTATTATTAGAGGAACCATCTACATATATGGTCCAGTGTCGTCGAAGTGTTGCTGGATCTGTCCCCAGCATTTCCACTATGAAATCAGCCAGAATCTGGGCTTTTATTGCACTTCGCGGCTCATAAGAAACTTCAAATTCTAAAAGTTCAATGGACCATTTTATCATTCTTCCGGCGAGGTCTGGTTCGCTCAACACAGATCGGAGTGGTAAATCCATTCTCACAATAATAGGGTAGGCATGAAAATACGGACGCAGGCGTTGCGAAGTGAAAACGACGGCAAGAGCGGCCTTTTCAATCTTCTGGTACCTAGTCTCAGCACCTTGCAACGTTTTACTTGTGAAATATATTGGCCTTTGACCATCCGGGGTTTCTTTCACCAGAGCGACCTCTAATGCTTCATCAGAAATAGATAAGTACAGGATGAGTGTTTCTCCGGGGTCAGGCTTGACCAATATCGGAGGTTTAGATAACACCTTCTTAAGCTCCTGAAAAGCTTGTTCCTACTCCTATCCCCATTCGAACTTCTTGGTTTTCTTCAAGACCCTGTACAGAGGAAGTGATCTGTGAGCCATCTTGGGCATGAATCGTGCCAAGGCTGCTACTTTGCCATTCAGGGATTGAACCTCCTTCAGATTCTTTGGGCTCTGCATGTTCAGGATGGCTTGGCATTTTCCTAGATTGGCCTCAATTCTGCGCTGTGTCAACATGAAACCCAAGAATTTCTCAGTTAGGACTGCAAAGGTTCATTTCAAAGGGTTCAACCTCATGTTGTAGTGCCTCAGACATGAAAATACTTGGCGCAGATCCTCTATGTGGTCACCTGCCGTAGAGGTCTTGGCAATAATGTCATCAATATACACTTTAACTATCTGAGTGTGTAAGCCCTCGAACACCTTATTGATCATACGCTGGTATGTGGCCCCAGTGTTCTTCAAGCCAAAGGGCATAACGGTGTAGCAAAAGACACCACGATCATTGATGAAAGCTATTTTCTCCTGATCTTCCTCCCACATCGGAATCTGGTTATATCCTGAGTACGCATCCATGAAACTCAAGTACTGATATCTAGATGAATCATCCACCATCCAATCTATATTAGGGAGAGGATACGGATCTTTGGGACAACAACGGTTCAGATCCACGTAATTAGTGCACATTCTCCACTTACCATTGGCTTTCTGAACCATGACGATGTTAGAAAGCCACGACGAATAGCGGATCTCTTTAATAAATCCGGCTGCTGCCCGGATCCATGCCAGGCATATCCGCTGCTGCCCACGCGAAAAGGTCTTTGAACTCCTGTAAAAGCGTCAATAGTCGCTGCTCCATTACTGGTTCTAGTTTGTCATTAATATGTGTAACCTTTTCTGGAGAATCCCCCAATATGATTCCCCTGGAACCTCTATCCGGTGTAGGCTTTGATGGGTTAAGCAGATCAATCTTCAATTCTGCCCTAGGGTCTAAGTCAATGAGACTCACAGACCCCGCCGTCGATCCTCCATCGTTTAACTTCCTATTTTTGTTGAAGGTTTCGAGCTTTACCATATTAAGGCTTAGGTTGTAACAGTACCTTGCCATTTCCTGATCCCCTCTAATAGAAGATACGTTGTTATCTTTGTCAATAAATTTAATAAGCAAATGAGGGGTTGAGACGATAGCCTCCATTGCATTCAGTGTGGGGCGGCCTATGATTCCGTTGTAAGGTGACTCCACATCAATCACCAAAATCCTGGACTTCACTGTTCTAGCCCCTGGCTCCCCTTCGAAAGATATCAGGGTGTCTAAGTATCCTTTGGTTGGCTGCTTAGCTCCATTGAAAGCTGTCAGATCCTACGTGTAAGGCTGCAGGTCAGAGTCATTAAAGCCCATACATTTAAAGCAGCTATAAAAGATAACATCATAGGAGCTCCCCTGATCAACAAGTATCCTTTTCACATCTTTGTTGGTGATAACTGCCACAATCACCACTGCATCATCTCCTCCAGGGATAGTTGGTCTGAAATCATCATCAGAGAAAGAGATTATTGGAGCAGCGACCCCATCTCTGTAAGGACGATTATTTATTGGTTTGCCTTGTAGAGAAAGGACCATACGATGATGGTTTTTCCTGGCTGTGATGGAAGCTCCTCCTCCAGCAAAACCACCGGCTATCATATCAATGACCTCTCTACGGCCCTGGCATGGCTGTTGGGGCATAACATTCTGCTGCGCGGGCTCACCAGTTATAACTCCCTTCTGTTTTTCAGCAGCGGTAAATCTTCTGACCGGAGTAGGACCATCATCATCACCGTCCTCATGATCTTTTCCCCATTTCTCAGTCTGGTCTGGCTCATCAAAAGACCTTCCTTTGAACAGGTATTGTTTGAGCTTGCCTTCTCGGATCAAGGTCTCAATAGTATTTTTCAGGGCTTGGCATTCGTCTGTTGAATGGCCCTTTTGCTCGTGAAATTTATAATATTTCCGAGGGTCTCCATGTCTTTGGATCTGGGGTGGCTTTCTAACCCCGTACACACTAAGTGTTGGCTATCCGACTTCCTTCAAAATCTGTGAAGGTTTAGAATTTAAAGGAGCATAATGACTAAATGTATTTACCCGTTTTTCCTGGCGCCGCGGTGCAGGGCTATCAAAGACATTGCCACGAAACGGTCTCTTCATGCGTTCCGATCTGGTCCTGTCCTTATCCCTCCGTTGTGGTTGGTGTGGCGCTGGGGATTTTCCCTTCACCGTTGTTGCTTCCAAGTGCATCTCAATGCCTACGTACTTGGATGCTTTCCTTCTGAACTCCTCGAAACTCACAGGAGGACTTTTCACCAACGACCGGCCGAAAGTAGAGTTCGGTAGGAAGGCTTCTATCATAATATGCAACTGTAGTACCTCTGCCAAGTTTGGAACAACAGCTGCTTCCTTGTAAAATCTCTTCAAGAAATCCTTGAGAGACTCACGTTCCTCTTGCCTAATCTGGGCCAGAGTATGAGATGTCTTGGGGACGTCTCTAGAAATGACAAAATGATCCACGAATGTCACTGCCATTTCTTCCCATGAGTTGATGGATCCTGATGGTAGCCCCTTGAACCAAACAAGGGCATCATCGACAAGGGTGCGAGGGAACATTCTGCACATAACATCCTCATCTGCTCCCAAGTACATGGTTTCGTACACGTATGCATCCAGGTGTTTGGTGGGATCTGTTTCTCCATCATACTTCCCAATGGAAAGTGGTTGAGTAGTTTGCAGATGCTTTGGGATGGCCACATTCATCAACCTATGAGAGAAAGGAACGTGGAGTTTGTAAGCCTCGTGGATGGTCGCTGGCTCACGTCTTCTGCCAATGGCTCTCTCTCCAGAGTCGTGTATTTACTCTTTCTCTTTGTAAGTGGGAATCTGCGAGTACTGGATACTAGCAGATTTCCTTCCCTCAACTACTTGATGTGCCCCCTCAGTCTGGGACGTTGCTTTCTCCTCCACGCTCTTTCTTTCACGTCTCAACTACACCAGTTCTTCCATTAACTTTTATATCATTTCATCTCTTGGATTAGGTGTAGATACTTGCACTATTCTCCTTGAACTCCCCACAGGCAACTCGAAAGCCAAGCGTCTGTTCGTCGGTTGTTCTTGGGTAGTGACATATTCTATGTGCCTATCTGGTATGTTTCTCCCATTGCCTTCCATGATGCAAGACAAGGCTTCGTAAACGAGAGGTGGGAATAACTTTATCGGGTCCCACTGGGCGTGCCAATGAACTGTCCTACACCGGGGTCAAGAGATCTGGTGTGGGGCCAGTCATAAAAGTCAAAGATTAAATGGGATTGAAGACCGATTCTGCAAGTATCTGGTCTGTATATCCGGAGTCCCAATATGAAGAGAGTGATCTTGGCGTCTTGGAGGTCCTTTACACCGACCTCACGCGTTGGTGTGGGCGAAAGGTGGTGTCACCTGCGAAGATTCTCCGACGCTCAAGTCACTAATAGTATTCCAAATGTGGAATATTTTGTGATCACTCTATGGGATCCAGATAGAAGCAAAAAAAAAGAAAAAAAGGGCCTCTTCCAGTAAACTGAAGAGAGTTCTTATGCCTGATTGGCTCGATATACGAGGACTTGTTAGTGGGGAACCACCAACCTCCATTAAGCAAGTAAATTATTATTTAATGCGCACTCACCAGCATGATCGAGGCAAGTGACTATTTTATATTGAGCGTAGAGAAAGTAGGGCTAGTCTTAGGGAACAAGTTGATCATTTCCAGGAGCAGAATATGGCTCGTAATATGGGAAATGGAATCTTCATCCTTGTCCCTGTAGCAATGCCCTTTGTCTTCTGTATGGTGACATGTGTGTTACCCGATGTGTATAGCGTTATCCTGGACAACCGGTATAGGGAGAACGCCTGATACGGATTTAGAGTCCGGATGTATACCGATGACACCGATGACACGTTGGAGAACGGTCAAAGACGTCGAAATATGTCTTATAGAACAGATACCGGTATCTAGCCTGGATCAAATATAATATGAAAAGACATAAAAATAATGGGAGGAGTCTCCTACTCCTTTTAAATTTAATAATATTAGTATTTTAAAATATTAACTTTTTAACTTAAAATTTATAATAAAATTTAAATTAAATATCTGATGTAACTAACTCTAAAATACCTATGCAAATACCTGGATAACCTATGCGAACTGGACTGAACCTATGCAAGGACTTGGATTATTATGACCTGTATGGACTGAACTATACCTATGTGAGGATTGGACTATATGGACCTACATAGACCCATGCGACGAATGGACTATAAAAACTCAAAATCAATCTTATTAATCTAAATAACCATTAAGATTTGAATTACATTTATGAGTGATATTTAATTTATTTAAATTGTTTATAATTGATAATATTTGATTTTGATTGATATTTAATTGTGATTAATAATATTTGATATGATTGATGATATTTAGTTATGATTGATAATGCTTAATTTTGATTGACGAATTTTGTGATGTGGAGTTTGAGCATATAGCGAGCATGATGGAAAACTAAAACTCAGTAAGAATTTTCTTACCTTACTCTTTAAATTTTTATTACTTTAAATCTTTTCTTCTTAGAAATTATTTTTATTAACTTTACTTTCAATATTTAGAATAAAAAAAATAATTAGTATTTATTTTAGAAAGAAGACATTTTATGAAAATTAATTTATAACAAATTGAGACAATTAAATCTTGAATTAAAGAAAAATTTTATAATTTTAAGTATTTTTGGATTATTCTCTTTTAATAAAATAAAATTTTTAAAAGAAAATTATTTTATTTTTCCAACTTAATAACTAAAGATATTTGGAAATAATTGAGAATTCGATCTTGTTAAGATTCAATTTGAGAAAGATTATGTAAAGTTTTATATGAGAAAGTTTTGAGATATTTAAGGCTTAGAAACTTAATTTCAGTGAGATTCAAAAACTGTACCAAATTTATTTCTGTGGGACAGAAATTCAGAGAATTGAGAAAATGTATAGTTTATTGAAATGATGTTGTAAACCTTTAAGGTATTTAATAATTGAGTTTCTAAAAGCCTTAACTAACTAAATACGCGAGTAGTTCATACAAGAAAATTTTGATTTAGGGAGGAAGAAAAATGTCACTAAATGGTAGCTAATGCCTCACAAAATCTAATAACGAGACATTAGTGAGAAAATAACTACGAATCCTTTCATAGCGAAAAAAGAAGTCGCTAATGAGCTACGAATGCAATTTCCTCACTAATGTGTCCCTACTTATAAAATAGTGAGGAAACGTTAGTCTCTAGTTTGTTGCTAAGTCACAGGAACATTTTCGTAGCAACTTTGCTATGGGATACTATTATAGGTATTGTGTCACAAAATTATAGCTAAACTTCCTCGCTGAACTGCATCAAATTCCTCGCAAGTTTGTTAGTCTATTGCTTTGCCAATTTCCTCGTTTTACTGTAGAAAATCATCATAAAAAAAATCAAATATTTTCTTGCTAATAGCCTCACAAACTTGACATAACACTCTAGCAAATTCCTCGCTAATTTGTCACTAGTTATAAAATAGTGAGAAAACATGTATCTCTAGCTTGTCGCTAAGTTAAAGCTATATTTTTTTAGCAACTTTGGTGAGGTATACTATTATCGGTGTTTTGTCACTAAAGTATAGCTAAAATTCCTCACTAAAATGCAACAAATCCCTCGAAAGTTTGCTAGCCTATTGTGTTGACAATTTCCTCGCTTTATTGTAGTAATGTATCATCATAAAATCACAAATAGTTCCTCGTTCATAGTCCATATAATTTAATTCTTTTTGGTAAAATAAATTTTTAAATTATTCATAATTTATTTTATATCTCTATACATTTTAAATTACTATGTTTTTAATGGAAGATTTATGACAAGTACACCAAAGAATAAATTGCTATTTGATTATGGTAAATTCAATCATTACAGAGATATATCGTTTGCATTAAAAAAAATACAAATTCCCAAAAATAAAGAAACATAAAAGCTATAAATGTAAACGTAAAGAATATTGAATAGCAAAACATGTCAAATGTACTCAAGCCCACCTTGACATAAAACGTATTTATACTAAATAAAATATAGCCTTCTATTTACATAAACATTTTCTAAATATAAAGGTAGAAACAAAGAATTGAGGTATGAAATGGGTCTGGAGCCCCTCCAAAAATGTATCAAGACATTAATCGTCAATGGATTGTCTGTTAATATTTGTAACCAGAAGAACCAGGGCGGAGGAGGTAAGCGATTAGTAATTTGAACATGGTCCGTTGCTTATCCTAGAGTAAACCTGCAAACTAAAATGAGATGAAAAGTTCGCTTCACTTATTAAATGCAAAAAACTTAAAGTAGACATAAAAAATTGTAGTAATGAAGACAAGTTAAAAAACCATAGTGCGTCCAATTAAATAATCAAGTCATCCATCCTTTATTAACAAATAAGTATAAATTCTCTTATAACCTCATCCTACTTATTATTTGAAGAAAGAATTGAATACTTTTTAAGTTTTCAAACACTGTATGTAATTATTTTTTTCATTGAATTTTTTCTTTCTACCAAGGATAAGCATATATCTACCAATGCATAGAATAATTAAATTTTAGAAAGAATACTAACAAATATCTTTTCACATACAAAACTTGAAATGACTATGGAATTAAAGGATTGTGCAGGTTAATAATCACCTCATTCTTGTCAACTCATCCACTTTATCACTGTTACAACCTTAAGTACAACCAAAAGATGCTTGCATGTCCATCTCATACTTAAGATGAAGCATCCGAAATAGACCATTTGGCTTTAGAAGCCTAATCACCTTTTTACCTAACTCCTCTATCTGAAGAGTAAATATCAGCATTATAATTAACTCGGCATCACAACTTTTGAATCTCTACAGGTTGACCTATTGGCTAGTCAAGCATCAGCCATATTTAAATGGACAACCTTGTACTTTTGAACCAAGGAATCTACATGAACAAAATTTCATTTGCTTTCAATTAGAATAGAAGAAACTAGAAAACAACATAATCAAGTTACAGAAGACTAAATTTACAATCACAAGGATATATATTTACAACATTGTAATCAATGACACATTTCCAAAACCCAAAGCTTATTGAATATTTCCTGCTCCATAACTATTCAACATTCTAATTACCCTTTATCTTAATGAACAACATCTTATCTTTGCCCCTTATTATCATAACCTGTTAAAAATGAATAACTACATGAGCCTATAATTATTATTTTAAAAAACCATTAAAAGCTAATTAAAATAATCTTAAACAAAAGCTTTTCTGTCCATAATCCAGATGGCTTAAACCTTATTAGGTATATCAAATCAAACTAAAAAAAGGAGAAAGAGAAATTAGGAAAGAACAAGCAATAATACATAGGGTGGAGGATTTGGCTTGGCTTTGGCTTACATTATCCCCTGAGTATTTTCCAGTGCCTAATGAGTTTCTCAGTAGCTTTCTAACCTATTTCAGAATCACCTTTCACTGTAAACCACAAAAAGATGAATCAAAAACTACAACAGGAAGCAATTTAAAAACAATCAAATAAAAATGCCACCTTAGACTCAATATGTCTCAAATTCTAAGAAATAACCTAACAATCAATGAGAACCAAATAACAAGATTTTGTGTTGCATATAAGAATCCTATCAGAATTTAGAAGCAAGTGTTTCATACATGAACTAAAAATGCATTTTTAACTTTTCTAAACCAGCATACTCAATTTTATTGGATGATAAATTTCTAAAGTGAAGACTAATTAATTGACACTGATATATTACTTAAGAAGGCTTTAGGTTATGATTTGGTTAAATGAAAGTGATGAAATCAATTACCACACAGATTTAGACGTAAATTTTCAAATGAGTTAAATAAGAACAAATTTGTGATGAAAACTCAAAAGTACAAATCTGCTGAAGGAAATGAAGAGCAACACCCAAAGGCTAAAACTAGATGTGATGGTGGGGATTCAACAGGGTTGTAACCATGCCCCCTATTGCCCATACAGGTTCCCTTTCCATAGGTTCTTTTCCAGATTTGGAAAATCTATAGTACCCACATAATATGTACCTATTTCTAAATGAAATCCAAATAATATAGAGAAAAAAGGTAGCAACTCAATCACTAATTTTAAGACTTGGAGCTGGTTGGTTTACAATCACACAGTTAATCAATTGAAGGGTAATGCTTTCGCGGAGATTTTAAAGTAGGAAAAAAAGGATTAATCATTGCAACTTGTTAGGACCTCAAAAAAATGAGAAGAATGAGAACTTTGATCAATGATGAAATAATTTTTGCACATAACTGTGCCCCAAAACTAACTCCTCAAAGAGAAATCTCTGCCTAAAGTTCTAACAAGTAACATCTGAAAACCTGAGAGCTAACACTACCTCACTTTCTATTTATACAACTGTCTTAATAATAATAACATAAGAAAGCAACCAACTAACAACTTAATAACAGAAGAAACTAATAAACTGAAGGAATACAAATAAGAAAAGAAACCATAGATCAAAGCTTTACCTTTTGTGAATGTTCCCTTTCAAAGAGATGCATCAAAATTAAAAGAAGTACAAGAAGCCGTGAACCACAAGGCACTGCATGGAAGCCTAATTAGGAACTTAGGACTTTAAATTAAATTGGAACCTTGACTGAATAAATTTCTAATTAGAAACTCTGGCTTTAGCTTACTATAGCAGGATCACTATAATGCCGGTTGTGACCATTGGAACCTAATCATGATGAATAACTATAGCTTCCTGGTCCATTGGCAACTACAATAAAGGCAGATCTCCAGTCATCGCTTGCTCCGCTGCTTCTTAGGCTACTCTCTACAAAACAAACAAGCTCACGAAATGAAAAAGATTAACCAAAATAGGGAAGTTACTAGTCCAATTCCAAATAGATGTTTTCCTACATTAATAAATATATATAAAAATAAATAAGAAAGCTACACATCCCTGCACTGCCATTTGACCAACTAGAGGCAGCAGCTGCTCGATTGTCATGAATACTCAATGTCGTGTCAATTTTGAGAGAATCGAGGATTGTTTCTAGTATCATTCTCCTCTATCGTTCTCTTTTGGTACCATTCTCTTCTGTTGCCCTAATGAAACCTTCATAAAGATGTAATAGACATACCCCAAGTTCTAACCAAATGCACCAAAACATATAACAGAGAGCACATTGCGACAAAATATCCTTTACCAAAACCACATTAAGCTAATACTAAAATTGTTCCAAGGAAGTAGGGGTTTAAGATGTCATGTTTCATGAGGAATTCTCCCTCAATAAAATTATTTACAGCCAAATAAGTTGTTATCATTTAAAAAAGGTAAGGGGAAGACATATAGGAATATTTTTATCCCAAAAAATATTAACAAATAGTGCTACTTGCCATTGTACAGCAGATTCACATTCACAGGCCCACTCAACATAAGCCAAACATCCAGTAAGCAATACTATAATGTCTACATTATAAGGTAGTTGGAAGCTGTAACTACATTGACTACAAAATATCATCGATCAATTGTATACTACATTAGTAAGACCAACATTATAATTTTTTTAATTTAATTTCGATGATAAGCTTGAAACATGAGAAAACAGTGTATGATTTAAGGGGTCACTACATCATTTAATATTTTATCTAATAAAATTAGTTACTAGTCCTATCAAACTACAAACAGTTACCTAAGTATTCATATATTTGAAAGATTACTGCCTAATTTTAAGTTCCCAAAACAAGACTCCAATATCCTCACAGAATAAGACCAAATGATCAAACAGCCAAGGCTATTAGGCAGCAGCAACGTGAGAAGAAACTAGCATGAGAAAATTTTAGACCACCCAGAAACATAAACAGAGTGAGAAGAAACTAACATAAGAAAGGTCGATGCTATGGTGACGCGGTGTCGTTCTCTTGAGAAAGCCCACGATGCTATGCGGTATCATTCTCTGGAGCATTGGTGACGCTATGGTCACGCAGAGCAATGGCCTTTGATGGCACAAGATTTGGGATTTTTGTTTTAGGACAAATAATTTGGGGTTAAAATCAATGGAATAATGGTTTTAAGTTTTGGGTTTCACTTAATTTTTAATTAGAGGGAATGATAATTTGGGGTTAAAATTAATGAGATAATGGTTTTAGTTTTTGGGTTTCACTTAATTTTTAATTGGAGGGAATAGTTTTTTTGTTTTTGAATGGGGAGGGAATAGTTAAAAATATTTTTTAATTTATAAAACTCTAGAATGAAATTGTTGAAAAGGGTTAGATGAAGTAATTATTTAAAACTCTAGAATGAAATTATGGGAGAAAAATAATTATTTAAAAATATTATACTAAATTTAATTAAATATGATTAAATAGTAATTGATAAAAATGTCCATAATAATCATATATATTATTTTTACCTACATATAATAGTATTTTTATTTCATATTTTTATGTTTCTCAAGAAGAAAAAATAATTATTTAAAATAAATAAAGGTTTATTATAAGTTAATTGTAAAAAGAAAAAATACTTTCCTTGAAAGAAATTTGAAACATAATATCTTGATACTATATTTTAAATATATTAAAAATTATCATTTTAATAAAAAAATTGATATATGTAGACCACTACCTATCTACACCCGGGTTCGTTATACAGAACCCTACCTATCTACACAATGACCGGGTTCGTTACATCAGGGCTAACACTCGCTGAACACTACCTATCAACATAGAGCCCTTTACGCAGGCTAAGAATAAGGCACTAATCCACGATATTTCCTTCTTTGCTTTGTAAATAAATTTTTTATTGTGATGAAGATAATTGTTTTATTTTAAATATATATATATATATATATATATTAGTATTAAATTTTTAGCCTCACAATATCCAAAAATATATTCAAATAGTTTAAATATTGAAAATGATCATGTAGAAATTTGTTTGCTAAATACTAATTCATTTTGACATAGGCAGAGAACTCCCTTGAACCCAGGATTAAAAAACAAATTATTCTTATAGTTTCTTCTATTACACAAAGAAATAATTTATAGTTCATAAATTATTTTTACATCAATCATCATTATATAAGATTTTCTATAAAAATATTATATTTAATTAGATATATGTATATAGTTTTTTCATTATGATGAAGATAATTGTTTTATTTTAAATATATATTAATATTAAATTTTAATCCTCACAACATCCAAAAATGTATTCATATAGTTTAAATATTAAAAATGATCATGTAGAAATTTGTTCGTCAAATACTAATTCATGTTGACATAAATATTAATTATTTTTAAATTTTTTATTAAATGAAATACTTATTTCAAACTACATATATTAGTATTTCTTATAGTCATGAAACTATTACTTCTTATAACTCTAGTTTACTTCTTCCATTCCTATTTATAAGACAAAGAATAAGTATGTTTTGGTTTGTAAATAAGTTTTCCATCTTGCCTCTTTCACCCGTCTTTCAGAAGTGCCTTGCAGGTTATTTCCTCGGCAGAGAACTCTCTTGAGCCCAAGCTTAGAAAACAAATTATTCTTCCAGTTTCTTTTATTACACAAAGAAAAAATTTGTAGTTCATAAATTATTTTTACATCAATGATCATTATGTATGATTTTCTTTATAAAAATATGATATTTAATTAGATACATGCATATAGTTTTTTCATTGTGATGAAAACAATTGTTTTATTTTAAATATATATATATATATATATATATATATATATTAAATTTTAAACCTCACAATATCCAAAAATGTATTCATATAGTTTAAATATTAAAAATGATCATGTAGAAATTTGTTTGTCAAATACTAATTCATGTTGACATAAATATTAATTATTTTTTAAATTTTTTATTAAATGAAATACTCATTTCAAATTACATATATTAGTATTTCTTATAGTCATGAAAGTATTACTTCATATAACTCCAGTTTACTTCCTTCATTCCTATTTATAAGACAAAGAATAAGTATGTTTTGGTTTATAAACAAGTTTTCCATCCTGCCTCTTTCACCCGTCTTTCAGGGGCGCCTTGCAGGTTAGTTCCTCGGGAGAGAACTCTCTTAAGCCTAGGATTAGCAACCAAATTATTCTTACAGTTTTTGCTATTACACGAAGAAATAATTTGTAGTTCGTAAATTTTTTACATCAATCATTATTATATAAGATTTTCTTTATAAAAATATGATATTTAATTAGATATATGTATATAGTTTTTTCATTATGATGAAGATAATTGTTTTATTTTAAATATAAATATTAATATTAAATTTTAAACCTCACAATATCCAAAAATGTATTCATATAGTTTAAATATTAAAAATGATTACGTATAAATTTATTTGTCAAATACTAATCCATTGTGACATAAATATTAATTATTTTTAAATTTTTATTAAATGAAATACTTATTTCAAATCACATATATTAGTATTTCTTATTGTCATGAAACTATTACTTCCTATAACTCCAGTTTACTTCCCACATTCCTATTTATAAGACAAAAAAAGGTGTATGAATGGTCTTATATATTCATTAGAAAAACTACCAGCCTAAAAGCATTTAATAGGATAAAATTGGAATGTTACAATGCTTTTTATAAAAATTAATGCATTGATATATTTTTTTAAATTTGTATACTTTGGTTTGACCAATCATAACAAGTAAAGAATTATTTATATAATTTAAATATTATATTTTTATCTAATATTAATTATTTACATACATATATTTTTTTAAAAATATAGGTTTCATTCTAAAAATAAAATAATTGTTAAAAATATAAGTTTCATTCTAAAAATAAAATAATTGTTAAAAATATAAGTACTCTTGAACCAATATAAAAATATAACTCTCTCCAATATAAAAATATTTATTTGTTTGCCTTTTAATAAAATATTCTTAAATATTAATATCGAAAACCTGGCACATTTTTGAAATTATTAGCATTCACAAAACAAAGTCGGGGCAAAAAGAAAATAATACAGGTTATGGAGGAGATTGAAGACTGAAAGACAAATTGAATTAACAACATTCTACATTTTACCTATTAGTATAAAATTGGGCAAAAGCTAAGTATACAATTAGTGCTATTTTACCAAGTGGATTGAATGAAAGGAGTCAACCTCTACTTAAGTTTGCTTTGAAAGAACCAAGGAAAGGCAAATTGTGAATTAGCCTTTTCATTGCAAGGGGCTTTAGTGAATGACTTTGAGATAAATATTTATTAATTATACATTATGCAGGATTTTGATGGTTATGTTACTAGTAATTTTTATTTATTAGGATCTTCATATATTTCATACTAGTAAGAAACAAAATTCATAAATTTTCCAATTAATTATTGTGGGAAGGATCTAGTAGTTATATTATACTGCTTGTAAGGACTCTGTAGCCATGTCCTCTGCTGCAGACTTGTAATTTTCCTCAGTATCACCATCATACCAGTATAATCTCAGGTCACACTATCTACATATTCTTCATTCTTAAAAGTATATATGAGCATGGATTAGTAAATTCTAACTCCATCTGCTGCATAATTGTTATATCAATTCAAGAGTTCCAGTATAAAAGAAATAGTGTAGAAAGACCTGTTATTGTAACAATGAGAAGAGTATTTAAAATTCTAATTCACTAATAAACTAAAATTGCATAAATAGAAGATAAAGCATACTAGATAATGAGGGGAAACAAGAATAATTTGCTGGTCACCATAAACTGGTTCATATGGCATAGAACAATCTTTATTAAAAACTATATTAATCAATTTTTATTAAAAACTAAGATTAATTAAGAAATTCTTTCATGAAAAAAATTAGTCAAATAAAATCCAATAAACACAACACTTATCTGTATTATTTCTAAAGGGAAAAGAACAATCTTGAAATATAGGGCTCACTAAGCTCTAACTGATAATTCTTCAGCATTTTTATTCTTAAAAAATATATGATTTTGCTCTTACCAAATTTTCTTCATTTTCTGTTAGAAATTTAAAAATCACAAAGCTAACTTGTGAGTTTTAAAATATAGAAATCGGAATTGTGGGTTACAAACAATGATATATTGTTGTTAACAACTCTAACAAACAACAATAACTTCTCACTTAGGTTAAGATATCTAACTAAAATATAATATTAAAATATATAACTAGCAAGATATATATGAAACAGACATTCAAAAAGTGTACAACCAATTCAGCTTGAAAACCATCCCCTATCTGGACAAGTGCATGATCTGGTTTATTTCAGAGAAGTTTAATTCTCACAATGTTCCCATAAATAGAGAATAAGTTGAATAGTTTATCCTCGTCAATTCTCTGAAATAAACAGATTTCAAGCTAAATGAACTGAGGAATGGAAAGAACTTTATAGAAAATGCCAGACAAAATGCTTACATCAGGATCAAGATTAGATACAAGAAGTGTACATCTGTCGTTTGTCCTGGTTATTCCAGGAGGCAAGCCTCCACCAAAGGCAGCTACAATGGCTGTAGAATTAGCCATCTATAATTGAAAAATAATAATAAATAAGTAAATTATTCTTTCAAAAAAAAGTAAAAAACATCTCAATTTCATGTATGTATGTAGTCCTCTTACTAAAAATTTAAAGGTAAAATTACGCTGTTGAGCCCTTATTTTTTTTTATCAAATTAGTCCTTTATCTTTAAAAAAATTTCAATTGGTCCCTAATCTTATCCTTTTACCCAAATTGGTCTCTTATGATTTTTAAACTCTCACATTTTCCCTTTCGTTGTTCTATTAACTCATTTAACAAAGCTCTCAAATGGGGCAAAATATAAAACAATTACAAAAAATAAGGGACCATTTTAGGTTAAAAACAGATAATGAGAATCAAAATAAATCTTAAAAATAAGAAGCTAATTTGGGTTAAAAAAACACAAGGGACTAATTTGGGTAAAAAAAAGACAATGGACCAAATCAAAACAAATTTTAAAGATAAATACAGAACCAAACAAATTTTATACATATTAGAATTTAATTCATAAAGACCAACATATTTGATTCCTAAATTGATAAATACAGAACCAAATAGAACATACTTGTGAAGCTTTTCCTTTATGCTCTGTAAGGAGATTTGGGTTTGTGAAGTCCCTTTGAAAGATGAAATGAAGTCAGCAACAAAATGTCAAAAAGTAGTTAACAAGTGGACAAAAGTAGAAATACTATACTGACTCAATCACCTGGAACGGTCATTATTGTAGTTCACTTATAATTCATCAAGGCTGCAATTAAGATGATTATATGTCAATATAAGAAATAAATAAATAAATAAATAAAAGAGATAAAGATAAAATGAAAAGATAGTTTCTTTTTGGAGGGGAGGGGAGTTGGCTCAAACAGAAGCAGAGCATAAGTTATATACTAAAAAATTATACCCACTTTAAGAACTGAATGTCCAGCTGACAACAACCATTTTGAAATGTTCAATCACCATTCAAAAATAATATGAAAATTAATTTGGACTGGGCAACCCATCTTTCACTAATTGGGATGCTGAATATTATTTGTAAAGCAACATCAAAGTCAGTTAAAAAAATCAAGGAAAGGAAGAACATTGGTTTAGTTCTTGAACACTAAAAACATACATTTATGTCTTATGCATTTTCATCAGCATGATCTGAGAGGCATAACCTGCATATTTTGTTCAAATAATCTGAGAGTTGTTGGAGTATCATCCTTGGAATGCCTGCGGTATCGTGTAATAGTATCTAGCATACTGTATCATTAGATATATATGACTTGGTTCAGGTCTGTTGATCCATGGTCAAAATATTAAGCATTTGCTTAGAAACTGAGAAAAGAGACAAGGACATAATCAAGTTATAACATCTAAAACTAAAAGAACACCAAAAGGGAGGTACTAATATACCAAAAGATTATCAGAAACAAGGCATGGTAAGATCTCAAGTTCTATCTCCCAAGAACCCTTGAACAACTCAAAAGTACTTAAAGGGGGAAAAGAATAAGTAAATTGACTTAAAGATGCATTTAGTGATAATGAAAGCTAAACAGTAAAACGATTTACCAGCAGGAATCAACTTTGGAATTTGAAATTGAATTGAATGAATGCAATTTGTTACTGCTTCACTGAGTCCAAAATTTGCTCGTTGCACTCGTAGAATGTCGAAAGCTATCGTTTACCTCATCCTCACCATGGCTTGAGCTAGGTCTAGCGTAGTGTTAGCAAGCCAAGAGTGGGGTAGTTGGAGAGGGTTCAGAGGCACAACCTTAGGTACTACACTTAGACACAAGAGGATTGGCCAAGATCTAGTAATTTTCCTTGCGCCCCGAGAATGGGGATGACTGGGGTTTGCATTTTTTGTGTTGTGTAAATCTGGGGGGTTGGGGTTTGGTGGAGTGAGCTATGTGAAGAGACGATAGTGGGAAACTAAAATTTTTAAGGAAGATACTAAATTAGCATTTGAACAAAAATGTAATGGTATTAAGATAGAACACAGGAAATGTTGCAGTGACTATTCTTTTCACATTGCAACATATAGGGATTACCTAGGAGACTTAGCCTAGTTAACTTCGGAGGCAATAATCTAGCTATTACTTTGCTAATTAGCTATTATTTTGCGAGTCAAATTTGTCCTCATTATATTTTATAGCTAAAATTGACATCTTTTTTACATAATTTTATAATAAATAATATTATTTAAAAAAAGTAACATAGTTAAGAATTAGCTAGACAATTTTCATAGCAAACATTCAAAATAAAAAAATATATATTATCATGCTCTAGCTAGGGAAATATTTCGTAGCTAACAGGTTAGCGACAAAACTAACCGTTGCGAGAGAAATTTTCTTGCTATATTCTCGTTAGATAGTCACTAAGTTTTACAAACTGAAAAATTGAAATTATTACGAGAAATTTTAACTCCTCATAAAGTCCTCGCTAATTTTTCCCTTTTTAATTACAACTTAGCGAGGAAACAATTTCCTAGCCAATTTTCATAGCTAATTCTTAATTTTCTTGTAGTGATAAATCATTAAAGTGAAACAAAATGATATTGTCTAGGGACAGATTATAGAAACCGAGGATACATTAGAGGGGGCTTAATTACGAGCCTTGGGATGAGAGGGTGTGAAAGGGTGCTTCAGGGGATCTGGGGTAGCTCCCTAGTGTCAGGTACTTTCACAATAAAAACTTTCTCAATCTGACTAGTCTCTAAGTGTTTCCATGCAAGTTGAGCTGTTCATATTATTATTATTCGGACTTATGGAACAGTGTAAACTCCTGGTTGGCTCAGTGCAAATTAAAATTTAAGGGCCCACATATATAAGTAAGTCATGATGAAGATATTGCATAACATTCATGCATTCATAATTGATTGTGTATGTGATTGTGATTGATATTATTATGTATTGGTTTGTGAAAACCCTTTGTTGCTTATGTCTTATTCGAGAATATTATATTCTGTTTCTCACTCCTTTCTCCGTGTTTTTGTTTCATATATTCTAAATTGATGGTTCAGAGGGAAGGATCGAAGAATCTCAGCAGTAAATATAGCACGTTCTAGAAAAGGAGCTCGGTATGAATACCGTGGTCCAATGAATAAATAATTGCTTCTGGGCCATGGAGTTTCCTCTCTTTCTTATAATGTTTAATGTTTATTTTCTTCGGATGAATGTTAAATTACTTTATAAAGTTTTAATAATATTTATGAGGTATTTAAGAAATAATGTATGTAATTTATTCCGATAGTTTCTTTTTAACAATCATATCTTTTAAAAAAAATTATAAATTTTTCTGTAATTTATTAAGGTGTAACAGAGGGTGTTACAAAATGGTATCAGAGCAGTTAATCCAATAGGCCTGGGGAAAAGGTCTATCTTGCTTTATCTGTAAACCCTGTGTAGGTAATAGAAAATAGAATATCTGACTTAGTAGTAACTGTGATTGATGTGACAAATCTCAGTTATTGTGAAACAAGAAACTAATGGCCAGAAACGATCTTGCTGGAGTTGTAGAATGCTTAATCAATGCAATGGGAGCACGTGAAGGTCAAGGTAATGATGCCTTGAGAAGGTTGGACTTTTCTGAAAAGCGCAATCCACCTCGTTTCAAGGGAGGATATAACCCTGATGGAGCACAAACCTGGATTCGAGAGATAGAGAAGATCTTTCTAACATTGCAATGTAATGAAGCTGATAAGGTAGTCTTTGCTCCTTATGCCTTATCTGAGGATGCCAAACATTAGTGGGATAGCATGCATAGACAATTCGAAGTCAACGACATGGAGTTCACTTGGGATCATTTCAAGGATATGTTTCTGGAGAAATACTTTCCAGCTGATGTTAAAGAGAAAAGACAATTCGAATTCCTGTCGCTGACCCAAGGAAATATGACCGTTGGAGAGTACGCATCCGGGTTTGAAGAGCTATCTCGTTTTCATTCTCATTATAGTGATACTACTAACGAAGGTGATCAGTGTGCAAAGTATGTAAGTGGACTGCGGCCAGAAATTAAGGAAGCTATACGAATGCAGGAAATCCGTGAATTTTCTGTATTGGTAAATCGCTGCAGGATATTTCAAGAGGATCATAAGGATAGAATGACCAAAAGTCGTGAGCCCATTCATAAGACTGGAGAAATAAGAAGTGGAGGACCTCACCATGACCAAAGAAGAGACTTCAGGAGAAATAAGCCTTACCAAGCGCCATTTCACCGGTTTGGAGCAGCATCTGTTCCTAATAGACCCCAAGCTTCAACTGGAAGCTATTACCCGACATCTGCACCAAATTTTAAATGTTTTATCTGTGGAGAACCACATTTGAAAAGGGATTGTCCTAAAACACTTATGTTTGCTTTAAGTGTAACAAACCAGGTCATCACATCAAGGATTGCCCAGAGATGAAGAGAGAAAACCCTGAAGGTGCGAGTACAAACATAAATACTCAAGGAGGCGTGCACAGTGCAGTCAGAAGGCCAAAGGCAAAAGGAAAGGTTTTTACAATCACTGGAGAATAAGCATCTCATTATGATTCCATGGTAGAAGGTAAGTGTATCATTAATAAGATTCCTTTAACTGTTATGTATGACTCAGGTGCATCACATTCCTTTATTGCCAATGACTGTGTAGAAAAACTAAAATTACCTATGATAGAACTGCCATTTGACTTATCTGTATATACTCCTGGAAACAATCCCATTATCACTTCTAAAGCCTGTTGGAAATGCCCTATTGCCATAGATGGTAGGGACTTTAAGGCTAATCTTTTCTGTTTACCCCTTTCTGGCTTAGAAGTTATTATTGGGCTAGATTGGTTATCTGACAATCATGTTCTAATAGATTGTTATAATAAAACCATAATGTTTAAAGAACCAGTGAATTTGAATCCTGAGGATTCGAGATTTCTAACCGCCAACCAAGTGAGTGCCTCTTTAAAAGGAGGGGCTCAAGGATTCATGCTATTGCTTTCAACGAAAGGAGAGCAAGAATCAAAAATAAAAAATCTACCGGTTGTGTGTGAATTTCCTGACGTTTTTCCTAAAGATATCCCTGGTTTACCCCGAGAAAGAGATGTGGAATTCGCTATTGATCTAGTACCTGGAGTTGGACCCATTTCAATTGCACCATACTGAATGTCACCTCTAGAATTAGCAGAGTTGAAGAAACAACTTGAAGAGATGATAGAGAAGCAGTTTATACGACCTAGTGTATCCCCCTAGGGTACACCAGTGTTATTGGTTAAGAAAAAAGATGGTAGCATTAGGTTGTGTGCAGATTATCGGCAACTGAACAAGGTGACGATCAAGAACAGATATCCTCTGCCAAGGATTGACGACTTGATGGATCAGCTGCATGGTGCCACGATGTTCTCCAAAATTGATTTGAGGTCTGGATACCATCAAATAAGGGTGAAAAAAGAAGATGTACCAAAAACTGCTTTTAGTACACGCTATGGCCATTACGAATATCTAGTAATGCCTTTTGGTGTAACTAATGCACCAGCCGTATTCATGGATTATATGAATAGGATTTTTCATCCATATCTAGATAAATTTGTAGTGGTGTTCATTAATGATATATTAGTGTACTCTAAAAGCAGAGAAGAACATGTTGAACACTTGAAGATTATGTTGGAAATCTTGAAAAAGAAATGACTGTATGCAAAGTTGTCAAACTGTGAATTCTGGTTGGAAGAAGTGAACTTTTTAGGACATGTAATTAGTCAAGGAGGAATAGCTGTATACCCTTCCAAGGTGGAGGCAGTTTTAAAATGGGAGAGACCAACTACGATCACTGAGATTAGAAGTTTCTTGGGCTTGGCTGGATACTATAGGAGATTCATTGAAGGATTTTCAAAGCTAGGATACCCACTGACCAAGTTAACACGGAAAGGACAACCTTTTGTGTGGACGACACAATGCGAGAATAGTTTCCAAGAGCTGAAAGATCGACTTACTTCTACGCCGGTGTTAGTACTATCGAAGTTTTAAAGTTTACTGTGATGCGTCTAAACAAGGACTAGGAAGTGTACTCATGCAAGACAAGAAGGTTGTAGCCTATGCGTCACGCCAGTTAAGGCAACATGAGATTAACTACCCTACCCAAGACTTAGAGTTAGCCGCTGTAGTTTTTGCCTTAAAGATTTGGAGGCATTATCTATACGGTGCAACATTCGATGTGTTTAGCGATCATAAGAGTCTCAAGTATTTATTCGACCAAAAAGAGTTAAACATGAGGCAACGGAGATGGATGGAATTCTTAAAGGACTACGACTTTGAGTTACAATACCATCCTGGAAAAGCGAACGTAGTAGCTGATGCTTTAAGTCGAAAGTCTCTACATGCGTCCACAATGATGATTAAAGAGTTAGAATTGATAAAGAACTTCAGACATCGTAACCTAGCAGTAAAGGTTAATGCTAACAGCTACAGATTAGAAGCATTGCAAGTGACAAGTGAATTCCTTAGGCAAGTTTTAGAGGCTTAATGAGAGGATGAATTCCTGCAAGAGAAGAAAGAACTCTTGAAACAAGGAAAAAAAGTCGAGTTCAATGTAGGAAATGACCAATTATTGAAGTATAAGGATCGAGAGTGTATCCCTGACAAAGAGGAGTTAATGAAAGCAATTCTAGAAGAAGGCCACAAAAGTTATATGAGCATTCATCCCGGAGCTACTAAAATGTATCAAGATTTGAAGAAGTTATTTTGGTGGCCTGGAATGAAGAAAGCAGTGGCAGAGTGTGTGGCTGCATGTCTAATTTACCAGAAGGTTAAAGTAGAACATCAAAAGCCCCCTGGAATGCTACAATAAATGGAAATACCAGAATGAAAATGGGATAGCATTACCATGGATTTTGTGACTTCTTTACCTAAAACTCCATTGGGACATGATTCAATATGGGTAATAGTTGATAGATTAACCAAATCTGCCCACTTTATTCCCATCAATATTCGTTACTCTATGGAGAAGCTGGCGAAATTATACATTGAGGAGATTGTGAGATTGCATGGAATTCCTTCAAGTATCATTTCTGATCGAGACTCTCATTTTACATCATAATTCTGGAAGAGCTTACACAAGGCTTTGGGAACAAGACTACGTCTGAGTTCAGCATATCATCCTCAGACAGATGGACAATCAGAAAGAACAATCCAATCTCTAGAAGACTTGTTACAAGCTTGTGTGTTATAGCATAAAGGAAGTTGGAATCAATTCTTACCATATGTGGAGTTCACCTACAACAACAGTTTTCATGCTAGCATTGGCATGACACCTTTTGAAGCATTATATGGAAGAAAATGTAGGACCCCGCTATGTTGGTTTGAGACTGGTGAAAACTTGATGCTAGGACCAGAGTTGATACAACAAACCACGGATAAAATCAAAATAGTTCAGGAAAAGATGAAGGCAACACAGAGCAGGCAGAAAAGTTACTATGACAAAAGAAGAAAGCCGCTCGAATTTCAAGAAGGCGATCATGTATTCTTGAAAGTCACACCTACGACTGGGGTCGGTCGGGCAATGAAATCTCGAAAACTAACTCCTAGATTTATTGGTCCATATCAAATAATTCATAAAGTTAGTCCTCTTGCCTACCAAATAGCATTACCACCTTTTCTTTCTAATATCCATAACGTTTTTCATGTGTCAAACTTACGAAAGTATATATCTGATCCTACACATGTTATTGAACCTGATGTCATACAAGTTAAAGATAATCTTACATATGATGCACCACCTGTCAGAATAGGTGACAGAAGAATAAAAAAGTTAAGAGACAAGACAATTCCGCTTGTAAAGGTCATTTGGAGTTAAACAAGAGGAGAAGATGCTACATGGGAACTAGAAACTGAGAAGAAAGAGTCTCATCCTCATTTGTTTTACTAAATAATGTAAATTTCGAGGATGAAATTTTCTAAGGGGAGCAGAGTTGTAACATCCCTATTTTTATTTTTATATTAAAATTTTGAAGGAATTAAATTATGGTTCTTTAGAACTTTTTAATCTACGTATTATTTATGATTTTTTGGAATTTTTTGGAATTTTGAATTATTTTAATAAAATAATATATTTTATATAATTTTAAATTCATATAAAGTGACTTAAAATTAAAAATATTTATAAGAAAGTGAATTTAAATTATAAGAAAATTTCTAAAATCTATTTCAAGTAGACTTATCTAAAAATTATCGGTTAGAGAAAAATCTTGATTTTTTCCAATCGTTAAAAAAATTAGGAATGTATCAATAAATTTTTTTAACAGAAAATTTTGGATTTTTAAAATTTAAACTTTATATTACTTATTATAAAATTAGTGAGGACTGATATAATATCGCTAAATTCCAAAAAGGACTGATTTTGAATATTTAAAATATACCAAGTGAAAGGTTACTATTTGGCTTAATAATTCAGCTGACATTTACTATGCAAAACACTGTGCATATACAAAATTTTCAAAAGGTGCACAGTAACCAGGATTTAAATTTCAAAAATGCAGAGTACTTTTATATTAAAATAATAAAATGCATAGTAATTTTTCTTCCTATAAATACCGAAGGAATTCTTCTTTAGAATTCACAATTTTAGATTAAGTTTTCTTAATATAGTAGTGCTAGTGAGATAGTAGTGGAAGTAAGAGAGAGAAATAAATTTTTTTGGAAGAAGGTTCTGCTAAAATTCTAAGGGAAGAATACGTCTCTCTTATATTTTTTAGAGTTATTTTCATATTATTTTTAGAAATCTATTATTATACTGAAAATAATATTATTTTAAGTTACTATTCTGAATAATAAAATACTATTTCAATAGTAAATTACTATTTACTATTACTATTTACCTTTAGTATTCATGTTTTACTATTTACCATTACTATTCATGATTTACTATTTACCATTACTATTCACGATTTACTATTTAACGTTACTATTCATGTTTTACTATTTACTATTACTATTTACTATTCACTATTCACTATTCACTATTCAAAATTTACCATTTTTACTTTAAGTAGTAATCTTAATTTTCATCTTATGCCTATATTGAAATAAGATTGGTATTAATATTGATAGAAATCGGAGGCGCAAAGCAAACTCTCTTTTGGTAACAATTCAAGGTAAGAGGGAGTGAGATAAGAATATAATATGAAAAAACATAAGAATAATGGGAGGAGTCCCCTACTCCTTTTAAATTTAATAATATTAGTATTTTAAAATATTAACTTTTTAACTTAAAATTTATAATAAAATTTAAATTAAATATCTAATGTAACTAACTCTAAAATACCTATGCAAATACCTGGATAACCTATACGAATTGGACTGAACCTATGCAAGGACTTGGATTATTATGACCTGTATGGACTGAACTATACCTATGCCAGGATTGGACTATATGGACCTACATAGACCCATGCGAAGAATGGACTATAAAGACTCAAAATCAATCTTATTAATCTAAATAACCATTAAGATTTGAATTACATTTATGAGTGATATTTAATTTATTTGAATTGTTTATAATTGAGATTTTGATTGATATTTAATCGTGAGTAATAATATTTGATGTGATTAATGATATTTAGTTATGATTAATTGTAACATCCCAGGTATTTTAATAAAATTATGAAGAATGAAAAATATTAGTAAATGTTTTAGAGAATTAATTAGTATTTAATCTGCATGAAACGGGGTCAAGGAACCCAGTGTTGGACCGGTCTCAGATATGAAGACCAAACAACGTTGAAGATCGGTTGTTCAGGGGAGAGCGGTCACAGACGTACTGTCTTGTGATTATTCGGTGTGCCTGATGTGATATTAGTTTATCCGGTGTGAGCAAGATACCTAACTAGGAGCTATGGTCCGGATCAACTTATTATGATGACTAAGACAATGGATTACCGTAACCATGATGTGAGAACGGATGCAATATCCGACCTCTCAAGCTGTAGCTCGGATTTCCGAGGTGTGGGCACTATGTTAGAATACCGGTTGGCCGGTATTCAGACTGGGCCAATACTCTTACGAAGTATTAGAGAATTGTGAATAATTAAACGTTGTGGGAATAAATAAGTATAGTTGATTTGATAACTATACAAGAGTTCAATGTGGTGAAATTGATTAAAGTTTTAATGAGAATACAAATAAAATAAGGGGAAAAGGCGATCATACCCCTAAGCTTTATATAAAAAGAGATTCTCTTTCTCCTCTCTTCATTATTCGCAAACCATTTCTTCTTCTTGGTCTGTTCTCCCTCTTCTTCGTCTTTGTCTCTCTCATTGCTGAAATTGCATGCTCTGGAGGAAGACTTCGTTCGTGTTAAAACTTCAATCAAACTCCATTTCTGTGATCGTGGTCTCAAGGTGAGTCCATTGACCCCTTTTATTTGTGGTCCCTCATTCTCTTCGTTTCTCGGGTAACCAAGGGCCATGCATGGCTGTACTCGAGTCCGTTCTCCCCTCCTTTGGTGAGTGTGAACTCAAATATGGCCTAAGAACTGAGAGCATTAAAGTTAATAGGCTTTATCTTTTGACCCGTAGGAAGGAGGTTAAGCAACACAAGGCTGAGTGACGGAGCTGAGACTGTGAACCCAACGATAAGAGGGCATAACCGACACCAAGAACAGATTGACAAAGCTTGAAACAGAGGTAAGGGGGTGTTCGGGTTATGATTAATTAGAATAGGATTTATTCCTATCCGAGTCACTGAATAGTATGAGCAGAGTAAGAAAATGTTATCGAGTAGTGGGGTGTGCTTATGTTTATGCGTGTGCCATTGTGTGCATCGGTCAGCTGAAGATCGGGTGTGTGGTGGAATTAATCTTGTTACGAACTTAAATTATTTAGTGCTGAAGTGATGTGGACATGTTGTGTGTAAATGCATGTGTAGATAACTTACAATAGCATGAAATACGTGATGATTGAGATAATTGGTATGTTATGTTGAGGGGTTTGACGAGTCGGTCACCCTACGCTGTGAGCACAGGACAGTTTCTGTCAGTTGCAAGCAGTAATCGAAATGATATGTTTATGTTTATATAATGAAATTTGATTATGTGGTGGAGGACGACCAACGGTATGAATTACCCTGTTTTTGGCTTTAGTGGTCAAGTCGGACCCAGTTAAGCTACCCAGAGGTCTTTAACCCAGTGGTTGAGGGGGAGCCAAGTCGGGCTCGGTGAACCAAGTCGGGTTCACGGGATGTCAAGTCGGACTCCCAGCTGAAGGTCGATCCTTTTAGTATCCGGATACTAGGTGTCAGATTTTGTCTGAGAGTCAGTTGTGATAATTGAAAAGTTGTGATTGGTATATTTGCCGAAGTGACATTTCTTATATTTTCTGAGTGAAGTTTATTCCATTGGCTAAAGTGTGAATTAATTACCGAGTATGATGTGTCATGATTGTCGAGTGAAGAAAATGCAATTGGGCGTACTTTATGTATATATATATATATATATATATATATATATAACTTGTTAAATTTTGTTCTATATTAATTATAATGCCAAATACTCACCCTTGCTGTTGTTTCAATTTAGTAACCAGTGACAGGGAGGAGGTAGGAGCCATAGAGTCGCGCCAAGGGGGAGAACGATGCCAAGGTCCGAGTGACTTTGAGTGATTTAGTGGAGTTAAATGTGTGTATCAATAATTTCTGAGCGTTTATTATTAGCTGTGTGTTAACTGGAATTGAATCGGGGGTGAATTTATATTTTAAAAATACATTGCTATTTATCTATGTGTTTTCATGGTTGCTATGACGACTTGTTGACTAGAGGAATTATTCTCGAGTGAGGAGTAATCGAGAGATCTCCCCCCGGACGGGAGGTTAGGGTGTTCCGAGTGAGATTGGCTGGGAGAGAGTTCCAAGTGAAGGAGTGTATAAAGATTCCGAATGAAGAGGAATTAGACGTACCGAGTGGAAATTTGAGTTCCTTCTGAGGGAAGTAAGGATAGAGTATTCACCGAGCGAGGATACCTGAGAGGCAATAAATGAGTAAAAGAGGGTGCTTTATCCCCGGGGGAGTTGTGACCGAGCGAAGTTTTCTGAGTGAAAGGGAGTCGAGTGATTTTCCGAGTGAAATCCTTTCCGAGTAAACTATTTTACCGAGTGAAACCCCACATGAGCCGCCGATGCGTTTTGTCCATTTGGTCTTCAAGGTGGTATTCGCTTAAGCAATTGATCCTTGTCTTCTTCTTCTTCTTCTTCTTCTTCTTCTTCTTCTTCTTCTTCTTCTTCTTCTTCTTCTTCTTCTTCTTCTTCTTCTTCTTCTTCTTCTTCTTCTTCTTCTTCTTCTTCTTCTTCTTCTTCTTCTTCTTCTTCTTCTTCTTCTTCTTCTTCTTCTTCTTCTTCTTCGGTTAATTGACGTATTTCCAATCGATTATCACTTTCAGTAGCTCTAAGAGTTGTGAATATTATTTTATATTAAGACTTAGATATTTATTTAACATGAAAAATTTATCACGAAAACAATTAGTTGGGTGTAATTTAAAAAGGTAAATAGACCTAGGATGTTACATTAATAATGCTTGATTTTGATTGATGAATTTTATGATATGGAGTTTGAGCATATAGCGAGCATGACGGAAAGCTAAAACTTAGTAAGAATTTTCTTACCTTACTCTTTAAATTTTTATTACTTTAAATCTTTTCTTCTTAGAAATTATTTTTATTAACTTTACTTTCAATATTTAGAATAAAAAAATAATTAGTATTTATTTTAGAAAGAAGACATTTTATGAAAATTAATTTATAACAAATTGAGACAATTAAATCTTGAATTAAAGAAAAATTTTATAATTTTAAGTATTTTTGGATTATTCTCTTTTAATAAAATAAAATTTTTAAAAGAAAATTATTTTATTTTTCCAACTTAATAACTAAAGATATTTGGAAATAATTGAGAATTCGATCTTGTTAAGATTCAATTTGAGAGAGATTTGTAAAGTTTTATATGAGAAAATTTTGAGATATTTAAGGCTTAGAAACTCAATTTCAGTGAGATTCGAAAACTGTACCAAATTTATTTCTGTGGGATAGAAATTCAGAGAATTGAGAAAATGTATAGTTTATTGAAATGATGTTGTAAACCTTTAAGGTATTTAATAATTGAGTTTCTAAAAGTCTTAACCAACTAAATACGCGAATAGTTCATGCATCATAAATCATTAAAGTGAAACAAAATGATATTGTCTGGGGATGGATTATAGAAACCGAGGATACATTAGAGGAGGCTTAATTACGAGCCTTGGGATGAAAAGGTGTGAAAGGGTGCTTCAGGGGACCTGGGGTAGCTCCCTAGTGTCAGGTACTTTCATAATAAAAACTTTCTCAATCTGACTAGTCTCTAAGTGTTTCCATGCCAGTTGAGCTGTTCATATTATTATTATCCGGACTTATGGAACAGTGTAAACTCCTGGTTGGCCCTGTGCAAATTAAAATTTAAGGGCCCACATATATAAGTAAGTCATGATGAAGATATTGCATAACATTCATGCATTCATAATTGATTATGTATGTGATTGTGATTGATATTATTATGTATTGGTTTGTGAAAACCCTTTGTTGCTTATGTCTTATTCGAGAATATTATATTCTGTTTCTCACTCCTTTCTCCGTGTTTTTGTTTCATCTATTCTAAATTGATGGTTCAGAGGGAAGGATCGAAGAATCTCAGCAGTAAATATAGCACGTTCTAGAAAGGGAGCTCGGTATGAATACCGTGGTCCAATGAATAAATAATTGCTTCTGGACCATGGAGTTTCCTCTCTTTCTTATAATGTTTAATGTTTATTTTCTTCGGATGAATGTACAATTACTTTATAAAGTTTTAATAATATTTATGACGTATTTAATAAATAATGTATATAATTTATTCCGATAGTTTCTTTTTAACAATCATATCTTTAAAAAAGAATTTTATGAATTTTTCTATAATTTATTAAGGTGTAACAGAGGGTGTTACAAATCCCAGTCTGGATCTTTGACCTCGGACCAATCCAGTTCATTCCCACAATCGGATCCGCATTTGTTGTCTATTCCATTATGCATATGCATTAGCCATAAAAGCATTTGCATATAGCATGAAGATATGCCAGATGACGATGATGATTGATGATGATTGAGATTGTGGTATGGTGTTGATGAGATGGGTAATTGAGTACCTAAAGGACCATATAAAATTGATAAATGATATAATTACCACAAAACAATATTGAATATGACGATGTATATGTTATGGCCTAATGTAATGAAGGGCATAATTATTTACGATTGATGACAATGATGTTAGCCCATAGTGGCTTTGAGAAAAGACCTGAATGGTCGATATTGATGACGTTGGCACATTATGGCGTTGTGGTAGATGTGTATATGCCTGCTTTGCTATGACTTGATTAATAAACGTGAGATATGTGTATGTTGTTGAATTTATAATTTATGATGATCATTGATGTGTTTAACAAAGCATACATGACATTGATATGCATATGCATATAATTTCAATTGTATTCATATCGTCATTTGAAATGTATAACTCACTCTCCTATGTGGTCTATTTTTAGTATTAATGCAGGAATGTCATTGGATAAGGATATTTTGAAGAAAAGCTTTTGTGAAGGTAAAATAGTGGTAATGGAATGCTTTGGCCGACAGTAATTGTAAATTATCATATTATGGATGAGATATGTACTGCGATAGTGATAATTCTTAATATCGAAGGATGTATTGTGAATGATAATATAAGTGGTTATGTATTGATAATTGGGGTATTGGAATTTATACCAATTAGCTAAATATAATGATGTTGATTATGTAATCATTTTAGGAATGTATAGGATATTGATGTGTTAATCCTCTAGGTATGTACAAGTATTAAAAATACATAAATTGAGGGTTGAAATGAATAGTCAATTATAGATTATGAATATTGGAGATGTATGATGCATAACCATATAGATATGTATATGCATACATCTTAGACATTGTATGTTCATGAATTTATGTGAAAAGACAACGGTTGCCATTAGGCTTATGATATGCCTTTGTATGCTTTGCCGAGCCTTTTCTCATATCCTCATATATGGGACTAGGCGTATGCCCGATATACATATTCCTTCTGCTGTAAACTCTGTTATTTTGTATACCGTTATGGGCAAACTATTTAACGATCCAGTTATTGATTATCAAATCTCACCGTTTGGTTTTCTGTGGTTCGAGTCTTGATATAGTCATGGTGGTGTTTTGAATTTATTTCGAACGCCAAAAATTTATTCGTATTTTTATTATTTAATTATTTAGATTACATCGGGATTCAAGTCTGAAAAATCGAGGTGTGACAGCATGTATATTTTCTAAAGCATGACACTGAAGCAACAATTTATCTGAACAAAATAAAAAGAAATCAATCACTTTTATAAGGAAATCCTTATAGCTGCATAATCAGCTGATAATGATGACAGTACAACAAGGGTATAAAGCAGACTACCTAGATTCAAATTACCATAGGAATTTAGATTCAGATCATTGACTTGTGGGAAATTTGAATATAAGGCCTACATGTCAATTCAAAATTAAGAACACTAAATATTAGAAGTGTGATAAACAACATGCTCAAACTATTGCATTTACTATATTTTTATTCTCCCCAACGAATGTTTCCCTCAACTTAAAGGAGACAATACATTTACCATAATTTTGGCTAGCATAGTTTTGAAATTATGGAACTTGGTATTAAATTGGAAAATTGTATCTTAAATAGGTGAAGAAAATGAGACAAGAATATGGAAAATTGAACAAGGTGGAAATGAGCATATAGGAATGTTGTGAGCTTCTTTATGAAATAGTGGATAGAAGTGACCCTGACTTAGATGAACCTCAGATTGAGCACTTGCTCTAAACAACTGAAGCTATAAGGAAATAATACCCAAATGAAGATTGGCTGCACCTAACTGGCCTTATCTATGGAAAATCCTGATCACAACAACTCAGCACACAACACTAAATATGGAATTTACGCAGAGAAATGTGGACTTAACAATGTTATGATGTTATGGGGTCATGATGACTACATGTATCTCGTAAGTCCCTTGAGAAATCCAAGTAATATATATAGTAAATCTCAGTTGAAATGGTTGGGATTAAATTATTTAGATTGGTAACTTTTTATTTAGATGAATAGAATCATTTCATCATAAAATTAATAACAAGAAAAAATTACAAGAGCTTAAATTC
The DNA here is from genome assembly GCA_037962975.1 of Clitoria ternatea. NCBI lineage: Eukaryota > Viridiplantae > Streptophyta > Magnoliopsida > Fabales > Fabaceae > Clitoria > Clitoria ternatea. The sequence continues at coordinate 142,341,386 of CM075673.1, forward strand.
AGTCCTTAGGACTAGGGTTATATATATATATATATATATATATATATATATATTATTTAATGCTTTTTTTCATATTTTGATAATAAGATGTCTAAATTTTGGGTGCTGTTTTAGGTGGCAAAGGAGAACAAAATTACATTTCCCTTAGCTGCTTTGTTCATTATCAGTTACCATTCATTCTATGGTAAGTCAAACTACAAACAAAAGTTCTCTACTCTAACCTTTAACTATAAGTTTAAAACTAATCAAATTGGTCTACGTAATTGCAATTTTATTAGATCCATTCATTTGTTTTACAACATTACATAAGGAGGGAGCCTATAAGCATTTGATGAATGATGAGGATGTTGAGAATCTCAAATGGCTCCATATTTTCAAGTACTGTTATATGATATTTTTTCTACTTTTTTGGTGATGGATTATTAAGTCCACAACTATTTTTAAAAGTGGTAGTTTTTAATTTTCTCATAATTGGAATATTGCACTAAGGCGTTTTTCTTTGCTGCATTACTTCCTTGCAAAGCGGAGGTGGTGAAATGTTAGAGTTTTGAAAATGCCAAGAACTTTGCATGTTGAAATAGAAGGAATAAGCTATTAATATGTTGTAGCATTAACTTATATGCTTTGGTAGTAGAAGATTCTTGTATATGAAATAATATGTTGTTAAATTTAATGTATTATGTTTGAACAAGGTAAATTCAAAAAAAAAGAAAGGTATTGTAATGAATAAAATAAAACAAAATAAAATAAAATAAACCCTCTCTAATTCAAACTTGTTGGACAATAGTCTCTTGACACCACTGCCATCAAAGGTGTTTTCACTATGAGCAACAATGACATGTTACTTATGTCAACAGTTACAGGCATGAATGATTTCTTGGAAATAAAAACTTAGGCAAGAGGACTACTAGAGTAAATGTACTTGATTGAACTTTAACTATTACAATAATTTTGATTTCACTTTAATTTATTATTGAATTTGGTTCCTACTTGTTTTTGTTGATCAGACCAAGGATACATATATGGAAGTTGTTGAGAAAAAGTCTAGTAAAAAATATAAGTTTTAAGTCCTTTTGGACCAGACCCCAGATTCTATATATTCCAGAATTTGTTTATATCATTTATCAAGTATTTTCACTAAAGGAATAAAGTCTGAACTGTTCATAACATTTTTTTAGTACCTAAGTAATTTCAAGATACGAAGATTAGACCGTAAAAACAAAGGGGGAGCGTACGTGTTCTGAAAGTCTGGTAGAACAATAAAAGTCTGATAGAAGCATCCGGATCAAAGAACTCTTCTTCAACGTTCATAAATTCTATTTGATGATTGTGAACACCTCTTTCGGTCCGATCCAAGTGGAAAAGAATTCTGAGAGGACTGGACTTCATCTCCGAATAATCTGCCGAGTGGAATGACTCAGAATGATGATTTCCGAGTGAAAAATGGCTATTTCCGAGTGAAAAATGGCTGTTACCGAGTGAGATATCCGAGTCAGCTGTTACTGAGTGAAAATCCGACTAGGATGTCTCCGATTGACATTTTCCGAGTGGACTGCTTCTGAGAGGGTTACTCCCGAACAAAGCAAAGACTTCATTATGTCCGAATGATCATTTCCGAGTGAGATGTCTTCGAGTAGGGCATTTCCGAATGGTTTGAGTCCGAGGGAAATACCTCTCAAGCAAAGATACATCCGAGTGGTGAAATCTAGATTGAAGCCTCTCAGGCAAAGCTGACACTGAATGAACACAAATCCAAGCGAATGCATCTGAAGGGCTGATTGTCAACTGAAACCTTTCTGATTTAAAACAAATCTAACTCAGAATGATCAAATCCGAGTAGAATGACTCAGAAATGATCAAATCCAAGCAGAATGGAGTGTTGTCGAGTTGAATACTTCACTGTTGGAGGAGAATCTGAGTGAAAGCTTCCCTATCAAAGCCATTCCGAGTGACAAATGGCTGACCTTGAAGAAATATGTCCCTGTTAGAGGTGAATCCGAGTGGAAGTTGTCCGACTGCAAACGATTCCAAGTGGAAAAAAGGACTGACCTTGAATAAATAGTGCCCAAAGCTATTGTCCGAGTGAAGGGATGCTAAATGAAAACAAATCTGATTTGGGATAGGTACTTTTTCTACGCACAATTATTTCTGAATCAAAGATCCCTGAGTGAGTTGATTCCGAATGAAGAAACACTCTGGATTCCAAAAGAACACTTGTTGAATAAGAACAGATCTCCGAGAGGTGCATTCCGAGCGAAACAAAGCACTGACCTGGAAAGAACGCTTCTACCGGCCAGATTCTATCAAGCTCCAAAGTTCTGAGTGAAAAGAGAGCACCTCCGAGTGAATATATCCAAGTTCTGATGCGCAAATGAATTACTCCTGAGCCCTGAATCCGACTAAGATTTGTCCAAGTGAAGGATTCCGAGGGATTGGTTGACCATCCGAATGGAAATAAGGCCGATTCCGAACAAATGCCCCTGAAGGATTGTTGGAGCTATCGTAACTTCTGATTGAAATATAAAGGCCGAGTCCCGAGTTAATATGTCCGATTGAATTACTCCCGAGAGGACACACCTGAGCTGTTGATTGTCAAGTGAAACTATTCCGATCAAAAAATAAGGATCACTCCCGAGTGAGTATATCCGAATGATTGATTGATGAATGAAATAATTCTGATTGGAAGGAAGGCCAGCTCCGAGTTGAATACTGAGTCAAAATGACTGAATCAAGCATAGGAGTCGAATAAAGCTTCAAGCAGAAGCGTTACCGAGCAAGATTCCTCTAATTGAAGTAATTCCGATTGAATACTTCAAACTGTGACGCTACTAAGCAAACCCGAGCAAGGTTTCTTCGAGTGGTTCATTTCCATAGAGATATCCGAGTAAAACAGTGGTTGAATTCCAGAGCAAATCCGAGTTAAGAAGGACTTCTCGCTTGAGCGAGCCTTTCTCCGCTTAAGCGAAATGAATGTCCTTCAACAAACGCTTAAGCGAAATAAACTCTCGTTTAAGCGAAATAGATTCTCGCTTGAGCGAAAGATGGACAGTGAGCTACTGGAGTGTTTTCGCTTAAGCGAGAAACTCTCGTTCAAGCAAAGTGGAAAGAAAATTTAGCATCAGGGGTCTTCACGCTTAACACCGACCGGTTTTCTCCTAAAAACTGACCCCTCAACTCAACACCGAGCAAAGATTTCACTCGGCCTTGTGTACAAGAGAGACCTTTTCCACTCGGATTATGTCCCACTCTGGATGAATACCGACTGAGAGGCTAATCCGAGTCATCCTCTCTCGGATTTCCACCATCCTCTCTCGGATTTCCACCAAGCTCGCCATATTCCCACCATGATGACTTGGATTTCCACAATCCAAGTGGATCCAGGAATCCTGGGAGTGGCAGACAGGGGACGGAAGTGGAGAAATTTAAAATGCCCTACTGAGCCGCTGCTCCCCACAAATAGGTAGTGGCCAAAATCGCACCACTACGCGCATAGGTGAGTGGAAACTCTGGCTGTCCCAGACACTCAGCCCATGTCTTCAACCCCTATGAATGCCCCAGCTGAAGAGGCTCAAGGGGTTGGATTTTCTCTCCCTGCAAGAAAACTCTGTCTGAATTCTCTCCCATACCAACCATTCCTTCACTCGGTCCAGCACCTCTTCACACCATATTGTTCTTCCTTCTCCCATACCTCCGTCCTCTCTCTCCCTACACCGTACAGCTCCAACACCCAACTGTCCTTCTTAACACTGTCCCCTCTCTCTCCTCACCCACACTGTCCTCAACTCCTCACCAACACCATACACTATCCCTCTCCACACCACACACACTGTACAGCCCCTCTCTCTTCTCCACACCGTCCTCCTACCCACCAACATCGTCACAGCTCTTCCTAAACCTCTCCACACCGTCCTCCTTCTCATCTCCAACCGTCCTAACACACTCCCCTCCGTCCTCTCCTCCCTCTCATACACCGTACAACCCCTCTTTCTTCTCCACACCGTCCCTCAAACCTCTCAAACACCGTCCCAGCACCTTTCCCATCCGTTCTCTTCCAAAACCGACCTGCTCCCCAAGACCGTCCAGCACCCTTTTCTTTCCCTCTAAACACCTTCAAACTCTTCTCAAACCCCCACTGTCTTTCTCTCTCGATCAGTCCATTTCTCACTCGGTCGGTCTCTTCCACCTTCAGTCAATTTCTGATCCCCTCTACAGTCTCTTACTCCATCACTTGGTATTCAACTTTTCACTCGGTATTCTATTTTTTCACTCGGTATTCTATTTTTTCACTCGGTTTTTCCATTTGTTACTCGGTTTTCCATTTTTCCAGTTAAATAAATTTATGTTATTTTCTTTTCTTTTCTTTTTTACCCCTTCCTAGGTTCGTAATAAATAAATAACAAAAAATAAGTGTTTGACGTTCAGACTAGCCAAAAAAAAACATCATCCACCATTAATCTTTTAGCCTCTTCCTAAAAAAAAATCACCAAAGAACTACGTAACCCTGATTTCTTGGTAACTCAAGAATACGTAGGAGCAGGAATTTAAATCCTGTCGGGCCCATCTCTTTTTTTATCCCCACCTTTCCTATTTCGTTCCTATTTTATTTTCTTTACGTTTCCTTTGTAACCGCTCTTTATCAATCCCATGAAAATCAATTTAGATGTGACGTCTTGTTGATTTTCCCATAAGGAACGAGATACTTGGGACGAGACGTCCCGCTTATCCCCTTCCCAATCTCTGACCCCGTGTCTTGATTAAATTCCATGAAAATCAATTTAGATGTGACGTCTTGTTGATTTTCCCATAAGGAACGAGATATTTGGGATGAGACGTCCCGCTTATCCCCTTCCCAATCTCTGACCCCGTGTCTTGATTAAATTCCATGAAAATCAATTTAGACGTGACGTCTTGTTGATTTTCCCATAAGGAACGGGATACTTGGGATGAGACGTCCCGCTTATCCCCTTCCCGTTTCTAACCCCGTATGTGATTAAAGGATGACTAATTTAGACGCGATGTCTTGTTAGCATCCCTCCCTTTCTCTGTTTTTATATCAAAGCCAAGGTTAATTTGGATGCGACGTCCTGTTGACCTACACTCTATGTTTGTCCAGTTTGTTCCTTCCATTTCCTTCTGTTTTTACACAAAGTACAATAATAAAAGGGAAGAAATAAAACATCTTTTGTAAGGCTATTTATGTTATGCATTTTCAATCTTGGTACTGTTTTTGACAGGCGATGTAGGGTGCTAATACCTTCCCAACTCGTAACCGACTCCCGAACTTGAATCTTATTTTTAAATCAGTGCTTTACTGAACATAGTTTTTTTCCAATGTTTTTCCTATGGATAAAAACGTTGGTGGTGACTCCCTGTTTCACACACAGTTTTCTTTCTCGCCGCACCATCGCGATCCAGGTCGCGACAGATGGCGACTCCACTGGGGAGACTTAAGAGAGTCAGGCCAGTTTGATTGAAAGTGCATGTTTATTTTATATAGCCTTTGTTATCTCGGATTTCTTCCCCTTGTTTTATTTTCTATGGATTGTTGTGAATGTTTGTTTTTATTTTAATTGTATCTTGTTATTTATTTTGTTGTCTATGTTTTGCATGTTTGTTGAACCCTAGGGTAGAAGACCATGTTACTTTTCTGCAATCATTGAACCCTAGGGTAGATGACTTTGTATATTTGTTCTGTGTTTGTTCTTTGTGCAGAATGGGGTAAGGTAAAAGGTATAGACTGCCCTTCCACACACTACACTCACAATTATTTGCACACACCTATGAGTGGCGCCCTATACCCGGGCCCCAAATGAAGCTTAAGTTAGGAGAGGTTGGTAACGGAATTGTATGGGATGTACTTCCTATCCGGTGTTCGTGAGAACCTCAACCAGAGTTCGACCTCTCATGATATACGCACCTAGTGGATTCCTCACTGTTTGCGTCCCTGTCATGGTTAGGATCTTGGCTCTGGTGACCTTCTAGATGTTTAGTGGAAACCACCCGGTGTGGAGAGTCACTTTAAGACAAGCCATAAGGCCTAGAAAAGACTTTCAACAAAACCCGACCTAGGCCACAAAAGGGCAATCTTTACTTTACCTTATGTTATGTTTGCTTTCCCTTTTATTAAAAAAAATGAATTATCTACCACCTGTAGGTTTGCTTAATTTTCGAAATAATGACTTATTTTGAAACACATAGTATTCTTCGGGTGAATAGATAATCCTCTTTTTGACCATGTACCTCTGAGTTCATAATCGTAAGTTTTCCTAATCGTAAAAAAAAACAAAATCATTTTTGTGTCCCTTTAACTGGGGCATCAATGACGATTAAGAAAACATGTGACTTTTGACAGTTTGGGCTCACGTGAGTTTTGGAAATCAATGTTTCCCAAAAAAAAAACAAACAAATTTTTTTTTTACTTTACATCAGATCCTTGGGGAAACATGGATTTTAAAATATAATAATAACTGATTCCTTTCTTTGTCTTGATGTTTGCAGGGAACGATTCCGAATTTGACGGTATTTCTGAGTCAGTATGGAAGTTAACATGGGACACGGTAATTGTGGTATGGAGATGACTGAATTAAAGAAGTTATTGCACCTTAAGGCTAGAAAGGTCGATACTGATAGTCTACGGGCACTAGGGAGGAAATTGAGTTTGACTCAAAGAATGACTTTCACGAGGAAATATGGGAAGATCCTGAAACTTTTAGAAGTGAAAGTCCAAACTGAAGCAATTACGGCTCTGGCTCAATTCTACAACCCACCCCTCCGCTGCTTTACTTTCCAAGACTTTCAGCTGGCACCCTCCATAGAAGAGTTTGAACAAATATTGGGGATGCCGGTGGAGGGACAGATTCCTTATTGTCATCTAGATCATCATGCATCAGTCGCTTCTGTCGCGCGCATTTTGAAAGCCCATCCTGAAATGTTAAGAAAGGCACAAATGAATAGAAATCAGATTCCCGGGTTTACTAGGGAATTCCTGGAAAAATACATGCATATCCTAGCAGAAAAGGAAGAATGGGAAACCTTCATGGACGCCTTGGCTCTCACTATCTATGGGGTTGTCTTGTTCCCTAACTTAGACAACTACGTGGATTATGATGCTATAGGAGTCTTCACTGCTCGCAAACATAGGCTCGAGAATCCTGTCACAGCTGTATTGGCCAATGTGTATTGCACCCTGGATTTCTGCCATACCCAAGGTGGAAAGAGGATTATTTGTTGTTTACCTATTCTATATGTGTGGCTCACATCCCACACTTTTCATCAGCTATGTAAAGTCGAGTGTCCGATCTCTGATTTGAAATTGTGTCAGTTAGCAGCGAAGAATGGGCGCGAGTAGGCTAATCACCTCGTCGCCCTTCATAGGAAGGAGAATTCTGAAGGAAGACATGCTATGGAGGAAATGCGGAAGAAGAGAAAGATTGATGAAAATTACAGGGTGAAACAAGATCAATGCCTTTGCGCAGCCAATTCCCAGTTAAAGATAAAAGGTCAGCAGAACGATGCTGTATTGGCTGAAAAACAAATTTTGAAGGACCTGCTGGCACAATCCAGAGAGAAAGGGAAGGAGACCTTGGTACAGAAAGAGATGTTACAAACCCAGGTCCATAAATTGGAACTACAACTTGAGGAAGTAATAAATGCCTGTGAACAAGAGATAAACACAGAGCATAAAAAAGCCCTTGATGCTGAACGACGTTGCCAGGAGACTACACAGGCTCTGAGGGTAGAGTTGGCCCAAAGTGACGAAATCATTCATTCATGGATGGACCGTTTCGCTAGATTGGCTTACCTAGCCAATAGAGTCCTGGAAGATTTTCCCTCAATGCTGAAGAAAACCGAAGGCATGATCAATCCCCTGTCCACTCCCAAAGAGATATCATCATTTCTGAGCTATTGCCAGGAAAGACTTTATAAAATGAGGGCCATGATTGCCCGAGCCAGGAGTGGCTAAAGTTTTTGTAATCCGAATCTTTCTAGCAACATTGTATCATTTGGAAGAATAAAATAATGAAGCTCTTTTCATCCCCACAGTTGTCTCATGTTAATTTCCGATCTACTGCTATACTTAGTACTTTGAACGCGACGTTCTAAGAAAAGTTAAGAAATACATGTCAAGTTCAGAATTGCATCCCGCATACGCCTATCTATTTTTGTTTTATCATCTTTAACTGTTTCCTTTATTTTTCTAACAATTTGTTGTGATTCTTTAGACACTACGGGTAAACACCCCTACGCAACCAGGCTCAAGAAGAAACTCATGCCCGATATGGAACAAGAAAATGAAAACTTGAGAGTTGAGGTTAATCAGTTGAAAGAACAAATGGCTGAAATGGCCAAGCTCCTAGAAAGGAGAGTCGCAGAAAGGGATTCTTTAGTGGAAGTTGAAGATGCCGGGCAGCAACCTCCTACTCCCCGACACACGCACGGTCATGCTGGAGGACCAAGCTCAAATCCTGCAGGGCCTACCGTTACGGTTCACCTCGGTAAGTCGGATACTGCCAATGCTCAACAACACACTTTTGTTGACGCGGAAGGGAATGTCATACCCTTTCCACAGTATGGGTTACCTCCGGGCTATGTCCCACCACTTTAAGAGGAACCGGATTATCAAGAAATGATCCTTCGTACAGCTCAACCAAGCGTTCCACTTATCCAGAATCCTCAAATGATTCCGGTCCATACACAAGCTATGCAGCCGCAAGCCGACAACCACAAGTTGCCCGAGCAACAGTCAGACCCCACGCCTCAATGCCGAATGTAAGTCCGACATATGACGACCAGCCAATCAGGAGTACTAGTCATTATGTTGTTACAGGTCCAAGTGCTGCCATTGCCGCCACCCAGGAGGGAAGGTTAGAATTCCTAAAAAGGCATTTAAGAGAAATGGAAGGAATGAATCGGTTTGGATTGGGCAGTGCCGCACAACTCTGTCTGATCCCCGACGTTGTTATTCTTCCCAAATTCAAAATGCCTGAATTCGACAAGTACCGGGGACTAACCTGTCCGAAGAACCATCTGACCATGTACTACCGGAAGATGGCTTCACACGCCTCCAATGACCCCCTGCTCATTCATTGTTTCCAAGACAGTCTGGCTGGAGCACCCCTAACTTGGTACAATCATCTTGAACGATCTCGTATACGTTGTTGGGAGGATCTAGCAGATGCTTTCATACAACAGTATAAGTATAATTTAGACATGGCTCCAGATAGAGTACAGTTACAGAACATGTCTAAAAAAGACAACGAGACGTTTAAAGAATACGCCCAACGGTGGCGTGAGGTGGCAGCCCAGGTTGACCCCCCTTTATCAAAAAAGGAGGTGATTTTGACATTCATTGACACACTCCAGTTACCATTCTATGATAAGATGATTGGAAGCATCTCATCTCATTTCTCTGATATTGTCACTATCGGGGAAAGGATAGAGAATGGTCTACGAACTGGGAAGATCATTCGGGGTCCATCTGGGGCCAGAGCAGCAAGAAAACCTTCTCTGGGAGAAAGGAAGAGAAGAGAAGGGGAGACCAACTTAGTCTCCCATAACCTAGGGAGGAACCAGCCCAGACCACCTACCCCTGTCACCTTTCTGTCAACATATCATAATGCACCACACCCATATGTGGCTGCAATCCCAAATCCAAACCCACCTCATTTTCGCCCGCCTGTTATGCGACCACCCACACCACCGCAAGTACCTTACCAAACACCACAAATGAACCCACCAAATCCAAATCCAAGAAGGCAAAACAATGACCGTGCCCAACCACAATTTGACCCGATTCCCATGACTTACACCGAGCTCCTTCCCTACCTCATGGAAAACACAATGGTAGTGCCATGCCCTCTAAAGACGCTTCAGCCGCCATATCCTAGAGGGTACGACCCGAATGCACAGTGTGATTACCACGCTGGCGCACCGGGGCATTCTACCGAGAACTGCCTGACACTAAAGTTTAAGGTGAAAGACTTAATTCAGGCTGACTGGATAAGCTTTAAAGAGGGGAGCCCGAGTGTAACGACCAATCCTCTTCCCAACCATAAAGGACCAGGTATCAATGCTATAGGGGAGGATGAAGAACGCGTTTCCAAGATCGAGGACATCCAAATGCCGTTGGAAATGATTCACTCCCATTTTCTTAAAGTGGGATTAATAGAAGAATCATGGGATGAAGAGTGCAATGACCTCCAGTCTGCAAAGAGAAGGGACTTCCAAGAAATCCTTCAAGGACTCATGGACGCTCGAGTCATGGAGGTTTGCAGACGCCGTGAAGGCCGAGTGAATATGATACAGGAGCAAGGAAGGGCACGAGTCCCGAAACCCCTGGTTATATTCTATAACAAGAATACGCCAGCGACTTCGGCTCCTGCTAAAACAGTCATTATGGTAAAAGCACCAACCCCATTCCTCTTCAAGGATTCCCATGCTGTGCCATGGAGGTATGATACGGAGGTGGTCATCACCAATTCGGGGGCGGTCGACTCCACGCCATCCTCTTCCATTACAAATATCACCGAGGTTGGGAGAATGACTCGGAGTGGAAGGGTATATACGCCGCCTGAGCCTAAGCAAGATAAAACCACCGGAGAGGTAAAAACCGGGAAAGAAGTAATCGCTGATGAGATAAAAAGGGATGTGACTGAGGAAGAAGCCCAGGAATTTCTCAAGTTTATCCACCACAGCGAATACCAGGTGCTGGACCAGTTGAATCATACCCCAGCAAAGATATCCTTGTTGTCCCTGTTGATGAGTTCAAAACCACATCGGGACATATTAATGAAAGTTCTGAACGAGGCCCATGTTAAGCATAACTTATCCGTTGACCAGTTTGTTGTTCAAGTGGCCTCAATACTCAAGAGGGGGGTGAATTGAGTTTTTAAAACTTTGATTGGAATGCCTTTGAACTTGATTATTATATCCAATTTTACAAGAATATGCAAGTGAAATCAAGTTAAAGGTAGTATGCAATGCACCACAAGGATAAATATAGCTGAAGCAATTTAACAAACACTTGGTGGGCAGTATATGAAATATATCAAATTGGATAAGCTCAAGTATGCAATTCACAATCAGTCAGCACAAATCAACCAATTATAGTATATGAAAGTAAAAATAGTAAGGGAGAGGAGCTTGCAAACCGATATAACGAGTTCCACCAACACCGGTGTACGTCTCGCCTCTAAGCAACCCACTTAGAGGATTTCCACTATTAAAGTTTAGAGATACAAGCTATGAACAATTGTAGCTTCCTAGTGTCCCACACTCAAGAACTCAATCCTCACTAGCAAAGGGTAACCCACCCAATCTCTCAAACTCTCAATACCCAAAGGTTGAACCCCAACCTTTATGACCACTCAATCCTAGAGTGAAAAACCTTTGTGTTTGAAGAAGTGTTTACAAAGAAATGACTCTCTTAATAGAGTAGATGTACAAGTGAAAGATCTCACAAATTCTAACTCTCAAGATGAGAGGATATACAAGTTTAAACTCAGAGTGTACAAGGAATATGGCTTACTAAGCACAAGAACAAGTGAAGAATGATAGCTTCTGGTTGTATGTTTTGTGCTTGAGTTCCTCTTGAATTTATAGAGCCATTTGAGCAGCTTCAGGGTCTCCTAGCCGTTGCACGATAGTGGTTCCAGCTTGTCTTTGTGTATTCTTAGATTGGGTTGTTGGTTCCCACTTAAATCTGTCTTTTTAGTGGTGTTTCCTACTTCTTGAATCGATTCGTAGTGCCTTGAATCGATTCAGAGCATTCTGACTTATGCAAATTAGAGTTCCAGATTCGTATGAATCGATTCGAGCTTTGTTTGAATCAATTCAGAGTATTCTGTTTGGGTTTCCTGGGTTGCCAGCTTCGAATGAATCGATTCAGGGTCATGGTGAATCGATTCAGAGCGTTTTGTTTTCAAATTAAATGACTTCCAGGTGTTCGAATCGATTTAGGGTCATGGTGAATCGATTCAACCCATTCTGTTTCCTGTTTTTAGTGACTTCCAGGGCTGTGAATCGATTCCTTCGTGGTTGAATCGATTCAGGCTTTGTAATTTGATTTTTTTCCATGCCTGTAGGTCATCCATTGATATGATGTAATCCATGGTTACTCTTCTTTGTCTTTGTTCATTGGTTTCTTGATTTCTTGAACTTGTGAAACCGTTTTCTTCCTGATACTTGATTTTATATGACATCTTTGTTTGGTTTCAATTGTTTTTGATTCATGAAAAGTTTGCAATGCTTGTTTCCTTGTCATTATCAAAACCTGTTATCAACAAGCAAATACATTCTCCCCCTTTTTTATGATGACAAACAATGGCCATCTCTTTGGGGTGTTAATAGCTAATAATTTTAAGGAGGCAGTGCTAACGAGTTATTTTAAAGAATCAGAGTATGTCTCCCCTTTTGTTAATCAAATAATTATTTCTTTTTCAGAAAAGTATGTCTCCCCCTTTGTTTTTCAATCAAACCATTTTCTTCAAATGCCCTTTGTCATTATCTCTCCCCCTTTCAAGTATTTGTAAAATTAACAAAATTAACATATATCTCTCCCCCTTTGTCATTATCAAAAACAAAATTTGAGAGTATTCAATCAATCGAGTAATAATCACATGCCGCATAAAACAACTCAAATGTGATAACAAGCAATATAATCATCCAAGCATTTAACAAAGTAGCCATGGAATTAACCAAAGTAAATAAGGGAAATGTTTCAAAAGGATAACTAAGTCTGAACATAAAAGTAAATAATTGCTGGACATAGAAAGCATAAAGTGCAAGAAGTCAATCAAGGCTGAGGAAAATGGATGCTTGAGATTTGAGTGGCAAGCTTTGTGTATCATTCTTCCATATTTGCCTCAAGCTTGTCCAGGCGAGCATTGAGGTTTGCTTCCATAGTGCTTAGGCGCTGATCCATATGGGCAGTGAGTAAGGCAAACAAATCATTAGTAGGAGCGGGTAGAGGAGGAGGAGGAGGAGGAGGAGCATCGTCTTCAACATGGTTACGAAGGCGTCGAAGAAATTGCCATAGTCCATGATATTCGACGATATTCATCTTTGTGAGATGAGTTTTTCCAATTGGTGCTTTAGGACCTACAATTTCTTTGACTTCATTTTTCAGGTCCACTTTGTAGTGGTGGAGCAGTTTTGTGATGAAGATGGCATAAGGAAGATGAGTAAGATTTTGAGCTTCGATCATATGGTGCCTTACCAAATCGATCCAGTTAATGTCCTTCTGATTTATAATGGCCCAGAGCAGCAAGATTTGTGCTTCATTTAGTCTTGCATAATTTCCACCAGAAGGGAGGAGAATTTTCACCAGGACGTAGTGCAGAAGGAAGTGGTCAAGGCTTAGTGTTCTAACGGTACTAGAGGGACCGGCAAGATTGAAGAAGGTTCTTGCCTCCAAAGGGTTGTAGTTCCATGCAAGAGGTGGTTCCTTGCCATGGAAGGAAGCATTACTGAGAGGAAGCAATCTTACTTTGTTCATAACTTTATTGTCAAGAATGATGGTCTTGCCCTTAACTTTGGCAATGTATCGAGCATCTTGGAGGCGCAAGGATGAATAGAAGACTCGAATTAACTCTGGATAGATGGCTACTTCCTCAAGAGCCATAAATCCTATAAGCTCTTGTTGATGAAGAGTATTGAGAAGAGGAAGTCCAGAAATCTCAAAGAAGGGGACATCTAGCCAATGAGGGGAGATAAGGTGTTTTTCAAAAAAAGAGGATTGGTACCATTCCAATTCCTTTTGAGTAGTGAAGAACCTTGAGAGATCAGAATGTTGAGGGATTGAAGCAGCAGCAATGTTGGCTCTTTGTTTCTTGCAAGGTTGGGAAGAAGATGCCATTGAAGGTGGAGAAGTTGAGAGGTAGTTTTAGAGAGGAGGTTGGGTGATTTTAGGAGGGAGAGTGGGAGATAGTGGAAGAGAAATGAGAGAAAGAGTGAAGGAGAGCCTTAAATCAGCGTAACAAGTGTGTAACTGTTGCGTGAATCGATTCGAGGGATTGGGTGAATCGATTCGAGCGTCACTGTTTTAAAGAGAATTGAACAGTCAGGTGCGTGAATCGATTCGAAGAGAGAGTGAATCGATTCGAACGTCTCTATTTTGAAAGATTTTGAACAATCAGGTACTTGAATCGATTCGAAGGGATGGTGAATCGATTCGACCGAGCCTGTTTCACTCCAGATTGCATTTTCAGCCATCCTAATTAATGCAAGGCATAGAATGGTTCATTTGGATCATCATGGCTTTATTTTCATGAAGATCTTTTGCCTTCTTATTAATCAACAACAGTTATCAATCAATCAATACACAAAATTAAGAGCATACGCAATTTGATATATCTAAAATGCCTAATTCTCTTCTAATATGAATGAATTGTTCTTTGGCTAATGGTTTGGTGAAGATATCTGCTAATTGCTTAGATGTATCAACATGTTCAAGCGCACAATCACCCTTTAGGACATGATCTCTAATGAAATGATGTCTAATTTCAATATGTTTGGTTCTAGAATGCATTACAGGATTCTTTGAAATATTGATAGCACTAGTATTATAACACTTAAGAGGTACATGGTTCAATACAACTCCAAAGTCTAGAAGTTGTTGTCTCATCCAAAGGATTTGAGCACAACAACTACCAGCTGCAACATATTCTGCTTCAGCTGTTGATAGAGCAACACTTACTTATTTCTTGCTATGCCAAGAAACAAGAGAACTACCAAGTAAATGACATGTTCCGCTAGTGCTTTTTCTGTCAAGTTTACATCCTGCAAAATCTAAATCAGAGTAACCAACTAAAGTGCATTCAGCCCCTTTGGGGTACCATAAACCAACATTTTGAGTCCCAATTAAATATTTCATTATCCTTTTTACTGCAGTGAGATGTGATTCTTTAGGACAAGCCTGGTATCTAGCACACATACACACAACAAACATGATATCCGATCTACTAGCGGTTAAGTAAAGTAAGGATCCTATCATACCTCTATATTTTGTAAGTTCAACATCCTTACCTTTCTCATCCTTGTCCAAATAGCACGAAGTGCCCATGGGTGTGGCAATATCATTTGCTTTGTCCATGTTGAATTTTCTGAGTAGTTCTTTACAGTACTTGGATTGATTAATGAATGTGCCTTCATTGGTTTGCTTGATTTGAAGTCCAAGGAAGAAAGTGAGTTCCCCCATCATGGACATTTCAAATTCTTCCTGCATTAACTTAGCAAACTCCTTGCACATTGACTCATTAGTGGCACCAAATATTATATCATCAACATAAACTTGTACCAATAGTATGTTATTCTTTTTGTGCTTTATGAATAAAGTTGTATTAACCTTTCCTCTTTCAAAATGATTTTCTAAAAGAAATTTGCTCAACCTTTCATACTAAGCTCTTGGAGCTTGTTTCAATCCATACAAAGCTTTCTTTAATTTGAAAACATGATTTGAAAATTGATGGTTTTCAAAACCTGGAGGTTGATCAACATATACTTCCTCTTGAATGTATCCATTCAAGAAAGCACTTTTAACATCCATTTGGTACAATTTGAAGTCCCTACAGCATGCGAAGGCTAATAGTACTCTAATTGCTTCTAATCTAGCTACGGGTGCATACGTCTCTTCATAATCAATGCCTTCTTCTTGATTATAGCCTTTAGCTACTAGCCTAGCTTTGTTCCTAGTAATAATACCATTTTCATCCAGTTTATTCCTAAATACCCATTTGGTTCCTATTATTTAGTGATCATTGTGTTTTGGCACAAGCTCCCAAACTTTATTTCTTTCAAATTGATTTAGCTCTTCTTGCATGGCCAACATCCAATGTTCATCAATAATAGCTTCATTAATGCATTTGGGTTCTATTTGCGATACAAAAGCTAAGTGATTGCATGTATTTCTAATTGCATTACGAGTACTTATACCTTTTGTCATTTCACCTATGACTTTGTCTAGAGGATGATCCTTCAAAGTGATCCATTGTTGTGGTTCCTCAATTTTGGCTGTATTTGTGTCTTTGATTTCTCCTTCCTTGTCATCTAAGGTCAATTCTTGAAGAGTACCTACAAGATCATCAACATCTTCCTTTCTCGGAGGGTTATGGCTATTTTCATCAAACTTTACATGAATAGACTCTTCAATGGTGTTTGTTTGTTTGTTGAAGATTCGATAAGATTTACTAGATTGTGAATATCCTAGGAAGATTGCCTCATCAGCTTTAGCATCAAACTTCCCTAGATTATCTTTTCCATTATTGAGCACAAAACATTAGCATCCAAATATGTGAAAATATGAAATGTTGGGTTTTCTTCCCTTATAGAGTTCATAGGGGGTTTTCTTTAGAATAGGCCTTATTAAACATCTATTCATGACATGGCAAGCGGTGTTAACCGCATCGGCCCAAAAGTGTTTCGCAATATTATTTTCACTTAACATGGTTCTAGCAAGTTCTACCAAGGATCTATTTTTCCTCTCAACAACTCCATTTTGTTGTGGAGTTCTAGGAGCTGAAAATTGTGATTGATACCATGTTTTTCGCAGAATTTTCCAAAATAGTGATTTTCAAACTCTCCCCCATGATCGGTTCTAATGGATGCAATTTTTGAATTTTGCTCAACTTGGATAATCTTAGCAAGTTTCTTGAATGCATGATATGCTTCATTTTTATGAGCAAGAAACAATGTCCATGTATATCTAGAATAGTCATCTACAATAACTAGACCATAGTAATTACCTCCAAAGCTTTTGATTTTGGATGGTCCAAATAAGTCCATGTGCAAAAGTTGTAAAGGCCTTTGTGTGGAAACAATATTTTTGGATTGAAAAGATGCCTTTACTTGTTTTCCTTTTTGACATGCATCACAAAATCTATTTTCAAACTTAAGCTTTGGTAAACCAATTACTAATTCTTTGGAAACAAGTTTGTTTAAGTGGTCTACATGTATATGAGCTATTCTCCTATGCCATAGCCAAGTTTCATCCTCTTTTGTAATGAAGTATTGTTCATTATTTGTAGACAAACTATCCACATCAATCATGTAAATGTTATCAATCCTTTTTCCAATAAATTTAACCTCTTTGTTTAGCTTATTCTCAATTATACAACAATTGGATTCAAATAAAACTCTATATCCTTTGTCACATAATTGACTTATGCTAAGCAAGTTATGTTTGAGTCCTTCAACATACAACACATCACTAATGGAGGTAGAGGAATTTTTACCGATATTTCCGATACCAAGTATTTTACCCTTGGTGTTGTCTCCATAAGTGACACTTCCTTTTCTTTTGGGAGTAAATGATGTAAATTTGCTTATGTCTCCCATCATATTCTTTGAACACCCACTATCCAAATAACAATGGGTGTTGCTTGCCTTGAAACATACCTACAAAACAAAATCAGTTTAGAGAACTAGGTACCCATTTTATGTTGGGTCCTTTAAGGTTAGCTTGTGGTAATGTTCCTTTGGGAACCCACACCTTTCTTATGACCTTTGGCCCTAGTTTTCTAACATTGCAATTTGAAGAGTTATGACCTTTGAATCCACAGTGATTGCATTTCATAAAGGGTGAAGATGATTTGCTTGGTGGTACAAAGAAATTTTTATAGTATTTTTCCCTTTTGTGATTGCTATGTTCTTGATGATATCCTAACCCGGTTTTATCAAACATGCATCTTTGTTGGCCAAGCAAAATATTCAAATTGTCTCGTCCATTAGTAAACTTTTCTAATGTCTTATTTAGGTCTACAACCTTGGTTTCTAACATAATGCATCTTTTTGCAAAGTCACATGGTTTATCCTTAGAACATGCTTGAACATTTTTTAATTCTTCTTTTAAGCTTTCATTTTCTTTGCATACTTCCATAAGATGCATTTTAAGGGTATCATTAGTTTTCCTAGATGACTTAAGCCTATTAGAGACTTTTATAAATTTATCATATAACTTTTCAAAAGCATCTAGTAGTTCATTCTTATCTAAGTCAAGAAGGTTTACCTCATTATCTTCTTCTTGGTGATTGGCCATTAAGCAAAGATTTGCTTCCTCATTGTCCGAATCGTCAGAACTACTTACATCGTTCTCATCCTAAGCGATGTAAGCTCTTCTTCTTCCTCGTTTATCCTTGCCCTTTTTTTTACGATTTGGGCAATCCGCCTTGAAGTGCCCTTCCTTGCCACATTCGAAACAACTAGGTGAAGAAGAAATTTCATTTGAAGTTAGCTTTTTACCTTGGGGCTTGAAGTTCTTTTGGAATCTTTTGTTCTTCATGAATCTTCCAAATCGTTTTACAAAAAGCCCAAATTCCTCTTCTTCATCCATGTCACTGCTTGATTCTTCTTCATGTATAGAGGTGGCTTTGAGAGCTAAGCCTTTCTTCTTGGAGGATTTTTCTTCTTCCTCCGCTAGCTTCAAGACTTTTAGTTCTTGCTCTTGCTCTTGTAATTTCCCAAAGAGTGTTGCAAGAGACATCTCATTGATGCTTGGAGATTGTTTTATGGCTGTGACAAGTGGTTGCCATTCCCTGCTAAGACTTTTCAAGACTTTATGCACAAGTTCTTTGTTAGTGTAAACTTTACCAAGAGTAATGAGATGATTTATAATAAGAGTGAACCTCTTTTTCATTTCTACTATAGTTTCCCCTGAGTTTATTCTAAAACATTCATATTGGCTTGTCAAGGTACTGATCTTGGAGTCCTTCACATCGCTAGTACCTTCGTGAGTTACTTGTAGAGTATCCCACATTTCCTTAGCGGATTGACAAGTCATTATTCTAAAAAATTCCTCTGGACCTAATGCCATAGTGATTAGATTCTTTGCCTTATAGCCATATTGTACTTTCTTTTCTTCATCACTGGTCTATTCATCTATAGGTTTTTCAACATTTTTACTATCAACAGTATGCATTGGTATATAAGGACCATTTTCAATGGCATTCCAAACTCTTATATCGATAGATTGAATGAAGATTTTCATTCTTTCTTTCCAAAACGGATAGCCTTCCCCATTGAAAGTGGGAGGTCTGTTTATAGCACCACCCTCAGGAAAAAGGTTGTGAGAACTTGAGGCCATCTAGTCTCTTGGAGCTGTTAAGCTTAATCTACCAAGAGTCAAGCTCTGATACCACTTGTTGTTCAAGTGGCCTCAATACTCAAGAGGGGGGGTGAATTGAGTTTTTAAAACTTTGATTGGAATGCCTTTGAACTTGATTATTATATCCAATTTTACAAGAATATGCAAGTGAAATCAAGTTAAAGGTAGTATGCAATGCACCACAAGGATAAATATAGCTGAAGCAATTTAACAAACACTTGATGGGCAGTATATGAAATATATCAAATTGGACAAGCTTAAGTATGCAATTCACAATCAGTCAGCACAAATCAACCAATTGTAGTATATGAAAGTAAAAATAGTAAGGGAGAGGAGCTTGCAAACCGATATAACGAGTTCCACCAACACCGGTGTACGTCTCGCCTCTAAGCAACCCACTTAGAGGATTTCCACTATTGAAGTTTAGAGATACAAGCTATGAGCAATTGCAGCTTCCTAGTGTCCCACACTCAAGAACTCAATCCTCACTAGCAAAGGGTAACCCACCCAATCTCTCAAACTCTCAATACCCAAAGGTTGAACCCCAACCTTTATGACCACTCAATCCTAGAGTGAAAAACCTTTGTGTTTGAAGAAGTGTTTACAAAGAAATGACTCTCTTAATAGAGTAGATGTACAAGTGAAAGATCTCACAAATTCTAACTCTCAAGATGAGAGGATATACAAGTTTAAACTCAGAGTGTACAAGGAAGATGGCTTACTAAGCACAAGAACAAGTGAAGAATGATAGCTTCTGGTTGTATGTTTTGTGCTTGAGTTCCTCTTGAATTTATAGAGCCATTTGAGCAGCTTCAGGGTCTCCTAGCCGTTGCACGATAGTGGTTCCAGCTTGTCTTTGTGTATTCTTAGATTGGGTTGTTGGTTCCCACTTAAATCTGTCTTTTTAGTGGTGTTTCCCACTTCTTGAATCGATTTGTAGTGCCTTGAATCGATTCAGAGCATTCTGACTTATGCAAATTAGAGTTCCAGATTCGTATGAATCGATTCGAGCTTTGTTTGAATCGATTCAGAGCATTCTGTTTGGGTTTCCTGGGTTGCCAGCTTCGAATGAATTGATTCAGGGTCATGGTGAATCGATTCAGAGCGTTCTATTTTCAAATTAAATGACTTCCAGGTGTTCGAATCGATTCAGGGTCATGGTGAATCGATTCAACCCATTCTGTTTCCTGTTTTTGGTGACTTCCAGGGCTGTGAATCGATTCCTTCGTGGTTGAATCGATTCAGGCTTTGTAATTTGATATTTTTCCATGCCTGTAGGTCATCCATTGATATGATGTAATCCATGGTTGCTCTTCTTTGTCTTTGTTCATTGGTTTCTTGATTTCTTGAACTTGTGAAACCGTTTTCTTCCTGATACTTGATTTTATATGACACCTTTGTTTGGTTTCAATTGTTTTTGATTCATGAAAAGTTTGCAATGCTTGTTTCCTTGTCATTATCAAAACCTGTTATCAACAAGCAAATACACAGTTTAGGGGCATAGTCGGGCATATTGTTGCTAACAATTACTTGACCTTTACGGATGAGGAAGAACCCACTGAAGGAAGAGGGCACAACAAAGCCCTCCATATTTCTGTAAGGTGTCAGGATTACATCCTGGCAAAAGTACTTGTTGACAATGGGTCGTCTCTGAATGTAATACCGAAATCCACACTGGAAAAATTACCTTTTGATGGAATGCATATGAGACCGAGCTCCATGGTGGTTCGAGCTTTCGATAGGACTCATCGGGAAGTCATGGGGGAAATTAAGTTGCCTATACAAGTTAGGCCTTGTACCTTCCAAGTGCTTTTCGAAGTGATGGATATTGCGCCCGCCTACAGCTGTTTGTTAGGGCGGCCATGGATTCACTCGGCCGGGGTGGTCCCCTCCACACTGCATCAAAAATTGAAATTCATTGTCGATAACAAGTTAATGATTGTTTCCGGGGAAGAGGACCTCCTGGTTAGTAAACCTATCTCTACTCTATACATTGAGGCTACCGAGAAAGCCCTCGAAACGTCGTTCCAAGCCTTGGAGATTGCCAATGCAACAAGCATTGTAAAGGTGTCTTTCCCCAACGTGCCTCTAATGGTGGCATTGAACATGTTGCGGAAGGGGTACTAGCTAGGAAAAGGATTAGGGCCGGAATTGGAAGGTAGAATCCAGCCTGTGTGCCTCCCGGAAAACAAGAATAGATATGGCCTGGGGTACAAACCCACTGCGGCAGATAAACGAAGGGTCAAAGAAGAGAAAAGGGGAAGGAGGGTGGCTCGCCTCACCGAACAAGAATTCGACACTACGAGAATCCCTATCTGCGACCTCTATCAGAGCTTCAGAAGCGCTGGAATAATATACCCAGATCAGGTCGCCATGGTTGAAAGCGAGCCTGACCACAATGCGGAGTGGGTGTATGCTTGTCACCTGAATCGAGAACTGAGCAACTGGGAAGTCATGGAATTCCCTACAACCGTTAACGTGCGGCCAGAGTAATTACTGTCATAACTTGGTGGTCCCTTGCCATGCCCAAGGCTCCGGGACCTATTTTTTGTAATAAGGGCAGAACTTGTTTATTTTGTTTCGAAAAGATAATAAACACATTCCATTTCCCCTTACCTCGTTTTTGTTCACTCTCTGTTTCTTAAACCTTTCGCTTGTTTGTTTCTCTTTTCATTTTTATAATATAACCCAAATACAGATCCAAAAATGATCTCCCTGAGAGCAATGAGAACTTGGTTTTATTTCATGACTCTGATTATCCAAATGATTGCGCCTATGAGGAAGGTGAGGAAGACTTTGGACCCTCTCCTGAATTGACAAGACTGTTGGAATAAGAGGATAAAGAGATTCAACCTCATCAGGAGGAAATCAAAACCATTAACCTGGGGAATGAAGGGGAAGAAAGACTGATCAAGATAGGCACCTGCCTAAGCAAAGGCCGACAAGATGAACTGATCAAACTACTCTAGGAATTTCGGGATGTGTTTGCTTGGTCATATCAAGACATGCCAAGGTTGGATAACAGCATAGTGGAACATAAGTTGCCTCTAAAACCTGAATGTCCGCCAATCAAGCAAAAGCTGCGGAGAATGAAACCCGAAATGCTTCTCAAGATCAAGGAAGAGGTCAAGAAACAATTTGAGGCCAGCTTTTTAGCCGTGGCCAAGTATCCACAATGGATAGCCAACATAGTCCCAGTCCCGAAAAAGGATGGAAAAGTGTGGATGTGTGTGGACTATCGAGATTTAAACAGAGCCAGCCCTAAGGACAATTTTCCTCTGCCACATATTGACATTTTAGTTGATAACACAGCCCAACACTCCATATTCTCATTCATGGATGGTTTCTCCGGGTACAATTAAATTAAAATGGCGCCAGAAGACATGGAAAAAACCACGTTCGTCACTCTGTGGGGTACTTTCTATTACAAAGTAATGTCCTTCAGTTTGAAAAACGCTGGGGCAACCTATCAAAGAGCAATGGTCACTTTATTCCACGATATGATGCATAAGGAAATAGAGGTCTACGTGGATGATATCATTGCAAAATCTAGAATTGAGGAAGATCATGTCTGCGACCTAAGAAAGCTGTTTGAACGGTTGAGGAAATATAAGCTCAGATTGAACCCTGCCAAGTACACGTTTGGCGCAAGGTCAGGCAAGCTGTTGGGTTTTATTGTAAGTAAGAAAGGAATTGAAGTAGATCCCGACAAGGTCAAGGCAATCCTGGAAATGCCACCTCCTTGTACAGAAAAGGAAGTCAGAGGATTTTTGGGAAGGTTAAACTACATTGCTCGGTTTATCTCACAACTGACATCGACTTGCGAACCGATCTTCAAACTACTCCGCAAGAACCAACCTGGACAATGGAATGAGGACTGCCAAATGGCTTTTGAGAAAATTAAGCAGTACTTGCAAGAGCCACCAATATTGGTACCACCAACCCCCGGGAGACCACTGATATTATACCTTACGGTATTGGATGAGTCCATGGGCTGTGTATTGGGCCAGCACGATGAAACGGGGAAGAAGGAACATGCAATATATTACCTGAGCAAAAAGTTCACCGATTGTGAGATGCGATATTCTACGTTAGAACAAACTTGCTGTACGCTAGCATGGGCTGCGAAGCGCTTAAGGCAGTATATGTTGAGTCACACCACCTGGCTAGTTTCTAAGATGGATCCTATCAAGTACATCTTCGAGAAGCCGGCTCTGACTGGAAGAATTGCTCGGTGGCAAGTACTGTTAACTGAGTACGACATAACATATGTCACTCAGAAAGCCATAAAAGGGAGTGCTTTGGCTGACTACTTAGCCCATCAACCCATAAGTGACTACCAACCAATGCCATTTGACTTCCCGGATGAGGATATCCTGGCATTGTCTGACGAAGAAGGTGGCAATAAGGACAAATGGATTTTGAGATTTGATGGAGCTTCTAACGCTTTGGGACACGGAATCGGAGCCATTTTGATTTCACCAAAGAAAGAGTTCATCCCTGTCTGTGCTCGGTTGTGTTTTGATTGTACCAACAACATCGCCGAGTATGAGGCTTATTCTCTAGGGATCCAAGCGGCACTAGAGGCGAAAGTAAAGTCATTAGAAGTCTACGGGGACTCCGCTTTGGTTATCCACCAGTTAAAAGGCAAATGGGAAACTAGGGACAACAAGTTGGTTCCCTATCACTCCCATATCAAAGAAATGATCAAAGACTTTGATGAAATCTCATTCCACCATGTTCTTCGGGAGGACAACCAGATGGCTGACGCTTTGGCCACTCTTGCTTCAATGTTCAAAGTGAGTAACGATTTTGATGTGCCTCTCATCGGGATAGAGAATCGTTGTGAGCCCGCATACTGCCAAGTGGTTGAAGAAGAATCAGATGTAAAACCTTGGTACCACGACATTAAGAATTATATACAGAACCAAGGATACCCAGACAATGCAACAGAAAATGACAAGAGAACCCTACGACGGCTCGCCATGAGTTTCTTCTTAAGTGGCGACGTGCTTTATAAGAGAAACCATGATTCTATACTCCTTCGCTGTGTCGATACCACCGAAGCAAATAGAATCATGAGGGACGTTCATGAGGGATCTTTCAGAACCCACATCAATGGGCACGCCATGTCAAGGAAAATCTTAAGGGCTGGTTACTTTTGGATGACCATGGAAACAAACTGCTTCGCCTATGCTTGGAGATGTCATAAGTGTCAAATACATGCTGATCATATTCACGTACCCCTGTCATCTCTAAATGTTTTGTCAGCACCATGGCCTTTCTCGATATGGGGCATAGATGTCATTGGTCCCATTGAACCAAAGGCTTCAAATGGCCATCGTTTCATTTTGGTCGCCATTGATTACTTCACAAAATGGGTGGAGGCAGCTTCATACACTAATGTAACCAAAGGTGTTTCGTCAAGCATGAGTTGATATGTCGGTACGGCCTACCGAGCCAAATCATCACAGACAATGGTACAAATCTGAACAACAAAATGATGAAGGAGCTTTGTGAGAGCTTTAAAATCTCCCACCATAATTCCTCAACGTACCGCCCAAAAATGAATGGGGCAGTCGAGGCTGCTAACAAAAATATCAAAAAGATAGTGCAGAAGATGGTGGTAACTTACAAAGACTAGAACGAAATGCTTCCCTTTGCTCTACACGGTTATCGTACCTCAGTCCGAACCTCAACCGGGGCAACCCCTTTCTCTTTGGTTTATGGCATGGAAGCAGTCTTGCCTTTCGAAGTAGAAATCCCTTCCCTCCGAGTGATCATGGAAGCCAAATTAGAAGAAGCTGAATGGATCCAGGCTCGACATGACCAACTAAATCTAATCGATGGCAAAAGATTGACTGCCCTCTGTCATGGTCAATTGTATCAAAAGCGTATGAAGCGAGCGTTTGAAAAGAAGGTGCGACCTCGACAGTTCCAAGAAGAAGACTTAGTGCTCAAAAAGATTTTGCCGATTCAGAAAGACAGTCGGGGCAAATGGACTCCTAGCTATGAAGGACCTTACGTCGTGAAGAAATCTTTTTCCAGAGGTGCTCTCATAGTCACCACCATAGATGGGGAAGATTTACCGATGCCTACAAACGCGGATGCAGTGAAAAGATATTACTCCTAAAAAAAAGTAAAAAAAAGGGGCTCGCTAGGTTGAAAACCTGAAAAGGTGACCTAGGCAAAAGTTAGAGTGATTGATTGAGCCGAAAACCTAAGAGGGCGGCTCAGACAAAATCACGGCCTGTAGATTCAACACTGCAACGTCGTCTCCTCAAGTCATAGATGAGGTGTAACATCCTTAATCTTAATTAATTAATTATTAGAGTTAAACCCGGGACAAAGGAAATTTTTCCTAAAATAAGTCATGAAGAACCGGGTCAATAATTTAGAAAATACCTGAATCAATAATTAAAAGCCACTCTCATATATGAAGATATGAGAGCTGGGTCCAATGACCAATCAAAAGACAAGCAGCGCAAGGTAGAAAGGCAAGGTGCCAACCAAGAAAAAGGGATGGAAAGAAGGTAAGGAAATAAAACCGAGCACAAAGCCCAGCGGAAGGCAATCAGCGCTCAAGCGGTACCACAATACAAGGCACACTCGCTCAAGCGAGATCCGACCCCGCTTGGGCGAGACAGCACGACACGCTCGGGCGAAAGACCATTCGCTTGGGCGAAACTAATACAAAAGCCTTCCCAACCAACATACTCGCTGGAACGAGAACTCACTCGCTGAAGCGAGAAGCCACACTCGGCAAATCCACCACTCGGCATCGAGACATCCATTCGCTCGGTGATGACTTAGTCCACTCGGGATTCATCCCTAAATCCACTCGGCAACTGAGGGCTATCCCACTCGGATTCCATAAACACTCACTCGGAATATCTCCCAATCAAACGTCACTCGGCATATCCCAACCTTATCTCACTCGGGAGTGTTTTACAAGTTCATCACTCGATACACCATTCATAAACCAACTCATCTTCTGAGTAGTATCTTACTCGGTAACTAATACTAAGGCCGACCAACACTCATTCGGCCTCACACTCGGCATTATGCCTATCCTCACTCGGAGATTACCTTAACTATTCATTTCTCAGGAGGGGTTTCCACAACCGTACTCCACTCGGTTTTTAATCACTAGGTAAGTCACTCGGACTTAAGAAATACTTAACCACTCAGGGAAAGCCATTAAGTCAAATCCCACTCAGGCTCATTCCATACTTAGACACTCGGAACACACATTAACTTATTCACTCGGAATAGGTACCCATCTTCACCCGGAATACATTTATAACTCATACACTTAGAAGGTTTCTTATCTAAACCATCAACAACTCTTTCTTCGATAGGGATTCACTCGGTTTCCACCACTCAGGTCACTACAGTCTTCCCCTACTCGGGGTTCACTCGGATATTCTCCACTGAATCATAAAGAGGCTAACCTTCTCTTATAATACATTCCACTCAGAATCCATTAAGGCCATTATCACTCAGAAAGGCCCAAACGTATAAGTCTCACTCGGATATGGAGTCATATATATATAAGACTCACTCAGAAAACCATCTGCACTTCTTATGTTCCACTCAGGATTCATTAACTTAGAATTAATCATTCAACATCATTTATATTCCAGTCGGAAAGAAGCATCAAATCAACATAAATTACTTATATATATATTCTCTAGTTCCCAGATCCGACTACCGACCCATAAATATATAACCATACAATCGGAATGCTTATCAGCTCAACAATATTCATTTATCAACACATATAATCCGATACAATACATGATAACAATGTAAGTCATATTTATATAATTAGGAACTCGGGTTCCCATACATATATACTTGTATTCATTATACAACATAGTTATGAGCCGACCAAGGCTTTAATTCATCAAATGTACTCGGAACATAATATCATATACACAACCTTTATCACAAACACCCAACACTCGGGTTAAGGCCATCACATCATCCAAACCGACCTGCATACACTGAAAAATAGTGTAGGGGTGAGCTTTACATATTAAATGACAGATATTGGCTCGGATTAATCATAGAATCCTCAATATGCAAATGTATATATATATATCATCACCCAATTAACACATACTGCTAATCAATATGAACATCAACACATAAATAGACGGAGTTCATCAACATCAAGCATTAAATAATCATCATGCATATCCGGGCTACTACTCACTCGGAAACCAATCAAACAACACATACTGAATACCACACATCACAATACAAGAATTTCACCCAGAAAATCCGTCCATAAACTATGCACTTAAGATGCAATAGCTCCCCTTACCTGGAATGAAGTTCCAGAAGTCACATTGGCTACTCGGCCCAGCCACAGCAGCACTCTGCTCGGCATTCCAGTCCTGGGAAGAACCACACAACTTCCCAATCAATCATCAACACGCTTCTCAATAACCAAGTATCAAACATCACCCTTTCGCTCAAGACACACATGCACTCGCTTGAGTGAAAAGGGTCCAGTAACCCATTCTTCACTGGCTCGCTCAAGCGTGGCCATTCTCGCTTGAGCGAGATACGCCCAGTAGCTCCCCTGAACAGCATCAACACTCCAAGCTCCACTCTACTCTGCCATCCAGTCAGTGGAGAACCTCCAGGCACAGCACCGTCTTCACCACCATGGAGGACAACCAAGCTTCCATGTAACATGCATGCATGCCTTCCTCTTCACTCAAGCATCACAGCATCAAGGTATATCATCTTCCTCACCAGCTCAGTGGAGGATCAAATGCTTCCCAAACATCATGCACGTCTTCTTCTTCACATGCAGTTCTACCTCAGCACCAGTGGACCATCTTCCGCAACCAAGGCACCCACACACCTACAGGCTCCCAACCAAGCCACAAACATGAAGGAGAAGAAGAAGAAAGGACCAGCAAGAAGAAGAACCAGGGAACAGAGAAGGAACCCAGCCTCCAGAACATAACACCATGCTGTTCCCCTCCACTCGGTTCTCACACAGCCAGAGGAATGATTCTCAACCTTCAAGGCACCCAATACCACGCTGGACTCCACCACTATGCTGCTCCACTCGTGCTCCCACTTCCCACTCGGGCTCAGCACAGCGTTGAGGGGGAGAAGAAGAAGATGAAGGAGATAAAGAAGAAGAACGGCCAAGAGAAAGAGGAAGTAAGAGTTTCAGAGAGCTCAAGAGAAAATGGAAGAATAGTTCTCAACTCAATGTACCCCCAAAGTATATGAGCAATGGCAAGCATAAAACGTAGAGTGGAAACATTCATCGTTCCAATGCTCTGTGGCAACAGCTCTCCCATTCCATCTTATCTTAATTTAATTCCTATCACCTCACCACTAAAACTTGTCCTATTAGCCCTCGTTATTCCCATTGCAGGGTGATTAAAAAGAGAGAACCGAGGCTTTGCTAAACACCACCAAGGCACATGGGTCACTTAGCATTATTATAATCATTTTCCTCTTAGTGCATTCTGCCTGAAGTCCCAACATCAGACTCCTTCACTCAATAATTTGCCTAATTGGCAATTAATCCTTAATTAACCATTAATCCCATCAATCCATAATCTTAATTTGAAATTTATAATTATTTAAAAATCTGGGATGTTACACTCTCCCCACCTTTAAGGAATTTCGTCCTCGAAATTCAATCAGGAACTTGCCTCAACAGCAACTCGGCATAACACTGTATGCTACCCAGAACAACTTGTATACCAATGCCTTCCAAGCATTCCCCGACCAGTCAATTTCCAATTGGCACAACTCCACTTCTCAAGTAGCTACTAACCACTCCCACAAGAAATTCCGAGACAGCCCACTCTTAACACCTTCCACTTGGAAGTGTCACCAATTGGCTCGAAAATCACCTACTCTGGTATCCACAATTCCACTTCACCCAGCAACTCTTTCTTTCACTTGTCCATCATTTTAATATTCAACCACATACTCATCCATTCAGATTCAAATCCTCACCTTGCTCGGAGCAGTCCAATAGACTCAAGCCATCTCCATAAAGAGCTACAGTCTCACTTGCCGACCTATGAACTGCTGCATCCAACTTATAAGATGATGCCCCATTCTTATAGGGTCACAACAGTTGCATCAAGTCAAGGCAAAATGTACACTACCACATTACCTGTGGCATGTAGAGTCACACCGGAACAACATCCTCACAGTTATTTCACTCATACCGATCAATTCACTTGGATAATACTGATTCACTCAAAATTTATTAGTAATTTATACCAATCTATAAACAACACACCAACATCAATAGCATTATTATACACAATCACTGGTGCATCATCCACTAACAGCCAGCAATTATCCATCACTAGCACTGTAGAAAGACCTACTATCAGCGTAATTCCGACCCACACAAGGTATATATGCCCTCCTTACACTTATTCTAATGCGATCATCATGACAATAATCATCAAGTGCCAGTCACACTCACCATAAAATGGCATAAAAGCAGTCGGTTTCCAGTCCAAACCGAGTAAAAATTCCTTCTTTAATCTTGTCTATCACAAACTATTGGCCAATCAACATAATATTCCTTAATATCACCATTCATTGCAGGCCACAACTCGGATTTAAGCTTAATAACTCATTACACCCACAGATATGTACAACTCAGGATCAAAAATTCAATCAAAAACTCACTCGGTTTTCAATCACAAAACCGAGACAGTACCCAAACTAACAGGTACCTCACCTTATCAATTCTTCACCACATCCTACCACACATGATTATGCCCAATCAATTGGGTTACCACATCTAGTGGTCTATCATCAATTAATCCCTCACTCGGTTTGACACATTAAAACCGAGACACAATTCCAATATAATATATACTTGATTCCATATTTATTCGTTCATCATATATTAAAATTCTCAACCTAGGTAATTGTAACCAATTAATTTCACCATATGTACACATATGTACCAACAGTCAATAACATACACGCTATTATTCAATCAGAACGCATTCAAGTATCATTCAACCAGAATCTATCCAGCCAGCTCTCGGCTATATTACTTACATTATGTATAATCACATATAATCACAGCCATATGCTCACTCTGCACTTAGCGACAGCATCAACACATATATATATATATATTCAATCATCCAATCGAAATATTAAATTCACACTCAATCATGTTATTTTGAATAACATTCCACATATTCATGCAATCCACATTGAGTCAAATGACCATCATAAGTGTGCACACAGACTTTCAATCGGAAATTGCACAATAGCATACATTCTCAATCATAACATCACATTGCACTTGGCAAATATAATCAATCATATACACATCACAACTAATAATTCATCAATTGTCACCACTGACTCTCAGACAAAATGGACGCCTAGTATCCGGATACTCAAGGATCGGCCTTCAGCTGGGGGTCCTACTTGACACCCCGTGAACCCTGCTTGGTTCACCGAGTCCTGCTTGACTCTCCACCTCGACCACTGGGTCCTACTTGACCACTGGGTAGCTCAACTGGGCACAAAAACCACCGTCGGCCGTCCCACACCACATAATCACATATCATAATCATACAATCCGTTTACTGGAAGCCTGTCAGAAGCCGCTCCTTGCTCGTGCAACGCACCGGCGACCACTCCCCGCCCTCAACAGTATACGGAGTATCTCATACACAATATGTAACTCAATATAACAAACGTTATCAATCTCATGTCACACATAGCAATTACTTATCATACATATACCATTCACATATCACATCATCATCAATCAACAAATGCAACTACCAAAAACTGGCATGTGCTCTCATCACAGGGCGACCGACTTGTCAAGCTTATCCATCATATTATCACTATACCTCGATTATCACTGCATCACAGGCGTTTGTCATAGTAACTCACAACAAGCAAAACAGGGTAACAATACTACAGCACATCCTCTCGGTATATATATATATATATATATATATATTTATTTATTTTTTTTTATTTTTTTTTATTTTTTTTTGAAGTCAGCATACATTTCAACACAACATTCCAAATGGAAATCAACAGATCAATTCACATATCATACACGGTTCACACGCCAAGGATGTAAAACATCCTTCTCAAATGGCACCACCACACACAGAATTTAAATTCATCACATTGAGGAATCTCTAAATTATTATTACTTAATCAACTCAATATATGGGTTCTATTCCATCCAACATACATTCCTTGGCCATGAGCCACTAGCTCGGCTTACACAAAAGACCCAATAACCAACCTATACAAGGGTCACAACATTCATTATCCTATTCCCTCACAGCTGACTCAAGCTTAGAATTACCTTAAGCATTTCATAGGCAACCGGGTCAGGATAGCAATAACTCTTCTACCCTCAAATAAACATTACAACAGTAGTACCTTTCACTACTGTCTCTCAACAGAACTCATAACTATATAATCACACTAATCGTAATTAAGCATGCATAAAATCCAACAGGAATTCACAAGCAATGATGACACTCGGTCATATTGCATGCAACCGCCCACTCAGTAGGTAAACCTTGGCCATGGACCTTTTGGTCTGCTCTGATACCAAATGTAACATCCTTAATCTTAATTAATTAATTATTAGAGTTAAACCCGGGACAGGGGAAATTTTTCCTAAAATAAGTCATGAAGAACCGGGTCAATAATTTAGAAAATACCTGAATCAATAATTAAAAGCCACTCTCATATATGAAGATATGAGAGCTGGGTCCAATGACCAATCAAAAGACAAGCAGCGCAAGGTAGAAAGGCAAGGTGCCAACCAAGAAAAAGGGATGGAAAGAAGGTAAGGAAATAAAACCGAGCATAAAGCCCAGCGGAAGGCAATCAGCGCTCAAGCGGTACCACAATACAAGGCACACTCGCTCAAGCGAGATTCGACCCCGCTTGGGCTAGACAGCACGACACGCTCGGGCGAAAGACCATTCGCTTGGGCGAAACTAATACAAAAGCCTTCCCAACCAACATACTCGCTGGAGCGAGAACTCACTCGCTGAAGCGAGAAGCCACACTCGGCAAATCCACCACTCGGCATCGAGACATACATTCGCTCGGTGATGACTTAGTCCACTCGGGATTCATCCCTAAATCCACTCGGCAACTGAGGGCTATCCCACTCGGATTCCATAAACACTCACTCAGAATATCTCCCAATCAAACGTCACTCGGCATATCCCAACCTTATCTCACTCGGGAGTGTTTTACAAGTTCATCACTCGATACACCATTCATAAACCAACTCATCTTCTGAGTAGTATCTTACTCGGTAACTAATACCAAGGCCGACCAACACTCATTCGGCCTCACACTCGGCATTATGCCTATCCTCACTCGGAGATTACCTTAACTATTCATTTCTCAGGAGCGGTTTCCACAACCGTACTCCACTCGGTTTTTAATCACTAGGTAAGTCACTCGGACTTAAGAAATACTTAACCACTCGGGGAAAGCCATTAAGTCAAATCCCACTCAGGCTCATTCCATACTTAGACACTCAGAACACACATTAACTTATTCACTCGGAATAGGTACCCATCTTCACTCGGAATACATTTATAACTCATACACTTAGAAGGTTTCTTATCTAAACCATCAACAACTCTTCCTTCGACAGGGATTCACTCGGTTTCCACCACTCAGGTCATTACAGTCTTCCCCTACTCGGGGTTCACTCGGATATTCTCCACTGAATCATAAAGAGGCTAACCTTCTCTTATAATACATTCCACTCAGAATCTATTAAGGCCATTATCACTCAAAAAGGCCCAAACGTACAAGTCTCACTCGGATATGGAGTCATATATATATAAGACTCACTCGGAAAACCATCTGCACTTCTTATGTTCCACTCAGGATTCATTAACTTAGAATTAATCATTCAACATCATTTATATTCCAGTCGGAAAGAAGCATCAAATCAACATAAATTACTTATATATATATTCTCTAGTTCCCAGATCCGACTACCGACCCATAAATATATAACCATACACTCGGAATGCTTATCAGCTCAACAATATTCATTTATCAACACATATAATCCGATACAATACATGATAACAATGTAAGTCATATTTATATAATTAGGCACTCAGGTTCCCATACATATATACTTGTATTCATTATACAACATAGTTATGAGCCGACCAAGGCTTTAATTCATCAAATATACTCGGAACATAATATCATATACACAACCTTTATCACAAACACCCAACACTCGGGTTAAGGCCATCACATCATCCAAACCGACCTGCATACACTGAAAAATAGTGTAGGGGTGAGCTTTACATATTAAATGACAGATATTGGCTCGGATTAATCATAGAATCCTCAACATGCAAATGTATATATATATATATATATATCATCACCCAATTAACACATACTGCCAATCAATATGAACATCAACACATAAATAGACGGAGTTCATCAACATCAAGCATTAAATAATCATCATGCATATCCGGGCTACTACTCACTCGGAAACCAATCAAACAACACATACTGAATACCACACATCACAATACAAGAATTTCACCCGGAAAACCCGTCCATAAACTATGCACTTAAGATGCAATAGCTCCCCTTACCTGGAATGAAGTTCCAGAAGTCACATTGGCTACTCGGCCCAGCCACAGCAGCACTCTGCTCGACATTCCAGTCCTGGGAAGAACCACACAACTTCCCAATCAATCATCAACACGCTTCTCAATAACCAAGTATCAAACATCACCCTTTCGCTCAAGCCACACATGCACTCGCTTGAGTGAAAAGGGTCCAGTAACCCATTCTTCACTGGCTCGCTCAAGCGTGGCCATTCTCGCTTGAGCGAGATACGCCCAGTAGCTCCCCTGAACAGCATCAACACTCCAAGCTCCACTCTACTCTGCCATCCAGTCAGTGGAGAACCTCCAGGCACAGCACCGTCTTCACCACCATGGAGGACAACCAAGCTTCCATGTAACATGCATGCATGCCTTCCTCTTCACTCAAGCATCACAGCATCAAGGTATATCATCTTCCTCACCAGCTCAGTGGAGGATCAAATGCTTCCCAAACATCATGCACGTCTTCTTCTTCACATGCAGTTCTACCTCAGCACCAGTGGACCATCTTCCACAACCAAGGCACCCACACACCTGCAGGCTCCCAACCAAGCCACAAACATGAAGGAGAAGAAGAAGAAAGGACCAACAAGAAGAAGAACCAGGGAAAAGAGAAGGAACCCAGCCTCCAGAACACAACACCATGTTGTTCCCCTCCACTCGGTTCTCACACAGCCAGAGGAATGATTCTCAACCTTCAAGGCACCCAATACCACGCTGGACTCCACCACTATGCTGCTCCACTCGTGCTCCCACTTCCCACTCGGGCTCAGCACAGCGTTGAGGGGGAGAAGAAGAAGATGAAGGAGATAAAGAAGAAGAACGGCCAAGAGAAAGAGGAAGTAAGAGTTTCAGAGAGCTCAAGAGAAAATGGAAGAATAGTTCTCAACTCAATGTACCCCCAAAGTATATGAGCAATGGCAAGCATAAAACGTAGAGTGGAAACATTCATCGTTCCAATGCTCTGTGGCAACAGCTCTCCCATTCCATCTTATCTTAATTTAATTCCTATCACCTCACCACTAAAACTTGTCCCATTAGCCCTCGTTATTCCCATTGCAGCGTGATTAAAAAGAGAGAACCGAGGCTTTGCTAAACACCACCAAGGCACATGGGTCACTTAGCATTATTATAATCATTTTTCTCTTAGTGTATTCTGCCTGAAGTCCCAACATCAGACTCCTTCACTCAATAATTTGCCTAATTGGAAATTAATCCTTAATTAACCATTAATCCCATCAATCCATAATCTTAATTTGAAATTTATAATTATTTAAAAATCTGGGATGTTACACGAGGAGGTCAGTCAAGGGCGTTGAAGCCATTGTCAAATCACGTCCTCGGAAGCAAAATCAGAGGATAAACAGGAAATCATGAGAAAAACATGGAATCTCGTCGCTCTTAGGAAATCGATGGAGGATCTAAAAGGCCTCCCCTTCACCCTTACCATCAATTCCTTGCACCTTGTCATATCATATCTTCTGTATTGTTTTCATCACCTGTACATATCTGATGATCATAAATAAAATGTTTCCTTCTTCTTACATGTGTTCATGACTAAAATAAATAAACAAGTTTTGCCTTAAGAAAATTTTTGAATTTGAAAAATGACAAAAAACATAAAGTTATGGGGAACGAAGTGTATACCATTGTCGGATCTTACCTCAGATAAGCACAACCAACTCCACTAGGCGACCTCAATGAAGTCAGAAGTGACAGATATTTCAGCCATGAGTTACTTCAAAGCCAGTCGCCAAGGGAGTCCACCTGTAAGTTTTAATTTGTTTCACGCTTCTCTGTTAAGGGGTGGCCAGAGCCCATGACCCCGAGACGTGCAGTTGCCCAAAACTCTCCCCAGCAGACTCACCATTCATCCCCGAGGGGAACCCCGACCGAGTTTGCCTCCCTGGGGGAACCACAAAATGGACTCTGCTCCCCTAACTGGAGTACTTCCTAATCAGATCTGGAAAAGTTAAGTTATCCCCGGTGGAACTACACTTCCCAAACAATTCAAACTGGGGCATCACCCCAGGTTCATTTCTTCTCGCTCAAGGGTCAGTCCCCTAAGGTTCCGAGGCAGATAGTTCAAACTAGGGCATCACCCCAGATCCTTCTCCCAGCTAAGGGGTGGTAACCCTCAATCTTCTAATCTTCCAATAACTGGGGCATCACCCCAGATCCTTCTCTCAGTCTAGGGGCAGTACCCCTAAACCTTCCAAATAACTAGGGCATCACCCCAGATCCTTCTCCCAGCCTAGGGGCAGTACCCCTAATGTAACATCCTAGATTTTTAAATAATTATAAATTTCAGATTAAGATTATGGATTGATGGGATTAATGGTTAATTAAGGATTAATTGCCAATTAGGCAAATTATTGAGTGATTAATGAGTTGAAATAAGAATTTAGGAGTATGAATGGTATAAGCAAGTTTTATATGCCTCATGTGATGCGTAAGATGTGATAAAGTTGAACAGTTTGGATTGGTATGAGTCTTGGAGTGTTAAATCTTCACGCTTCTACACTTGAACTGTCAATCTCGCTCAGGCGAGATGGCGATCCGCTCAAGCGAGATGCGTGCGAATGATGTTGGTAAAGTCACTGGACGGTTCTCGCTCAGGCGGGTGTGGCCGCGCTCGAGCGAGAGTGAGAGAAAGGGAATACATACTATGTGCCTTTCGCTCAAGCGAGCTTGGGACGCTTGAGTGAGTGAAGGAGTCTGATGTTGGGACTTCAGGCAGAATGCACTAAGAGGAAAATGATTATAATAATGCTAAGTGACCCATGTGCCTTGGTGGTGTTTAGCAAAGCCTCGGTTCTCTCTTTTTAATCACACTGCAATGGGAATAACG
Source organism: Clitoria ternatea (assembly GCA_037962975.1). Lineage (NCBI taxonomy): Eukaryota > Viridiplantae > Streptophyta > Magnoliopsida > Fabales > Fabaceae > Clitoria > Clitoria ternatea. Next base: position 142,378,011 of record CM075673.1, read on the forward strand.
AGGGCTAATGGGACAAGTTTTAGTGGTGAGGTGATAGGAATTAAATTAAGATAAGATGGAATGGGAGAGCTGTTGCCACAGAGCATTGGAACGATGAATATTTCCACTCTACGTTTTATGCTTGCCATTGCTCATATACTTTGGGGGTACATTGAGTTGAGAACTATTCTTCCATTTTCTCTTGAGCTCTCTGAAACTCTTGCTTCCTCTTTCTCTTGGCCGTTCTTCTTCTTTATCTCCTTCATCTTCTTCTTCTCCCCCTCAACGCTGTGCTGAGCCCGAGTGGGAAGTGGGAGCACGAGTGGAGCAGCATAGTGGTGGAGTCCAGCGTGGTATTGGGTGCCTTGAAGGTTGAGAATCATTCCTCTGGCTGTGTGAGAACCAAGTGGAGGGGAACAACATGGTGTTGTGTTCTGGAGGCTGGGTTCCTTCTCTGTTCCCTGGTTTTTCTTCTTGCTGGTCCTTTCTTCTTCTTCTCCTTCATGTTTGTGGCTTGGTTGGGAGCCTGCAGGTGTGTGGGTGCCTTGGTTATGGAAGATGGTCCACTGGTGCTGAGGTAGAATTGCATGTGAAGAAGAAGACGTGTATGCTGTTTAGGAAGCATTTGATCCTCCACTGAGCTAGTGAGGAAGATGATATACCTTGATACTGTGATGCTTGAGTGAAGAGGAAGGCATGCATGCATGTTACATGGAAGCTTGGTTGTCCTCCATGGTGGTGAAGACGGTGCTGTGCCTGGAGGTTCTCCACTGACTGGATGGCAGAGTAGAGTGGAGCTTGGAGTGTTGATGCTGTTCAGGGGAGCTACTGGGCGTATCTCGCTCAAGCGAGAATGGCCACGCTTGAGCGAGCCAGTGAAGAATGGGTTACTAGACCCTTTTCACTCAAGCGAGTGCATGTGTGGCTTGAGCGAAAGGGTGATGTTTGATACTTGGTTATTGAGAAGCGTGTTGATGATTGATTGGGAAGTTGTGTGGTTCTTCCCAGGACTGGAATGCCGAGCAGAGTGCTGCTGTGGCTGGGCCGAGTAGCCAATGTGACTTCTGGAACTTCATTCCAGGTAAGGGGAGCTATTGCATCTTAAGTGCATAGTTTATAGACGGGTTTTCCGGGTGAAATTCTTGTATTGTGATGTGTGGTATTCAGTATGTGTTGTTTGATTGGTTTCCGAGTGAGTAGTAGCCCGGATATGCATGATGATTATTTAATGCTTGATGTTGATGAACTCCGTCTATTTATGTGTTGATGTTCATATTGATTGGCAGTATGTGTTAATTGGGTGATGATATATATATATATATATATATATATATATATACATTTGCATGTTGAGGATTCTATGATTAATCCGAGCCAATATCTGTCATTTAATATGTAAAGCTCACCCCTACACTATTTTTCAGTGTATGTAGGTCGGTTTGGATAATGTGATGGCCTTAACCCGAGTGTTGGGTGTTTGTGATAAAGGCTGTGTATATGATATTATGTTCCGAGTACATTTGATGAATTAAAGCCTTGGTCGGCTCATAACTATGTTGTATAACGAATACAAGTATATATGTATGGGAACCCGAGTGCCTAATTATATAAATATGACTTACATTGTTATCATGTATTGTATCGGATTATATGTGTTGATAAATGAATATTGTTGAGCTGATAAGCATTCCGAGTGTATGGTTATATATTTATGGGTCGGTAGTCAGATCTGGGAACTAGAGAATATATATATAAGTAATTTATGTTGATTTGATGCTTCTTTCCGACTGGAATATAAATGATGTTGAATGATTAATTCTAAGTTAATGAATCCTGAGTGGAACATAAGAAGTGCAGATAGTTTTCCGAGTGAGTCTTATATATATATGACTCCATATCCGAGTGAGACTTGTACGTTTGGGCCTTTCCGAGTGATAATGGCCTTAATGGATTCTGAGTGGAATGTATTATAAGAGAAGGTTAGCCTCTTTATGATTCAGTGGAGAATATCTGAGTGAACCCCGAGTAGGGGAAGACTGTAGTGACCTGAGTGGTTAAGTATTTCTTAAGTCCGAGTGACTTACCTAGTGATTAAAAACCGAGTGGAGTACGGTTGTGGAAACCCCTCCTGAGAAATGAATGGTTAAGGTAATCTCCGAGTGAGGATAGGCATAATGCCGAGTGTGAGGCCGAATGAGTGTTGGTCGGCCTTGGTATTAGTTACCGAGTAAGATACTACTCAGAAGATGAGTTGGTTTATGAATGGTGTATCGAGTGATGAATTTGTAAAACACTCCCGAGTGAGATAAGGTTGGGATATGCCGAGTGACGTTTGATTGGGAGATATTCCGAGTGAGTGTTTATGGAATCCGAGTGGGATAGCCCTCAGTTGCTGAGTGGATTTAGGGATGAATCCTGAGTTGACTAAGTCATCACCGAGCGAATGGATGTCTCGATACCGAGTGGTGGATTTGCCGAGTGTGGCTTCTCGCTTCAGCGAGTGAGTTCTTGCTCCAGCGAGTATGTTGGTTGGGAAGGCTTTTGTATTAGTTTCGCCCAAGCGAATGGTCTTTCACCCGAGCATGTCGTGTTGTCTCGCCCAAGCGGGGTCGGATCTCGCTTGAGCGAGTGTGCCTTGTATTGTGGTACCGCTTGAGTGCTGATTGCCTTCCGCTAGGCTTTGTGCTCGGTTTTATTTCCTTACCTTCTTTCCATCCCTTTTTCTTGGTTGGCACCTTGCCTTTCTACCTTGCGCTGCTTGTCTTTTGATTGGTCATTGGACCCAGCTCTCATATCTTCATATATGAGAGTGGCTTTTAATTATTGATTCAGGTATTTTCTAAATTATTGACCCGGTTCTTCATGACTTATTTTAGGAAAAATTTCCCCTGTCCCGGGTTTAACTTTAATAATTAATTAATTAAGATTAAGGATGTTACACCTAAATCTTCCAACTTTTCCAATAACTGGGGCATCACCCCAGATCCTTTCCTTAGCCAAGGGGAGGTACCCCTTGATCTTTCAATCTTTCTAAAAAAAAACTGGGGCATCACCCCAGATCCATTCCCAATCAAGGGGCGGTACCTTGAATCACCAAATCCTTCCCTAGTGAACTACACTTCTCGGGCAACTCAAACTGGGGCCATCACCCCAGATCCATTCTCTTAGGCAAGGGGCAGTCCCCCATGATTCTCTTAAATCATGTCAAACTGGGGCATCACCCTAGGTCTCACTCTGTCAAAAAGGAGCGCCCTCCAAGCATCCTCAATCTCCCTAACTGGGACATCACCCCAAGTCCTTCTCCCGGCTTAGGGGTAGCACCCCTAAAATCTTTCAACCTTTCCAGAAATGGAATATGTCCCTAGATCTTTCCGTCGTTCAAGGGGCAATACCCCTAACTCCTTCAGCCGGATTTTCCAAAATCATCCAAGACAGCTTGAACTGGGGCATCCTCAGATTTCTTTCCTCCAATAAATCCACCGTACACCTCCCGGTGGACCTTAGATCTCTACCTTAGTCTCCTGAGTCAAATCATGTCAAACTAAGGCATCTCCACAGATCTACTCCCTCAGTCAAGGGGCAGTTCCCTGTGATTCTTCCAAATCAAGCCAAACTGGGGCATCTCCAGTTCCCCGTGATTCTCCCAAATCGTGTCAAACTGGGGCATCTCCCCAGGTCTTCACCTCCTAGTCAACCGAGAGGCAACACCCTCACCTTTACTTTCCAGTCGCCGATCAAATGGCACCCTTTTACTTTCCAGTCGCCGATCAAATGGCACCCCTTTACTTTTCAGTTGCCGATCAAATGGCACCCCTTTACTTTCCAGTCGCCGATCAAATGGCACCCCTTTACTTTCCAGTCGCCGATCAAATGGCACCCCTTTACTTTCCAGTCGCCGATCAAATGGCACCCCTTTACTTTCCAGTCGCCGATCAAATGGCACCCCTTTATTTTCTAGTCGCCGATCAAATGGCACCCCTTTACTTTCCAGTCGCTGATCAAATGGCACCCCTTTACTTTTCAGTCGCCGATCAAATGGCACCCTTTAACCTTTTAGTCAACTAGGAGGCAACACCCTCACCTTTATCTGTCGTCGAACATGGCATCCTTCATCTCTGAATTAATTGAGAATCAACACCCAATCCTCTCACCTCCTGTTAATTGAAAGACAATTTTTCCCGTTCAATTCAGAACATAAAAAAAACACACATAAAAAAAAAGACAGATGTGGAAATTGCTCGTCTTTAAAGAGTAAAAGGTCACAACAACTCGAGATGGCCAACACCGTCAGACGCCATACCGATCAAAAGGACCCACCTGACCCCTACATCGGTGTTCATATCTTTACTTCCTTTTCACTTCAAAAAAACACGGAAAGCTTCGTGTTTCTCTTGTGAAAAAGAAGTAAAGAGGGGCATCTGTGAACACCTCTTTCGGTCCGATCCAAGTGGAAAAGAATTCTGAGAGGACTGGACTTCATCTCCGAATAATCTGCCGAGTGGAATAACTCAGAATGATGATTTTCAAGTGAAAAATGGCTATTTCTGAGTAAAAATGGCTATTTCCGAGTGAAAAATGGCTGTTACCGAGTGAGATATCCGAGTCAGCTGTTACTGAGTGAAAATTCGACTAGGATGTCTCCGATTGACATTTTCCGAGTGGACTGCTTCCGAGAGGGTTACTCCCGAACAAAGCAAAGACTTCATTATGTCCGAATGATCATTTCCAAGTGAGATGTCTCTGAGTAGGGCATTTCTGAATGGTTTGAGTCCGAGGGAAATACCTCTCAAGCAAAGATACATCCGAGTGGTGAAATCCAGATTGAAGCCTCTCGGGCAAAGCTGACACCAAATGAATACAAATCCGAGCGAATACATCTGAAGGGCTCATTATCGACTGAAACCTTTCCGATTGAAAACAAATCCGACTCAGAATGATCAAATCCGAGTAGAATGAATTAGAAATGATCAAATCCGAGCAGAATGGAGTGTTGCCGAGTTGAATACTTCACTGTTGGAGGAGAATCTGAGTGGAAGCTTCCCTATCAAAGCCATTCCGAGTAACAAATGGCTGACCTTGAAGAAATATGTCCCTGTTAGAGGTGAATCCGAGTGGAAGCTGTCCGACTGCAAACGATTCCGAGTGGAAAAAAGGACTGACCTTGAATAAATAGTGCCCAAAGCTATTGTCCGAGTGAAGGGATGCTAAATGAAAACAAATCTGATTCAGGATAGGTACTTTTTCTGGGCACAATTATTTTTGAATCAAAGATCCCTGAGTGAGTTGATTCCGAATGAAGAAACACTCTGGATTCTAAAAGAACACTTGTTGAATAAGAACAAATCTCCGAGAGGTGCATTCCGAGCGAAACAAAGCACTGATCTAGAAAGAACGCTTCTACTGGCCAGATTCTATCAAGCTCCAAAGTTCTGAGTGAAAAGAGAGCACCTCCGAGTGAATATATCCAAGTTCTGATGCGCAAATGAATTACTCCTGAGCCTTGAATCTGACCAAGACTTGTCCAAGTGAAGGATTCCGAGGGATTGGTTGACCATCCAAGTGGAAATAAGGCCGATTCCGAACGAATACCCCTGAAGGATTGTTGGAGCTATCGTAACTTCTGATTGAAATATAAAGGCCGAGTCCCGAGTTAATATGTCCGATTGAATTACTCCCGAGAGGACGCACCCGAGCTGTTGATTGTCAAGTGAAACTATTTTGATCGGAAAATAAGGATCACTCCCGAGTGAGTATATCCGAATGATTGATTGATGAATGAAATAATTCTGATTGGAAGGAAGGCCGGCTCCGAGTTGAATACCGAGTCAAAACGACTGAATCAAGCATAGGAGTCGAATGAAGCTTCAAGAAGAAACGTTGCCGAGCAAGATTCCTCTAATTGAAGTAATTTCGATTGAATACTTCAAACCGTGATGCTACTAAGCAAACCCGAGCAAGGTTTCTCCGAGTGGTTCATTTCCATAGAGATATCCGAGTAAAACAGTGGTTCAATTCCAGAGCAAATCCGAGTTAAGAAGGACTTCTCGCTTGAGCCAGCCTTTCTCTGCTTGAGCAAAATGAATGTCCTTCAACAAACGCTTAAGCGAAATAAACTCTCGCTTAAGCGGAATAGATTCTCGCTTGAGCGAAAGATGGACAGTGGGCTACTGGAGTGTTTTCGCTTAAGCGAGAAACTCTCGCTCAAGCGAAGTGGAAAGAAAATTTAGCATCAGGGGTCTTCACGCTTAACACCGACCGGTTTTCTCCTAAAAACCGACCCCTCAACTCAACACCGAGCAAAGATTTCACTTGCCTTGTGTATAAGAGAGACCTTTTCCACTCAGATTATGTCCCACTCTAGATGAATACCGACTGAGAGGCTAATCCGAGTCATCCTCTCTCAGATTTCCACCATCCTCTCTCAGATTTCCACCAGGCTCGCCATATTCCCACCATGATGACTTGGATTTCCATAATCCAAGTGGATCCAGGAATCCTGGGAGTGGCAGACAGGGGACGGAAGTAGAGAAATTTAAAATGCCCCACTGAGCCGCTGCTCCCCACAAACAGTTAGTGGCCAAAGTGGCACCACTACGCGCATAGGTGAGTGGAAACTCTGGCTGTCCCAGACACTCAGCCCATGTCTTCAACCCCTATAAATGCCCCAGCTGAAGAGGCTCAAGGGGTTGGATTTTCTCTCCCTGTAAGAAAACTCTGCCTGAATTCTCTCCCATACCAACCATTCCTTCACTCGGTCCAGCACCTCTTCACACTATATTGTTCTTCCTTCTCCCATACCTCCGTCCTCTCTCTCCCTACACCGTACAGCTCCAACACCCAACCATCCTTCTTAACACCGTCCCCTCTCTCTCCTCACCCACACTGTCCTCAACTCCTTACCAACACCATACACTGTCCCTCTCCACACCACACACACCGTACAGCCCCTCTCTCTTCTCCACACCGTCCTCCTACCCACCAACATCGTCCCAGCTCTTCCTAAACCTCTCCACACCATCCTCTTTCTCATCTCCAACCGTCCTAACACACTCCCCTCCATCCTCTCCTCCCTCTTATACACCGTACAGCCCCTCTCTCTTCTCCACACCGTCCCTCAAACCTCTCAAACACCGTCCTAGCACCTTTCCCATCCGTTCTCTTCCAAAACCGACCTGCTCCCCAAGACCGTTCAGCACCCTTCTCTTTCCCTCTAAACACCTTCAAACTCCTCTCAAACCCCCACTGTCTTTCTCCCTCGGTCAGTCCCTTTCTCACTCGGTCGGTCTCTTCCACCTTCAGTCAGTTTCTGACCCCCTCTGCAGTCTCTTACTCCATCACTCGATATTCCACTTTTCACTCGGTATTCTATTTTTTCACTCGGTATTCTATTTTTTCACTCAATTTTTCCATTTGTTACTCGGTTTTCCATTTTTCCACTTAAATAAATTTCTGTTATTTTCTTTTCTTTTCTTTTTTACCCCTTCCTAGGTTCGTAATAAATAAATAACAAAAAATAAGTGTTTCACGTTCAGACTAGCACAAAAAAAACATCATCCACCATTAATCTCTTAGCCTCTTCCTAAAAAAAATCACCAAAGAACTACGTAACCTTGATTTCTTGGTAACTCAAGAATACGTAAGAGCAGGAATTTAAATCCTGTCGGGCCCATCTCTTTTTTTATCCCCACCTTTCCCATTTCGTTCCTATTTTATTTTCTTTACGTTTCCTTTGTAACCGCTCTTTATCAATCCCATGAAAATCAATTTAGACGTGACGTCTTGTTGATTTTCCCATAAGGAACGGGATACTTGGGACGAGACGTCCCGCTTATCCCCTTCCTGTTTCTAACCCCGTATGTGATTAAAGGATGACTAATTTAGACGTGACGTCTTGTTAACATCCCTCCCTTTCTCTGTTTTTATATCAAAGCCGAGGTTAATTTGGACGCGACGTCCTGTTGACCTACACTCTATGTTTGTCCAGTTTGTTCCTTCCATTTCCTTCTGTTTTTACACAAAGTACAACAATAAAAGGGAAGAAATAAAACATCTTTTGTAAGGCTATTTATGTTGCGCATTTTCAATCTTGGTACTGTTTCTGACAGGCGATGTAGGGTGCTAATACCTTCCCTACTTGTAACCGACTCCCGAACTTGAATCTTATTTTTAAACCAGTGCTTTACTGAACATAGTTTTTTTCCAATGTTTTTCCTATGGATAAAAACGTTGGTGGCGACTCCCTGTTTCACACACAGTCTTCTTTCTCGCCGCGCCGTCGCGATCCAGGTCGCGACAATGATGCTTCGGGAGTAGTGATCATATCATACTTGCATGCTTATCATCAAAGAACAAAAAGAATAAGATCAATATAAATAGCAATTGTCAGCGTGCCTACCCCTACAAATTCTGATCACAGTCAAAGATCTCTTCAGAACATCTCCGAAAGCAACCTATCCCTCAATCAAGAATTAGTTGACGAATGGTTTTATGCATGCAAATGCATGAGAAACTATTTCCGTGAAAATATTAAAAAATGATTCAGACCTCTCTAAAGCTTAATGATAAGTCTTGAAAAGACTTAATTATTTCTTCTTTTATTTAACATAATTCATTAATTATTGTTTAATTTTGGCTTTATTATTTAATAATTTGTTAATAATTCATATTTTAATTGTTTATTTCAAAAGTGCTTTATTTACGTAAGAAAATGATTTAAAACATTGAATAGATAAGAGTTTATGATTATTTGTAATTTCACTAAGCAGCCAGCGTACAAATGCTAGGCAGTATGTGTTTATTGGTGCAGGAACAGGTTGCGCTCAAGATAAGTAGGAAAATCTGAGTGAAATTCCTAAAAGCCGAGTGAGATTTCACAAATCCGAGTGAAACTCCAAAAGTCCGACTGGGAAATGCTTCAAGACACCGACTGAAAAAGGGAATAGAATAACCGTATGAAGAACCCGAGCGAGACTTTAAAAGCACCGATTGAAAAATACGTCAACTTCATGTGTTTGAATATGGTAACTGTAACATCCCTGTTTTTAGAAACAATTTTACTCTTGTAATTTTTGAATTATGGAAAGTTTGAAAGAAGAATAAGTCAATATATATACCCTGTTGATGGTCTGTGGTATCTCATAAGTATCATTTTGCGTATAACAATGTAAATTGTAAGGATCATTAGCGAAATTATGCAAAAACCGAGTGAAAAGGGCTCTGTTCCGAGTGACAGAGAAGTATTCCGAGTGAAAGAAAGCTTAAACACTCAAGTTTATATGGATTTGATGCTTCTTACCGAGTGGGACGCATTATGGAAGTATTCCGAACGGTTCTTATGTAACTACTTAAAGATCCGAGTGGAAATGGAAGAAGGAACCATTCCGAGAGAAATATAGAGAGGCTGAACCATTACCGAGTGAGAAAGCAAGTGTTGAGTCAGTTTTGGAAAAATTCTGAGCCATGAAGGGCGGATTCATTCAAGCGAATCAGATTTCGCTCAAGAGATCCGATGTCATTAACCATCCGATGTCTTCTATGTCACATCGAATGGCTGAAGTAAGAAAAGATTTACTTACTTACACCACACCGAATAAGCATATGTACACACCGGATGGCTACTAGATCCGTCCTTACATTAGGAGTTCACACCGACTAGAGGAAGTTGTTCTTGAACCGATGTGCACACCAAACAATTCTGAGACGGCGTTCACCAAAAACCGATCTCTTTGTAGCCTCACGACACCACCCACTTTCCACAGACGGAGTCCTTAACTCCTTCACACATACCGTCCTCTATTTCTTACTTCACACTCAACACCGCCTTCTTGCATGGACGTTGTCCCTTAAATCACTACACTCCGCCTCACATTGCACTCCGCCCTCATAATTTAATATCGCCTTAACACTCTATACCGCCTCACATTCCACACCGCCTTAACACTCTATACCGCCTCACATTCCACACTGCCTTAACACTCTATACCGCCTCACATTCCACACCGCCCTAACTCTCTATACCGCCTCACATTCAATAACGCCCTAACACTCTATACCGCCTCACAACTTCACTCCGCCCTCACTTCACTCCGCCTTCACATTCAACACCGTTTTTTTCACTCCATGCCGCCCTCATAATTCAATACCGCCCTCACATGTGATACCGGCCTCTTTGCCAACACTGAATTCCACTTTAGATAGTGGTCAACCCACTTAACCATATAAAGCCAAAAATGATTGGCTCAACGAACCAATTAGAGGAGAAAGTTGCCTCCATTATGATAACTTTATCCCAATCTAATGCAAAGCTGACTGTAAAAGGAGTCAAAAGGCTCCATTATCCCACCTAATTCTCCAATCGATGTCTCCCACTTGTCTCCCCACTCATTTCCTCTCTATTTAAACGAGCTGAAGGTCCTCAGACCTCACACCACACACACGAACCAAACACTTCATCACTCTTCTTCCCAGCAAGCTCTTTTCCTCTCCTTTCCCTCTGTTTCACTCGGATTCCAGGCAGGACAGTAAAGGGAGTCTCTTTCTTCTCCTCCAGGAGCTTCATTCGAGGTAAGGGGGTATATTCTTGGGTGCCTTGTGGGAAAACCGAGTGAGGATAGGTCCAGTATGTATGAAATGCTTGAAATTATTGTATGTATATGCATGTATATATATATATATATCTGTTACCGAGTGAATTGTGATATGACATGTATTGATTGCACTGAAATTACTAAGAAAGCATGGGTACCGTGTGGATTCCAGTGAAATAAATATGATAACCTGTTATTCTACTCGGTTTTTATGATAATCCGACCGGTTTTGCTTATTTATACTCGGATTTGCATATATATATATACTCGGATTTGCTTACTTATACTCAGATATTAGCCTTTCATTTGATTTCACCCGGACAACATAGTATTTCACTCGGTAAACACAATTATTTCTCTCGGACAGCATCTTCCAAGTTATATCTCGCTCGGATTTTGACTTAATTCCACTCAGAAAATATATTTACCTTTACTCAGAACCCCTTATTAGTAAATGCACTCAGAAACATCATTATTTAACTCGGACAGTAGCTTTCTATTCATTTCACTCGGCCAAAACAATTATTTCACTCAGCAAATTGTTATTTTTCATTAAAGATAGTCCTTTCAATTGATGCAACTCGGTTTATAAAGACAATTCACCAAAAGACCCTTCCAAACCTGATTCCACTCGGAATCAGGATCATTTTACTCAGATTTTACTTTATCCGCATGAGTTTTATTCAGACAGGACCCTTTATAACCATTTCCACTCGGAATTCATATTAAATTCACTCAGAAAATCCCTTTCGGACTGATTCCACTCGGAATCAGATTTCATTTCACTTGGAAACACATTTTTACTCGGATTCACATTCATTTTTACTCAGAAAATTCCTTTCAGATTAATTCTACTCGGAATCCTATTTTATTTCACTCAGAATTATATTAATTTCACTTAGAAAATTGTTTCTTCATTATTTTTCACTCGGAAGGCATTTTAACTTCACTAAGGAAACTCCTTGAGATTAATTTCACTCGGATTTTTAGCCAGAACGCTTGGGGAACCTTTCCTTGTATGATTCCACTCGGAATCATACTCATTTCACTCGGATTTGACCCAGTTTCACTCGGAAAACTCAATTTTTAATGGTCTTCGCTTGGATTTTCATTTAGAAACTACTTCTTAATACTTTTTAAATTAATGAGAAGTTATAATTATTATATTTATCCTTATTTTATTACTATCCTAATTATTATTAATCTTATTATTATTATCTGTAGTTTTTCTTGTTATAAACCTTGTTAACATTTTAATTATGCGTAATTATATTAAAGAATAAATTATTTTACTCTTTATGGAAAATACTATATAATAGATATACTTACAATGTTTAAATAATTGATAGAATCCAAAGGACTTGGAAATGATATAATGAGACAGGAAACACATAAGATACCCAGGGATCTAATGATAAGAATAATGCATTTCGCATCATGAAAATATGTTTTGAAGAAGAAAAACTAGAGCATACACCTGGTACGCTGGAGGACATTCACGTTCGATCTCAGTAGAAGAATCTTGGGAGTACAACTGGAACGGCAACCCAATGGCATCAGAGTCGCGCCCTGATAGCCGGGTGAGACGAGTAATTCTGGTGTACTTCGACTAAATGACGGGATGTATCTATGATCGTGAAGAGCCAAGTCCCAAGATGAAATGATATATATAATGATGAGAACCTGTGAGTTCATTCGTACCATATGATAAAAGAAAGGGGACTTGGTGAGCTCCGATCGCTCTAGAATGGAAACGTTGTGCTTAAGAAATAACTTGAGCAGGATGGAATCCAAAGAATGAAAGGATGGATTGATTTATTGGGCCCACATGTATCTTGAGACTTAATTAAAGATAAATCAAAATAAATCCGCACTCATGCATTCATTTGTTATAATTGTGATTATGTTATATGTATGATTTATTTCATGATTGTTATAATTGTGAACATGACGATTATGTGATGATAACATGCTTGATCTTTATAAATATGTTAAATGTATGATCTATGTGACATTATGTGTTAACTGGATTATGTCCGCACCGGATGAACCAATCAGGGTCTTGGGTTATACTCACCCTTACTGTTGAACATTTTTCAGAGGAATTAGAAACTCAAGAACCCGAGTGTGAAGATCAGCAGTACGCTGAACCCAGTGAGAATAATCATTAGGAATAGAACGTTTATAATCAGACATCGGATGACTGTATAATATTTAAGGGTGCCTGCGTGCCCCATTCTATTAAGAGTACATTTATTTACAGTTTGTGAATGACTATGTGATATATACAATATTACTTCCGCTGATTTGCCACGTATTTATTTTTAAAAAAAAAATAAAAAAAATATTCACTTTTTCTAAAAACTGTTAACACTCTCAGTTAAATGGGATGAACCTACAGAAGGATTTGTCTTATCTAACCGAGGGTGTTACAAAGGTGGTATCAGAGCATAGTCGATTCATTAAGCTTGTGGAGTGGACCATTAGGTTTCCACGTACTCTGATAGAAATATTGAATAGTCCATAACACTTCTAAGACTAAATATCCTATGTGGAATGCTCCACATAACGCATACCCTGAATCTATTTGTTGATATTCTTTCAGCAAATTCCTAATGGCACGCCAGAATAACAATCACGTGATGGAGAATCTTCTTACCAGAATTGTGGAGGTAATAGAAAGACAAGAGTTACCTCATGCTTCTGCCAGACAAGGATTAGCTGATTTTCAAAGGAACAATCCTACGCAGTTCAAAGGAGGCTTCAATCCAGAAGGAGCGCAACTATGGATTGAACACCTTGAAAAGATTTTTGTCGCTATGCGATGTTCTGATGAGGGTTGTGTAACCTTTGCGGTCTTCATGCTGGTTGGAGAAGCAGAACACTGGTGGACTCATGCTAGAGTCAGACTAGCTACTGATGGGCATATCATTACTTGGGGACGATTTAAGACAGAATTTCTCGCTAAATATTTCCCCGAAGACATAAGGAGGCAAAAGGAACAAGAATTCTTCAATCTGAAACAAGGCAATATGACTGTCGGAGAGTATGCTGCTAAGTTTGATGAACTGGCAAAATGTTGTCCCTACTACACTCATATGGGAGAAGCATCAAGATGTGCAAAGTTCGAAGCAGGGCTACGACATGAGATTCGTCAAGCCATATGTTGTCAACAGATTACACAATTCACCACTTTGGTTGACAGATGCCGCATATTTGAGAACACCTCTAATCTTTGACGACCTAGAACGTCCAGTCATGGCCCCAAGCGACGGATGCCAGACCAACAACAAAGAAGGGATTTTCGAGGAGATCGACCATATTCCCGACCACCTTACCCAACCAACCAAAATCCTTCAAGAGATCAAGGGAACAATCGGAACCTGAAATGCTATATTTGTGGAGGACCACATATGGCAGTAAACTGTAGAGCTTGCACAATTTGTGGACGGACTGGACATCATGATGTTGACTGTTGGTACAAGAATAAAAATAACCAACAACAAGTACCCCAAAGACAGGAAGTACGACCAACAAGTCAAGGAAATGGAGGATCTACTGCAAATGTCTCTACCAACAATACCCCGAGAATGCAAACTGTTCCCCGCAACAACAATTTCAGACAGAACAATAATCCTGGAAGGCCCGGAAACAACTCAAGGCCAGGGGGAAATGCCAGAGTTTTTACCATGAATGGTGCAGAAGTATCACAAGAGAACGATCTTGTGCAAGGTACATGTTTTATAGGAAGTACTCTATTAAATGTATTATATGATTCTGGAGCCACTCATTCTTTCATATCTGAGAATTGTGTAAAACATTTAAAGCTTCCTACAACCTCTCTGCCCTATCAAATGACTGTCACAACTGTCGCCAATAAGCCCATTTGCTCTACTCGCATATGTCTAGAATGTCCTCTTAACATCAAAGGGAAATCTTATCAAGTAGATCTGATATGTTTACCTTTGATCGATCTAGACATTGTTCTAGGGATGAATTGGCTTGCTGCCAATCATATTCTGATTGACTGTCATAATAGATCCATCTCTCATGGGTCTACTACCTCTGAATGTGATCAAGTCACAGATTCTTGCCTTGTTAACTCAGAAAAGGTAATCTCAAAAGGAATTCAACTATACATGATCCTTACGGAGACTGAAAATAAGGCCACTTCTCAACTTGAACAGATTCCTGTTGTTCAAGAATTTCCAGAAGTATTCCCTGAGGACATACGAGAGCTACCTCCAGAGCGAGAAGTTGAATTCAGCATTGATATTATACCGGGCATGGGACCAATTTCTATTGCTCCTTACCGGATGTCGCCCAAGGAACTCAGTGAACTTAAAGAACAATTAGAAGAACTTCTAGAGAAAGGAATGATCAGACCCAGTGTCTCACCTTGGGGAGCACCAGTTCTTCTAGTCAAAAAGAAGGATGGCAGTATGCGGTTATGTGTTGATTATCGTCAGTTAAATAAAGCTACGATCAAGAATCGATATCCTCTCCCAAGAATTGATGATTTGATGGACCAATTACGAGGAGCCACTATCTTCTCGAAGATTGATCTGTGATCGGGCTATCATCAAATCAGGGTAAAGAAAGAAGATGTACCCAAAACGGTATTCAGAACACGATATGGGCACTATGAGTATCTTGTTATGCCCTTTGGAGTTACAAACGCACCTGCAGTCTTTATGGGATACATGAATCGAATCTTCCATGAGTACTTAGACAAATTCGTGGTTGTATTCATTGACGATATTCTCGTCTACTCCAAGAGTCATGAGGAACATGAGGAACATCTTCGAATTGTTTTAAACACTTTGCGTGCAAGGCAATTGTACGCCAAGTTTTCGAAATGTGAATTCTGGATGACCGAAGTGAAATTCTTAGGACATGTCATCTCTAAGGAAGGAATTGCTGTGGATCCTACAAAGGTAGAAGCTGTATTAAATTGGGATCAACCCAAGAATGTGACGGAAATCCGCAGTTTCCTTGGACTGGCTGGATATTATCGTCGATTCATTGAGAATTTCTCTTGAATTGCAGCACCTTTAACCAAGCTAACTCGTAAAGATCAACCATTCGAATGGACTGATAAATGCGAGAACAGTTTTACGGAGTTACGCCAACGACTCACTAGTGCACCTGTCTTGATTTTGCCAGATCCTACTAAGCCATATGAAGTGTACTGTGATGCGTCAAAACAAGGACTAGGATGTGTCCTAATGCAAGAAAGAAAGGTTGTTGCCTATGCTTCAAGACAGCTAAGAACCCATGAAGTTAACTATCCCACACATGACTTGGAATTAGCTGCTGTTGTGTTTGCCTTGAAAATCTGGAGACACTACTTGTATGGTACATACTTCGAAGTCTTCAGTGATCATAAGAGCTTGAAGTATCTATTCGATCAGAAGGAGTTGAACATGCGACAACGTAGGTGGATGGAGTTTATCAAAGATTACGATTTTGAACTCCGATACCATCCTGGGAAAGCTAATGTTGTGGCTGATGCACTCAGTAGAAAGGCTTTACGTCTCTCATACATGATGACGAAGGAGTTAGAATTGATTGAACAGTTTCGCGATTTGAACCTAGCAGTAATACCAAAAAGGGGAAGCCTTATGGTTGGAATGCTAAGGATTTCCAATGAATTCTTGGAACAAATCAAAGAAGCTCAAGCCAATGATCAGGAATTACAAGATCTAGTAGAAAAGACAAAAGAAGGAGTTTCAGAGTTTAGCAAAGATGAACATGGAGTGATCAAGTATCAACAGAGGCTCTGTATTCCTGTTAACACAAATCTTAAGAGATCTATCCTGGATGAAGCACACAAGAGTAAGTACAGCATCCACCCAGGATCAACCAAAATGTACCAGGACTTGAAGAAATTATTCTGGTGGCAAGGAATGAAAAGGGATATCGCTGAATACGTAACAGCTTGCCTGATGTGTCAGAAGGTAAAGGCGGAACAACAACGACCAAGTGGGACCCTTCGTCCTCTGGATATTCCAGAATGGAAATGGGATGAGATTGCTATGGATTTCGTGAGTGGATTTCCCAGAACATCAGCTGGATGTGATGCTATTTGGATAATCGTGGATCGATTAACAAAGACCGCTCACTTCATTCCTGTTAATATGAAGTATTCCCTGGAAAAACTCACCCAGATCTATATCAAGGAGATTGTACGATTGCATGGAACTCCCACTGCAATCGTATCCGATCGAGATCCTCGTTTCACATCTCAGTTTTGGAAGAGCTTGCAACAAGCTCTAGGAACTCGTCTGAAGTTAAGTTCCGCATACCACCCACAGACAGACGGACAATCAGAAAGAACAATCAAGACTCTTGAAGATTTGTTACGTCTTTGTGTCTTGGAACATAGTGGAAGTTGGCAAGAATATCTCCCACTTATTGAATTCACTTACAACAACAGTTATCATGCAAGCATCGGAATGGCCCCATATGAAGCTTTGTATGGAAGAAAGTGTCGTACACCTTTATGTTGGTATGAAACTGGTGAGAAAACAATAATTGGACCAGAGATCATTCAGAAAACAACAGAACAAGTTCAGAGGATTCAAATGGCAATGAAGGCTTCGCAAGATAGACAAAAGAGTTACTATGACAAGCGACGGAAGCCATTAGAATTTGAAGAAGGTGACCATGTATTTCTCAAAGTTACCCCTACCACTGGAGTAGGAAGAGCTTTGAAGGCCAAGAAGTTAAGCCCCAGATACGTAGGACCCTATCAGATTTTGCAAAAGATAGGAACTCATGCGTACCGCATTGCTCTGCCACCCGAGCTGACAAATCTTCACAATGTATTTCATGTCTCTCAACTCCGCAAATATGTACCAAGCCCTGATCATGTTCTAAGTCCCGATCAATTTGTTCTGAAAGAAAACCTTACTTTCGAAGCATCGCCAGTGAGGATTGCTGACCGACGACTCAAACAGCTAAGAGGCAAGGAAATCCCTTTGGTCAAGGTAGTTTGGAGTCAGACAGATGATGGGGATGCTACTTGGGAAATTGAGGAGAAAATGAGAAAATTGTACCCTCAATTGTTTTAACTTTAAATTTCGGGACGAAATTTCTTAAAGGAGGGGAGAATGTAACATCCCTATTTTTAGAAACAATTTCACTCTTGTAATTTTTGAATTATGGAAAGTTTGAAAGAAGAATAAGTCAATATATATACCCTGTTGATGGTCTGTGGTATCTCATAAGTATCATTTTGCGCATAACAATGTAAATTGTAAGGATCATTAGCGAAATTATGCAAAAACCGAGTGAAAAGGGCTCTGTTCCGAGTGACAGAGAAGTATTCCGAGTGAAAGAAAGCTTAAACACTCAAGTTTATGTGGATTTGATGCTTCTTACCGAGTGGGACGCATTATGGAAGTATTCCAAACGGTTCTTATGTAACTACTTAAAGATCCGAGTGGAAATGGAAGAAGGAACCATTCCGAGAGAAATATAGAGAGGCTGAACCATTACCGAGTGAGAAAGCAAGTGTTGAGTCAGTTTTGGAAAAATTCCGAGCCATGAAGGGCGGATTCATTCAAGCGAATCGGATTTCGCTCAAGAGATCCGATGTCATTAACCATCCGATGTCTTCTATGTCACATCGAATGGCTGAAGTAAGAAAAGATTTGCTTACTTACACCACACCGAATAAGCATATGTACACACCGGATGGCTACTAGATCCGTCCTTACATTAGGAGTTCACACCGACTAGAGGAAGTTGTTCTTGAACCGATGTGCACACCAAACAATTCTGAGACGGCGTTCACCAAAAACCGATCTCTTTGTAGCCTCACGACACCACCCACTTTCCACAGACGGAGTCCTTAACTCCTTCACACATACCGTCCTCTATTTCTTACTTCACACTCAACACCGCCTTCTTGCATGGACGTTGTCCCTTAAATCACTACACTCCGCCTCACATTGCACTCCGCCCTCATAATTTAATACCGCCTTAACACTCTATACCGCCTCACATTCCACACCGCCTTAACACTCTATACCGCCTCACATTCCACACCGCCTTAACACTCTATACCGCCTCACATTCCACACCGCCCTAACTCTCTATACCGCCTCACATTCAATAACGCCCTAACACTCTATACCGCCTCACAACTTCACTCCGCCCTCACTTCACTCCGCCTTCACATTCAACACCGTCTTCTTCACTCCATGCCGCCCTCATAATTCAATACCGCCCTCACATGTGATACCGGCCTCTTTGCCAACACTGAATTCCACTTTAGATAGTGGTCAACCCACTTAACCATATAAAGCCAAAAATGATTGGCACAACGAACCAATCAGAGGAGAAAGTTGCCTCCATTATGATAACTTTATCCCAATCTAATGCAAAGCTGACTGTAAAAGGAGTCAAAAGGCTCCATTACCCCACCTAATTCTCCAATCGATGTCTCCCACTTGTCTCCCCACTCATTTCCTCTCTATTTAAACGAGCTGAAGGTCCTCAGACCTCACACCACACACACGAACCAAACACTTCATCACTCTTCTTCCCAGCAAGCTCTTTTCCTCTCCTTTCCCCTCTGTTTCACTCGGATTCCAGGCAGGACAGTAAAGGGAGTCTCTTTCTTCTCCTCCAGGAGCTTCATTCGAGGTAAGGGGGTATATTCTTGGGTGCCTTGTGGGAAAACCGAGTAAGGATAGGTCCAGTATGTATGAAATGCTTGAAATTATTGTATGTATATGCATGTATATATATATATATCTGTTACCGAGTGAATTGTGATATGACATGCATTGATTGCACTGAAATTACTAAGAAAGCATGGGTACCGTGTGGATTCCAGTGAAATAAATATGATAACCTGTTATTCTACTCGGTTTTTATGATAATCCGACCGATTTTGCTTATTTATACTCGGATTTACATATATATATATACTCAGATTTGCTTACTTATACTCAGATATTAGCCTTTCATTTGATTTCACCCGGACAACATAGTATTTCACTCGGTAAACACAATTATTTCTCTCGGACAGCATCTTCCAAGTTATATCTCGCTCGGATTTTGACTTAATTCCACTCAGAAAATATATTTACCTTTACTCAGAACCCCTTATTAGTAAATGCACTCAGAAACATCATTATTTAACTCAGACAGTAGCTTTCTATTCATTTCACTCGGCCAAAACAATTATTTCACTCAGCAAATTGTTATTTTTCACTAAAGATAGTCCTTTCAATTGATGCAACTCGGTTTATAAAGACAATTCACCAAAAGACCCTTCCAAACCTGATTCCACTCGGAATCAGGATCATTTTACTCAGATTTTACTTTATCCGCATGAGTTTTATTCAGACAGGACCCTTTTTAACCATTTCCACTCGGAATTCATATTAAATTCACTTAGAAAATCCCTTTCGGACTGATTCCACTCGGAATCAGATTTCATTTCACTTGGAAACACATTTTTACTCGGATTCACATTCATTTTTACTCAGAAAATTCCTTTCAGATTAATTCTACTCGGAATCCTATTTTATTTCACTCAGAATTATATTAATTTCACTTAGAAAATTGTTTCTTCATTATTTTTCACTCGGAAGGCATTTTAACTTCACTAAGGAAACTCCTTAAGATTAATTTCACTCGGATTTTTAGCCAGAACGCTTGGGGAACCTTTCCTTGTATGATTCCACTCGGAATCATACTCATTTCACTCGGATTTGACCCAGTTTCACTCGGAAAACTTAATTTTTAATGGTCTTCGCTTGGATTTTCATTTAGAAACTACTTCTTAATACTTTTTAAATTAATGAGAAGTTATAATTATTATATTTATCCTTATTTTATTACTATCCTAATTATTATTAATCTTATTATTATTATCAGTAGTTTTTCTTGTTATAAACCTTGTTAACATTTTAATTATGCGTAATTATATTAAAGAATAAATTATTTTACTCCTTATGGAAAATACTATATAATAGATATACTTACAATGTTTAAAGAATTGATAGAATCCAAAGGACTTGGAAATGATATAATGAGACAGGAAACACATAAGATACCCAGGGATCTAATGATAAGAATAATGCATTTCGCATCATGAAAATATGTTTTGAAGAAGAAAAACTAGAGCATACACCTGGTACGCTGGAGGACATTCACGTTCGATCTCAGTAGAAGAATCTTGGGAGTACAACTGGAACGGCAACCCAATGGCATCAGAGTCGTGCCCTGATAGCCGGGTGAGACGAGTAATTCTGGTGTACTTCGACTAAATGACGGGATGTATCTATGATCGTGAAGAGCCAAGTCCCAAGATGAAATGATATATATAATGATGAGAACCTGTGAGTTCATTCGTACCATATGATAAAAGAAAGGGGACTTGGTGAGCTCCGATCGCTCTAGAATGGAAACGTTGTGCTTAAGAAATAACTTGAGCAGGATGAAATCCAAAGAATGAAAGGATGGATTGATTTATTGGGCCCACATGCATCATGAGACTTAATTAAAGATAAATCAAAATAAATCCGCACTCATGCATTCATTTGTTATAATTGTGATTATGTTATATGTATGATTTATTTCATGATTGTTATAATTGTGAACATGATGATTATGTGATGATAACATGCTTGATCTTTATAAATATGTTAAATGTATGATCTATGTGACATTATGTGTTAACTGGATTATGTCCGCACCGGATGAACCAATCAGGGTCTTGGGTTATACTCACCCTTACTGTTGAACATTTTTCAGAGGAATTAGAAACTCAAGAACCCGAGTGTGAAGATCAGCAGTACGCTGAACCCAGTGAGAATAATCATTAGGAATAGAACATTTATAATCAGACATCGGATGACTGTATAATATTTAAGGGTGCCTGCGTGCCCCATTCTATTAAGAGTACATTTATTTACAGTTTGTGAATGACTATGTGATATATACAATATTACTTCCGCTGATTTGCCACGTATTTATTTTTTAAAAAAAAATAAAAAAAATATTCACTTTTTCTAAAAACTGTTAACACTCTCAGTTAAATGGGATGAACCTACAGAAGGATTTGTCTTATCTAACCGAGGGTGTTACAGTAACAGGTACAAGGATTTTGATAATGACAAAACACTCTTGAAGAAAGTCTTGCAAAAACAAAGAAGACATGAAACAGTGCGAAGCTAAACGATTAGGAAGCCCAGTCTAATCGATTAGAGTGATTCTATCTTTGGAACAACTGCAACAGGGCAAAAGCTAATCGATTACAGCCATTGAAATAATCGATTACAGAGCTACTGGAATTAAGCTAATCGATTACATGAATGGCTCAATCGATTACCAAAACCAAAAATGGATTTAAAAGCATCAGGTATAACAGCTAATCGATTAAGCGAATTCTGAAAATCGATTAGAAGCCTACGGGAATTAAGCTAATTGATTACTATGACTATATAATCGATTACGAAGCTATAAAGCCAAATTAAATGCATCAGGCATCTCTGCTAATCGACTACAAGGCAAAAGGAAATCGATTATCAAGCTTCTGACTTGAAGATAATCGATTAGGCAAGTGAAGCTAATCGATTACATAGCGAACAGAGATGGAAAATTTGAAGTGTAATCGATTACAGCTTAAGGGATAATCGATTACAATAGTGGGAAAACACATATTGGTGGGAAACCAGCATATTTCTCCATTACTTCTTCAGATCTCCACTATGTGCAACGGCTAGGAACAAGAAAGGCACTCCTCAAGCTCTCAAATGGCTCTATAAATTCAAGAGGAACTCAAGCACAAAACACACAACTAGAAGCTATCATTCTTCACTTGTTCTTGTGCTTAGTAAGCCACCTTTCTTGTATATTCTGAGTTTAAATTTGTACATCCTCTGATCTTGAGAGTTAAAGTTTGTGTGATCTTTCACTTGTACATCTACTCTATTAAGAGAGTCATTTCCTTGTAAACACTTCAACAAACACAAAGGTTTTTCACTCTAGGATTGAGTGGTCACAAAGGTTGTGGTTCAACCTTTGGGTATTGAGAGTTTGAGAGATTGGGTGGGTTACCCTTTGCCAGAGAAGATTGAGTTCTTGAGTGTGGGACACTAGGAATCTGCAATTGCTCATAGCTTGTATCTCTAAACTTTGATAGTGGAAATCCTCTAAGTGGGTTGCTTAGAGGCGAGACGTACACCGGTGTTGGTAGAACTCGTTATATTGGTTTGCAAGCTCCTCTCCCTTACTCTTTTACTTTCATATACTGCAATTGGTTGATTTATGTTGATTGTTTGTGAATTGCATACTTGAGCTTGTCTAATTTGATATATTTCAAATACTGCCCACCAAGTGTTTGTTAAATTGCTTCAGCTATAATTATCCTTGTGGTGCATTGCACACTGATCTGTCCTGAACCGGGGTCTAGAGATCCGGACTCAAGTCAGTCACAAACAGTATGTAAATACCGTATAGGAGACCGGATGTATGAGTATCCGGTATAGGTATCCGTTGTCCTTGAGCGGAGAGAGCGGACTGGGCGTCCTGGAGGTCCTTCACACCGACCTAACGCGTTGAAGTGGGCGAATGGTGGTGTCACCTGCAATGATTCTCCGACGCTCAAGTCAGTGATAATATTCCAAGTCAGGAATGTATTTCAGAGAGTAATTGTGCATAGAATCAGTTGAAGATCCCTCACTTCATTATTGAAATGAGTTCATATACCTGATTGGCTCGTTTTTCGAGGACTCGTTAGTGGGGAACCACTAACTCCCATTAGCATTATTATATTTCGCACTTACCAGCATGATTGGGTCAAGTGGCTATTTTATATTGAGCATAGAGAATATAGACTAGGATTAGGGAACAAGTTGACCATTCCCGTGAGCAGAATTTGGCTCGTAGTGCAGGGAATTATTGATTGATCCCTGTAGCAATTATCCTTGTCTTTAGCACAGTGACGTGTGTATTGTCCGATGTCATGGTGTTATCCTGAACAACCGGTATAGGGAGAACGCCTGATACGGAATTACAGTCCAGATGTATACCGATGACACCGGTTACACATTGATGTCTTGACAAAGACGTTGAAATATGTCTTGCAGGTCGGATACCGGTATTGAGACCGGATCGCTGACCTGTCAAAGCATTTAAGCCATGCCTCTGGGGGCCAGTGTTAGGACCGGATCATATGCCCCCTAGCTTGTTATAGTGACTGGCGGAGTCACTGTAATGAGCTATAACACTTAAGTTTAGCTTTTATAGGCATGGGTTGAAATTGGATTCCGTAAGAAGGCGGAGTAGCCTCTTAGGAATTTCAATGAAACTGGATTCTGTAAGAAGGCGGAGTAGCCTCTTAGGAATCTCAATGAAGTACAATTTTACAAGTGTTGAACTTACTTGAATTTGTTGATTATGTACTCCGTAAAACATTGGAAGTTAGGCGGTATGGTGCAGCATATAGCTGTGACACCAATTCATCCTTTGTGGCGGTATGGTGCAGCATATAGCTGTGACACCAATTCTTCCTGCAAGAAATTGGTTGAACCTTTGAGGCAGTATGGTGCAGCATATAGCTGTGACACCAATTCATCCTTTGAGGCGGTATGGTGCAGCATATAGCTGTGACACCAATTCATCCATAGGCGGCCTGTAGGACCTTGGGGTCGGTATGGTGCAGCATATAGCTGTGACACCAGTCCTTTCCCCCCAAGGAGTTTTCTGGACCTTAGGGTCGGTATGGTGCAGCATATAGCTAAGACACCAATCCTTTCCCCCCAAGGAGTTTTTATTGACTCCGTTTGCAAAGCGTTGTTGCATGTTGGTTTATCTTTATGGAATAAAGGGTTATGCATCTGTGCTTCAGTTTGGAGCCGTTGTCTTATCTGCATGGGAACAAGTTCAGGAGTTTTATCGTCGAATCACTTCATAGGTGATTGAGATCATCCGTCTTGGGGATGTGTACGACACCAGGAATTACATCGTCAGGTCACATATTAGGTGATTGAGATCATCCGTCCTTGGGGTGTGTATGGCGCCAGGAGTTACATCGTCAGATCACAGAATGGGTGATTGAGATCATCCGTCCTGGGCAAGTACACAACGTCAGGAGTTTCATCGTCATATCACATAATGGGCAACTGAGGTTATCCGTTCTGGAAAAGTACACAACGCCAAGAGTTACATCGTCAGATCACAGATTAAGTGATTGAGATAATCCGTCCTGGGGAGATGATTGGAATTATTCGTACCAGGAGTTACATCATCGAATCACAGAATAGGTGATTAAGATCATCCGTCCTGGATACATTTTTTCAATCGTAGTACGTTTAGTAAAAAACAGCTTTAATAGAGGGATTGCATGTGTATTGAATCATTCCGGACGTAAGTAGTGAAGATCGGGTATGGACGTAGAACCCTCATTCCGGATTATTACATGCAAGATGAAGAACGGATAGAGACGTATAACTATCGTTTTAATGCATAGGCATTTTGATAGCCAAAGACTTGTTGTGTTTGGAGTTCGGTTTGATCCTACAATCCATGTCGTATTTGGTGTTCAGTTTAATCCTACTAACCGTTCTCCAATCGGTCTTTGGTTTTTCCCAATGACGATTCTTCACCGACGTTCGGTCAGTCCTACTAGTCGTACTCAGAGTTCGGTTTATCCTACAATCTGAGCCTTCAACACGGGGTTCAGATCAGGGCTAATCCTGAACCTACTGCGCCCGTTACTTGGGGTTCAACGTGGTCTTGAAGAAGAACCAGCTTACTGCGCCCAAGCCTGTCATAGGGCATTACCCTTAATTCCTTTGGGGAGAGAAAGAGTCGATCCGTTGTAACAGGACGGATGACTATTATTAATTTGTTACTCTCACTGGAGAGAACGATGTCGTCCATTGTGAGAGTATTGTTCCGAATTTGGGGAACTGTATCTCAATCGTAAGAGTACGGATTGAGTCTTTAAAGACTTCCATCATAAGGATGATGATGGGAATTGTCCGCGCCAGGAGTTACCTCGTCAATTCACAGAATATGTGATTGAGAGCATCCGTCCTGGGGGAGTGTATCTCAATCGTAAGAGTACGGATTGAGTCTTCAAATACTTCCATCATAAGGATGATGATGGGAATTGTCCGCGCCAGGAGTTACCTCGTCAACTCACAGAATATGTGATTGAGAGCATCTGTCCTGGGGGAGTGTATCTCAATCGTAAGAGTACGGATTGAGTCTTCAAAGACTTCCATCATAAGGATGATGATAGGAATTGTCCGCGCCAGGAGTTACCTCGTCAATTCACAGAATATGTGATTGAGAGAATCCGTCCTGGGGAACTGTATCTCAATCGTAAGAGTACGGATTGAGTCTTCAAAGACTTCCATCATAAGGATGATGATGGGAATTGTCCGCGCCAGGAGTTACCTCGTCAATTCACAAAATATGTGATTGAGAGCATCCGTCCTGGGGGAGTGTATCTCAATCGTAAGAGTACGGATTGAGTCTTCAAAGACTTCCATCATAAGGATGATGATGGGAATTGTCCGTGCCAGGAGTTACCTCGTCAACTCACAGAATATGTGATTGAGAGCATCCGTCCTGGGGGAGTGTATCTCAATCGTAAGAGTACGGATTGAGTCTTCAAAGACTTCCATCATAAGGATGATGATGGGAATTGTCCGCGCCAGGAGTTACCTCGTCAACTCACAGAATATGTGATTGAGAGAATCCGTCCTGGGGAACTGTATCTCAATCGTAAGAGTACAGATTGAGTCTTCAAAGACTTCCATCATAAGGATGATGATGGGAATTATCCGCGCCAGGAGTTACCTCGTCAACTCACAGAATATGTGATTGAGTGAATCCATCCTGGGGAACTGTATCTCAATCATAAGAGTACGGATTGAGTCTTCAAAGACTTCCATCATAAGGATGATGATGGGAATTATCTGCGCCAGGAGTTACCTCGTCAATTCACAGAATATGTGATTGAGAGCATCCGTCCTGGGGGAGTGTATCTCAATCATAAGAGTACGGATTGAGTCTTCAAAGACTTCCATCATAAGGATGATGATGGGAATTGTCCGCGCCAGGAGTTACCTCGTCAATTCACAGAATATGTGATTGAGAGCATCCGTCCTGGGGGAATTAGTCTCAATCGTTCTTTTTCAACCGGTGTTGGATTTCACTCATTCACCAGCCTTCAAATAGGGTTCGGTGCAATCCTACAACCCATTTCCTGAGGTTCGGTTTAATCCTACAACTCAGGTCTTCACCGACGTTCGGCCAAACCTACTAGTCGTACTCGGAGTTCGGTTCAATCCTGCAATCCGAGCCTTCACCGGTGTTCAGCCAAACTTACTAACCGTACCCAGAGTTCGGTTTAATCCTACAATCTGGGCCTTCAAATGGGGTTCGGTGCAATCCTACAACCCATTTCCTGAGGTTCGGTTTAATCCTACAACTCAGGTCTTCACCGACGTTCGGCCAAACCTACTAGTCGTACTCGGAGTTCGGTTCAATCCTACAATCCGAGCCTTCACCGGTGTTCAGCCAAACTTACTAACCGTACCCAGAGTTCGGTTTAATCCTACAATCTGGGCCTTCAAATGGGGTTCGGTGCAATCCTACAACCCATTTCCTGAGGTTCGGTTTAATCCTACAACTCAGGTCTTCACCGACGTTCGGCCAAACCTACTAGTCGTACTCGGAGTTCGGTTCAATCCTACAATCCAAGCCTTCACCGGTGTTCAGCCAAGCTTACTAACCGTACCCAGATTTCGGTTTAATCCTACAATCTGGGCCTTCGAAAGGGGTAATTCACCCAGTTGTACCTTCGAAGAGGTTCATCGCTAACAACGGATACGTTGTTAGGATCATCCGTCCTTCTTGGTAAAACCCGATCTGATTCTGCTCTTATCACTCCATTGTAACGTTGGGGATTTCTCTCTTGCCACTGTTGCTTCCAAGTGTATTTCAATGCTCACATACTTGGATGCTTTCCTCCTGAATTCTTCGAAATTCACTGGAGGATTCTTTGCCAATGACATGGCAAAAGCAGAGCTTGGTTGCAAAGCTTCTATTGCTATATGCAATTGAAGTGCTTATGCCAAGTTTGGAACAGCAGCTGATTCCTTGTGAAACCTCTTCAAGAAGTCCTTGAGAGTTTCATGCTCCCCTTGCCTAATCTGAGCCAAGGTATGAGATGTTCTGGGAATATCACTGGAAATGACAAAGTGGTCTACAAACGCTGTTGCCATTTCTTCCCATGAGTTAATGGAACCTGATGGTAGCTTCCTGAACCAGCTAAGGGCATCATCAACAAGAGTCCGAGGGAACATCCTGCACATGACATCTTCATCTGCCCCCAGGTACATGGCTTCGAGTGTATAAGCATCAAGATGCTTAGTAGGATCAGTTTCACCACTGTATTTTTCTATAGAGAGAGGTTGAGTAGTCTGTAGGTGCTTAGGGATGCGTACACTCATAAGTCTCCTTGAAAAAGGGACTGTGAGCTTATAAGTTACTGGAGAGGCTGTCATCAGCCTCCTCTTCCCTTTAACAACTCTCTTATCAGAATCGTGGATCTGTTCCTTCCCTTCAAATGTGGGGATATTTGAATACTGGAGGGTAGAGGATTTTTCTCCCTCGGTTGTGTGATGTGTCCCCTTGATCAGAGACATGGCTCTCTCCTCCACGCTCTTTCTTTCACGTTTCAATTCCATCAGTTCCTCCATCAACTTTCTTATCATCTCATCTTTTAGATTTGGTGCTGAAAACTGCACCATTCTTCTTGAACTTTCCACAGGCGACTCGAGAGCTAAGTGCCTGTTCACTGGTTGTTTCTGGGCAGTGATATCTTCCACGTGCCCATCTGGTTGGTTTCTCCCATTGCCTTCCATAATAAGAGACCAGACTTCTTAAACGAGAAGTGGGAATAACTTTAACGAGTCCCACCGGGCGTGCCAATGATCTGTCCTGAACCGGGGTCTAGAGATCCAGACTCAAGTCAGTCACAAACAGTATGTAAATACCGTATAGGAGACCGGATGTATGAGTATCCGGTATAGGTATCCATTGTCCTTGAGCGGAGAGAGCGGACTGGGCGTCCTGGAGGTCCTTCACACCGACCTAACGCGTTGAAGTGGGCGAATGGTGGTGTCACCTGCAATGATTCTCCGACGCTCAAGTCAGTGATAATATTCCAAGTCAGGAATGTATTTCAGAGAGTAATTGTGCATAGAATCAGTTGAAGATCCCTCACTTCATTATTGAAATGAGTTCATATACCTGATTGGCTCGTTTTTCGAGGACTCGTTAGTGGGGAACCACTAACTCCCATTAGCATTATTATATTTCGCACTTACCAGCATGATTGGGTCAAGTGGCTATTTTATATTGAGCATAGAGAATATAGACTAGGATTAGGGAACAAGTTGACCATTCCCGTGAGCAGAATTTGGCTCGTAGTGCAGGGAATTATTGATTGATCCCTGTAGCAATTATCCTTGTCTTTAGCACAGTGACGTGTGTATTGTCCGATGTCATGGTGTTATCCTGAACAACCGGTATAGGGAGAACGCCTGATACGGAATTACAGTCCGGATGTATACCGATGACACCGGTTACACGTTGATGTCTTGACAAAGACGTTGAAATATGTCTTGCAGATCGGATACCGGTATTGAGACCGGATTGCTGACCTGTCAAAGCATTCAAGCCATGCCTCTGGGGGCCGGTGTTAGGACCGGATCACACACTATCTCCAACTTGAGTTCACTTGCATTCTCTTGTAAACTTGGATATAAAAATCAATTTCAAAGGCATTCCAATCAAAATTTTAAAATCTCAATTCACCCCCCCTCTTGAGTATTGAGGCCACTTGAACAACAAGTGGTATCAGAGCTTGACTCTTGGTAAATTAAGCTTAACAGCTTTAAGAGACTAGATGGCCTCAAGTTCTCACAACCTTTTTCCCGAGGGTGGTGCTATAAACAGACCTCTCGCTTTCAATAGGGAAGGCTATGCATTTTGGAAAGAAAGAATGAAAATCTTCATTCAATCTATTGATTTGAGAGTTTGGAATGCCATTGAAAATGGTCCTTATATACCAATGCATACTATTGATAGTAAAAATGTTGAAAAACCAATGGATGAATGGACTAGTGATGAAGAAAAGAAAGTGCAATATGGCTATAAGGCAAAGAATCTCATCACTATGGCATTAGGTCCAGATGAATTTTTTAGAATAATGACTTGTCAATCCGCTAAGGAAATGTGGGATACTCTACAAGTAACTCACGAAGGTACTAGCGATATGAAGGACTCCAAGATTAGTACCTTGACAAGTCAATATGAAAGTTTTAGAATAAACTCGGGGGAAACCATAGTAGAAATGCAGAAGAGATTTACTCTTATTATTAACCATCTCATTACTCTTGGCAAAGTTTACACTAACAAAGAACTTGTGCATAAAGTTTTAAAAAGTCTTAGCAGGGAATGGCAACCACTTGTCACAGCCATAAAACAATCTCCAAGCATCAATGAGATGTCTCTTGCAACACTATTTGGGAAACTACAAGAGCAAGAGCAAGAACTAAAAGTCTTGAAGCTAGCGGAGGAAGAAGAAAAATCCTCCAAGAAGAAAGGCTTAGCTCTCAAAGCCACCTCTATACATGAAGAAGAATCATGCAGTGACATGGATGAAGAAGAGGAATTTGGGCTGTTTGTAAAACGATTTGGAAGATTCATGAAGAACAAAAGATTCCAAAAGAACTTCAAGCCCCAAGGTAAAAAGCCAACTTCAAATGAAATTTCTTCTTCACCTAGTTGTTTCGAATGTGGCAAGGAAGGGCACTTCAAGGTGGATTGCCCAAATCTTAAAAAGAAGGGCAAGGATAAACGAGGAAGAAAAAGAGCTTACATCGCTTGGGATGAGAATGATGTAAGTAGTTCTGACGATTCGGACAATGAGGAAGCAAATCTTTGCTTAATGGCCAATCACCAAGAAGAAGATAATGAGGTAAACCTTCTTGACTTAGATAAGAATGAACTACTAGATGCTTTTGAGGAGTTATATGATAAATTTATAAAAGTCTCCAATAGGCTTAAGTCATCTAGGAAAACTAGTGATACCCTTGAAATGCATCTTATGGAAGTATGCAAAGAAAATGAAAGCTTAAAAGAAAAATTAGAAAATGTTCAAGCATGTTCTAAGGATAAACCATGTGACTTTGCAAAAAGATGCGTTATGTTAGAAGCCAAGGTTGTAGACCTAAATAGGACATTAGAAAAGTTTACTAATGGATGAGACAACTTGAATATTTTGCTTGGCCAACAAAGATGCATGTTTGATAAAACCGGGTTAGGATATGATCAAGAACATAGCAATCACAAAAGGGAAAAACACTATAAAAATTTCTTTGTACCACCAAGCAAATTATCTTCGGCTTTTATGAAATGCAATCATTGTGGTTTCAAAGGACATAGTGCTTATAGGTGTAGTGTTAGAAAATTAGGGCCAAAGGTTATAAGAAAGGTGTGGGTTCCCAAAGGGACATTACCACAAGCTAACCTTAAAGGACCCAACATAAAATGGGTACCTAGTTCTCTAAACTGATTTTGTTTTGTAGGTATGTTTCAAGGCAAGCAACACCCATTGGTATTTGGATAGCGGGTGTTCAAAGCATATGATGGGAGACATAAGCAAGTTCACATCATTCACTCCCAAAAGGAAAGGAAGTGTCACTTATGGAGACAATACCAAGGGTAAGATACTTGGTATCGAAAATATCGGTAAAAATTCCTCTACCTCCATTAGTGATGTGTTGTATGTTGAAGGACTCAAGCATAACTTGCTTAGCATAAGTCAATTATGTGACAAAGGATATAGAGTTTTATTTGAATCCAATTGTTGTATAATTGAGAATAAGCTAAACAAAGAGGTCAAATTTGTTGGAAAAAGGATTGATAACATTTACATGATTGATGTGGATAGTTTGTCTACAAATGATGAACAATGCTTCATCACAAAAGAGGATGAAACTTGGCTATGGCATAGGAGAATAGCTCATATACATGTAGACCACTTAAACAAACTTGTTTCCAAAGAATTAGTAATTGGTTTACCAAAGCTTAAGTTTGAAAATAGATTTTGTGATACATGCCAAAAGGGAAAACAAGTAAAGGCATCTTTTTAATCCAAAAATATTATTTCCACACAAAGGCCTTTACAACTTTTGCACATGGAATTATTTGGACCATCCAAAATCAAAAGCTTTGGAGGTAATTACTATGGTCTAGTTATTGTAGATGACTATTCTAGATATACATGGACATTGTTTCTTGCTCATAAAAATGAAGCATATCATGCATTCAAGAAACTTGCTAAGATTATCCAAATTGAGCAAAATTCAAAAATTACATCCATTAGAACCGATCATGGGGGAGAGTTTGAAAATCACTCTTTTGAAAAATTTTGCGAAAAACATGGTATCAATCACAATTTTTCAGCTCCTAGAACTCCACAACAAAATGGAGTTGTTGAGAGGAAACATAGATCCTTGGTAGAACTTGCTAGAACCATGTTAAGTGAAAATAATATTGCGAAATTCTTTTGGGCCGATGCGGTTAACACCGCTTGTCATGTCATGAATAGATGTTTAATAAGGCCTATTCTAAAGAAAACCCCCTATGAACTTTACAAGGGAAGAAAACCCAACATTTCATATTTTCACATATTTGGGTGTAAATGTTTTGTGCTCAATAATGGAAAGGATAATCTAGGAAAGTTTGATGCCAAATCTGATGAGGCAATCTTCCTAGGGTACTCTCAATCTAGTAAATCTTATAGAATATTCAACAAACGCACGAATACCATAGAAGAATCCATTCATGTTAAATTTGATGAAAATAGCCATAACCCTCCGAGAAAGGAAGATGTTGATGATCTTGTAGGTACTCTTCAAGAATTGACCTTAGATGACAAGGAAGGAGAAATCAAAGACACAAATACAGCCAAACATGAGGAACCACAACAATGGATCACTTTGAAGAATCATCCCATGGACAACATCATAGGTGATATATCAAAAGGTGTAAGTACTCGTAATGCAATTAGAAATACATGCAATCATTTAGCCTTTGTATCGCAAATAAAACCCAAGTGCATTAATGAAGCTATTATTGATGAACATTGGATGTTGGCCATGCAAGAAGAGCTAAATCAATTTGAAAGAAATGAAGTTTGGGAGCTTGTGCCAAGACCCAATGATCACCAAATAATAGGAACCAAATGGGTATTTAGGAATAAACTGGATAAAAATGGTATTATTACTAGGAACAAAGCTAGGCTAGTAGCTAAAGGCTATAATCAAGAAGAAGACATTGATTATGAAGAGACGTATGCACCCGTAGCTAGATTAGAAGCAATTAGACTACTATTAGCCTTCGCATGTTGTATGTAACATCCTGCTTTTAATAATAGCTCTATTTTATAATTTATGAAGCATGGAAGGCTTGTAAGTGTTTATTAATGAATAAAAACACTTTATGAATGGTTTATAATACTCCAAAAATTCCATTTTTTGGGTATAATTATAGAAATTACATAGATCTATTTTGATAAGATCCAAATTCCGAGTAAAAGAATGAAGGTAGAGGAGTAAATTGAGTGAGATTGGAAGAAACATTTCTGATCCGTTCTGACCTCCAAGGCTAGGACGACCTCAAGGTTCCAAAGGGGAAGAACGAATGACAATAAATGCCACATCACACCGGACAACCGGTGTGGATAGGATTGTCTTTTATGTTGTACTCGGATCAACACTTTACCAAATGAGCTGTAGGACGGATAACTTTGAACCGATATTCAAGACCGGAATTGAGTCCGTCCAAGAAGAGAAGATAACAATAAAAGGGTACGGTTTTCCTAAGTGGAAAGCTTACTAATTGTCCACAAGACTGAGTGACGTCTTGCTGGTTGCTGGACGGTATAGTTTTCTGAGCTGTTGGCTATTGGACGTTGTTACTTGCTTACTGATTAGTTGGATGATGTTTGAACTATTCTTTATTGGAGGAGTAAAACTTAGGCGGAGTCACGTACCTTGGCGGAGTAAAACTTAGGCGGAGTCACGTACATTGGCTGAGTTAAACTTAGGCGGAGTCACGTATCGTGACGAAGTAAAGCTTAGGCGGAGTCACGTACCTTGGCGGAGTAATAAGATTAGGCGGAGTCACACGTTTTGACAGAGTAATAAGCCTAGACGGGGTCTCATGCATTGGCGGAGTAATAAGATTAGGCGGAGTCACACGTTTTGACGGAGTAATAAGCCTAGACGGGGTCTCATGCCTTGGCAGAGTAATAAGCTTAGGTGGAGTCACACGTTTTGACGGAGTAATAAGCCTAGGCGGGGTCTCGTGCCTTGGCGGAGAAATAAGCATTGACGAGGTCAAATACCTTGGCGGAGTAACGTGAACGTCTTTTTGAGCATGGGCATTTCTTAGGAATTACTTATACACTAAGATGTATCAACACCGCCCTTCATAATCAACACCGCCCTCACACCCTACACCGCCCCATATACTCAATGCCGCCCTCTTCAAAATCTCCAACAATGAACACCTTTTTAACTCCACTCAGACCACTTCTGATCCGTTCTGATCACCAAAGTTAGGACGACGTCAAGACTTCAAAGAAGAAGATCGGATGCCAACTAATGACACATCACATCGGATGACCGATGTAGGGAGGACAGCTTATGTGAAGCAGACTGGATCAACGTTTTACTGAATGAGCTATGGGACAGCTGACTTCGACTCAGGTAAGACCGGATGAATTTAGTTCAGATCGGATTATCATTAATGAACACCGGTTGACTTCAAGGAAGGTTAACTCAGCTTTCCTTAGAACGGATGTCCACATCGGATGACTTTGGACCGATGTGCAAGACCGGGTGAAATCCGCCCAAAGAAGAAATTGAGGGACTGCTAAGTTCTCCTCAACCGGACTTGGAAGTGGTAGTCCAGTCGGTTTTGAAGTGCAGAAGTAACTTTTGACCTTTCTTTTGTCTTTTAGGCATTTTTTTAATGCATTTGAACCCACTAATTGCTCTAGTACGTAGACGGCCAGAAATGGACAAATGTTACAGCTCATTTCTTATCTGAACTTCCATTATTTCCACAATCAAACACACCTAACAACCCACTAAATTGCAATCACGGGAAAGTTTGTCTCCCCACTTGCCTTTGCATTATTAAACATACCACTGATTCTGAAACTCCCAATGATTCTTCTCCATCAACACACCTTCGATCTGAACCAGGACAGCCAGGGGACCTCTTTTCCAGTCAGATAAAAGTCTTCAAACCATGTAAGAGGGGAGAGGGTTGTGAATAACTATGAAATGGGTAGAGTTGTATGCTATTCTAGGATTCCAGTCTTAATTTCGCATCTTGTGACTCAATTTTGAAACTGAAAACGTATGAAATTGCCTTTTACTTCTTCATGAAAATTGTAGATCTTTTTGTTATGTGAATTTTGATACCTGATTCAACTGATTTGGATATGTATAGCAAAAGTTATAGCCAAAATACTACAGCATGACCGAGTGAAATGTTTAAGCTATGTTCTATGCATATTTTGATATTCTGGGAATTATACATGCATAATCAGCCTTTGATGTCTTCACGAAAGTTGTAGATATACATGTTAGGGATTTATAGAAAGTGGTTTCAAGTTAAAAAGATGCTTGTAGCTCTAGTTATGCTTAAAATACAGAAGTGTGTTCATGATGCAAATCTGTTAACTATGAAATCCGAAACTTGTTTTCAATACTGGGAATTTTGTGGTATGAATTAGTTGTTGGTGTCTTCATGAAAGTTGTAGATAATTATGTTAAGAGTATTTTAGAACTGGTTTCATGTTAAAATAATTTGTGTAGCTCTAAAAACGTTGAAAATACTAATATATGTACGTTTTGAAAACTCACCTGGAGGCAGTGTTGTATTTTGTGGATAAATGGTATTTCTGCTTAGAATTTGAATTTATGATCTTCATGAAAATTGTAGATATTTGTGTTAAAATTAATTTAGAACTGGTTTCATGCAAAAATCATTTTTGTAACTCCAGAAACACTGAAATTACTAACATATGTACGTTTTGGAAAACTCACCTGGAGGCAGTGTGGTATTTCGTGGATAAATAATATTTCTGTTCGGAATTTGAAATTGTGTTATTCATGAAAGTTGTAGACAATTATGTTATTGAACTACAGAAAGTGGAATCACCTAAAAAGGAGTTGATTTGCTCATATTATGACTGTTTTGACTAATGCATGTCGCTGTTTGGAAATGCTGAAATTTACTTATGATGGTTATTATGGATAACAATGATGTTTTCTCTATGAATAATTTATTATTGAATTCTTGAGTGATTATGAATTATTATGAATGCTGTTGAGTATCATACAATTGGTATATTGTGGTAGTGAATAATTATGAATGACATAATTAATATATATGTACATGAATGCCTTGTGGTTATTGACATATGTGGTTGAAAATAGTAAATCCATGATTTTGTGAATTATTATGTGTATTGTGTCCCTTCAGGACTTGTATTATCCAAGAGGTTTTGGAAATGTGGATATCATGGTATGTTAAATGATAAAGAGAATTAAAGGCATTCATGCATCATAAGCATTCGGACGTACCATGGAATTTAGGGGTTCCATGATTGCCTACCCTGGTGGGGGGTTACTCTACGATGAGTTAAGCCCTATTTTGTTGTGTGCCATGGAGTGTAGGGATTCATGGTTTATGCAAAAGTCCTACTTATGATATTGTGTACTTCGGTACTTAAGCGCCATGAAGTATAGGGATTCATGGTATATGCTAAAGCCCTAATTGTGTAAGCGCCATGAAGTATAGGGATTCATGGTATATGCTAAAGCCCTAATTGTGTAAGCGCCATGAAGTATAGGGATTCATGGTATATGCTAAAGTCCTATTTGTGTCTCTATGAGACTTTTACTGCAGTATTCCCACCAAACCAAATGGATCCAGCATGACATCATTTAACTAATTGAAGGATTATTAAATGGACTTGTTTGGCATATTCATCATATCATTATGAGTTGTTGATTGTGTTTGTGCAATTATATCTATTTTATATTTATTCTATATTCTGTCTCACTCTTACATTAATTTTTACAGCGAATGACACGCAGAATGCAGAGTGATGCCATGATGAATGTCTATTTGGATTATTACCTGAACTTTGATTTTATGGGTTGTAATAAGTATAATATGTCATGTACCATTATTTTCTAAATCGTTTCCGCTACTTAAGTATTTTCTCGAATTTAATTATTCACGTCTAGCATGTATGATAATTTTTCCGCTGTTATCAACCGTTACATAAACTCTGAAATAAATTGATGAATGTTAAACTGATCTTTCGAAAACGCGAAAAATTTACTCGAAAATTTTAACCAACGTTTCGGGGCGTCACACTGTAGGGACTTCAAATTGTACCAAATGGATGTTAAAAGTGCTTTCTTGAATGGATACATTCAAGAGGAAGTATATGTTGATCAACCTCCAGGTTTTGAAAACTATCAATTTCCAAATCATGTTTTCAAATTAAAGAAAGCTCTATATGGTTTGAAACAAGCTCTAAGAGCTTGGTATGAAAGGTTGAGCAAATTTCTTTTAGAAAATCATTTTGAAAGAGGAAAGGTTGATACAACTTTATTCATAAAGCACAAAAAGAATAATATATTATTGGTACAAGTTTATGTTGATGATATAATATTTGGTGCCACTAATGAGTCAATGTGCAAAGAGTTTGCTAAGTTAATGCAGGAAGAATTTGAAATTTCCATGATGGGGGAACTCACTTTCTTCCTTGGACTACAAATCAAGCAAACCAATGAAGGCACATTCATTAATCAATCCAAGTACTGCAAAGAACTACTTAGAAAATTCAACATGGGCAAAGCAAATGATATTGCCACACCCATGGGCACTTCATGCTATTTGGACAAGGATGAGAAAGGTAAGGATGTTGAACTCACAAAATATAGAGGTATGATAGGATCCTTACTTTACTTAACCACTAGTAGACCAGATATCATGTTTGCTGTGTGTATGTGTGTATGTGTGCTAGATACCAGGCTTGTCCTAAAGAATCACATCTCACTGCAGTAAAAAGGATAATGAAATACTTAGTTGGGACTCAAAATGTTGGCTTATGGTACCCCAAAGGGGCTGAATGCACTTTAGTTGGTTACTCTAATTCAGACTTTGCAGGATGTAAACTTGACAGAAAAAGCACTAGCGGAACATGTCACTTGCTTGGTAGTTCTCTTGTTTCTTGGCATAGCAAGAAACAAGTAAGTGTTGCGCTATCAACAGCTGAGGCAGAATATGTTGCAGCTGGTAGTTGTTATGCTCAAATTCTTTGGATGAGACAACAACTTCTAGACTTTGGAGTTGTATTGGACCATGTGCCTCTTAAGTGTGATAATACTAGTGCTATCAATATCTCTAAGAATCCTGTTATGCATTCTAGAACCAAACATATTGAGATTAGACATCATTTAATTAGAGACCACGTATTAAAGGGTGATTGTATACTTGAGCATGTTGAAACTTCTAGGCAACTAGCAGATATTTTCACCAAACCTTTAGCTAGGGAGCAATTCATCCACATTAGAAGAGAATTAGGAATTCTTGACATGAATAATTGCATTTGAATAATGAAGAATTTTGATAAAAGCATTGTTGTATAGCTGGTTTATATGAGTTGGTCATCATATGTGGTATAATTCATTGACACTGCAATCCTCTTGTGCAAAAACTTCATAATTTATGATTTTTTGAACCATATAGTCGATTACACAGCTCTTCATAATCGATTAACACGTTTCTATTTTATTGATAATCGATTACCCTTTAATATCTGATCCGGTCTCAATACCGGTATCCGATCTGCTATACATATTTCAACGTCTTTGATAAGACATCTACGTGTAACCGGTGTCATCGGTATACATCCGAACTGTAATTCCGTATCAGGCGTTCTCCCTATACCGGTTGTTCAGGATAACACCATGACATCGGACAATACACACGTCACTGTGCTAATGACAAGGATTGTTACTACAGGGATCGATCAATAATTCCCTCCACTACGAGCCAAATTTTGCTCACGGGAATGGTCAACTTGTTCCCTAATCCTAGTCTACATTCTCTACGCTCAATATAAAATAGCCACTTGACCCAATCATGCAGGTAAGTGCGCAATATAATAATGCTAGTGGGAGTTGGTGGTTCCCCACCAACGAGTCCTCGTTAATCGAGCCAATCAGGTATATGAACTGACTTCATGATTGAGGTCAGGGATCTTCTTCTTCAGCTCTTTACGACTGATTCCTCTCTGAATACATTCCTTACTTGGGATATAATCACTGACTTGAGCGTCGGAGAATCTTGGCAGGTGACACCACCATTCGCCCACTTCAACGCGATTAGGTCGGTGTGAAGGATCTCCAGAACGCCCAATCCGCTCTTCTCATTCAAGGACAACGGATACCTACATCGGATACATATATATCCGGTCTACTAGACGGTATTGACATACTATTCGTGACTGGCTTGAGATCGGATCTCTTGACCCCGGTCCAGGACAGATCATTGGCACGCCCAGTGGGACACGATAAAGTTATTCCCATATCCTTTGACAGAGCAGGTAATCCACCATGGAAGGCGAAGCACAAGACTTCGTGGAGAATCAAGCTGAAGGCAGAACCAATCCTAACGCCTTCAGAAAACTCAACTTTGATTCTCATGGGGGCAACTCAAAGAAGATAGTAACAGTGTCTGATCCTGATCCTCGTGATGAGTTGATCAAACAACTTCAGAGGGAACTCGCTGAATTGCGAAGAGAAAAAAGGCAAAGCGAGGATAAAGAGTCATCTCGCACGCGAAACACTCCCCACACAACTGATGGTGAAAAGTCCACCACTCTTCAGTACTCAAAGATCCCAACGTTTGAGGA
This sequence comes from Clitoria ternatea, assembly GCA_037962975.1. Taxonomy (NCBI): domain Eukaryota; kingdom Viridiplantae; phylum Streptophyta; class Magnoliopsida; order Fabales; family Fabaceae; genus Clitoria; species Clitoria ternatea. The sequence goes on from CM075673.1 coordinate 142,417,641, forward strand.
GGGAGAACAAACTCGCGATTCTGAGGATGCAGCTTCCCGAAGAAAGAGAGATTCAACAACAGCACCCCCATTGTCTTACAATCTGAAAGTTCCTTTTTCAAGGAGACTTATGGGCATCAGCATCCCCAAGCACCTTCAAACTACTCAACCACTTTCCATCGGAAAGTATAATGGTGAAACTGACCCAACTAAGCACCTTGATGCTTATGTGTTCGAAGCCATGTACTTGGGGGCTGATGAAGACGTGATGTGCCGAATGTTCCCTCGAACATTGTCTGAGGAAGCCCTCGGGTGGTTTAAAGGCCTGCCTTCTGGATCCATAGATTCTTGGACGGAAATGGCAGCTGCCTTTGAAACCCACTTTGTCATCTCCAGAGACGTACCCAAGACGTCTCATACCTTGGCTCAGATTAAGCAAGGTGAAACAGAGGGCTTAAAAGATTTTTTGAAGAGGTTTTATAAGGAAGCAGCTCTGGTTCCTAACCTCACAGAATCTATCAAGCTGCATATCGTTATTGAGGCATTGCAGCCAGGATCAGCTTTCGCTCTTTCATTAGCAAAGAGCCCCCCAGCAACTTTTGAGGAGTTCAGGAAAAAAGCCTCAAAGTATGTGAGCATAGAGATGCACTTGGAGGCAATGGCTGTAAAGAAAAAGCCACCAACACCATCTCCCCAAACCCAGAAGGGTAAGGAAAAGACGAGGTCAGAACGCATGGAGAGGCCATTCACCAATCCTAAGGTGGATAACCACCCTCCTCGACCTCGAGAAAGGCATGTCAATTCCTTCAGCCATTATGCACAGTTATCTGCCAGACCATCTCAGATTTTGAGAGAGGTCGGATGGCCAGTTTTCAGCACATATGGCATCAGGAGACCAGCCCCTATGAAAAGACCAGGAAATTCACGAAAATACTGTGATTTTCATGAACAAAATGGTCATTCCACTGATGAATGCCAAGCTCTAAAGAACGCGGTTGAGACGCTAATTAGAGAAGGCAAATTGAAGCAATACCTGTTCAAAGAAAAATCCTTTGACAGGGCAGAACGGAATGAGAAAAGAGAAAGAGATCCCGACGATGGGGATGACAACAACCCCAGTCCGGTTCGAAAGTTCTCTGCTGCAGAGAAGCAAAAAGGTGTAATGACCGATAATGCAGCACAGAAAGACAGCACGCCCCAGCAACAACGTCAGGGCCGACGTGAAGTTATTGACATGATTGCTGGAGGGTTCGCTGGAGGAGGAGCTTCAATTACAGCCCGAAAGAATCATCATAGAATGATTCTATCTGTGCAAGGGAAAGTCAAAGACAATCGCCCTTACAGAGGAGGAATTGAGGCTCCCATAATCTCTTTCTCTGACGAGGATTTTGGCCCAACCGTTCCTGGTGGTGACGATGCTGTAGTCATCACTGCTGTGATCGCCAACAAGGACGTCCGAAGAATCCTTGTTGACCAGGGAAGTTCCTGCGATGTTATTTTTTATAATTGCTTTGAAAGAATGGGTTTTAAAGACTCAGACTTACAGCCTTACACGCAGGAACTAACAGCTTTCAATGGTGCAAAGCAACTAACTAGAGGGTATCTTGATACCCTTATCTCGTTTGAAGGCGAGCCAGGAGCCAGGACGGTTAGGTCTCGGGTGCTAGTGATTGATGTCAAATCACCGTTTAATGGCATCATAGGCCGTCCTACTCTGAATGCAATGGAGGCAGTTGTATCAACCCCACATCTCCTTATCAAGTTCATTGACAAGGATAATGCTGTGTCATTTATCCGGGGTGATCAAGAGATGGCTAGGTACTGCTACAACCTTAGCCTCAACATTACAAAGCTGGACGCCTCCAATAAAAAGAGGAAACTTAATGATGCTGGAACATCGGCTGGATCTGTAAGTCTTGTCGACCTGGATCCTAGAGCGGATTTGAACATTGATCCGTTTAACCCATCAAAGCCCACGCCGGATGGAAGTTCCAGGGACATTGTCTTGGGAGATTCTCCAGAAAAGATCACCCATATCAATGACAAGCTAGATGCTGAAATAGAGCAGCGACTGCTGGCTCTCTTACAAGAGTTTAAAGACCTCTTTGCATGGACTGCAGCCGATATGCCAGGCATAGACCCTGAATTCTGCTGTCATAAACTTTCTGTCTATCCAGAGACGAAACCTGTGGCCCAAAAGAAAAGACGATTAGGCCCAGAGAAACAGAAAGCAGCTTGTCAGCAAACTGAGGAATTGCTGAAGGCCGGATTTATCAAGGAAATCCGATATTCTTCTTGGCTTTCGAATGTGGTGATGGTCCCTAAATCCAATGGTAAATGGAGAATGTGCATTGACTACGTGGACCTCAACCGCTGCTGTCCAAAAGATCCTTATCCTCTTCCTAATATAGATCGGATGGTAGATGATTCCTCTGGTTATCAATACCTGAGCTTCATGGACGCTTATTCTGGTTACAACCAAATTCCGATGTGCGAAGAGGATCAAGAGAAGACAGCTTTCATAAATGATCGTGGTGTCTTTTGCTATACAGTCATGCCCTTTGGCCTGAAAAACGCTGGGGCGACATATCAGCGCATGATCAACAAGGTTTTCGAAGGTATGCACACCAAACTTGTTGAAGTATACATTGACGACATAATAGCAAAGACACCGGTTGGTGGCGATCATATTGAAGACCTGCGCCAAGTATTCACCCGTTTGAGACAATTTAACATGAGGCTGAACCCAATGAAGTGCACATTTGCTGTCCCTGCTGGGAAATTTTTGGGTTTCATGTTAACTCAACGTGGTATAGAAGCCAATCCAGGGAAGTGCCAAACGATTCTAGACATGCAAAGTCCTAAGAATCTCAAAGAAGTCCAATCCCTGAATGGCAAGGTAGCAGCTTTGGCACGGTTCATGCCGAAGATGGCTCACAGGTCGCTCCCCCTGTACAAAATACTGAAAAAGTCCAAGAAATTCGAGTGGGGACAGGAACAAGAAAAAGCTTTCCAAGAGCTTAAGGAGGTGTTGTCCAAACCACCCATTCTCACAAAGCCTGACCCCGAAGACACACTCATTCTGTACTTGGCTATTTCAGATGAAGCTTTGGGCGTTGCCTTGATAAAAGAAACTCCTGATGGACAAAGACCGGTCTATTTCACTAGCAAGACCTTGCAAGGTGCTGAGATCCGGTATCAAAAAATTGAAAAGGCCGCCCTCGCTGTTGTTTGGGCCTCACGACGATTGCGTCCGTACTTTCACGCCCATCCAATCATAGTGAGAACGGATTTGCCACTCCGTTCTGTCTTAATCAAGCCCGATCTCGCTGGGAGGATGATCAAATGGTCTATTGAACTCTCCGAGTTTGATATATCCTACGAACCCCGCAGCGCTATTAAAGCTCAAGTCCTGGCTGACTTTATTGTGGAAATGACAGGGACTGATCCGGATTACCCTCGAGTCCATTGGACCATATACGTTGATGGTTCATCAAACCAAAGAGGCTCTGGAGCAGGTGTAGTTCTCGAAAGTGATGACGGAGTACACCTGGAGATCTCCCTTCGTTTCAATTTCAAAACATCCAACAACCAGGCTGAGTACGAAGCTTGCTTGGCCGGGCTAAGAGCTGCAATTGACATCGGAGCTTCTGAGGCGACACTCTGTAGCGATTCACAGCTGGTGATTTCGCAGATCTTAGGAGATTATCAAGCTCGCGAACCTCAACTCCAATTATACTTGAACTGTGTCAAGGAGTTGACTGAGAAATTCTCAAAGGTGGAGTTTAAACATGTTCCACGTGAAGAGAATACGAGAGCGAATATACTCTCCAGGTTAGCAAGCACTAAACGACCGGGTAGCACCACTACTCTGGTTCAAAGCACGCTAACGTCGCCCAGCATCCCTCTTTTCCCTTCTCTAAACGCCATAATGACTGACTCCCTTTACGGAGATACATGGATGGCTCCTTACATCCGTTATTTGGCTGATGGACAGCTACCCACAGATGAGAAGGAAAAGACGAGGTTAAGGAGAGAATTACCGTATTTCACCATGATTGATGGTAATCTCTACAGAAGGGCACTCTCTGTGCCCTATTTAATTTGTCTCAAAGAGGATGAGGTGCAAGGTGTAATGGAAGAAGTGCATGGAGGACAAAGTGGACACCACGCCGGAGGAAGGAGCTTAATGCGAAAAATCCTCAGAGCTGGATACTGGTGGCCCACAATGAAGCAAGACTCCATTGACTTCGTCAAAAAATGCGACGCTTGCCAAAAGTTCTCTAACCTACACCACACACCGGCGGAAGAACTCTTCACATCCGCTGTTCCATGGCCTTTCTACCAATGGGGATTGGATATTCTGGGCCCCTTTCCAACTGCTCCTGGGGGCATCAAATATCTCATTGTAGGGGTCGATTATTTCACTAAGTGGATAGAAGCAGAGCCGGTGGTGCATATTACTTCAGCCCGAACTCGTCGTTTCATGTATGAAAACATCATAACACGGTTCGGGGTCCCAGCACGGATTGTCACAGATAATGGCACCCAGTTCACGGATAGAAAATTCACAGATTTACTTGAAGGGTTAGGAATAACCCAAATATTCTCATCCGTCGAACATCCCCAAACTAATGGTCAAGCTGAAGTGGCCAACAGGGAGGTGCTTAAGGGACTAAAGAAGCGCCTTGGTGAAGCCAAGGGCGGATGGACAGACCAGCTGTGTCATGTCCTATGGGCATATCGGACAACGCCTCATTCATCCACCAATGAATCCCCATATCGCCTAACATACGGGGTCGAGGCAATGATACCTGTGGAACTGCAAATTGCTTCCACAAGAGTTAAGTATTTCTCTGAAGAAACCAACAATGCTAACTTGGCATCTGAAATGGATGTCATACAAGAACTCAGAGAAGACGCTTTCATCAGAGATCAAGCCATCAAAGCCAAAGTTGCTCTCCGGTACAACAAACGAGTCCAATCAAGGACTTTCAACGTTGGAGATTTGGTTTTGAGGAAAGCAAGTATAGGGAACAAATTCGCCCATCAAGGCAAACTAGCCCCAAACTGGGAAGGCCCATACAGGGTATCCGAGGTCACTGGCAAAGGCTCTTATCGCCTTGAAAACCTTGATGGCACTCCAATCCGAAACAAATGGAACACCCAAAACTTGCGCATCTACTATAGCTAGCTGTTTCTACACTCTCCTATCCTTATCTTGGATTGAATACTGGAGAATTTATTTTCACAGCTACGCTCTCCTTGTAATTCTTATTTTTGATTTAATAAGAATCTCTCATAACAATTTAACTCTTTCGAGTTTTTCTTATGTTGTGATTTTCAGTTTATCCGGTGTACAAAAGCATATTCAGGACGGATGATCTCAGCTACTTATTCTGTAGTTGACGATGTAACTCTTCGAATATGCGCAACGCACGAGAACATACTCAGGACGGATGATCTCAATTACCCATTCTGTAATTGACGATGTAACTCCTCGAGTGTGTAAATATTGAAGGCCCAGATTGTAGGATTAAACCGAACTCTGGGTACGGTTAGTAAGTTTGGCTGAACACCGGTGAAGGCTCAGATTGTAGGATTAAACCGAACTCTGAGTACGACTAGTAGGATTAACCGAACGTCGGTGAAGACCTGAGTTGTAGGATTAAACCGAACCTCAGGATATGGGTTGTAGGGCTGGCACTTTTTTAAGGCCACAAACCGAACCCCATTCAGAGATTACATGGGTTGTAGGGCTGGTCCTTCTTCAAGGCCACAAACCGAACCCCATTCGAAGACTACGTGGGTTGTAGGGCTGGTCCTCTTTCGAGGCCACAAACCGAACCCCATGCGAAGGCTTGGGCGCAGTAAGCTGGTTCTTCTTCAAGGCCACGCTGAACCCCAAGTGACGGGCGCAGTAGGTTCAGGATTAACCCTGATCTGAACCCCGTATCGAAGGCTCGGATTGTAGGATTAAACCGAACTCTGAGTACGACTAGTAGGATTAACCGAACGTCGGTGAAGAATCGTCATTGGGTAAAACCAAAGACCGATTGAAGAACGGCTAGTAGGATTCAACCGAACACCAAATATGACATGGACATTAGGATCAAACCGAACTCCAAACACAACAAGTAAGTTATACTGAACTCCAAATTAATACTCTCGTGAAGTTCTTTATTTGGGAGTTTTATAGCTTATAATTCTGAGACATCAATTCTTCAATTGAGATCTGACTCAAAAACTCCGACACAAACAATTCACTCGGGTACGCCACAATCTAAGGCATTTTCACCCGAAATTCCTCAGTCGGAAATATTTGAAGAGGAATTTCTATTTTAAATCCTCATTCTCAAGATCTCTCACGTGAAAATCTCACTCAGAGTTTATTCAAAGTGATAATCACCAAATGATACTGGGGGACAACATCAACGGTTTAACGAATAATTTGAGGAATGAACTCTCGTCTAAACGATCTCACAATCATTCCCCTTAAGCCGTTCTTGAGGCACTGATGTGTTCCCTCACAAGCGGTGGTTTTATTATGAAATTCATTTCGCATGTATATGTCCGGTATGGAGATTTTGTTTTACAATCCAATCTTCATTACTTAAATCCGGAATAATACAATACACATGCAGTCCCTCTATTAAAGTTGTTTTTCACTAAACAAGAATGGAGGTAAAAAAACTCTTTTATTGATTCAATAAGAATTACAATTCGTGTAATAATCCGGAGCTGATCCCGGAACACAGCGAATTCGAATCAATAAAACGAAAAAGGAAATAAGGAAGGCGCTACTCTTTTTGGCTTGAGTCTCCCTCCTTCCCTTTGCCTTTGTCTCCGGTCTTGCCTCCTTCAGTGCGAGAGCTTGATCCTGTACTTTTGGGCTTCAGGAGGGAAGGTCCCATTGATTGACCTTTAGGTAAAGGAGCAAACTTATAAGGACTGTTAGGCGGACTCTCATGACGATTGTCAACGACAGCAACCAGTTTCCCTTGGTGAAACTCATAGAACGGATCAATACCGTTCAAATTAATTGACACCTTAGGATTCCGGTATAGCACTTGACGAACTGCCAACCCGAAAGCCTCCTTGACTGCTTGGTCACACATGTTTACAGCATCGTCCAAGTCTGCTTTCAGGGTCTTGACCTCGCCATTCGAATCCGCCAGCTTTAATAGCAGCTCCTTTTCCTTACGTGACCAATCATCCGCTCCTTGGGAATAGACGACCTTAGCCTCCTTCAACCCCTCTTCCAGCTTTGAAGAGCGTTCCTTCTCCACACAAAAATTGGCATGGAGGTCAGCATTGATTTTCTTCTGATCAGAAACTTGACCCTCCAGCTCCTTGGCAAGCTTCTTCAACTTGGCAATTTCTTCATCCTTCTTCTGATTTTCTTCTTTGGAAGTTTTTAATTTTCCTTCTAATTGGAGGATGATTGCCTTGTCCTTGCCAACCATTGAGGTGAGCCTCTCATTTTCTTCTGTAAGCTCGCGAACCGACTTGAGGAGCTCGGATAAATCAGCCAAGTGCTTCTGTCCGTCGTCGCAAGCTCTGATCAGTTCTTCATTCTTTAACGAGGGCTTCACCTTGGGTGAGGATTCAGGAACGCCCTCAGGAACGGAGCCCTCATACACCGGATGTTGAACAAGACCGGAACTATCTTCAAGAGGGCAAGAGGCTTTGGGCGCGAAATAAGTCGTTATTGGCTTCGCCCCATATGTTATAACACCACTTGGAGTATCCGGAATAGACCCTTCCGCTCTCTTTTCCTTAGCAGGCCCTGGCTCAGCAGCCCCTCCTGAAGTTTTTGGCTTTTTGGGCGAGGATTGACGGTCTGAGGTCTTCGAAGGATCACGCTTTGTCCTCTTCTTTTTCTCGACCACCTTCTCAGATCCGCCCTCGATCAGAGGAATATCGTCACCAGCAGATGAAGTTAATATTATTGTCTCAGCAGTGGCCTTCTTAGAATTCCGCTTTGCCTGAATGTCATTTTCAGCCGCAACGGAAGTCTCTCTGGCCTTGAGTCCTTTTAGCCTATTCATCTCTGGTGACTCGCCCTGAATTTCACCTGCATAATCAAAAGACACAATCAGAGACGTAAAATTTTCAAGGCAAATGACATAATAACGCATGAAGAATGGCAGGGAAATTACGTAAATACTCCTCGCGAGTAGACTTTGGTCCTAACAAACGCCTGCAGGAGAAAAATTGGTGTGAGGCTGTGTAGGACTGCAGAGCCGAAAGAACAGAGATCGAAGTTGGGCTCAGTTCGTCCTCCTCGGTATAGTACGCTTGGGAGGTCAACAAAAAATGTTCGTGCGTCCAAGTCACTGGGAATTTTGGAATCCCATTTTCAGTTAACCAAAAAATTGATTCATTCGGATGGACGCTAATCTTCGTGAAATAGGACTTGAATGAACGCCCATCAACTTTGGCGGAGTCAGTGTACGCCTCGAAGTTGATGATCTTGGAGATAATCCGGAGGGATATCAAGCTCACTCCTCCTTTCTCCTTATTCGCACGACGGACCACTTGAGTGAAGTAGAAAAGCATGGCCACCGTCGGTTTAAAGTTGAAGTGCTCCCCAAGCACTTCAAGAGAGCGGACCAATCCCCACCCATTAGGGTGAAGTTGCGAGGGGGCGCAGTCCAAGAATCTCAGGACTCCCATCTCAAACTTCGTCAAGGGGAAACGCACACCCAAGTTCAGAAATAGAAAATCATACATGAACAAGGACCTCTCGTCCGGTGTGTGGCATATCCGTACCGATGGAAGGGGAGCGAATACATTAAAACACCATTTGTATTTGTCCTTCTTCCAAACGGTAAACCGCGGCTCCAGCTCCCCTTCATCCTCCCGAGCGTGGACGGACGGTGTCTCACGAAATTCCTCAGCCACCCAGCTGAATGGGCGTTTCTGTTGGAATTTCACCCAGTCTATCCGGTGTGCAACCACATTGCAGAGGCCGGATTGGGTCTTCAAGATATACTTCTCGGAAGGGGATTCCCCTTCAGACGATTTTCTCCCAGTGGCTTTCTTTGTCACCATTGTGAAAGCTTTGATGCTGCGATAAAATTTCACATCATCAGAGAGATACAAATCCCCACTTTCGACACTCTCACTGGAGGAGGAAGACTCTGAAGAGGGTATAATCACCCTTCGTCTTTGATATTGCGACTCCTCCCCCCCTGTATACTGTGGCCTCGATTGGAAGATCACTGGGATCCTCCCACCACGAACATTAGGGTTTTGAGCCAAAGCCCTTCCTCCTCTTCCTCTAGGGCTAACGCCACTGAAGCTAACACCCTTCCTAGCCATTCTCAAATATTGAAAAGAGATGCAAAAAACGAAGGAAAAGTGGTTACCTAAGGATAGTGAATTGAAATTCACAGAGGCGGACACGAAGAACTTCTTAGGACTTTTGCAGAGGTTCGTCGAGGAAGCAAGAAGAAATGGTAACTGAGATTGCCAAATATGCCTGTATCAAGGCACAAAAATTTTTCAAATACCCACTAAACACAATCTGTCGTTTACCCCCAAACGACTCCCCGTTTAGTGGACCAAAATTGTCGTTTAGTACTTCATGGCGCGAAAATCCCATCGTTTTGTCACAGAGCCATCGAAATGGGCCTATTAAAACTAAATCCTAGGCCCAACAAGACTATGTGTGACAGTTACTAAGACATGCGCACTTAATGCAATAATGGTGCGCCCACGTGAATTAAGGCATTAAATGTCCAATCATTAGAAACGTGGCCACCATTACCCGAATACCAAGGGTTGCGAAATTCGATAAACTTCTGATATTTCCATTGACGAATCCGCCCTTAAAATTTCATCACTACGGATCATGGTTCCCAGAACGGATATTTACACTTCGGTGCAGATCCGAAATTCAGACGTACAATGATCAATATAGCTCATATGAGCAAGACAACTGCTTCCTCACATCAGCTAGGGGGCTAGTAGAGGTAATACTCGGATTTCGTCTCGGATTTCGGATAGATGCGAAAAAAATTCACCAGGACGGATGATCTCAATCACTTATTCAGTGATTCGACGATGTAACTCCTGGTATGAACAATTCTCATCATCATTCTTACGATGAAAGTATTCACTCAATCCGTACTCCTACGATTGAAAAATGTCTCCAGGACGAATGATCTCAGCCACTTAATCTGTGATCTGACGATGTAACTCTTGACGATGTGTACTTTTCCAGAACGGATAACCTCAGTCACCCATTATGTGATATGACGATGTAACTCCTAACGCGGTGTACCTGCCCAGGACGGATGATCTCAATCACCCATGCTGTGATCTGACGATGTAACTCCTGGCGCCATACACACCCAAAGGACGGATGATCTCAATCACCTAATATGCGACCTGATGATGTAGTTGCTGGTATCGTACACATCCCCAAGACGGATGATCTCAATCACTTATGAAGTGATTTAATGATAAAACACCTGGCATGATCAATACTCAATCATCTTTATGATGGAAAATTCCGAAAGTCAGTCCGCACTTTCGCTTTCTAGTGGTATTCTCCCAGGACGGATACTCTTTATCACCTATTCTGTGATACAACGACGTAACTCCTGGCGTAGAAAAAACTCCTGATCCGGTCTCAATACCGGTATCCGATCTGCTATACATATTTCAACGTCTTTGATAAGACATCTACGTGTAACCGGTGTCATCGGTATACATCCGAACTGTAATTCCGTATCAGGCGTTCTCCCTATACCGGTTGTTCAGGATAACACCATGACATCGGACAATACACACGTCACTGTGCTAATGACAAGGATTGTTACTACAGGGATCGATCAATAATTCCCTCCACTACGAGCCAAATTTTGCTCACGGGAATGGTCAACTTGTTCCCTAATCCTAGTCTACATTCTCTACGCTCAATATAAAATAGCCACTTGACCCAATCATGCAGGTAAGTGCGCAATATAATAATGCTAGTGGGAGTTGGTGGTTCCCCACCAACGAGTCCTCGTTAATCGAGCCAATCAGGTATATGAACTGACTTTATGATTGAGGTCAGGGATCTTCTTCTTCAGCTCTTTACGACTGATTCCTCTCTGAATACATTCCTTACTTGGGATATAATCACTGACTTGAGCGTCGGAGAATCTTGGCAGGTGACACCACCATTCGCCCACTTCAACGCGATTAGGTCGGTGTGAAGGATCTCCAGAACGCCCAATCCGCTCTTCTCATTCAAGGACAACGGATACCTACATCGGATACATATATATCCGGTCTACTAGACGGTATTGACATACTATTCGTGACTGGCTTGAGATCGGATCTCTTGACCCCGGTCCAGGACAGATCATTGGCACGCCCAGTGGGACACGATAAAGTTATTCCCATATCCTTTGACAGAGCAGGTAATCCACCATGGAAGGCGAAGCACAAGACTTCGTGGAGAATCAAGCTGAAGGCAGAACCAATCCTAACGCCTTCAGAAAACTCAACTTTGATTCTCATGGGGGCAACTCAAAGAAGATAGTAACAGTGTCTGATCCTGATCCTCGTGATGATTTGATCAAACAACTTCAGAGGGAACTCGCTGAATTGCGAAGAGAAAAAAGGCAAAGCGAGGATAAAGAGTCATCTCGCACGCGAAACACTCCCCACACAACTGATGGTGAAAAGTCCACCACTCTTCAGTACTCAAAGATCCCAACGTTTGAGGAGGGAGAACAAACTCGCGATTCTGAGGATGCAGCTTCCCGAAGAAAGAGAGATTCAACAACAGCACCCCCATTGTCTTACAATCTGAAAGTTCCTTTTTCAAGGAGACTTATGGGCATCAGCATCCCCAAGCACCTTCAAACTACTCAACCACTTTCCATCGGAAAGTATAATGGTGAAACTGACCCAACTAAGCACCTTGATGCTTATGTGTTCGAAGCCATGTACTTGGGGGCTGATGAAGACGTGATGTGCCGAATGTTCCCTCGAACATTGTCTGAGGAAGCCCTCGGGTGGTTTAAAGGCCTGCCTTCTGGATCCATAGATTCTTGGACGGAAATGGCAGCTGCCTTTGAAACCCACTTTGTCATCTCCAGAGACGTACCCAAGACGTCTCATACCTTGGCTCAGATTAAGCAAGGTGAAACAGAGGGCTTAAAAGATTTTTTGAAGAGGTTTTATAAGGAAGCAGCTCTGGTTCCTAACCTCACAGAATCTATCAAGCTGCATATCGTTATTGAGGCATTGCAGCCAGGATCAGCTTTCGCTCTTTCATTAGCAAAGAGCCCCCCAGCAACTTTTGAGGAGTTCAGGAAAAAAGCCTTAAAGTATGTGAGCATAGAGATGCACTTGGAGGCAATGGCTGTAAAGAAAAAGCCACCAACACCATCTCCCCAAACCCAGAAGGGTAAGGAAAAGACGAGGTCAGAACGCATGGAGAGGCCATTCACCAATCCTAAGGTGGATAACCACCCTCCTCGACCTCGAGAAAGGCATGTCAATTCCTTCAGCCATTATGCACAGTTATCTGCCAGACCATCTCAGATTTTGAGAGAGGTCGGATGGCCAGTTTTCAGCACATATGGCATCAGGAGACCAGCCCCTATGAAAAGACCAGGAAATTCACGAAAATACTGTGATTTTCATGAACAAAATGGTCATTCCACTGATGAATGCCAAGCTCTAAAGAACGCGGTTGAGACGCTAATTAGAGAAGGCAAATTGAACCAATACCTGTTCAAAGAAAAATCCTTTGACAGGGCAGAACGGAATGAGAAAAGAGAAAGAGATCCCGACGATGGGGATGACAACAACCCCAGTCCGGTTCGAAAGTTCTCTGCTGCAGAGAAGCAAAAAGGTGTAATGACCGATAATGCAGCACAGAAAGACAGCACGCCCCAGCAACAACGTCAGGGCCGACGTGAAGTTATTGACATGATTGCTGGAGGGTTCGCTGGAGGAGGAGCTTCAATTACAGCCCGAAAGAATCATCATAGAATGATTCTATCTGTGCAAGGGAAAGTCAAAGACAATCGCCCTTACAGAGGAGGAATTGAGGCTCCCATAATCTCTTTCTCTGACGAGGATTTTGGCCCAACCGTTCCTGGTGGTGACGATGCTGTAGTCATCACTGCTGTGATCGCCAACAAGGACGTCCGAAGAATCCTTGTTGACCAGGGAAGTTCCTGCGATGTTATTTTTTATAATTGCTTTGAAAGAATGGGTTTTAAAGACTCAGACTTACAGCCTTACACGCAGGAACTAACAGCTTTCAATGGTGCAAAGCAACTAACTAGAGGGTATCTTGATACCCTTATCTCGTTTGAAGGCGAGCCAGGAGCCAGGACGGTTAGGTCTCGGGTGCTAGTGATTGATGTCAAATCACCGTTTAATGGCATCATAGGCCGTCCTACTCTGAATGCAATGGAGGCAGTTGTATCAACCCCACATCTCCTTATCAAGTTCATTGACAAGGATAATGCTGTGTCATTTATCCGGGGTGATCAAGAGATGGCTAGGTACTGCTACAACCTTAGCCTCAACATTACAAAGCTGGACGCCTCCAATAAAAAGAGGAAACTTAATGATGCTGGAACATCGGCTGGATCTGTAAGTCTTGTCGACCTGGATCCTAGAGCGGATTTGAACATTGATCCGTTTAACCCATCAAAGCCCACGCCGGATGGAAGTTCCAGGGACATTGTCTTGGGAGATTCTCCAGAAAAGATCACCCATATCAATGACAAGCTAGATGCTGAAATAGAGCAGCGACTGCTGGCTCTCTTACAAGAGTTTAAAGACCTCTTTGCATGGACTGCAGCCGATATGCCAGGCATAGACCCTGAATTCTGCTGTCATAAACTTTCTGTCTATCCAGAGACGAAACCTGTGGCCCAAAAGAAAAGACGATTAGGCCCAGAGAAACAGAAAGCAGCTTGTCAGCAAACTGAGGAATTGCTGAAGGCCGGATTTATCAAGGAAATCCGATATTCTTCTTGGCTTTCGAATGTGGTGATGGTCCCTAAATCCAATGGTAAATGGAGAATGTGCATTGACTACGTGGACCTCAACCGCTGCTGTCCAAAAGATCCTTATCCTCTTCCTAATATAGATCGGATGGTAGATGATTCCTCTGGTTATCAATACCTGAGCTTCATGGACGCTTATTCTGGTTACAACCAAATTTCGATGTGCGAAGAGGATCAAGAGAAGACAGCTTTCATAAATGATCGTGGTGTCTTTTGCTATACAGTCATGCCCTTTGGCCTGAAAAACGCTGGGGCGACATATCAGCGCATGATCAACAAGGTTTTCGAAGGTATGCACACCAAACTTGTTGAAGTATACATTGACGACATAATAGCAAAGACACCGGTTGGTGGCGATCATATTGAAGACCTGCGCCAAGTATTCACCCGTTTGAGACAATTTAACATGAGGCTGAACCCAATGAAGTGCACATTTGCTGTCCCTGCTGGGAAATTTTTGGGTTTCATGTTAACTCAACGTGGTATAGAAGCCAATCCAGGGAAGTGCCAAACGATTCTAGACATGCAAAGTCCTAAGAATCTCAAAGAAGTCCAATCCCTGAATGGCAAGGTAGCAGCTTTGGCACGGTTCATGCCGAAGATGGCTCACAGGTCGCTCCCCCTGTACAAAATACTGAAAAAGTCCAAGAAATTCGAGTGGGGACAGGAACAAGAAAAAGCTTTCCAAGAGCTTAAGGAGGTGTTGTCCAAACCACCCATTCTCACAAAGCCTGACCCCGAAGACACACTCATTCTGTACTTGGCTATTTCAGATGAAGCTTTGGGCGTTGCCTTGATAAAAGAAACTCCTGATGGACAAAGACCGGTCTATTTCACTAGCAAGACCTTGCAAGGTGCTGAGATCCGGTATCAAAAAATTGAAAAGGCCGCCCTCGCTGTTGTTTGGGCCTCACGACGATTGCGTCCGTACTTTCACGCCCATCCAATCATAGTGAGAACGGATTTGCCACTCCGTTCTGTCTTAATCAAGCCCGATCTCGCTGGGAGGATGATCAAATGGTCTATTGAACTCTCCGAGTTTGATATATCCTACGAACCCCGCAGCGCTATTAAAGCTCAAGTCCTGGCTGACTTTATTGTGGAAATGACAGGGACTGATCCGGATTACCCTCGAGTCCATTGGACCATATACGTTGATGGTTCATCAAACCAAAGAGGCTCTGGAGCAGGTGTAGTTCTCGAAAGTGATGACGGAGTACACCTGGAGATCTCCCTTCGTTTCAATTTCAAAACATCCAACAACCAGGCTGAGTACGAAGCTTGCTTGGCCGGGCTAAGAGCTGCAATTGACATCGGAGCTTCTGAGGCGACACTCTGTAGCGATTCACAGCTGGTGATTTCGCAGATCTTAGGAGATTATCAAGCTCGCGAACCTCAACTCCAATTATACTTGAACTGTGTCAAGGAGTTGACTGAGAAATTCTCAAAGGTGGAGTTTAAACATGTTCCACGTGAAGAGAATACGAGAGCGGATATACTCTCCAGGTTAGCAAGCACTAAACGACCGGGTAGCACCACTACTCTGGTTCAAAGCACGCTAACGTCGCCCA
Organism: Clitoria ternatea; assembly: GCA_037962975.1. Lineage (NCBI taxonomy): Eukaryota > Viridiplantae > Streptophyta > Magnoliopsida > Fabales > Fabaceae > Clitoria > Clitoria ternatea. The sequence continues at coordinate 142,433,227 of CM075673.1, forward strand.
GCATCCCTCTTTTCCCTTCTCTAAACGCCATAATGACTGACTCCCTTTACGGAGATACATGGATGGCTCCTTACATCCGTTATTTGGCTGATGGACAGCTACCCACAGATGAGAAGGAAAAGACGAGGTTAAGGAGAGAATTACCGTATTTCACCATGATTGATGGTAATCTCTACAGAAGGGCACTCTCTGTGCCCTATTTAATTTGTCTCAAAGAGGATGAGGTGCAAGGTGTAATGGAAGAAGTGCATAGAGGACAAAGTGGACACCACGCCGGAGGAAGGAGCTTAATGCGAAAAATCCTCAGAGCTGGATACTGGTGGCCCACAATGAAGCAAGACTCCATTGACTTCGTCAAAAAATGCGACGCTTGCCAAAAATTCTCTAACCTACACCACACACCGGCGGAAGAACTCTTCACATCCGCTGTTCCATGGCCTTTCTACCAATGGGGATTGGATATTCTGGGCCCCTTTCCAACTGCTCCTGGGGGCATCAAATATCTCATTGTAGGGGTCGATTATTTCACTAAGTGGATAGAAGCAGAGCCGGTGGTGCATATTACTTCAGCCCGAACTCGTCGTTTCATGTATGAAAACATCATAACACGGTTCGGGGTCCCAGCACGGATTGTCACAGATAATGGCACCCAGTTCACGGATAGAAAATTCACAGATTTACTTGAAGGGTTAGGAATAACCCAAATATTCTCATCCGTCGAACATCCCCAAACTAATGGTCAAGCTGAAGTGGCCAACAGGGAGGTGCTTAAGGGACTAAAGAAGCGCCTTGGTGAAGCCAAGGGCGGATGGACAGACCAGCTGTGTCATGTCCTATGGGCATATCGGACAACGCCTCATTCATCCACCAATGAATCCCCATATCGCCTAACATACGGGGTCGAGGCAATGATACCTGTGGAACTGCAAATTGCTTCCACAAGAGTTAAGTATTTCTCTGAAGAAACCAACAATGCTAACTTGGCATCTGAAATGGATGTCATACAAGAACTCAGAGAAGACGCTTTCATCAGAGATCAAGCCATCAAAGCCAAAGTTGCTCTCCGGTACAACAAACGAGTCCAATCAAGGACTTTCAACGTTGGAGATTTGGTTTTGAGGAAAGCAAGTATAGGGAACAAATTCGCCCATCAAGGCAAACTAGCCCCAAACTGGGAAGGCCCATACAGGGTATCCGAGGTCACTGGCAAAGGCTCTTATCGCCTTGAAAACCTTGATGGCACTCCAATCCGAAACAAATGGAACACCCAAAACTTGCGCATCTACTATAGCTAGCTGTTTCTACACTCTCCTATCCTTATCTTGGATTGAATACTGGAGAATTTATTTTCACAGCTACGCTCTCCTTGTAATTCTTATTTTTGATTTAATAAGAATCTCTCATAACAATTTAACTCTTTCGAGTTTTTCTTATGTTGTGATTTTCAGTTTATCCGGTGTACAAAAGCATATTCAGGACGGATGATCTCAGCTACTTATTCTGTAGTTGACGATGTAACTCTTCGAATATGCGCAACGCACGAGAACATACTCAGGACGGATGATCTCAATTACCCATTCTGTAATTGACGATGTAACTCCTCGAGTGTGTAAATATTAAAGGCCCAGATTGTAGGATTAAACCGAACTCTGGGTACGGTTAGTAAGTTTGGCTGAACACCGGTGAAGGCTCAGATTGTAGGATTAAACCGAACTCTGAGTACGACTAGTAGGATTAACCGAACGTCGGTGAAGACCTGAGTTGTAGGATTAAACCGAACCTCAGGATATGGGTTGTAGGGCTGGCACTTTTTTAAGGCCACAAACCGAACCCCATTCAGAGATTACATGGGTTGTAGGGCTGGTCCTTCTTCAAGGCCACAAACCGAACCCCATTCGAAGACTACGTGGGTTGTAGGGCTGGTCCTCTTTCGAGGCCACAAACCGAACCCCATGCGAAGGCTTGGGCGCAGTAAGCTGGTTCTTCTTCAAGGCCACGCTGAACCCCAAGTGACGGGCGCAGTAGGTTCAGGATTAACCCTGATCTGAACCCCGTATCGAAGGCTCGGATTGTAGGATTAAACCGAACTCTGAGTACGACTAGTAGGATTAACCGAACGTCGGTGAAGAATCGTCATTGGGTAAAACCAAAGACCGATTGAAGAACGGCTAGTAGGATTCAACCGAACACCAAATATGACATGGACATTAGGATCAAACCGAACTCCAAACACAACAAGTAAGTTATACTGAACTCCAAATTAATACTCTCGTGAAGTTCTTTATTTGGGAGTTTTATAGCTTATAATTCTGAGACATCAATTCTTCAATTGAGATCTGACTCAAAAACTCCGACACAAACAATTCACTCGGGTACGCCACAATCTAAGGCATTTTCACCCGAAATTCCTCAGTCGGAAATATTTGAAGAGGAATTTCTATTTTAAATCCTCATTCTCAAGATCTCTCACGTGAAAATCTCACTCAGAGTTTATTCAAAGTGATAATCACCAAATGATACTGGGGGACAACATCAACGGTTTAACGAATAATTTGAGGAATGAACTCTCGTCTAAACGATCTCACAATCATTCCCCTTAAGCCGTTCTTGAGGCACTGATGTGTTCCCTCACAAGCGGTGGTTTTATTATGAAATTCATTTCGCATGTATATGTCCGGTATGGAGATTTTGTTTTACAATCCAATCTTCATTACTTAAATCCGGAATAATACAATACACATGCAGTCCCTCTATTAAAGTTGTTTTTCACTAAACAAGAATGGAGGTAAAAAAACTCTTTTATTGATTCAATAAGAATTACAATTCGTGTAATAATCCGGAGCTGATCCCGGAACACAGCGAATTCGAATCAATAAAACGAAAAAGGAAATAAGGAAGGCGCTACTCTTTTTGGCTTGAGTCTCCCTCCTTCCCTTTGCCTTTGTCTCCGGTCTTGCCTCCTTCAGTGCGAGAGCTTGATCCTGTACTTTTGGGCTTCAGGAGGGAAGGTCCCATTGATTGACCTTTAGGTAAAGGAGCAAACTTATAAGGACTGTTAGGCGGACTCTCATGACGATTGTCAACGACAGCAACCAGTTTCCCTTGGTGAAACTCATAGAACGGATCAATACCGTTCAAATTAATTGACACCTTGGGATTCCGGTATAGCACTTGACGAACTGCCAACCCGAAAGCCTCCTTGACTGCTTGGTCACACATGTTTACAGCATCGTCCAAGTCTGCTTTCAGGGTCTTGACCTCGCCATTCGAATCCGCCAGCTTTAATAGCAGCTCCTTTTCCTTACGTGACCAATCATCTGCTCCTTGGGAATAGACGACCTTAGCCTCCTTCAACCCCTCTTCCAGCTTTGAAGAGCGTTCCTTCTCCACACAAAAATTGGCATGGAGGTCAGCATTGATTTTCTTCTGATCAGAAACTTGACCCTCCAGCTCCTTGGCAAGCTTCTTCAACTTGGCAATTTCTTCATCCTTCTTCTGATTTTCTTCTTTGGAAGTTTTTAATTTTCCTTCTAATTGGAGGATGATTGCCTTGTCCTTGCCAACCATTGAGGTGAGCCTCTCATTTTCTTCTGTAAGCTCGCGAACCGACTTGAGGAGCTCGGATAAATCAGCCAAGTGCTTCTGTCCGTCGTCGCAAGCTCTGATCAGTTCTTCATTCTTTAACGAGGGCTTCACCTTGGGTGAGGATTCAGGAACGCCCTCAGGAACGGAGCCCTCATACACCGGATGTTGAACAAGACCGGAACTATCTTCAAGAGAGCAAGAGGCTTTGGGCGCGAAATAAGTCGTTATTGGCTTCGCCCCATATGTTATAACACCACTTGGAGTATCCGGAATAGACCCTTCCGCTCTCTTTTCCTTAGCAGGCCCTGGCTCAGCAGCCCCTCTTGAAGTTTTTGGCTTTTTGGGCGAGGATTGACGGTCTGAGGTCTTCGAAGGATCACGCTTTGTCCTCTTCTTTTTCTCGACCACCTTCTCAGATCCGCCCTCGATCAGAGGAATATCATCACCAGCAGATGAAGTTAATATTATTGTCTCAGCAGTGGCCTTCTTAGAATTCCGCTTTGCCTGAATGTCATTTTCAGCCGCAACGGAAGTCTCTCTGGCCTTGAGTCCTTTTAGCCTATTCATCTCTGGTGACTCGCCCTGAATTTCACCTGCACAATCAAAAGACACAATCAGAGACGTAAAATTTTCAAGGCAAATGACATAATAACGCATGAAGAATGGCAGGGAAATTACGTAAATACTCCTCGCGAGTAGACTTTGGTCCTAACAAACGCCTGCAGGAGAAAAATTGGTGTGAGGCTGTGTAGGACTGCAGAGCCGAAAGAACAGAGATCGAAGTTGGGCTCAGTTCGTCCTCCTCGGTATAGTACGCTTGGGAGGTCAACAAAAAATGTTCGTGCGTCCAAGTCACTGGGAATTTTGGAATCCCATCTTCAGTTAACCAAAAAATTGATTCATTCGGATGGACGCTAATCTTCGTGAAATAGGACTTGAATGAACGCCCATCAACTTTGGCGGAGTCAGTGTACGCCTCGAAGTTGATGATCTTGGAGATAGTCCGGAGGGATATCAAGCTCACTCCTCCTTTCTCCTTATTCGCACGACGGACCACTTGAGTGAAGTAGAAAAGCATGGCCACCGTCGGTTTAAAGTTGAAGTGCTCCCCAAGCACTTCAAGAGAGCGGACCAATCCCCACCCATTAGGGTGAAGTTGCGAGGGGGCGCAGTCCAAGAATCTCAGGACTCCCATCTCAAACTTCGTCAAGGGGAAACGCACACCCAAGTTCAGAAATAGAAAATCATACATGAACAAGGACCTCTCGTCCGGTGTGTGGCATATCCGTACCGATGGAAGGGGAGCGAATACATTAAAACACCATTTGTATTTGTCCTTCTTCCAAACGGTAAACCGCGGCTCCAGCTCCCCTTCATCCTCCCGAGCGTGGACGGACGGTGTCTCACGAAATTCCTCAGCCACCCAGCTGAATGGGCGTTTCTGTTGGAATTTCACCCAGTCTATCCGGTGTGCAACCACATTGCAGAGGCCGGATTGGGTCTTCAAGATATACTTCTCGGAAGGGGATTCCCCTTCAGACGATTTTCTCCCAGTGGCTTTCTTTGTCACCATTGTGAAAGCTTTGATGCTGCGATAAAATTTCACATCATCAGAGAGATACAAATCCCCACTTTCGACACTCTCACTGGAGGAGGAAGACTCTGAAGAGGGTATAATCACCCTTCGTCTTTGATATTGCGACTCCTCCCCCCCTGTATACTGTGGCCTCGATTGGAAGATCACTGGGATCCTCCCACCACGAACATTAGGGTTTTGAGCCAAAGCCCTTCCTCCTCTTCCTCTAGGGCTAACGCCACTGAAGCTAACACCCTTCCTAGCCATTCTCAAATATTGAAAAGAGATGCAAAAAACGAAGGAAAAGTGGTTACCTAAGGATAGTGAATTGAAATTCACAGAGGCGGACACGAAGAACTTCTTAGGACTTTTGCAGAGGTTCGTCGAGGAAGCAAGAAGAAATGGTAACTGAGATTGCCAAATATGCCTGTATCAAGGCACAAAAATTTTTCAAATACCCACTAAACACAATCTGTCGTTTACCCCCAAACGACTCCCCGTTTAGTGGACCAAAATTGTCGTTTAGTACTTCATGGCGCGAAAATCCCATCGTTTTGTCATAGAGCCATCGAAATGGGCCTATTAAAACTAAATCCTAGGCCCAACAAGACTATGTGTGACAGTTACTAAGACATGCGCACTTAATGCAATAATGGTGCGCCCACGTGAATTAAGGCATTAAATGTCCAATCATTAGAAACGTGGCCACCATTACCCGAATACCAAGGGTTGCGAAATTCGATAAACTTCTGATATTTCCATTGACGAATCCGCCCTTAAAATTTCATCACTACGGATCATGGTTCCCAGAACGGATATTTACACTTCGGTGCAGATCCGAAATTCAGACGTACAATGATCAATATAGCTCATATGAGCAAGACAACTGCTTCCTCACATCAGCTAGGGGGCTAGTAGAGGTAATACTCGGATTTCGTCTCGGATTTCGGATAGATGCGAAAAAATTCACCAGGACGGATGATCTCAATCACTTATTCAGTGATTCGACGATGTAACTCCTGGTATGAACAATTCTCATCATCATTCTTACGATGAAAGTATTCACTCAATCCGTACTCCTACGATTGAAAAATGTCTCCAGGACGGATGATCTCAGCCACTTAATCTGTGATCTGACGATGTAACTCTTGACGATGTGTACTTTTCCAGAACGGATAACCTCAGTCACCCATTATGTGATATGACGATGTAACTCCTAACGCGGTGTACCTGCCCAGGACGGATGATCTCAATCACCCATGCTGTGATCTGACGATGTAACTCCTGGCGCCATACACACCCAAAGGACGGATGATCTCAATCACCTAATATGCGACCTGATGATGTAGTTGCTGGTATCGTACACATCCCCAAGACGGATGATCTCAATCACTTATGAAGTGATTTAATGATAAAACACCTGGCATGATCAATACTCAATCATCTTTATGATGGAAAATTCCGAAAGTCAGTCCGCACTTTCGCTTTCTAGTGGTATTCTCCCAGGACGGATACTCTTTATCACCTATTCTGTGATACAACGACCTAACTCCGGGCGTAGAAAAAACTCCCATCATCATCCTTATGATAAAGGACTCAAACACCACTTCCTTGCAGTTCCCTAAACTTGGAACAATACAGGCACCTTCTTCTTAATACGCACTTGGGGACATGTATATATTTATCCGTTCTAAATTTTATTTGTTATTTAATCTTCCGAGGCTATTATTTCAATCCGGCCTTAAGATTAATTACACTGAACGGATTAGTAACGATTTATATATACATGAAACAATGAAGACAAATTTCTTCAACCAAAATTCATTCATTGAAATGAAATTACATACAATAGTTCAAAATCCGGAGTTGATCCCGGTATACAACTATACATGTAAATGAAAACAAAATTACGGAGGAGGAATCTGTTCTTCAGTTTTTTGCGCCTCCTCAGCACAAGGCTCTTGTCCCCCTTCCTTTGGAACCTCCGCAGGAGTCTCACCTCCAGGAGCCTCAGCCCTTTCTTCAGAAGAGGGAACCTCGGACACAGGAAAGACGTATTCAGGTCCCATAGATTGACCCTCAGGAAGAGGAGCCAAACCATACAAGGACGTCGGTGGATCCTCGTGACGACCATCCACCACTGCGACTAACTTTCCCCCATGGAATTCATAGTACGGATCCATTCCATAAAGGTTAAGTTTCGCAGTAGGGTTGCGGTAGAAGACTTGGCGTATGGCTAGGCCGAAGGACTCTTCAACAGCCCGGCTGCATATGTCAACAGCTTCTTCTCTCTCAGCTTTCGCTGTAGCCAATTCTCCCCGCAACTTGGACAGCTCCTCACTAGACACCTCGAACTCCGCTTTCCTAGCCTTCAGTCCCTCTATCTCAAGAAGGAGCTTCTTCTCCCTTTGAGACCACTCTTCAGCATCAGCCTTATTTTTATCTTGGCTGCTGCGGAGTTCTTCCTCCTTCTCTGCCACTTTGCCTTCCAAGTTTTTAAGATCGCCTTTGAGCTTGAGATTCTCTTTAGTTACGAGATCCCCAAACTCCTTAGACTTGTTAAGACGATCTTCCATTAACTTCATGGCGGCTTTGTCCTTGTCTGAGGAAAGGTTGAGCTCTTCTAATTTTTCACTTAGCTCCTCAACCTTGTCGACGTTCTTAGCCAACTCGCTAACGGAAGATAGCAATCCAGCAAGTTCGGCTAGCTGCCACCTTCCGGCCTCACACGCTTCTTCAATTTCTTTAACACTAAGCGTAGGCCGGAGTTTGTACATCGGTGGTGGAAGAGTGGCAGGAGTAGAACCTTCGTAGGAGAGGAAGGGGGTGAGAAACGAGGTCGTTGGGAAGGAGGTCGGATTTGACCCAGAAGCCCCAGCAGCAGTTTCTTTATTAAGACTAGAGGGAGCACCAGCTGCTTCCGAGGTTTCAATAAGCTTACCCTCCGAAGTTTTGCGCTTTTTGGACGGGCCTCCCACTGAGTCATTCTTGATTTTTCTTCTCCTCTCAGAAACTGGAGGATGACCCGTGGATTCATCAGCGGCAGAAGAACCGCCCTCAACCAACAGAACGTCCCCTTCAGCATCCGAGGTCAGTATTATTAACTCAGGACGATCCTTGGTTGAGGGCCTGGGTTTCACTTCATTCTCACGGGAAACGGATTTACCAGCCGCCTTGAATTTCTTCAATTTGTCCATTTCTGGAGTTTGCTGTTCTATTTCACCTACATGAACAAACACAAGATGTCAGCAACTACAAATATTCTATACATATTTGATAAAGGAGAAAAGATAGAATAAAACGAGAAGTACGCAAATATTCCTCCCGGACTCCGCTTGAGCTACTTAGCAAACGCCTACACGAGAAGACGTGACGACCTGTAGTGTGCGATTCAAGTGCGAACAACACTCTCGACGTCTCACGGGACAGATCGGATTGATCAGTGTAGTACGCGTGTGAGCTCAAGAGGAAATGTTTGTGTGTCCAGCTCAGGGGAAATTTGTCAACGTCCTCTTCGTCCTTCCAAAATTTCGGTTTGCCCTTCTTAATGGAGATGCGAGTGAAGTAGGTCTTAAACGACTTCCCATCAACCTTGGCCGAATCAGTATAAGACTCAAAGTTCACAAAAGAACAGAGAGTCCGGAGTGTCACCAGACCAACTCCGCCCTGCTTATTCGCCCTTCGAACTACCTGAGTGTAGTAGAACAGCATCGCTACAGTAGGCGTGAAATTGAAGTGCTCCCCAAGCACTTCGAGAGCTCGGATGAGGCCCCAACCGTTGGGATGAAGTTGGGAGGGTGCACAGTTCAAAAACCTCAAAACACCCATCTGGAGTTCGGTTAATGGGAAGCGGACACCCAAATAATGAAAGATGAAGTCGTACATGTACACTGAACGATCGTTGGGGACGACATGACATATCCGCTCTGTCGGAAGTGGTGCGTAAACCCTATACCACTTTTTTGTCTCTTCATCCGTACTCAGCGTGAACCTCGGTTGAATCCGAGATCCCTCCTCATCCGCATGACGAGAGGCCAAGTCCTTAAATTCGCTGGACACCCAACAGAAAGGCCATTTAGCCTGAACCTCCTCCCAATTCAGCCTCGAAGCAACTACGCTGAAGAGACCTTCAGCTGTCTTCGAAATGGCACTATCTCCAGAAGATCCTTCTCCAGTTGCCATTGGAAATATCTAGACCGAACTCCTTAATCTATGATAAGAAATAAAATGTCGTCAGAAAGTTGCAATCGTTACTCACTGCATTTTAAAAACAATTACAATCAGAGGGCGACTCTGAGAAGGGAAAGGTCACTTCCCGCAGTGAATAAGATCCCCTTTCTGAGCGACGCGGTTCAGTCTTAGGAAGAATCACAAGGATTCTTCCCCACGACTATTAGGGTTGAGGGAAACTGATTTCCCCCCCTTTTGATGAAGCCTACTTTCTATACCTAAGAATTGCAAACCAAAGCGAAACTGGAGCAACGAAGAAGAGATAGTTACCTCAGATAACAGTGATGAATTTGAGGAACGAAGAAACCCTCGCAATGTAGGCGATAAACTTCCTTGCAAAATTTCTGCAGAGTTTCGTTGAGAAAGCAAAAGCAAGTGGAACCCAGAATCCACTAAGTATTCCTTTTATAGGAAGCAAAGAGGATCGGTTACCTCCTCTTGAAGTTGTGTCGTTCTCGATAAAACGCACCTGTTCACAAGCGAAACGACACAACCGTTCCAAATTCTTGGGCGCCAAAACGATAGCGACTCAGCAAAGGGCCTTCCACTAGGCCCAAAAGTTTTGAAAACTTCAGGCCCATTAAGCCTAAAACGACGGTTAAATGAGATTTTCATCTCAGACGCAATAATTGCTTGCCCACGTGATTAAAAGCATTAATGTCTAATCATGCAACGCAATTTACGCTTTACAGCCGTTACACGAACTTCAAGAGCTTTCAATTCCAATAAACTCTTGAAATACTCACACAACGAATCTTTGTCTGAATCCGTTGTGACAGTACCGAAAGGTCTTTTCTATTAAATTCAGAGCGGTTCTTTATGAATGACAACAGATGCTAAGGAACTGTTACACACGTAAGCTTACCGATATTAAGACCTCTCGCAGGTTGAGTAGCTTATGTGAACAACTATTCAGTCCCTCACACAAGCTAGGGGACATATGATCCGGTCTCAATACCGGTATCCGATCTGCTATACATATTTCAACGTCTTTGATAAGACATCTACGTGTAACCGGTGTCATCGGTATACATCCGAACTGTAATTCCGTATCAGGCGTTCTCCCTATACCGGTTGTTCAGGATAACACCATGACATCGGACAATACACACGTCACTGTGCTAATGACAAGGATTGTTACTACAGGGATCGATCAATAATTCCCTCCACTACGAGCCAAATTTTGCTCACGGGAATGGTCAACTTGTTCCCTAATCCTAGTCTACATTCTCTACGCTCAATATAAAATAGCCACTTGACCCAATCATGCAGGTAAGTGCGCAATATAATAATGCTAGTGGGAGTTGGTGGTTCCCCACCAACGAGTCCTCGTTAATCGAGCCAATCAGGTATATGAACTGACTTCATGATTGAGGTCAGGGATCTTCTTCTTCAGCTCTTTACGACTGATTCCTCTCTGAATACATTCCTTACTTGGGATATAATCACTGACTTGAGCGTCGGAGAATCTTGGCAGGTGACACCACCATTCGCCCACTTCAACGCGATTAGGTCGGTGTGAAGGATCTCCAGAACGCCCAATCCGCTCTCCTCATTCAAGGACAACGGATACCTACATCGGATACATATATATCCGGTCTACTAGACGGTATTGACATACTATTCGTGACTGGCTTGAGATCGGATCTCTTGACCCCGGTCCAGGACAGATCAACTCCCATCATCATCCTTATGATAAAGGACTCAAACACCACTTCCTTGCAGTTCCCTAAACTTGGAACAATATTATCATCTCCTGTAAGAATATTACGGGTTAGAAGCAGTCATCCGTCCTGTTACACTACTTTGCTAAACAGCGGATCGACCCATCTTTCCCCAAAAGAATTAAGGATCATGCCCCAGAGACAGGCACCTTCTTCTTAATACGCACTTGGGGACATGTATATATTTATCCGTTCTAAATTTTATTTGTTATTTAATCTTCCGAGGCTATTATTTCAATCCGGCCTTAAGATTAATTACACTGAACGGATTAGTAACGATTTATATATACATGAAACAATGAAGACAAATTTCTTCAACCAAAATTCATTCATTGAAATGAAATTACATACAATAGTTCAAAATCCGGAGTTGATCCCGGTATACAACTATACATGTAAATGAAAACAAAATTACGGAGGAGGAATCTGTTCTTCAGTTTTTTGCGCCTCCTCAGCACAAGGCTCTTGTCCCCCTTCCTTTGGAACCTCCGCAGGAGTCTCACCTCCAGGAGCCTCAGCCCTTTCTTCAGAAGAGGGAACCTCGGACACAGGAAAGACGTATTCAGGTCCCATAGATTGACCCTCAGGAAGAGGAGCCAAACCATACAAGGACGTCGGTGGATCCTCGTGACGACCATCCACCACTGCGACTAACTTTCCCCCATGGAATTCATAGTACGGATCCATTCCATAAAGGTTAAGTTTCGCAGTAGGGTTGCGGTAGAAGACTTGGCGTATGGCTAGGCCGAAGGACTCTTCAACAGCCCGGCTGCATATGTCAACAGCTTCTTCTCTCTCAGCTTTCGCTGTAGCCAATTCTCCCCGCAACTTGGACAGCTCCTCACTAGACACCTCGAACTCCGCTTTCCTAGCCTTCAGTCCCTCTATCTCAAGAAGGAGCTTCTTCTCCCTTTGAGACCACTCTTCAGCATCAGCCTTATTTTTATCTTGGCTGCTGCGGAGTTCTTCCTCCTTCTCTGCCACTTTGCCTTCCAAGTTTTTAAGATCGCCTTTGAGCTTGAGATTCTCTTTAGTTACGAGATCCCCAAACTCCTTAGACTTGTTAAGACGATCTTCCATTAACTTCATGGCGGCTTTGTCCTTGTCTGAGGAAAGGTTGAGCTCTTCTAATTTTTCACTTAGCTCCTCAACCTTGTCGACGTTCTTAGCCAACTCGCTAACGGAAGATAGCAATCCAGCAAGTTCGGCTAGCTGCCACCTTCCGGCCTCACACGCTTCTTCAATTTCTTTAACACTAAGCGTAGGCCGGAGTTTGTACATCGGTGGTGGAAGAGTGGCAGGAGTAGAACCTTCGTAGGAGAGGAAGGGGGTGAGAAACGAGGTCGTTGGGAAGGAGGTCGGATTTGACCCAGAAGCCCCAGCAGCAGTTTCTTTATTAAGACTAGAGGGAGCACCAGCTGCTTCCGAGGTTTCAATAAGCTTACCCTCCGAAGTTTTGCGCTTTTTGGACGGGCCTCCCACTGAGTCATTCTTGATTTTTCTTCTCCTCTCAGAAACTGGAGGATGACCCGTGGATTCATCAGCGGCAGAAGAACCGCCCTCAACCAACGGAACGTCCCCTTCAGCATCCGAGGTCAGTATTATTAACTCAGGACGATCCTTGGTTGAGGGCCTGGGTTTCACTTCATTCTCACGGGAAACGGATTTACCAGCCGCCTTGAATTTCTTCAATTTGTCCATTTCTGGAGTTTGCTGTTCTATTTCACCTATATGAACAAACACAAGATGTCAGCAACTACAAATATTCTATACATATTTGATAAAGGAGAAAAGATAGAATAAAACGAGAAGTACGCAAATATTCCTCCCGGACTCCGCTTGAGCTACTTAGCAAACGCCTACACGAGAAGACGTGACGACCTGTAGTGTGCGATTCAAGTGCGAACAACACTCTCGACGTCTCACGGGACAGATCGGATTGATCAGTGTAGTACGCGTGTGAGCTCAAGAGGAAATGTTTGTGTGTCCAGCTCAGGGGAAATTTGTCAACGTCCTCTTCGTCCTTCCAAAATTTCGGTTTGCCCTTCTTAATGGAGATGCGAGTGAAGTAGGTCTTAAACGACTTCCCATCAACCTTGGCCGAATCAGTATAAGACTCAAAGTTCACAAAAGAACAGAGAGTCCGGAGTGTCACCAGACCAACTCCGCCCTGCTTATTCGCCCTTCGAACTACCTGAGTGTAGTAGAACAGCATCGCTACAGTAGGCGTGAAATTGAAGTGCTCCCCAAGCACTTCGAGAGCTCGGATGAGGCCCCAACCGTTGGGATGAAGTTGGGAGGGTGCACAGTTCAAAAACCTCAAAACACCCATCTGGAGTTCGGTTAATGGGAAGCGGACACCCAAATAATGAAAGATGAAGTCGTACATGTACACTGAACGATCGTTGGGGACGACATGACATATCCGCTCTGTCGGAAGTGGTGCGTAAACCCTATACCACTTTTTTGTCTCTTCATCCGTACTCAGCGTGAACCTCGGTTGAATCCGAGATCCCTCCTCATCCGCATGACGAGAGGCCAAGTCCTTAAATTCACTGGACACCCAACAGAAAGGCCATTTAGCCTGAACCTCCTCCCAATTCAGCCTCGAAGCAACTACGCTGAAGAGACCTTCAGCTGTCTTCGAAATGGCACTATCTCCAGAAGATCCTTCTCCAGTTGCCATTGGAAATATCTAGACCGAACTCCTTAATCTATGATAAGAAATAAAATGTCGTCAGAAAGTTGCAATCGTTACTCACTGCATTTTAAAAACAATTACAATCAGAGGGCGACTCTGAGAAGGGAAAGGTCACTTCCCGCAGTGAATAAGATCCCCTTTCTGAGCGACGCGGTTCAGTCTTAGGAAGAATCACAAGGATTCTTCCCCACGACTATTAGGGTTGAGGGAAACTGATTTCCCCCCCTTTTGATGAAGCCTACTTTCTATACCTAAGAATTGCAAACCAAAGCGAAACTGGAGCAACGAAGAAGAGATAGTTACCTCAGATAACAGTGATGAATTTGAGGAACGAAGAAACCCTCGCAATGTAGGCGATAAACTTCCTTGCAAAATTTCTGCAGAGTTTCGTTGAGAAAGCAAAAGCAAGTGGAACCCAGAATCCACTAAGTATTCCTTTTATAGGAAGCAAAGAGGATCGGTTACCTCCTCTTGAAGTTGTGTCGTTCTCGATAAAACGCACCTGTTCACAAGCGAAACGACACAACCGTTCCAAATTCTTGGGCGCCAAAACGATAGCGACTCAGCAAAGGGCCTTCCACTAGGCCCAAAAGTTTTGAAAACTTCAGGCCCATTAAGCCTAAAACGACGGTTAAATGAGATTTTCATCTCAGACGCAATAATTGCTTGCCCACGTGATTAAAAGCATTAATGTCTAATCATGCAACGCAATTTACGCTTTACAGCCGTTACACGAACTTCAAGAGCTTTCAATTCCAATAAACTCTTGAAATACTCACACAACGAATCTTTGTCTGAATCCGTTGTGACAGTACCGAAAGGTCTTTTCTATTAAATTCAGAGCGGTTCTTTATGAATGACAACAGATGCTAAGGAACTGTTACACACGTAAGCTTACCGATATTAAGACCTCTCGCAGGTTGAGTAGCTTATGTGAACAACTATTCAGTCCCTCACACAAGCTAGGGGACATATGATCCGGTCTCAATACCGGTATCCGATCTGCTATACATATTTCAACGTCTTTGATAAGACATCTACGTGTAACCGGTGTCATCGGTATACATCCGAACTGTAATTCCGTATCAGGCGTTCTCCCTATACCGGTTGTTCAGGATAACACCATGACATCGGACAATACACACGTCACTGTGCTAATGACAAGGATTGTTACTACAGGGATCGATCAATAATTCCCTCCACTACGAGCCAAATTTTGCTCACGGGAATGGTCAACTTGTTCCCTAATCCTAGTCTACATTCTCTACGCTCAATATAAAATAGCCACTTGACCCAATCATGCAGGTAAGTGCGCAATATAATAATGCTAGTGGGAGTTGGTGGTTCCCCACCAACGAGTCCTCGTTAATCGAGCCAATCAGGTATATGAACTGACTTCATGATTGAGGTCAGGGATCTTCTTCTTCAGCTCTTTACGACTGATTCCTCTCTGAATACATTCCTTACTTGGGATATAATCACTGACTTGAGCGTCGGAGAATCTTGGCAGGTGACACCACCATTCGCCCACTTCAACGCGATTAGGTCGGTGTGAAGGATCTCCAGAACGCCCAATCCGCTCTCCTCATTCAAGGACAACGGATACCTACATCGGATACATATATATCCGGTCTACTAGACGGTATTGACATACTATTCGTGACTGGCTTGAGATCGGATCTCTTGACCCCGGTCCAGGACAGATCAATATCTAATCGATTACAATGCTTCTATTTTTAATCTAATCGATTACTTCCTAATCCATAATCGATTACAAAGTCTCTGTTTCAGGTACAACATGTTTCATCTTTCCACTAATCGATTACCATTCTATCTCAATCGATTAGGACGATTCTGTTTCTTTACTAATCGATTATTCAACTTCAATAATCGATTACACACTGCACGAAACACTTTAAATTCCCCAGAAATAGTGAGCTAATCGATTACCAATGTTTCGTAATCGATTAGCATCGGGACAGCAACAGTCAAACGTTTGCTTCCCGAGGTCTGCTCGAATTCTTCACTCCTTTAACTCACCTCACTCTCTTCTAGACCTAATTTTTCCCTATAAATACCTTCCTCTTCACCCTCTCATCTCACACTACCTCCTTCCTCTTCAAA